>OU015666.1:2530000-5030000 GCA_907165275.2 Zygaena filipendulae
TATTCCTTAAAAATAAATACTTAATTATATTTCTTATATTAGGAATAATAAAACATAATAATTTAAGTAGGAGTTACCTATTTAGATAAAATATAAAAAAAAATATATTCTGCCAGTAAATCTTCAATAAATTGACATAACAATTTCTTAACGGAATTTGTATTACATAATATAAAGTATATTTAAGTATCTTATTTGAATAAAATAATAATAAATTTATGAAATAATCTCAGTATACTTTGGATTTAAATATAAATTGTAAAATTTTACCATAATTATAAATAAATCCATTATAAAAATTGACTTTCATTGTAAATATTGACCTGTATTAGCCGTACTATATAATAAATAATAGACATTTAGTAAAAGTTAGATTGTGAAAATAATTAGCTATTATCTACCATTAAAAGTAACTACTAAGTAAAACGGTATATTAGATCACTTTAGTGCTAATTATTTTAATAATGTAAATATTTATCAGTGTTGCGAAATAATATTGTACAAACTTTGGTGATCCTGTATGCAATAAAGATTTCTTGGGAATACTATGAAGCTTTTATTTGTTGGACGCAGATAAGCAATAACAAGTTAACGACGATTGTCAAAACGATTTATTGAGATTTAGAGAACGTTTTTTAATTATGTGTTTACCTCATTACATTGTTTAAATATGTAACTAAATATTGAACAAAAAAATTGTTGACACAAAGTCGCGCTAGAATTTTAAAACTTTAATTTACTCAAAATTTCTCCAGTGTGGGTTAACACACTATTGCTAATCTATGTCCTTTTAACCGACACACATTCATGATTCTACACTAATATAATTATAGTGACAATAATAGTCCACTTCACAAAACACAGATCTACTTAATCCCACAGTAAACATAAATCATAAGCAAGTGGCTTGGAAACCAAGCAAACGTGGTATACCAATTACTTTATAAAGCTGTAGAGTTTGTTTGTTTGGTTGAAAGCGCTTGTCTCAAGAACTACTGGTTCAAATTGAAAAATTCTATTTGTGTTGGATAGTTCAATTAATTAGGAAGACTATAGACTAATTAATATCACGCTACGGTCAATAGAAGCGAAGCGAACGAAAAATATCGCAAAAACGGGAAAAAATATTCCTTTTGAGAGCTTCCGTCGCTATGGAATATATTCTAGTAGATTTTTATTTCTCAAAGTAACGGAGGTGAAACCGCGGGACACAGCTAGTGATTACATACACATCTGTACCTAGCGAATGTTTCTAAAAGTTGCCTGTGATGTCACTTAGGAAGCGACAGAGCAATACTGACGCGACGTCGCCGCTGCGGCGCTCCTGTCCTTACAGTGCCCGGTGGTATTCAGCACGGCCACAACCAATGATATTCTATGTAATATGGGAGGTCAAAATTCTTCACAATATACGGAGTAATTTATAGAAAGATCTTCCACCGCTGATAAACGTATATTTTTACCCGACTGTATGTTGGTTTTTTTTTTTTTTCAAAGTCAACAATTAGAATATATCAAATAAGAGACTAAATCGTCTCTTCAGTGAACTATAATATAGTTAGGTATTTGTTTATCCACATAACCACAGAGAGAAACGTAATCATTTATGTGTAAAACATACCCTCGACTCAGCACGAGCAACGATAATAACAATAATAATCCACATCACAACACACAGATCTACTTGATCCCACAGTAAGCGATTATTAGCTTGTGTCGTGGAAACCAAGCAAACGTGGTATATACTAGGTACATAGAATTACTTATATAATATACTATAGATATATAAACACACCTAGACTGGAAAATGGAATCCTGTGTTCATCACACAAAGTCTACCCCCACCGGGAATCGAACCCGGAACCCCTTGATTAGCGGGTGGCATGGCGACCTCTGCGCCAATCAGGTCGTCATCGACGGTCGTCAACGATGGACGATAGTGTCGCGCTTGGCGTGGAGAAAGTAGGTGGTTAGGGCATTCAGCGCGGCAGGTAGGTAGGTAGCGTGGGAATGCAAGAAGAAGTCCGATAGATTGAGACTAATTATTGCCTTCCCGGCCCGTTCCCGGTAGATAGGTACAAGTAGGTACAATTAGCGACACTGGCCTCAGCGGTAGGTGGAAGGTGGCTCGCAGATGGTGACGACGCTGGTGCCGCGGCGGCTGCTGTAGGCAGCGGCTGGAGTACGCCTGGAGTAGTCCGGGAGTAGGCGCCTGGAACTTCAGCTGGTAGGTGCCTGGAGTACGCCGGGGGTAGTCCAGGAGTAGGCCTGGTAGGTGCCTGGAACCTGGAGCGAGGGCTTCGGTTACCATCGGCGAGTCCGTAGCTGGCTGCCTTTCCACCCCGTGAGAACCAGTGGTCGTAAGATAGTAGCGATAGTGCTTAAATAGGAATTGCAGCCAGCCAGACTAGATTAAGCGAGAAGCAGCTTAGTAGTGTGAATGTGAATGAGAACTCACCCTAGAGGGTCATCCAGCACTAGCACAGAAAAATAGTATGCGCGGTAGACTAACGGTCACAAGATCGTAGGTAGGTTGCGGTAGGTACCGTAGAATTAATTTAGACACCCGCGTGTAGCGCGGCGTGCGAGCTGCAGTCGTCTGTCCGTGCAGATTGGAATGATCGGCCGATGACGACCGGCGGCGCGGAAGCGCGGCGCGCGGAGGTATATTTGGAGATCCGTTCGCACAGGGTAGATTTAATTTATTTTATTTTATAGTTTTGTTATTATGTTGAGAACTGAGACTACAACGTTACAATAGTTATTATAATATTCTCTTTGGTGGCAAACTCAACTGAAACCGGTGGCGCGGCGGCACGGTGGGCGACAATGAGTGGTCGAGACAATAGCCGATCAACGCATGACAATTCGAGCACTGAGTTTCGGTGCAGATGAAAGTTTCGGTCAATTTCTAGCCGAAACCGCATTAAGGCCGAAACTAGATTCATCCGAAACCGAAACCGAAATTTCGATCTGCCACTTCTTTTAAATATTAAAGTTTTCATTTATTCTTCCAAACCATACTGTTAGTAGGTAATTATTCAATAATGAAGGCCGTAAATTTTAAAATGGCTTTAGGGGCGGGCACAAAAAGTACCTATCATATTATTTTATTGAGTGGTAATTAACAAAATCTTGATTTGAAAACTACGAATTTATTTATTTTTTGTTTTTTTTAATTGTTTATTTTAGTGGTGTTCAATGAAGAGTTTATTATTATTATATTTATTCATTTATCTATTCAACCAAATGTAGTTTTAGTTAAATAGATAAATGTATAAATATAATAATAATTCAATCATTACAAGTACCTACCTATATATTCTAACGCAATTGCGGTTACAGTTGTAGGACGGCATAAAACAATAGATTATTCCACATTACTAAAACCTTTAAGTAAATAAAGTAATTTAATAAAAAAATAAAAATAAAAACATCCGACGGAGTAAGTAGATGACAAACTGGATAAAGACAAAATTAAATTGAAAGAAATCCAAGCAGTAGTCATTGTAGAATCCATCGGAGATGGTGTTGTCAATCATCACTTACCAGGTTTTTGGGCTAAACCGAATTTAAAAAAACAATCAACTATGTGTCGGATAACACACAGAGAAAAGATAAAATAATAGTACATAATATTAATTTACTAATAAAATACCGTTATTGTATGCATCTTAAAATAATAAAAGAGATATTTTAGTAGGTAACAAATTTTATTTAGCAATACACAAAAAAAAATTATATTCAGGCTACATTTCAAATGAAAATAAAACGAGATGTTAAGGGTCATAAGTTAGACGTTAATACTAATCGTTCATTCCGTATGTCAGCAAAAAAAATAGCTAGTGAGCCAAGAATCATAGTTGACACGATTCTGCAATCACCGCGGCGGATACTGGGTGTGATGGACTAAAAATTGAACGCCTCTTTAGTTCGGATGGGGCATTCTCTGAAGCTTTTGATTCCATTTTGGCACTTCGTTTCCGCTTACGAGTGACTAATGACCTGGAACTTAATGTCGCTTGTGCTGGAATCAATGATAAATTCTTTGAGAGTGGCGATTTTGTTGAGGTTATTTTCGGAGTAACAGACGATGATCGTAATGATGGTAGTCTTGACGTTGAGTTTAATATGAATAAAGGTGGCCTTGATAATTGTAGTTTAAGTGTCGAAGGAGATGGTGGAACAACCATCTTGGACGGTAGTCTGCTTAAAATTGATGTCACTTGCTTGCCCTTTTGCGGAAGTAAAGATTCGTACGCTGAAGGCTCTGACTTCATCGCTTCCATTTGCTTCGCTTGTAGATGTGTAGATGTACTCATATTCACTTTCATTTGAGTCCGGGCATCTAATACTTTCGGGGCTATGTATGTGGACAATGATGACTTTGATATCGACTCTATTTGCGACCGAACACCACAAGTGTTCTGGGGTATAGATTTAGACGACGGATTTCTTGATGTCGACGTCGAGCCCATCAGGGAATTAAAATTTTTCAGTGGATCTGCTAATAACGCCACTGAAGATGATGCTACCGCCCCTAACTCTGACGACGATGGCCTTACTGCTTTCCATGCTCGCGCTTCATCGTATTCGCGCACTCTTTGTTTTATGTGGACGAACTTGCAGTGGATGTTATCGAAAAGAGACCGCTTTCTGTTGTAATTTTCATCTGTTTGTAATCTAGCCAACTCTTTTTCGAGGCGCATCATCAATTTTGAATAATCAGACGAAGGATATTTAGTTGTTCTCAACAACGACACAATCCATGTGTAAGTGCTTAACATCGCGTTAACCTCATTGAAAAGCTTCATGTAGTGTGGGTGTGCTGAATTTAGGTCTGATTTGTATTTCTTGTACATGTTCATGTCCATTATAGGTCCATATGACTGTTTGTAATCCTCGTTTGGATTCATATTGCACTGCATCTTTGTCGAAATAAGTTAGCTGATTGCTCTTTGAAGTTTTTATAGCTTAGCTTCTTGATCTGCTTCTAATATCAAAACGAGTTATGTATACGACTTTATTCAAGGCGTTTCTGTGGCGACTGATATAACTGAATTCCGCATAGGTTTGACACAAAATTCGATCAGTATTGATGTTGTTTGAAATAACTTGAATTCGTAGCACACATTCACTATGTGCGATATAAACTGTCAAAAGAATATAACAAATGTTACTTAATAGAAAACACCGCACGTTCTTTTACATGATTCGTTACGTTCAACACTCAAATTGACGCGCGAGAAAGCGATGCGCTTTATATATTAAAATTTAATGTTATTAACAACTGCAATCCTTATCAGCAATAACCAAATGTTATCTACTAGTGATAAATAAATTACGGTCGTTATGTATAATTAAAAATAAATTATTACTAATTACGGTCATTAGTTATCATTAATAAATTACTAATCATTTAATACCTACCTAATAATAAATATAATTAACATTTCAGACTTACAACTTACAACTGCAGACTATTTAGCTATTCAGGGTGGTATGCGTCTGTTGGAAATCGGGGCTCGCTGACCTGTATTTTTATGACACTGGTCTACTTTTAAATGAGATGCAGATCACCACTAGGTTAGGTAAAGTTGTACTAACTGGGGCCTGGGACAGAAGAGAATATTATTATATTGTCATCCGACAGGAAAAGCACTTCCGTACTTCATAATTCGCAAAGAAGTTAAGGGATTACTTCACCCTTTAATGGGATCGGTCTACTGCTGTCAGTCATGGTCAACTTCAGAGCAGGGTGTGGTGGCAGTCCAATGGGATCAAAAGATAATAATGTTTTCCTAAGTAAATTTTCATAACCATGGTGTCACGAGTGCATATTGCATAGTGATTAATCGTTAGCTTAACTTCGCTCAATACTTTCAAAAAAGTGCATTAAAACAAATAAGAAGTCTGATGTTTATCTGTTAACGTTAGGTACTCGCATATCGAGACTGATTGAACTGCAAAGCTCAAATAAAATATTAGTAGGTACCATGATATCGATAATCGGGGTAATAAAAAACAAGTGAAAAAAGATAACATGTTTTATTTAATTTATACATGATAATATGAAAGTTCAAATTTATTTACAATAATGTTAAGATACAAAATTTATCACCACTGAATAAACTACTAAACACGGTCTCAAAAACTTTTGAAAGCAGCTTGTCCATAAAATAAGGTGTAACTAAAACTTTGTTAAAGTTCGTAAGGTAATTATACGATGTAAAAATGAGAAGATGTTTGGATGGATGTGACTCAATCACACATAAACGGTTTAGCAAAATTGTGTTTTAGATTAAACAGGCACACACACACACACACACACACAATACACATACTTTTTATCCCCTAAATCTTAAAAATATAGTAGCAAAACAATTATATCAAATACAATAAAATCTGGACCCAATGAAATTATCTAAATTATACAAACTCAGTTTGAAATATCCACTTCGCGCATCTATAAAACAACATCATGTATATTATAATAATATCATACATTAGCAATCTTACAGATACCCGCTGGATATTGGATGTGACGTGTTAATGTCGAACGCTTCGTCGATTACGGGGGGCATTCTTTGAAGCTCTTGACGGTGATAATGTTTCAAGCTTAGAAGTTGATTGCGACCGATCCCTCCATTTTCACCTACTACCCACTGACCCTTGAACTTGCTGCACAAGTTTGAGCAGTGATTGGTAACGCAGATGAAAATTAAATTAACGGCATTGACGGTAACGTTTTTTGCCACGACACAGATGATAATGATAGCGAAGATAATTTTGACGTGGCTTGCGGGAGGATAGACGCGGACGATGGTGGCTTTGATAATGATGGCCTCGATGATGCTTGTGAGACAGGTTTGGATAATGGTGACTTCGATGATGATAATTTTGACTTTTCGTGTAAGGAAAGTGATTCGGAAGAAGATAACTTTGATGACCGTGATGATTTTGACGTATAAGTTCCTTTTGAAGGGAAGGATGTGGATGGTGGTGGCCTCGATGATACTGACTTTGACGCTGCATGTGCGTGGATAGATGTAGAAGACGATGGTCTTGCTGATAATGAAAATCTTGACGAAGACGTCGTTTGAGAGAAAGAAGTGGACGATGATGGTCTCGACAATGATGATTTTGATGTTTTGTGCCGACCACCGGAAGCGGAAGACGAAGATTTTGATGATGATGACGAACTTGACACTGATGATTTTGATTTTATGTACGAGGGTGCAGATGTAGAGGACGATGATTTTGACGATGATGAGGATCTTGCCGTAGACATGCCTTTTGATGAGAAAGATGTGGATGAAGGCGGCCTCGATGATGATGTATTTGACTTTGGATACGGAGCGTCGGAAGTGAAAAATGATGACCTCGATGATGATGAAAATCTTGTCGTGGATGTTGCTTGTGAAGGAAAAGATGTGGAAAATAACGGATTTAATGATAACTCTAACATTGGTTGGGAGACAGGTGTTGACGATGGTGGCATTGATGATGATGACTTGGGATATTTCGCAATCACTCTAGCAGGAACTTGGTGTGAAGGACTAAATATCGACTGCCATTTTGATTTCGGTTCTTCATTCTCCAAAACCGTTGAAGATGATGTCAGTTCTGGTTTTTTTGAGGTAGATTGCGTCTGAGCCCATTTTCGTTTGCGAACCACAGGTAGCATTAAACTTGGTAATGCTTGGGTTTGATCTCGCCGAATTTGTGCTGGAAGCGAAGTCGTTGATAGCGGCTCTGAAAATAATGCCTTCATAAATTTTGCTCGCCGGGGGTCGCGCGCGGATAACTGTAGCCATGACGATGGTGGCTTTGATGGCTCTGACGTAAACGCTATTGGGATAAGTCGATAAGGAATTGATGAGGATGATGCTAAACAAGATTTCGATTTTTCTAGTGACTCGGTGTTTCGTTTCTGAAGGGAATATTTTTGCTCCGACGGTCTTAACGTCGCTTGCATATGAACTTCCCGAGTTTTTAGAGGGGCGACTAATTTTGATGTCGTTTGCAGAGGGTTCGATGTAGACGTTGATGGCCTTGACACTGCTGGCGGTAACACATGCGACGGGGCATTATCATACGTTTGTGGAGAAATAAATGTAGACGATAACGGCCCTGATGTTGATGCTGATGATGTAAAACCGCAATTTTGTAGTGCAACCGATGATCCTGCTGCTGATGAAGTCGCTGAAACTTCCGACACTGCTGACGAAAGCCCTGACACCTGTTCGCCATGCGCTTCTTCATATTCGCGCACCCTTTGCTTTATATGGAGAAACTTTTGGTGAACGTAATCAAACAAAGACCGCTGGCTCATTAGTTTATCGTCCGCTTATTGTGCTCGGTCTCGAGGTTGCTCATCAATTGAGATTCTGTGGACGGAGACGGAGCTCTTCTTAGCGATGACATGATCTGATTGTAGGTTCGCAAGCTTGCGTTTATTTCATTATAAAGACTCATGTAATACGGATGTTCTGAGTCGAGATCTGTTTTATATTGTTCGCACATTGTCGGGTTCATTATTGGACTATATAATTTTGTATAATCCTCGGCTCTGTTAATATTGCACTGCATATTTTGATGATGGTAGTCGTTTCAGTCAATATTAATATTACGATAAGAGTCTGCTTGCTGAAGCAAATATACTGAAGCTCAGTTTGCTTACACGCTCTTCGGATCAAACTGATCACCACAGAATGTTGATCAAAGCGGTTTTGCGATCAAACAGTCACGTATGCCTTTAATTCGTTGTGTCCGCACACAGAATGGGTGGTTAGTCAACACAAACAACAACCGTCGGTGACGGATGCTGGTACCAATTTTATAAGATTGTCGTTTGTCGATCGTATAATTTTCACTTTTAATGGGTCACAGAGCTTAAAAATGCGTCGTTACATTCGAAAGTCAAAAGAGACTGAAGACTATGGCGAAAATTGGGAAGTATTTATATTTGACCGCATGCCACCCAGGCAGGCGATGCAGGTAGGTACACAAAAAAATTGCAAGAGTGTAGACACAAAGGAACAATAGATTTCTTATCTATTTAGATAAGGATATTCTCCAATACTTCTAGTATATTGATATTTCTCTCAGTTTGATATATTTCTTATCTCTAATACTTTCTGTAAATTTGAATACTATTGAACAGCCAGAATGTGAATGTGTTTTTTTTATGTGTTCGATATGTCCAAATAAGGAAAAAATAAAATTACTCGGCGTGAGGACCGAGGCTGATGATATGAACGGGATTAAAGGGAGAACTTTGAAATAGATTTAAATTGAAATAAAACTTGGAAGATACTTTTGCGTTATTTTTTCTTCTATATTTAATACCTTAATTTATTAATTTTTGAATTGTTAGTTTTTAAATCAAAATAGGTAAATATAATAATAATAATAATAATAATAATATCATTTATTCATCTCCACAAATTAAGTACATGAAGAGTGTTTTAATTAAGAAAAGTAGGAGATCTGGAGCCTAATCTAGGATAACCTGTATTATAGGTCTCCAGGACCCGAACTTAAAAACTATTTTTAGTAGGTACAAAATATAAAATAAAAATAAACCGGGATAGAGACTTACAGTTCTAAGTATGAGCGTGTGCATGGGTGAATTTGTGAGAGTGATAGTGTAAGTGTGTGTGATAGGGCGGCGTGCGTCCGGTGTGTGCATGTGTGTCAGTGTGAGCATGTGTTTCTGTGTGTGCACCGAATGCTTTACTACCCACAAGTCTACCCACTCAAACATATTACCTAATTACAATCATGAAAGAAGTCCAATGACCACTTTTGCTTTTCTTATTATCCGACAATAATTAACATAACTTCAGTGTCATCATAGTTAAGTTTATTGAGAAAATCTGTAAGTTTGTGTTTGCATTCGTATTTGCTTAGTGAATAAAAGTTCAGTTTCTTATTTAGACTAGCTGTTCCCCGCGGTAATTTTGGAGTTCCCGCGGTAATTCCATGTAGGAACATACCCTACGTCACTAAGGGATAATGTAGCATTCTAATGATGAATTTTTTTTTTAAATCGGTCTTGTACTTTTTGAGTTTAGACTTTAATGGTGAATGTTCAATCCTTGCAATGACAGTTTATTGGTTGGGGAAAAAAATCGCATTTTATATGAATTTCAATTTAAATCTATTTCAAAGTTCTCCCTTTAATCCCGTTCACATCATCAGCCTCGGTCCTCACGCCGAGTAATTTTATTTTTTCCTTATTTGGACATATCGAACACAAAAAAGAAATTCACATTCTGGCTGTTCAATAGTATTCAAATGTACAGGAAGTGGTAGAAATAAGAAATATATCGAACTAAGAGAAATATCAATATACTAGAAGTATTGGAGAATATCCTTATCTAAATAGATAAGAAATCTATTGTTCTTTTGTGTCTACACTCGTTCAATTTTTTGTGTACCTACCTGCCTCGCCTGCCTGGGTGGCATGCGGTCAAATATAAATACTTTCTAATTTTCGCCATAGTCTTCAGTTCACTTGTGACTTTCGAATGTAACGACGCATTTTTAAGCTCTGTGACACATTAAAAGTGAAAATTATACGATCGACAAACGACAATCTTATAAAATTGGTACCAGCATCCGTCACCGACGTTTGTTGTTTGTGTTGACTAACCACCCATTCTGTGTGCGGACACAACGAATTAAAGGCATACGTGACTGTTTGACCGCAAAACCGCTTTGATCAACATTCTGTGGTGATCAGTTTGATCCGAAGAGCGTGTAAGCAAACTGAGCTTCAGTATATTTGCTTCAGCAAACAGACTCTTATCGTAATATTAATATTGACTGAAACGACTAGCATCATCAAAATATGCAGTGCAATATTAACAGAGACGAGGATTATACAAAATTATATGGTCCAATAATGAACCCGACAATGTGCGAACAATATAAAACAGATATCGACTCAGAACATCCGTATTACATGAGTCTTTATAATGAAATTAACGCAAGATTGCGAACCTACAATCAGATCATGTCATCGCTAAGAAGAGCTCCGTCTCCGTCCACAGAATCTCAATTGATGAGCAACCTCGAGACCGAGCACAATAATATAATAGCGGACGATAAACTAATGAGCCAGCGGTCTTTGTTTGATTACGTTCACCAAAAGTTTCTCCATATAAAGCAAAGGGTGCGCGAATATGAAGAAGCGCATGGCGAACAGGTGTCAGGGCTTTCGTCAGCAGCGTCGGGAGTTTCAGCGACTTCATCAGCAGCAGGATCATCGGTTGCACTACAAAATTGCGGTTTTACATCGTCAGCATCAACATCAGGGCCGTTATCGTCTACATTTATTTCTCTACAAACTTATAATGCCCCGTCAACGTCTACATCGATCCCTCTACAAACGAAATCAAAATTAGGGCCATTACCGTCGCGCACAGTTGTCCCTCTTAAAACTCAGGGAGTTCATACGCTGGCGACGTCAAGACCGTCAGAGCAAAAATATTTCCTTCAGGGACGGAACACCGAGTCGCAAGTGAAATCGAAATCTTGTTTAGCGTCATCTTCATCAATTCCTTATCGGCTTATTCCAATAACGTTCACGTCAGAGCCATCAAAGGCACCATCGTCATGGCTACAGTTATCCGCGCGTGACCCCCGGCGGGCAAAATTTACAAAGGCATTATCTTCAGAGCCGCTATCATGTACTTCGTTTCCAACACAAATTCGGCGAGGTCGACCCCAAGCACAACCAAGTTTAGTGATACCTGTGGTTCGCAAACGAAAATGGGCACAGATGCAGTCCACATCAAAAGTACCAGAAACGACATCATCTTCAACGATTTTGGAGAATGCCGAACCGAAACCAAAACGGCAATTTGCACCGCAAAACAGTAAAAGCTCCTTGACGCAACCAACAAAACTGTCGTCGGCGACATCTGTCCTCCGCACAACTTTGGACGTTGCGCTACCCGAACCAAAAAAATCGGCATTGGTATCTAGAAAAGAATATCATTATGAGGAACTCAATAAGCCGTCTGAACCGGAGGACTTTGGAGCCATTTATAGATATATTTCTAACGATAAGACCAAAAAAATGTTCAAAAAAGCGTTCAGCATCGTATATAACGAAAACTATTTGCCGTTGCGCCAAAAGTTAGAACATACCCTAAAAGAGTACCACAGCGCTGATGAAAAGTATCGCGTTCAGAAATCTACCCAACCTCGCGATGCCATTCAATTGGAAAGAGCGAGGGCGTATCGGAAGATTATTTCGCATCGTTTGCTCAATGATAAATTTTATAAGGACGATCGCGCTCGGTACAATTACTACTATCGAAAGCTCATGTTCATAAAAGATCGGTTGAATGAGTATGCGACATTGAAAACGCGCAACCATTTGGGTATAAAGTGAGAGTACGTGAAAATCAAAGCTTCAGTAGCCCTTAGAAAGTTAGTAAAGTACATGTCATTGAAATTGTCGGTCTGTCGCTATTCCGAATATTTAAGTACTGCAAGATACAAATGGGATAGAGATTAGGTATATCCAATAAATAAATAACATTTAAAACCTTTACATAATTTTCATTTTTCCCCATAGTATCTATTAATGTGAATAAATTACACTGATTATTTTTTGTTTATAATAAATGTGAAATGAAACTTATTATCAAATTAATGTATTCCCTGAACGACTATAATATGTATATAAATAATACTTGATTATTATTAGTAGATTCTAAGATTATAATATAAGTTGTTATCCGTTGATGTGACAAAAAATGCTGTACCTAAAATAAAAGTTATGTGTAAAATTATACCAAATAAATGATGATTATAATTATGATTGTTTTTTTTTTCGTCTTTCCAAGAATGTAAACTTAAGTCTACGGTAGTTTCTTGTTCAATCAAAAATATATGAAAAATTAAAGTAATAACTTAAACTTAAAATCAATCACACAAAAACGGTTGAACGAACTTAGATGAAATTTGGCATGCATTTAGCCTTTGACATGGTAAAGAACATAGGCTACCTTTTATCTAAGAATTCCCGTGGGATCTCCGAAATTAACGCGGGTGAAATAGAATTAATTATTGCACACTACACGTTGTTAGAGGTACATAGGGTACTTTTTATCTTGGAATTTCCGCGGGATCTCCGACATTAACGTGGGTGAAACCACGGGGCACAGCAGCTAGTTAAGAATAAATTATTACTAATTACGGTCATTAGTAATCATTAATAAATTACTTAATATCATTTAATACCTACCTAATAATAAATATAATTAACATTTCAGACTTACAACTTACAACTGCAGACTATTTAGCTATTCAGGGTGGTATGCGTCTGTTGGAAACGGGGCTCGCTGACCTGTATTTTTATGACACTGGTCTACTTTTAAATGAGATGCAGATCACCACTAGGTTAGGTAAAGTTGTACTAACTGGGGCCTGGGACAGAAGAGAATATTATTATATTGTCATCCGACAGGAAAAGCACTTCCGTACTTCATAATTCGCAAAGAAGTTAAGGGATTACTTCACCCTTTAATGGGATCGGTCTACTGCTGTCAGTCATGGTCAACTTCAGAGCAGGATGTGGTGGCAGTCCAATGGGATCAAAAGATAATAATGTTTTCCTAAGTAAATTTTCATAACTATGGTGTCACGAGTGCATATTGCATAGTGATTAATCGTTAGCTTAACTTCGCTCAATACTTTCAAAAAAGTGCATTAAAACAAATAAGAAGTCTGATGTTTATCTGTTAACGTTAGGTACTCGCATATCGAGACTGATTGAACTGCAAAGCTCAAATAAAATATTAGTAGGTACCATGAAATCGATAATCGGGGTAATAAAAAACAAGTGAAAAAAGATAACATGTTTTATTTAATTTATACATGAAAATATGAAAGTTCAAATTTACTTACAATAATAATAAGATACAAAATTTATCAACACTGAATAAACTACTAAACACGGTCTCAAAAACTTTTGAAAGCAGCTTGTCCATAAAATAAGGTGTAACTAAAACTTTGTAAAAGTTTGTAAGGTAATTATACGATGTAAAAATGAGAAGATGTTTGGATGGATGTGACTCAATCACACATAAACGGTTTAGCAAAATTGTGTTTTAGATTAAACAGGCACACACACACACACACACACACACAATACACATACTTTTTATCCCCTAAATCTTAAAAATATAGTAGCAAAGCAATTATATCAAATACAATAAAATCTGGATCTCAATGAAATTGTCTAAATTATACAAACTCAGTTTGAAATATCCACTTCGCGCATCTATAAAACAACATCATGTATATTATAATAATATCATACATTAGCAATCTTACAGTCTATACCCGCTGGATATTGGATGTGACGTGTTAAAGTCGAACGCTTCGTCGATTACGGGGGGCATTCTTTGAAGCTCTTGACGGTGATAATGTTTCAAGCTTAGAAGTTGATTGCGACCGATCCCTCCATTTTCACCTACTACCCACTGACCCTTGAACTTGCTGCACAAGTTTGAGCAGTGATTGGTAACGCAGATGAAAATTAAATTAACGGCATTGACGGTAACGTTTTTTGCCACGACACAGATGATAATGATAGCGAAGATAATTTTGACGTGGCTTGCGGGAGGATAAACGCGGACGATGGTGGCTTTGATAATGATGGCCTCGATGATGCTTGTGAGACAGGTTTGGATAATGGTGACTTCGATGATGATAATTTTGACTTTTCGTGTAAGGATTCGGAAGAAGATAACTTTGATGACCGTGATGATTTTGACGTATAAGTTCCTTTTGAAGGGAAGGATGTGGATGGTGGTGGCCTCGATGATACTGACTTTGACGCTGCATGTGAGTGGATAGATGTAGAAGACGATGGTCTTGCTGATAATGAAAATCTTGACGAAGACGTCGTTTGAGAGAAAGAAGTGGACGATGATGGTCTCGACAATGATGATTTTGATGTTTTGTGCCGACCACCGGAAGCGGAAGACGAAGATTTTGATGATGATGACGAACTTGACACTGATGATTTTGATTTTATGTGCGAGGGTGCAGATGTAGAGGACGAGGATTTTGACGATGATGAGGATCTTGCCGTAGACATGCCTTTTGATGAGAAAGATGTGGATGAGGGTGGCCTCGATGATGATGTATTTGACTTTGGATATGGAGCGTCGGAAGTGAAAAATGATGACCTTGATGATGATGAAAATCTTGTCGTGGATGTTGCTTGTGAAGGAAAAGATGTGGAAAATAACGGATTTAATGATAACTCTAACATTGGTTGGGAGACAGGTGTTGACGATGGTGGCATTGATGATGATGACTTGAATGATGCCTCATGCAAGGGAACAGATGTAATTATATTCTTATCAGATGTTACAACTAGATTGGGATATTTCGCAATCACTCTAGCAGGAACTTGGTGTGAAGGACTAAATATCGACTGCCATTTTGATTTCGGTTCGTCATTCTCCAAAACCGTTGAAGATGATGTCGGTTCTGGTTTTTTTGAGGTAGATTGCGTCTGAGCCCATTTTCGTTTGCGAACCACAGGTAGCATTAAACTTGGTAGTGCTTGGGTTTGATCTCGCCGAATTTGTGCTGGAAGCGAAGTCGTTGATAGCGGCTCTGAAAATAATGCCTTCATAAATTTCGCTCGCCGGGGGTCGCGCGCGGATAACTGTAGCCATGACGATGGTGGCTTTGATGGCTCTGACGTAAACGTTATTGGGATAAGTCGATAAGGAATTGATGAGGATGACGCTAAACAGGATTTCGATTTTTCTAGTGACTCGGTGTTTCGATTCTGAAGGGAATATTTTTGCTCTGACGGTCTTAACGTCGCTTGCATATGAACTTCCCGAGTTTTTAGAGGGGCGACTATGCGTGACGGTGATGGCCCTAATTTTGATGTCGTTTGCAGAGGGTTCGATGTAGACGTTGATGGCCTTGACTCTGCTGGCGGCAACACATGCGACGGGGCATTATGATACGTTTGTGGAGAAATAAATGTAGACGATAACGGCCCTGATGTTGAAGCTGACGATGTAAAACCGCAATTTTGTAGTGCAACCGATGATCCTGCTGCTGATGAATTCGCTGAAACTTCCGACGCTGCTGACGAAAGCCCTGACACCTGTTCGCCATGCGCTTCTTCATATTCGCGCACCCTTTGCTTTATATGGAGAAACTTTTGGTGAACGTAATCAAACAAAGACCGCTGGCTCATTAGTTTATCGTCCGCTATTATATTATTGTGCTCGGTCTCGAGGTTGCTCATCAATTGAGATTCTGTGGACGGAGACGGAGCTCTTCTTAGCGATGACATGATCTGATTGTAGGTTCGCAAGCTTCCGTTTATTTCATTATAAAGACTCATGTAATACGGATGTTCTGAGTCGAGATCTGTTTTATATTGTTCGCACATTGTCGGGTTCATTATTGGACCATATAATTTTGTATAATCCTCGTCTCTGTTGATATTGCACTGCATATTTTGATGATGCTAGTCGTTTCAGTCAATATTAATATTACGATAAGAGTCTGCCTGCTGAAGCAAATATACTGAAGCTCAGTTTGCTTACACGCTCTTCGGATCAAACTGATCACCACAGAATGTTGATCAAAGCGGTTTTGCGGTCAAACAGTCACGTATGCCTTTAATTCGTTGTGTCCGCACACAGAATGGGTGGTTAGTCAACACAAACAACAAACGTCGGTGACGGATGCCTGTACCAATTTTATAAGATTGTCGTTTGTCGATCGTATAATTTTCACTTAATGTGTCACTGAGCTTAAAAATGCGTCGTTACATTCGAAAGTCAAAAGTGAACTGAAGACTATGGCGAAAATTGGGAAGTATTTATATTTGACCGCATGCCACCCAGGCAGGCGAGGCAGGTAGGTACACAAAAAAATTGTACGAGTGTAGACACAAAAGAACAATAGATTTCTTATCTATTTAGATAAGGATATTCTCCAATACTTCTAGTATATTGATATTTCTCTCAGTTCGATATATTTGTTATCTCTAACACTTACTGTACATTTGAATACTATAGAACAGCCAGAATGTTAATTTTTTTTTATGTGTTCGATATGTCCAAATAAGGACAAAAATAATATAAAATTACTCGGCGTGAGGACCGACGCTGATGATATGAACGGGATTAATGGGAGAACTTTGAAATAGATTTAAATTGAAATTTATATAAAATGCGAAGCAACTTTTTACTCAAACAATAAACTGTCATTGCAAGGATTGAACATACACCATTAAAGTCTAAACTCAAAAAGTACAAGACCGATTTAAAAAAAAAAATCATCATTAGAATGCTACATTATCCCTTAGTGACGTAGGGTATGAACTCCAAAATTACCGCGGGGAACAGCTAGTCTTTTTGTCAAGCAGTGCAGCCAGCTCACCGTTTATTAATGAATATAAATTGTCTATAAATGAAATGAAACTTATTTCAAATTAATGTGTACGACTGTACGACTATAATACCTATGTACGTATATAATACATATAAACTATACTTGAATATTTAAATATAAGTATATTAGTAGATAGTAGTAGAATAAGTTGTTTTCCGTTGATGTGACAAAAATGCTGTAAAATAAAAATCTCGAACTGAATTTTTACTTTTATACGTGCATACATACGTATAAATGCCAATGCAGGTTTGTTTGTTTCTTTATGACGATATCACGCTTTAACGGCTCAAACGATCATCATCATTTCGGACACACGTTGTCAGGAAATAGGGTACTTTTTATCTCGGAATTTTCGTTTGAACTCAGTAATTAAACCCCAGGTTACAACTAGCCACGTAGGTAGATATACCTAATTATATTTATCAGTATTGCGAAATAATACTAAGCCAATTTTGGTGATGCTGAATGCAAAAAGGTTTCCTTGGAATATTTTATTGTAACTCGTATGTTAAACCTACACACATTCACGGTCTTAGACGCATACGTAGTATAGCATAGGTATATACACGTGAGGCATAATGTGTTCTTGACTTTCTTCTTATCTTGTTTAGACTATGTATGATACTTTACACCCTTGAAACATCGGTTGAAACATGGATCGATTACTTTTGATTAATTTTACTGTTCACGGATTTTTCTAAACCACACAATAGTTTCTTGCCAGGTTGGTATTTATTAATCCAATGGTGTAGAGTAAATTTAAAATTGCGTACTTACCATTTTGCGTACTGGTAATATATATCTATTTATTTTGATTTAAAAACTGATAATTCAAAAATTATTAAATTAAGGTATTGAGTATAGAAGAAAAAATAACGCAAAATTATCTACCAAGTGTTATTTCAATTTAAATCTATTTCAAAAGTTATCCCATTAATCCCATTCATATCATTAGCGTCGGTCATCACGCCGAGTAATTTTATATTATTTTTGTCCTTATTTGGACATATCGAACACATAAACAAAAAGAAATCACATTCTGGCTGTCCAATAGTATTCAAATGTACAGGAAGTGTTAGAGATAAGAAATATATCGAACCGAGAGAAATATCAATATTCTAGAAGTACTGGAGAATATCCTTATCTAAATAGATAAGAAATCTATCGTTCTTTTGTGTCTACACTCGTTCAATTTTTTTGTGTACCTACCTGCCACGCCTGCCTGGGTGGCATGCGGTCAAATATAAATACTTCCCAATTTTCGCCATAGTCTTCAGTTCACTTTTGACTTTCGAATGTAACGACGCATTTTTAAGCTCAGTGACACATTAAGTGAAAATTATACGATCGACAAACGACAATCTTATAAAATTGGTACCAGCATCCGTCACCGACGTTTGTTGTTTGTGTTGACTAACCACCCATTCTGTGTACGGACACAACGAATTAAAGGCATACGTGACTGTTTGATCGCAAAACCGCTTTGATCAACATTCTGTGGTGATCAGTTTGATCCGAAGAGCGTGTAAGCAAACTGAGCTTCAGTATATTTGCTTCAGCAGGCACACTCTTATCGTAATATTAATATAGACTGAAAGAACTAGCATCATCAAAATATGCAGTGCAATATTAACAGAGACGAGGATTATACAAAATTATATGGTCCAATAATGAACCCAACAATGTGCGAACAATATAAAACAGATCTCGACTCAGAACATCCGTATTACATGAGTCTTTATAATGAAATAAACGCAAGCTTGCGAACCTACAATCAGATCATGTCATCGCTAAGAAGAGCTCCGTCTCCGTCCACAGAATCTCAATTGATGAGCAACCTCGAGACCGAGCACAATAATATAATAGCGGACGATAAACTAATGAGCCAGCGGTCTTTGTTTGATTACGTTCACCAAAAGTTTCTCCATATAAAGCAAAGGGTGCGCGAATATGAAGAAGCGCATGGCGAACAGGTGTCAGGGCTTTCGTCAGCAGCGTCGGG
The DNA here is from genome assembly GCA_907165275.2 of Zygaena filipendulae. Classification (NCBI taxonomy): domain Eukaryota; kingdom Metazoa; phylum Arthropoda; class Insecta; order Lepidoptera; family Zygaenidae; genus Zygaena; species Zygaena filipendulae. The sequence continues at coordinate 2,549,466 of OU015666.1, forward strand.
AATTTCAGCGACTTCATCAGCAGCAGGATCATCGGTTGCACTACAAAAATGCGGTTTTCCATCGTCAGCATCATCATCAGGGCCGTTATCGTCTACATTTATTTCTCTACAAACTTATAATGCCCCGTCAACGTCTACATCGATCCCTCTACAAACGAAATCAAAATTAGGGCCATTACCGTCGCGCACAGTTGTCCCTCTTAAAACTCAGGGAGTTCATACGCTGGCGACGTCAAGACCGTCAGAGCAAAAATATTTCCTTCAGGGACGGAACACCGAGTCGCAAGTGAAATCGAAATCTTGTTTAGCGTCATCCTCATCAATTCCTTATCGGCTATTTCCAATAACGTTCACGTCAGAGCCATCAAAGGCACCATCGTCATAGCTACAGTTATCCGCGCGTGACCCCCGGCGGGCAAAATTTACAAAGGCATTATCTTCAGAGCCGCTATCATGTACTTCGTTTCCAACACAAATTCGGTGAGGTCGACCCCAAGCACAACCAAGTTTAGTGATACCTGTGGTTCGCAAACGAAAATGGGCACAGATGCAGTCCACATCAAAAGTACCAGAAACGACATCATCTTCAACGATTTTGGAAAATGCCGAACCGAAACCAAAACGGCAATTTGCACCGCAAAACAGTAAGAGCTCCTTGACGCAATCAACAAAACTGTCGTCGGCGACATCTGTCCTCCGCACAACTTTGGACGTTGCGCTACCCGAACCAAAAAAATCGGCATTGGTATCTAGAAAAGAATATCATTATGAGGAACTCAATAAGCCGTCTGAACCGGAGGACTTTGAAGCCATTTATAGATATATTTCTAACGATAAGACCGAAAAAATGTTCAAAAAAGCGTTCAGCATCGTATATAACGAAAACTATTTGCCGTTGCGCCAAAAGTTAGAAAATGCCCTAAAAGAGTACCACAGCGCTGATGAAAAGTATCGCGTTCAGAAATCTACCCAACCTCGCGATGCCATTCAATTGGAAAGAGCGAGGGCGTATCGGAAGATTATTTCGCATCGTTTGCTCAATGATAAATTTTATAAGGACGATCGCGCTCGGTACAGTTACTACTATCGAAAGCTCATGTTCATAAAAGATCGGTTGAATGAGTATGCGACATTGAAAACGCGCAACCATTTGGGTATAAAGTGAGAGTACGTGAAAATCAAAGCTTCAGTAGCCCTTAGAAAGTTAGTAAAGTACATGTCATTGAAATTGTCGGTCTGTCGCTATTCCGAATATTTAAGTACTGCAAGATACAAATGGGATAGAGATTAGGTATATCCAATAAATAAATAACATTTAAAACCTTTACATAATTTTCATTTTTCCCCATAGTATCTATTAATGTGAATAAATTACACTGATTATTTTTTGTTTATAATAAATGTGAAATGAAACTTATTATCAAATTAATGTATTCCCTGAACGACTATAATATGTATATAAATAATACTTGAATATTATTAGTAGATTCTAAGATTATAATATAAGTTGTTATCCGTTGATGTGACAAAAAATGCTGTACCTTAAATAAAAGTTATGTGTAAAATTATACCAAATAAATGATGATTATAATTATGATTGTTTTTTTTTTTCGTCTTTCCAAGAATCTAAACTTAAGTCTACGGTAGTTTCTTGATCAATAAAAAAATATGAAAAATTAAAGTAAAAACTCAAACTTAAACTTAAACTCAATCACGCAGAAACGGTTGAACGGATTTAGATGAAATTTGGCATGCATTTAGCCTTTGACATGGTAAAGAACATAGGCTACCTTTTATCTAAGAATTCCCGTGGGATCTCCGAAATTAACGCGTGTGAAATAGAATTAATTATTGCACACTACACGTTGTTAGAGGTACAGAAAAGGACATAGGGTACTTTTTATCTTGGAATTCCCGCGGGATCTCCGACATTAACGTGGGTGAAACCACGGGGCACAGCAGCTTGTTAAGAATAAATTATTACTAATTACGGTCATTAGTAATCATTAATAAATTACTAATCATTTAATACCTACCTAATAATAAATATAATTAACATTTCAGACTTACAACTTACAACTGCAGACCATTTAGCTATTCAGGGTGGTATGCGTCTGTTGGAAACGGGGCTCGCTGACCTGTATTTTTATGACACTGGTCTACTTTTAAATGAGATGCAGATCACCACTAGGTTAGGTAAAGTTGTACTAACTGGGGCCTGGGACAGAAGAGAATTATATTGTCATCCGACAGGAAAAGCACTTCCGTACTTCATAATTCGCAAAGAAGTTAAGGGATTACTTCACCCTTTAATGGGATCGGTCTACTGCTGTCAGTCATGGTCAACTTCAGAGCAGGGTGTGGTGGCAGTCCAATGAGATCAAAAGATAATAATGTTTTCCTAAGTAAATTTTCATAACTATGGTGTCACGAGTGCATATTGCATAGTGATTAATCGTTAGCTTAACTTCGCTCAATACTTTTAAAAAAGTGCATTAAAACAAATAAGAAGTCTGATGTTTATCTGTTAACGTTAGGTACTCGCATATCGAGACTGATTGAACTGCAGAGCTCAAATAAAATATTAGTAGGTCCCATGAAATCGATTATCGGGGTAATAAAAAACAAGTGAAAAAAGATAACATGTTTTATTTAATTTATACATGAAAATATGAAAGTTCAAATTTATTTACAATTATGTTAAGATACAAAATTTATCACCACTGAACAAACTACTAAACACGGTCTCAAAAACTTTTGAAAGCAGCTTGTCCATAAAATAAGGTGTAACTAAAACTTTGTAAAAGTTCGTAAGGTAATTGGATGGATGTGACTCAATCACACATAAACGGTTTAGCGAAATTGTGTTTTAGATTAAACAGGCACACACACACACACACAATACACATACTTTTTATCCCCTAAATCTTAAAAATATAGTAGCAAAACAATTATATCAAATACAATAAAATCTGGATCTCAATGAAATATTCTAAATTATACAAACTCAGTTTGAAATATCCACTTCGCGCATCTATAAAACAACATCATGTATATTATAATAATAACATACATTAGCAATCTTACAGATACCCGCTGGATATTGGATGTGACGTGTTAATGTCGAACGCTTCGTCGATTATTTATTTATTTATTTATTTATTTATTCAAAAAGTTTACCAACAATTGTTACAATACATCAATAAAGAAAACAAGATTATTAGTATTGAGCTCATTGCACATTGTTTCTCAACATCCTCCGGCCCCTGGCTGCGTGTGCGCAGCAGCCAACTCCTCGGTGCGCAGCTCCAGGGCGTACAGCCGCTGTATGGGCCGCACCGTCTCACTGCCGCTGGCTAATCGTATCCGGGCGGCCCGGCTGTGTCCGTCCACTCCTGGGAACACCTCCATTACTCGACCGAGTGGCCAGTGGACTCACTTTACATTTTGGATCTCAACCAGAACAATATCTCCCGGTCGGACTATCCAATCATTCCTCTTCTGTTGTTTCTGTATAAGCAGTGACAGGTATTCATTTCTAAATCTTGACTTAAATTCTTCTCTCAACTTTACAATTCGAGTAGCTTGAGCATTTAGTCCTATCTCGTCTAAGTCACTCGTATCACGGCGTTTGTTGGAAACGATGAAATCGTTGGGCGTCAGAGGGACTAGGTTCTCTGTATCAGTATTAGCCGTCAATGGCCGATTGTTCATTACGCCTTCAATTTCACATAGCATTGTGTACAGCGCTACTCGGTCCAAAGATGCTTTTCCTAGCATTCTGCGCATCATATCCTTGACTAATTTTATCAAGCGCTCCCAAAACCCTCCCCACCACGGGGCTTGAGGCGGAATGAAATGCCATTTGATCTTGTCGCCTGACGTTTCCCGCAAAAGATTAGCTGCCCTGATGAAGTTGGAGCCGTTGTCTGTGTAAACTACGTTGGGCCTGCCTCTCCTGGCTATAAAGCGGCGTAATGCCATTAGAAAATTAGAAATGCGTCAGTGGAAAGTGAATTCACCAGCTCTAGGTGAACGGCTCTGTAGGTTGCGCATGTAAATAAAACAATCCATACCTTTTCTCTTGATCGTAGAATTAGTGGGCCAGCTAAATCAATGCCGGTTACATCAAATGCGTGACCACATCTTACTCGATCGGCAGGTAGTGGTGCTGTAGGTGCCGAACACATCTTTGCGCTGAGCCTCTTGCACGGAATGCACTCTCTCACTATTTTCTTGGATAATCGTCTGATTCCCAAAATCCAATATTCTTCACGAATATTGTTTATCAACATTTGTACGCCAGCATGACAGCTTTTTATATGACAATGTCTTACTAACTTCATAACTGTCACGTTAGTACCAGGTAGCAATATAGGTGAGATAAAATTGTCTTTGTCTTGAGATAGAGTCAAACGAGTTTTTACTCTCAGAATTTTATCTTTGTCTTCACTTATCTCCATATTCAGAAATTTCTTTGTGGATTCTATGTCTGAGAATTCTTCCGACTGAATCAATCTGAATAATTTCTTCTCTGACTCTTCGTATTCTTCGCCTGTTATTTCTCCTCTTTTTAGAGCTTCTTTCTTAGACTTTCGTTGGCAATTCTTGCTAAATCTCAGACACCAGGCTAACATTCTTACCGTCTTGGTATATTTTGAGAAGTAGTTCAGTTGATCGGAGAATTTATTATTTATCTGTACATTCAGACAACTTTTCTTCATTTCTCTCATAACTTCATTGTGTGTCTTACTTTGAGCTTTAGCATCGTCATCTATACTAAGGGTTTCTAACTTCCACATGTCTTCTACGTCAAATCCAACAAAGTTGAGATTTATAGTGTTGACTGAATATACATTGTATGCAGGTCCTTGTATGGCCCAGCCAAATTTCGTTTCAATAGCTACAAGACTGTCTTTCAGAGTAATCATACTACCAGTCATAATAGAACCCAAATATTCTGCTCCAATCAAAATATCAATATCTTCATTTGGCGAGTCTTTGATAGTTATACCTTTCTCTTTCAGGATATTCAGAATGTTAGCATCAGCTTTTGGTAGCGCTTGGCAAATAATAGGCGGCTCCAAGGCTTCCATTTCAATCATAAACTTATCGTCGCAGCTCATCAGTGTTAATTTATAGGACTTGCGATTTTCCTTTCTGGTTACTACTCCACCGAATAGGTTATGCGATACTAAAGCTTCGCCACTGGGTACGAGTTTCAGTTTGTCTGCAATACCTTTCTTTACGAATGATCTTTGTACCCCTGTATCAAGGAGGGCTCTTACCGCGATTTTCTTGCCTTTATGCGCTACGTTCAGACTCAACGTTGGTAGGATCACTGTAGCGTTGGAAACATTGCAAAGATTAGTCTTCGGCTTTTCATCTTCGTTTTCATTTTTCTTTTCTGGTGGATGCATTAATGCATAATGACGTTTACCACAATAGGTACATGTTACATGCTTCCTGCAATATTTATGCCAATGTCCTATAACTAGGCAAATTCTGCATGCTTTCTTTATCTTCACAGCTTTATGACGATCATCGAGACTCATTTTCTTAGCATCTTCACAGTCTGCTGATGAATGTAGTTGACTGTCACAAAAGATGCATTTTCTAACCTTCTGTGCACCAGGATTGACGTTTTCTGTTGCTGCAGTGAAACACGAAGTCGAGGGTTCATTAGGGACAATATTTTTACGTGAAATCTTAATTCTCTCCTCGCTTTCAGCTTCCCTTTTCAGAAATGTAAGCAGATCGTTCAAGGTGCTTGATTGGTCAGTATGAGTTGATCGGCTATCTTGGCGTTCCCATACCTTTAGCAGTTCAATTGGTAGCGCTGACTCGACGAGTGGACGGAGCATAGCAGCATACTTGTCGCTGGTCACACCAAGAGACTCGAGAGCTCATTGCACAATTACTTACAGGTAAACATCACAAAACAAAAAAAATATACATCTTAACATTTATAAACGGCAGAGTGAAGTTACATAAAGGCTCTGAAATGGTCACACGCGAATTTAATTAAAAGTATTACAATTGCATTTACCCGGTGACTACGCGGGGGGCATTCTTTGAAGCTCTTGACAGTGATAATGTTTCAAGCTTAGAAGTTGATTGCGACCGATCCCTCCATTTTCACTTACTACCCACTGACCCTTGAACTTGCTGCACAAGTTTGAGCAGCGATTGGTAACGCAGATGAAAATTAAATTAACGGCATTGACGGTAACGTTTTTTGCCACGACACAGATGATAATGATAGCGAAGATAATTTTGACGTTGCTTGCGGGAGGATAGACGCGGACGATGGTGGCTTTGATAATGATCTCCTCGATGATGCTTGTGAGACAGGTTTGGATAATGGTGACTTCGATGATGATAATTTTGACTTTTCGTGTAAGGAAAGTGATTCGGAAGATGATAACTTTGATGACCGTGATGATTTTGACGTATAAGTTCCTTTTGAAGGGAAGGATGTGGATGGTGGTGGCCTCGATGATACTGACTTTGACGCTGCATGTGAGAGGATAGATGTAGAAGACGATGGTCTTGCTGATAATGAAAATCTTGACGAAGACGTCGTTTGAGAGAAAGAAGTGGACGATGATGGTCTCGACAATGATGATTTTGATGTTTTGTGCCGGCCACCGGAAGCGGAAGACGAAGATTTTGATGATGATGACGAACTTGACACTGATGATTTTGATTTTATGTACGAGGGTGCAGATGTAGAGGACGATGATTTTGACGATGATGAGGATCTTGCCGTAGACATGCCTTTTGATGAGAAAGATGTGGATGAGGGTGGCTTCGATGATGATGTATTTGACTTTGGATATGGAGCGTCGGAAGCGGAAAATGATGACCTTGATGATGATGAAAATCTTGTCGTGGATGTTGCTTGTGAAGGAAAAGATGTGGAAAATAACGGATTTAATGATAACTCTAACATTGGTTGGGAGACAGGTGTTGAAGATGGTGGCATTGATGATGATGACTTGAATGATGCCTCATGCAAGGGAACAGATGTAATTATACTCTTATCAGATGTTACAACTAGATTGGGATATTTCGCAATCACTCTAGCAGGAACTTGGTGTGAAGGACTAAATATCGACTGCCGTTTTGATTTCGGTTCGTCATTCTCCAAAACCGTTGAAGATGATGTCGGTTCTGGTTTTTTTGAGGTAGATTGCGTCTGAGCCCATTTTCGTTTGCGAACCACAGGTAGCATTAAACTTGGTAGTGCTTGGGTTTGATCTCGCCGAATTTGTGCTGGAAGCGAAGTCGTTGATAGCGGCTCTGAAAATAATGCCTTCATAAATTTTGCTCGCCGGGGGTCGCGCGCGGATAACTGTAGCCATGACGATGGCGGCTTTGATGGCTGTGACGTAAACGCTATTGGGAGAAGTCGATAAGGAATTGATGAGGATGACGCTAAACAAGATTTCGATTTTTCTAGAGACTCGGTGTTTCGTTTCTGAAGGGAATATTTTTGATCCGACGGTCTTAACGTCGCTTGCATATGAACTTCCCGAGTTTTTAGAGGGGCGACTATGCGTGACGTTGATGGCCCTAATTTTGATGTCGTTTGCAGTGGGTTCGATGTAGACGTTGATGGCCTTGACACTGCTGGCCGTAACACATGCGACGGGGCATTATGATACGTTTGTGGAGAAATAAATGTAGACGATAACGGCCCTGATGTTGATGCTGATGATGTAAAACCGCAATTTTGTAGTGCAACCGATGATCCTGCTGCTGATGAAGTCGCTGAAACTTCCGACACTGCTGACGGAAGCCCTGACACCTGTTCGCCATGCGCTTCTTCATATTCGCGCACCCTTTGCTTTATATGGAGAAACTTTTGGTGAACGTAATCAAACAAAGACCGCTGGCTCATTAGTTTATCGTCCGCTATTATATTATTGTGCTCGGTCTCGAGGTTGCTCATCAATTGAGATTCTGTGGACGGAGACGGAGCTCTTCTTAGCGATGACATGATCTGATTGTAGGTTCGCAAGCTTGCGTTTATTTCATTATAAAGACTCATGTAATACGGATGTTCTGAGTCGAGATCTGTTTTATATTGTTCGCACATTGTTGGGTTCATTATTGGACCATATAATTTTGTATAATCCTCGTCTCTGTTAATATTGCACTGCATATTTTGATGATGCTAGTTCTTTCAGTCTATATTAATATTACGATAAGAGTGTGCCTGCTGAAGCAAATATACTGAAGCTCAGTTTGCTTACACGCTCTTCGGATCAAACTGATCACCACAGAATGTTGATCAAAGCGGTTTTGCGATCAAACAGTCACGTATGCCTTTAATTCGTTGTGTCCGCACACAGAATGGGTGGTTAGTCAACACAAACAACAACCGTCGGTGACGGATGCTGGTACCAATTTTATAAGATTGTCGTTTGTCGATCGTATAATTTTCACTTTTAATGGGTCACAGAGCTTAAAAATGCGTCGTTACATTCGAAAGTCAAAAGTGAACTGAAGACTATGGCGAAAATTGGGAAGTATTTATATTTGACCGCATGCCACCCAGGCAGGCGATGCAGGTAGGTACACAAAAAAATTGCAAGAATGTAGACACAAAGGAACAATAGATTTCTTATCTATTTAGATAAGGATATTCTTCAATACTTCTAGTATATTGATATTTCTCTCAGTTCGATATATTTCTTATCTCTAACACTTTCTGTACATTTGAATACTATTGAACAGCCAGAATGTGAATGTGTTTTTTTTTATGTGTTCGATATGTCCAAATAAGGAAAAAATAATATAAAATTACTCGGCGTGAGGACCGACGCTGATAATATGAACGGGATTAAAGGGAGAACTTTGAAATAGATTCAAATTGAAATTCATATAAAATGCGAAGCAATTTTTTCCCCAACCAATAAACTGTCATTGCAAGGATTGAATATTCACCATTAAAGTCTAAACTCAAAAAGTACAAGACCGATTTAAAAAAAATAATTCATCATTAGAATGCTACATTATCCCTTAGTGACGTAGGGTATGTTCCTACACGGAATTACCGCGGGAACTCCAAAATTACCGCGGGGAACAGCTAGTCTTTTTGTAAAGCAGTGCAGCCACCTCACCGTTTATTAATGAATATAAATTGTTTATAAATGAAATGAAACTTATTTCAAATTAATGTGTACGACTTTACGACTATAATACCTATGTACGTATATAATACACACATCAAAAGTATCTAGGGATCAAGTACATTTTAGAGAATTGCCGCAAATCGGGATTATAAGGATCCAGAAAAGAAACAATACTTTTCTGGATCCTTATTGAAACTTTTTATTGAATTTCACCATTTGAATAAAGAATTTTATTTTAATTTTGTGTAAACTTTTAAAAATAACTGCCATTAAAAATCCCTATAAAAGCGTGCGATGGCATTTTTACAAAAACATTACAATTTCTGCATCGTAACTGAAAAAAATTTCATCGGTATGGAGCGACAACATTATTTGGCTCGAGAAGAGATGCTGAGATCCGTTGGAATATTGGAAGCTCGCACCAGGCAAATCACTGTGGCTGCTGCTGTTGGGACAAAGCAGAGCGTCATGAGCCGCCTATGGACACGCTATCGCATCACGGGTAGTGTGGCGGAGCAACATGGAGGGCAAACTCGCATCACCACTCGAAGACAGGACCGCTATATCCAGAATACAGCGCTAAGAAATCGTACTATGACCGCCATGATGATATCTACGAGGCTCCACAGCGCTTCAGGCTTACTCGATCAAACTATACGTAATCGTTTACGAGAAGTGGGTCTGTGATCCCGAAGGCCTCTGAGAGTTCCACCAATAGCGCCCCGCAAGCGTAGAGCCCAGAACACAGTAATTAGGAGGAAGAATACTGGTGTGGTGTTTGCTTTTCCGATGAATCTCGTTTCGGTATGAGGCCGGATACAAGACGTACATTAGTTTGGAGAAGCCCTGGACATCAAGAACGATTGAAATTCTGTTAGTTAGTTCATCCGTATGGAGGGGGAACAATTATGGTTTGGGCCAGTATTTGGATCGGTGGAAGAATCAATCTCATTTGGATCAGGGGCAATCTTAATGCTTAGATTTATGTAACAAGGATTGTTTCAGACGTAATCATCCCTTAGCGAAGCCAGTTGGGTGATTCGCTTCAACTTATGCACGACAATGCACGTCCATACACTGCTGGAGTCGTAACACGCACTCTTGCCAATGCTGATATCAACGTCCTGCCGTGGCCTGTTCAATCACCTGACCTAAATCCTATTGAGCACGCATGGGATATACTCCAAAGAAGAGCTCTGCCGGGGATGGATGCTGTAAATACCCCACAACAACTTTTTGACTTGTTACAAAGAACGTGGGTGGCCATTTCTCAAAGTGATTTTGATTAACTGATTTTAAGCATACTAAATCACTGCGGATGTGTGATTCGTGTCAATGGAAGGAACACAGAATGTTAATTTGTTTATTCATTACAATATAATTTTCAAAAACCCCCCCTGTCTTTGCCTTTTTTTGCCATTTTATTGTCGACTTAGAATTGGTTCAATTGGGTCCTTGCATGAAATTTATTATAAGAAATTGTGTCAATATTTCAAAAATAGAGCCTTAGAAAAGCGGTATCGTGAAAGACTTACTAAAAAAATTTCAATAGTTTCCAAAATATTCAACTTTTAATATTGTGAAACACATGACCCTGTCAAAACGACAGTGACATTTCTATCGCAGATTAATAAGGGTGAAATTTTGAACTAGTGACGTCATTCCGCGTTTTGGCGGTAAAGTCTAAAGTATGAACTTAGAAACGCTCTATTTAAATAATTTATGAATATATTTTATTTTTCTTTTTCTTGCTTTGTTTAAATAGACCATATATCTTTAAAAGAGACTGAAAAAAAAAATTATGCGAGTACCCTATTTCTCAAATTTTACAAAAAATAAAATTTTTCCTAATTTATTCAAAATATGGGGATGAATTGTTAATTAAGATATGGGAAATAAAGCAGGCAGCCAGTCCAGAAGATTATATTAGATTTAAATTGATTGAGTTTCTTTTTATAGCAAAAAATGTACTTGATCCCTAGACACTTTTGATGTGTGTATAAACTATACTTGAATATTTAAATATTAGTATATTAGTAGATAGTAGTAGTATAAGTTGTTTTCCGTTGATGTGACAAAAATGCTGTAAAATAAAAATCTCGAACTGAATTTTTACTTTTATACGTGCATACATACGTATAAATGCCAATGCAGGTTTGTTTGTTTCTTTATGACGATATCACGCTTTAACGGCTCAAACGATCATCATCATTTCGGACACACGTTGTCAGGAAATAGGGTACTTTTTATCTCGGAATTTTCGTTTGAACTCAGTAATTAAACCGCAGGTTACAACTAGCCACGTAGGTAGATATACCTAATTATATTTATCAGTATTGTGAAATAATACTAAGCCAATTTTGGTGATGCTGAATGCAAAAAGGTTTCCTTGGAATATTTTATTGTAACTCGTATGTTAAACCTACACACATTCACGGTCTTAGACGCATACGTAGTATAGCATAGGTATATACACGTGAGGCATAATATGTTCTTGACTTTCTTCTTATCTTGTTTAGACTATGTATGATACTTTACACTCTTGAAACATCGGTTGAAACATGGATCGATGACTTTTGATTAATTTTACTGTTCACGGATTTTTCTAAACCACACAATAGTTTCTTGCCAGGTTGGTATTTATTAATCCAATGGTGTAGAGTAAATTTAAAATTGCGTACTTACCATTTTGCGTACTGGTAATATATATCTATTTATTTTGATTTAAAAACTGATAATTCAAAAATTATTAAATTAAGGTATTGAGTATAGAAGAAAAAATAACGCAAAAGTATCTACCAAGTTTTATTTCAATTTAAATCTATTTCACAAGTTATTCCATTAATCCCGTTCATATCATCAGCGTCGGTCCTCACGCCTAGTAATTTTATATTATTTTTGTCCTTATTTGGACATATCGAACACATAAAAAAAAAAAGAAATCACATTCTGGCTGTCCAATAGTATTCAAATGTACAGGAAGTGTTAGAGATAAGAAATATATCGAGCTAAGAGAAATATCAATATTCTAGAAGTACTGGAGAATATCCTTATCTAAATAGATAAGAAATCTATCGTTCTTTTGTGTCTACACTCGTTCAATTTTTTTGTGTACCTACCTGCCACGCCTGCCTGGGTGGCATGCGGTCAAATATAAATACTTCCCAATTTTCGCCATAGTCTTCAGTTCACTTTTGACTTTCGAATGTAACGACGCATTTTTAAGCTCAGTGACACATTAAGTGAAAATTATACGATCGACAAACGACAATCTTATAAAATTGGTACCAGCATCCGTCACCGACGTTTGTTGTTTGTGTTGACTAACCACCCATTCTGTGTGCGGACACAACGAATTAAAGGCATACGTGACTGTTTGACCGCAAAACCGCTTTGATCAACATTCTGTGGTGATCAGTTTGATCCGAAGAGCGTGTAAGCAAACTGAGCTTCAGTATATTTGCTTCAGCAAGCAGACTCTTATCGTAATATTAATATTGACTGAAACGACTAGCATCATCAAAATATGCAGTGCAATATTAACAGAGACGAGGATTATACAAAATTATATGGTCCAATAATGAACCCGACAATGTGCGAACAATATAAAACAGATCTCGACTCAGAACATCCGTATTACATGAGTCTTTATAATGAAATAAACGGAAGCTTGCGAACCTACAATCAGATCATGTCATCGCTAAGAAGAGCTCCGTCTCCGTCCACAGAATCTCAATTGATGAGCAACCTCGAGACCGAGCACAATAATATAATAGCGGACGAAGAACTAATGAGCCAGCGGTCTTTGTTTGATTACGTTCACCAAAAGTTTCTCCATATAAAGCAAAGGGTGCGCGAATATGAAGAAGCGCATGGCGAACAGGTGTCAGGGCTTTCGTCAGCAGCGTCGGGAATTTCAGCGACTTCATCAGCAGCAGGATCATCGGTTGCACTACAAAAATGCGGTTTTCCATCGTCAGCATCAACATCAGGGCCATTATCGTCTACATTTATTTCTCTACAAACTTATAATGCCCCGTCAACGTCTACATCGATCCCTCTACAAACGAAATCAAAATTAGGGCCATTACCGTCGCGCACAGTTGTCCCTCTTAAAACTCAGGGAGTTCATACGCTGGCGACGACAAGACCGTCAGAGCAAAAATATTTCCTTCAGGGACGGAACACCGAGTCGCAAGTGAAATCGAAATCTTGTTTAGCGTCATCTTCATCAATTCCTTATCGGCTTATTCCAATAACGTTCTCGTCAGAGCCATCAAAGGCACCATCGTCATGGCTACAGTTATCCGCGCGTGACCCCCGGCGGGCAAAATTTACAAAGGCATTATCTTCAGAGCCGCTATCATATACTTCGTTTCCAACACAAATTCGGCGAGGTCGACCCCAAGCACAACCAAGTTTAGTGATACCTGTGGTTCGCAAACGAAAATGGGCACAGATGCAGTCCACATCAAAAGTACCAGAAACGACATCATCTTCAACGATTTTGGAGAATGCCGAACCGAAACCAAAACGGCAATTTGCACCGCAAAACAGTAAAAGCTCCTTGACGCAACCAACAAAACTGTCGTCGGCGACATCTGTCCTCCACACAACTTTGGACGTTGCGCTACCCGAACCAAAAAAATCGGCATTGGTATCTAGAAAAGAATATCATTATGAGGAACTCAATAAGCCGTCTGAACCGGAGGACTTTGAAGCCATTTATAGATATATTTCTAACGATAAGACCGAAAAAATGTTCAAAAAAGCATTCAGCATCGTATATAATGAAAACTATTTGCCGTTGCGCCAAAAGTTAGAAAATGCCCTAAAAGAGTACCACAGCGCTGATGAAAAGTATCGCGTTCAGAAATCTACCCAACCTCGCGATGCCATTCAATTGGAAAGAGCGAGGGCGTATCGGAAGATTATTTCGCATCGTTTGCTCAATGATAAATTTTATAAGGACGATCGCGCTCGGTACAGTTACTACTATCGAAAGCTCATGTTCATAAAAGATCGGTTGAATGAGTATGCGACATTGAAAACGTGCAACCATTTGGGTATAAAGTGAGAGTACGTGAAAATAAAGGCTTCAGTAGCCCTTAGAAAGGTAGTAAAGTACATGTCATTGAAATTGTCGGTCTGTCGCTATTCCGAATATTTAAGTACTGCAAGATACAAATGGGATAGAGATTAGGTATATCCAATAAATAAATAACATTTAAAACCTTTACATAATTTTCATTTTTCCCCATAGTATCTATTAATGTGAATAAATTACACTGATTATTTTTTGTTTATAATAAATGTGAAATGAAACTTATTATCAAATTAATGTATTCCCTGAACGACTATAATATGTATATAAATAATACTTGAATATTATTAGTAGATTCTAAGATTATAATATAAGTTGTTATCCGTTGATGTGACAAAAAATGCTGTACCTAAAATAAAAGTTATGTGTAAAATTATACCAAATAAATGATGATTATAATTATGATTGTTTTTTTTTTCGTCTTTCCAAGAATGTAAACTTAAGTCTACGGTAGTTTCTTGATCAATCAAAAAAATATGAAAAATTAAAGTAAAAACTCAAACTTAAACTTAAACTCAATCACGCAGAAACGGTTGAACGGATTTAGATGAAATTTGGCATGCATTTAGCCTTTGACATGGTAAAGAACATAGGCTACCTTTTATCTAAGAATTCCCGTGGGATCTCCGAAATTAACACGGGTGAAATAGAATTAATTATTGCACACTACACGTTGTTAGAGGTACAGAAAAGGACATAGGGTACTTTTATCTTGGAATTCCCGCGGGATCTCAGACATTAACGTGGGTGAAACCACGGGGCACAGTAGCTAGTTAAGAATAAATTATTACTAATTACGGTCATTAGTAATCATTAATAAATTACTAATCATTTAATACCTACCTAATAATAAATATAATTAACATTTCAGACTTACAACTTACAACAGACTATTTAGCTATTCAGGGTGGTATGCGTCTGTTGGAAATCGGGGCTCGCTGACCTGTATTTTTATGACACTGGTCTACTTTTAAATGAGATGCGGATCACCACTAGGTTAGGTTAAGTTGTACTAACTGGGGCCTGGGACAGAAGAGAATATTATTATATTGTCATCCGACAGGAAAAGCACTTCCGTACTTCATAATTCGCAAAGAAGTTAAGGGATTACTTCACCCTTTAATGGGATCGGTCTACTGCTGTCAGTCATGGTCAACTTCAGAGTAGGGTGTGGTGGCAGTCCAATGGGATCAAAAGATAATAATGTTTTCCTAAGTAAATTTTCATAACTATGGTGTCACGAGTGCATATTGCATAGTGATTAATCGTTAGCTTAACTTCGCTCAATACTTTCAAAAAAGTGCATTAAAACAAATAAGAAGTCTAATGTTTATCTGTTAACGTTAGGTACTCGCATATCGAGACTGATTGAACTGCAGAGCTCAAATAAAATATTAGTAGGTACCATGTAATCGATAATCGGGGTAATAAAAAACAAGTGAAAAAAGATAACATGTTTTATTTAATTTATACGTCATGAAAATATGAAAGTTCAAATTTATTTACAATAATGTTAAGATACAAAATTTATCACCACTGAATAAACTACTAAACACGGTCTCAAAAACTTTTGAAAGCAGCTTGTCCATAAAATAAGGTGTAACTAAAACTTTGTAAAAGTTTGTAAGGTAATAATTATACGATGTAAAAAATGAGTAGATGTTTGGATGGTTGTGACTCAATCACACATAAACGGTTTAGCAAAATTTTGTTTTAGATTAAACAGGCACACACACACACACACACAATACACATACTTTTTATCCCCTAAATCTTAAAAATGTAGTAGCAAAACAATTATACCAAATACAATAAAATCTGGATCTCAACGAAATTGTCTAAATTATACAAACTCAGTTTGAAATATCCACTTCGCGCATCTATAAAACAGCATCATGTATATTACAATAATATCATACATTAGCAATCTTACAGATACCCGCTGGATATTGGATGTGACGTGTTAATGTCGAACGCTTCGTCGATTACGGGGGGCATTCTTTGAAGCTCTTGACGGTGATAATGTTTCAAGCTTAGAAGTTGATTGCGACCGATCCCTCCATTTTCACTTACTACCCACTGACCCTTGAACTTGCTGCACAAGTTTGAGCAGCGATTGGTAACGCCGATGAAAATTAAATTAACGGCATTGACGGTAACGTTTTTTTCCACGACACAGATGATAATGATAGCGAAGATAATTTTGACGTTGCTTGCGGGAGGATAGACGCGGACGATGGTGGCTTTGATAATGATGGCCTCGATGATGCTTGTGAGACAGGTATGGATAATGGTGACTTCGATGATGATAATTTTGACTTTGCGTGTAAGGAAAGTGATTCGGAAGAAGATAACTTTGATGACCGTGATGATTTTGAAGTATAAGTTCCTTTTGAAGGGAAGGATGTGGATGGTGATGGCCTCAAAGATACTGACTTTGACGCTGCATGTGAGAGGATAGATGTAGAAGACGATGGTCTTGATGATAATGAAAATCTTGACGAAGATGTCGTTTGAGAGAAAGAAGTGGACGATGATGATCTCGACAATGATGATTTTGATGTTTTGTGCCGGCCACCGGAAGCGGAAGACGAAGATTTTGATGATGATGACGAACTTGACACTGATGATTTTGATTTTATGTGCGAGGGTGCAGATGTAGAGGACGAGGATTTTGACGATGATGAGGATCTTGCCGTAGACATGCCTTTTGATGAGAAAGATGTGGATGAGGGTGGCCTCGATGATGATGTATTTGACTTTGGATATGGAGCGTCGGAAGTGAAAAATGATGACCTTGATGATGATGAAAATCTTGTCGTGGATGTTGCTTGTGAAGGAAAAGATGTGGAAAATAACGGATTTAATGATAACTCTAACATTGGTTGGGAGACAGGTGTTGACGATGGTGGCATTGATGATGATGACTTGAATGATGCCTCATGCAAGGGAACAGATGTAATTATATTCTTATCAGATGTTACAACTAGATTGGGATATTTCGCAATCACTCTAGCAGGAACTTGGTGTGAAGGACTAAATATCGACTGCCATTTTGATTTCGGTTCGTCATTCTCCAAAACCGGTGAAGATGATGTCGGTTCTGGTTTTTTTGAGGTAGATTGCGTCTGAGCCCATTTTCGTTTGCGAACCACAGGTAGCATTAAACTTGGTAATGCTTGGGTTTGATCTCGCCGAATTTGTGCTGGAAGCGAAGTCGTTGATAGCGGCTCTGAAAATAATGCCTTCATAAATTTTGCTCGCCGGGGGTCGCGCGCGGATAACTGTAGCCATGACGATGGTGGCTTTGATGGCTCTGACGTAAACGCTATTGGGATAAGTCGATAAGGAATTGATGAGGATGACGCTAAACAAGATTTCGATTTTTCTAGTGACTCGGTGTTTCGTTTCTGAAGGGAATATTTTTGCTCCGACGGTCTTAACGTCGCTTGCATATGAACTTCCCGAGTTTTTAGAGGGGCGACTATGCGTGACGGTGATGGCCCTAATTTTGATGTCGTTTGCAGAGGGTTCGATGTAGACGTTGATGGCCTTGACTCTGCTAGCGTTAACACATGCGTTTGTGGAGAAATAAATGTAGACGATAACGGCCCTGATGTTGAAGCTGACGATGTAAAACCGCAATTTTGTAGTGCAACCGATGATCCTGCTGGTGATGAAGTCGCTGAAACTTCCGACGCTGCTGACGAAAGCCCTGACACCTGTTCGCCATGCGCTTCTTCATATTCGCGCACCCTTTGCTTTATATGGAGAAACTTTTGGTGAACGTAATCAAACAAAGACCGCTGGCTCATTAGTTTATCGTCCGCTATTATATTATTGTGCTCGGTCTCGAGGTTGCTCATCAATTGAGATTCTGTGGACGGAGACGGAGCTCTTCTTAGCGACGACATGATCTGATTGTAGGTTCGCAAGCTTCCGTTTATTTCATTATAAAGACTCATGTAATACGGATGTTCTGAGTCGAGATCTGTTTTATATTGTTCGCACATTGTCGGGTTCATTATTGGACCATATAATTTTGTATAATCCTCGTCTCTGTTCATATTGCACTGCATATTTTGATGATGCTAGTCGTTTCAGTCAATATTAATATTACGATAAGAGTCTGCCTGCTGAAGCAAATATACTGAAGCTCAGTTTGCTTACACGCTCTTCGGATCAAACTGATCACCACAGAATGTTGATCAAAGCGGTTTTGCGGTCAAACAGTCACGTATGCCTTTAATTCGTTGTGTCCGCACACAGAATGGGTGGTTAGTCAACACAAACAACAAATGTCGGTGACGGATGCCTGTACCAATTTTATAAGATTGTCGTTTGTCGATCGTATAATTTTCACTTAATGTGTCACTGAGCTTAAAAATGCGTCGTTACATTCGAAAGTCAAAAGTGAACTGAAGACTATGGCGAAAATGGGGAAGTATTTATATTTGACTGCATGCCACCCAGGCAGGCGATGCAGGTAGGTACACTAAAAAATTGTACGAGTGTAGACACAAAAGAACAATAGATTTCTTATCTATTTAGATAAGGATATTCTCCAATACTTCTAGTATATTGATATTTCTCTCAGTTCGATATATTTCTTATCTCTAACACTTACTGTACATTTGAATACTATAGAACAGCCAGAATGTTAATTTTTTTTTTATGTGTTCGATATGTCCAAATAAGACCAAAAATAATATAAAACAAAGCAGGCAGCCAGTCCAGAAGATTATATTAGATTTAAATTGATTGAGTTTCTTTTTATAGCAAAAAATGTACTTGATCCCTAGACACTTTTGATGTGTGTATAAACTATACTTGAATATTTAAATATTAGTATATTAGTAGATAGTAGTAGTATAAGTTGTTTTCCGTTGATGTGACAAAAATGCTGTAAAATAAAAATCTCGAACTGAATTTTTACTTTTATACGTGCATACATACGTATAAATGCCAATGCAGGTTTGTTTGTTTCTTTATGACGATATCACGCTTTAACGGCTCAAACGATCATCATCATTTCGGACACACGTTGTCAGGAAATAGGGTACTTTTTATCTCGGAATTTTCGTTTGAACTCAGTAATTAAACCGCAGGTTACAACTAGCCACGTAGGTAGATATACCTAATTATATTTATCAGTATTGTGAAATAATACTAAGCCAATTTTGGTGATGCTGAATGCAAAAAGGTTTCCTTGGAATATTTTATTGTAACTCGTATGTTAAACCTACACACATTCACGGTCTTAGACGCATACGTAGTATAGCATAGGTATATACACGTGAGGCATAATATGTTCTTGACTTTCTTCTTATCTTGTTTAGACTATGTATGATACTTTACACTCTTGAAACATCGGTTGAAACATGGATCGATGACTTTTGATTAATTTTACTGTTCACGGATTTTTCTAAACCACACAATAGTTTCTTGCCAGGTTGGTATTTATTAATCCAATGGTGTAGAGTAAATTTAAAATTGCGTACTTACCATTTTGCGTACTGGTAATATATATCTATTTATTTTGATTTAAAAACTGATAATTCAAAAATTATTAAATTAAGGTATTGAGTATAGAAGAAAAAATAACGCAAAAGTATCTACCAAGTTTTATTTCAATTTAAATCTATTTCACAAGTTATTCCATTAATCCCGTTCATATCATCAGCGTCGGTCCTCACGCCTAGTAATTTTATATTATTTTTGTCCTTATTTGGACATATCGAACACATAAAAAAAAAAAGAAATCACATTCTGGCTGTCCAATAGTATTCAAATGTACAGGAAGTGTTAGAGATAAGAAATATATCGAGCTAAGAGAAATATCAATATTCTAGAAGTACTGGAGAATATCCTTATCTAAATAGATAAGAAATCTATCGTTCTTTTGTGTCTACACTCGTTCAATTTTTTTGTGTACCTACCTGCCACGCCTGCCTGGGTGGCATGCGGTCAAATATAAATACTTCCCAATTTTCGCCATAGTCTTCAGTTCACTTTTGACTTTCGAATGTAACGACGCATTTTTAAGCTCAGTGACACATTAAGTGAAAATTATACGATCGACAAACGACAATCTTATAAAATTGGTACCAGCATCCGTCACCGACGTTTGTTGTTTGTGTTGACTAACCACCCATTCTGTGTGCGGACACAACGAATTAAAGGCATACGTGACTGTTTGACCGCAAAACCGCTTTGATCAACATTCTGTGGTGATCAGTTTGATCCGAAGAGCGTGTAAGCAAACTGAGCTTCAGTATATTTGCTTCAGCAAGCAGACTCTTATCGTAATATTAATATTGATTGAAACGACTAGCATCATCAAAATATGCAGTGCAATATTAACAGAGACGAGGATTATACAAAATTATATGGTCCAATAATGAACCCGACAATGTGCGAACAATATAAAACAGATCTCGACTCAGAACATCCGTATTACATGAGTCTTTATAATGAAATAAACGGAAGCTTGCGAACCTACAATCAGATCATGTCATCGCTAAGAAGAGCTCCGTCTCCGTCCACAGAATCTCAATTGATGAGCAACCTCGAGACCGAGCACAATAATATAATAGCGGACGAAGAACTAATGAGCCAGCGGTCTTTGTTTGATTACGTTCACCAAAAGTTTCTCCATATAAAGCAAAGGGTGCGCGAATATGAAGAAGCGCATGGCGAACAGGTGTCAGGGCTTTCGTCAGCAGCGTCGGGAATTTCAGCGACTTCATCAGCAGCAGGATCATCGGTTGCACTACAAAAATGCGGTTTTCCATCGTCAGCATCAACATCAGGGCCATTATCGTCTACATTTATTTCTCTACAAACTTATAATGCCCCGTCAACGTCTACATCGATCCCTCTACAAACGAAATCAAAATTAGGGCCATTACCGTCGCGCACAGTTGTCCCTCTTAAAACTCAGGGAGTTCATACGCTGGCGACGACAAGACCGTCAGAGCAAAAATATTTCCTTCAGGGACGGAACACCGAGTCGCAAGTGAAATCGAAATCTTGTTTAGCGTCATCTTCATCAATTCCTTATCGGCTTATTCCAATAACGTTCTCGTCAGAGCCATCAAAGGCACCATCGTCATGGCTACAGTTATCCGCGCGTGACCCCCGGCGGGCAAAATTTACAAAGGCATTATCTTCAGAGCCGCTATCATATACTTCGTTTCCAACACAAATTCGGCGAGGTCGACCCCAAGCACAACCAAGTTTAGTGATACCTGTGGTTCGCAAACGAAAATGGGCTCAGATGCAGTCCACATCAAAAGTACCAGAAACGACATCATCTTCAACGATTTTGGAGAATGCCGAACCGAAACCAAAACGGCAATTTGCACCGCAAAACAGTAAAAGCTCCTTGACGCAACCAACAAAACTGTCGTCGGCGACATCTGTCCTCCACACAACTTTGGACGTTGCGCTACCCGAACCAAAAAAATCGGCATTGGTATCTAGAAAAGAATATCATTATGAGGAACTCAATAAGCCGTCTGAACCGGAGGACTTTGAAGCCATTTATAGATATATTTCTAACGATAAGACCGAAAAAATGTTCAAAAAAGCATTCAGCATCGTATATAATGAAAACTATTTGCCGTTGCGCCAAAAGTTAGAAAATGCCCTAAAAGAGTACCACAGCGCTGATGAAAAGTATCGCGTTCAGAAATCTACCCAACCTCGCGATGCCATTCAATTGGAAAGAGCGAGGGCGTATCGGAAGATTATTTCGCATCGTTTGCTCAATGATAAATTTTATAAGGACGATCGCGCTCGGTACAGTTACTACTATCGAAAGCTCATGTTCATAAAAGATCGGTTGAATGAGTATGCGACATTGAAAACGTGCAACCATTTGGGTATAAAGTGAGAGTACGTGAAAATAAAGGCTTCAGTAGCCCTTAGAAAGGTAGTAAAGTACATGTCATTGAAATTGTCGGTCTGTCGCTATTCCGAATATTTAAGTACTGCAAGATACAAATGGGATAGAGATTAGGTATATCCAATAAATAAATAACATTTAAAACCTTTACATAATTTTCATTTTTCCCCATAGTATCTATTAATGTGAATAAATTACACTGATTATTTTTTGTTTATAATAAATGTGAAATGAAACTTATTATCAAATTAATGTATTCCCTGAACGACTATAATATGTATATAAATAATACTTGAATATTATTAGTAGATTCTAAGATTATAATATAAGTTGTTATCCGTTGATGTGACAAAAAATGCTGTACCTAAAATAAAAGTTATGTGTAAAATTATACCAAATAAATGATGATTATAATTATGATTGTTTTTTTTTTCGTCTTTCCAAGAATGTAAACTTAAGTCTACGGTAGTTTCTTGATCAATCAAAAAAATATGAAAAATTAAAGTAAAAACTCAAACTTAAACTTAAACTCAATCACGCAGAAACGGTTGAACGGATTTAGATGAAATTTGGCATGCATTTAGCCTTTGACATGGTAAAGAACATAGGCTACCTTTTATCTAAGAATTCCCGTGGGATCTCCGAAATTAACACGGGTGAAATAGAATTAATTATTGCACACTACACGTTGTTAGAGGTACAGAAAAGGACATAGGGTACTTTTATCTTGGAATTCCCGCGGGATCTCAGACATTAACGTGGGTGAAACCACGGGGCACAGTAGCTAGTTAAGAATAAATTATTACTAATTACGGTCATTAGTAATCATTAATAAATTACTAATCATTTAATACCTACCTAATAATAAATATAATTAACATTTCAGACTTACAACTTACAACAGACTATTTAGCTATTCAGGGTGGTATGCGTCTGTTGGAAATCGGGGCTCGCTGACCTGTATTTTTATGACACTGGTCTACTTTTAAATGAGATGCGGATCACCACTAGGTTAGGTTAAGTTGTACTAACTGGGGCCTGGGACAGAAGAGAATATTATTATATTGTCATCCGACAGGAAAAGCACTTCCGTACTTCATAATTCGCAAAGAAGTTAAGGGATTACTTCACCCTTTAATGGGATCGGTCTACTGCTGTCAGTCATGGTCAACTTCAGAGCAGGGTGTGGTGGCAGTCCAATGGGATCAAAAGATAATAATGTTTTCCTAAGTAAATTTTCATAACTATGGTGTCACGAGTGCATATTGCATAGTGATTAATCGTTAGCTTAACTTCGCTCAATACTTTCAAAAAAGTGCATTAAAACAAATAAGAAGTCTAATGTTTATCTGTTAACGTTAGGTACTCGCATATCGAGACTGATTGAACTGCAGAGCTCAAATAAAATATTAGTAGGTACCATGTAATCGATAATCGGGGTAATAAAAAACAAGTGAAAAAAGATAACATGTTTTATTTAATTTATACGTCATGAAAATATGAAAGTTCAAATTTATTTACAATAATGTTAAGATACAAAATTTATCACCACTGAATAAACTACTAAACACGGTCTCAAAAACTTTTGAAAGCAGCTTGTCCATAAAATAAGGTGTAACTAAAACTTTGTAAAAGTTTGTAAGGTAATAATTATACGATGTAAAAAATGAGTAGATGTTTGGATGGTTGTGACTCAATCACACATAAACGGTTTAGCAAAATTTTGTTTTAGATTAAACAGGCACACACACACACACACACAATACACATACTTTTTATCCCCTAAATCTTAAAAATGTAGTAGCAAAACAATTATACCAAATACAATAAAATCTGGATCTCAACGAAATTGTCTAAATTATACAAACTCAGTTTGAAATATCCACTTCGCGCATCTATAAAACAGCATCATGTATATTACAATAATATCATACATTAGCAATCTTACAGATACTCGCTGGATATTGGATGTGACGTGTTAATGTCGAACGCTTCGTCGATTACGGGGGGCATTCTTTGAAGCTCTTGACGGTGATAATGTTTCAAGCTTAGAAGTTGATTGCGACCGATCCCTCCATTTTCACTTACTACCCACTGACCCTTGAACTTGCTGCACAAGTTTGAGCAGCGATTGGTAACGCCGATGAAAATTAAATTAACGGCATTGACGGTAACGTTTTTTTCCACGACACAGATGATAATGATAGCGAAGATAATTTTGACGTTGCTTGCGGGAGGATAGACGCGGACGATGGTGGCTTTGATAATGATGGCCTCGATGATGCTTGTGAGACAGGTATGGATAATGGTGACTTCGATGATGATAATTTTGACTTTGCGTGTAAGGAAAGTGATTCGGAAGAAGATAACTTTGATGACCGTGATGATTTTGAAGTATAAGTTCCTTTTGAAGGGAAGGATGTGGATGGTGATGGCCTCAAAGATACTGACTTTGACGCTGCATGTGAGAGGATAGATGTAGAAGACGATGGTCTTGATGATAATGAAAATCTTGACGAAGATGTCGTTTGAGAGAAAGAAGTGGACGATGATGATCTCGACAATGATGATTTTGATGTTTTGTGCCGGCCACCGGAAGCGGAAGACGAAGATTTTGATGATGATGACGAACTTGACACTGATGATTTTGATTTTATGTGCGAGGGTGCAGATGTAGAGGACGAGGATTTTGACGATGATGAGGATCTTGCCGTAGACATGCCTTTTGATGAGAAAGATGTGGATGAGGGTGGCCTCGATGATGATGTATTTGACTTTGGATATGGAGCGTCGGAAGTGAAAAATGATGACCTTGATGATGATGAAAATCTTGTCGTGGATGTTGCTTGTGAAGGAAAAGATGTGGAAAATAACGGATTTAATGATAACTCTAACATTGGTTGGGAGACAGGTGTTGACGATGGTGGCATTGATGATGATGACTTGAATGATGCCTCATGCAAGGGAACAGATGTAATTATATTCTTATCAGATGTTACAACTAGATTGGGATATTTCGCAATCACTCTAGCAGGAACTTGGTGTGAAGGACTAAATATCGACTGCCATTTTGATTTCGGTTCGTCATTCTCCAAAACCGGTGAAGATGATGTCGGTTCTGGTTTTTTTGAGGTAGATTGCGTCTGAGCCCATTTTCGTTTGCGAACCACAGGTAGCATTAAACTTGGTAATGCTTGGGTTTGATCTCGCCGAATTTGTGCTGGAAGCGAAGTCGTTGATAACGGCTCTGAAAATAATGCCTTCATAAATTTTGCTCGCCGGGGGTCGCGCGCGGATAACTGTAGCCATGACGATGGTGGCTTTGATGGCTCTGACGTAAACGCTATTGGGATAAGTCGATAAGGAATTGATGAGGATGACGCTAAACAAGATTTCGATTTTTCTAGTGACTCGGTGTTTCGTTTCTGAAGGGAATATTTTTGCTCCGACGGTCTTAACGTCGCTTGCATATGAACTTCCCGAGTTTTTAGAGGGGCGACTATGCGTGACGGTGATGGCCCTAATTTTGATGTCGTTTGCAGAGGGTTCGATGTAGACGTTGATGGCCTTGACTCTGCTAGCGTTAACACATGCGTTTGTGGAGAAATAAATGTAGACGATAACGGCCCTGATGTTGAAGCTGACGATGTAAAACCGCAATTTTGTAGTGCAACCGATGATCCTGCTGGTGATGAAGTCGCTGAAACTTCCGACGCTGCTGACGAAAGCCCTGACACCTGTTCGCCATGCGCTTCTTCATATTCGCGCACCCTTTGCTTTATATGGAGAAACTTTTGGTGAACGTAATCAAACAAAGACCGCTGGCTCATTAGTTTATCGTCCGCTATTATATTATTGTGCTCGGTCTCGAGGTTGCTCATCAATTGAGATTCTGTGGACGGAGACGGAGCTCTTCTTAGCGACGACATGATCTGATTGTAGGTTCGCAAGCTTCCGTTTATTTCATTATAAAGACTCATGTAATACGGATGTTCTGAGTCGAGATCTGTTTTATATTGTTCGCACATTGTCGGGTTCATTATTGGACCATATAATTTTGTATAATCCTCGTCTCTGTTCATATTGCACTGCATATTTTGATGATGCTAGTCGTTTCAGTCAATATTAATATTACGATAAGAGTCTGCCTGCTGAAGCAAATATACTGAAGCTCAGTTTGCTTACACGCTCTTCGGATCAAACTGATCACCACAGAATGTTGATCAAAGCGGTTTTGCGGTCAAACAGTCACGTATGCCTTTAATTCGTTGTGTCCGCACACAGAATGGGTGGTTAGTCAACACAAACAACAAACGTCGGTGACGGATGCCTGTACCAATTTTATAAGATTGTCGTTTGTCGATCGTATAATTTTCACTTAATGTGTCACTGAGCTTAAAAATGCGTCGTTACATTCGAAAGTCAAAAGTGAACTGAAGACTATGGCGAAAATGGGGAAGTATTTATATTTGACTGCATGCCACCCAGGCAGGCGATGCAGGTAGGTACATTAAAAAATTGTACGAGTGTAGACACAAAAGAACAATAGATTTCTTATCTATTTAGATAAGGATATTCTCCAATACTTCTAGTATATTGATATTTCTCTCAGTTCGATATATTTCTTATCTCTAACACTTACTGTACATTTGAATACTATAGAACAGCCAGAATGTTAATTTTTTTTTTTATGTGTTCGATATGTCCAAATAAGGACAAAAATAATATAAAATAAAGCAGGCAGCCAGTCCAGAAGATTATATTAGATTTAAATTGATTGAGTTTCTTTTTATAGCAAAAAATGTACTTGATCCCTAGACACTTTTGATGTGTGTATAAACTATACTTGAATATTTAAATATAAGTATATTAGTAGATAGTAGTAGTATAAGTTGTTTTCCGTTGATGTGACAAAAATGCTGTAAAATAAAAATCTCGAACTGAATTTTTACTTTTATACGTGCATACATACGTATAAATGCCAATGCAGGTTTGTTTGCTTCTTTATGACGATATCACGCTTTAACGGCTCAAACGATCATCATCATTTCGGACATACGTTGTCAGGAAATAGGGTACTTTTTATCTCGGAATTTTCGTTTGAACTCAGTAATTAAACCCCAGGTTACAACTAGCCACGTAGGTAGATATACCTAATTATGTTTATCAGTATTGCGAAATAATACTAAGCCAATTTTGGTGATGCTGAATGGAAAAATGTTTCCTTGGAATATTTTATTCTAACTCGTATGTTAAACCTACACACATTCACGGTCTTAGACGCATACGTAGTATAGCATAGGTATATACACGTGAGGCTTAATATGTTCTTGACTTTCTTCTTATCTTGTTTAGACTATGTATGATACTTTACACCCTTGAAACATCGGTTGAAACATGGATCGATTACTTTTGATTAATTTTACTGTTCACGGATTTTTCTAAACCACACAATAGTTTCTTGCCAGGTTGGTATTTATTAATCCAATGGTGTGGAGTAAATTTAAAATTGCGTACTTACCATTTTTAGTACTGGTAATATGTATCTATTTATTTTGATTTAAAAACTGATAATTCAAAAATTATTAAATTAAGGTATTGAGTAAAATTAACGCAAAAGTATCTACCAAGTTTTATTTCAATTTAAATCTATTTCAAAGTTCTCCCATTAATCCCGTTCATATCATCAGCGTCGGTCGTCACGCCGAGTAATTTTAAATTATTTTTGTCCTTATTTGTACATATCAAACACATAAAAAAAAAAAAAATCACATTCTGGCTGTTCAATAGTATTCAAATGTACAGGAAGTGTTAGAGATAAGAAATATATCGAGCTAAGAGAAATATCAATATTCTAGAAGTACTGGAGAATATCCTTATCTAAATA
Organism: Zygaena filipendulae; assembly: GCA_907165275.2. NCBI lineage: Eukaryota > Metazoa > Arthropoda > Insecta > Lepidoptera > Zygaenidae > Zygaena > Zygaena filipendulae. The sequence continues at coordinate 2,577,509 of OU015666.1, forward strand.
GATAAGAAATCTATCGTTCTTTTGTGTCTACACTCGTTCAATTTTTTTGTGTACCTATCTGCCTCGCCTGCCTGGGTGGTATGCGGTCAAATATAAATACTTCCCAATTTTCGCCATAGTGTTCAGTTCACTTTTGACTTTCGAATGTAACGACGCATTTTTAAGCTCTGTGACACATTAAAAGTGAAAATTATACGATCGACGAACGATAATCTTATAAAATTGGTACCAGCATCCGTCACCGACGTTTGTTGTTTGTGTTGACTAACCACCCATTCTGTGTGCGGACACAACGAATTAAAGGCATACGTGACTGTTTGATCGCAAAACCGCTTTGATCAACATTCTGTGGTGATCAGTTTGATCCGAAGAGCGTGTAAGCAAACTGAGTTTCAGTATATTTGCTTCAGCAGGCAGACTCTTATCGTAATATTAATATTGACTGAAACGACTAGCATCATCAAAATATGCAGTGCAATATCAACAGAGACGAGGATTATACAAAATTATATGGTCCAATAATGAACCCGACAATGTGCGAACAATATAAAACAGATCTCGACTCAGAACATCCGTATTACATGAGTCTTTATAATGAAATTAACACAAGATTGCGAACCTACAATCAGATCATGTCATCGCTAAGAAGATCTCCGTCTCCGTCCACAGAATCTCAATTGATGAGCAACCTCGAGACCGAGCACAATAATATAATAGCGGATGATAAACTAATGAGCCAGCGGTCTTTGTTTGATTACGTTCACCAAAAGTTTCTCCATATAAAGCAAAGGGTGCGCGAATTTGAAGAGGCGCATAGCGAACAGGTGTCAGGGCTTTCGTCAGCAGCGTCGGGAATTTCAGCGACTTCATCAGCAGCAGGATCATCGGTTGCACTACAAAAATGCGGTTTTCCATCGTCAGCATCATCATCAGGGCCGTTATCGTCTACATTTATTTCTCTACAAACTTATAATGCCCCGTCAACGTCTACATCGATCCCTCTACAAACGAAATCAAAATTAGGGCCATTACCGTCGCGCACAGTTGTCCCGCTTAAAACTCAGGGAGTTCATACGCTGGCGACGTCAAGACCGTCAGAGCAAAAATATTTCCTTCAGGGACGGAACACCGAGTCGCAAGTGAAATCGAAATCTTGTTTAGCGTCATCCTCATCAATTCCTTATCGGCTTATTCCAATAACGTTCACGTCAGAGCCATCAAAGGCACCATCGTCATGGCTACAGTTAACCGCGCGTGACCCCCGGCGGGCAAAATTTACAAAGGCATTATTTTCAGAGCCGCTATCATGTACTTCGTTTCCAACACAAATTCGGCGAGGTCGAACCCAAGCACAACCAAGTTTAGTGATACCTGTGGTTCGCAAACGAAAATGGGCTCAGATGCAGTCCACATCAAAAGTACCAGAAACGACATCATCTTCAACGATTTTGGAGAATGCCGAATCGAAACCAAAACGGCAATTTGCACCGCAAAACAGTAAGAGCTCCTTGACGCAATCAACAAAACTTTCGTCGACGATATCTGTCCTCCGCGCAACTTTGGACGTTGCGCTACCCGAACCAACAAAATCGGCATTGGTATCTAGAAAAGAATATCATTATGAGGAACTCAATAAGCCGTCTGAACCAGAGGACTTTGAAGCCATTTATAGATATATTTCTAACGAAAAAGCAAAATGTTCAAAAAAGCGTTCAGCATTAGTTGGTGTACTTGTATTTATATGTATAGTATCATTTTTTTTTCTGTACCTCTTCTTTTGTTACCCCCGTCCGTGCGTGACAGCGGGCTGCCAACTGAAAACCAGCGCTAGGTGTTCCCGCACCTAGCTAATGCTGAGTTGGTGACCCTTTCGGCAGAGCATGCAAGAGATATTATCTATGTTTCTTTAGATTAGGCACTGTTGATGTTTGTTTCTTTTTCTTGTGTGTTGTGCTGAAATAAATGTATTTTCTTCTTCTTCTTCTTCTTCTTCTTCATCGTATATAACGAAAACTATTTGCCGTTGCGCCAAAAGTTAGAACATGCCCTAAAAGAGTACCACAGCGCTGATGAAAAGTATCGCGTTCAGAAATCTACCCAACCTCGCGATGCCATTCAATTGGAAAGAGCGAGGGCGTATCGGAAGATTATTTCGCATCGTTTGCTCAATGATAAATTTTATAAGGACGATCGCGCTCGTTACAATTACTACTATCGAAAGCTCATGTTCATACAAGATCGGTTGAATGAGTATGCGACACTGAAAACGCGCAACCATTTGGGTATAAAGTGAGAGTACGTGAAAATCAAAGCTTCAGTAGCCCTTAGAAAGTTAGTAAAGTACATGTCATTGAAATTGTCGGTCTGTCGCTATTCCGAATATTTAAGTACTGCAAGATACAAATGGGATAGAGATTAGGTATATCCAATAAATAAATAACATTTAAAACCTTTACATAATTTTCATTTTTCCCCATAGTATCTATTAATGTGAATAAATTACACTGATTATTTTTTGTTTATAATAAATGTGAAATGAAACTTACTATCAAATTAATGTATTCCCTGAACGACTATAATATATGTATAAATAATACTTGAATATTATTAGTAGATTCTAAGATTATAATATAAGTTGTTATCCGTTGATGTGACAAAAAATGCTGTACCTAAAATAAAAGTTATGTGTAAAATTATACCAAATAAATGATGATTATAATTATGATTGTTTTTTTTTTTCGTCTTTCCAAGAATGTAAACTTAAGTCTACGGTAGTTTCTTGTTCAATCAAAAATATATGAAAAATTTAAGTAATAACTCAAACTTAAACTTAAACTCTATCACGCTAAAACGATTGAACGGATTTAGATGAAATTTGGCATGCATTTAGCCTTTGACATGGTAAAGAACATAGGCTACCTTTTATCTAAGAATTCCCGTGGGATCTCCGAAATTAACGCGGGTGAAATAGAATTAATTATTGCACACTACACGTTGTTAGAGGTACAGAAAAGGACATAGGGTACTTTTATCTTGGAATTCCCGCGGGATCTCAGACATTAACGTGGGTGAAACCACGGGGCACAGTAGCTAGTTAAGAATAAATTATTACTAATTACGGTCATTAGTAATCATTAATAAATTACTAATCATTTAATACCTACCTAATAATAAATATAATTAACATTTCAGACTTACAACTTACAACAGACTATTTAGCTATTCAGGGTGGTATGCGTCTGTTGGAAATCGGGGCTCGCTGACCTGTATTTTTATGACACTGGTCTACTTTTAAATGAGATGCGGATCACCACTAGGTTAGGTTAAGTTGTACTAACTGGGGCCTGGGACAGAAGAGAATATTATTATATTGTCATCCGACAGGAAAAGCACTTCCGTACTTCATAATTCGCAAAGAAGTTAAGGGATTACTTCACCCTTTAATGGGATCGGTCTACTGCTGTCAGTCATGGTCAACTTCAGAGTAGGGTGTGGTGGCAGTCCAATGGGATCAAAAGATAATAATGTTTTCCTAAGTAAATTTTCATAACTATGGTGTCACGAGTGCATATTGCATAGTGATTAATCGTTAGCTTAACTTCGCTCAATACTTTCAAAAAAGTGCATTAAAACAAATAAGAAGTCTAATGTTTATCTGTTAACGTTAGGTACTCGCATATCGAGACTGATTGAACTGCAGAGCTCAAATAAAATATTAGTAGGTACCATGTAATCGATAATCGGGGTAATAAAAAACAAGTGAAAAAGATAACATGTTTTATTTAATTTATACGTCATGAAAATATGAAAGTTCAAATTTATTTACAATAATGTTAAGATACAAAATTTATCACCACTGAATAAACTACTAAACACGGTCTCAAAAACTTTTGAAAGCAGCTTGTCCATAAAATAAGGTGTAACTAAAACTTTGTAAAAGTTTGTAAGGTAATAATTATACGATGTAAAAAATGAGTAGATGTTTGGATGGTTGTGACTCAATCACACATAAACGGTTTAGCAAAATTTTGTTTTAGATTAAACAGGCACACACACACACACACACAATACACATACTTTTTATCCCCTAAATCTTAAAAATGTAGTAGCAAAACAATTATACCAAATACAATAAAATCTGGATCTCAACGAAATTGTCTAAATTATACAAACTCAGTTTGAAATATCCACTTCGCGCATCTATAAAACAGCATCATGTATATTACAATAATATCATACATTAGCAATCTTACAGATACCCGCTGGATATTGGATGTGACGTGTTAATGTCGAACGCTTCGTCGATTACGGGGGGCATTCTTTGAAGCTCTTGACGGTGATAATGTTTCAAGCTTAGAAGTTGATTGCGACCGATCCCTCCATTTTCACTTACTACCCACTGACCCTTGAACTTGCTGCACAAGTTTGAGCAGCGATTGGTAACGCCGATGAAAATTAAATTAACGGCATTGACGGTAACGTTTTTTTCCACGACACAGATGATAATGATAGCGAAGATAATTTTGACGTTGCTTGCGGGAGGATAGACGCGGACGATGGTGGCTTTGATAATGATGGCCTCGATGATGCTTGTGAGACAGGTATGGATAATGGTGACTTCGATGATGATAATTTTGACTTTGCGTGTAAGGAAAGTGATTCGGAAGAAGATAACTTTGATGACCGTGATGATTTTGAAGTATAAGTTCCTTTTGAAGGGAAGGATGTGGATGGTGATGGCCTCAAAGATACTGACTTTGACGCTGCATGTGAGAGGATAGATGTAGAAGACGATGGTCTTGATGATAATGAAAATCTTGACGAAGATGTCGTTTGAGAGAAAGAAGTGGACGATGATGATCTCGACAATGATGATTTTGATGTTTTGTGCCGGCCACCGGAAGCGGAAGACGAAGATTTTGATGATGATGACGAACTTGACACTGATGATTTTGATTTTATGTGCGAGGGTGCAGATGTAGAGGACGAGGATTTTGACGATGATGAGGATCTTGCCGTAGACATGCCTTTTGATGAGAAAGATGTGGATGAGGGTGGCCTCGATGATGATGTATTTGACTTTGGATATGGAGCGTCGGAAGTGAAAAATGATGACCTTGATGATGATGAAAATCTTGTCGTGGATGTTGCTTGTGAAGGAAAAGATGTGGAAAATAACGGATTTAATGATAACTCTAACATTGGTTGGGAGACAGGTGTTGACGATGGTGGCATTGATGATGATGACTTGAATGATGCCTCATGCAAGGGAACAGATGTAATTATATTCTTATCAGATGTTACAACTAGATTGGGATATTTCGCAATCACTCTAGCAGGAACTTGGTGTGAAGGACTAAATATCGACTGCCATTTTGATTTCGGTTCGTCATTCTCCAAAACCGGTGAAGATGATGTCGGTTCTGGTTTTTTTGAGGTAGATTGCGTCTGAGCCCATTTTCGTTTGCGAACCACAGGTAGCATTAAACTTGGTAATGCTTGGGTTTGATCTCGCCGAATTTGTGCTGGAAGCGAAGTCGTTGATAACGGCTCTGAAAATAATGCCTTCATAAATTTTGCTCGCCGGGGGTCGCGCGCGGATAACTGTAGCCATGACGATGGTGGCTTTGATGGCTCTGACGTAAACGCTATTGGGATAAGTCGATAAGGAATTGATGAGGATGACGCTAAACAAGATTTCGATTTTTCTAGTGACTCGGTGTTTCGTTTCTGAAGGGAATATTTTTGCTCCGACGGTCTTAACGTCGCTTGCATATGAACTTCCCGAGTTTTTAGAGGGGCGACTATGCGTGACGGTGATGGCCCTAATTTTGATGTCGTTTGCAGAGGGTTCGATGTAGACGTTGATGGCCTTGACTCTGCTAGCGTTAACACATGCGTTTGTGGAGAAATAAATGTAGACGATAACGGCCCTGATGTTGAAGCTGACGATGTAAAACCGCAATTTTGTAGTGCAACCGATGATCCTGCTGGTGATGAAGTCGCTGAAACTTCCGACGCTGCTGACGAAAGCCCTGACACCTGTTCGCCATGCGCTTCTTCATATTCGCGCACCCTTTGCTTTATATGGAGAAACTTTTGGTGAACGTAATCAAACAAAGACCGCTGGCTCATTAGTTTATCGTCCGCTATTATATTATTGTGCTCGGTCTCGAGGTTGCTCATCAATTGAGATTCTGTGGACGGAGACGGAGCTCTTCTTAGCGACGACATGATCTGATTGTAGGTTCGCAAGCTTCCGTTTATTTCATTATAAAGACTCATGTAATACGGATGTTCTGAGTCGAGATCTGTTTTATATTGTTCGCACATTGTCGGGTTCATTATTGGACCATATAATTTTGTATAATCCTCGTCTCTGTTCATATTGCACTGCATATTTTGATGATGCTAGTCTTTTCAGTCAATATTAATATTACGATAAGAGTCTGCCTGCTGAAGCAAATATACTGAAGCTCAGTTTGCTTACACGCTCTTCGGATCAAACTGATCACCACAGAATGTTGATCAAAGCGGTTTTGCGGTCAAACAGTCACGTATGCCTTTAATTCGTTGTGTCCGCACACAGAATGGGTGGTTAGTCAACACAAACAACAAACGTCGGTGACGGATGCCTGTACCAATTTTATAAGATTGTCGTTTGTCGATCGTATAATTTTCACTTAATGTGTCACTGAGCTTAAAAATGCGTCGTTACATTCGAAAGTCAAAAGTGAACTGAAGACTATGGCGAAAATGGGGAAGTATTTATATTTGACTGCATGCCACCCAGGCAGGCGATGCAGGTAGGTACACTAAAAAATTGTACGAGTGTAGACACAAAAGAACAATAGATTTCTTATCTATTTAGATAAGGATATTCTCCAATACTTCTAGTATATTGATATTTCTCTCAGTTCGATATATTTCTTATCTCTAACACTTACTGTACATTTGAATACTATAGAACAGCCAGAATGTTAATTTTTTTTTTTATGTGTTCGATATGTCCAAATAAGGACAAAAATAATATAAAATAAAGCAGGCAGCCAGTCCAGAAGATTATATTAGATTTAAATTGATTGAGTTTCTTTTTATAGCAAAAAATGTACTTGATCCCTAGACACTTTTGATGTGTGTATAAACTATACTTGAATATTTAAATATAAGTATATTAGTAGATAGTAGTAGTATAAGTTGTTTTCCGTTGATGTGACAAAAATGCTGTAAAATAAAAATCTCGAACTGAATTTTTACTTTTATACGTGCATACATACGTATAAATGCCAATGCAGGTTTGTTTGCTTCTTTATGACGATATCACGCTTTAACGGCTCAAACGATCATCATCATTTCGGACATACGTTGTCAGGAAATAGGGTACTTTTTATCTCGGAATTTTCGTTTGAACTCAGTAATTAAACCCCAGGTTACAACTAGCCACGTAGGTAGATATACCTAATTATGTTTATCAGTATTGCGAAATAATACTAAGCCAATTTTGGTGATGCTGAATGGAAAAATGTTTCCTTGGAATATTTTATTCTAACTCGTATGTTAAACCTACACACATTCACGGTCTTAGACGCATACGTAGTATAGCATAGGTATATACACGTGAGGCTTAATATGTTCTTGACTTTCTTCTTATCTTGTTTAGACTATGTATGATACTTTACACCCTTGAAACATCGGTTGAAACATGGATCGATTACTTTTGATTAATTTTACTGTTCACGGATTTTTCTAAACCACACAATAGTTTCTTGCCAGGTTGGTATTTATTAATCCAATGGTGTGGAGTAAATTTAAAATTGCGTACTTACCATTTTTAGTACTGGTAATATGTATCTATTTATTTTGATTTAAAAACTGATAATTCAAAAATTATTAAATTAAGGTATTGAGTAAAACTAACGCAAAAGTATCTACCAAGTTTTATTTCAATTTAAATCTATTTCAAAGTTCTCCCATTAATCCCGTTCATATCATCAGCGTCGGTCATCACGCCGAGTAATTTTAAATTATTTTTGTCCTTATTTGGACATATCAAACACATAAAAAAAAAAAAATCACATTCTGGCTGTTCAATAGTATTCAAATGTACAGGAAGTGTTAGAGATAAGAAATATATCGAGCTAAGAGAAATATCAATATTCTAGAAGTACTGGAGAATATCCTTATCTAAATAGATAAGAAATCTATCGTTCTTTTGTGTCTACACTCGTTCAATTTTTTTGTGTACCTATCTGCCTCGCCTGCCTGGGTGGTATGCGGTCAAATATAAATACTTCCCAATTTTCGCCATAGTGTTCAGTTCACTTTTGACTTTCGAATGTAGCGACGCATTTTTAAGCTCTGTGACACATTAAAAGTGAAAATTATACGATCGACGAACGATAATCTTATAAAATTGGTACCAGCATCCGTCACCGACGTTTGTTGTTTGTGTTGACTAACCACCCATTCTGTGTGCGGACACAACGAATTAAAGGCATACGTGACTGTTTGACCGCAAAACCGCTTTGATCAACATTCTGTGGTGATCAGTTTGATCCGAAGAGCGTGTAAGCAAACTGAGTTTCAGTATATTTGCTTCAGCAGGCAGACTCTTATCGTAATATTAATATTAACTGAAACGACTAGCATCATCAAAATATGCAGTGCAATATCAACAGAGACGAGGATTATACAAAATTATATGGTCCAATAATGAACCCGACAATGTGCGAACAATATAAAACAGATCTCGACTCAGAACATCCGTATTACATGAGTCTTTATAATGAAATAAACGCAAGCTTGCGAACCTACAATCAGATCATGTCATCGCTAAGAAGAGCTCCGTCTCCGTCCACAGAATCTCAATTGATGAGCAACCTCGAGACCGAGCACAATAATATAATAGCGGACGATAAACTAATGAGCCAGCGGTCTTTGTTTGATTACGTTCACCAAAAGTTTCTCCATATAAAGCAAAGGGTGCGCGAATATGAAGAAGCGCATGGCGAACAGGTGTCAGGGCTTTCGTCAGCAGCGTCGGGAATTTCAGCGACTTCATCAGCAGCAGGATCATCGGTTGCACTACAAAAATGCGGTTTTCCATCGTCAGCATCAACATCAGGGCCGTTATCGTCTACATTTATTTCTCTACAAACTTATAATGCCCCGTCAACGTCTACATCGATCCCTCTACAAACGAAATCAAAATTAGGGCCATTACCGTCGCGCACAGTTGTCCCTCTTAAAACTCAGGGAGTTCATACGCTGGCGACGTCAAGACCGTCAGAGCAAAAATATTTCCTTCAGGGACGGAACACCGAGTCGCAAGTGAAATCGAAATCTTGTTTAGCGTCATCCTCATCAATTCCTTATCGGCTTATTCCAATAACGTTCACGTTAGAGCCATCAAAGGCACCATCGTCATGGCTACAGTTATCCGCGCGTGATCCCCGGCGGGCAAAATTTACAAAGGCATTATCTTCAGAGCCGCTATCATGTACTTCGTTTCCAACACAAATTCGGCGAGGTCGACCTCAAGCACAACCAAGTTTAGTGATACCTGTGGTTCGCAAACGAAAATGGGCTCAGATGCAGTCCACATCAAAAGTACCAGAAACGACATCATCTTCAACGATTTTGGAGACTGCCGAATCGAAACCAAAACGGCAATTTGCACCGCAAAACAGTAAGAGCTCCTTGACGCAATCAACAAAACTGTCGTCGACGATATCTGTCCTCCGCGCAACTTTGGACGTTGCGCTACCCGAACCAACAAAATCGGCATTGGTATCTAGAAAAGAATATCATTATGAGGAACTCAATAAGCCGTCTGAACCGGAGGACTTTGAAGCCATTTATAGATATATTTCTAACGATAAGACCGAAAAAATGTTCAAAAAAGCGTTCAGCATCGTATATAACGAAAACTATTTGCCGCTGCGCCAAAAGTTGGAACATACCCTAAAAGAGTACCACAGCGCTGATGAAAAGTATCGCGTTCAGAAATCTACCCAACCTCGCGATGCCATTCAATTGGAAAGAGCGAGGGCGTATCGGAAGATTATTTCGCATCGTTTGCTCAATGATAAATTTTATAAGGACGATCGCGCTCGGTACAATTATTACTATCGAAAGCTCATGTTCATAAAAGATCGGTTGAATGAGTATGCGACACTGAAAACGCGCAACCGTTTGGGTATAAAGTGAGAGTACGTGAAAATCAAAGCTTCAGTAGCCCTTAGAAAGTTAGTAAAGTACATGTCATTGAAATTGTCGGTCTGTCGCTATTCCGAATATTTAAGTACTGCAAGATACAAATGGGATAGAGATTATAGGTAAATCTAATAAATAAATAACATTTAAAACCTTTACATAATTTTCATTTTTCCCCATAGTATCTGAATAAATTACACTGATTATTTTTTGTTTATAATAAATGTGAAATGAAACTTATTATCAAATTAATGTATTCCCTGAACGACTATAATATGTATATAAATAATACTTGAATATTATTAGTAGATTCTAAGATTATAATATAAGTTGTTATCCGTTGATGTGACAAAAAATGTTGTATCTAAAATAAAAGTTACGTGTAAAATTATACCAAATAAATCATGATAATAATTATGATTGTTTTTTTTTCGTCTCTTCAAGAATGTAAACTTAAGTCTACGGTAGTTTCTTGTTCAATCAAAAATATATGAAAAATTAAAGTAAAAACTCAAACTTAAACTTAAACTCAATCACGCAGAAACGGTTGAACGGATTTAGATGAAATTTGGCATGCATTTAGCCTTTGACATGGTAAAGAACATAGGCTACCTTTTATCTAAGAATTCCCGTGGGATCTCCGAAATTAATGCGGGTGAAATAGAATTAATTATTGCACACTACACGTTGTTAGAGGTACAGAAAAGGACATAGGGTACTTTTTATCTTGGAATTCCCGCGGGATCTCCGACATTAACGTGGGTGAAACCACGGGGCACAGCAGCTAGTTAAGAATAAATTATTACTAATTACTGTCATTAGTAATCATTAATAAATTACTAATCATTTAATACCTACCTAATAATAAATATAATTAACATTTCAGACTTACAACTTACAACTGCAGACTATTTAGCTATTCAGGGTGGTATGCGTCTGTTGGAAATCGGGGCTCGCTGACCTGTATTTTTATGACACTGGTCTACTTTTAAATGAGATGCAGATCACCACTAGGTTAGGTTAAGTTGTACTAAATGGGGCCTGGGACAGAAGAGAATATTATTATATTGTCATCCGACAGGAAAAGCACTTCCGTACTTCATAATTCGCAAAGAAGTTAAGGGATTACTTCACCCTTTAATGGGATCGGTCTACTGCTGTCAGTCATGGTCAACTTCAGAGCAGAGTGTGGTGGCAGTCCAATGAGATCAAAAGATAATAATGTTTTCCTAAGTAAATTTTCATAACTATGGTGTCACGAGTGCATATTGCATAGTGATTAATCGTTAGCTTAACTTCGCCCAATACTTTCAAAAAAGTGCATTAAAACAAATAAGAAGTCTGATGTTTATCTGTTAACGTTAGGTACTCGCATATCGAGACTGATTGAACTGCAAAGCTCAAATAAAATATTAGTAGGTACCATGAAATCGATAACCGGGGTAATAAAAAACAAGTGAAAAAAGATAACATGTTTTATTTAATTTATACATGATAATATGAAAGTTCAAATTTATTTACAATAATGTTAAGATACAAAATTTATCACCACTGAATAAACTACTAAACACGGTCTCAAAAACTTTTGAAAGCAGCTTGTCCATAAAATAAGGTGTAACTAAAACTTTGTTAAAGTTCGTAAGGAATTATACGATGTAAAAATGAGAAGATGTTTTGATGGATGTGACTCAATCACACATAAACGGTTTAGCAAAATTGTGTTTTAGATTAAACAAGCACACACACACACACACAATACACATACTTTTTATCCCCTAAATCTTAAAAATATAGTAGCAAAACAATTATATCAAATACAATAAAATCTGGACCCAATGAAATTATCTAAATTATACAAACTCAGTTAGAAATATCCACTTCGCGCATCTATAAAACAACATCATGTATATTATAATAATATCATACATTAGCAATCTTACAGATACCCGCTGGATATTGGATGTGACGTGTTAATGTCGAACGCTTCGTCGATTACGGGGGGCATTCTTTGAAGCTCTTGACGGTGATAGTGTTTCAAGCTTAGAAGTTGATTGCGACCGATCCCTCCATTTTCACCTACTACCCACTGACCCTTGAACTTGCTGCACAAGTTTGAGCAGTGATTGGTAACGCAGATGAAAATTAAATTAACGGCATTGACGGTAACGTTTTTTGCCACGACACAGATGATAATGATAGCGAAGATAATTTTGACGTGGCTTGCGGGAGGATAGACGCGGACGATGGTGGCTTTGATAATGATGGCCTCGATGATGCTTGTGAGACAGGTTTGGATAATGGTGACTTCGATGATGATAATTTTGACTTTTCGTGTAAGGAAAGTGATTCGGAAGAAGATAACTTTGATGACCGTGATGATTTTGACGTATAAGTTCCTTTTGAAGGGAAGGATGTGGATGGTGGTGGCCTCGATGATACTGACTTTGACGCTGCATGTGCGTGGATAGATGTAGAAGACGATGGTCTTGCTGATAATGAAAATCTTGACGAAGACGTTGTTTGAGAGAAAGAAGTGGACGATGATGGTCTCGACAATGATGATTTTGATGTTTTGTGCCGACCACCGGAAGCGGAAGACGAAGATTTTGATGATGATGATGTACTTGACACTGATGATTTTGATTTTATGTGCGAGGGTGCAGATGTAGATGACGATGATTTTGACGATGATGAGGATCTTGCCGTAGACATGCCTTTTGATGAGAAAGATGTGGATGAAGGCGGCCTCGATGATGATGTATTTGACTTTGGATATGGAGCGTCGGAAGTGAAAAATGATGACCTTGATGATGATGAAAATCTTGTCGTGGATGTTGCTTGTGAAGGAAAAGATGTGGAAAATAACGGATTTAATGATAACTCTAACATTGGTTGGGAGACAGGTGTTGACGATGGTGGCATTGATGATGATGACTTGGGATATTTCGCAATCACTCTAGCAGGAACTTGGTGTGAAGGACTAAATATCGACTGCCATTTTGATTTCGGTTCTTCATTCTCCAAAACCGTTGAAGATGATGTCAGTTCTGGTTTTTTTGAGGTAGATTGCGTCTGAGCCCATTTTCGTTTGCGAACCACAGGTAGCATTAAACTTGGTAATGCTTGGGTTTGATCTCGTCGAATTTGTGCTGGAAGCGAAGTCGTTGATAGCGGCTCTGAAAATAATGCCTTCATAAATTTTGCTCGCCGGGGGTCGCGCGCGGATAACTGTAGCCATGACGATGGTGGCTTTGATGGCTCTGACGTAAACGTTATTGGGATAAGTCGATAAGGAATTGATGAGGATGACGCTAAACAAGATTTCGATTTTTCTAGTGACTCGGTGTTTCGTTTCTGAAGGGAATATTTTTGCTCCGACGGTCTTAACGTCGCTTGCATATGAACTTCCCGAGTTTTTAGAGGGGCGACTATGCGTGACGGTGATGGCCCTAATTTTGATGTCGTTTGCAGAGGGTTCGATGTAGACGTTGATGGCCTTGACACTGCTGGTGGTAACACATGCGACGGGGCATTATGATACGTTTGTGGAGAAATAAATGTAGACGATAACGGCCCTGATGTTGATGCTGATGATGTAAAACCGCAATTTTGTAGTGCAACCGATGATCCTGCTGCTGATGAAGTCGCTGAAACTTCCGACACTGCTGACGAAAGCCCTGACACCTGTTCGCCATGCGCTTCTTCATATTCGCGCACCCTTTGCTTTATATGGAGAAACTTTTGGTGAACGTAATCAAACAAAGACCGCTGGCTCATTAGTTTATCGTCCGCTATTATATTATTGTGCTCGGTCTCAAGGTTGCTCATCAATTGAGATTCTGTGGACGGAGACGGAGCTCTTCTTAGCGATGACATGATCTGATTGTAGGTTCGCAAGCTTGCGTTTATTTCATTATAAAGACTCATGTAATACGGATGTTCTGAGTCGAGATCTGTTTTATATTGTTCGCACATTGTCGGGTTCATTATTGGACCATATAATTTTGTATAATCCTCGTCTCTGTTAATATTGCACTGCATATTTTGATGATGGTAGTCGTTTCAGTCAATATTAATATTACGATAAGAGTCTGCTTGCTGAAGCAAATATACTGAAGCTCAGTTTGCTTACACGCTCTTCGGATCAAACTGATCATCACAGAATGTTGATCAAAGCGGTTTTGCGATCAAACAGTCACGTATGCCTTTAATTCGTTGTGTCCGCACACAGAATGGGTGGTTAGTCAACACAAACAACAACCGTCGGTGACGGATGCTGGTACCAATTTTATAAGATTGTCGTTTGTCGATCGTATAATTTTCACTTTTAATGGGTCACAGAGCTTAAAAATGCGTCGTTACATTCGAAAGTCAAAAGTGAACTGAAGACTATGGCGAAAATTGGGAAGTATTTATATTTGACCGCACAGGCGATGCAGGTAGGTACACAAAAAAATTGCAAGAGTGTAGACACAAAGGAACAATAGATTTCTTATCTATTTAGATAAGGATATTCTCCAATACTTCTAGTATATTGATATTTCTCTCAGTTTGATATATTTCTTATCTCTAATACTTTCTGTAAATTTGAATACTATTGAACAGCCAGAATGTGAATGTGTTTTTTTTTATGTGTTCGATATGTCCAAATCTCAGACGAAACAAAAACTCAAGACGGAGCGCTGTCAACAACAAAGTGAAGCCCGTATCGTAAACATGTGAGCATTTAGTGAGTGTTGCCGTGCAGTGAAAACTTATTACCCAAAATTGTTAAGTTCTAGAAAGATGAATGGATAAGTAAATAGATAAGTTAGTATTTTTTTAAGTTGTATACCTCGGTTGTATATTCGAGAACCTTAAAAATATAGGTTTCGAATTTATGATAAAACATGGAAAATAAAAATTAACGCCTATTTACACTTACATTAATTTTATGAATATTAAATTTTTTTACAAAATAATTAAAACCGACTTCCAAAAAACACATAACTAAAAAGCTAAAAATAACAAAATACCGATTTAATCCAACAGACCAACAACGTAATACCTACTATTATTGGTTTGTGCTACCACTTTTCGATTAGGTAGGTATTATTGTCTGTTGGATCTGTTGTCTGTTAAATCGGTATTTTGATATTTTAAGCTTTTTAGTTTTGTGTTTTTTTGTTAAAAATTTGTTAATTTCTTGCTTTTAAGTGAGACGGTTTGTAATTTATCTAAGTTACAATAGCCTGATGTTTTAACTACTCATCATCTTTTACAAAATATTGCTCTTCTCGATGCAGGGACGTTAATTTTTGAGGAGTTCTCCTGGTACATCACACTCAGTTCCACTTTGCCATATACGTTGTGAGTTGTGACGAGCATAAATTATTTAGGAACCATTTAAAATTAACGAATCGGAACTCGTGAAATACCTATTATTGAGTAGTCCCGATGATCATCTGTGGTCTTCATAATCAGTTCCACTTCTTCAAATTTTGCTTTCCGAAAGCAAATGAACGATTTACTATAAAAAATACTGAAATCGGTATAGGTGTGATTATTATTTTTGAAGAGTTCCCTCGATTTCTCCAAGATCCCATCATCAGATCCCGATTTGGTGGCAATGGGACCTAATTGAGAGTAAACCCTTTCAAACAAAAAAAGAATTTTCGAAATTGGTCCAACCGTCTTCGAGTAATCGGTGAACCTACATAAAAAAAAAAAACATACATACAATCGAATGCATAACCTCCTGCTTTTTGAAAGTCGGTTAAAAACTTAAAATCGAAATAGGTAAATGAACGTGTTACATTACGTTCCAGGTCACATTAACTTACCCATAAAATGGGGACTATTGTGACGCTCACTAGTAGCAACACTTGTGGAAGTTGTGGAGGATTTGTGTTCCAAGTTGTCATAAATTAATAAAATTGATATTTTATTAAAAATGTGGTTCTATCCTGCTTTTTATTTTTCGAAGATTGATTTTTACACCCTCTCACTACAAAATTCGGCATTTTTTCTATAAAAAATAGAAATTATTACAGCGTGACACTCCGCGCGTCGGAATAGCGTGACTGACAAGGTAAGGCGTAGTTTTGTTATATGTGTGTGCGTGTAACTGCATGTACACGCCGAGGCGTAGTTTTACGGCTTCACTTCTTTGTTCACAGCGCTCCGTCTTGAGTTTTTATTTCGTCTGAGGTCCAAATAAGGAAAAAATAATATAAAATTACTCGGCGTGAGGACCGACGCTGATAATATAAACGGGATTAAAGGGAGAACTTTGAAATAGATTTAAATTGAAATTCATATAAAATGCGAAGCAATTTTTTCCCCAACCAATAAACTGTCATTGCAAGGATTGAACATTCACCATTAAAGTCTAAACTCAAAAAGTACAATACCGATTTAAAAAAAAAATTCATCAATAGAATGCTACATTATCCCTTAGTGACGTAGGGTATGTTTCTACACGGAATTACCGCGGGAACTCCAAAATTACCGCGGGGAACAGCTAGTCTTTTTGTAAAGCAGTGCAGTCAGCTCACCGTTTATTAATGAATATAAATTGTCTATAAATGAAATGAAACTTATTTCAAATTAATGTATTCCCTGTACGACTATAATACCTATGTACGTATATAACACACACATCAAAAGTGTCTAGGGATCAAGTACATTTTAGAGAATTGCCGCAAATTGGGATTATAAGGATCCAGAAAAGAAACAATACTTTTCTGGATCCTTATTGAAACTTTTTATTGAATTTCACCATTTGAATAAAGAATTTTATTTTAATTTTGTGTAAACTTTCAAAAATAACTGCCATTAAAAATCCCTATAAAAGCGTGCGATGGCATTTTTACAAAAACATTACAATTTCTGCATCGTAACTGAAAAAAATTTCATCGGTATGGAGCGACAACATTATTTGGCTCGAGAAGAGATGCTGAGATCCGTTGGAATATTGGAAGCTCGCACCAGGCAAATCACTGTGGCTGCTGCTGTTGGGACAAAGCAGAGCGTCATGAGCCGCCTATGGACACGCTATCGCATCACGGGTAGTGTGGCGGAGCAACATGGAGGGCAAACTCGCATCACCACTCGAAGACAGGACCGCTATATCCAGAATACAGCGCTAAGAAATCGTACTATGACCGCCATGATGATATCTACGAGGCTCCACAGCGCTTCAGGCTCACTCGATCAAACTATACGTAATCGTTTACGAGAAGTGGGTCTGTGATCCCGAAGGCCTCTGAGAGTTCCACCAATAGCGCCCCGCAAGCGTAGAGCCCGTTTACAATGGGTTCGCGAACACAGTAATTAGGAGGAAGAATACTGGTGTGGTGTTTGCTTTTCCGATGAATCTCGTTTCGGTATGAGGCCGGATACAAGACGTACATTAGTTTGGAGAAGCCCTGGACTTGATGTCCAGGGCTTCTCCAAACGGGAACGATTGAAATTCTGTTAGTTAGTTGATCCGTATGGAGGGGGAACAATTATGGTTTGGGCCAGTATTTGGATCGGTGGAAGAATCAATCTCATTTGGATCAGGGGCAATCTTAATGCTTCGATTTATGTAACAAGGATTGTTTCAGACGTAATCATCCCTTAGCGAAGCCAGTTGGGTGATTCGCTTCAACATATGCACGACAATGCTCGTCCATACGCTGCTGGAGTCGTAACACGCACTCTTGCCAATGCTGATATCAACGCCCTGCCGTGGCCTGCTCAATCACCTGACCTAAATCCTTTTTGTTAAAAATTTGTTTATTTCTTGCTTTTTAGTGAGTCAGTTTGTAATTTATCTAAGTTACAATAGCCTACTGTCAACTGCTCATAACCTTTTACAAAATATAGCTTTTCCCGATGGAGGGACGTTAATTTTTTTGAAGAGTTCTCCTGGTACATCATCATCAGTTCCACTTCACCATACACCGTGTGACGAGCATAAATTGTTTAGAAACCACATTAAAGTTAACGAATCGGAATCTGTGAAATACCTATTATTTAGTAGTTCCGATGACCATCATCATCATCAGTTGCGTCTTCATCATCAGTTCCACTTCTTCAAATTTTACTTTCCAAAACCAAATAAACGATTTACTATAAAAATACCCAAATCGCCATAGGTGTGCCTATAAATTTTGAAGAGTTCCCTCGATTTCTCCAAGATCCCATCATCAGATCTCAACTTGGTGACAATTGAATCAATTTGGGAGTATCCCCTTTCAAACAAAAAAACAATTTTTGAAATCGCTCCAATCGGAATCCGTGAAATACGTATTATTATTGAGTAGTTCCGATGACCATCTGTGGTCTTCATCATCAGTTCCACTTCTTCAAATTTTGCTTTTCAAAAGCAAATGAACGATTTACTATAAAAAATACCCAAATCGCCTATAATTTTTGAAGAGTTCCCTCGATTTCTCCAAGATTCCATCACCAGATCTGGACTTGGTGGCAATGGAACCTAATTGGGAGTATACCCTTTCAAACAAAAAATTGTACATTGTTATCCTAGGGGTGAAAGTAACTTATTTAACACTCTAAATTACAATGAAACAGAAGACCTCTTGCAAATGTACTAAACTACCTAAGTTCTCCCAAATGTACACAGATTCACATTTATACAAACACACATACTGACGCACACACCCATACGCACTATTACATACGCGTACAGTACTACATTACTCACCTACTAAGCTAAGGCACGGAGACTAGGTGTGCGTTCCGTGGGTTTGGGCGCAGTTATTCGGTTAAAATTTCACTCGTTTGAGTTGCAACCAAGCCACAGAACGATGGAGTTGTTTTTATAATCTCGAAATTTTGAAATTTCAGGCGCCATTTGTTTTCTCTCAACTCACATTGCAAATAAGACTGTTTTACATCCAATTATAAACTTTTTGTGACTACGACACCTCCCCTTTGTTCGTAAGAACTCCGATTGATTTCTTCTTCGATGAATCCGGTTTTTGGCGCAAACTTTGACACTTCTTAAACAATACATAGCTGTCAGAGTGAAAATTAACCTGCTTCGGAGATGGTTGTTTGGTTGCTGTACTCTGAGCCACGGAACGGGTGAAACTACGCTCTGGGGTCGTATTTTTGAATCGCTCGAATTAATTTTCGTACACGGAATTGCAAGATTCACGTGTGAATGCTTAAAAAATGTATGAGGATTCGCACGTGAATCGCGATTCCGTACGTGAAAGTAATTCGAGCGATTCAAAAATAGGGCCCCTGACAGCTGTCAAGAGTAAAATTTCACCAAGCCACAGAACGGGTACAGAGCGCGCTCGAGCGCGTTCGAGTGCACTCGTGCGAATCCACGGAACGCGACTCTGCAGGGTTGAAATACAGGCATCGGCATTGCCTAGTTTAACTTCCAGTCTCCCACAAATAGTTTACAATGTTGAAGTTGTATTTGTTCAAGTTGTGTTTTGTAAAAATTAATTGTGGTTAAATAAACTTTTTAAACTTATAATAAACTTATTAAACTTATTATATTTTCGACGCCGACTTCGCCTTTAAACTTATGTATGTAAAACTAACTCTCTTACATATAACTTAGTTTAGATACACTATACTCTTTTTTACTTATCAACAAATTCTGAAATTATTTCCCTAATAACGATTTAACCACTTCTGGTGTGAATTCTAGGTCAGTAGTCACAAAATCGTTGTATTTTCTTCAGTTTATTTATTTATTTATTTATTTATTCTTTATTGCACAGTGTGTACAAATGGCGAACTTAATGCCTTGCGGCATTCTCTACCAGTTAACCATTGGGTAGACAGAGAGATATAGAAGATGGGGTGTGCAAACAAAACAATAATTAATATAGGTACTTAATACTAGACACTAATAATTAATAACTAAAACATAAAGATGCAATTTACTCACAATACATACTAAAACACATGCATATCCTACACATACCTACACAATAAAGTACATACACACATAGTTACATATAGTATATATATATATATACACACACATACACATACCATATATACATACATCATACATACATACATACATATACATACATACATACATACATACCATATTATACATACTGAGTGGACATACATAAATATCTAATAATATACCTAAAAAAGTTGAGAAAACGGGAGAGATAAAGACGGACGCAAGTTTTAAATCGCCACTCAAGGCAGTCTGCTGGACTCCAAGAAATGATTCCTCACTCTACTCTTAAATATAAATTTGTTGGGGCATTTACGCAGCTCTACAGGCAAGTCATTCCAGAGTCGTACGGCAGTTACAACAAAAGATTTTGAAATGAATCCGGTATGATGAGAAGGAATATAGAGAAGGAGGTTATTAGAGGATCGTAGTGAGAGTGAATGAGAATCGGAAAGAAATTTCAGTTCTACGTGTACAAAAATTCAAATTATTATGAAAAGAGAATCTTGAACCACTGGTCAAAAATTTAAAGATTCCCTTACATTTGCATATACATACACGTGAAACTTATATTAAGTCTGTAAAAACTTAAGTTAATCTAAAACAGTACCTACATCCATGTAGCGGTTATAAGCAAACCTTGGTTTGAAATATGAAATTATCATAGAAAAGTTTATCATCACAAAGTATTACGTATTTTCGCTGCTTCATACTCTTTGAGTTTATCTTTTATGAAATTAAGTTTTCTATAAAAATAACTGTACTGATCGCGAGTAGCCTTGAAATTTCCATTGTTCTTCAAACGATGTAAACATATTCTTCTCATCGCTCTTACTCTATCATACTGTATTACATCACGGGGTTGGGTATTTTTGAGAGTACGACATCTCGAATCCACAATGCGCAAATCGTTTGTCATGTTTTGTACTTCCCTGCGGAGTGGTAAATAATGTTCATTGTAAATTAAATTAAAAGATTTTGTAAATAATTTCTTGGTTTTGTCGTTGTCGATGCATTTGTAAATCATTTCAAAATCTTCAGGCTCTTTCGATGGCTTCTTAAGTTCTTCGTAACACGAAACTCTGACAACTTTTTTATCTTTCGATATTTTACTTTCTGGTGCCGTTGATGTTATTATCGTTGATGTTGCTTGCGTTGGAAGAGATATGGAAGATGATGATCTTGGTAATATTGACCTCAAAGTTGACATTCCTTGTGGATGTATAGTTGTTGATGAGGACGATGACGTTGACGTCATATGCATGCGCGCTGCTCTCGAGGATGGTTGCTTCGAGGATGATGATTGCAATTTTGTTTGCGTGAAGGCGGATGTAGACAATAATGGCCTTGTTGACGAAGACTTTAACGCGGAAGTCGATTTCGTAGGTACTCGTGGGGATAATGTTGGCCTAGATGCTATTGACCTTGACGTTGTCGTTGCTTGTAGGGGTACAGTTTTGGTGGTTGACGGTCCTGCTGTTGACATCACTTTCACTTGCACTCGAGAATCCCACGATGGTTTGGGGACTGATATGGACGATGGCGGTTTTGAAATTGACATTGATTTCATCAGAGAATCGCAGTTCTGCAGCGCAACTGACGATGATGTTGATGATGGTACCACCTCTGACGATGCTGACGAAGGCTCTGCTGTTCTTTGACTATATGTCTCATCGTATTCACGCACCCTTTGCTTTATAAGGGTAAACTTGCAGTGGATAGTATCGAAAACAGATCTCTTGTGCTTATAATTATCGTCTGCTTCTAATCTTGCATACTCTGTCTCGAGGTGCATTATCAGTCGCGTATACCTTGCTGAAGGATATGGAGCTATTCTTAGCAGCGACATAATCGTGTTGTAATTCTTTAGTATTTCGTTGATTTCATTATAAAGAGACTTATACTGTAGATGTGCCAAATTGAGATCAGATTGATATTGTTTATACATTCTCAGATCCTTTATTGGCCCGTATAATTCTCTATGATCCTCTTCTGTATTTATATCACACTGCATATTTGCTTTCACACCTTTCTCAGTTTCGAGTTGTACGAAAAAATATATTATCAGATTGCTCTGTGAAGGTACCTAGTGAAATTCAGCTTATACAACGTGTTAATAACTATTGACTAATGAATAATGAATTAACTGAAAACTAGAAAGTAGTTGGCTCAGAATCAACTAGCGAATCGATCGCACTATGTTTATTATAGGTTATATTTTTTCATTTTTACTAGTCCATGTCTAAATTATTTACAATACAATATTTGGCGCGTACGCCGCCCGCAGCAAAAAAATTCGAACCGGTAGGCGCAGGCGTAACGCTTGAAATTTCGTCACCTCCAAACTAATGTTGAATAACTTTTAAAGTATTAATTTTTTCGACATAAAATATATTTTAATCATATTATTGTTTATTTTTTCAAATGGGGTGTATCAGGTTTTCAGTTAATTCATTAACACGTTGTATACACCTGCTTTTGATATCAACACTGCTTGAACGGCTGTTAATTTATTACTGGAGTATGTCGCAGATCAACTTCACACATTCACTTAATCACCGTATGAAATACAGATACTACTTTATTATTAATCTCACTATTATAATATCACAATTAAAATTTAAATAATACTTATTAGCAACATAATCTAATCACCCAATAAATAAATGATCCAATATTTCACAACGCGTCGTTTACTTTTGCAAATAAGAATTAAACTAAACTTAATAGAGAAAGTGTATGTAATTATATATGTTCATGTCAGTTAGAGTGCCTGAAGGCAGGTAGGTGAAAATCCAAAAAAATAGGCACAAATTAGTTACTGATAAAGAAACAAATAATTGACTTTAGGTATTTACCTGTACACTAGTACTTTCTGTATTGTATCTTTTGTTCAGCCAGGTAAATATCTACCTGCATAAACGACTTTTCTTTGTTCTTACTATCTGTATAATATAAATATGCAGGTATAAGAGCGCCAATGCATATTCAGCTAGAGCTCTACCATCGTCCCTTTAGCAGTCTTACCTAACACACTTTAGTCAAAGTTGAAACTGCCGCTACCACTCGATTTGGAAAAAATTCCAAAAAGTTTGATCGTCGCACTAATGGTTATGCTGAATGGAATAAACCTCACACTTATTTTGGTACCTTACAGGCGCCATAACCTAAGATTATATTATCATACTCTGTTTACTGAAATACAATATTATAAATAGTAATTTTAAGGGCATCGTCACACATTTTACACAAATGCGAATATAATTTGATAATGATAATGATGATGATAACGATAACCTAATTGAAGGATATTTTTTAAATTCTTAAAAACGCAACTAGGCATATCGATTATGGGTAATTTGTCCACTTATTAAATCACCCCATAATATTAGGTACTTATTACTTACCCATCTGAAGTACAGTCATTATATCAAGCAATATTTTAACGTGTTCGTCATTGAACTTTATTACTATTGCAATAAGATTCAACGATGGTCAAAATTGATTATATATTATATTTGTGATGCTGAATGTATACATACATTCACACACACACTGTACACTTGCTTAAATTATTATCAGTCTGACCACTAATAATATATAAACTTAACAAGTATTTTTTTCTTTATAACTAAAAACTAGCTGTTCCCCGCGGTTTTACCTGCGTTAATTTTGGAGATAGTCCTATATGTCCTATTCTGATATATAAGCTATATTATTATAACGTTTCATTAAAATCCATTCAGTAGTTTTTATGTGAAAGAGTTACAAACATCCATACAAACTTTCGCGTTTATATTAATACTTGCTGTTCCCCAAGATTTCACCCGCGTAAATTTCGGATTTCCCGAGAGAACATCGGTACGAAAAGTAACCTATGTCCTTTTCTGTACCCTCTACAACGTGTAGGCAAAATATCATTATAATCGGTTGAGCCGTTGAGGCGTGAAAGCGTAACGAACAAACAAATAAACAAACTCACTTTCGCATTTATAATAGTAAGGATTAATATCTAAAATTGAATCCGTTGTGACCAATATCTATACGCACTCAAGTTATTGTTTATCTTGCTCTTATGGGTCCAAATAATTATGGTACTATTTGAATGTTATTGAAAAACAAGCCGTGATTTTCCGAGACGATAGCACGGTAAATTGTTCAAAACTATAGGGCAATGTGATATCGTGAGGTTTGCTTTGCGAGTAAAAACTCATAATTTTCTCTTAGAAAATATGTAGTTGCTTGCTCTGCGATACTTTCCAGGTGCCATTGAGTGAATTCCCGAGGCAGCTCTGACATTACCGCTGGTGAAACCGCGGGGAACAGCTAGTTCACTATAATCTCGGAGAGACGGAAAATAACCAACAACCTATCTCGTATACTTTGCGATAAATCCATACAATTGAATGAAGTACGTTAATAACAGACTCTTTGTTTCAGGTAACAAGATGGCGGCTATACTCCGGCGCAACACCAGCACCATCCAAGGTATAACGTCGAGTGTCACGTGCCTGCTCCTCTTGGCCTCAGTCCTGGTGCACTTCGGTCTGCGATGACGTCAGAACTAGAATAATCTCGGCTTGTGTTGTTAAATACTGATAAAAGTCTTAGTTTAATAAATAAAAAAAAATTAATGTAATAAAATAATTTAGGTAATGACTTCGAATTTCAAATTATATAAAAAAAAATAAGTTGTAATAAATGTTTAAATTGATGGAGTCAATAGAATAACATTGTTTGAATGGATGTATTTATGATCACATACATCGTTATTTTCATAATAATTATTTTTTTCTTAATTGTAGTGGCGGTTGACCTTGATGCATTACACTGAGCTGAAAATTTTCCTAAAGAAACAGACAAAACAGATATAAAAACCTCATATTTTGAAGTAACAACGCGAAAAACAAACAAACCTTAAAATTATAAAAGAATAAAATCCGCAATTCTGTACATTGAATGTATGTTTACCAAAAATTGACAAGAGGCGATAAAGGAAGAGACATCAAAAAAGTTTTTAAATTCTTTTCTGTGTGTTTGTCTGTTCGCGATAATCTCCAAATCTACTGAATGGATTGTCATGCGGTTTTCAAAGGTAGATTGAGCTTAGCCATATAGGCTTTGTTTCATTTAAATCGGATGTCCGGAAAAAAAATTATATATAAACGTTTCACGCAGGTGAAACCGTGGGGCACAGCTGCTAGTAGCTAACATGTCAACAGTTGCTCAGAATATGTAGTTACGAACACGCTACTAACTTACACACAGATCACGCTACGAGCTCAGCACTAAGGTCGCGTAACTAACGACTACGCGTGCGTAGCTGCTAGCTACATGCTCGTAGCACTAAGCTACGTGCGCGTCGAACTATGCTACGTATGCGTAGCACTAAGCCACGTGCGAGTAGCACTAAGCTACGTGCGAGTAGCACTAAGCTACGCAGAAGTTTGTGCAAAATAATCCTAAACAGATAGCAGAAGTAAAACTGTAATTTGTTTACCTACAGCTTTTTATCTGCTATGTAATATATCGAACACTCTTACATAATTACACATTCGCAGCTACGTAACATTGAAGCGATACTATGACTTGCAAGTCATAATTATACTTCTAATGATTATTTTTTATTTCTATTACACATGTTTATGCACATAACCAAATTAATTCGTTGCTTCTTAGCAACATAAAGGGACAAATAAACAAATTCAGTTTGATCCTTGTCTCCCCCGCCACGTCAAATTTTATACGAAAAAAATTTGTAGTTTATTTAAATATTCGCGCTCTTTTTACAAATCATTTGATTTTGAAGTTATCAAATATATAAATATAAATAATTATAAGTGACTAGTCATAGTGCAACTATTTTCACTCGAATGTTAATAAAATTATTATTATTAATGAAAACAGTCGTGTATTCAGTTGTGTGTTTTTCTGACAGGTATCTAAGTAGGTTTCATTTCTCTCCTTCTGTCGTTACGTGTCTTCCCCGTCCGTGCGTGACAACGGGCTGCCAACTGAAAACCAGCGCTGGGTGTACCCGCACTTAGCTAATGCTGAGTTGGGGTCCCTTTCAGCAGAGAAGATACCAATGGGTAAACCAACTTATTCAACGTTTTTTTGTTTTTTCTTATGTGTTGTGCTAGAATAAATGTGGTTTACTTTCTTTCTTTTTAAGTACATAATGTTAAAACAGCACACATAAGATACAGATAAAGTGTCGTAAGATCCATGCGTTTTGAATGTAGAAAAATTACGATAGCTAAAAACATCCTCAATCTAGTCAATTTTATGTAAAATATTGAATGGCAAAAACTCTTTGCGTTTGTGTACCTTTACTAATATAGGTGATGAAAATGACATCAGTTTTGTTTCATTACCAGAAACCATCACCCCCATTTTTCTAAAATTTTGTTATTATAAGTTAATGCAGTGTCCGATAAGGATAGGTATTATCATTTTCACCATGAAATGACTAAATATTAATAAATAAATAGATCACAAAAACAAATCGAAAGAATATTATGCAATCTTGTAGGGTGTCAATTATATTTGTAATAGAAAATCAATATTATCCTTATTTTACTTCAGTAATAAAAGCTTCAAATTTGTAATCTTGATAATAAAACATGTACACGAGGACATTAGTTAATAAGTAGATATTAAATTTGAAAATATTCTTTAAAAATAAATACTTAATTATATTTCTTATATTAGGAATAATAAAACATAATAATTTAAGTAGGAGGTACCTATTTAGATAAAATATAAAAAATATATTCTGCCAGTAAATCTTCAATAAATTGACATAAAAATTTCTTAACGGAATTTGTATTACATAATATAAAGTATATTTAAGTATCTTATTTGAATAAAATAATAATAAATTTATGAAATAATCTCAGTATACTTTGGATTTAAATATAAATTGTAAAATTTTACCATAATTATAAAGAAATCCATTATAAAAATTGACTTTCATTGTAAATATTGACCTGTATTAGCCGTACTATATAATAAATAATAGACATTTAGTAAAAGTTAGATTGTGAAAATAATTATCTATTACCTACCATTAAAAATAACTACTAAGTAAAACGGTATATTAGATCACTTTAGTGTTAATTATTTTAATAATGTAAATATTTATCAGTGTTGCGAAATAATATTGTACAAACTTTGGTGATCCTGTATGCAATAAAGATTTCTTGGGAATACTATGAAGCTTTTATTTGTTGGACGCAGATAAGCAATAACATATTGTTAACGACGATTGTCAAAACGATTTATTGAGATTTAGAGAACGTTTTTTAATTATGTGTTTACCTCATTACATTGTTTAAATATGTAACTAAATATTGAACAAAAACATTGTTGACACA
Organism: Zygaena filipendulae; assembly: GCA_907165275.2. Lineage (NCBI taxonomy): Eukaryota > Metazoa > Arthropoda > Insecta > Lepidoptera > Zygaenidae > Zygaena > Zygaena filipendulae. Next base: position 2,605,031 of record OU015666.1, read on the forward strand.
AAGTCGCGCTATAATTTTAAAACTTTAATTTACTCAAAATTTCTTCAGTTTGGATTAACACACTATTGATAATCTATGACCTTTTAACCGACACACATTCATGATTCTACACTAATATAATTATGATAACAATAATAGTCCACTTCACAAAACACAGATCTACTTAATCCCATAGTAAACATAAATGATAAGCAAGTGTCTTGGAAACCAAGCAAACGTGGTATACCAATTACTTTATAAAGCTGTAGAGTTTGTTCGTTCGGTTGAAAGCGCTTATCTCAAGAACTACTGGTTCAAATTGAAAAATTCTATTTGTGTTGGATAGTTCAATTAATTAGGAAGACTATAGCCTAATTAATATCACGCTACGGTCAATAGGGGCAAAGCGAACGAAAAATATCGCAAAAACGGGAAAAAATATTCCTTTTGAGAGCTTCCGTCGCTATGGAATATATCCTAGTAGATTTTTATTTCTCAAAGTAACGGAGGTGAAACCGCGGGACACAGCTAGTGATTACATACACCGACGGAGTAAGTGGATGACAAACTAGATAAAGACAAAATCATGTTGAAAGAAATCCAAGCAGTAGTCATTGTAGAATCCATCGGAGATGGTGTTGTCAATCATCACTTACCAGGTTTTTGGACTAAACCGAATTTATAAAACCAATCAACTATGTGTCGGATAACACACAGAGAAAAGATAAAATAATAGTACCTACATAATATTAATTTACTAATAAAATACCGTTATTGTAGGCATCTTAAAATAATAAAAGAGATATTTTAGTAAGTAACAAATTTTATTTAGCAATACACAAAAAAAAAATTATATTCAGGCTACATTTCAAATGAAAATAAAACGAGATGTTAAGGGTCACAAGTTAGACGTTAATACTAATCGTTCATTCCGTATGTCAGCAAAAAAAATAGCTAGTGAGCCAAGAATCATAGTTGACACGATTCTGCAATCACCGCGGCGGATACTGGGTGTGATGGACTAAAAATTGAACGCCTCTTTAGTCCAGATGGGGCATTCTCTGAAGCTTTTGATTCCATTTTGGCACTCCGTTTCCGCTTACGAGCGACTAATGACCTGGAACTTAATGTCGCTTGTGCTGGAATCAATGATAAATTCTTTGAGAGTGGCGATTTTGTTGAGGTTATTTTCGGAGTAACAGACGATGATCGTAATGATGGTAGTCTTGACGTTGAGTATAATATGAATAAAGGTGGCCTTGATAATTGTAGTTTAAGTGTCGAAGGAGATGGTGGAACAACCATCTTGGACGGTAGTCTGCTTAAAATTGATGTCACTTGCTTGCCCTTTTGCGGAAGTAAAGATTCGTACGCTGAAGGCTCTGACTTCATCGCTTCCATTTGCTTCGCTTGTAGATGTGTAGATGTAGAGCTCGATGATTTTAACGTAGCCTTCACTTTCATTTGAGTCCGGGCATCTAATACTTTCGGGGCTATGTATGTGGACAATGATGACTTTGATATCGACTCTATTTGCGACCGAACACCACAAGTGTTCTGGGGTATAGATTTAGACGACGGATTTCTTGATGTCGACGTCGAGCCCATCAGGGAATTAAAATTTTTCAGTGGATCTGCTAATAACGCCACTGAAGATGATGCTACCGCCCCTAACTCTGACGACGATGGCCTTACTGCTTTCCATGCTCGCGCTTCATCGTATTCGCGCACTCTTTGTTTTATGTGGACGAACTTGCAGTGGATGTTATCGAAAAGAGACCGCTTTCTTTTGTAATTTTCATCTGTTTGTAATCTAGCCAACTCTTCATGTAGTGTGGGTGTGCTGAATTTAGGTCTGATTTGTATTTCTTGTACATGTTCATGTCCATTATAGGTCCATATGACTGTTTGTAATCCTCGTTTGGATTCATATTGCACTGCATCTTTGTCGAAATAAGTTAGCTGATTGCTCTTTGAAGTTTTTATAGCTTAGCTTCTTGATCTGCTTCTAATATCAAAACGAGTTATGTATACGACTTTATTTAAGGCGTTTCTGTGGCGACTGATAATAATAGGTTTGACACAAAATTCGATCAGTATTGATGTTGTTTGAAATAACTTGAATTCGTAGTACATAAACTACACACATTCACTATGTGCGATTTAAACTGTCAAAAGAATATAACAAATGTTACTTAATAGAAAACACCGCACGTTCTTTTACATGATTCGTTACGTTCAACACTCAAATTGACGCGCGAGAAAGCGATGCGCTTTATATATTAAAATTTAATGTTATTAACAACTGCAATCCTTATCAGCAATAACCAAATGTTATCTACTAGTGATAAATAAATTACGGTCGTTATGTATAATTAAAAATAAATTATTATTAATTACGGTCATTAGTTATCATTAATAAATTACTAATCATTTAATACCTACCTAATAATAAATATAATTAACATTTCAGACTTACAACTTACAACTGCAGACTATTTAGCTATTCAGGGTGGTATGCGTCTGTTGGAAATCGGGGCTCGCTGACCTGTATTTTTATGACACTGGTCTACTTTTAAATGAGATGCAGATCACCACTAGGTTGGGTAAAGTTGTACTAACTGGGGCCTGGGACAGAAGAGAATATTATTATATTGTCATCCGACAGGAAAAGCACTTCCGTACTTCATAATTCGCAAAGAAGTTAAGGGATTACTTCACCCTTTAATGGGATCGGTCTACTGCTGTCAGTCATGGTCAACTTCAGAGCAGGGTGTGGTGGCAGTCCAATGGGATCAAAAGATAATAATGTTTTCCTAAGTAAATTTTCATAACCATGGTGTCACGAGTGCATATTGCATAGTGATTAATCGTTAGCTTAACTTCGCTCAATACTTTCAAAAAAGTGCATTAAAACAAATAAGAAGTCTGATGTTTATCTGTTAACGTTAGGTACTCGCATATCGAGACTGATTGAACTGCAGAGCTCAAATAAAATATTAGTAGGTACCATGAAATCGATAATCGGGGTAATAAAAAACAAGTGAAAAAAGATAACATGTTTTATTTAATTTATACATGAAAATATGAAAGTTCAAATTTATTTACAAAAATGTTTATATACAAAATTTATCACCACTGAATAAACTACTAAACACGGTCTCAAAAACTTTTGAAAGCAGCTTGTCCATAAAATAAGGTGTAACTAAAACTTTGTTAAAGTTCGTAAGGTAATTATACGATGTAAAAATGAGAAGATGTTTGGATGGATGTGACTCAATCACACATAAACGGTTTAGCAAAATTGTGTTTTAGATTAAACAGGCACACACACACACACACACAATACACATACTTTTTGTCCCCTAAATCTTAAAAATATAGTAGCAAAACAATTATATCAAATACAATAAAATCTGGACCCAATGAAATTATCTAAATTATACAAACTCAGTTTGAAATATCCACTTCGCGCATCTATAAAACAACATCATGTATATTATAATAATATCATACATTAGCAATCTTACAGATACCCGCTGGATATTGGATGTGACGTGTTAATGTCGAACGCTTCGTCGATTACGGGGGGCATTCTTTGAAGCTCTTGACGGTGATAATGTTTCAAGCTTAGAAGTTGATTGCGACCGATCCCTCCATTTTCACCTACTACCCACTGACCCTTGAACTTGCTGCACAAGTTTGAGCAGTGATTGGTAACGCAGATGAAAATTAAATTAACGGCATTGACGGTAACGTTTTTTGCCACGACACAGATGATAATGATAGCGAAGATAATTTTGACGTCGCTTGCGGGAGGATAGACGCGGACGATGGTGGCTTTGATAATGATGGCCTCGATGATGCTTGTGAGACAGGTTTGGATAATGGTGACTTCGATGATGATAATTTTGACTTTGCGTGTAAGGAAAGTGATTCGGAAGAAGATAACTTTGATGACCGTGATGATTTTGACGTATAAGTTCCTTTTGAAGGGAAGGATGTGGATGGTGGTGGCCTCGATGATACTGACTTTGACGCTGCAGGTGCGTGGATAGATGTAGAAGACGATGGTCTTGCTGATAATGAAAATCTTGACGAAGACGTCATTTGAGAGAAAGAAGTGGACGATGATGGTCTCGACAATGATGATTTTGATGTTTTGTGCCGACCACCGGAAGCGGAAGACGAAGATTTTGATGATGATGACGAACTTGACACTGATGATTTTGATTTTATGTGCGAGGGTGCAGATGTAGAGGACGATGATTTTGACGATGATGAGGATCTTGCCGTAGACATGCCTTTTGATGAGAAAGATGTGGATGAAGGCGGCCTCGATGATGATGTATTTGACTTTGGATATGGAGCGTCGGAAGTGAAAAATGATAACCTTGATGATGATGAAAATCTTGTCGTGGATGTTGCTTGTGAAGGAAAAGATGTGGAAAATAACGGATTTAATGATAACTCTAACATTGGTTGGGAGACAGGTGTTGACGATGGTGGCATTGATGATGATGACTTGGGATATTTCGCAATCACTCTAGCAGGAACTTGGTGTGAAGGACTAAATATCGACTGCCATTTTGATTTCGGTTCTTCATTCTCCAAAACCGTTGAAGATGATGTCAGTTCTGGTTTTTTTGAGGTAGATTGCGTCTGAGCCCATTTTCGTTTGCGAACCACAGGTAGCATTAAACTTGGTAATGCTTGGGTTTGATCTCGCCGAATTTGTGCTGGAAGCGAAGTCGTTGATAGCGGCTCTGAAAATAATGCCTTCATGAATTTTGCTCGCCGGGGGTCGCGCGCGGATAACTGTAGCCATGACGATGGTGGCTTTGATGGCTCTGACGTAAACGCTATTGGGATAAGTCGATAAGGAATTGATGAGGATGACGCTAAACAAGATTTCGATTTTTCTAGTGACTCGGTGTTTCGTTTCTGAAGGGAATATTTTTGCTCCGACGGTCTTAACGTCGCTTGCATATGAACTTCCCGAGTTTTTAGAGGGGCGACTATGCGTGACGGTGATGGCCCTAATTTTGATGTCGTTTGCAGAGGGTTCGATGTAGACGTTGATGGCCTTGACACTGCTGGCGGTAACACATGCGACGGGGCATTATCATACGTTTGTGGAGAAATAAATGTAGACGATAACGGCCCTGATGTTGATTCTGATGATGTAAAACCGCAATTTTGTAGTGCAACCGATGATCCTGCTGCTGATGAAGTCGCTGAAACTTCCGACACTGCTGACGAAAGCCCTGACACCTGTTCGCCATGCGCTTCTTCATATTCGCGCACCCTTTGCTTTATATGGAGAAACTTTTGGTGAACGTAATCAAACAAAGACCGCTGGCTCATTAGTTTATCGTCCGCTATTATATTATTGTGCTCGGTCTCGAGGTTGCTCATCAATTGAGATTCTGTGGACGGAGACGGAGCTCTTCTTAGCGATGACATGATCTGATTGTAGGTTCGCAAGCTTGCGTTTATTTCATTATAAAGACTCATGTAATACGAATGTTCTGAGTCGAGATCTGTTTTATATTGTTCGCACATTGTCGGGTTCATTATTGGACCATATAATTTTGTATAATCCTCGTCTCTGTTAATATTGCACTGCATATTTTGATGATGGTAGTCGTTTCAGTCAATATTAATATTACGATAAGAGTCTGCTTGCTGAAGCAAATATACTGAAGCTCAGTTTGCTTACACGCTCTTCGGATCAAACTGATCACCACAGAATGTTGATCAAAGCGGTTTTGCGATCAAACAGTCACGTATGCCTTTAATTCGTTGTGTCCGCACACAGAATGGGTGGTTAGTCAACACAAACAACAACCGTCGGTGACGGATGCTGGTACCAATTTTATAAGATTGTCGTTTGTCGATCGTATAATTTTCAATTTTAATGGGTCACAGAGCTTAAAAATGCGTCGTTACATTCGAAAGTCAAAAGTGAACTGAAGACTATGGCGAAAATTGGGAAGTATTTATATTTGACCGCATGCCACCCAGGCAGGCGATGCAGGTAGGTACACAAAAAAATTGCAAGAGTGTAGACACAAAGGAACAATAGATTTCTTATCTATTTAGATAAGGATATTCTCCAATACTTCTAGTATATTGATATTTCTCTCAGTTCGATATATTTCTTATCTCTAATACTTTCTGTAAATTTGAATACTATTGAACAGCCAGAATGTGAATGTGTTTTTTTTATGTGTTCGATATGTCCAAATAAGGAAAAAATAAAATTACTCGGCGTGAGGACCGAGGCTGATGATATGAACGGGATTAAAGGGAGAACTTTGAAATAGATTTAAATTGAAATAAAACTTGGAAGATACTTTTGCGTTATTTTTTCTTCTATATTTAATACCTTAATTTATTAATTTTTGAATTGTTAGTTTTTAAATCAAAATAGGTAAATATAATAATAATAATATCATTTATTCATCTCCACGAATTAAGTACATGAAGAGTGTTTTAATTAAGAAAAGTAGGAGATCTGGAGCCTAATCTAGGATAACCTGTATTATAGGTCTCCAGGACCCGAACTTAAAAACTATTATTAGTAGGTACAAAATATAAAATAAAAATATACCGGGATAGAGACTTACAGTTCTTAGTATGAGCGTGTGCATGGGTGAATTTGTGAGAGTGATAGTGTAAGTGTGTGTGATAGGGCGGCGTGCGTCCGGTGTGTGCATGTGTGTCAGTGTGAGCATGTGTTTCTGTGTGTGCACCGAATGCTTTACTACCCACAAGTCTACCCACTCAAACATAATATTACCTAATTACAATCATGAAAGAAGTCCAATGACCACTTTTGCTTTTCTTATTATCCAACAATAATTAACATAACTTCAGTGTCATCATAGTTAAGTTTATTGAGAAAATCTGTAAGTTTGTGTTTGCATTCGTATTTGCTTAGTGAATAAAAGTTCAGTTTCTTATTTAGGCTAGCTGTTCCCCGCGGTAATTTTGGAGTTCCCGCGGTAATTCCATGTAGGAACATACCCTACGTCACTAAGGGATAATGTAGCATTCTAATGATGATTTTTTTTTTTAATCGGTCTTGTACTTTTTGAGTTTAGACTTTAATGGTGAATGTTCAATCCTTGCAATGACAGTTTATTGGTTGGGAAAAAAATCGCATTTTATATGAATTTCAATTTAAATCTATTTCAAAGTTCTCCCTTTAATCCCGTTCATATCATCAGCCTCGGTCCTCACGCCGAGTAATTTTATTTTTTCCTTATTTGGACATATCGAACACAAAAAAGAAATTCACATTCTGGCTGTTCAATAGTATTCAAATGTACAGGAAGTGGTAGAAATAAGAAATATATCGAACTAAGAGAAATATCAATATACTAGAAGTATTGGAGAATATCCTTATCTAAATAGATAAGAAATCTATTGTTCTTTTGTGTCTACACTCGTTCAATTTTTTGTGTACCTACCTGCCTCGCCTGCCTGGGTGGCATGCGGTCAAATATAAATACTTCCCAATTTTCGCCATAGTCTTCAGTTCACTTTTGACTTTCGAATGTAACGACGCATTTTTAAGCTCTGTGACACATTAAAAGTGAAAATTATACGATCGACAAACGACAATCTTATAAAATTGGTACCAGCATCCGTCACCGACGTTTGTTGTTTGTGTTGACTGGGTGGGTGGTTACCCATGTGTGCGGACACAACGAATTAAAAGCATACGTGACTGTTTGACCGCAAAACCGCTTTGATCAACATTCTGTGGTGATCAGTTTGATCCGAAGAGCGTGTAAGCAAACTGAGCTTCAGTATATTTGCTTCAGCAAGCAGACTCTTATCGTAATATTAATATTGACTGAAACGACTACCGTCATCAAAATATGCAGTGCAATATTAACAGAGACGAGGATTATACAAAATTATATGGTCCAATAATGAACCCGACAATGTGCGAACAATATAAAACAGATCTCGACTCAGAACATCCGTATTACATGAGTCTTTATAATGAAATTAACGCAAGATTGCGAACCTACAATCAGATCATGTCATCGCTAAGAAGATCTCCGTCTCCGTCCACAGAATCTCAATTGATGAGCAACCTCGAGACCGAGCACAATAATATAATAGCGGACGATAAACTAATGAGCCAGCGGTCTTTGTTTGATTACGTTCACCAAAAGTTTCTCCATATAAAGCAAAGGGTGCGCGAATATGAAGAAGCGCATGGCGAACAGGTGTCAGGGCTTTCGTCAGCAGCGTCGGGAATTTCAGCGACTTCATCAGCAGCAGGATCATCGGTTGCACTACAAAATTGCGGTTTTCCATCGTCAGCATCAACATCAGGGCCGTTATCGTCTACATTTATTTCTCTACAAACTTATAATGCCCCGTCAACGTCTACATCGATCCCTCTACAAACGAAATCAAAATTAGGGCCATTACCGTCGCGCACAGTTGTCCCTCTTAAAACTCAGGGAGTTCATACGCTGGCGACGACAAGACCGTCAGAGCAAAAATATTTCCTTCAGGGACGGAACACCGAGTCGCAAGTGAAATCGAAATCTTGTTTAGCGTCATCTTCATCAATTCCTTATCCTCTTATTCCAATAACGTTCACGTCAGAGCCATCAAAGGCACCATCGTCATGGCTACAGTTATCCGCGCGTGACCCCCGGCGGGCAAAATTTACAAAGGCATTATCTTCAGAGCCGCTATCATGTACTTCGTTTCCAACACAAATTCGGCGAGGTCGACCCCAAGCACAACCAAGTTTAGTAATACCTGTGGTTCGCAAACGAAAATGGGCACAGATGCAGTCCACATCAAAAGTACCAGAAACGACATCATCTTCAACGATTTTGGAGAATGCCGAACCGAAACCAAAACGGCAATTTGCACCGCAAAACAGTAAAAGCTCCTTGACGCAACCAACAAAACTGTCGTCGGCGACATCTGTCCTCCACACAACTTTGGACGTTGCGCTACCCGAACCAAAAAAATCGGCATTGGTATCTAGAAAAGAATATCATTATGAGGAACTCAATAAGCCGTCTGAACCGGAGGACTTTGAAGCCATTTATAGATATATTTCTAACGATAAGACCAAAAAAATGTTCAAAAAAGCGTTCAGCATCGTATATAACGAAAACTATTTGCCGTTGCGCCAAAAGTTAGAACATACCCTAAAAGAGTACCACAGCGCTGATGAAAAGTATCGCGTTCAGAAATCTACCCAACCTCGCGATGCCATTCAATTGGAAAGAGCGAGGGCGTATCGGAAGATTATTTCGCATCGTTTGCTCAATGATAAATTTTATAAGGACGATCGCGCTCGGTACAATTACTACTATCGAAAGCTCATGTTCATAAAAGATCGGTTGAATGAGTATGCGACATTGAAAACGCGCAACCATTTGGGTATAAAGTGAGAGTACGTGAAAATCAAAGCTTCAGTAGCCCTTAGAAAGTTAGTAAAGTACATGTCATTGAAATTGTCGGTCTGTCGCTATTCCGAATATTTAAGTACTGCAGGATACAAATGGGATAGAGATTAGGTATATCCAATAAATAAATAACATTTAAAACCTTTACATAATTTTCATTTTTCCCCATAGTATCTATTAATGTGAATAAATTACACTGATTATTTTTTGTTTATAATAAATGTGAAATGAAACTTATTATCAAATTAATGTATTCCCTGAACGACTATAATATGTATATAAATAATACTTGAATATTATTAGTAGATTCTAAGATTATAATATATGTGACAAAAAATGCTGTACCTAAAATAAAAGTTATGTGTAAAATTATACCAAATAAATGATGATTATAATTATGATTGTTTTTTTTTTTTCGTCTTTCCAAGAATGTAAACTTAAGTCTACGGTAGTTTCTTGATCAATCAAAAAATATGAAAAATTAAAGTAAAAACTCAAACTTAAACTTAAACTCAATCACGCAGAAACGGTTGAACGGATTTAGATGAAATTTGGCATGCATTTAGCCTTTGACATGGTAAAGAACATAGGCTACCTTTTATCTAAGAATTCCCGTGGGATCTCCGAAATTAACGCGGGTGAAATAGAATTAATTATTGCACACTACACGTTGTTAGAGGTACAGAAAAGGACATAGGGTACTTTTTATCTTGGAATTCCCGCGGGATCTCCGACATTAACGTGGGTGAAACCACGGGGCACAGCAGCTAGTTAAGAATAAATTATTACTAATTACGGTCATTAGTAATCATTAATAAATTACTAATCATTTAATACCTACCTAATAATAAATATAATTAACATTTCAGACTTACAACTTACAACTGCAGACTATTTAGCTATTCAGGGTGGTATGCGTCTGTTGGAAATCGGGGCTCGCTGACCTGTATTTTTATGACACTGGTCTACTTTTAAATGAGATGCAGATCACCACTAGGTTAGGTTAAGTTGTACTAACTGGGGCCTGGGACAGAAGAGAATATTATTATATTGTCATCCGACAGGAAAAGCACTTCCGTACTTCATAATTCGCAAAGAAGTTAAGGGATTACTTCACCCTTTAACCCATCGGATGTGTGTGTCCATGACAGCTGTCACCCTGGCTACCGTCACATACTAACAAAAAAGGTTGGATTTCTGTGGGTATATGGAAATATCCACCTACCTTAAGAAAAATTATATTTGATGTGTTATACATCAAAATTTTCGTTTTTACATACGTCTTCTTAAAAATAGCAGCTTAAAACTACTACTTACCTGTGATTTTGAAGATATTTTTTTTTTCCGAAGATGGTGTTCTTTTTTCAAATCCGTGAAAATTCATTCACGATTCGATCACGATTTGCACTAAATTTATAGCCACATATCACATTTCACATACACTAAAATGTAACTGGCCAGTATAGGCGTCGATTTTATGTAATTACACCATCACAAAACTAATAATCACTTCATAAAAACTATTTATTGACGAAATTCTTGCCGGCCAGTAATAAAACTGCCATGGCGGATCGTTTCCCGGGTTGGAAAAAAATGAAAATTTAGTTAATTCACAAGATTTAACACCAATAAAATGTGTGAAATGATATCTTGAGTAAATTTGCTACATAACAATTGATTCTTCGTAAAGTTTTAAACAAATTAATATTAGAAAAAAAAGATAAATATTTAATATTTTTTTTGTTTTACGGCCATTATCCAAATTATTACATCATCAAAAGTTACGGACTTTTTTTTACTGAAAATTATGTCGTGCTGCTAAAATAAACATAAAAAACAAAAACCTTATTTAATTTCCAGTAATTTGATATAATATAATACACGATATAAACTCTAAGCGATTAAACTATTACGACGTTAATATGCCAGACGCGCCCGGTCACTTACTGACAGAACACTACTGAGTATGCAAAATGGCGGAGTAAAACTCGCCCATACCAACTTATTTTTTCTATTTCCGGGCCGTGTTTGCGATTTTGATTGGTTAAAAATGTAATTTGTATTCTCTATGAGTGTCTCCAGCCAATAAAACTTCTACAGTACTGCCAACTTAAATAGTTCGCCGTAGAAAGAATAAAGAAAACCGCCAAAATTCCTAGTGACTACTGTAGTGCCTAGGACGTTTGAGCGTCAAAATTCCTAGTGACTACTGTAGTGCCTAGGACATTCAAGAGGAGAAGTCTGATGTTTATCTGTTAACGTTAGGTACTCGCATATCGAGACTGATTGAACTGCAGAGCTCAAATAAAATATTAGTAGGTACCATGAAATCGATAATCGGGGTAATAAAAAACAAGTGAAAAAAGATAACATGTTTTATTTAATTTATACATGAAAATATGAAAGTTCAAATTTATTTACAAAAATGTTTATATACAAAATTTATCACCACTGAATAAACTACTAAACACGGTCTCAAAAACTTTTGAAAGCAGCTTGTCCATAAAATAAGGTGTAACTAAAACTTTGTTAAAGTTCGTAAGGTAATTATACGATGTAAAAATGAGAAGATGTTTGGATGGATGTGACTCAATCACACATAAACGGTTTAGCAAAATTGTGTTTTAGATTAAACAGGCACACACACACACACACATAATACACATACTTTTTATCCCCTAAATCTTAAAAATATAGTAGCAAAACAATTATATCAAATACAATAAAATCTGGACCCAATGAAATTATCTAAATTATACAAACTCAGTTTGAAATATCCACTTCGCGCATCTATAAAACAACATCATGTATATTATAATAATATCATACATTAGCAATCTTACAGATACCCGCTGGATATTGGATGTGACGTGTTAATGTCGAACGCTTCGTCGATTACGGGGGGCATTCTTTGAAGCTCTTGACGGTGATAATGTTTCAAGCTTAGAAGTTGATTGCGACCGATCCCTCCTTGAACTTGCTGCACAATTGAGCAGCGATTGAAATTAAAGTAACGGCATTGATGGTAACGTTTTTTGCCACGACACAGATGATAATGATAGCGAAGATAATTTTGACGTTGCTTGCGGGAGGATAGACGCGGACGATAGTGGCTTTGATAATGATCTCCTCGATGATGCTTGTGAGACAGGTTTGGATAATGGTGACTTCGATGATGATAATTTTGACTTTTCGTGTAAGGAAAGTGATTCGGAAGAAGATAACTTTGATGACCGTGATGATTTTGACGTATAAGTTCCTTTTGAAGGGAAGGATGTGGATGGTGGTGGCCTCGATGATACTGACTTTGACGCTGCATGTGAGAGGATAGATGTAGAAGACGATGGTCTTGCTGATAGTGAAAATCTTGACGAAGACGTCGTTTGAGAGAAAGAAGTGGACGATGATGGTCTCGACAATGACGATTTTGATGTTTTGTGCCGGCCACCGGAAGCGGAAGACGAAGATTTTGATGATGATGACGAACTTGACACTGATGATTTTGATTTTATGTACGAGGGTGCAGATGTAGAGGACGATCATTTTGACGATGATGAGGATCTTGCCGTAGACATGCCTTTTGATGAGAAAGATGTAGATGAGGGTGGCCTCGATGATGATGTATTTGACTTTGGATATGGAGCGTCGGAAGTGAAAAATGATGACCTCGATGATGATGAAAATCTTGTCATGGATGTTGCTTGTGAAGGAAAAGATGTGGGAAATAACGGATTTAATGATAACTCTAACATTGGTTGGGAGACAGGTGTTGACGATGGTGGCATTGATGAAGATGACGTGAATGATGCCTCATGCAAGGGAACAGATGTAATTATACTCTTATCAGATGTTACAACTAGATTGGGATATTTCGCAATCACTCTAGCAGGAACTTGGTGTGAAGGACTAAATATCGACTGCCATTTTGATTTCGGTTCGTCATTCTCCAAAACCGTTGAAGATGATGTCGGTTCTGGTTTTTTTGAGGTAGATTGCGTCTGAGCCCATTTTCGTTTGCGAACCACAGGTAGCATTAAACTTGGTAATGCTTGGGTTTGATCTCGCCGAATTTGTGCTGGAAGCGAAGTCGTTGATAGCGGCTCTGAAAATAATGCCTTCATAAATTTTGCTCGCCGGGGGTCGCGCGCGGATAACTGTAGCCATAACGATGGTGGCCTTGATGGCTCTGACGTAAACGCTATTGGGATAAGTCGATAAGGAATTGATGAGGATGACGCTAAACAAGATTTCGATTTTTCTAGTGACTCGGTGTTTCGTTTCTGAAGGGAATATCTTTGCTCCGACGGTCTTAACGTCGCTTGCATATGAACTTCCCGAGTTTTTAGAGTGGCGACTATGCGTGACGGTGATGGCCCTAATTTTGATGTCGTTTGCAGAGGGTTCGATGTAGACGTTGATGGCCTTGACACTGCTGGCGGTAACACATGCGACGGGGCATTATGATACGTTTGTGGAGAAATAAATGTAGACGATAACGGCCCTGATGTTGATGCTGATGATGTAAAACCGCAATTTTGTAGTGCAACCGATGATCCTGCTGGTGATGAAGTCGCTGAAACTTCCGACACTGCTGACGAAAGCCCTGACACCTGTTCGCCATGCGCTTCTTCATATTCGCGCACCCTTTGCTTTATATGGAGAAACTTTTGGTGAACGTAATCAAACAAAGACCGCTGGCTCATTAGTTTATCGTCCGCTATTATATTATTGTGCTCGGTCTCGAGGTTGCTCATCAATTGAGATTCTGTGGACGGAGACGGAGCTCTTCTTAGCGATGACATGATCTGATTGTAGGTTCGCAAGCTTGCGTTTATTTCATTATAAAGACTCATGTAATACGGATGTTCTGAGTCGAGATCTGTTTTATATTGTTCGCACATTGTCGGGTTCATTATTGGACCATATAATTTTGTATAATCCTCGTCTCTGTTAATATTGCACTGCATATTTTGATGATGCTAGTCCTTTCAGTCAATATTAATATTACGATAAGAGTCTGCCTGCTGAAGCAAATATACTGAAGTTCAGTTTGCTTACACGCTCTTCGGTTCAAACTGATCACCACAGAATGTTGATCAAAGCGGTTTTGCGATCAAACAGTCACGTATGCCTTTAATTCGTTGTGTCCGCACACAGAATGGGTGGTTAGTCAACACAAACAACAACCGTCGGATTGGATTGGTTGACGGATGCTGGTACCAATTTTATAAGATTGTCGTTTGTCGATCGTATAATTTTCACTTTTAATGGGTCACAGAGCTTAAAAATGCGTCGTTACATTCGAAAGTCAAAAGTGAACTGAAGCCTATGGCGAAAATTGGGAAGTATTTATATTTGACCGCAGCCACCCAGGCAGGCGATGCAGGTAGGTACACAAAAAAATTGCAAGACTGTAGACACAAAGGAACAATAGATTTCTTATCTATTTAGATAAGGATATTCTTCAATACTTCTAGTATATTGATATTTCTCTCAGTTCGATATGTTTCTTATCTCTAATACTTTTTGTACATTTGAATACTATTGAACAGCCAGAATGTGAATGTGTTTTTTTTATCTGTTCGATATGTCCAAATAAGGAAAAAATAATATAAAATTACTCGGCGTGAGGACCGACGCTGATGATATGAACGGGATTAAAGGGAGAACTTTGAAATAGATTTAAATTGAAATTAATATAGCAAAAAATTTACTCGATCCCTAGACACTTTTGATGTGTGTATAAACTATACTTGAATATTTAAATATTAGTATATTAGTAGATAGTAGTAGTAGTATAAGTTGTTTTCCGTTGATGTGACAAAAATGCTGTAAAATAAAAATCTCGAAGTGAATTTTTACTTTTATACGTGCATACATACTGTAGCGAATGTTGTCTTGGACACTTGTTTTGAACAGTCTCTATAGGAGTAAATTTTGCAATCAACCAATATTGAACTAGAGCGTGCTGAAGATAATTATAATAATTGAAGGTGAGCTCGCAAGCCGCGTTCCCGGGGGGACGGCCGGACCAGGGCTCGCAGCTTAGCTCTTGTTCTCCACTGGGGTGGTGTTGAGGCTGGTCAGCGGTTTGTTCACTAACGTCTTGAACTGTTCCGGAATTGGTAGCTCCGTATAATCTCCATTCGGTTTCGGCCTGACACCTCTCCTTTCTTTCTGTCCGTCAAAAAATCTCCTCTCATTTTTCAATTCGATCTGACGTCCCAAAAAAAAAATAATAATAAAAAAGGTTGATATTGTAGCAGAATGCTACAATACGTATAAATGCCAATGTAGGTTTGTTTGTTTCCTTGTGACGATATCACGCTTTAACGGCTCAAATGATCATCATCATTTCGCACACACGTTGTAAGGAAATAGGGTACTTTTTATCTCGGAATTTTCGTTTGAACTCCGTAATTGAACCGCAGGTTACAACTAGCCACGTAGGTAGATATAATCATATTTATCAGTATTGTGAAATAATACTAAGCCAATTTTGGTGATGCTGAATGAAAAAAGGTTTCCTTGGAATATTATAATTATTGTAACTCGTATGTTAAACCTACACACATTCACGGTCCTAGACGCATACGTAGTATAGCATAGGTGTATACACGTGAGGCACAATATGTTTTTGTTTTTCTTCTTTTCTTGTTTAGACTATGTATGATACTTTATACCATTGAAACATCGGTTGAAATATGGATCGATTACTTTTGATTTATTTTACTGTTCACGGATTTTTCTAAACCACACAATAGTTTTTTGCCAGGTTGGTATTTATTAATCCAATGGTGTAGAGTAAATTTAAAATTGCGTACTTACCATTTTGCGTACTGGTAATATATATCTACCTATTTTGATTTAAAAACTAACAATTCAAAAATTAATAAATTAAGGTATTAAATATAGAAGAAAAAATAACGCAAAAGTATCTTCCAAGTTTTATTTCAATTTAAATCTATTTCAAAAGTTATCCCATTAATCCCGTTCATATCATCAGCGTCGGTCATCACACCGAGTAATTTTATATTATTTTTGTCCTTATTTGGACATATCGAATACATAAAAAAAAAATTAAAAAAAAAAAATCACATTCTGGCTGTTCAATAGTATTCAAATGTACAGGAAGTGTTAGAGATAAGAAATATATCGATCTGAGAGAAATATCAATATACTAGAAGTATTGGAGAATATCCTTATCTAAATAGATAAGAAATCTATTGTTCTTTTGTGTCTACACTCGTTCAATTTTTTTGTGTACCTACCTGCCTCGCCTGCCTGGGTGGCATGCGGTCAAATATAAATACTTCCTAATTTTCGCCATAGTCTTCAGTTCACTTTTGACTTTCGAATGTAACGACGCATTTTTAAGCTCTGTGACACATTAAAAGTGAAAATTATACGATCGACAAACGACAATCTTATAAAATTGGTACCAGCATCCGTCACCGACGTTTGTTGTTTGTGTTGACTAACCACCCATTCTGTGTGCGGACACAACGAATTAAAGGCATACGTGACTGATTGACTGCAAAACCGCTTTGATCAACATTCTGTGGTGATCAGTTTGATCCGAAGAGCGTGTAAGAGCAAACTGAGCTTCAGTATATTTGCTTCAGCAAGCAGACTCTTATCGTAATATTAATATTGACTGAAACGACTACCATCATCAAAATATGCAGTGCAATATTAACAGAGACGAGGATTATACAAAATTATATGGTCCAATAATGAACCCGACAATGTGCGAACAATATAAAACAGATCTCGACTCAGAACATCCGTATTACATGAGTCTTTATAATGAAATAAACGCAAGCTTGCGAACCTACAATCAGATCATGTCATCGCTAAGAAGAGCTCCGTCTCCGTCCACAGAATCTCAATTGATGAGCAACCTCGAGACCGAGCACAATAATATAATAGCGGACGATAAACTAATGAGCCAGCGGTCTTTGTTTGATTACGTTCACCAAAAGTTTCTCCATATAAAGCAAAGGGTGCGCGAATATGAAGAAGCGCATGGCGAACAGGTGTCAGGGCTTTCGTCAGCAGCGTCGGGAATTTCAGCGACTTCATCAGCAGCAGGATCATCGGTTGCACTACAAAAATGCGGTTTTCCATCGTCAGCATCAACATCAGGGCCGTTATCGTCTACATTTATTTCTCTACAAACTTATAATGCCCTGTCAACGTCTACATCGATCCCTCTACAAATGAAATCAAAATTAGGGCCATCACCGTCGCGCACAGTTGTCCCTCTTAAAACTCAGGGAGTTCATACGCTGGCGACGTCAAGACCGTCAGAGCAAAAATATTTCCTTCTGGGACGGAACACCGAGTCGCAAGTGAAATCGAAATCTTGTTTAGCGTCATCCTCATCAATTCCTTATCGGCTTATTCCAATAACGTTCACGTCAGAGCCATCAAAGGCACCATCGTCATGGCTACAGTTATCCGCGCGTGACCCCCGGCGGGCAAAATTTACAAAGGCATTATCTTCAGAGCCGCTATCATGTACTTCGTTCCCAACACAAATTCGGCGAGGTCGACCCCAAGCACAACCAAGTTTAGTGATACCTGTGGTTCGCAAACGAAAATGGGCACAGATGCAGTCCACATCAAAAGTACCAGAAACGACATCATCTTCAACGATTTTGGAGAATGCCGAACCGATACCAAAACGGCAATTTGCACCGCAAAACAGTAAAAGCTCCTTGACGCAACCAACAAAACTGTCGTCGGCGACATCTGTCCTCCACACAACTTTGGACGTTGCGCTACCCGAACCAAAAAAATCGGCATTGGTATCTAGAAAAGAATATCATTATGAGGAACTCAATAAGCCGTCTCAACCGGAGGACTTTGAAGCCATTTATAGATATATTTCTAACGATAAGACCAAAAAAATGTTCAAAAAAGCGTTCAGCATCGTATATAACGAAAACTATTTGCCGTTGCGCCAAAAGTTAGAACATACCCTAAAAGAGTACCACAGCGCTGATGAAAAGTATCGCGTTCAGAAATCTACCCAACCTCGCGATGCCATTCAATTGGAAAGAGCGAGGGCGTATCGGAAGATTATTTCGCATCGTTTGCTCAATGATAAATTTTATAAGGACGATCGCGCTCGGTACAATTACTACTATCGAAAGCTCATGTTCATAAAAGATCGGTTGAATGAGTATGCGACATTGAAAACGCGCAACCATTTGGGTATAAAGTGAGAGTACGTGAAAATCAAAGCTTCAGTAGCCCTTAGAAAGTTAGTAAAGTACATGTCATTGAAATTGTCGGTCTGTCGCTATTCCGAATATTTAAGTACTGCAAGATACAAATGGGATAGAGATTATAGGTAAATCTAATAAATAAATAACATTTAAAACCTTTACATAATTTTCATTTTTCCCCATAGTATCTGAATAAATTACACTGATTATTTTTTGTTTATAATAAATGTGAAATGAAACTTATTATCAAATTAATGTATTCCCTGAACGACTATAATATGTATATAAATAATACTTGAATATTATTAGTAGATTCTAAGATTATAATATAAGTTGTTATCCGTTGATGTGACAAAAAATGCTGTACCTAAAATAAAAGTTATGTGTAAAATTATTATATTTATGATTATAATTATGATTGTTTTTTTTTTCGTCTTTCCAAGAATGTAAACTTAAGTTAACGGTAGTTTCTTGATCAATCAAAAAAAAAAAGAAAAATTAAAGTAAAAACTCAAACTTAAACTTAAACTCAATCACGCAGAAACGGTTGAACGGATTTAGATGAAATTTGGCATGCATTTAGCCTTTGACATGGTAAAGAACATAGGCTACCATTTATCTAAGAATTCCCGTGGGATCTCCGAAATTAACGCGGGTGAAATAGAATTAATTATTGCACATTACACGTTGTTAGAGGTACAGAAAAGGACATAGGGTACTTTTTATCTTGGAATTCCCGCGGGATCTCCGACATTAACGTGGGTGAAACCACGGGGCACAGCAGCTTGTTAAGAATAAATTATTACTAATTACGGTCATTAGTAATCATTAATAAATTACTAATCATTTAATACCTACCTAATAATAAATATAATTAACATTTCAGACTTACAACTTACAACAGACTATTTAGCTATTCAGGGTGGTATGCGTCTGTTGGAAATCGGGGCTCGCTGACCTGTATTTTTATGACACTGGTCTACTTTTAAATGAGATGCAGATCACCACTAGGTTAGGTTAAGTTGTACTAACTGGGGCCTGGGACAGAAGAGAATATTATTATATTGTCATCCGACAGGAAAAGCACTTCCGTACTTCATAATTCGCAAAGAAGTTAAGGGATTACTTCACCCTTTAATGGGATCGGTCTACTGCTGTCAGTCATGGTCAACTTCAGAGCAGGATGTGGTGGCAGTCCAATGGGATCAAAAGATAATAATGTTTTCCTAAGTAAATTTTCATAACTATGGTGTCACGAGTGCATATTGCATAGTGATTAATCGTTAGCTTAACTTCGCTCAATACTTTCAAAAAAGTGCATTAAAACAAATAAGAAGTCTGATGTTTATCTGTTAACGTTAGGTACTCGCATATCGAGACTGATTGAACTGCAGAGCTCAAATAAAATATTAGTAGGTACCATGAAATCGATAATCGGGGTAATAAAAAACAAGTGAAAAAAGATAACATGTTTTATTTAATTTATACATGAAAATATGAAAGTTCAAATTTATTTACAATAATGTTCGTCGTTATAATAATGTTGTTGGCTACATCTTTCCTCTGCACAACTTTGGATGCAGAGCTACCCGAAATAAAAAAATTGGCATTGACCTCAGGAAAGGAATATGAGAATAGAGACACGTTGTCTCACGCCATATGTTGGACGTTTATCTACTTGGCGCGAGACACTAACGTGTCTCCGGAGTTGTTATGTTATGTTATTTCGCGCCTCGTCCTCGAGATTAGTAACTGAAGATATATAATACAAATGGAGTAACGCACTCTGCACTTTGTTCGGAGGAATTTAGGTTTTTTTTTTACTTGTGGGTATGTCTACATCCTTTGGCTCTGCCACCCATCTTTGCAACCGTTCATACGCAATCAAGTGCTCGACCACTCCAGTCACTTTTAACTAAACTAAAGTTTTTGTTCATACTCTCGCAAAACTAATGCCAAAACGTAAACGCGTAACCAATTATGAAGAAGATTTAAATAAGTTAGTGAAAAACAATTCAAATTTTAGAAAGGAAAATTCACAACCAAAGTGAATGTGTTGTGCCACACAGTGCTTCCATGGACTTCGAACAACAGAATACAGGTAACTAATTATAGGTACCTAGACCTAGCTATTTGCACTCAGAATAGCCTTTAGGGCTATATCAACGCAAAAATTTGACGGTTTGCGTTCAATTCATTGGGAATTGATACCTACCTAACCGAAACAATATGCCTTCAATCAATGATTGTCACGTAACAAAGATACATTTATAATTTAATACAATACATTGTATTTGTATTTGCATCTAGATAAGTCATTGGGGCTAATTTGACGCAAAGTTTGACGGTTGGCGTACAATCCAATGGGGATTGTTACCTAACTAATTGATAAAGAGAAACAGTCGTTATCCTGGCTAAATGAATAAGAAATTCAAATCATTACGCCATTACGCCATTACGCATTACTACCATGGTAGTACCCAATAATATATTTGGTTTAAACAAGATAATCATGATTCATGAATCATGATTATCTCGTATTGTTATAAAGCATTTGTGGAGTTCCTCGCAATCTATAAACGTGACAACAAAACATTGCTGCAATATGTCCTCAGCATCGCCTATTCTGCGGCCAGATGATTGATTCCCAGAATACCCAGATGAGGAGTTAATCATTAATCCAATTAATCTCGACAAGATACAGCTTCATCCTCTTGAGGATCTGAATAATCCTATCGAGGATCAGAAAAATCTTGTCGAAGATCAGCAAACCTACTATGTTGAGGATCAGTCAAATCCTATTGAGGCTCAACAAGACGCCCAGTATCTGATCAGCACGCAGGCTATAAGTTCCAACACCAGTGCCACACCAACAGCGAGCACATCGACAGCTGATCCCATAGCTATCAATGAAATATCGGGCAAAGCGAACTCAGATGAAGATATTTTACAAATTTTAGGCGACGATCCTTCATCAGCCATAAAATATGGCAAAGATTTGTACACACAGCCACTGAGGGTAGGTATAATAAAAGAAAGTAAAGATCTTATAACTAAATATCCGATACCGGGTAACCGCGTAAAAATAGGCGCTCCAAAGCCTAATCCTGAGATTAAAGCCGCTATATCTGAAATTTTTACTAAACGTGATAAGGGCATTGAGTCCAAACAAAAATATATGGCAAGCGCGATATCTTGCCTCGGCGAAATATACATTATATACAGTTAAATGCAAAAAAAAAATAAAAAACTAAATAAATAAATAACGACTGGTTACAAAAGTTGATGGACCTCAGTCGTATTTTATGTGATTCACAATACGCAGATAGCGTAACAAGGCGAAACTTCAAACCCTTTACTCTAAAGAATGACCTAAAAGACCAGTTAGTTGATACCAAGGTAGATACATTTTTATTCGGCGTAAACTTGACGGCAACACCAAAAACGGCCAAGGCTGTTATGTTATTAAATCGGGTGTTGAAATAAAAACGGCTACTCCAAAGCAGCAGACTCTAACACAATACAGGAGGCTTAAATCCACGGAGACGCGGCCTTTGAACCGCAGAGGGGAGGCGGGAGGGATATTGGTGCGCTGGCGATCTCCTGGTACAGTTCTGATCTTTTGGCGGTTGGGAAGCATCCTTTTTTTAAATTTATGTATGTTGTAACTATCCATGTGTTGTGTCAAATAAAGTTCTCTAAATTAAATTCAATTCTCAATTCGGAGGCCTCGCGGTGCACAGGTCGCCGCCATGCCCGCCGCCGCCAGCTTCGACTTCGAGGGGCCGCGCGCCTGCTCCCCGCGCGCCAGCCTCGTCTCACCCTGCCCCGACCGTGCGCTACTACTAACCGTCGTACGCGCACCAGCACCAGCAGCGTCGCTACTAAATACAGTTAAGTGACCGGCCGTCTATCACTGTTTAGTACACAATGGGCGCTCATCACGAGTGAACGTACTATTCTGTCATGAATCGGTTGCTAAGCCCTGTTGTCCAAAATTCTGCCATCCACTCCCAAATATTTAAAAGAGGAGAGGTTACATTATGTAAATGCTAGGGGAACGGAGGGTATTGCCGTACGGCGGCTAATTTCGTACATTTAAGATAGACAGGAATATAATGACAGAAAGCAACCTGTCCTAGTTGCACGCGTAGGATTTGTTGAGTTAGCTGTCATAGCAAATGATCGCGACAGTCTGCGTAGCAACATGGCGACGGGAGCATGATTTGTGTTTTTGCGATCGTGGATATAATATTTTACCTTCGGAAATTGAATTGTAAGTACTTTAATGTGTATTTATCTCTTGTTCTTATTGTTAAAATAGTGCCACAACATTGATTTTTATTGAAATTAGTTGTTTTCAAAGTAATATTTACGTCCGCTTTCACATGATTTCGGTTAGACATGGCGGGCATTATATCGGCTAAGTGCGTACACGTGTACGGTATTAGCCGCATCGAAATAACATGTGTCCGAATAATATAAAATTGTTTCTAAAATTGTCTTAGTAAATCATTTTATTATTTTAAGTACAGAATACTTATTATAGGCTTGGCCAGACGTATTATATTAATCCAATTTTTTCTACCCAGACCTTTGTTATCAGTAAGTAAATCAAAATTATATTTTCAGATGGAGCCTAAAAAGAAGTGTTCGTGGTCCCCCCGAAAAATGAGAAGTGCCATTAGGGCCATTCGTGGTGGAGCAAAGTTAAGGCCGACAGCTGCTTTGTATGGTATTCCTGTTATGACTTTATCTGATTACTCAAAAAGGGACAACTATGATGTTTCTTTTCGAATGGGAAGAAAACCCGTTTTTACTCCTGAACAGGAGACAGAAATTAGAGACCAAATATTGCTTCTGGCAAACATGTTCTATGGATTGACGCCACAGTCATTAAAGGCAGCAGTTTTTACTTATGCCGAGTCTAATAAAATTAAACATTCTTTCAATAAAGATAAAAAAGAAGCTGGTAAGGACTGGATGTATGGATTTTTAAAAAGAAACCCTGAAATAAGTATCAGGCGCCCGGAACCTACCAGCGTAAATAGAATTGTTGCCTTTAATGCCACAGAGTTACAGATATTCTTTGACAATCTTTCATCAACATACGACAAATATAAATTTCGTCCTCATAGAATATTTAATGTCGACGAAACAGGTATCAACGCTGTTCATAAACCGGGAAAAATACTTGCTCCTAAAGGAATTAAGCAGGTAGGAGCTGCCACCAGTTGGGAGCGTGGGAAGAATATTACTGTCTGTTGCTGTATTAGCGCAATAGGTCAGTATGTTCCACCACTTATTATATATCCTCGGATAAGAATGCATCCATCACTAGAGCAAGGAGGCCCGAACGGTTCAATTTATAGATGTAATAAGTCTGGATGGATGATAGAAGAATTATTCTACGTATGGCTGGTGCATTTTGCAGAACATACAAAACCCTCAATGGAAGACCCAGTACTATTGATCTTAGACAATCACAGTAGTCACATTTCTGTGAGAATTTATGATTTTTGTCGCAAAAATGGCATTATCATGTTGACAATACCACCTCATACGTCGCACAGGACCCAACCGCTGGATCTTACAGTGTACAGTCCATTGAAAACAGCTTTGTATAAAGAATGCGATGCCTATATGAAACTCCATCAATATGAAAAACTAACACCACTGCAATTGATTCCACTGTTCACTAAAGCATATTTTAACGTAGCTAATGCAGAAAAAGCAGTTAGTGGATTCCGAGCATCAGGCATTTGGCCCTTCAATCCCAACGTCTTCAGCCAATTAATACAAGAAGGAAATGAAAACGCTCCTGACAGGATTTCCGCTGAACAAGCGGTTGAAAATATAAGGACGGAGTCTGAAAATTTAGGTGCAGCCAGTCTTCTAGATATACCGATGGATTTTAATGAGATTTCGTCTTTGTTACCTACAAATAATGAATCACATGAATCCGTTGATGATTTACATCCGTCAACATCAGGAATCCAAAATTCGTTACTTCCTGAAAATCCAGAACCAGATATAGCATATGATGGACGACCATCAACACCAGGAATCCAAAATTCTCTACTTTGTGAAAATCCAGAACCAGACACAGCTTATAATTTACTTCCATCAACGTCTACAACCAAAACCACTTATCAACCTCAGGCAAAAATTCAGCAAGTCAGTCGACAACTTTTTGAGCGAAGTAAAACACCTGAACGCGCAATACCTTTCAGTGAAATATCACCAGCTCCTGAAAAGAAACATATTCAAAAAGGGAAAGGACTAGGTAAAAGGACTAAACAACAATCAAAATTACTTACTTCGACTCCTATGAAATCTGTTTTAGAAGAAATTGAAGATAAACGAGCTGCCAAAAAAAAGAAAACAGAAAAACACACTAAGACTATTACAAAAAATCTTAAAAAGAGACAAAATAAGAATAGTAAAAATAAAAAAAGTTTGAAGAAACAAATGGAAAAGGAGATTTCATCATCTTCTGATGAAGAACAACATGTTTTATGTGATGATGAAGAAGAGCTAGATGATGATTTTGCTGAAGTAATCGGAGGTGAGACAGGTGTTAAGGAACTATGCGTCATATGTGGTGATTTTGGGAAGGATAAAGAATTGTGGTACAGGTGTGTAAGCTGTGGGAGCTGGTCGCATGCTTTGTGTTCAGGATATGATTCTGCTGATAATTATTGTTGTGGATTTTGTTCGTAAGGCCTAGTAAAGGTTTATGGTTAAGATTAAAATTTTGTTACCGTTTATCCTAAATATTATATAATATATTTGTGTAAATTTTCAGTGTTTTATTTGCTTATTCATCAATAAAAGGGTTGGATATGTATGTACGAAGTTAGCCGATTAGGCGTACGGAGTTACGGAGTCAATTAAAGTACTTTATCTGTTGTGATTGTTGTTTTTATATTCTCATGTTTACTATATCTAAAGTGTACCTAATTGGGATTAAATTAAAATTGTTTATTTAATTTTTTGATGATTACTTTTGTAATAACGACATTTTAAGCTTACGTGTACGGCAATATCCTCCGTTCCCCTATAATTAATTTACTTGAGATAAATGCGGTATCTAAGTGTAGGTAATCCTTGTGAAGATCAATTATGGTATAGTACTTTTCTAGTATGGAAACCGAACGGTAAAATCAAAAATACGCTTCATTCTCAACCATAGAAAATTTATTTATATCTATACTATCCCTTACAACTTGTACTCAAAATTTAATAGTGATCGGTTCAGCCGTTAAGGTATGAAAGCGTTACCAACAAACAAGCAAACACACTTTCGCATTTATAATAGTAAAGATTTAAAAACTACAAACTAATTAAAAATGTAAGTTATTAAGTCTACAAGAAAAATAACACGAATGTAGCTACAAAGTTTTGATTTAATTTTCATCGTCAGCGTCGGTCATCACGCCTAGTAATATTATATTATTTTTGACCTTGTTCGCCCGCATATCGAAGCGAACACATAGAAAAAAACAACTTTCTGGTCTTTCAATAGCATTCGAATGTACAGGAATTGCTAGAGATAAGAAATATATCGAACACAGAGAAATATCAATGCTCAAGAAGTATTGGAGAACATCCTTATCTATATAGATAAGGAATCTATTGTTCTTGCGTGTACACTCGTACAATTTTTTTCTGTACCTATCTGCCTCGTCTGCCTGGGTGGCCATGCGGTCAACTATAAATACCTCGTCGCCTTCACCACAGCTTTCAGTTCAATTTTGACTTTCGAATGTAACGACGCATTTTTGAGCACTGTCACACATTAATAGTGAAAATTATACAATCGACTATCGGCATCCATCACCAACTGTTGTTGTGTGGACTGTACGAATCAAAGGCAAACGTGTCTGTTTGGCCACAAAACCGCTTTGATCAACTTTCTTCAGATTGATCCGATTGATCCGATGAGCGTGTAAGCAAGCTGAGCTTCAGTATATTTGCTTCAGCAGGCAGATTTGTATCATTATTTTATCGATCTCTGCGACCAGCACCAGCAAAATATGCAGTGCAATATTAACAGAGACGAGGATTTTACAAAATTATACGGTCCAATAATGGATCAGAAAATGTGCGATCAATATAAATCAGATCTTGACTCAGAACATCCGCACTACATGAGTCTTTATAATGAGATTTATGAGAGAGTGCGAAAATACACTTGGACTAAGTCATTATTAAGAAAAGCTCCATTTCCGTCTGCAGAGTATACTCGATTGGCGAGTAACCTCGAAACTGAGGACAAACGATTACTAGCAGACGTTGAACTGATGAACATGCGGTCTCAGTTCAATTATATTCACTGCAAGTTTGTTCACATTAAGCAAAGGGTGCGCGAATACGAGGAAGCGCTTGACCTTAAAAAAACAGAGCCTTTGTCAGCACCGCCAGGCGCATTGGCGAGTTTATCAGCGACAAAACCAGGGGTTGCACTGCGAAATTGCAGTTCCGCATCATCAATGTCGCCATCGAGACCGTCATTGTCTCAAACTCTCCCTGAACAAACGAATAATGCCCCGGCGCAACTGGAATCGACGCCAGTATCAAGGCGGTCATCGTGTACGTTGATATCTCCTGATACAACGTTAACATTAAGGCCATCAACTACGGCTGTCCCTCCAACAGAACCCCAAAGGGTTCAGTTGAAAGCGCCGCATAAAATGAGCACCCAGCCTCCAGTGAAATCTGGTTCAGGGCCATTATCGTCCACATTGGTCGGTTCGCCAGCAGCGCTCACATCGAGGCCATTACTATCGAGGCCATCTACATCCACATCAACTGCCCCCTCGCAACCAAAATTGACATCAAAGCCGCCATCTCGGCAAGCGAAGGCTATGAGGCCATTATTTTTAAAATCTATGCGCATGGCGCAAGCGCGATCGCCATGGTGTTCAACGCCATTGGTGGCTCGTAAGCGAAAGCGGAGTACTCAGGCGTAACCAGAAACGACGTCATCGTCGACCATTTCGTAGAATGCCTCACCCGAACCTAAAAAACGTTCGATAATTAGCCCCTCACTTCGAGTACCTGCCAGAGTGATTGCGGACTTTCCCAATCTTTTGGTAACACAAGACCAGTACCAGTGAGAAAACATTTATAATTTTCATTTTTGTACATAATATTATTATCTTTTCCTGTGAATACACTGATTATTTATTTTTGTTTGTAAAATATGAAATAAAACTTATTCTCAAATTAATGAATTCCTTGTTGTTTTTTTTTGTCTTCCCAAGAATGTCAACGTACGTTGACGGTCCTCCCTCATTCAATTAGAAAAATATTAAAATAACTGGTAAGTATGAAAAAAAAGATCATTTTACACACACGTTGTCAGTACATAGGGTACTATTAACTTGAAATTTCCGTGGAAACTCTGAAATTAACGCAGGAACAGCTAGAAAGTAAATAATTATCAGTGTTGTAAAGTAATACCTAGACCTACCTACTTGCCAAATTTTTGATCCTGTGTGCAATAAAAATTTCTTGGGAATACCTCATCGTAGGTCTAATCTTAAACCTACACACATTCACGATCCTACACACATACGTAGGGTTGCCAGGTGACCAGTTTTAGACGGACACGTTTGGCTATTTACAGACGTGTCCGGCCAAAGATTTGTCGTCCGGCCTGTCCGGCATTTTTAGGCTTTTTGTCCGACTGCCGCGCGAGTCGAAACTCGAATGCAAGCAAAGCATAACACAAAAACATAATAAAAATTAAACAAGTAGGTAATGGTTTTTTATTAAGTAATATTGTCGGGCTTTAAGAACATGTCCGGCTTTAAAAAACTATGATTAGCTATTAAAAAGATATGTCCGGCTTTTAGGGCCAGATTCCCGGCCAAATGTAGCGCCGAGTCTGGCTTTTGTGTTTTTGACCTGGCAACTCTGCACATACATAATATAGTATATAATATACACTTCTGATGTATAAGCTTGTCTTATTTTCTTGTCTTTCTTAGATTCTTTATGATTCTCTTAACCGTTGAAACCTCTCCTTGAATAATAATCTGTTGTAACACGGATCGCTGAATTTTAATCAGTTTTAGCTATCCATCGATTACTATAAACCACACAATGGTTTCATGTCAGGGTGTTATTTATTAATTCAAAATGGCTCCCGTAAAATACAATAATATGACTATATCAAGACGAAAATAATGGTGAAATGGTCGAGTGTTACTACTGGTAATATGTATATTATGAATTGACTAGCTGTTCCCCGCGGTTTCACCCACGATAATTTCAGAGTGCCCGCGAGAATTCCAGGATAAAAATGCTCTGTGTCCTTTTCCATACTATCCCTTACAACTTGTACTCAAAATTTAATAGTGATCGGTTCAGCCGTTAAGGTATGAAAGCGTTACCAACAAACAAGCAAACACACTTTCGCATTTATAATAGTAAAGATTTAAAAACTACAAACTAATTAAAAATGTAAGTTATTAAGTCTACAAGAAAAATAACACGAATGTAGCTACAAAGTTTTGATTTAATTTTCATCGTCAGCGTCGGTCATCACGCCTAGTAATATTATATTATTTTTGACCTTGTTCGCCCGCATATCGAAGCGAACACATAGAAAAAAACAACTTTCTGGTCTTTCAATAGCATTCGAATGTACAGGAATTGCTAGAGATAAGAAATATATCGAACACAGAGAAATATCAATGCTCAAGAAGTATTGGAGAACATCCTTATCTATATAGATAAGGAATCTATTGTTCTTGCGTGTACACTCGTACAATTTTTTTCTGTACCTATCTGCCTCGTCTGCCTGGGTGGCCATGCGGTCAACTATAAATACCTCGTCGCCTTCACCACAGCTTTCAGTTCAATTTTGACTTTCGAATGTAACGACGCATTTTTGAGCACTGTCACACATTAATAGTGAAAATTATACAATCGACTATCGGCATCCATCACCAACTGTTGTTGTGTGGACTGTACGAATCAAAGGCAAACGTGTCTGTTTGGCCACAAAACCGCTTTGATCAACTTTCTTCAGATTGATCCGATTGATCCGATGAGCGTGTAAGCAAGCTGAGCTTCAGTATATTTGCTTCAGCAGGCAGATTTGTATCATTATTTTATCGATCTCTGCGACCAGCACCAGCAAAATATGCAGTGCAATATTAACAGAGACGAGGATTTTACAAAATTATACGGTCCAATAATGGATCAGAAAATGTGCGATCAATATAAATCAGATCTTGACTCAGAACATCCGCACTACATGAGTCTTTATAATGAGATTTATGAGAGAGTGCGAAAATACACTTGGACTAAGTCATTATTAAGAAAAGCTCCATTTCCGTCTGCAGAGTATACTCGATTGGCGAGTAACCTCGAAACTGAGGACAAACGATTACTAGCAGACGTTGAACTGATGAACATGCGGTCTCAGTTCAATTATATTCACTGCAAGTTTGTTCACATTAAGCAAAGGGTGCGCGAATACGAGGAAGCGCTTGACCTTAAAAAAACAGAGCCTTTGTCAGCACCGCCAGGCGCATTGGCGAGTTTATCAGCGACAAAACCAGGGGTTGCACTGCGAAATTGCAGTTCCGCATCATCAATGTCGCCATCGAGACCGTCATTGTCTCAAACTCTCCCTGAACAAACGAATAATGCCCCGGTGCAACTGGAATCGACGCCAGTATCAAGGCGGTCATCGTGTACGTTGATATCTCCTGATACAACGTTAACATTAAGGCCATCAACTACGGCTGTCCCTCCAACAGAACCCCAAAGGGTTCAGTTGAAAGCGCCGCATAAAATGAGCACCCAGCCTCCAGTGAAATCTGGTTCAGGGCCATTATCGTCCACATTGGTCGGTTCGCCAGCAGCGCTCACATCGAGGCCATTACTATCGAGGCCATCTACATCCACATCAACTGCCCCCTCGCAACCAAAATTGACATCAAAGCCGCCATCTCGGCAAGCGAAGGCTATGAGGCCATTATTTTTAAAATCTATGCGCATGGCGCAAGCGCGATCGCCATGGTGTTCAACGCCATTGGTGGCTCGTAAGCGAAAGCGGAGTACTCAGGCGTAACCAGAAACGACGTCATCGTCGACCATTTCGTAGAATGCCTCACCCGAACCTAAAAAACGTTCGATAATTAGCCCCTCACTTCGAGTACCTGCCAGAGTGATTGCGGACTTTCCCAATCTTTTGGTAACACAAGACCAGTACCAGTGAGAAAACATTTATAATTTTCATTTTTGTACATAATATTATTATCTTTTCCTGTGAATACACTGATTATTTATTTTTGTTTGTAAAATATGAAATAAAACTTATTCTCAAATTAATGAATTCCTTGTTGTTTTTTTTTTGTCTTCCCAAGAATGTCAACGTACGTTGACGGTCCTCCCTCATTCAATTAGAAAAATATTAAAATAACTGGTAAGTATGAAAAAAAAGATCATTTTACACACACGTTGTCAGTACATAGGGTACTATTAACTTGAAATTTCCGTGGAAACTCTGAAATTAACGCAGGAACAGCTAGAAAGTAAATAATTATCAGTGTTGTAAAGTAATACCTAGACCTACCTACTTGCCAAATTTTTGATCCTGTGTGCAATAAAAATTTCTTGGGAATACCTCATCGTAGGTCTAATCTTAAACCTACACACATTCACGATCCTACACACATACGTAGGGTTGCCAGGTGACCAGTTTTAGACGGACACGTTTGGCTATTTACAGACGTGTCCGGCCAAAGATTTGTCGTCCGGCCTGTCCGGCATTTTTAGGCTTTTTGTCCGACTGCCGCGCGAGTCGAAACTCGAATGCAAGCAAAGCATAACACAAAAACATAATAAAAATTAAACAAGTAGGTAATGGTTTTTTATTAAGTAATATTGTCGGGCTTTAAGAACATGTCCGGCTTTAAAAAACTATGATTAGCTATTAAAAAGATATGTCCGGCTTTTAGGGCCAGATTCCCGGCCAAATGTAGCGCCGAGTCTGGCTTTTGTGTTTTTGACCTGGCAACTCTGCACATACATAATATAGTATATAATATACACTTCTGATGTATAAGCTTGTCTTATTTTCTTGTCTTTCTTAGATTCTTTATGATTCTCTTAACCGTTGAAACCTCTCCTTGAATAATAATCTGTTGTAACACGGATCGCTGAATTTTAATCAGTTTTAGCTATCCATCGATTACTATAAACCACACAATGGTTTCATGTCAGGGTGTTATTTATTAATTCAAAATGGCTCCCGTAAAATACAATAATATGACTATATCAAGACGAAAATAATGGTGAAATGGTCGAGTGTTACTACTGGTAATATGTATATTATGAATTGACTAGCTGTTCCCCGCGGTTTCACCCACGATAATTTCAGAGTGCCCGCGAGAATTCCAGGATAAAAATGCTCTGTGTCCTTTTCCATACTATCCCTTACAACTTGTACTCAAAATTTAATAGTGATCGGTTCAGCCGTTAAGGTATGAAAGCGTTACCAACAAACAAGCAAACACACTTTCGCATTTATAATAGTAAAGATTTAAAAACTACAAACTAATTAAAAATGTAAGTTATTAAGTCTACAAGAAAAATAACACGAATGTAGCTACAAAGTTTTGATTTAATTTTCATCGTCAGCGTCGGTCATCACGCCTAGTAATATTATATTATTTTTGACCTTGTTCGCCCGCATATCGAAGCGAACACATAGAAAAAAACAACTTTCTGGTCTTTCAATAGCATTCGAATGTACAGGAATTGCTAGAGATAAGAAATATATCGAACACAGAGAAATATCAATGCTCAAGAAGTATTGGAGAACATCCTTATCTATATAGATAAGGAATCTATTGTTCTTGCGTGTACACTCGTACAATTTTTTTCTGTACCTATCTGCCTCGTCTGCCTGGGTGGCCATGCGGTCAACTATAAATACCTCGTCGCCTTCACCACAGCTTTCAGTTCAATTTTGACTTTCGAATGTAACGACGCATTTTTGAGCACTGTCACACATTAATAGTGAAAATTATACAATCGACTATCGGCATCCATCACCAACTGTTGTTGTGTGGACTGTACGAATCAAAGGCAAACGTGTCTGTTTGGCCACAAAACCGCTTTGATCAACTTTCTTCAGATTGATCCGATTGATCCGATGAGCGTGTAAGCAAGCTGAGCTTCAGTATATTTGCTTCAGCAGGCAGATTTGTATCATTATTTTATCGATCTCTGCGACCAGCACCAGCAAAATATGCAGTGCAATATTAACAGAGACGAGGATTTTACAAAATTATACGGTCCAATAATGGATCAGAAAATGTGCGATCAATATAAATCAGATCTTGACTCAGAACATCCGCACTACATGAGTCTTTATAATGAGATTTATGAGAGAGTGCGAAAATACACTTGGACTAAGTCATTATTAAGAAAAGCTCCATTTCCGTCTGCAGAGTATACTCGATTGGCGAGTAACCTCGAAACTGAGGACAAACGATTACTAGCAGACGTTGAACTGATGAACATGCGGTCTCAGTTCAATTATATTCACTGCAAGTTTGTTCACATTAAGCAAAGGGTGCGCGAATACGAGGAAGCGCTTGACCTTAAAAAAACAGAGCCTTTGTCAGCACCGCCAGGCGCATTGGCGAGTTTATCAGCGACAAAACCAGGGGTTGCACTGCGAAATTGCAGTTCCGCATCATCAATGTCGCCATCGAGACCGTCATTGTCTCAAACTCTCCCTGAACAAACGAATAATGCCCCGGCGCAACTGGAATCGACGCCAGTATCAAGGCGGTCATCGTGTACGTTGATATCTCCTGATACAACGTTAACATTAAGGCCATCAACTACGGCTGTCCCTCCAACAGAACCCCAAAGGGTTCAGTTGAAAGCGCCGCATAAAATGAGCACCCAGCCTCCAGTGAAATCTGGTTCAGGGCCATTATCGTCCACATTGGTCGGTTCGCCAGCAGCGCTCACATCGAGGCCATTACTATCGAGGCCATCTACATCCACATCAACTGCCCCCTCGCAACCAAAATTGACATCAAAGCCGCCATCTCGGCAAGCGAAGGCTATGAGGCCATTATTTTTAAAATCTATGCGCATGGCGCAAGCGCGATCGCCATGGTGTTCAACGCCATTGGTGGCTCGTAAGCGAAAGCGGAGTACTCAGGCGTAACCAGAAACGACGTCATCGTCGACCATTTCGTAGAATGCCTCACCCGAACCTAAAAAACGTTCGATAATTAGCCCCTCACTTCGAGTACCTGCCAGAGTGATTGCGGACTTTCCCAATCTTTTGGTAACACAAGACCAGTACCAGTGAGAAAACATTTATAATTTTCATTTTTGTACATAATATTATTATCTTTTCCTGTGAATACACTGATTATTTATTTTTGTTTGTAAAATATGAAATAAAACTTATTCTCAAATTAATGAATTCCTTGTTGTTTTTTTTTTGTCTTCCCAAGAATGTCAACGTACGTTGACGGTCCTCCCTCATTCAATTAGAAAAATATTAAAATAACTGGTAAGTATGAAAAAAAAGATCATTTTACACACACGTTGTCAGTACATAGGGTACTATTAACTTGAAATTTCCGTGGAAACTCTGAAATTAACGCAGGAACAGCTAGAAAGTAAATAATTATCAGTGTTGTAAAGTAATACCTAGACCTACCTACTTGCCAAATTTTTGATCCTGTGTGCAATAAAAATTTCTTGGGAATACCTCATCGTAGGTCTAATCTTAAACCTACACACATTCACGATCCTACACACATACGTAGGGTTGCCAGGTGACCAGTTTTAGACGGACACGTTTGGCTATTTACAGACGTGTCCGGCCAAAGATTTGTCGTCCGGCCTGTCCGGCATTTTTAGGCTTTTTGTCCGACTGCCGCGCGAGTCGAAACTCGAATGCAAGCAAAGCATAACACAAAAACATAATAAAAATTAAACAAGTAGGTAATGGTTTTTTATTAAGTAATATTGTCGGGCTTTAAGAACATGTCCGGCTTTAAAAAACTATGATTAGCTATTAAAAAGATATGTCCGGCTTTTAGGGCCAGATTCCCGGCCAAATGTAGCGCCGAGTCTGGCTTTTGTGTTTTTGACCTGGCAACTCTGCACATACATAATATAGTATATAATATACACTTCTGATGTATAAGCTTGTCTTATTTTCTTGTCTTTCTTAGATTATTTATGATTCTCTTAACCGTTGAAACCTCTCCTTGAATAATAA
This sequence comes from Zygaena filipendulae, assembly GCA_907165275.2. Lineage (NCBI taxonomy): Eukaryota > Metazoa > Arthropoda > Insecta > Lepidoptera > Zygaenidae > Zygaena > Zygaena filipendulae. The sequence continues at coordinate 2,639,989 of OU015666.1, forward strand.
TCTGTTGTAACACGGATCGATGAATTTTAATCAGTTTTAGCTATCCATCGATTACTATAAACCACACAATGGTTTCATGTCAGGGTGTTATTTATTAATTCAAAATGGCTCCCGTAAAATACAATAATATGACTATATCAAGACGAAAATAATGGTGAAATGGTCGAGTGTTACTACTGGTAATATGTATATTATGAATTGACTAGCTGTTCCCCGCGGTTTCACCCACGATAATTTCAGAGTGCCCGCGAGAATTCCAGGATAAAAATGCTCTGTGTCCTTTTCCATACTATCCCTTACAACTTGTACTCAAAATTTAATAGTGATCGGTTCAGCCGTTAAGGTATGAAAGCGTTACCAACAAACAAGCAAACACACTTTCGCATTTATAATAGTAAAGATTTAAAAACTACAAACTAATTAAAAATGTAAGTTATTAAGTCTACAAGAAAAATAACACGAATGTAGCTACAAAGTTTTGATTTAATTTTCATCGTCAGCGTCGGTCATCACGCCTAGTAATATTATATTATTTTTGACCTTGTTCGCCCGCATATCGAAGCGAACACATAGAAAAAAACAACTTTCTGGTCTTTCAATAGCATTCGAATGTACAGGAATTGCTAGAGATAAGAAATATATCGAACACAGAGAAATATCAATGCTCAAGAAGTATTGGAGAACATCCTTATCTATATAGATAAGGAATCTATTGTTCTTGCGTGTACACTCGTACAATTTTTTTCTGTACCTATCTGCCTCGTCTGCCTGGGTGGCCATGCGGTCAACTATAAATACCTCGTCGCCTTCACCACAGCTTTCAGTTCAATTTTGACTTTCGAATGTAACGACGCATTTTTGAGCACTGTCACACATTAATAGTGAAAATTATACAATCGACTATCGGCATCCATCACCAACTGTTGTTGTGTGGACTGTACGAATCAAAGGCAAACGTGTCTGTTTGGCCACAAAACCGCTTTGATCAACTTTCTTCAGATTGATCCGATTGATCCGATGAGCGTGTAAGCAAGCTGAGCTTCAGTATATTTGCTTCAGCAGGCAGATTTGTATCATTATTTTATCGATCTCTGCGACCAGCACCAGCAAAATATGCAGTGCAATATTAACAGAGACGAGGATTTTACAAAATTATACGGTCCAATAATGGATCAGAAAATGTGCGATCAATATAAATCAGATCTTGACTCAGAACATCCGCACTACATGAGTCTTTATAATGAGATTTATGAGAGAGTGCGAAAATACACTTGGACTAAGTCATTATTAAGAAAAGCTCCATTTCCGTCTGCAGAGTATACTCGATTGGCGAGTAACCTCGAAACTGAGGACAAACGATTACTAGCAGACGTTGAACTGATGAACATGCGGTCTCAGTTCAATTATATTCACTGCAAGTTTGTTCACATTAAGCAAAGGGTGCGCGAATACGAGGAAGCGCTTGACCTTAAAAAAACAGAGCCTTTGTCAGCACCGCCAGGCGCATTGGCGAGTTTATCAGCGACAAAACCAGGGGTTGCACTGCGAAATTGCAGTTCCGCATCATCAATGTCGCCATCGAGACCGTCATTGTCTCAAACTCTCCCTGAACAAACGAATAATGCCCCGGCGCAACTGGAATCGACGCCAGTATCAAGGCGGTCATCGTGTACGTTGATATCTCCTGATACAACGTTAACATTAAGGCCATCAACTACGGCTGTCCCTCCAACAGAACCCCAAAGGGTTCAGTTGAAAGCGCCGCATAAAATGAGCACCCAGCCTCCAGTGAAATCTGGTTCAGGGCCATTATCGTCCACATTGGTCGGTTCGCCAGCAGCGCTCACATCGAGGCCATTACTATCGAGGCCATCTACATCCACATCAACTGCCCCCTCGCAACCAAAATTGACATCAAAGCCGCCATCTCGGCAAGCGAAGGCTATGAGGCCATTATTTTTAAAATCTATGCGCATGGCGCAAGCGCGATCGCCATGGTGTTCAACGCCATTGGTGGCTCGTAAGCGAAAGCGGAGTACTCAGGCGTAACCAGAAACGACGTCATCGTCGACCATTTCGTAGAATGCCTCACCCGAACCTAAAAAACGTTCGATAATTAGCCCCTCACTTCGAGTACCTGCCAGAGTGATTGCGGACTTTCCCAATCTTTTGGTAACACAAGACCAGTACCAGTGAGAAAACATTTATAATTTTCATTTTTGTACATAATATTATTATCTTTTCCTGTGAATACACTGATTATTTATTTTTGTTTGTAAAATATGAAATAAAACTTATTCTCAAATTAATGAATTCCTTGTTGTTTTTTTTTTGTCTTCCCAAGAATGTCAACGTACGTTGACGGTCCTCCCTCATTCAATTAGAAAAATATTAAAATAACTGGTAAGTATGAAAAAAAAGATCATTTTACACACACGTTGTCAGTACATAGGGTACTATTAACTTGAAATTTCCGTGGAAACTCTGAAATTAACGCAGGAACAGCTAGAAAGTAAATAATTATCAGTGTTGTAAAGTAATACCTAGACCTACCTACTTGCCAAATTTTTGATCCTGTGTGCAATAAAAATTTCTTGGGAATACCTCATCGTAGGTCTAATCTTAAACCTACACACATTCACGATCCTACACACATACGTAGGGTTGCCAGGTGACCAGTTTTAGACGGACACGTTTGGCTATTTACAGACGTGTCCGGCCAAAGATTTGTCGTCCGGCCTGTCCGGCATTTTTAGGCTTTTTGTCCGACTGCCGCGCGAGTCGAAACTCGAATGCAAGCAAAGCATAACACAAAAACATAATAAAAATTAAACAAGTAGGTAATGGTTTTTTATTAAGTAATATTGTCGGGCTTTAAGAACATGTCCGGCTTTAAAAAACTATGATTAGCTATTAAAAAGATATGTCCGGCTTTTAGGGCCAGATTCCCGGCCAAATGTAGCGCCGAGTCTGGCTTTTGTGTTTTTGACCTGGCAACTCTGCACATACATAATATAGTATATAATATACACTTCTGATGTATAAGCTTGTCTTATTTTCTTGTCTTTCTTAGATTATTTATGATTCTCTTAACCGTTGAAACCTCTCCTTGAATAATAATCTGTTGTAACACGGATCGATGAATTTTAATCAGTTTTAGCTATCCATCGATTACTATAAACCACACAATGGTTTCATGTCAGGGTGTTATTTATTAATTCAAAATGGCTCCCGTAAAATACAATAATATGACTATATCAAGACGAAAATAATGGTGAAATGGTCGAGTGTTACTACTGGTAATATGTATATTATGAATTGACTAGCTGTTCCCCGCGGTTTCACCCACGATAATTTCAGAGTGCCCGCGAGAATTCCAGGATAAAAATGCTCTGTGTCCTTTTCCATACTATCCCTTACAACTTGTACTCAAAATTTAATAGTGATCGGTTCAGCCGTTAAGGTATGAAAGCGTTACCAACAAACAAGCAAACACACTTTCGCATTTATAATAGTAAAGATTTAAAAACTACAAACTAATTAAAAATGTAAGTTATTAAGTCTACAAGAAAAATAACACGAATGTAGCTACAAAGTTTTGATTTAATTTTCATCGTCAGCGTCGGTCATCACGCCTAGTAATATTATATTATTTTTGACCTTGTTCGCCCGCATATCGAAGCGAACACATAGAAAAAAACAACTTTCTGGTCTTTCAATAGCATTCGAATGTACAGGAATTGCTAGAGATAAGAAATATATCGAACACAGAGAAATATCAATGCTCAAGAAGTATTGGAGAACATCCTTATCTATATAGATAAGGAATCTATTGTTCTTGCGTGTACACTCGTACAATTTTTTTCTGTACCTATCTGCCTCGTCTGCCTGGGTGGCCATGCGGTCAACTATAAATACCTCGTCGCCTTCACCACAGCTTTCAGTTCAATTTTGACTTTCGAATGTAACGACGCATTTTTGAGCACTGTCACACATTAATAGTGAAAATTATACAATCGACTATCGGCATCCATCACCAACTGTTGTTGTGTGGACTGTACGAATCAAAGGCAAACGTGTCTGTTTGGCCACAAAACCGCTTTGATCAACTTTCTTCAGATTGATCCGATTGATCCGATGAGCGTGTAAGCAAGCTGAGCTTCAGTATATTTGCTTCAGCAGGCAGATTTGTATCATTATTTTATCGATCTCTGCGACCAGCACCAGCAAAATATGCAGTGCAATATTAACAGAGACGAGGATTTTACAAAATTATACGGTCCAATAATGGATCAGAAAATGTGCGATCAATATAAATCAGATCTTGACTCAGAACATCCGCACTACATGAGTCTTTATAATGAGATTTATGAGAGAGTGCGAAAATACACTTGGACTAAGTCATTATTAAGAAAAGCTCCATTTCCGTCTGCAGAGTATACTCGATTGGCGAGTAACCTCGAAACTGAGGACAAACGATTACTAGCAGACGTTGAACTGATGAACATGCGGTCTCAGTTCAATTATATTCACTGCAAGTTTGTTCACATTAAGCAAAGGGTGCGCGAATACGAGGAAGCGCTTGACCTTAAAAAAACAGAGCCTTTGTCAGCACCGCCAGGCGCATTGGCGAGTTTATCAGCGACAAAACCAGGGGTTGCACTGCGAAATTGCAGTTCCGCATCATCAATGTCGCCATCGAGACCGTCATTGTCTCAAACTCTCCCTGAACAAACGAATAATGCCCCGGCGCAACTGGAATCGACGCCAGTATCAAGGCGGTCATCGTGTACGTTGATATCTCCTGATACAACGTTAACATTAAGGCCATCAACTACGGCTGTCCCTCCAACAGAACCCCAAAGGGTTCAGTTGAAAGCGCCGCATAAAATGAGCACCCAGCCTCCAGTGAAATCTGGTTCAGGGCCATTATCGTCCACATTGGTCGGTTCGCCAGCAGCGCTCACATCGAGGCCATTACTATCGAGGCCATCTACATCCACATCAACTGCCCCCTCGCAACCAAAATTGACATCAAAGCCGCCATCTCGGCAAGCGAAGGCTATGAGGCCATTATTTTTAAAATCTATGCGCATGGCGCAAGCGCGATCGCCATGGTGTTCAACGCCATTGGTGGCTCGTAAGCGAAAGCGGAGTACTCAGGCGTAACCAGAAACGACGTCATCGTCGACCATTTCGTAGAATGCCTCACCCGAACCTAAAAAACGTTCGATAATTAGCCCCTCACTTCGAGTACCTGCCAGAGTGATTGCGGACTTTCCCAATCTTTTGGTAACACAAGACCAGTACCAGTGAGAAAACATTTATAATTTTCATTTTTGTACATAATATTATTATCTTTTCCTGTGAATACACTGATTATTTATTTTTGTTTGTAAAATATGAAATAAAACTTATTCTCAAATTAATGAATTCCTTGTTGTTTTTTTTTTGTCTTCCCAAGAATGTCAACGTACGTTGACGGTCCTCCCTCATTCAATTAGAAAAATATTAAAATAACTGGTAAGTATGAAAAAAAAGATCATTTTACACACACGTTGTCAGTACATAGGGTACTATTAACTTGAAATTTCCGTGGAAACTCTGAAATTAACGCAGGAACAGCTAGAAAGTAAATAATTATCAGTGTTGTAAAGTAATACCTAGACCTACCTACTTGCCAAATTTTTGATCCTGTGTGCAATAAAAATTTCTTGGGAATACCTCATCGTAGGTCTAATCTTAAACCTACACACATTCACGATCCTACACACATACGTAGGGTTGCCAGGTGACCAGTTTTAGACGGACACGTTTGGCTATTTACAGACGTGTCCGGCCAAAGATTTGTCGTCCGGCCTGTCCGGCATTTTTAGGCTTTTTGTCCGACTGCCGCGCGAGTCGAAACTCGAATGCAAGCAAAGCATAACACAAAAACATAATAAAAATTAAACAAGTAGGTAATGGTTTTTTATTAAGTAATATTGTCGGGCTTTAAGAACATGTCCGGCTTTAAAAAACTATGATTAGCTATTAAAAAGATATGTCCGGCTTTTAGGGCCAGATTCCCGGCCAAATGTAGCGCCGAGTCTGGCTTTTGTGTTTTTGACCTGGCAACTCTGCACATACATAATATAGTATATAATATACACTTCTGATGTATAAGCTTGTCTTATTTTCTTGTCTTTCTTAGATTATTTATGATTCTCTTAACCGTTGAAACCTCTCCTTGAATAATAATCTGTTGTAACACGGATCGATGAATTTTAATCAGTTTTAGCTATCCATCGATTACTATAAACCACACAATGGTTTCATGTCAGGGTGTTATTTATTAATTCAAAATGGCTCCCGTAAAATACAATAATATGACTATATCAAGACGAAAATAATGGTGAAATGGTCGAGTGTTACTACTGGTAATATGTATATTATGAATTGACTAGCTGTTCCCCGCGGTTTCACCCACGATAATTTCAGAGTGCCCGCGAGAATTCCAGGATAAAAATGCTCTGTGTCCTTTTCCATACTATCCCTTACAACTTGTACTCAAAATTTAATAGTGATCGGTTCAGCCGTTAAGGTATGAAAGCGTTACCAACAAACAAGCAAACACACTTTCGCATTTATAATAGTAAAGATTTAAAAACTACAAACTAATTAAAAATGTAAGTTATTAAGTCTACAAGAAAAATAACACGAATGTAGCTACAAAGTTTTGATTTAATTTTCATCGTCAGCGTCGGTCATCACGCCTAGTAATATTATATTATTTTTGACCTTGTTCGCCCGCATATCGAAGCGAACACATAGAAAAAAACAACTTTCTGGTCTTTCAATAGCATTCGAATGTACAGGAATTGCTAGAGATAAGAAATATATCGAACACAGAGAAATATCAATGCTCAAGAAGTATTGGAGAACATCCTTATCTATATAGATAAGGAATCTATTGTTCTTGCGTGTACACTCGTACAATTTTTTTCTGTACCTATCTGCCTCGTCTGCCTGGGTGGCCATGCGGTCAACTATAAATACCTCGTCGCCTTCACCACAGCTTTCAGTTCAATTTTGACTTTCGAATGTAACGACGCATTTTTGAGCACTGTCACACATTAATAGTGAAAATTATACAATCGACTATCGGCATCCATCACCAACTGTTGTTGTGTGGACTGTACGAATCAAAGGCAAACGTGTCTGTTTGGCCACAAAACCGCTTTGATCAACTTTCTTCAGATTGATCCGATTGATCCGATGAGCGTGTAAGCAAGCTGAGCTTCAGTATATTTGCTTCAGCAGGCAGATTTGTATCATTATTTTATCGATCTCTGCGACCAGCACCAGCAAAATATGCAGTGCAATATTAACAGAGACGAGGATTTTACAAAATTATACGGTCCAATAATGGATCAGAAAATGTGCGATCAATATAAATCAGATCTTGACTCAGAACATCCGCACTACATGAGTCTTTATAATGAGATTTATGAGAGAGTGCGAAAATACACTTGGACTAAGTCATTATTAAGAAAAGCTCCATTTCCGTCTGCAGAGTATACTCGATTGGCGAGTAACCTCGAAACTGAGGACAAACGATTACTAGCAGACGTTGAACTGATGAACATGCGGTCTCAGTTCAATTATATTCACTGCAAGTTTGTTCACATTAAGCAAAGGGTGCGCGAATACGAGGAAGCGCTTGACCTTAAAAAAACAGAGCCTTTGTCAGCACCGCCAGGCGCATTGGCGAGTTTATCAGCGACAAAACCAGGGGTTGCACTGCGAAATTGCAGTTCCGCATCATCAATGTCGCCATCGAGACCGTCATTGTCTCAAACTCTCCCTGAACAAACGAATAATGCCCCGGCGCAACTGGAATCGACGCCAGTATCAAGGCGGTCATCGTGTACGTTGATATCTCCTGATACAACGTTAACATTAAGGCCATCAACTACGGCTGTCCCTCCAACAGAACCCCAAAGGGTTCAGTTGAAAGCGCCGCATAAAATGAGCACCCAGCCTCCAGTGAAATCTGGTTCAGGGCCATTATCGTCCACATTGGTCGGTTCGCCAGCAGCGCTCACATCGAGGCCATTACTATCGAGGCCATCTACATCCACATCAACTGCCCCCTCGCAACCAAAATTGACATCAAAGCCGCCATCTCGGCAAGCGAAGGCTATGAGGCCATTATTTTTAAAATCTATGCGCATGGCGCAAGCGCGATCGCCATGGTGTTCAACGCCATTGGTGGCTCGTAAGCGAAAGCGGAGTACTCAGGCGTAACCAGAAACGACGTCATCGTCGACCATTTCGTAGAATGCCTCACCCGAACCTAAAAAACGTTCGATAATTAGCCCCTCACTTCGAGTACCTGCCAGAGTGATTGCGGACTTTCCCAATCTTTTGGTAACACAAGACCAGTACCAGTGAGAAAACATTTATAATTTTAATTTTTGTACATAATATTATTATCTTTTCCTGTGAATACACTGATTATTTATTTTTGTTTGTAAAATATGAAATAAAACTTATTCTCAAATTAATGAATTCCTTGTTGTTTTTTTTTGTCTTCCCAAGAATGTCAACGTACGTTGACGGTCCTCCCTCATTCAATTAGAAAAATATTAAAATAACTGGTAAGTATGAAAAAAAAGATCATTTTACACACACGTTGTCAGTACATAGGGTACTATTAACTTGAAATTTCCGTGGAAACTCTGAAATTAACGCAGGAACAGCTAGAAAGTAAATAATTATCAGTGTTGTAAAGTAATACCTAGACCTACCTACTTGCCAAATTTTTGATCCTGTGTGCAATAAAAATTTCTTGGGAATACCTCATCGTAGGTCTAATCTTAAACCTACACACATTCACGATCCTACACACATACGTAGGGTTGCCAGGTGACCAGTTTTAGACGGACACGTTTGGCTATTTACAGACGTGTCCGGCCAAAGATTTGTCGTCCGGCCTGTCCGGCATTTTTAGGCTTTTTGTCCGACTGCCGCGCGAGTCGAAACTCGAATGCAAGCAAAGCATAACACAAAAACATAATAAAAATTAAACAAGTAGGTAATGGTTTTTTATTAAGTAATATTGTCGGGCTTTAAGAACATGTCCGGCTTTAAAAAACTATGATTAGCTATTAAAAAGATATGTCCGGCTTTTAGGGCCAGATTCCCGGCCAAATGTAGCGCCGAGTCTGGCTTTTGTGTTTTTGACCTGGCAACTCTGCACATACATAATATAGTATATAATATACACTTCTGATGTATAAGCTTGTCTTATTTTCTTGTCTTTCTTAGATTATTTATGATTCTCTTAACCGTTGAAACCTCTCCTTGAATAATAATCTGTTGTAACACGGATCGATGAATTTTAATCAGTTTTAGCTATCCATCGATTACTATAAACCACACAATGGTTTCATGTCAGGGTGTTATTTATTAATTCAAAATGGCTCCCGTAAAATACAATAATATGACTATATCAAGACGAAAATAATGGTGAAATGGTCGAGTGTTACTACTGGTAATATGTATATTATGAATTGACTAGCTGTTCCCCGCGGTTTCACCCACGATAATTTCAGAGTGCCCGCGAGAATTCCAGGATAAAAATGCTCTGTGTCCTTTTCCATACTATCCCTTACAACTTGTACTCAAAATTTAATAGTGATCGGTTCAGCCGTTAAGGTATGAAAGCGTTACCAACAAACAAGCAAACACACTTTCGCATTTATAATAGTAAAGATTTAAAAACTACAAACTAATTAAAAATGTAAGTTATTAAGTCTACAAGAAAAATAACACGAATGTAGCTACAAAGTTTTGATTTAATTTTCATCGTCAGCGTCGGTCATCACGCCTAGTAATATTATATTATTTTTGACCTTGTTCGCCCGCATATCGAAGCGAACACATAGAAAAAAACAACTTTCTGGTCTTTCAATAGCATTCGAATGTACAGGAATTGCTAGAGATAAGAAATATATCGAACACAGAGAAATATCAATGCTCAAGAAGTATTGGAGAACATCCTTATCTATATAGATAAGGAATCTATTGTTCTTGCGTGTACACTCGTACAATTTTTTTCTGTACCTATCTGCCTCGTCTGCCTGGGTGGCCATGCGGTCAACTATAAATACCTCGTCGCCTTCACCACAGCTTTCAGTTCAATTTTGACTTTCGAATGTAACGACGCATTTTTGAGCACTGTCACACATTAATAGTGAAAATTATACAATCGACTATCGGCATCCATCACCAACTGTTGTTGTGTGGACTGTACGAATCAAAGGCAAACGTGTCTGTTTGGCCACAAAACCGCTTTGATCAACTTTCTTCAGATTGATCCGATTGATCCGATGAGCGTGTAAGCAAGCTGAGCTTCAGTATATTTGCTTCAGCAGGCAGATTTGTATCATTATTTTATCGATCTCTGCGACCAGCACCAGCAAAATATGCAGTGCAATATTAACAGAGACGAGGATTTTACAAAATTATACGGTCCAATAATGGATCAGAAAATGTGCGATCAATATAAATCAGATCTTGACTCAGAACATCCGCACTACATGAGTCTTTATAATGAGATTTATGAGAGAGTGCGAAAATACACTTGGACTAAGTCATTATTAAGAAAAGCTCCATTTCCGTCTGCAGAGTATACTCGATTGGCGAGTAACCTCGAAACTGAGGACAAACGATTACTAGCAGACGTTGAACTGATGAACATGCGGTCTCAGTTCAATTATATTCACTGCAAGTTTGTTCACATTAAGCAAAGGGTGCGCGAATACGAGGAAGCGCTTGACCTTAAAAAAACAGAGCCTTTGTCAGCACCGCCAGGCGCATTGGCGAGTTTATCAGCGACAAAACCAGGGGTTGCACTGCGAAATTGCAGTTCCGCATCATCAATGTCGCCATCGAGACCGTCATTGTCTCAAACTCTCCCTGAACAAACGAATAATGCCCCGGCGCAACTGGAATCGACGCCAGTATCAAGGCGGTCGTCGTGTACGTTGATATCTCCTGATACAACGTTAACATTAAGGCCATCAACTACGGCTGTCCCTCCAACAGAACCCCAAAGGGTTCAGTTGAAAGCGCCGCATAAAATGAGCACCCAGCCTCCAGTGAAATCTGGTTCAGGGCCATTATCGTCCACATTGGTCGGTTCGCCAGCAGCGCTCACATCGAGGCCATTACTATCGAGGCCATCTACATCCACATCAACTGCCCCCTCGCAACCAAAATTGACATCAAAGCCGCCATCTCGGCAAGCGAAGGCTATGAGGCCATTATTTTTAAAATCTATGCGCATGGCGCAAGCGCGATAGCCATGGTGTTCAACGCCATTGGTGGCTCGTAAGCGAAAGCGGAGTACTCAGGCGTAACCAGAAACGACGTCATCGTCGACCATTTCGTAGAATGCCTCACCCGAACCTAAAAAACGTTCGATAATTAGCCCCTCACTTCGAGTACCTGCCAGAGTGATTGCGGACTTTCCCAATCTTTTGGTAACACAAGACCAGTACCAGTGAGAAAACATTTATAATTTTAATTTTTGTACATAATATTATTATCTTTTCCTGTGAATACACTGATTATTTATTTTTGTTTGTAAAATATGAAATAAAACTTACTCTCAAATTAATGAATTCCTTGTTGTTTTTTTTTGTCTTCCCAAGAATGTCAACGTACGTTGACGGTCCTCCCTCATTCAATTAGAAAAATATTAAAATAACTGGTAAGTATGAAAAAAAAGATCATTTTACACACACGTTGTCAGTACATAGGGTACTATTAACTTGAAATTTCCGTGGAAACTCTGAAATTAACGCAGGAACAGCTAGAAAGTAAATAATTATCAGTGTTGTAAAGTAATACCTAGACCTACCTACTTGCCAAATTTTTGATCCTGTGTGCAATAAAAATTTCTTGGGAATACCTCATCGTAGGTCTAATCTTAAACCTACACACATTCACGATCCTACACACATACGTAGGGTTGCCAGGTGACCAGTTTTAGACGGACACGTTTGGCTATTTACAGACGTGTCCGGCCAAAGATTTGTCGTCCGGCCTGTCCGGCATTTTTAGGCTTTTTGTCCGACTGCCGCGCGAGTCGAAACTCGAATGCAAGCAAAGCATAACACAAAAACATAATAAAAATTAAACAAGTAGGTAATGGTTTTTTATTAAGTAATATTGTCGGGCTTTAAGAACATGTCCGGCTTTAAAAAACTATGATTAGCTATTAAAAAGATATGTCCGGCTTTTAGGGCCAGATTCCCGGCCAAATGTAGCGCCGAGTCTGGCTTTTGTGTTTTTGACCTGGCAACTCTGCACATACATAATATAGTATATAATATACACTTCTGATGTATAAGCTTGTCTTATTTTCTTGTCTTTCTTAGATTATTTATGATTCTCTTAACCGTTGAAACCTCTCCTTGAATAATAATCTGTTGTAACACGGATCGATGAATTTTAATCAGTTTTAGCTATCCATCGATTACTATAAACCACACAATGGTTTCATGTCAGGGTGTTATTTATTAATTCAAAATGGCTCCCGTAAAATACAATAATATGACTATATCAAGACGAAAATAATGGTGAAATGGTCGAGTGTTACTACTGGTAATATGTATATTATGAATTGACTAGCTGTTCCCCGCGGTTTCACCCACGATAATTTCAGAGTGCCCGCGAGAATTCCAGGATAAAAATGCTCTGTGTCCTTTTCCATACTATCCCTTACAACTTGTACTCAAAATTTAATAGTGATCGGTTCAGCCGTTAAGGTATGAAAGCGTTACCAACAAACAAGCAAACACACTTTCGCATTTATAATAGTAAAGATTTAAAAACTACAAACTAATTAAAAATGTAAGTTATTAAGTCTACAAGAAAAATAACACGAATGTAGCTACAAAGTTTTGATTTAATTTTCATCGTCAGCGTCGGTCATCACGCCTAGTAATATTATATTATTTTTGACCTTGTTCGCCCGCATATCGAAGCGAACACATAGAAAAAAACAACTTTCTGGTCTTTCAATAGCATTCGAATGTACAGGAATTGCTAGAGATAAGAAATATATCGAACACAGAGAAATATCAATGCTCAAGAAGTATTGGAGAACATCCTTATCTATATAGATAAGGAATCTATTGTTCTTGCGTGTACACTCGTACAATTTTTTTCTGTACCTATCTGCCTCGTCTGCCTGGGTGGCCATGCGGTCAACTATAAATACCTCGTCGCCTTCACCACAGCTTTCAGTTCAATTTTGACTTTCGAATGTAACGACGCATTTTTGAGCACTGTCACACATTAATAGTGAAAATTATACAATCGACTATCGGCATCCATCACCAACTGTTGTTGTGTGGACTGTACGAATCAAAGGCAAACGTGTCTGTTTGGCCACAAAACCGCTTTGATCAACTTTCTTCAGATTGATCCGATTGATCCGATGAGCGTGTAAGCAAGCTGAGCTTCAGTATATTTGCTTCAGCAGGCAGATTTGTATCATTATTTTATCGATCTCTGCGACCAGCACCAGCAAAATATGCAGTGCAATATTAACAGAGACGAGGATTTTACAAAATTATACGGTCCAATAATGGATCAGAAAATGTGCGATCAATATAAATCAGATCTTGACTCAGAACATCCGCACTACATGAGTCTTTATAATGAGATTTATGAGAGAGTGCGAAAATACACTTGGACTAAGTCATTATTAAGAAAAGCTCCATTTCCGTCTGCAGAGTATACTCGATTGGCGAGTAACCTCGAAACTGAGGACAAACGATTACTAGCAGACGTTGAACTGATGAACATGCGGTCTCAGTTCAATTATATTCACTGCAAGTTTGTTCACATTAAGCAAAGGGTGCGCGAATACGAGGAAGCGCTTGACCTTAAAAAAACAGAGCCTTTGTCAGCACCGCCAGGCGCATTGGCGAGTTTATCAGCGACAAAACCAGGGGTTGCACTGCGAAATTGCAGTTCCGCATCATCAATGTCGCCATCGAGACCGTCATTGTCTCAAACTCTCCCTGAACAAACGAATAATGCCCCGGCGCAACTGGAATCGACGCCAGTATCAAGGCGGTCGTCGTGTACGTTGATATCTCCTGATACAACGTTAACATTAAGGCCATCAACTACGGCTGTCCCTCCAACAGAACCCCAAAGGGTTCAGTTGAAAGCGCCGCATAAAATGAGCACCCAGCCTCCAGTGAAATCTGGTTCAGGGCCATTATCGTCCACATTGGTCGGTTCGCCAGCAGCGCTCACATCGAGGCCATTACTATCGAGGCCATCTACATCCACATCAACTGCCCCCTCGCAACCAAAATTGACATCAAAGCCGCCATCTCGGCAAGCGAAGGCTATGAGGCCATTATTTTTAAAATCTATGCGCATGGCGCAAGCGCGATCGCCATGGTGTTCAACGCCATTGGTGGCTCGTAAGCGAAAGCGGAGTACTCAGGCGTAACCAGAAACGACGTCATCGTCGACCATTTCGTAGAATGCCTCACCCGAACCTAAAAAACGTTCGATAATTAGCCCCTCACTTCGAGTACCTGCCAGAGTGATTGCGGACTTTCCCAATCTTTTGGTAACACAAGACCAGTACCAGTGAGAAAACATTTATAATTTTCATTTTTGTACATAATATTATTATCTTTTCCTGTGAATACACTGATTATTTATTTTTGTTTGTAAAATATGAAATAAAACTTATTCTCAAATTAATGAATTCCTTGTTGTTTTTTTTTGTCTTCCCAAGAATGTCAACGTACGTTGACGGTCCTCCCTCATTCAATTAGAAAAATATTAAAATAACTGGTAAGTATGAAAAAAAAGATCATTTTACACACACGTTGTCAGTACATAAGGTACTATTAACTTGAAATTTCCGTGGAAACTCTGAAATTAACGCAGGAACAGCTAGAAAGTAAATAATTATCAGTGTTGTAAAGTAATACCTAGACCTACCTACTTGCCAAATTTTTGATCCTGTGTGCAATAAAAATTTCTTGGGAATACCTCATCGTAGGTCTAATCTTAAACCTACACACATTCACGATCCTACACACATACGTAGGGTTGCCAGGTGACCAGTTTTAGACGGACACGTTTGGCTATTTACAGACGTGTCCGGCCAAAGATTTGTCGTCCGGCCTGTCCGGCATTTTTAGGCTTTTTGTCCGACTGCCGCGCGAGTCGAAACTCGAATGCAAGCAAAGCATAACACAAAAACATAATAAAAATTAAACAAGTAGGTAATGGTTTTTTATTAAGTAATATTGTCGGGCTTTAAGAACATGTCCGGCTTTAAAAAACTATGATTAGCTATTAAAAAGATATGTCCGGCTTTTAGGGCCAGATTCCCGGCCAAATGTAGCGCCGAGTCTGGCTTTTGTGTTTTTGACCTGGCAACTCTGCACATACATAATATAGTATATAATATACACTTCTGATGTATAAGCTTGTCTTATTTTCTTGTCTTTCTTAGATTATTTATGATTCTCTTAACCGTTGAAACCTCTCCTTGAATAATAATCTGTTGTAACACGGATCGATGAATTTTAATCAGTTTTAGCTATCCATCGATTACTATAAACCACACAATGGTTTCATGTCAGGGTGTTATTTATTAATTCAAAATGGCTCCCGTAAAATACAATAATATGACTATATCAAGACGAAAATAATGGTGAAATGGTCGAGTGTTACTACTGGTAATATGTATATTATGAATTGACTAGCTGTTCCCCGCGGTTTCACCCACGATAATTTCAGAGTGCCCGCGAGAATTCCAGGATAAAAATGCTCTGTGTCCTTTTCCATACTATCCCTTACAACTTGTACTCAAAATTTAATAGTGATCGGTTCAGCCGTTAAGGTATGAAAGCGTTACCAACAAACAAGCAAACACACTTTCGCATTTATAATAGTAAAGATTTAAAAACTACAAACTAATTAAAAATGTAAGTTATTAAGTCTACAAGAAAAATAACACGAATGTAGCTACAAAGTTTTGATTTAATTTTCATCGTCAGCGTCGGTCATCACGCCTAGTAATATTATATTATTTTTGACCTTGTTCGCCCGCATATCGAAGCGAACACATAGAAAAAAACAACTTTCTGGTCTTTCAATAGCATTCGAATGTACAGGAATTGCTAGAGATAAGAAATATATCGAACACAGAGAAATATCAATGCTCAAGAAGTATTGGAGAACATCCTTATCTATACAGATAAGGAATCTATTGTTCTTGCGTGTACACTCGTACAATTTTTTTCTGTACCTATCTGCCTCGTCTGCCTGGGTGGCCATGCGGTCAACTATAAATACCTCGTCGCCTTCACCACAGCTTTCAGTTCAATTTTGACTTTCGAATGTAACGACGCATTTTTGAGCACTGTCACACATTAATAGTGAAAATTATACAATCGACTATCGGCATCCATCACCAACTGTTGTTGTGTGGACTGTACGAATCAAAGGCAAACGTGTCTGTTTGGCCACAAAACCGCTTTGATCAACTTTCTTCAGATTGATCCGATTGATCCGATGAGCGTGTAAGCAAGCTGAGCTTCAGTATATTTGCTTCAGCAGGCAGATTTGTATCATTATTTTATCGATCTCTGCGACCAGCACCAGCAAAATATGCAGTGCAATATTAACAGAGACGAGGATTTTACAAAATTATACGGTCCAATAATGGATCAGAAAATGTGCGATCAATATAAATCAGATCTTGACTCAGAACATCCGCACTACATGAGTCTTTATAATGAGATTTATGAGAGAGTGCGAAAATACACTTGGACTAAGTCATTATTAAGAAAAGCTCCATTTCCGTCTGCAGAGTATACTCGATTGGCGAGTAACCTCGAAACTGAGGACAAACGATTACTAGCAGACGTTGAACTGATGAACATGCGGTCTCAGTTCAATTATATTCACTGCAAGTTTGTTCACATTAAGCAAAGGGTGCGCGAATACGAGGAAGCGCTTGACCTTAAAAAAACAGAGCCTTTGTCAGCACCGCCAGGCGCATTGGCGAGTTTATCAGCGACAAAACCAGGGGTTGCACTGCGAAATTGCAGTTCCGCATCATCAATGTCGCCATCGAGACCGTCATTGTCTCAAACTCTCCCTGAACAAACGAATAATGCCCCGGCGCAACTGGAATCGACGCCAGTATCAAGGCGGTCATCGTGTACGTTGATATCTCCTGATACAACGTTAACATTAAGGCCATCAACTACGGCTGTCCCTCCAACAGAACCCCAAAGGGTTCAGTTGAAAGCGCCGCATAAAATGAGCACCCAGCCTCCAGTGAAATCTGGTTCAGGGCCATTATCGTCCACATTGGTCGGTTCGCCAGCAGCGCTCACATCGAGGCCATTACTATCGAGGCCATCTACATCCACATCAACTGCCCCCTCGCAACCAAAATTGACATCAAAGCCGCCATCTCGGCAAGCGAAGGCTATGAGGCCATTATTTTTAAAATCTATGCGCATGGCGCAAGCGCGATCGCCATGGTGTTCAACGCCATTGGTGGCTCGTAAGCGAAAGCGGAGTACTCAGGCGTAACCAGAAACGACGTCATCGTCGACCATTTCGTAGAATGCCTCACCCGAACCTAAAAAACGTTCGATAATTAGCCCCTCACTTCGAGTACCTGCCAGAGTGATTGCGGACTTTCCCAATCTTTTGGTAACACAAGACCAGTACCAGTGAGAAAACATTTATAATTTTAATTTTTGTACATAATATTATTATCTTTTCCTGTGAATACACTGATTATTTATTTTTGTTTGTAAAATATGAAATAAAACTTATTCTCAAATTAATGAATTCCTTGTTGTTTTTTTTTGTCTTCCCAAGAATGTCAACGTACGTTGACGGTCCTCCCTCATTCAATTAGAAAAATATTAAAATAACTGGTAAGTATGAAAAAAAAGATCATTTTACACACACGTTGTCAGTACATAGGGTACTATTAACTTGAAATTTCCGTGGAAACTCTGAAATTAACGCAGGAACAGCTAGAAAGTAAATAATTATCAGTGTTGTAAAGTAATACCTAGACCTACCTACTTGCCAAATTTTTGATCCTGTGTGCAATAAAAATTTCTTGGGAATACCTCATCGTAGGTCTAATCTTAAACCTACACACATTCACGATCCTACACACATACGTAGGGTTGCCAGGTGACCAGTTTTAGACGGACACGTTTGGCTATTTACAGACGTGTCCGGCCAAAGATTTGTCGTCCGGCCTGTCCGGCATTTTTAGGCTTTTTGTCCGACTGCCGCGCGAGTCGAAACTCGAATGCAAGCAAAGCATAACACAAAAACATAATAAAAATTAAACAAGTAGGTAATGGTTTTTTATTAAGTAATATTGTCGGGCTTTAAGAACATGTCCGGCTTTAAAAAACTATGATTAGCTATTAAAAAGATATGTCCGGCTTTTAGGGCCAGATTCCCGGCCAAATGTAGCGCCGAGTCTGGCTTTTGTGTTTTTGACCTGGCAACTCTGCACATACATAATATAGTATATAATATACACTTCTGATGTATAAGCTTGTCTTATTTTCTTGTCTTTCTTAGATTATTTATGATTCTCTTAACCGTTGAAACCTCTCCTTGAATAATAATCTGTTGTAACACGGATCGATGAATTTTAATCAGTTTTAGCTATCCATCGATTACTATAAACCACACAATGGTTTCATGTCAGGGTGTTATTTATTAATTCAAAATGGCTCCCGTAAAATACAATAATATGACTATATCAAGACGAAAATAATGGTGAAATGGTCGAGTGTTACTACTGGTAATATGTATATTATGAATTGACTAGCTGTTCCCCGCGGTTTCACCCACGATAATTTCAGAGTGCCCGCGAGAATTCCAGGATAAAAATGCTCTGTGTCCTTTTCCATACTATCCCTTACAACTTGTACTCAAAATTTAATAGTGATCGGTTCAGCCGTTAAGGTATGAAAGCGTTACCAACAAACAAGCAAACACACTTTCGCATTTATAATAGTAAAGATTTAAAAACTACAAACTAATTAAAAATGTAAGTTATTAAGTCTACAAGAAAAATAACACGAATGTAGCTACAAAGTTTTGATTTAATTTTCATCGTCAGCGTCGGTCATCACGCCTAGTAATATTATATTATTTTTGACCTTGTTCGCCCGCATATCGAAGCGAACACATAGAAAAAAACAACTTTCTGGTCTTTCAATAGCATTCGAATGTACAGGAATTGCTAGAGATAAGAAATATATCGAACACAGAGAAATATCAATGCTCAAGAAGTATTGGAGAACATCCTTATCTATATAGATAAGGAATCTATTGTTCTTGCGTGTACACTCGTACAATTTTTTTCTGTACCTATCTGCCTCGTCTGCCTGGGTGGCCATGCGGTCAACTATAAATACCTCGTCGCCTTCACCACAGCTTTCAGTTCAATTTTGACTTTCGAATGTAACGACGCATTTTTGAGCACTGTCACACATTAATAGTGAAAATTATACAATCGACTATCGGCATCCATCACCAACTGTTGTTGTGTGGACTGTACGAATCAAAGGCAAACGTGTCTGTTTGGCCACAAAACCGCTTTGATCAACTTTCTTCAGATTGATCCGATTGATCCGATGAGCGTGTAAGCAAGCTGAGCTTCAGTATATTTGCTTCAGCAGGCAGATTTGTATCATTATTTTATCGATCTCTGCGACCAGCACCAGCAAAATATGCAGTGCAATATTAACAGAGACGAGGATTTTACAAAATTATACGGTCCAATAATGGATCAGAAAATGTGCGATCAATATAAATCAGATCTTGACTCAGAACATCCGCACTACATGAGTCTTTATAATGAGATTTATGAGAGAGTGCGAAAATACACTTGGACTAAGTCATTATTAAGAAAAGCTCCATTTCCGTCTGCAGAGTATACTCGATTGGCGAGTAACCTCGAAACTGAGGACAAACGATTACTAGCAGACGTTGAACTGATGAACATGCGGTCTCAGTTCAATTATATTCACTGCAAGTTTGTTCACATTAAGCAAAGGGTGCGCGAATACGAGGAAGCGCTTGACCTTAAAAAAACAGAGCCTTTGTCAGCACCGCCAGGCGCATTGGCGAGTTTATCAGCGACAAAACCAGGGGTTGCACTGCGAAATTGCAGTTCCGCATCATCAATGTCGCCATCGAGACCGTCATTGTCTCAAACTCTCCCTGAACAAACGAATAATGCCCCGGCGCAACTGGAATCGACGCCAGTATCAAGGCGGTCGTCGTGTACGTTGATATCTCCTGATACAACGTTAACATTAAGGCCATCAACTACGGCTGTCCCTCCAACAGAACCCCAAAGGGTTCAGTTGAAAGCGCCGCATAAAATGAGCACCCAGCCTCCAGTGAAATCTGGTTCAGGGCCATTATCGTCCACATTGGTCGGTTCGCCAGCAGCGCTCACATCGAGGCCATTACTATCGAGGCCATCTACATCCACATCAACTGCCCCCTCGCAACCAAAATTGACATCAAAGCCGCCATCTCGGCAAGCGAAGGCTATGAGGCCATTATTTTTAAAATCTATGCGCATGGCGCAAGCGCGATCGCCATGGTGTTCAACGCCATTGGTGGCTCGTAAGCGAAAGCGGAGTACTCAGGCGTAACCAGAAACGACGTCATCGTCGACCATTTCGTAGAATGCCTCACCCGAACCTAAAAAACGTTCGATAATTAGCCCCTCACTTCGAGTACCTGCCAGAGTGATTGCGGACTTTCCCAATCTTTTGGTAACACAAGACCAGTACCAGTGAGAAAACATTTATAATTTTCATTTTTGTACATAATATTATTATCTTTTCCTGTGAATACACTGATTATTTATTTTTGTTTGTAAAATATGAAATAAAACTTATTCTCAAATTAATGAATTCCTTGTTGTTTTTTTTTGTCTTCCCAAGAATGTCAACGTACGTTGACGGTCCTCCCTCATTCAATTAGAAAAATATTAAAATAACTGGTAAGTATGAAAAAAAAGATCATTTTACACACACGTTGTCAGTACATAAGGTACTATTAACTTGAAATTTCCGTGGAAACTCTGAAATTAACGCAGGAACAGCTAGAAAGTAAATAATTATCAGTGTTGTAAAGTAATACCTAGACCTACCTACTTGCCAAATTTTTGATCCTGTGTGCAATAAAAATTTCTTGGGAATACCTCATCGTAGGTCTAATCTTAAACCTACACACATTCACGATCCTACACACATACGTAGGGTTGCCAGGTGACCAGTTTTAGACGGACACGTTTGGCTATTTACAGACGTGTCCGGCCAAAGATTTGTCGTCCGGCCTGTCCGGCATTTTTAGGCTTTTTGTCCGACTGCCGCGCGAGTCGAAACTCGAATGCAAGCAAAGCATAACACAAAAACATAATAAAAATTAAACAAGTAGGTAATGGTTTTTTATTAAGTAATATTGTCGGGCTTTAAGAACATGTCCGGCTTTAAAAAACTATGATTAGCTATTAAAAAGATATGTCCGGCTTTTAGGGCCAGATTCCCGGCCAAATGTAGCGCCGAGTCTGGCTTTTGTGTTTTTGACCTGGCAACTCTGCACATACATAATATAGTATATAATATACACTTCTGATGTATAAGCTTGTCTTATTTTCTTGTCTTTCTTAGATTATTTATGATTCTCTTAACCGTTGAAACCTCTCCTTGAATAATAATCTGTTGTAACACGGATCGATGAATTTTAATCAGTTTTAGCTATCCATCGATTACTATAAACCACACAATGGTTTCATGTCAGGGTGTTATTTATTAATTCAAAATGGCTCCCGTAAAATACAATAATATGACTATATCAAGACGAAAATAATGGTGAAATGGTCGAGTGTTACTACTGGTAATATGTATATTATGAATTGACTAGCTGTTCCCCGCGGTTTCACCCACGATAATTTCAGAGTGCCCGCGAGAATTCCAGGATAAAAATGCTCTGTGTCCTTTTCCATACTATCCCTTACAACTTGTACTCAAAATTTAATAGTGATCGGTTCAGCCGTTAAGGTATGAAAGCGTTACCAACAAACAAGCAAACACACTTTCGCATTTATAATAGTAAAGATTTAAAAACTACAAACTAATTAAAAATGTAAGTTATTAAGTCTACAAGAAAAATAACACGAATGTAGCTACAAAGTTTTGATTTAATTTTCATCGTCAGCGTCGGTCATCACGCCTAGTAATATTATATTATTTTTGACCTTGTTCGCCCGCATATCGAAGCGAACACATAGAAAAAAACAACTTTCTGGTCTTTCAATAGCATTCGAATGTACAGGAATTGCTAGAGATAAGAAATATATCGAACACAGAGAAATATCAATGCTCAAGAAGTATTGGAGAACATCCTTATCTATATAGATAAGGAATCTATTGTTCTTGCGTGTACACTCGTACAATTTTTTTCTGTACCTATCTGCCTCGTCTGCCTGGGTGGCCATGCGGTCAACTATAAATACCTCGTCGCCTTCACCACAGCTTTCAGTTCAATTTTGACTTTCGAATGTAACGACGCATTTTTGAGCACTGTCACACATTAATAGTGAAAATTATACAATCGACTATCGGCATCCATCACCAACTGTTGTTGTGTGGACTGTACGAATCAAAGGCAAACGTGTCTGTTTGGCCACAAAACCGCTTTGATCAACTTTCTTCAGATTGATCCGATTGATCCGATGAGCGTGTAAGCAAGCTGAGCTTCAGTATATTTGCTTCAGCAGGCAGATTTGTATCATTATTTTATCGATCTCTGCGACCAGCACCAGCAAAATATGCAGTGCAATATTAACAGAGACGAGGATTTTACAAAATTATACGGTCCAATAATGGATCAGAAAATGTGCGATCAATATAAATCAGATCTTGACTCAGAACATCCGCACTACATGAGTCTTTATAATGAGATTTATGAGAGAGTGCGAAAATACACTTGGACTAAGTCATTATTAAGAAAAGCTCCATTTCCGTCTGCAGAGTATACTCGATTGGCGAGTAACCTCGAAACTGAGGACAAACGATTACTAGCAGACGTTGAACTGATGAACATGCGGTCTCAGTTCAATTATATTCACTGCAAGTTTGTTCACATTAAGCAAAGGGTGCGCGAATACGAGGAAGCGCTTGACCTTAAAAAAACAGAGCCTTTGTCAGCACCGCCAGGCGCATTGGCGAGTTTATCAGCGACAAAACCAGGGGTTGCACTGCGAAATTGCAGTTCCGCATCATCAATGTCGCCATCGAGACCGTCATTGTCTCAAACTCTCCCTGAACAAACGAATAATGCCCCGGCGCAACTGGAATCGACGCCAGTATCAAGGCGGTCGTCGTGTACGTTGATATCTCCTGATACAACGTTAACATTAAGGCCATCAACTACGGCTGTCCCTCCAACAGAACCCCAAAGGGTTCAGTTGAAAGCGCCGCATAAAATGAGCACCCAGCCTCCAGTGAAATCTGGTTCAGGGCCATTATCGTCCACATTGGTCGGTTCGCCAGCAGCGCTCACATCGAGGCCATTACTATCGAGGCCATCTACATCCACATCAACTGCCCCCTCGCAACCAAAATTGACATCAAAGCCGCCATCTCGGCAAGCGAAGGCTATGAGGCCATTATTTTTAAAATCTATGCGCATGGCGCAAGCGCGATCGCCATGGTGTTCAACGCCATTGGTGGCTCGTAAGCGAAAGCGGAGTACTCAGGCGTAACCAGAAACGACGTCATCGTCGACCATTTCGTAGAATGCCTCACCCGAACCTAAAAAACGTTCGATAATTAGCCCCTCACTTCGAGTACCTGCCAGAGTGATTGCGGACTTTCCCAATCTTTTGGTAACACAAGACCAGTACCAGTGAGAAAACATTTATAATTTTCATTTTTGTACATAATATTATTATCTTTTCCTGTGAATACACTGATTATTTATTTTTGTTTGTAAAATATGAAATAAAACTTATTCTCAAATTAATGAATTCCTTGTTGTTTTTTTTTGTCTTCCCAAGAATGTCAACGTACGTTGACGGTCCTCCCTCATTCAATTAGAAAAATATTAAAATAACTGGTAAGTATGAAAAAAAAGATCATTTTACACACACGTTGTCAGTACATAGGGTACTATTAACTTGAAATTTCCGTGGAAACTCTGAAATTAACGCAGGAACAGCTAGAAAGTAAATAATTATCAGTGTTGTAAAGTAATACCTAGACCTACCTACTTGCCAAATTTTTGATCCTGTGTGCAATAAAAATTTCTTGGGAATACCTCATCGTAGGTCTAATCTTAAACCTACACACATTCACGATCCTACACACATACGTAGGGTTGCCAGGTGACCAGTTTTAGACGGACACGTTTGGCTATTTACAGACGTGTCCGGCCAAAGATTTGTCGTCCGGCCTGTCCGGCATTTTTAGGCTTTTTGTCCGACTGCCGCGCGAGTCGAAACTCGAATGCAAGCAAAGCATAACACAAAAACATAATAAAAATTAAACAAGTAGGTAATGGTTTTTTATTAAGTAATATTGTCGGGCTTTAAGAACATGTCCGGCTTTAAAAAACTATGATTAGCTATTAAAAAGATATGTCCGGCTTTTAGGGCCAGATTCCCGGCCAAATGTAGCGCCGAGTCTGGCTTTTATGTTTTTGACCTGGCAACTCTGCACATACATAATATAGTATATAATATACACTTCTGATGTATAAGCTTGTCTTATTTTCTTGTCTTTCTTAGATTATTTATGATTCTCTTAACCGTTGAAACCTCTCCTTGAATAATAATCTGTTGTAACACGGATCGATGAATTTTAATCAGTTTTAGCTATCCATCGATTACTATAAACCACACAATGGTTTCATGTCAGGGTGTTATTTATTAATTCAAAATGGCTCCCGTAAAATACAATAATATGACTATATCAAGACGAAAATAATGGTGAAATGGTCGAGTGTTACTACTGGTAATATGTATATTATGAATTGACTAGCTGTTCCCCGCGGTTTCACCCACGATAATTTCAGAGTGCCCGCGAGAATTCCAGGATAAAAATGCTCTGTGTCCTTTTCCATACTATCCCTTACAACTTGTACTCAAAATTTAATAGTGATCGGTTCAGCCGTTAAGGTATGAAAGCGTTACCAACAAACAAGCAAACACACTTTCGCATTTATAATAGTAAAGATTTAAAAACTACAAACTAATTAAAAATGTAAGTTATTAAGTCTACAAGAAAAATAACACGAATGTAGCTACAAAGTTTTGATTTAATTTTCATCGTCAGCGTCGGTCATCACGCCTAGTAATATTATATTATTTTTGACCTTGTTCGCCCGCATATCGAAGCGAACACATAGAAAAAAACAACTTTCTGGTCTTTCAATAGCATTCGAATGTACAGGAATTGCTAGAGATAAGAAATATATCGAACACAGAGAAATATCAATGCTCAAGAAGTATTGGAGAACATCCTTATCTATATAGATAAGGAATCTATTGTTCTTGCGTGTACACTCGTACAATTTTTTTCTGTACCTATCTGCCTCGTCTGCCTGGGTGGCCATGCGGTCAACTATAAATACCTCGTCGCCTTCACCACAGCTTTCAGTTCAATTTTGACTTTCGAATGTAACGACGCATTTTTGAGCACTGTCACACATTAATAGTGAAAATTATACAATCGACTATCGGCATCCATCACCAACTGTTGTTGTGTGGACTGTACGAATCAAAGGCAAACGTGTCTGTTTGGCCACAAAACCGCTTTGATCAACTTTCTTCAGATTGATCCGATTGATCCGATGAGCGTGTAAGCAAGCTGAGCTTCAGTATATTTGCTTCAGCAGGCAGATTTTTATCATTATTTTATCGATCTCTGCGACCAGCACCAGCAAAATATGCAGTGCAATATTAACAGAGACGAGGATTTTACAAAATTATACGGTCCAATAATGGATCAGAAAATGTGCGATCAATATAAATCAGATCTTGACTCAGAACATCCGCACTACATGAGTCTTTATAATGAGATTTATGAGAGAGTGCGAAAATACACTTGGACTAAGTCATTATTAAGAAAAGCTCCATTTCCGTCTGCAGAGTATACTCGATTGGCGAGTAACCTCGAAACTGAGGACAAACGATTACTAGCAGACGTTGAACTGATGAACATGCGGTCTCAGTTCAATTATATTCACTGCAAGTTTGTTCACATTAAGCAAAGGGTGCGCGAATACGAGGAAGCGCTTGACCTTAAAAAAACAGAGCCTTTGTCAGCACCGCCAGGCGCATTGGCGAGTTTATCAGCGACAAAACCAGGGGTTGCACTGCGAAATTGCAGTTCCGCATCATCAATGTCGCCATCGAGACCGTCATTGTCTCAAACTCTCCCTGAACAAACGAATAATGCCCCGGCGCAACTGGAATCGACGCCAGTATCAAGGCGGTCATCGTGTACGTTGATATCTCCTGATACAACGTTAACATTAAGGCCATCAACTACGGCTGTCCCTCCAACAGAACCCCAAAGGGTTCAGTTGAAAGCGCCGCATAAAATGAGCACCCAGCCTCCAGTGAAATCTGGTTCAGGGCCATTATCGTCCACATTGGTCGGTTCGCCAGCAGCGCTCACATCGAGGCCATTACTATCGAGGCCATCTACATCCACATCAACTGCCCCCTCGCAACCAAAATTGACATCAAAGCCGCCATCTCGGCAAGCGAAGGCTATGAGGCCATTATTTTTAAAATCTATGCGCATGGCGCAAGCGCGATCGCCATGGTGTTCAACGCCATTGGTGGCTCGTAAGCGAAAGCGGAGTACTCAGGCGTAACCAGAAACGACGTCATCGTCGACCATTTCGTAGAATGCCTCACCCGAACCTAAAAAACGTTCGATAATTAGCCCCTCACTTCGAGTACCTGCCAGAGTGATTGCGGACTTTCCCAATCTTTTGGTAACACAAGACCAGTACCAGTGAGAAAACATTTATAATTTTCATTTTTGTACATAATATTATTATCTTTTCCTGTGAATACACTGATTATTTATTTTTATTTGTAAAATATGAAATAAAACTTATTCTCAAATTAATGAATTCCTTGTTGTTTTTTTTTGTCTTCCCAAGAATGTCAACGTACGTTGACGGTCCTCCCTCATTCAATTAGAAAAATATTAAAATAACTGGTAAGTATGAAAAAAAAGATCATTTTACACACACGTTGTCAGTACATAGGGTACTATTAACTTGAAATTTCCGTGGAAACTCTGAAATTAACGCCGGAACAGCTAGAAAGTAAATAATTATCAGTGTTGTAAAGTAATACCTAGACCTACCTACTTGCCAAATTTTTGATCCTGTGTGCAATAAAAATTTCTTGGGAATACCTCATCGTAGGTCTAATCTTAAACCTACACACATTCACGATCCTACACACATACGTAGGGTTGCCAGGTGACCAGTTTTAGACGGACACGTTTGGCTATTTACAGACTTGTCCGGCCAAAGATTTGTCGTCCGGCCTGTCCGGCATTTTTAGGCTTTTTGTCCGACTGCCGCGCGAGTCGAAACTCGAATGCAAGCAAAGCATAACACAAAAACATAATAAAAATTAAACAAGTAGGTAATGGTTTTTTATTAAGTAATATTGTCGGGCTTTAAGAACATGTCCGGCTTTAAAAAACTATGATTAGCTATTAAAAAGATATGTCCGGCTTTTAGGGCCAGATTCCCGGCCAAATGTAGCGCCGAGTCTGGCTTTTGTGTTTTTGACCTGGCAACTCTGCACATACATAATATAGTATATAATATACACTTCTGATGTATAAGCTTGTCTTCTTTTCTTGTCTTTCTTAGATTATTTATGATTCTCTTAACCGTTGAAACCTCTCCTTGAATAATAATCTGTTGTAACACGGATCGATGAATTTTAATCAGTTTTAGCTATCCATCGATTACTATAAACCACACAATGGTTTAATGTCAGGGTGTTATTTATTAAGTCAAAATGGCTCCCGTAAAATACAATAATATGACTATATCAAGACGAAAATAATGGCGAAATGGTCGAGTGTTACTACTGGTAATATGTATATTATGAATTGACTAGCTGTTCCCCACGGTTTCACCCACGATAATTTCAGAGTACCCGCGAGAATTCCAGGATAAAAAATGCTCTGTGTCCTTTTCCATACTATCCCTTACAACTTGTACTCAAAATTTAATAGTGATCGGCCGTTAAGGTATGAAAGCGTAACCAACAAAAAAGCAAACACACTTTCGCATTTATATAGGGTCATTTCGCCTGTTCGCGTCCATTTAGTGCAGTTGGTAAGTTTGACGGCGATAATAAAAATATCCCAGCACTAATTTCTATGAAAAATTTATGTAACGTGTTCATTATATAGTCTATTTTAAGATTAACTTTCAGTTTTGTTCGAAACATGTTGTGTTTTTTTTTTAAATAGATAAACTTCAGAATTAGGCATTTTACCCACTTTGCGTCCACAAAATCCAAATTGCGTCCACCCATGGACCATTTAGCGTCCACCAGCTTAAAAAAGAAATATAGGGGAAAAAAGAATATCAATTCTTAAGAATTTGTAAAGAAAGATTGTATTTTAACAATTTCTTTATTTAAGAATATAAATATTATAAAACAACATTACTATCATTAAAAACATCACTTTAAAAAAAGCTTTCAGAAATAGGTGTTTTTTTCATCTTACTTAATATTAAGGACATACTTACTATGCGATAAGCGATTTATGCCCATCTACCAGCAAAAGCACTGGGTTTTTGATGTTATTTTCCACTACCTAGTTGTGAAACTCATAGAATATTTATTTATCTCCTCTCATCCAACCTGACTCCGATCTGCCTAAGCACCATTCTTGATGCATACTATTCACTACAGCTCTTGGTGGTCTAATGTATAGAAACATGATACAAGGTGGACACATAGTGTCTGATACCGTCGCGTTGTCTTCTTTTTCATTTTTTCAAGCCAAGTAGGCTTTATTTGGTATAAGTTTTTGAACTCTCTTGGACCTAAAACTTTGCCTGTCTTTGGGCAAGATCGAAACCACTTTCGTCGCCATTAAAAATTCTTAAAATATCTTTTTGGTGTATACTATCCAAATATTCCTCTAATTCTCTAAGCCACAATCTAATTGACTCTTCTGTAACTTGGGCGCTAGCTTTATTAATACTCTCCACATTTTTAAACCACTTTTGACCTGGGAATTATTTTCTGAACAGTATCCAACAAAAAACAACAGTTAAGAAGCCATTCAACTATTCACTATCTACTCCTAGCGCTGGTTCTGGTACTGGTTTCTTTACTCCATCTGGTCTGCGCCCACTGACTTTGTCCAATATTGTGGTCTTGGGAATAGCATATTCTTTGCATATATGTCATCTATTTATTCTTCTCTCGAATTTCCTTTAATGCTTTCTTTAAATCGTCTTCTGTGTATGTCTCTTTTCCTTCTTCTATTCTTGTCTGCAAAGAACTCATCTTAAATAGAGAACGAAACAAATTACTCATTTGATTTAAAAATTGAACACGTAGTCTTAATAAATAATGTACAATAATAATAATTAATCAATACATTTTAAATTATTTTTACAACCAAGTCAATTGTATTTAACGAAAATGGTGGACGCAATTTGGTTTATTATTATCCCACGTAGGTATAGTTTGCGTCCATTGCGGACGCAATGTGGAAGTTTTGTAAATTCGATGTAGTAATTCGCGTCCACCTTATTTTATTCGTTAAATATAAAAAACATAAGCAAATTCATAATTAATATTATTCCTTTTTTCATAATAAAAGTCTAGAACAGCTATGTATCCTAAAATTAACATAAAACAATAAAAAACTTACCATCGAACGCGCCGCTGCACATTATTTTTTATCTAAACATCCCGCGCATACGCACTCCTTTGATGAACAGCCTAAACTAACTATTTTTTATAGAAGATTGGTTTGGCGCACGGACCTTCTGTCGATGTGTGCGTGCCTCTTATATACACTCGAGAGCAATGAATTAGGGTCAGGTAAAGATATCTGAATAACTCAAAAACTAAAAATGCTAGCTTAATGAAATAAATTGTGTTTGATAGACAATTAAATGTTTCTTGAATGAAAGTAATAAAATTTATCAGTTACTGTAAAGCTATGCCATAAAAAATGACAAAATACAAAAAATGGTACTTTTGTAAATCGAACTAAACATTTTCTTCTTCGGTTTTTACTTTTGTTTCTAGTCTGTCATATAAAAAGGTGTATAAAAAGCGTTTCTGATGTTGACTACTCATTATTAAAGCTCCAATAATGTCGCTTACACCTGAAGAATGCACCAGAATTCTCACAATGCTGGAAAACGGCCGGAGTCAGCGTGATACAGCAAGGACAGTTGGTGTGTCACTGTCAACTGCACAAAAAGTTCTCCGGCGTTACGAGGAAATCGGCTCAAACCTACGCACTCCAGGAAATGGTAGAGCCAGACGTACCACAGCACGAGAAGATCGGTACTTGGTCAACACAATGCTTCGAAACCGCTTTCTTACAGGAACTGAACTTACACATCAGTTCCAACGCCGCGGAGGAAGTAATCAAGTGCATGGACTGTAAGACGACGACTTGCTGACGCAAATTTAAAACCATTAAGATCTGCAAACAGCCATAAATTGGAGCGAGAACATCGTATTTCGATATTTTAGATATGCTCGGAATCACTTAAATTGGAGTGTTGAAGATTGGTCAAGAATTGGTTCTCAGATGAATCAAGGTTTATGCTCTATAAGCATGACGGAAGAACGAGAGTGCATATAAGACCAGGGGAGCGATTCAAGCAAGCCTGCATCGAAGAGACTGGCCTATGGTGGTGGATCGTTAATTGTATGGGCCGGAATTTCTTCAAGGAGTCGCAGAGAGCTGGTGCTTATAGAAAACGGCTCTATAACTAGTGGAAGATACGTGGAAGAAATCCTAAACGAATAAGTTGGACTATGTTGGTCCATTTATGATCATTTTGGAAGAGGATGCTATCTTCATGCATGACAATGCCCGGCCTCATACTGGTAGATTTGTTTTTGACTAGCTTCAAGAAGTTAACATTAACTGTATGGAGTGGCCACCACGCAGCCCAGACCTCAATCCGATCGAGCATGCTTGTGACGAGCTCGAATGTGTGAGGCGTCGAAACCTTCCCCCAATCACGCTCAAAGTCGCTCTCGTAAAGGAATGGGAGAATATTCCCCGACATCGTTTAAGAAACTTGGTGTACAGCATGCCAAACCGCAATACCGTAGTGATGAGAGCACGTGGAGGTAATACAAAGTACTAAATCACGGGAAATTTAAAAGTAATAAAACAAAACAATTATTTTTATATTGTTGATATAAGTTGAGAAAGGGTATTTTTTTGTTATTTTAATTTTTTATGAATAAAATACAAAGTGGCTTATACATTTTATTACTTTCATTTACGGAACATTAAATTGTCTATCAAACACAATTTATTTCATTAAGCTAGCGTTCTTAGTTTTTGAGTTATTCAGATATCTTTACCTGACCCTAATTCATTGCTCTCGAGTGTATTAAGGTATTAGCGGTAATTAATTTTCGTTTGATTGGTGAGTTAGTTTACTTATTTATGAGGATTTTCAAAGGAAGATCCGCAAAATGGACGCGAATTGGGCGATGGACGCGAACAGGCGAAATGACCCTAGTATGTCTTAAGTTGTGCAGATATATGGATATCTAATAGCTGGCTGTCTTTCCACCCAGTGAGAACCAGTGGTCGTAAGATAGGAACAATAGTGCTTTAATAGGAATTGTAGCCAGCCAGACTAGATTAAGCGAGGAGCAGCTTAGTAGTGTGAATGTAAATGAGAACTCACTCTAGAGGGTCATCCAGGCAGCATGTTTAGTAGGTACCGCGCGGTAGCATTAGATAGCACAAATTAGTAGGTGAGGTAGTCTCATATTTAAAATCGCGGTAGAATAACATTGGCCGCAACACGCACCCGCGTGTAGCGCGGTGCACGTGCAGCGGCCGTCTGTCAGTGCAAGATCGAGTGAGATTTTCGGCTGATGACTACCGGCGCGGGGGCGCGGCGCGCAGGAGGGATATTTTGGAGATCCGTTCGCACAGGGTAGATTTAATTTATTTTATTTCATAGTTTGGTTATGATATTGTTTCACTATGATCAGTGAAGTGCGTGGCTGTTGAAACGTGTTGTTGCAAATTGAGACATCTTAGAAATGCGATTAGCTTATTAGTTTTACTGTCAGATTGTTTGTTTGTTTGTTTTAATGTTAAAATCGCCTAGGAGTATAGTACGTTCGCAAAATGAAAGAGAATTTAAGGATAAAGTTAAAGCGTCCAAGAATAGGTCAACATCCTGACATGGTGGGCGGTAAGCGGTTCCTATCGCAAGTTTAATCCCACTGATACACAAAACCAGCCACATCTGTTCGACACTCCCGTGTTGCGGATCCACAGGGTGAGAATGAGAGCGTACGGTGATTCCGAGTCGTATGTAAAAACCTTTTCCCCCACCACGACCACCCCGCGAGCTCAAGGGCTGCGGCACGTGTCTCAAACGAAAACCAGGCACAACCGGTGCACGATTATCTTCACCCGCTTTGAGCCAAGTCTCGTTAATAGTAAAGTGGCGGCAGTAACTGGCAACCCACACGATGCGGTGCGTCGACGCACCGCAAGAAATTTCGCCGCATTGGCGACCGCACAGGTAGTGCGGCGCCGCAACGTTCTAACGCGGCGACCAAAGAGTAGGTTTGCCCATCGATACGTACAACATTCTGTATATCGAAATATCGATATTTTTTTTTCGATATATCAATCTCCGATATTGATATAGGTATTTAAAAATATCGATATATCGATAATCCGATATTTTAAATAACATCAACAGCCCAAGTGCTGCAGCGCCGTTGCGGCACCGCTCCGGCGTCACTCCGGCGCCACTCAGGCTCCACTCCGTACAACGCATTTTTGTATGTGATATACCGCAGCGGCGCCGTTCAGGCGCCGTACCTGAGCCGCACCGCACCGTGTGGGTTGGCTCTTATAGGCTGCGAACGCGTAGAAGTTAACATGCTACGAATGCGTAGTTTATAACATGCTACGTTCACGTAACGTATAACAGGCTACGAACGGGTAGATTAAAATCGGCTACGAACACGTAGCGCATGTCTGGGGCTACGAACTCGTTGCGTACGACTGGCTACGATCTCGTAGCATAGAAGAGGCTACAAACGCGTAGCCTTTAAGAGGCACGAACGCGTAGCCTTTAAGAGGCTGAACGCGTAGCTTATAATAATTAATGTTATTATCATTATTATATAACCCGCTACGAACACGTACCTTATTACTCGCTACGACCGAGTAGCATATAACGGGCTGCGAACGCGTAGCCTACAAGAGGCGAGGCGTAGGCTACGAATGCGTAGCAAACATCGCACTACGAACACGTAGGTTATAACAGGCTAGGACTAGCCCACGGTTACGCAACATTAAACCGACATTTTTTTTTATTTACTAACCTTTCCAACTGTTTCCATCACGTTAATTTCAGATTTCCCGCAGGAATACCGGGATAAATACTATGTCCTTTTCTGTACCCTGACATCATGGTATCAGCCAAAAGACGTCCACTGCTGAACATAGGCCTCCCCTTAGGATCGCCACAACGACCGGTTCTGCGCTTCCCACATCCAATGCTGTCCCGCAACCTTTAACCAAGTTATTGGTTCAACTTGTAGTCTTCTTCTTTTTTGCTCCATCGCTCATCGCTCACCAGCTCTTCGAGCGATGTGCCCTGCCCAATGCCACTTAAAGTTTGCTATTCTTCTGGCTATGTCGGTTTGATTCAGCCGAGAGGCTGTGCCACAGCCCCTCCAACGGTGCCACGTTGATCACCGGTACATCGAAGTGCTGAAGTGTATGTACGAAATCGCCACAATTTCAGTCCGATTGCAGGACCAGAGTACAAAGCCAATTCAACTGCGGCGAGGAGTGAAACAGGGAGGTGTTATCTCTCCGAAATTCTTTACCGCAGCATTGGAAGACGTGTTTCAGCTTCTGGACTGGAATGGTTTTGGCACTAATATCACTCACCTTCGGTTTGCTGACGACATGGTCATAACTGAGACGATGGAGGACTTAGGTGCCATGCTTGACGGCCTCAGTAGAGCCTCCGAACAAGTGGGTCTTAAGATGAACATGGATGAGACGAAGATCATGTCAAACGCACATGTCGTACCCACCCCAATGAAGATCGGAGGCTCTGCACTCGAAGTTGTAAACGATTATATTGTGTACTTGGAACAAACAGTTCTACTGGGTAAGTCCAACTTCGGAAAAGATGTTAATCGTCGAATCCAGCTCGATTGGGCAATCATATCTTTTCGTCCCAA
This sequence comes from Zygaena filipendulae, assembly GCA_907165275.2. NCBI lineage: Eukaryota > Metazoa > Arthropoda > Insecta > Lepidoptera > Zygaenidae > Zygaena > Zygaena filipendulae. The sequence goes on from OU015666.1 coordinate 2,674,610, forward strand.
ATACCGCAGTGTCTCAAGACTAAAGTCTTCGACCAGTGCGTGTTGCACTTGCCAGTGATGACCTACGGTACCGTGACGTGGTCGCTCACTATGAACCTCATAAGAAGGCTCAAGGTCACCCAAAAGGCTATGGGGAGGGCTACCCTGACATCGTGTACACAAAATTTCATGATATATCGATTAAATACTTAGTTAAGTTATGAAAGCGTTACAAACTCGTAATCGAAATTATGATATTAGTTTGGATGATAGCGATGGAGTAATTTGCAAAACTAGGAGACTCAAAAAAACGTACATAAATAAGTGGAAGGGCTGGATTATTTTTACACTCATCGGTTGTTCTTTAATAACTGTCGCGGTCGAGTTAAATCAATAAGCGCGCAATGTACACAAAATACGCAATGTAAAGCGAACACATTTTAATAGCGAATTCTATAGAAGTTCTTTTCTACAAACATTCTACAGAGTAGCTAATAAAAGGGAATATCTCGAACATTCTAGAGCCCCATTCGCCCGGGTACATAAAAAGCGCAACCGGACTGGAAAGGCAGTTGAGCAGTTCATGCAGTTCTGAGCTTTCAAAGCGATAACATAGAGTGAATCTTCAGCGATACCTGCGACTGCCAGCGACCTTGGCGAGATTGTTGGACATCGACATTCATTCAGTGATTGAGTGTTGTGATATCTAGACCTAGGAGCCCTAGACCTAGTGTTTTTGTAAAGTAAGTGTTTACTCCAAATAGGGTTCTTACCCTAGCACGTAACATAACATACATAAAATAATAAAAAATCTCGTTAAACAGGCTCAATACTTTTTGATGACTCACCTAGACCCACGTGCTAGTCGAAAATTTTTAATAATCCGGATTCAGGGCATTTATTAGGTACAAAAGTAGTTATTAATTTTAGTGATGGGAGGTGTTTTGACACGTCTAACTATTTCTTTACCGAATAAATCAAACATGATTACCAAAATATGTCGTCTATGACAAAAATAATAATAATAATAATAATTTTGCTGTGATTGCCTGAAATTTCGGAGAAGAATCATTAGAAAAACGAGATTCAAAAACATCAGAAAAGTGTAGTGTATTTATAATATTTGAGTTTTTAAATATTGAATGTCAAAACAATATTAAAATTTTAAAGTGAAAAGTTAACAAAAATTAAGGAGGTATCAATAACGAGTGGCCACACGCTTTTAATTTTTTTATCCTTCACGCATGCATAACAGCGCCGGCGCCGATATTTTTAATTTGACAAGTCACAAGAGTAACAAGTAACGCCACCTTACGGTAGGTGAGCGAAACTAGCTTCGTTTTTCTTTGTCTATGAAAACTTAATTCGTGGATTTGAGCTTTCAAAACTATAGTCTATACACGAGTATTCTTTTGTGCTAATGCAGTGTAAGGTTCTCAAAAAAAGAGAGATATTTGGTAACAAGTTTTATTTACTTAACAATATTTTAGTCATCACTATAAAACACATATTTTGATTTATTTAACAAAAAATGATAACGCACTAATTAGTGGAATAATAATTTAAGTTCGAGCGTTCCAATTCTCTAATTAAATAATAAATTAAAGTATTCCTATCTACTTACAATGCAATAAGAGAAAGAGATAGAAATAAAATATTCAACTACAAATAATGGTTTTGCTGGAATTGACACTACTGCCACGTAGGTTTGATTCACAAGACACTTTAATAGTCAGCAAAAGTACAACGTAATAATTTTTTCACTTCTCATGCTCTGAAAGTGCTTTTTTGTGCAGGATATAGGCTGCACAAAATCTAATTTAGTGCACAAGTGCATTAAAGTAATTCATAAATGTATCTATATTAAGGCAAAGAAAATGAGCCATACAGCCAAACGCAATAAGAAGTTCATAGATAGAATTTGTTATTTTATAATACTTACTTTAATTTATTTGCCTTATGTGTTTTTAAGACAAAAATACCGTTAATATGCCGGAAAAACAGTTTGTTTCAGTATTCAAAACTGTACTAATTTTACTTTGAATTTTAACTAAAGAAATGTTATGTTAACTGAAAACTAGAAAGTAGTTTGCTCAGAATCAACTAGCGAATCGATTGCACTATGTTTTAATATAGGTTATAATTTTTCATTTTTACGAGCCCATGTCTAAATTATTTGGCGCGTACGCCACCCGTAGAAAAAAATTCGAACGGGTAGGCGCGGCTACGGCTTGGAATTTCGTAGATAGGTCACCTCCAAACTAATGTTGAATAACTTTTAAAGTATAAATTTTTTCGACATAAAATATATTATAATCATATTATTAATTATTTGTTAAAATGGGGTGTATCAGGTTTTCAGTTAATTCATTAACACGTTGTATTGAGTTGAAATTTCGCGTGACGTCACTATTCTGACAGTTTGTATAGCGGTTTTAGCGGTTAGTGACGTCACGACCCCCTCACCCCAAACTATAATGCGCTTTATCTCTGTGTATTTTAATTTATTTGAAAAAGCAAAAAATACGTGTCTATTGTTTTTTTGTTTTCTAACTGACGGACTAATTAGAATTTTGATTTTCAAAAGTAGTCCACATCCCTATTTTACGGTGACATAATAATAATATTAAACAAACTTATCGTTAGCTTACCGTTAATGTTTCTGCCCTAAGACTACGATGTCTAAGGCTCAGTGTCATGTCTTTGAAACTATAGCTTTAAACTCCAATTGAACACTTAATACTTGATACAATCACCAGTAGTAAAAAAATACAATAATAAAATAAGACTTATATTATTATAAAGTAATAATTTTACGAGAAGTTTTCATTTTAAATTATTGTGTTAATCTTTTATTATATTAATGTATATTATGTTACAGTTAGAACCAGTTTAGTTAACCAATAGTCAGAGCTGGTTTTTTTTTTACTTAATGCCTTTGCTAAAACTAGAATTAACTAATGCTCAAAATTGAATATCAGGTACTTACTAGACAAAACGCCACCCCAAAATTCTTGGTTAGGTTGGGTTTGTACTGCTGTCCAAGTTGCGCGAGCCGAGCGGGCGTAGCGAGCGTGCCGCGGCAGCGGCCGGCGATGACAACCATTTCCATCAATTCAATCCAATTTCAATTTCATTTGTATTTGGTATCATATTGACATTTATTTCATTCAATCAATCAATAAATAAAATAATTCAATCAATAAAATAATATTGTCATTTTATTCATCATACTGTCTATTTTATTATTCTATTTATTTCTTAATTTAGTTTCATTGTATTAAAAGTATTGTATTATAATTATTGTATTATAAGTAGTGTATTACAGATCTTACAGTATTTATATTGTTAAGAATAAGGGGTAAGAATTATTTACTTGTATTTTTTTTTTATATTATTCATCTTATATATATTAAATTTTATGTTTAGTTGGTGTACTTGTATTTATATGTATAGTATAATTTTTTTTTTCTTTGCCTCTTCTTTTGTTACCGCCGTCCGTGCGTGACAGCGGGCTGCCAACTGAAAACCAGCGCTAGGTGTTCCCGCACCTAGCTAATGCTGAGTTGGTGACCCTTTCGGCAGAGCATGCAAGAGATATTATCGATGTCTCTTTAGATTAGGCACTGTTGATGTTTGTTTCTTTTTCTTGTGTGTTGTGCTGAAATAAATCTATTATCTTCTTCTTCTTCTTCTTCGGCGCAACTTGGTCAGCTAACCTAACCTAATAACCTAACCAAGAATGTCCGGATGCTCTACGCCCTGCCTATGGCCATTCTAGGAAAGTGGACGTGGACGAATATCGGTGGTAAATTCTAGTTTCGGCCGGGTATTTCTAGTTTTAACTAGGAAAAACGCGGTCTAACTCAAAACGGGTTTTAACTGTAACATAACAAATATACCCGTTGGATCATCGTTAACAAAACATATAAGGCACGTCTATGATTTTTCTAAAAACAAAAACTAGACCAGTCCAGGCAATCCGAGAATAAACTAGAGTCATGATAATTCATATTTATAGTCAAATTTTACACTATTTACCATATAAATTCATAATACTCGTGAAGAATCTTCTCCATCTTGTTGTTGTCTTATCAGATTCCAGTAGAATCCCTTCTGTTTCTTCAATTGGTCGTGGGTTCCCATCTGAGACAGAGAGAGAAGAGTTATACAGTAACAAAAAACAGTTATATTTCCAGTGATAGCGGTAGAGTTTTCGCTTCTCATTCGATCTCATTTGGTCTATGGGTCTATATTTTGGTCTACACGTGTACAACGTGTTAATGAATTAACTGAAAACTAGAAAGTAGTTTGCTCAGAATCAACTAGAGAATCGATCGCACTATGTTAATATAGGTTATATTTTTTTTTTTTTACTAGTCCATGTCTAAATTATTTATAACACAATATTTGGCGCGTACGCCGCCCGCAGCAAAATAATTCGAACCGGTAGGCGCGGGCGTAGCGCTTGGAATTTCGTAGATAGGTCACCTCCTAACTAATGTTGAATAACTTTTAAAGTATACATTTTTTGACATAAAATATATTTTAATCATATTATTGTTTATTTTTTTAAATGGGGTGTATCAGGTTTTCAGTTAATTCATTAACACGTTGTATATGAATCAAAACGATTACCATCGGACTAACGGTGAAGGAAAACATCGTGAGCGCATGCTCTAACTTTCTTCAAACTTCCTATGCTGGCAACTCAAGTATTATCCTACTAACTAATATTATAAATATGCAAGTGTCGATGTTTGGAAGTTTGGATGTTTGTTACTCAATCACGCAAAAACGGCTGAACGAATTTGGATGAAATTTGGTATGCACGTTGTCAGGGGTACAGAGAAGGACATAGGGTACTTTTTATCCCGGAATTCCCGCGGGAACTCCGAAATTACCGCGGGTGAAACCGCGGGACACAGCTACTATTACATATTTTTCGGAATAGTCCGAAAATTGTAAATTTTAAAAACGGTGACCAATTAAAGGCGTAACCAAATGACGTTGGATTACATTGATGACTGTTTTTGTGCGTTATGAAAAGGTTCTGTGTAAGAAAATCACCCGGCGACACTAGTTTTCATACTAAACCGAGTTGATGTCCCTTCTATACGTATGTTCTGTGGTGCGGTGCAGCCCATCGACACTGCCTTGAAGCAAAGGTTACTATGGATCTATGCAATAACTTCCTTACCAACTTTGGAATACCTAACCAAGTCCCCCCGACCGCGTCTTACATTGCATTGGTGAAGTTGGCACAAAATGCTTTCATAAATCGGTTCAGCGATTAGTGTGAAGGTAAAACGTAGTGATTATTTGCTCAGTGGTGCAGTGTGTAACGATGCGGCCGTATGCCACTTGTTATAATATCCTGCCTTATTTCTAATAATTTTTATTTTTTAAATCGGATAATTTAAATCATAAAAACGGCAAAAAAAAAACACGTTCGTTGTATGGGCACGTATTTTTTAGTATTTGTTGTTATAGCGGCTAACAGAAATACAATATCATCTATGGAAATTTCAACTGTCTTACTATCACGATTCATGAGATACAGCCTGGTGAGACGGACATACGGACGGACTGACCGACGGACAGACAGATGGACGGACAACAGAGTCCCGTTTTCCTTTTGGAAACTGTAGGGGAGCGGGAATTTTTTCGGTCTCGTCCTTTCGATATTGAGCGTGTTTTTTTTGTATGGAAAATGAACAACGCCATCTATCCAGTGTTGTTCATTTTTCAAAAATGAACAATACTGGAAAAAGTGTTTTTCGAAAATTCGTGCTCCCTACAGAACCCCAAAAAATGCAATATATTCAAAAGTCCATAAAAAGAAAAAGAAAAAGAAAGAAAGAGAAGTAGGTACACGCACCTCGACGATCTTGCCGTTGTTGAGTACAACGATGACGTCGGCGTTGATGATCGTGGACAGCCGGTGCGCGATGACCAGCACGGTGCGCCCCCTGGCGGCCGTCTCCAGCGCCCTCTGCACCACCTTCTCGCTCGCCGAGTCCAAAGCGCTAGGCGAAAACACGTGCGGTTAATATCGTAATATAATAAAACATTCTCACAGGCATCTGAGACGAAATAAAAAGTCAAGACGGAGTGCTGTGAACAAAAAATTGAGGCCGATTAAAGTACGCCTCGTCGTGTACATGCAGTTACACGCACACACTTATTTAACACTTATACAAGTACTTAATTAAAGTTGTGAAATTGTGGTACATCTTGCTCTCTCCGAATTTGAATTGTTTTGTGCTGTGCCCTGTAAACAGGGTCCATAAAGAACTGTTTACTAACTATCTTAAGACCTTTTTGTTACTTAATGGATGTGCAATAAATAAATAACGAAACTACGCCTTACCTTCTCAGTCGAGTTATTCCGGCGCGCGAAGTGTCACGCTGTAATAATTTCTAAATTTTAAAGAAAAATTGCCGAATTGTGTAGTGAAAGGGTGTAAAAACCAATCTTAGAAAAACAAAAAGCAGGATCGAACCACATTTTTAGTAAAATATCAATTTAATTAATTTATGACAACTTGAAACACAAAACCTCCACAACTTCCACAAGTGTTGCTACTAGTGAGCGTGATAATAGTCCCCGTTTATTGGGTAAGTTAATATGACGTGGAACGTAAAGTAACACGTTCATTTACTAATTGCTATTTTAACTTTTAATATTAATAAAATTAATGTAAGTGTAAATAGGCGTTAATTTTTATTTTCCACGTTTTATCATAACTTCAAAACCTATATTTTTAAGGTTCTCGATTATAGAACCAAGGTATAATACAACTTAAAAAATACTAACTTATCTATTTACTTATCCATTCATCCTTCTAGAACTTTACAATTTTGGGTAATAATTTTTGACTGCACGGCAACACTCGCTAAATGCCCACATGTTTACGAAACCGGCCTCACTTTTTAGTTGACAGCGCTCCGTCTTGAGTTTTTATTTCGTCTGAGTCGAGGATATGGAGAAAGGACACATCCCTACTAATATTATAAATGCGAAAGTAACTCTGTCTCTCTGTCTATCTGTCTGTCTGTTACGCTTTCACGCCTTAACGGCTCAACCGATCATCACGAAATTTCGCATACACGTTGTCAGTGGTACAGCAAAGGACATAGGGTACTTTTATCCCGCAATTCCCGCGGGAACTCCTAAATTTGAAACTGCGGGGAACAGCTATTAAATTAATCTATACTAATATTATAAAGAGCAAAAGATTGTGAGTTTGTGACGTTGTAGGGGGTAATCTCTGGATCTACTGAATCGATTTTGACAACTCTTTCACTTATAGAAAGCTACAGTAATCCTGAGTGTCATAGGGTACTTTCCATCCCGGAATTCCCGCGGGAACTCTGGAGTTTGTGAGTTCGATCGAGATTGTAGGGGCTGATCGCTGGATCTACAGAACCAATTATTTTGAAAATTCTTTCATTTACAAGAAGCTAAAGTGATCCTGAGTGCCATGGTACTTTTTATCCCGGAATTCCCGCGGGTACTCCGAAATTACCGCGGGGGGTTAGCTAGTAAATAAATAAACACCAAGACTCTTGCCCACCGGCAACCGTACGGGATAAAACGATACCACTGAGGTATCGATACTTTTACTCGATACAGTATCGGTCGTAAAGTATCGATACTTATTCAGTATCGATAGAAAAGTATCGATTCTTACTCGTATCGAATCGATCGATTTTTCGTAGTGAAATTTAGAATAAACAACGGGTTCATTAAACAATAGCTATCTAAAGTTTTTTTTCTTTCGGGCATCGACAAACAAACTTGCCACACAAAATTAGAAAAAGAATAATAATAATATTATGTTGATAAATAAGCAAATGACACCCACAAATATATTCTTCGCAGCGTAGATGAGCGTTTTATGTGTTAAAATGTAATATATAAATATGTATAAATATTGGTATATCGATACGAGTACTTTTGACCGATACCTACTTGGTACTCAGTTTCAAAGTATCGATACCAAAAGTACTCGGTATCGGAAGGAACGTATCGAGTGAGTACCCACTTGTGTTTACTCGTATCGTTTTATCCCTAACCGTGCCCACCTGGTCGCCTCGTCCAGAATGACGATGGGCGGGTCCTTCACCACCGCCCTGGCTATCGCGATGCGCTGCTTCTGCCCGCCGCTGAGCGCCGCGCCGCGCTCGCCGACCAGCGTGTCGTAGCCGGCGGGGAAGCCTACAATGAAGTCGTGGGCGTTCGCCGTCATCGCCGCACGGTATACCTGGACCGATTTTTTTTATTATATCAGAGGGGGCAAAAGGATAAGTAAGTGGCAGAGATCATCTAAGCTAAAATGACGCGCCCCTCCATCGAGTATATGCACACGCACATCCCGCACATCTAAAACTGCTATTGAAGTAGTGGGGCGCGCCATTTTAGTTTAGATAAGCTCTAATTAATCCAAATTCTAATTAATCCGTCAGTTAGAAAATAATTATTGCCATAGTAAGTACTCTGTGGTCCAAAACCAAATATTCGTAATACTCTGTAGTCTAGAACCAAAATACTCATACAACTCTGTGGTCTAGAACCAACATACCCATACAACTCTGTGGTCTAGAACCAACATACCCATACAACTCTATGGTCTAGAACCAACATACCCATACAACTCTGTGGTCTAAAACCAACATACCCATACCACTATGTGGTCAAAAACCAACCTAATATGTGTACCTACAATATTACTGTCTTAGTGCTACGCCATAGCAATCACGCCAACACTAATCGCATACCTCGTCGTCGGTCGCGTCCGGCTTCCCGTAGCGTATGTTCTCCCGCACCGTGGTCGCGAACAGCACCGGCTCCTGGCCGATGAAGCCGAGCGCGCGCCCGCGCAGCCACGCGCCGTCGAACTCGCGCACGTCCACGCCGTCTATCGTCACGCTACCCTCGTTCACGTCGTAGAATCTGTGGGTGGACAGAAAAAGCTAGCTCATCAAAATTGATCCAGCCGTTTTGAAGCACTCGACGGCGGTGAAACTACCGTCACATGCTATCGTACTAATATTATAAATGTGAAAGTGTGGATTTTTGGATGGTTGTTACTCAGTCACGCAAAAACGGCTGAACGGATTTGGATGAAATTTGACATGCACGTTGTCAGGGGTACAGAAAAGAACATAGGGTACTTTTTATCCCAGAATTCCCGCGGGAACTCCGAAAGCTTAGATCACAATAATTCACAATTACCGCGGGTGAAACCGCGGGGCACAGCTAGTAAAAAATATCTTCTAAAATATTTAAATTTAATAATCTAAATTGAGTTTTTATATGTTTGTTTGTAATGGATGAACTTAAAAACTGTTTAACCGACGATTTTGAACATTATTTCACTTATAGCTAGGTATAGTGTGTCTGAGTGGTATAAGAATAAGATAAAAATATAAGGGTGAACCCACACGTACCACAACCACCCCACAACCACTTCACATCGCAGCAGCAAAATGTGGTCAGGTGTGAATTGTGTCGTTGCAGATTTTTGCAGTTGTGTTGTGGTACCGATAAATTGTCGATGTGGTTGTGTTGTCGCAAGTAGTTGCGATGTGGTTACGTCGTATGCGGGCACAGTTCGACTCCGGCTTTCATAGAAGGTGCGACGACGCAGCGATGTGTTTGCGATGTGGCCGGCTACAAGTTCACGGTGTCGCTGGTGGTTGCGTTGTGGCTGCGATGTGGCAGTATCATTCACGTGGTCGATAATGACGGCAAAATGTGGTACTCGTAAATTGTACTATTCGTTTTCAATACAAAATATGCGCCCGCCCACGTGGTGTGGTTGTGATACGTGTGGGTTCACCCTTAAAAGCTCACCTCTCCAACAATGCCGCGATAGTGGACTTGCCGTTGCCCGATATGCCGACTATGGCGACTGTTTTTCCGGCCGGTATTTTCAAGTTGAAATTTTTCAATACCGCCTGCGATATGCAAAGATCCAAAATACAATATGAACATTATCAATACACTTTCTAGTTCTTGTTTATGTTGCAGTGTGTAAATAGACTGAAACAGCTTTTCGAATTTATGCACATTTAAAAGATATCTTTACCAGATAGATAGATAGATAGAAGATTTATGATGTACGATGTATGATGATTTTACAACAAGTGCACAAAACGCACCATTTTTATCCGAGACTTTTAGTAATGTCAAGGATAAAATGGTTTTGTGGACAAGTTAATAAACTCTGCTTTTCACTTCGATTGCGAGGAAATAAAACAGTAGCATAACATAACATTTCTTTAGTTTAATTCAAAGTAAAATTAGTACTGTTTTGATTACTGAAGGAAATAGTTTTTCCCAGCATATTAACGGTATTTATGTCTTAAAAAACACATAAGGCAAATAAATTAAAGTAAATATTATAAAATAACAAATTCTATCTATGAACTTCTTATTGCGTTTGGCTGTGTGGCTTATTTTCTTTGCCTTAATATAGATACATTTATGATTAGATACGTTAATGCACTAGTGCACAAAATTCGATTTTGTGCAGCCTATATCCTGCACAAATAAGCACTTTCAGAGCATGAGAAGTGAAAAAACTTTAAATGTCCAACAACTCACCACTTCCGGCCGCGTTGGGTACGCGAACGTGACGTTTTTGAACTCTATGTCGCCGCAGAATTGGTGATACTTTATTGTTTTGGTGCCCGATGTATCCATAACGGGTTTTTTGTTTATATACTGGAAGGTAATGAAGAGGATTGAACTTAAAATCAATACAATCAAGGTTGATTTTTAAGTAAATACAGGTCCAGAGATGATTTCAGAATTTGATGCGTTAACACTAGAAACTAAGCTATTAGTATAACCTAAACAATGACTATAGTTGAAACCAAGTAGATGATTCTGTATACAAAGTGTTACCAAACTAGCTGCATCCCTGCAAGTATGGTTTAAGATAATTATAATATTTTATATAAAAAAAATATATAAATACGTAAATTATAGTAATAAAGCGTACTATGCAATAAAGAATAAATAAATAAATAAATTTAGTTTTTCGTCATAGTACAGGGCTACGAACTCGTTAGGTCAGTGAACTCACACAAATCGTGAATTCATTCACATATAGGTATAATACCTATAATATAATTTGTTTTTAAAATTATTCCAACGGATTCATGCATGTATTACGATCGCAAAGATTTTATACCCCATTGCGATAATAAGACTAAATAGTATGTATAGTCAGCACCGGTCAATTTGTTTATTTATTTATTTAAACATTATGCACATCGCGGCACAAAAGACGGACTTAATGCCACATTGGCATCCTCTTTCAGTCAACCTTCAGGTAGTACAGAGAGTTCACAATAGTACAGAGAATTCATCAATATAATATAAACACTTTGGTCAGTATTTGAAACTTATTACTATTTCATTAAATTCAATGAATGTCAAGTGTGTTTTTCTGCCGCTGCCTGTACACTGAATATAATACATAATATATAAGATGTGGTAAAATTAACTGCAAATATTTACAGGGCTGAAAGTGTATATGCTATAACAAACAGGATGAGCGAAAAAAACGTTCAATAGTTTCTCAGAATATGAAGAAAATAAATTCATTGAAAAATCATTACAATTACATTCACAAGGTACACAACACACGTAGCTCACTTATACGTCTCAGACCAAATAAAAACTAAAGACGGAACGCGTAGAAGAAACAAGTGAATCCAGGAAAAAGACACCACGCCATGCACGTACACAGAAACACGCACACACTTACAAGAAAAAGACACCATAAATCCTAAGTAAACTTTGCAAATCCATACACTTTCCTAATCACCACATGCATACGCAACCGGCTTCACTTCGTTGTTCGAGACGTTTCGTTTTTAGTTTTTATTAATTGGTCTGAATTATACGTATACAACGCACGCGCCACGCACACAGCGAGCGATGGATCAGCTGTTTAGCTCGATCGAGGTCATTGACCTTAAAATACCGGCGCGCGGCGATGTGTTTAAAGCGATTGAGCGGCGAGCGCCTTCAAAGGTTGTTTTCTTTTTGGTTGGTTTATTTTGTTTGTAATTTGTTTTTTATCTTTTTTATTTTATGAACATGTTTATAACGGTGCATACTTTCAACCCTGTAAATATTTTCTCATTTTACCACATGTTACATAATATAACTCATGTCAATTTTCTGTCACCCAAACTCGACCTCTATTCCGTTACAGCTAAGGTCCTCACATCGAATACTCGGCCGCCGGCGCTGAGCCCCCGCACGACGGCGCCGAACAGGAGCGACAGCTGCGCGACCGAGCGCTGCACGGTCTGCGCGTTTACGAGGAACGCCATGACGTCACCGGCCGACATCTGGCCGGTGGACATCAAGTGGCCGCCGAGGAACATCGTAGCTAGCACCATGCTGACCACAAAAACACCACACTAACATTATCACTTATACTGCCATTATAAATGCGAATGTGAGTTAATTTGTTTGTTCCGCTTTCACGTCTTAACGGCTCAACTGGGCCCTAATTCACCGCGACCATAACACGACGCGTTAAAATAACGCGCCACAGAAATTGTCTTTTCCTAGTAATCAAAGAAGTTTCATTCCAAAAAAATTCATTTACAACGTTTTTTATGGCATACAGAATAATAATTTCTAAATTTTCGCATCTTTCTAGATTGCGTTTTTGGGACGCACGTTATGGACACGGAAAGTTATTGGTCGATCATCATGAAATTTTGCATACACATTGTGAAATGTCAGGGATACGAAAAGGGACAAAAAGTGCTTTTATCGCAGAATTCCTGCGAGAACTACGAAATGAACGCGGATGAAGCCGCGGGGAACAGCTAGTCTATATCATATAACTTTACTATAGCCGTTAGCCGACCCACCGCCATTCTGATGACTCCACTACATTATCGCCGAGTACAGACGATTATGCGCGAGCACGATAGTGTAGAGGGCATACTCAGCTGTACTCGCCGATCATCGTCTATGATCGCCTGCGACCCCTGAATTGTCGGTTTTTGGGCACGCATCAAAGGAAATCGCCTGTAGTTGCGTTGTGGTGTCCACATTATCACCGATCACACGATCAACGATCAATGTAGTGCAAGCATGAGAGTGATCGCCTACCTTTGTCACTCGTTCCTCAACTCACCCGTTCAGGAACAGGTTGGTGCCGGCCTGGAACAGTCCCACTCCCAGCCCCAACTCCATGCTCAGCGCTGCCGCCTCTTTGCATTCGTGAGCGAACATCTTCGCTTCGTTTTCCTCGCCAGCGAACGCACGCACTGTCCGCATGTTCGATATCGCCTCCTCGGCTACCAGTGTTGTTTTCTCTATCTGCGGGCAAAGGAACTTAATGTTTAAGGCCTATTATCTTGCTTCTCTTCCGGCTGATGCTTTGTCCTGAATGACTGATGGATCAACGCACAGCCTAAACCGCTGATCGTAGAGACCTATAACTTGGAGGGTGTATTCTTTGTATGATGTAGGCATCCGATAAGAAGGATTTATCGAAAATTCATGGGGATGAAAAGGGTTTGCAAAGTTTATGTGGGACAATTCCGCTGGAACTTCGAAATTACCACAGGTGAAACCGAGCGAGACAGCTAGTAGTATATACAAATAATATGTAAGTTTTATGGAATATGGTGAAATAGAAGATCAATCAAATTTTCAAGGTAACCAAACCCCTTAAAAAATTTCTCTTTGAATCTTAATATAGGTATTTTTTTATTGTACCTGCGTTTGCGCCTCCCTAGATAGTTTTCGTAATAGAGCTCCGATAAAAGTGCCTCCTATAACGACTGAAGGTACACAAAATAATGTGAGACAAGTCAGCTGCGGAGATATGACCAGCAGACTCACGGCTGCACCCACAACCTGGAATTAAAAATAAAATCAAGTTTATTCATCATTATGAATTACATCATAACAAACATGATATTTGTCTAAAAAATAAATGTTTAAGATTTTTAGCTATGGTAGTCCTAAGTTGTGATTGATTTCTTACCTGTGTGATTGCCCTTAATCCACCAGATATGATTTGTTTAAATGAACTTTTAAAATCTTGCACATCCACTGTTATTCTGAAAAAAATTCAATGAGATAACAGATCAAAAATTTACAAGTGACTATTAAGTTATTTTTTGAATATAAAGATGATATGTTTTAATATACTTAATTAAAAATTACTATATTTTTATGACACACAACTAACTTAATATTATATTATTTGATAGATAACCAGAATAGAGTCAACTTTATATGTACGGAGTACAGTTACAAAATTATAAAACTAAATATATGAAAAAGAAGCATGGGTATGGACTAACAGAAAATGTTCACCTATTAACAAGCTCGCCCGTCCTCTCTCTATCAAAGAATGCAATGTCTTGCTTCAGTATTGACTCAAATAGGTCTTGCTTCATCTGACATGCAACTTTCTCGCCTACTTGCGCCAGCAAGTGGATGTAGAAAAATGTGAAAGCTGCCTAGAAATTAACATTTTATTTAATCTGTAAGCACTGTCAAAAAGTTTAATCAGATTTTAAGAGTTTTTTTTTTTATTATTTAACTTGTTAAGAAACTACTGTTCAACAATTTTACCACAAGGATTTCATTGATAACTCTGGATGAAAATACTCTCTTAGATGTGAGGTACAATGTACTTTTCACTTCAGTAGCTCAAACATGTAGGTTTTACTGTCTGAAATCAGTGAGCAAAATGTGATTTTGTTCACTGAGTGAGACAAAGTAACTTTTTAATTTTTGTTTTCAGAAAACCGCGAATATCTTATTCAGCCTTGGGTTAATCATACAATTCGAAACATTTACACTCTATATTCTTTCCCGCCATTAGAAAGAGAGAGAGACAAAGACCAGCCCTTTGGAGGTTCCGATTTGGAATTTGACCTCAAAGACAAACACGTTCGGAAATTTGTACTAACTAAAGAAATTTTGTAAAAAGATAATTATGTCTTTTAATGTAATTTATTGAATTTTTAACTTATTGTTGTATTTAAACGAAAATAAGTATTTACTGCAAATAAAACTGATATTTAACCTGTAAATAACTATTATCTCCTAAAGTGTTCTTGCTGCTGAAGTGAAAAGTTATGTGTGTTACACGAGAGCAAAGTTTTTTGCATCTCGTGCCTTTGAATCCCTCGCCACACTCAGGATTCAACATTAGAATCACTTGAAAAAATGACTTTGCTCTCTTGTTGCACAAATAACTATTTCACAACTACACAACTACTTTCTTGTCAAATATGAACTTCATAGGTCAAGTAATTTTCAAAGTTATGATGTGATTTGAGTGTGATTTGATTTCGTGTGGTATTTCAGTTTTTTATAATAAAATGATTTCAGTTCACACAAAAATAATACTGTATGCAACAAATTACCTCATTCGAATTATTATTATTAGTTTTTTAACATTAAAAATTTAAGAACCAACACACACCTGTCCGATATATAAAGAAATTAATTTTACAGCTGGCAATTTTATCTCCTCTATGAAATCTGGAGCGGAACTGTTTTTCATACTGGCCAGCACATTTACTATTACACCAAGTAACGCTGGAATGTACACATTCAGGAAAGCCACAGCCAATGCTGACTGGAAATAAAAAAAATTATTAAAATTAATGGAAGTGGTTGGGACCTAAGCAAAACAAAAATACTGACAAAATAGGGCTGGTTTCAGCCACAATAATTTCTCTTAGATTTCTTTTTTTTTTACTTTTGTGTATAATATGCTCCCTCTTTATTGCTATAGACAAACAGAGCAACACATAAAGTTACAATCTATACAGTATTCAGTGAATGTATTACAAACATATTATTGAAAACATGTCAGTAAAAGATGTCTTGTAACAATGCATGGTGGGTTACTGCCTGGTATTAATAACTCAAAGACTCAGAATGCTTTCAAACAGCACCACCTGGTCCCAAACTAAACAGAGCTTATACTGTGGTTCCCAGACAACTATTAAAATGCTTATTCTGTAACTACATATACACTAAAAACTGGTATAGCAGTCAAAGTTTGTAATGATAAAACCAGATAAATATTTTACTCACTGCAACAGCAGCTATCAAGAGCCATTTGTGAGGTTTTAGATATGCAAAGAATCGCTTCCAATCAAATTTTGAACTGTCATCCTGAAGAGTAGGACTTCTTTGTATAATCCTCGTATTTTGTTGCACTTTGCAGAACACCAGCTCATTTTTGAAAGCCAATCGAGCTGCCAATCCTAAACTTAGTCCCGTACAAAACTTCCATGGACTACAAAACAATAATACACTGGACTTCGCACCCGGTTCGGTTACTTTTTTAACTCCCGTAAAATATCTATTGACTACGTTGGTTGGCTTTTTTATTATGTTATTATTGAAACCTTTGTATTTTGTCGTGAGTAACCTGTTGAAATAGGTATTGTCAAATTTAAACTTTCTTTAGTTAAACATAAAAAGTTATTGTAAAAAATTTGAAAAAATTTGCAATATTTACCGCTGTCGCACCAATTGGCAAGAGTGAAAGCTATGAATTAAATGCCACATTATGCGAAAATTAATGCAGAGGCCAGAGAATTATTTCGTCTGCATTTTACAATATCTTTTAATTAAAGTTTTTAACCCGTATAATTGTAGGTATTTAGGTAAAATAATCCGTTTCACCGTTTGTGATTACATCAACTCGCTGCAAGTAGGTCTCACAACTGTCAATTAAGGCTGTCAGGTGCTGTCAGGAATCAGCTGTTGTCCAACCTGCGTTCAAAAACCACATTCAAGTCCACCCCAACACAGACGTTGCAGATTACAAACGCACAATATTACAATTACGTGATGGAGATAACAGATTAACTTACTTAATCCAATTTCCATGTAACACATAGGTACTTACAGTATTTATTTCTTACCAGGCGGAAGCACTTCTTCATTATTGTCGCGTCACCCAGTGGATGACGTTTCTAAGCGCATCACTGGAGTCTACATACTACTGTCGTTTGTCAATGTCAGTCAGTGATTACTAGTGATGTACCTTATCCATTGGTACTTTATTAGTTATCGAAAAGTAATAATTAATCGAATGTAATAGATTTAATGTTAATTCTTAATCAATTTCTTAATCAATTACTTTATCAAATAAAAAAAATAAGAACAGATAACGCTTACCCCAGAAAGTTGAGCATTCACATCAAAATGATTACATTCTTTTCATTACACCAAAAGAAAGCAATAGGGTACTTGCATGAATTTTTTTTTTTTCAGTCTATTTTAAAGATATATGGCCTACTTAAACAAAGCAAGAAAAAGAAAAAAAATATATGCATAAATTAACGAAATAGAGCGTTTCAAAGTTCCTACTTTAGACCTTACCGCCGAAACGCGGAATGACGTCACTTGTTCAAAATTACGCCTTATTAATCTGTGATAGAAATGTCACTGTCGTATTGACAGGGTCATGTGACACTGACAGACAGATAACTTCAAAATCCAAAAGCGAAGTTAAGGTTGAACTGTGTCGATTTACTTCCAAAAGTTCCAGTAAAGAATCGAAATGCATCTTACCGATGCATTTTAAAGTAAAAAACTTCAGAAAATGGAAAATATGCGTTGACTGTATGCACTTAGTTTCTTTTGCCTTCTCTGAAAGAGGTAAATGTTTCCTAAAAAAATAAAAGTGACGTCATGTGTCAAGCTTGTCTGTGATTGGTGTTTCGTTGCAACGTTCCGTTTTACAAAATTAAAAATTGAATATTTTGGAAACTATTGAAATTTTTTTAGTAATTCTTTCACGATAACGCTTTTCTAAGGCTCTATTTTTGAAATATTGACACAATTTCTTATTATAAATTTCATTCAAACCCTATTGTTTTTCTGCATCACTATTATGAATGCATATTATTAATTATTAAAAAATATATTATAGTTATGTGCCTATGGACGTATCGAGCTCATTTTTAAATCATGCAAATGGAGGAAGCCGATTCATATATCGATTGTTGAAATATTCATAATTGACATCAAAATATTCGAACTGCGCAACACTACTAAAAAGTGACAGGAGGACGTGACCTGTCACGGATTTTTTGGCGGGAAATGGGAATCGTCATTTATTTTTAGTTATGTGGATTTTGTTGTTTCGTGGGAGTAGAACAGTAGGTAATAATAATAACTGTATGAGATAATAATTTTCACACGGTGTTTTTTTATATCCACAAGAAAATATGACTATTGAATAGATTTTTTCGTTGTAGATTCTAGACATAATATTTTAGTTTTACCTACTTTCAAGATGTGAGTACCTTACCTAGGTACTGAGTTAGTCGCCTCTTAGGTCCTAGAGTGTCGCAATCGCAAAGGTACCTAGGTACTTTGAGAGTTGCGGAGGATCGAAAAAAAAATATGTAAAAATATGTCTGAATTAACTTTAGTCAAATGTGTTGGTATTTAATCGATATGAAATGAAATGAAATAAACTTTATTCGTTACGACAACCGTTTCCTTTTTTTTATATGCAATAAAAAAAGGAGCACAACCAGCGATATCTAAATACGCATTTGACTATTTGTAAATTAATTAAATTCAAATTATAATAACAGCGGACGATAGGGGTCGCCAAATAAGCGAATTTATTTTACCTACCCATAAAAAACGGATTCCCGTTTAACCCGGAATTCCCAAGGAACTCTTTATTAGGATGAACGTATATTCTAATCTCCATTTTCCATGACTGTGGTATATAAATTACTCGTAAGTCGTAACTACACAGCAAATACCTATATAGCTATTTCTACGTAACTCAGGGGTAGGACTATAGGTACCGATACTGTAGCTTCCTTTTCTTTTGGTATAATTACTATACTCTTTGACTGTAGCTTCCTATGAGCAATGTGAAAACAGAATCTGATCAGTAGTTCTAGATAATATTACCCTCTACATTCTAAATTTACACTTACAAACATACAAACTTTATATTTTTTATTTTTAAATATTAGTGCAGATTTAATTGCTGCAAGCAGAAAGAATATCCCACAGATGGTCAAGTGGCAAAATGCTAGGCACCCTGATTTAGGCGTCAATAAAATATCATTGTTCAATGCAAGTGGGGCGAGCTAAACGCAGTTATTTGTGTGTTTTTTTTTTATTTAATTTCATCCTGTACCTATTTAAAACTCACAATAAAACCGTTTAACACAATTATAAAGTCTAAAGTAGTATAGGCAAATTATTTTTATTCCCTTTAAGTATGGTTTGGTAGAGATCGCATTTTAGTTGAAATTAGCTGTGCCCGGCGGTTTCACCCGCGTGAGTTTTGGGATCAGGAACCTTTGCGGACGCAGGCAGAACAACCCGCCAAAGTTACATCACAGTCGGACCAATGGTGTCGAAACGCGTAGAAGACAGACATATTATGTACAATCATTCATTTTTATTTATAAAGAAGATGTAATAGAGTATTAGGTTGGCCGCCCAAAAATCAGTAAAGTGCGAGTCGGACTCGCGTCTCGCTTAGATACCTACTATCAATGCATTGCATTCCTACAAAATTAAAGTTACGTAGGTATATTTGTAACAGTGTACCTATACCAATTTTCAGCGGTGAGCGAATTATTGTTACTTATTATTTTTAAGCGACTTCCAAAAAGGAGGAGGTTCTATGTTCGATTGTATGTATGTTTTTTTTTATGATTTATTTTAGCAATGCAGCATATTTTGATGCAATGCAAGCTTATCGACATAAATTCGGATTGTGGGCATGCCCAAGGCTGCAGGATCCGCGCGTGCATAATGCGTCGGTACCTATTATGTCTTGAGACATGCGACTGTAGGCTCTTTAATAGATAGCCCACGCCTGAGGTGTATCGGCTGTTGTCTATAACATACTAAAACTGGACTAAAACCGTTAGATTTATCTACATTAGGCAGACATAACAAAAGACATGTATCGGTAATGTAATGACAGTCACAAAGTCCCAACCTCAGAAGAATAATTCTTCTGAGGTCCCAACCAATTATTATTTGTTATTTTGACCATATGGCTTTTATTGGGTGGCCACAAATTATTGAATGACAAATATTTATCAATAACGGTAGCAAATATCTCCTAATACCGTAATTTATGGTTTGTTGGTGACACCCGAATATGCAAGCATTTAGTTAGCTAACCCTCCCATTGTCTGCGACCAAATGGTGAAGGCGTGATGGCACAAAATCGCGTGGGATTATTATAATTTTATTGCCTGTATTAATGTGTTGGATTAAATTTAAAATTCCGTAATTTTACTATAAATTTCAATATGTTTCTGTGTGAACTAGTTATTATAATATCAATTTAATCATACACAGTCGGTATACGTAGGCGAGGTAGGTAATGTGACTTCCTTCCAAAAAAGAAATGGGTACCTACTTAAATCTGACTTTGTTCACTTAATTTTTGACTTGGCAACCTTAAATTGTTTAAAATTTAATAAATTTTCCTGCAATATTAGTATACCAATATATCATTAGATAATAACATGGACCAATTAAAATAATAATAAAAGGTCATCAAAAATTTATGACATGGATTAGAAATAAACCGGTTTTATATGAATAGGCATCTTAAATTTTCGTTTGCCACTTTAATTGATTGTGTATAATTACATTTTACGATCTTCTAGGTAAAATTAAAGTTATAGAAAAAAAAACATACCTACAGATCAAGAAGTCACCGTCGCTCCAAACAATGTTTGAATAATGATGAACATTGAACATTGCAATAAATACTTAATCCTATTTATGGGGACACTTGTTCCGCGCAAGTGTTTAATGAATCAGATTAAAGCGGCATCGATTTCTGGTTCATATCTATTCTATTGTCTGTGGAGCGCTAAAACTGACACCACGACACGTTTTGTGCAATATACCTATTATGTAGGAATAGGGATGTTGACGACTTTTGATTATTAAAATTCTAATTAGTTCGTCAGTTAGAAAATTAAAAATCATTAGACACGTATTTTTTTTTTTTCAAATAAATGAAAATACACAGAGATAAAGCGCATTAATGTTTAGGGTGGGGGCTCATGACGTCACTAACCGCTACAAGCCGCCATACAAACTGCACTGGTTAGTGACGTCACACGAAATTTCAACTCAATGTAGGTATCGCCGTTATTTTTTGATTACATAAATAAATAAAATGTCCAATATTTTTTTTTATCTACAAGACGGACTAAAAAAAAAATTAGTCAAATAGCCTATTATGACGTACCTACTAGCTGTTCTTCTTCTTCTGTTAATTATGTTTGTCGGTTTGAACACGTGTCACGTAGGTAAACTCGGTGGTTCCTCTTGTCACGGTTTCTCCAAATCTTTGTTTTTAGTAATCACTATAATCATCATAAAAATCTATTTATTTCCTATGGTTTTACAATCGTTTTGATTTGCCTATTATAAATCTATTTTTATTCCACCTAATTCTCTTGTTCTTAGGGTTTAATTTGGAAAAATATAGTTTGGAAAAATAGTATCTAGGAATTTTCAGTTTCAACAGTATCGGTTCTGCTTTGATAAGACTCGTTGCCTACTCTATAAACTATTATAATTCCATTTTGACTTTTAGGCATTGATATTTTATAACGTATTTTTTACATCAATGCTTGTCGGTCAATTTATTTAAGTACCTATATTACATATACTTTTTTCATCTCATATCTAGCCAACATTTTTGTTATGGTAGTATTTTTAGCGACATTTTATCACTCCAAACCAAATATC
The DNA here is from genome assembly GCA_907165275.2 of Zygaena filipendulae. Classification (NCBI taxonomy): domain Eukaryota; kingdom Metazoa; phylum Arthropoda; class Insecta; order Lepidoptera; family Zygaenidae; genus Zygaena; species Zygaena filipendulae. The sequence continues at coordinate 2,696,388 of OU015666.1, forward strand.
ATCGCAGCTGGCAATGACCACCCGTGACTAGCGCTGCCGCTGCTTGCATCCATCGCCTTTACATAACCAATTTACCACTGCAGTATATCAACTCTTATTTCAAACAAATAAGATTTGAAATCCACTGAAGTTTCGGATGTGTTTAGTATTGTTCAAGTTGGGTGTTCTTTACCGCCGACAGATGGCGTAGTAGAGGCTAGTACAGTAATACCGCGGCAGCTCAGTCATAACGCTCTGTATGATTTTATTGATTGGGAACTGCTTGTGAATTAGATTTTTGACTGTGCCTAGACACCATTCTAAAAAAACATCGGAATAGGTAATTACCTATATTACGTTGCTCTTATATTTATTCCTAGCTGGTCAACTAACTATTTCCTGCGGTTTCACCCACGTTAATTTCGGAGATCCCGCGGGAATCCCGAGATAAAAAGTACCCTATCTGTTATTCTGATGTATAAGCTATATTATTGTAAAGTTTTACTAAAATTCATTCAGTAGTTTTGCGTGAAAGAAAAACAAACATCCATACATCCATGCATACCTACAAGCTTTCGCGTTTATCCCTAATAGGATTAAAACATCATTCATCTTAATTTTAATCATCATACCATTCGACGGATTCTGTTTTTTTATTGCTTTTAATAGGCATGTTGACTAATTTTTATTTTTTAGTCCGTCTTGTAGATTATTAAAAAATATTGTACACGTATTTTTTCTTTTTTTACGTAATCAAAAAATAACGGCGATATATTGAGTTGAAATTTCGCGTGACGTCACTATTCTGACAGTTTGTATGGCGGATTTAGCGGTTAGTGACGTCACGACCCCCTCACCCTAAACTTTGATGCGCTTTATCTCTGTATATTTTAATTTATTTGAAAAAGCAAAAAATACGTGTTTGTTGTTTTTTTATTTTCTGACGGACTAATTAGAATTTTGATTTTCAAAAGTATAGTCCACATCCCCATTTATAGATACTAAAAAGTAAGACACATTCACACACTCGTACCTAGACGTCATAAATTATGATTACATATTTTAACTATTTTAAAAAATACTAATAGGTAAGTATCAAAGAAATATTATTAGAATGTTAGATATCTCTGGGTCTATTATCCTGATAGGGAGATCAAACCCGCAACAGTCAGGTTACCAGGTTACTAGACCAACGGTAGACAACTGGTCAAATACTTTTTGACTAAATACCTATACCCCCTTTCCACTATAGTCGTGGTCATACTTCAGACAGACATACCACGAACGCTATACCGAGGAATTTGTTTTAAGTGCTTCCAATATCCCTCACGATCTCATAATCTTTTGAAACCACTTCAAAAACACATGACGTTGTGTAAATATTTACAATACGGCATGGCACCGTAATGTCTTAGTGCGGGGATTATGGGGTTTTTTATTGTGAGAATCTTGACGGCTATTGCTTTCGGCTGATGGTGCTACAACAACTGTTGTGTGGGGAAAGATTATAAAATTTATGATGATAATAATAATTAGATACTGCACCAAACTATGCACTATATAGATTTGCAGTGATGCTAGATGCTAGCCACATAACTGGCGCGTATAGATCACACGGCGTAGGTTCAAATCTCCATAATATACATGAATATAGCTGTCGCTGAAGGAAAACATCTTCAGGATTTCCAATTCTATCCACCATGTTATCAATATATATATATATATATACTATCAAGTTTTGCCTTGCCATGTATAGCTTCGGTTAACAGATTATTTTGCAGAATGAAATGATAATAATGGTTGGACATTATAACTCAACGCCATCTGGTCCCAAACTAAGTAGGTACAACTGTTATTAAGGATACTATTGCAAAATAACTGATTTACGGTTTAAAAAATTTATTTCTTTAAAAGAATTGCAATTATTCACTTAACTAAAGAAATACAAAAGAAATTTATAATAGTTAGCGGAAGTGTAGTTGATTTAATACATATTACTAGTTTGACTGCATGAAAAACACCCAGACTCGGGTAAATACGAATCTCATAATTTCTTACTAGGATCGAACCCGCGATGCCTGGCGTATAGAAGTCAGTTACGTTAACAACTAGACCAACGGTGCTATCAATCACGACAACCAAAGACATTAGAAACTTCACCTCTCATGGCAGCTTACCTTCTTCTTCTTCTTTAATTATGGCAATCTATCGTGATTTATCGCATTGAATTCTGCCAATGTAGATACGTATTTTTAGCAATTAAAGTAATTATGGCGAAACGCCAATGACTAGTTAGATTATTCCCCAAAATAAAACACGGTTCCCTTTCGAAAACCAGCTTCTTTCTTGGAAAACAAAATGGCTGCTGGACGGTCATGAAAATATCGAACAAAAACCGCGACAAGCGTCCACTTGCTACGACTTCCACAGGTGCCTAAGCAACTTACCTAACCAATAATAATACAAAAAAAATTAAAATATATCGCGGGTTTTATGAAATTCAAATGCGTTTCTCAGCTGACTGTACCTACAAGTATCACTAAAGTCACACACAAACTCTCACGTGTAATTGTCACTTGGGCCTTTGACTCGTCGCGTATCAAATTCATAATAATTTGAGGAACAATTAAGTTGGCCTTTCATCTTATACACCTTTGTGGTTGAGAACATTAAACGTGCTATTTGACTTTAGAGCATTTAATAGAGAGTTCACCTCAAAGAAAAATGTGCTCGCAAACAATTACATGTACGTAGGTACGTACCTATGTAACTACGGGCCCTTGTTTGGAGGCGACGCTGACTCAGACAGTAGAGATGGGTGCAAATTTTATCGATAACAATTAGAATCGTGCAATGTGTATCATGAAATTGCCAATTTTGAAGGGTGTTACCCCAAACACCCTTGTCAAAATATGGTTATATGATCCGATAGGCTGTCTGTTAACGAAACAGATTGCGGCAATTAGAACGATAAAACTGCTTGTTCCTAGAAAACTAGGTCAGAAAATGCTGCTTCTCCGGACCTAACCATGCCATAATCGGAGCGAAGCGTTACGTAAAAAGCTGTTCCCCGTATTTGAACTAAGTTTTTTCAATGTTAACATAATGGAACAGTTTTTCATTGATAAAGAAAGTGAACTGGTTTGGTTTGATTATTCGTTAACGGTATATGATATAAAAAAAATCTTTCACGTCGACATTGCCATGGCCACTCTTGATCAGCTTGCAAAATTTGGTTTCAATAGGTCAAACGTTGTAGGACTCCTCTTCGCGAAGGACTATTCCACTTTTTGATCGCATAAGGAGCTCCGCTCGCTACATTCGCTTCGCTCCAATTATAGATTTGTAAGAATATTGATGTAAAAAATACATTTATTATTGTTATTAGCAACTCCTAGTATAGTATTATATTATCTGTGCTCGGGGTTTCCTCGAGAACTCTACATCTTACATGCTAGATAGGTACCTACTAACATACTAACACTCATATAACTTAGGTACCTGGTACCTAATAAATAAAATATCTGGGCGACCGAGCTTCGCTCGCGCTCAGTGTAATCGTTAGGAATTAACATTCGGCTACTAATTACATATCTTTCGGTTCTGTTTCTGAACATTCAAGTTAGGTACACTACCTACTTTGTGAAATAAAAGTTATTCGACAATTTGTTTTTTATTTTATCGATAAGTCTGAAGTCTTAGTGTCCCCTCTCTGGCGCACCCTCACAGCTTTGGTTGGCCTTTGTGGAGCGCCTCTAATATTCGCTTTGTTACACTGAAAAATGTTCCTTTAGTCGTCGCTTAGATGGTATTAGGTAGGTACATCTTACAATCTTTTGCCTACATTTATATACTTCTACTATGCACGTACCTAAGTAGATAGTAGATATCTACCTATGATTACGTACTTATTTATTTAATCGGAGTGCTATAATTAAGTAAAACCTATTTTATTTATCCTTTATAGAATGAAAATACATAAACAAATCCATACTAATATTTGTAAGACCAAAGTGAATCTGTTATTAGATAGGTAGGTAAGTGCCTAAATTTATTAATTCCCCTTTTTTGACTCGTTGCCGTACACAAACAGTATGTACGATTCAACGTTTGAATTATAGGTACCTAGCATAATTTTTTTAATTAAAGATTTTGATTAATAACAAGACTGACCAAGGCGTTTCTAATATTACACATGCACTAACTTATCCTTTCCTTTCCAATGAATAATCTTAAAAAGAGAACTTACTTTTTATGTCATGTCATAGAGGTCAAACGGGCATGTGCATTGATGGTAAGCGATTACCGCCGCCCATGGACATCTGCAATACCAGAAGGCATGCGGGTGCGTTGCCGACCTAGAATGGGGATGGGAACTGGCTTTCAAGCGAACCTGCCGGAACACACCGTTAGGTGCTTGGGGACAGATTTTTAACTTGAAGGTGGTAGCTAGCCAGCCGGGCCCTATAAAGTGCCCTACCACCATGCACGGTACTTATAATGATAAATACTAAAAAAACTAAGTATAGGTTATTATCTCTATTTGGACGCAGATAAGCAATAACATGTTAACCCACAAAATTAAGTTACCCATTCAGAACGATTTATTGAGAGTTAGGGAACGTTTTTTAACTATATGTTTACCTTATTACATTGTTTAAGTATGTAACTGAATATTGAACATAAAAAGTTTTGACAGAAAATGGCGTTATAATTTTAAAACACGATTTACTCAAAATTTCTCCAGTGTGGGTTAACACACTATTGCTTATCTGCGTCCATTTATACCTACTTGCCACACTAACGTCTGTAGAACGGGAGTCGGGTCGTGGAAACATTTTTTCCTCTGATAGCAATCTGTCGAAGGGCTAATGAATTTAGCCCCTCGCTCGTCCAACGGAGTTGGAGTGGGTGAAAACATGTGAAGCGATGGTCATTCGCAAGTGAAAACTATTTAGCAAGGTTTTGTGCATGTAAGGCAGGTATGATAGGTATATGCGCTATCTTTCTAGATTTATTTGAATACTATAGCTGTTCCCCGCGGTTTCACCCGCGTTAATTTCAGAGATCCCGAGTGAACTCCGAGATAAAAATTATCCTAAGTTACTCTTAATAACATCAGCTATCTCCTAGTGAAAGTCCCGTTAAAATTGGTCCAGCCGTTTCAGAGATTACCCAGAACAAACAGACACAGACCGACAGACAGACTGACAGACAGACAGAGAAAAATGTTAAAAATAGATTTTTCTATGTTAGTACCGTATATACTTTAGTATGCATTTAGTGAAAAGCTGTTAATTTTAAATATGATACTTTCAATCAAAACTTAAATTTTATTTATATGTCTAGATTAAATTTTTGCTAAAATTAACTTGGTATTTATAGCAAAAATAAAATTTTCATTTAGAAATTATTATAGAGATTTAAAATTTTGTGCAGACTAGCTGGTTCTCGCGGTTTCAATCGTATAAGTTTCGTTTCCTATTAGTTCCGGAATAAAGAAAAGTATCATAAATCCTTTAAATGGCGATAAACTTTTCTGCCTTTCCTGTATTCTGATTCTCTTAATTAAACGCTCTATAAATTTTTGATACCTTAGCAAATTCAAATAACGTAGGTTCTACTACTTTATTATACGTATAACGATTGTATAATAAAGCAGGTATGCAATAAAACGATCACCATTAACGGTCGGCATAATAATATTGGTCATAAACCTATGTCGTACTACGGTCCGAGATGCCTCGGCGGGGGGAGGGTGAGGTTAGGTTAGGTTATAGTGGTGTTATCCCGTATTGGCGCGGTGTGGGCGAGTGTAGGAGGCAATCGCACATTGGCGCGTGTAGTCGCGGGATTGCGGCAATATAGCGCGATGGCCGGCGGCTCATTTAATCACGCGACGGAATGTGCCGGGATGAAGAGACAAGGACCGCTCGCCAAGTGTGGAAGAGGCTTTTTACGCTACCATAAAAAATTGCAACTATTATTACGTAAAGAAGCTACACTCTCTGCATCTCCCACTTATCTCATGAAACAAGATGTTTCAATACGCTTGAGCTGTCGGTGAAAGAAAAAATCATGAGGAAGCCATAGCATAGTGGTAGGTCATACTTAGCTGGCTAGCTGCCACCTACAAGTTAAAAATATATCGCCAAGCACCTAACGTTGTGTTCGGGCAGCTTCACTTGAAAGCCAATTCTCATGCCTCACTAAGCATCAGGTTAAAATCAGGCATTTGAACGTTAGGCTGTTGCTGTTTTGCTTGTGTCGGACAATAGGTATTTCGCCGTACCACGGCGCGAGCCAAACGCCACAGATATATCCCTATTTCCCTTGGTCATGGCATCACGCGTGAACGGGTGGACCGATCACCATTAAATGTATAGACACACGTTGTCAGGGGTACAGAGAAGGACATAGGTTACTTTTTATTCCGGAATCCCTGCGGGAACTCCGAAATTACCGTTTGTGAAACCGCGGGGGACAACTTAGTAATATTATTGTATTATCCTACTCTCTACACGCGATGGCTTTTTAAAGTTTAAAAAGTCCATCTTCATACTTATAAGACTTGATCCTGACAAAAGGCGCGCGGACATTGCACGCTTATTGGACGAGTCAATAATGTACTGGAAGGACTACGGATGGACACGACAACATATTTGTATATATAGACAGCTTCGTAAGCACCAATAAACGTTGTCAACCATAATGTTGGCTTGCTCCTTTGAACAGAATTGGGGAAAATTATATTTGTGAGAATGAATTTCTGTGAAAGTTAATCTTACCGGGAATAATTCGGAGCTTTTTTGTTATATTAATACTTTTTTGGTAGTAGCAAACAAATAAAACTAACCCCTGGAAGTAATTCATCTATTCCACTTGGGACAAGATTATGACAAAATTGAAATATCTAGATACCTATACTGCCGCGCTTACGAAAAACGCATTATGTACGATTTTTTGTGAAACAGAGTTATATAGATATTCGGAATCAGAAAAACGAGCTCTATTACTTTCCCATACATACCATTTCAATATTCCTAATAAAACCCCGCTTTTCAGTACTCTTAAACGCATTAACATAGTTATAAATAATATTTTACTTACTAAAAACGCATCACGTACAGTGCTAACAATAAGTTCTTTTTTTAAATTATAAATTTAATGTTAACTTTTTAATCATTATTATAAAAAGGAAAGTGTACCTTTCACTCTGCTGCACCTCTTAGTCCAAGATGCACATCAATAGCTAACTATAAGTTCCGGAGATATATGTAGGTAAAATAATAAGAAAAAAACTTTAACCGCCTTTTTCTCGGATGTTGCAAAAAGGTACTTAATGCGTTTTTCGTAAGCGCGGCAGTATACAACATCTGATGTTTACGGCGATACCTGTCGATTATAAATAAACACTACTGTTTTCGCTTTTCTGATTATTTAAAAACTAATAATAAAGTAAAATAATTAAGTTTTTTTAAAATAGTTTAACAAATTAGTCATTGAGTGTTTTTTGATTGAAAGTATCATATGCGAATAAAATAAAATTTTAACAATAAATTCAAACCGACTTCAAGACACAAAAATTCACTACACTAAAAAATTAAAAAAGTTAAAAATAAGATTTAAGTACAATTTTTTTATACTTTTCTCATCAAAATAATATATCTTCGCCTTATTTTGTGCAAAAGTACGGTAACTTTTTATATATACGAAAAACAAATAATTACAATCCACAAATAATTACATATAATTACAAATAATTTTAATCCACAAAGCATCAAATACCCGCCAATACCTAGCTAATGCTGAGTTTTTTTCGGTAGAGCATGCAAGATATAGGTAATAATACTTATTATGTCTATAAACTCAGATTTAGCACAGTTTATGTTTGATTCTTTTTTTTGTGTGTAATAGATATATTTTCTTTCTTTCTTTCTTCTTTCTTCAAATATTTCCACATTTTAATCCAGCGGGTAGTTTCCGGGGTATAAAAATCAAAATTCTATTTAGTCCGTCAGATAATAAAAAAAATAGACATGTATTTTTTTGCTTTTTCAAAATATTGAAAAAATACTAAGATAAAACGCATTAAAGTTTAGGAGTGGTTAGCTCTTGACATCATAACGTGCTATAAAATTGTAGCATGGCGTGACGTCACGCGACATTTCGACTTAATGTAGGTAGATATCCCCGTTATTTTTTCATTACGTAAAAAAATACGTGTCCAATATTTATTATTTTACAAGACCGACTAAAAACTAAAATTTGGTCGACAAGCCCACTGTGCATTACCAACTGCACAGAACATCCACTCAAACCTAATTACAGTCCATCATCAACAACCCAGTTTGAGCAACGAAAAAAAATATCGCCAATCTTTTATCTAAACGTCCTTACATATATCATGGGTATTGTATTCAGAGGAAAATGTCATTCATCGACAAAGAATAAGGTATTGAAGTGCTTCTTCGCGTGGCCAAGTGTCTAATCCTTCAGAAATCGTCACCATTGTAGGCGACGGGAGATAGCATTAATCTGCCTCTCGGAGACAAGGGATATCCATCAATTGTCAACATAGGAGGCCGGAGCGCATCCCCCACCCGCTCCCACCTCGAGTGCCCTCCCTAAAGTGAGGTCCGTCAAAGATTAACGAAATGATATTTTTAAATAACAACAATAATAATAAAATCTTTATTTCAGACATTAAGTCCATAAATGGTTAGTGAGGAGTTAATAACAAGTTCTGCTTACATTCTATGTTAGTATTATTAGTATTTTATCAAAACAGAAAAACATTAATTAAATTTCATGGTTGTGCACCAGCAAGGCAAACCCAGTGTCTCCGGAAGGGACAGTCCAGTCTGTGACCTATCATTTTAAGGATGCTGTTCCGAGTGCTATACAGGCGCTGCAGCAAGGAAGCCGCTTTCTTGCGCATGATAGCATGAAAGCCATCGGTGCGAGCTTCAGCAAACATGCCAGACGCACTGCAGCGTCGCAACAGCATCCTGAAGGCGTTGTTATACTGCACGCGCAGGACGTTGTAGGTTCGACTTGCATATGACACCCACAGGCCGGTCGAATAGAAGGACTAACAGAACGCCTCAAATAGAGTTACTTTGACGTCTGTCGTGCAACGAGCGAACCTACGAGCGAGCATATTGCTTTCACCTTAAAGAACCGTACAGAATTTTTAAGGAAAAAAGTGTTTTTTTTTTTTTATTGTATCCACGGTAGTGGTGTAGTGGTGTAAAGGTAGTTAAGGGGTTGGGCTATTAGGCTGAATCTTTTATATCTCACGTGATATGGTAGTAGGAATTAAGTACCTGACCTGCCTAATTTCACTTTAACTAAAAGTCAAGCAGTTATACTCGCGGTACGTTAGGTATCGCTCGTGTAAATTTTCTATCCCTCAGGAACAATACTTTTTTTAGATAAAAGATACCTTATGTGTTTTTCTGTACCCTGGCTATCATGTATGCGAAATTTCAAGACGATCGGTTGTATGCTTATGACGTGAAAGTAAAAATTCATTAAGTATACATACCTATACTCCTATGTACCTATTAGGTACATAAGTACATTTACTACTGATGTCGACGCAGTTCCACCTGCGTACCTACATTTCGGAATATCCGCAAGAACTCTTTATATCATAACGAAAGTAATTTCCAAATCTACACACAACTAATTGTAACTATATCCACGTGAATTTTGGACTTCTCTCAGGAACCTCCGTCCCGGTTTGTTCCCGCATAAAAAGTATCCTAAGCCACTCATAAGTCATATTGTATTTTTCGAGTGTCATCCTTACATATATTATAAAACAAAGTCCTCCGTTGCGTGTGTCTGTCTATAATCTGTCTGTCTGACCGCGATAAATTTTCATGCGTGTATAGATAGAGTGATTCAAGAGGAAGGTTATATACCTATATTTTATCCTGAATTTCCCGGGTGAAATCCGAAGTTACCGTGTGTGACACCGCTGGGACAGCTAGTCTGTTATAGACAAAAGCCTGGGATAATTTAAAAAAAATGTGGACTAGCTGTTCCCCGCGGTTTCACCCGCGTTGATTTCGGAGTTATTCCGGGATTAAAAGTACCCTATGTCCTTCTCTGTATTCCTGGCACTGTGTTTACGAAATTTCATAATAATCCGTGGAGCCGTTGAGGCGTGAAAGCGTAACAAACAAACAAACAAACGAAAAAACTCACTTTCACATTTATAACATTAGTAGGTACCTATTTATTTACAGACCGAAAGATCATTTTGTAATTTACAGCGACACTGCGCACTGTGTGAACTCGGAAACGCTACCTTCGTTGCAATTATCTGCAGGCACTATATTATCTCCGATGATCATTGATCGTGTAGGTAATCGGCGGTAATGTGGACACTTCAACGCGATCACAGCCGTTTCCTTTGATGCGTGCCCAAAAACCGACAATTCACTGGTCGCAGGCGATCATAGACGGTGATCGGCGAGTACAGCCGTATGCTTTCTACACTATCGTGATCGCGTATACATAATCGTCTGTACTCGGCGATAATGTAGTGGAGCCATAACAGTTGCGCCTCTACGCTTACAGCAGCTCTCTAAGCTAGTCTTTGCGAGCCACCCACCGCACGCGGCGACGGGGGAGTGAGCTAGTGATTGTCAAAATTTGGCTTCGTAGAACAAAGCGGTATTTACCGAGTGAGGAGGCTCTTTGTGCCGGCATTACACCACTCTACATAATATTGTGAAACTTCTAACAATACACTGTTTGCAGCTCTGGGGTTCGAGACGTATTATGAGTTTTTGTGTGAGAAAAAAAAAATCGGTCCGTTTGATGGCTCTGATTTTGTTGAAAGCGATATATGTTTTTCTACATGTTTACCCACGCTCGATTCTCTACCTAGAAATGATAATCGATAGTACCTACCCATTTTGGTAAAGAAAAGGTGTTAGAGATTAGACTTTGTCGAACTTAAAAACTTTAAATTAAAAAGTATTGCTCTCTGTTTTGTTTCTAATACTCTTAATGAGTTTCTGTTTCTCTACTTACTCAAGGTACCTACCTAAGTAAATTAGATTTTGTAGCGGATGTTGAACGAGGAAGCTGTGAAAGTAGGTACCTATAATGCAGTTTACTTTGCCAAATAGTCACAAATGACTTCTAGGCTTTACTTATTAAATTGTGACTTCACTGAGCTTAGAAAAGTTTTAATAAATGTGGTGGATATTTCAACCAGATGTTTCTATTACTTATTAGATTACCTATTTAGATTACGTAGGTACCTACGTACCTACATATACCTGTTAATAGATAACATAAAACCAGTAAGTAGGTAAATAAATGTAGGTAAGTACCTTTACATTTATTGTGATATTACCTATAGTTATATTCGTCTAATATTTAGTGTCTTTTTTGCAATGAAGTATAGGTAGGTATTAGTTATAATTTTATTGAGTAATTTTAATATAGATTTTATTAGTCATTATCAGTCCTAAGTATAGGTAGGTATAATAGGTACCTATGTATACAGTACTTTTAAAACTTTGAAATTTTTTAATGGGTCATAAGATATTTTTTTAACCGTTCTATTTATTCAAATAAGTTCTCTACCCTTAATTATAATTTTTTTGTATTTATAAATTTCTGTAGCGGTTATTCACTTGCTTACTTCCTCCTATTCCTAAATCCTATGCTGTGGTAGCTAAAATTAAATGAAGCCTACACAGACATGTACCTAATACCATAGAGGGAATCAAACCCACATCAACCAGCTTAGAGCTAACGCTTGAGAACTTTCATTTTCGTGACATTTCCAATTGCTTTGAATAAAGGGGTAACCTATCATAAAAACTCCACCCTACACATTCTAATTTACGTGATACACCGCCAAATTAAATAACAATTTATACCACAGTGTACCTACACAACCGAGCGTTATAGGAGCCGAATTATGCCGAAATTAATTGGCCGAAAACAAGTTCGGAAATTCGAGCACGCTACACGTTCGGTGGGATCCGGTTCGAAATTCAAATGAGGAGGCCCGCCCCACCCTTCGCCCCGCCCAGCCGCCATCTTGGATACGGGTGGGGGCGCACAGGGGGCTGCGCTTGATTATGAAACGATAGAAACGTCCCGGAATTGTTATGAAAACGAGACGTACTTATGTCTTTTGTGTAGCGGCATCCCTTTTCTTCAGCCTGTTCTGACAAATTTATAAAAATCTATAGCTAGTAATGGTACGATCTACTGAATAATTTCATTCCACGCCGAGCCGCGTTCGGTATCAGATTAAAACAATTGCCGGCGGAACGCTAAATGAATAATGATTTTTGAAGGAGTTCTGAATTTTGGTGTGGAATTTTAAATTTTATTAGATAGGTAGGTACCGGGCCACTGCCGATCGATGATATTCGATTAACGATATTCGATCAATCGGTGCAGATCTGATCGTGAAGACGGACTAACAAACATGTTGTTTAGTTTGACATTTAAATTGTTAGTAAGTTAAGATTTATAAGGATAACATTATACCTACATACCTATACCTAGGTATACCTACAGGTTGACTTTTCTTTTTTTTTTTCTTTTTACCCCACTCAAAACGTTTATACAAAACATGACCCAATCTAATAGCAACCCAAAAATCACAAAGATTTGTCCGGGATGCTAGACAAAAGTTGAGTTTCGTTAAAAAATATAGAAGTAACGACATCACACATGAGCACACACAGCAAACATACACAATATTATCTAATTACAACATAATAGTAGTACTCGATCGCGCTCAGCCATCTGTAGGTAGGTAGGTAGGTAGTACCTACTTATAACCATCAACGTGGTACTGAAAACCCTTCTTTATTACAGAGCTCTATCCAATTGTACTAAATCATTTGCTAAAAACATAATTTCTATTAAGGATAGCAATTCCATTTAAAATAAATTTACAAAAAGTAATTTAAAACAAAGTGAGTAACAACCTACCTAAGTACCTACTCTTCGTTAACAACTGCAACATTTAAAATTTAAAGTTTACATACCTAGTTATAATTTTTTAAGAGTGGCGCCTTTTGAGCCGCCTACATAAGTTACATAAATTTGACACTAAGGACTTTGGATGTCTTATTTGACTGAACCACATGCAGCTGTATTTATTTAGATAAAATATTTTCAGATAGGTATAGGTACTTACGTAAACACAAACAGAACCTACCTACCTAAAGGTAGAGTTTGCCGAGAATATACTGCAATATAGTTAGGTCACTAACTATTGCTGGCGCGGTCACCTACTTAATAAGAAGGATTTCAACAAAATTAAAACAGCTTTATTTTCGAAATTGGAATACGCTGCAAAATTCCATAAAAGCCCGAACTCAATTTCAAATAACTTTGATATCAATTGGAAAAAAGTCAAAAGTCAAAGTTTGCAGATTGCAACTATTGAAAAACTGTCGCCTCGCGTCTCCAAGTTCGCTTCTTGTAAAGTAACAGTTGGGGAGACTTGCGGCGGGAACGTCGCCGTGACAGTAGGTAGGTATTCCGTTTCGGTTCACGGTACGTGGCGGACATTTTGCGGTGTCGGAGTTGGCTGACACTCGCCGTATTCAAACCCACTATTTAAGTTGGTACGTGTACATCTTACCTACCAAATAGTGTTGCCAGATTTTACATTTCTGGCGGTATATACCGTTTTTCACATTTTGTGGGGACGCGTCCTGTCAAAAATTCTGCACTTTACCCTTAGTAGCATGAGTAGATATGTATTGCTATATGAAGTGTTGAATAGTTGAATTTAAATTGAATTTAACCTATTGCGGCTTACCTACTCACGGCCTGATATGTTACGAACTCTAGGATTCTTTCCTATGGGGTAGTAGAGTGCATGACACAAAAGTTTACAACACACATGTACAAAGTAATTTAACTTCCATTTGCAAGTAATACCTATAAAAGGTAAGTATTTTTGATTATGATTATATAAGACTAGCTGTTCCCCGCGGTACCCACAGTAATTTCCCGCGAGTTCCCGTGGGAATTCCAGGTTACAATATAGCTTATAACAAATAACGTGCCTTCCAATTGGTAATAGTACATTGTTATCCTAGGGGTGAAAGTAACTTATTCAGTCCCGAGACGGGGTTTGGCGCCCGAGCGTAGCGAGGGCGCCAATAGATCGAGGGACTAAATAAGTCTTTCTCCCGAGGGTAACACTGTGCTTTTCATTACGAATGCAAGGAAAGTCAAAATAAAAATAGGAATTAGCTAAAGAAAAAATGAGTGAAGATCGGATAGTCGCTTGACACTTTCCCACCTATTTCTTTTTCTTTGGCCGGCTAGCTATTCAGCCAGTATTTTTTATTTACATTGTGGCGACCTAAAAAAAATATTTTCTTTAATTATTAAGTATTAATTAAAGAAAATAAAAAAATATAAATAGGAATTAGCTTAAGAAAAAGTGAGTGAATTTTATTTTAATTAATACCTACTTAAACTTTACGTTATTTCAATTTTACATCGCGCTGGCTGTATAGAAAGTTGAAACATGAATCAATAGAAATGTGAAAATAGACCTAGTTTTTTTGTCAGTTGAAAGCGATTCTCCCTAGGGCTGAAAAGGGTTACTTTCAACCCGCTTCTCAGGCAACTTCAGACCTACTTTCCGAGTATGAGTAAAGAAAAAGAATTTTCAAAATCAGTTCAGTAGATCCAGAGATTACCTACTCCCTACAACATCAGAAACTTACAAACTCACAAACTTTACCTCTTTAATCTTTATAATATTAGTAGGTACAAATTGAGTCAACTATAGTCTATAGGTACATAGCCACTCGACTAGAATAATTTATGTAGGCACCTGCCTATATTTTAAAATAGGTATTCGTAATTCAATGATCAGCTAACTAAGCACATAAATCCTGCTATTTAACCTATACCTACTATTTTTATTATTGTCCCGGTAGAAAAACTTATCTGGTAACACTATACTGCCAAAGCTCAACGGCGACTGGGCAATTCCATAGTACTGTAGGATGCTCTACTAATAATGTTACTTTACCACAAAAAAGCTGTTCGGGGTAGAATTGTAGAAAAGCTCTTAGTACTCTCGTTGTATGCTAGAAAAAACCGTACCTATACCTAGATAGGTACTATTACGGTTTTTTTTTGTTCCTAATTTTGTTTCAAGAGTTGGAAATAATAGTGAAATCAAGCATCGTCGCGTAGAACGTTTAGAAACAGGTGCGTACATGGTTTAGCCATCAGCAACCGTCGTCAATCGCTTCGCTTCCCATCTCACTGCGCCTCCCTATTCATCCTTAAATTCACCCCTATTTCCGGCCAGGGCTACCCACAGTCCTGTCCCATACCTAGGTACGTACGACCTGTTGAGATCTGAAAAACTAGCTATTTTAAGGTACAAAATAAGAGACGGTAAAAATAGATACTTTAGGAGTCGTTCGGAAATTAAAATGAAGCGCTACAAGTACTTATATATTACCTACAATAAAGTGGCCAGTTTAATTAACGACTAGCTGTGCCCCGCAGTTTCGCCTGCGTGTTTCGGAATTCCCGCAGGAACTGCAAAGTAGTCTAATTTACTCCTTATATAATATCAGCTAATTAGCAGTGAAACTCTCGTTAAAATATGTCCAACCGGTTCGGAGATTCACCCGCACGAGTTTCGGAATTCCCGTAGGAACTTCAAACTTCTTTCAAATTCTCCTTCTCCTTACAATAACAAACACAACAAAAAAGAATTAGCGAAATTGGTCCAGCCGTTCACGCGTGATGCCGTAGCCAAATGAAAATAATGAAATAGGGATTCATAATACATATAGAAGAAATATATAAAACTAGCTGTCCCCCGCGATTTCATCCGCAGTAATTTCGGAGTTCCCGCGGGGGTTGCGGGAAAAAAGTACTCTATGTCCTTCAGTTCCCGAGGGAATTCCGGGATGAAAACTATCCTATCTTTTAAGTTGACCCATATTATAAATGGTTACAAAATTTTATCAAAATCCGTTCAGTAGTTTCGGAATCCATCACGGACAAACAACGTGACACGTGATTTATACAGCCTGTTACCGAAAGGTGTGGTCAAAATAAACGATCGTGTAATGTTAATGGTAAAGAATGATTGAACGATGATGGCAGTGCTGATACGAAGAAATAAAATACGATAAAATTTTATCGACTTTGCTTTTTTAACTTGCCTCTGTACATCACTAGCAATCAATTGAATCGGTCTGATAACAAGTCAATGACCCCGGCCCTGACCCCTGGCCCGGCGCACCGTACCGCCGCACTCTTCGACTTCTGCTGTCTTAGTATTTTTACACGCGACAATGTTAGTAAATAATAGGGTAAGGTACCAGTATTCATCCTACTAACGACTTTTTGACGTTTGAGTTGGCAGGATTCGTCTGATAAAGAAACTAAAAGATAAACTCTGAAAGATAAACTAATAAATAAACCAATCGTAAATAAAAACAATAAATTTTACCATTACTTATAACATTAGTTTTTTTACATTTGAAAAGAAAACCGCGTGTAGTAAAAAACATTTCAGACATAACAGCTCATACAGCTCTTGTTGACAGACAGCACCTGCATAAAATAGCTAATTTTTCCCTTAATTACGCATCGCTCCTGTCACGTGAAGAACTAGAGCAATTTGGGAATACGTGATTCGTTTATTCCAATTATGACTTAATTTAAATATTTATGACTTATGACCAATTAATAACGCTGACCACTGGTCCTTTTACCCGATACCCCCTACCCCTATCTGATTTTGAGCACGCGGCCATTATGAAATGGGCGTGGTTCCTTTCAAAATGGGTTGCGCCCCCGCACATCGTCTTGAACCTTTTCTAGGGTTGCCGAATGTTCAATGACTACCATTACTTCGCAATAATTTTTTGTACTTAGAAACGGATGGTCGCGGGTTCAAGAATACCATTACGTCATATTATTATGTGATGATATTTTTCAAATACCCCATACGATACGTACGTCTTCAATAGCTTAGCACTCATTATTGAAGTCAATTAATGAAGCCCTTATTTTGTTAAGTAACCGCCTCACTCACTCACTCTTTAGTTAAATTTAATTAATCATAAAAACGAGTCTAAGTGCGACCGTTAGTATTGTTTTAGTAACGGATTGTCGTGGGTTCAATTTCCACATCAATCTCAGACCATTACATCATATTATGTGATGATTTTTTTTTTTTAAATATCCCATTACGATACATACGTCTTCAATAGCTGCTCACTCATTATTTATTGTAGTCAGTTAATGAAGCTCTTATTTTGTTAAGTAACCGCCGCACTTACTAACTCTTTACTTAATTTTAATTAATCATTAAAATGACTCTAAGTGCGACCGTTAGTATTGTTTTAGTAATTAGTAGGCGCCTAAATAGCAAAGGAACAGCTTGCATTGAACAGGAAATGATTTCGTGAAAAAAGCTCCTAGGACAGTAGAAGTATGAAGGAGCTTAGATAAATGTTAACAAAAATAATTGAGACTGCCAGCCCTATTTACGTAGAATCAATAGAAATATGCGTAGGTAGCTACCTAACGCTTCGTGCGTTCTTTTCTTTTAGTTTTCTCTGTCTTTCTTCTGCCTAGGGATCTAGGGATGTCAATTGTTCAATGATTAGGTACCATTACTTCGCAGTTTTTTATTCTAAAACAACTGGTCGCGGGTTCAATTCTCACATCAACACCAAATAAATCAGACCAAATAAATCATTACCTAAACCTACCTAAAAAATTTGTGATATCTTTTTTAAACACTTCATCATAATTCACAGCCCCGTCTTCGATAGCTTAACTCATTGTTGATGCTCTTATTTTCTTATTGTTTTACACTTTACGTGCCTAAATAGCGAAGAAACAGCGTATACACGAAATTATTTAGAAAAAAGTTACTAGGAGAGTAGAAGTAACTAGGAGTAAAATAGTTTGAAACAAAAATAAATTGGCAGCCCTATTTACGTTGCGGTGTCAATAAAAACATAGTATAGCTACCTACCTGATGCTTACTGCATTTAGTGTTACCAACTCTCAAAAATATTTACCCCTAAAGGTTAAGTTGAAAACCCTTAAATTCCCATAAATAAAATAATATTACTAAAAAGTTTATAAATAATAAATAGCGCCAAGATTCAAGCTTTGGTTTCAAAATTATTATGATTCATAATGATTCAAATTTTTGCTAATTATGAAAATCTTTTGAAATTATGGCTTTCTTATTAATCCTAGAAAAAATTATAAGAGACTTTATTTTTATAAAATTTTTTTATTGAACTTCGGACAACTTGTTTAAAAAAAAATTTGTACAACCAATATTTTCGCCGTAATATCAAAAATTCGACAACATTAATAATTGTTATTTTGAAATTTCAGCAAAAACCTGGTTCTAATAAAAATTATTATTTTTATTAACAAAAAAAATAAGAAATAAAATATGAAAAAAAAAAACAACCGAAAAACCCCTAAAAATGTAATACCCCTAAAAAACCCACCGCATTCATTTACTCCCTAAAAGTTGGGGGGAAACTCCCTAAGTTGGAAACCGTGCCCGCATTCTTTTCTTTTGGTTTTCTGTGCCTGTTTTTTATCTTTCTTATCTAGTGCCCCGTATTGTACAGCACGCATTTGATGTCCTGTACACGACTTCCGGTGTTGTGCTTTCCGCCCCGTACAAGTTGGGCATCAAAATAACAGACAGTACCGAGAATGTTCGTCACTGCAATGTACATTGGAATTGGTGACACCACTCCTCGGCTGCCTACGGTTAAAGAAAGTAATTGCAGCTGAATAAATACAGGAGGAACAAAAAACCGGCAATCGCTTTGTTTAAAACAAATTTTTCGTAGTTTAATAGTTCTTAATTTTAATTTCTTTAAAACTAAAGCCTTTTTGATGGTTGTTGCAGCTGAATAAATTTTACAGGAGGAGAAAAAAACCAGAAATCGCTTTAAAACAAATATTCCATAGTTTAAGGATTTCATTAATTTTAATTTCTCTAATACTAAAGCGCTTTTTGGTGGTTGTGACTTGTGAGTATGTGGCAACGTCCGTTATGCGTAAAAAGCAGCAAAAACACAAAAATCATCCATTTTGAAAAAAAAAACAGTTGCTTAAAAATTTTAAATTAAGAAAATCGTTGAACTATGGAAGGTGTGTAAAGTGATTTCCGGTTTCTTGCTCCTTCTGTAAAATTTATTCCGCTGCAATTTGTTTTACTGTGGGGCAGTCGAGCCGGTCGATGAAACTATGCCTCCTTTTTTTGTGCTCGTTTACACTACTTACCCAAATACTGGGTCAAGTTATTGTCAAAAAAACCACTAATTATTTATGTTTGATCTGTTACAAGGACTTTTTGCCTTTAGGCAGGGCGTAGAGCACCCCGACATTCTTGGTTTGTACTGGTGACCACTGACCAGGTCACGCGAGCCGAGCGAGCTTTGAATAGTTCATGATGTGGTCGACCATTTATTTTCATGAAATGCCACCATCTCATGAAATGGTCGGCCACATCACATCATTACTTGATCAAATCTTAGATGTGGCCACGAAAATTTGCGATGAATAATAATTACCTTAGTAAATATTAAACTTCGACTAATTGTAATTTGAATTTACGCCATATTTTGAGAAAATAATTACTAAACTCTATCTGCATTGTATTGAACACTACAAAACGGAGAACCAAATAGACGTCATAATTCTTCGCCAATAGCAGAACAATACTTTACGTACCGACAGAATGCACGACACCGGAATAATACAGCACAGCATATCAAGGCCGGTGATTCGAAATAAGGTGTCAGTAATTCTGAACTGTACATTCCAGTGTCGTAAAATCTTGGGTCGTGCATTCCTGTGTCGCGGATTCCGGTGTTGTACATTACAGGGACTGGGTAGCCAATAGCCATTATTATTAGTATTATCAGGTACGGGGGCGGGCGGTGCAATTGGAAAAAAAAACAACAATATGTCGGGATTGTTATTAATTCATAAAATATCTTTAATAATCAACAGTCAACACTACGAAATAAAGCTGTGTGTCGGTGCAGGTGGAATTAGCTTGCGTAAGGTTCGAAAGTTGGTCTAGGCTAGGATAGATTTTTGAAGGTAAATAAGTGGATGAACGTCGCGTCGTCTGCCGTGCTGAAGCACTTAGAGGAGAACCCAAGAACCAGTATACGTAGTGCTGCAGTGGAGTAATTCATGTAAAAGTTTGGTGTGTACTGCGGCACGATCGTCACCATCCGTGCCACTTCCATTGTATCCACTGGCTTTGTTCTTCATGTGTTTCTACCAGTGTTACCAAAATCAGGTCGACATATGATTGACGAGAAGAATTGCTGGATTGAATATGAAACGTGAATAATTCCAGTGATAGTGATACCATGTGCGGTGTGCCGCGTGCGCACTACCTACCTACTCGTCCTTGAAAGAAAAATAACGTCAGTTCTTTGAAGTGAGCCGCCCCGCGGTTGCGGTTGTCACTTCTTTGATAACGCCGCCTGCTAATGTTGCTACTACGCCACGCCGGCCACCGCACATCACCTACTAGGAAATAATAAATGAGATGGAGTTGGAGACAAATTAAAGATTTGTAAACACGAGTTATAATAATCTTATGTTGTGAACATTGAAATTTGTGATTCATGATCATTCAAGTTTGCGTGTTCTTCGAGACGATAAATAATCAAAAGTCAACATACTTGAGTGTTGTTTTGTTATGTTACCAGAACCAGCGATATTACCTACTCTTAGCATCGACGATGTTGTAGGATCAAAATAATATGAACCCAACATTGCCATCAAATTTTAATAGTGCAGTGTATTTAAAGTATTATTTGGCAAGTGGAAGATTTCATTCAAAATCCAATTATGTTTACGTACGCAACACGCGACATTGTTGAAAACAACTCCCAATGAAACCGGCCCTTTGAAGTTTGCCGCCGCGTTGTATCGCGTCGGCCCGCTATGCCGGCCGCCAAAGTTAGGCGTACGCGCCTACCAGGCTCTCATGGCAAATCGGGGGGTAAGTCGTAAGTTCGTAAAAACCGGGTCGGCGAACTCGTTATCTGTGAGCGGTTCATGACCCCACTAGTGATGTGACCTTGTTCGTATCGATGCCAAAAATATGTTTTTTTATTGGTGTGAATTTCTAAAGTTGGATTTTTGCGTTAAGTACTAGTGGCTTATTGTTCTATACCATTAACACTGCACGATCCTTTAATATGACTACACCGTTCTGTAACAGGCTGTATATATTAGACTAGCTGTCCCCCGCGATTTCATCCGCGGTAATTTCGGAGTTCCCGCGGAGGTTGCGGGAAAAAAGTACTCTATGTCCTTCAGTTCCCGAGGGAATTCCGGGATAAAAACTATCCTATCTTTTAAGTTGGACCATATTATAAATGGTTGCAAAATTTTATCAAAATCCGTTCAGCAGTTTCGGAGTCCATCGCGGACAAACAACGTGACACGTGATTTATATATATTAGACTAGCTGTCCCCCGCGATTTCATCCGCGGTAATTTCGGAGTCGGAGTTCCCGCGGGAATTCCGGGATAAAAACTATCCTGTCTTTTAAGTTGGACCATACTATAAATGGTTGCAAAATTTTATCAAAATCCGTTCAGTAAGTTTCGGAGTCCATCGCGGACAAACAACGTGACACGTGATTTATATATATTAGATAAGATTAAGAAATTCCTCGATGAATCTAACCTATAACTTTTTGTGGATACAAGCACGTATATTCCAGAAGAGTAATTAAATGCTAGTTAATTTTTAATTATAGGTAAGTACTATATACCATAATATATAAGTAATTTTATATATACTCAATAAACACCTACACCTTCATCACATAAATATCTACCATCCATGACTCGGGAATCGAACCTTCACTGGTCACGCAAAACTAAAGTTATTTAACATGACCAAGTGACAAGTGACAATTCGTTACTTAATTTTTTATGCGTTAACGATTATAGTAAGTAGGATGTCAATTTGGCTATTGGGGCTGGTGTAGCAAACCACTAGACTAAAGACGCTATTCTATCTTTCAGGTGCTTTCGGTAACCCTAGATCTTATAGAATACATAGGTAGGCACTCAACGTAATCTCCGATTTAAATTCGCGATGTCGTACAGTTACGATCCCACCGCAGCTTTGCACTATTGTAGTGATGTGACTGAATGCAAACTCTCTTTAGTATAGGTCCCCTGTGAGTGAATATTCTATCGAGTTAAATAATGCACCCGATTAGAGTAATAGAATGCACAATATACCTTCACTGTAACGTCTGTAAGGAACTATCATGTGAGCGTCTCTATATATTAAGAAAAAAAGTTTATTTTTAAACAATAGGGTACTTGCATGAAATTTATAATAAGAAATTGTGTCAATATTTTAAAAATAGCGCCTTAGAAAAGCGTTATCGTGAAAGATTTACTAAAAAATTTTCAATAGTTTCTAAAATATTCAACTTTTAATTTTGTGAAACGGAACGTTACAACGAAACACTAATCACAGCCAAGCTTGACAGATGATGTCACTTTTATTTTTTTAGGAAACATTTAAATCTTTCAGAGAAAGCAAAAGAAACTAAGTGCATACAGTCAACGCATATTTTCCATTTTCTGAAGTTTTTTACTTTAAAATGCATCGGTAAGATGCATTTCGATTACTGGAACTTTTGGAAGTAAATTGACATAGTTCAACCTTAATTTCGCTTTTGGATATTGAAGTTATCTGTCTGTCAGTGTCACATGACCCTATCAATACGACAATGACATTTCTATCACAGATTAATAAGGCGTAATTTCGGACTAGTGACGTCATTTCGCGTTTCGGCGGTAAGGTCTAAAGTAGGAACTTTGAAACGCTCTATTTAATTAATTTATGCATATATATTTTTGATTTTTCTTGCTTTGTTTAAGAAGGCCATATATCTTTAAAATAGACTGAAAAAAAAATTCATGCAAGTACCCTATTCAGTAAGTAGGTAACTGCCATAGTAACCATGGTTACTACCTACCTAACTACCTACCTACCTACTTAACCTACTGACAGTTTTAAAAATTTAGATTAAGAGACCCGCCGAAAATCGCCTCTAAATCACATTGAAATATAATAAGATAATCAAAAACTTTTTAAAAATGGCAATGTAATGTTATCGAAAAATTAAAAAAAAAATAAGTGATTGCACTTATTGTTTGAGGAGTTCGCATTGTATTTATTTTTGTAATTTATGCATCACGCTAAAATTACATAAGTACTGAAATTATTTGTATAGAACTCAGTGTTTCGTTTATATTCTTATCTCTGAGGTATCTACCTAACTGCAGCCTTTGAATGTTTTCTTTTAGAGTTTAAAAAAGAAAAACAAGTTTTTCCCTATACAATTCCTTACAATTTCATCCTAAACGTAACTAGCTAGGTATACTTTGTATGCCCATACCTACCTATATAGGTTTATGCCGGTTGGCAGTGTATTGGGAGCCGACCGGTTGCACATTAAAAATTCAGACAAACGGACAAATCACTTAGCGGGACGACTGTGTGAAACGTTTATATAAATGTATTTTAAGCTTTATAATATGCTCACATGTAGCTTTCTAATGGTGAATTATTTTTGAAATCGGTCCAGTAGTTTTTGAGTTAAATCGTAACAAATCGTATCTTTCCTCTTTTTAATATTAAGTAAAAATTAAGTGGCAATTTCCTTCACTCTTCAATACAGACATCGGTGGGGCGACTTATGAGTATTAAAATACAAGCTTGTTCCCTTAGTTTTCACTCACATCCACGTTAATTAGGGAACTCCGTTCTTAGCTGACAATAGGCTAGTTTTCTGGGTAAAAAAATCGAAATTCTATTTAGTCCGTCAGTTAGATAATAAAAAAATAAAAGACACGTATTTTTTGCTTTTTTAAAATAATAGAAATATGCATAGATAAAGCGCATTAAAGTTTAGGGTGGGGGACTCGTGATGTCACAGCTCGCTATAACGTGCGAACAAACTGTAGCGAGGCGTGACGTCATGTGAAATTTCGACTTGATATATCTCCGTTATTTTTTGGTTACATAAAAAATAAAAAAATACGTGTCCAATATTTTTTAATAATCTACAAAACGGACTAAAAAAAAATTTAGGAAACTAGCCTATTCCTACCTATACTTAAACTAAGTAGGAAATATCCTCCCAAATTTCAACTTCATAGGTCAAGTAGCTTTCTAGATTTCATGATTAGTCAGTTATTGTCCTTTCACCTTTATAATATTAAACGGTTTTTATAATACTCTAAATAGGTATGTAGTTTTATTGAGGGTGACTCTATAAAGTTACCTAAAGCAAATCAATAGGAATTGTAAAATAATTGCTAATATCTATAAATTTTGGTAACAAATTTTAATCCATAATGGCTTAAATATGGTTCTATGTAATTTGTGTGAAGTTGTTTTCATGTGCTGTAGAATTTTGTTGAATAAATAAATAAATAAAATTGACTACGGTAAGAATTAAAAAAAAATCTTTATCGAAGCAATGCAGAAAAAAAAAACAAAAGGCTGTAAAGAAAAGAAGTTAAAAAACAGTTCTTATCAAATGGACATTCTCTTCATTACAAAAGTGAATGTCCAAGAATGCGAGGTCTATTCTTTTAAGTCGGCATCGCGGGACACTTTCTTAGGACTCTTAATGAAATACCTCTCTGATGAAGCCTGCGAGGGGCCTCTTTTTTAGATAGACAGATTCTTTCGTGGTTTAAATTGAATAATACAGCTCCCTTTTAGGTGTGTCGTGAATGAAATCTGGTGTTAAGTAGATTTACCCTTCGACATTTTGACACTAATATTTGCAAATATTAACGCTTGTTTTAAATTTTAAAATACAAGGTAGGTAATATATGTATTTCAGACATTGGACTTAGATAAATACTTACCGCCGCACTCAGAGTCGACTTTAATGATTACTTAGTTAAGTATAGATTTTTAAAACAAAACTGCCGCAATCAGACAAGTTTAATAAATTAATGTTAATTGGCATTTAACTAATTAAGTTACATCTCGTTAAATGCCAATCAACATTAATTTACTGAACGTCTCTGATTGCGGCAGTTTTGTTTTAAAAATCTATACTTAACTAAGCAATCATTAAAGTCGACTCTGAGTGCGGCCGTAAGTCTCATTTATCCACATTTTTTTTAATTCCTAAATTAGTTGATTTAGCTAAAAAAAACTTGGGAACAAAAACACTTCTATTTGTTTTTGGAATAGAATTTGTCGTAGCAGATCAAAGCGGGTCGTAGCAGGGCGTAGCGCGTCGTAGCAATAAAATTACTACTTGCTGTTTTCTTTATTTGTGTGTGGGTTCACTTGTATTTCTCTTGTACTCGTATATTATAACTAGTTGTTCCCCGCGGCTTCGCTCGCAGTAGTTTCGGAGTTCCCGCGGGAGTTCCGGGATAAAAAGTATCCTTTGTCCTTGTCTGTATTCCTGACAACCTGCATGCATATCATGATGATCGCTTGAGACGTTAAGGCGTGAAAACGTAACAAACAAACAAACAAAGTCACTTTCGCATTTATAATATTTGTAGGTACCTAAGGATTATTGTAGATATTTATTAGATACGGTAAAAAATAGGTTTTATTAAATTTTAATAGAAATATAATAAGAAAAGTTTGTTTCATTTGTTGTGAAGGTGTAATCTTGGAAAATTCTGAACCGATGTAAAATATTGTTACGAATAGAAATTTAGTGTCCCTGAGTAACAAACTAGCTATATTTTTTTATCCCGGAGCAAAGATTTCCCGAAGGAATATCGAAATTTCCGTAAATAAAACTGCGGACATCGACTACCGAATATGTTATATGTAGATTAACGCATACTAGCACTCTTTTATTCTGTAAAAAGAAACCCCGAGGGAATCCCGAATATCAAAGTCGCATAAAATAAACCCCTTTTCTTTTCAAATGCTTAAAGCAGGAACTATCCATAGCTCCCACGGTGAGTAACTTTACGAAATTGTCGTGTAAAGTTTAGTAAAGACAACAAATAAGGCCTAATATTATTTTCCATGGGAATGGCCGGCCGCTTAGAGCAATGGGAATATTGACGAATAGTTCAAGCACTCAATCGCAGAGTAATATCCTATGAGCAAACTCACGGCGCAACCACAGTTTCGACTATCAAAAAAACGGGCACACACACTTATTACGTACACAGCAAGAACGTAAATTGTTTGCAGAATACTTCGCGGCCGGCAAACGCGATGTTTGGTATTTAGATCGAAACATGTTGACAACTTTTTGAAAGGGCGTTTAGGCAAATAAAAAAGTAATATTGTCCGTTGCGAGAGGCGCCACGTGCCGCGGGTTGTGCACCGCAGCAATATACTCGTGGAGATGGTGTCGCGATAATTGACGTATAATTTGATATTGAGGGTGTTTGCCGATGGCTTTTTAAGCACTCATATACGAGTAGCTGTATTAATATAAGGTCAGTACTAATACGCTCTTAAGTTTGTCTTCTTTATTTTCTACCAATATTGGCAATAAGTGTAATTATAAGTAGCATAAGTCTCAACTCAATATTTATACACTATACTCTACATTTATATTTCATCAATACATAAAAGAAATTCTCGGTGAATATTGATTCACTCAGATGACAGTGCTGAGTACCAGTATCAGCTAGCATGATACCTGTTCAAACAGACCGACATCCGGACGAAAAAAAATGTAGAGTGTGAAAAGAAAAATAATAACATAACAATACATAACAAAACAATACATAACATAACAAATATAAATTCAGTTTTTTGGCGGAAATCAAAGATGCAGGCGGTTCGGTCATTTATTTTCATGTCGATAAAAAATGGTTAAAAATTGTAAAATTTTGTTGTGTTATAAGGTGCTGTCTTGGACATTTTCACAGTGTCGGTTTTTATGTGCTCAAGAAGATATATCACAATTCGAGCTGATTTTTTCGGTTTCCTCCAAGAGCTCCGAGAAAGTGCTTGCAAGCTATAGTATACGATGGCTTGCAATTTCAAACCGTACAACGAAGCATTTTATTAGAAAATACATTGATATTGAAACAGGATAAATGCATTATATGAAAGTCCATAAAAAAGAAAAAAGATAAATAAATTAATGAATAACTGCAAGAATTTACACAAAATTATAATAGAACATTATTATTATACATACCTACATAGACCGCTCGGTAGGTAAGTATTACTGCGGGGAATTTCCCATTATTTCTTGGTTAAGGAGAAAAACTGTAGTAAAAACAATAATTGCTCTATATTGTGGCATTTTATTTTTATTCGTCGCGGACTCACAATATTCCATTTAAAAGCGTTCGCAGCAATTAAAAATATTTCAATTAAAAAACCAGACAGATCCCCGGACTATATTCGCACGGGTTGTTCAAATTGTGATGCTTTCTCGCTGTATCGTAAAAAGAGGTTGTGCCTATTGTAAAACTCGAGTTGGATTCTTTTCCTAAACATGATGACGAGGGTCTTAATATAGAGCCGGAACTCCCTAATATGAAATTACAAAGACTTTCATTGATTTTTGGACTCGTTCGTTCTTTTCTCATAAGTACCTACAATCTACCCGGTTCTTCGGTTTAAACCTGATAAAAGCCAGCCTTTAACGGTCTTTTATCGGGTTAAAAGGCAGTGTACCTACCGTTTGAAAATTCTGTCAAATATTTGGGTATGAATAGGGATGTGGACTACTTTTGAAAATCAAAATTCTAATTAGTCCGTCAGTTAGAAAATAAAAAACAATAGACACGTACTTTTTGCTTTTTTAAATAAATTAAAATATACAGAGATAAAGCGCATTAAAGTTTAGGGTGAGGGAGTCGTGACGTCACTAGCCGCTAAAACCGCCATACAAACTGTCAGAATAGTGACTTAACGCGAAATTTCAACTCAATATATCGCCGTTATTATTTTGATTACGTAAAAAAATAAAAAATACGTGTCCATTATTTTTTAGTAATCTACAAGACGGACTAAAAAATAAAAATTAGTCCACATGCCCATTATGACACTTGACACCACTGGAGAGCTCACGTCATTGTAAAATGTAATATCATAAACCATGATATTACATATCGTAGCGAGTGGACGCCTGTCGAATTATTTATTCGATGTTTTCACCACCGTTCAGCAGCCATTTTGTTTTCCGAGAAAGATTAAGCCGGTTTTTGAGAGAGAATCGTATTTTACCTTGGGGAACAATCTAAAACTGTCGTTGGCGTTTCGCAATAATTACTTTGATTGCTAAAAATACGTACATTGCGAATTAAATGCGATAAATCTCGATAGATTGCCATAATTGAAGAAGAAGAAGAAAACATGGAAAAGATCAAGAAAATATTGACACTTAAATAAAATTTCATCAACCCTAGAGTCTCAGAATATGAACAGATAAAGAAAGAAGGGTGGTTTATGAATAATTTCATTATTCCATAGTAATATGAACAGCCCGCTAGTAAATAGTCGTTAAGTTACTGGTTGTTACTACGACTCGTAACTCGTATACCCCACCGCACTTTTGTTGCACCGCACAAATTTGTTCTGAATGCAATGATTTTAGACGTTCTTGTTTTTATTTTATGCTGTTGAAAACTTGTTCCAGCGGTACCACTGTAAGTTAAACTCATTAAAGACATTATATACTCAGGTACCTACCTACTGTTAAAAATAATACCTAATTAATCCGCTTACAAATTTACTGAATTAGCGAAAAGCAAATCATTTTGTTTCAAAAGCATTGAAGCTGTAGGGATTTAGACCTTAACTTTCACTCTCTAAGATCCATTTTGATAATTACCTACATTACTGAAACTGAATATAATGTAGGTACCTACGCTCTCAAGCCTTGCCTTCTTCATTAACAGCGCGAGATATACATAATTAAATGATAAAACTGTGTTTTAATATAAAAGTACATCTATAAATACAAAAAGGAATCACTAGCAAATCTCAAAAGGATTAGCTACCTAATATTAACCATATCTTAGACTAGCTGTTCCCCGCGGTTTCACCCGCGGTAATTTCGGAATTACCGCGAGAATTCCGGGTTACAATATAGCCTCTGGCACTAAAAAAGTGACTTTCTATGGGTAATGGAATTTTCAAAATTGGTTCAGTAGACCCCCCTACAACTCACAAACTTACAAACTTTACCTGTTACTACTGAAACTACTGAATGAAATTTACTGGGTTTAAAAAATAAAACTATTTGATTTTTTCCTGCATCGTAATCTATCAACGGAAAGTGATATTACGACAATTTTAAAGAAATTTGCCTTACATTGCATTCCAAACACCAACACCAAGTAGAGTACAACTTAGAGTATAGAATCGCGGGCAACAGCTAGATATCAGTTATAGTTATCAAGCAAATAAGCAATCTACCTGCAAGCAATGACTTGTAAAATGTTTCACTTTGATATAAAATTTGATGTGATAAAAGCAGTTCAATATGATTTTAATCCGAGATCATTAATAAGGGCGATTACACACTGACACGCGACACTTTCATTTCGCAGTGCGAACGACAAACACCCTCGCGGCGTTGGGGGCCCTTCGGCGTCGGGGACCCGTGGCTTCGGGGGCCCCCGGCGGCGCCGGTGCGAGGCGCGGGTTCAGTGCCCGTAATAATTACAATTATTGTTCTACATGTTTACCGTTATTCTCAACTCTCGAGACTGAAACCAGCTAGAAGTAAGCCAGAGTGGTGTGAATAAAATTGAATTCTTTTTGACAAATCTGTGTTAATTTGAAGCAACAAACCGACGGCAACTCAAACGAAACGTTTCTTAATTAATTGCTTTTAAATACGAAAAGAAACATTAATTTCAGACGACGAAGGATTATGATTTTTTACAATAAATTGTAATGTGTAAGTGGTCTACAAAATTTTATTTTACTTACAACATTATTAAATAAACAATACCATACCTTCTGTAGCACATAGAGATATTTCATATAACACATACCTAGATCGGTAATTTCATACAAGTTTAGGAGTGGGGGCTCGTAAAGCCTGTATAAACTGTGCCAGTATGTTTTTGACTACACGACAGACTAAAACCTAAAATCTCACAAAATAGCCTATTCTGTTAGGTAGTTTTTGCATCATGCTTGTACAATCAGACGTGCAGACAAACAAATGATGGGAAAATGGAAACTATCTTTTTTATTCCCGTTTTAAATGCTATAAGTGTGTTTGTATACGTGTCTACTACAATAGCCGTCAAAGTGTTATGTAAGTATATCAGTTCTGACTACACACGGCTCCTTTTGATGTGTAGTCTGAACACGTGTCGATGTTAATCATTGACAGCTATTTTATTAGACGCAAACACTCGCGGGGTGAGATCGACGCACTGTGAAGTGGTCTGGCGCGTGCTGCACCTAATCTGAACGAAAATTTCGAGTTTTAAGAAAAAAAAAGAATTTTAAGTAAGTTAATTAACTTAATTTAGACGCCTATTATTTTAATTACCTACTAGTGATTCACATTATAATATTGTTGCAACACCTGCAAAAGGTAGCTAAGTTTACTAAGCCTACTGTAATTATATTTAAAACCTTACATTCAATAGTAGTATCTAAGCAATAAATAATTGTCAGAAATTCTAAATGGCAGATTTAGTACAAAATGCCAGAAGCTACCATCTTTAACGCACTGAAAGGAGGAGGTTATGCATTCGGATGTATGTATGTTTTTTTTTCTTCTTTTATTAGATGAATGGCAACTTTTAAGATAATGTGTGACTTTAATCTTAATTAACAAAGCAACGCGAATAAAATATGATGTAAGAATTCGAAATGAAATAAAGACAGATTCGCAGTAGGTATACGAAAGATTCACAGAATGACAGTTGCGCGGTATGACAGATTCGCAAAATGCCTGAAATAAGCATCGGTGTGGTCGAAGATTGTTAACACACCTACCCTGGAATGGGACGTGACTTTTAGGGCTCTTATTCATTAACAACATTCCTTGCCCATAACGCGAGTCGCAAAAATAATTCCAAATGCTCCAGACGCCAAAATATTAGAAATTAGTATTTTGTGTGCCATATTCTAACAGTTGATTATTACTATGGATTGGTTGTTACAATCACTTAAAATCGTCAGCAGATTCTTATAACAATAAATTACTGTCAGTTCGGAATACGTCCTCTACTGAGAAGAACTGACAAGAAACCCACGGCTGTCTTTTTAACCGACTTCCAAAAAGGAGGAGGTTCTATGTTCGATTGTATGTATGTTTTTTTTTTTTTTTTTTTTTTTTTTTTTTTTTTTATGTATGTTCACCGATTACTCGAAGACGGTTGGACCGATTTCGAAAATTCTTTTTTTGTTTGAAAGGGTATACTCCCAATTAGGTCCCATTGCAACCAAGTCGGGATCTGATGATGGGATCTTGGAGAAATCGAGGGAACTCTTCAAAAATTATAGGCACATCTATAGCGATTTGGGTATTTTTTGTAGTAAATCGTTCATTTGCTTTTGGAAAGCAAAATTTGAAGAAGTGGAACTGATGATGAAGACCACAGATGGTCATCGGAACTACTCAACAATAATACGTATTTCACGGGTTCCGATTGGAGCGATTTTGAAAATTGCTTTTTTGTTTGAAAGGGGATACTCCCAAATTGATTCCATTATCACCAAATCGAGATCTGATGATGGGATCTTGGAGTAATCGAGGGAACTCTTCAAAAATTATAGGTGCACCTATAGCGATTTTTGTATTTTTTATGGTAAATCGTTTATTTGCTTTCGGAAAGCAAAATTTGAAGAAATGGAACTGATGATAAAGACCACAGATGATCATCGGAACTACTAAATAATAGGTATTTCACAGATTCCGACTCGTTAACTTTAATGTGGTTTCTAAACAATTTATGTTCGTCACAATGTATATGGTGAAGTGGAACTGATGGTGGTGTACCAGCAGAACTCCTCAAAAATTAACGTCCCTGCATCGGGAAAAGCAATATTTTGTATAAGGTTATGAGCAGTTGACATTAGGCTATTGTAACTTAGATAAATTACAAACCGACTCACTAAAAAGCAAGAAATAAACAAATTTTTAACAAAAAAATTAAAACCGACTTCCAAAAACACAAAACTAATAAAAAGCTAAAAATAACAAAATATCGAATTAATCCAAATGACAAAAACACGCGTAATATTATTATTGGTTTGTGCTACCACTGATCGGTATGAAGTCGGTGACAAGCCAAATATGGAGGGTAGATGGGCTAAGTCGACTCCCGCCACCAGCTCTTCGTGAGCACAACCCAAGTGGGCAGACACCAGCGGGCTTGTCACCGAATTCAAACCGATCAGTGGTAGCACAAACCAATAATAATATTACGCGTGTTTTTGTCATTTGGATTAATTCGATATTTTGTTATTTTTAGCTTTTTATTAGTTTTGTGTTTTTGGAAGTCGGTTTTTGTATTATGATTATGATCGCAACTCATAAAGTAGGTACTAGCTGTCCCCCGCGTTTTCGCCCGTGGTGATTTCAGAGTTCCCCCGGGAATTCCAGGATAAACTCTGAGTATAAACCTTCCTCTTGAATCACTCTATCAATTAAAAAAACTACATCAAAATCAGTTGGGTTTTTTTAAAGATAGCATACATAGGGACAGACAGACAGCGGGAAGCAACTTTGTTCTAGGAATACTTACTATGTAGTCAGAGATGTGCAAAATAGGTTATAAAATGTATTTAAATGCAAAATGCAAATACTTTTTGTATTTTGTTATTTCAAATACAAAATACAAAATAGTTTTTATTTTATATTTAAAATACTAAATGCAAAATACGTATTTACAAAATGCTTTATTAAAATAAAATACTTTTAGTTTTAAATTATCTTTATTTTGTTGAAAAGTTTATTTATTTTAGCCAGCTAACAGGCTGGTAAATTTACTTTGATAACTTACTTAAATTAAATTTATTTAACAGATTTTAATAAAATAATTTGCTCAAATACACTGTCGCTCATCTTTCTCCTGTGTGGTCTCATAATCATGCCACCATAAGAAAAAAGCCTCTCTACTGGCGCAGAACTAGGCAAGCAGGTATTATATTTCAAGAATAACATCTTTACTGTAGGATATTTATTTAATGATTGCAGGCTGACATCATTATCCTTCAAATATTGCAATGATTCCAGGTCAATAGTGGTGTTTGCATTTGCACTATCACTAGCTAGTGAGGAATCCGAATCATCATAGAACATGTAGTAGGATTCATTTTTTTCTTTCTTGTGTGATGATTGGGATGTATTATTTAGATCTTTATGATCATTTTTAAGTTTTCTCACTTCTGCAAGGAACAATTCCTTTATATGTTCTCTATTTCCTTTTAGGTTACCGGTTAACCGAATTTATGATCAACTTGCAAACAAACTCGAAACAGTTCAATAATTATTTGGTTAACTTTTTTGGTTTCGTTATTATTTTATCGGAAAGCAAGATAACTTTATTAAAAGTGTAAAAAGAGATAATTCGTTCGTTCGGTTCAACACATTTGGCAACCTAAGTGGCTTGCACAGATTACTACTATTAGCGTTTTCGGGAACGAAAACTCACCGCACGGTAAGGTGACCGAATAATCCCGAATTCATACGAAAAGTCGATAATAAACGAAGCTGATCAGACCAAGTTACATTACATCGTGTTTTATTTACAGTGCTCTTTTATTGTAACAAGATTTTAATTGAAGATTGTAACACATTAATTATTAATTCTTCGATGTTTACAAAACTTAGCAAAAAGTATTTTGCATTTTGCAAATACAAAATATGTCCTAAAAGGTATTTCAAATAAAATATAAAATGCTTTTCTAAAAAAAGTATTTAAATACAAAATGGAAATAGGTATTTTGTATTTTGTATTTTGCATTTCAAATACTGTTATTTATAAAATGTCACATCTCTGTATGTAGTGAAGAGAACAAAAAATAATAATTGATTAAAGCAATTCATCCCCAAACGTCTGTCTCATTTAAATAATCTACTACACTATAATATGCTTTATCGCATTATCTTTGTTTAATAAGGGCCTTGAATTTATCAATTGACAAATTAACTACATCGTTTGGGAATTTGTTGTAAAATCGTATAGGTACATTGTACTAGTTGGAAATTTTATGGAACCTAGTATTAAGCACAGCGAGTTTATCTTTATTTCTTAAGTTTAGCTTGTGTATAGGTCAATATTTTTCTTACAGTATCTTTTATTTTTAAAAACATAATATAATCTTCTATATCTCTCTGTCTACCCAATGGTTAACTGGTAGAGAATACCGCAAGGCATTAAGTTCGCCATTTGTACACACTGTGCAATAAAGAATAAATAAATAAATAATAAATTATCGTCTTATTACTGAGAATGTAGAGTCATTATTTTGAACTCGCTGAATTTGTTTATTGTGTATCTATTAATTATCAAGAACTTACAAGCACCACCAAACACACTTTCTGCAGATCTTGAAGGTTGACTGGCAGAGAATGCCACAATGGCATTAAGTCCGCCTTTTGTACCATAATGTCCAAAAAGTTTAAATAAATAAATTTAGTTCTCGGTGAATCCCGAAATCCCAAGATGGCTCGAATAGCTCGTTTCTGCAACTCGAATATAGAATTGACATCCGTGGTCATCTTTAAGATTTAAACTTAAAGTTACTGTCTTTACTCAAAGTATCTATTACTAACTTTCCGTTATAATATATGCGTTGTTGGTCGTCTATTTCATCTATTTCAATAAATAAATAAGTGAAAGCCTAAAAATGCAATTTCAACTATATAATAGATAGGTAAGTAAGTAGTCACATCTCATATAAGTGCCTACATTATTATACAGCGTGTTGCGTACGTGTGTATGCTGTGTACACAGGCATGAGACCGCTGTCTGGCTTAATCCCACTTGTACTGCGCTCAAAGTCTACTTGAAAATGTGTCATCACGCTGAAAGGCACTATTTTCATATGCGACTAGTGTACCCAACGTGTATTGGGACACTATACGTACCTATTACACATTAAAAAAAAACGAAAAAGTATTGTAATTACTGTCCACATAGCCCCCCTCCCCCACAAAAATCATCCTATTTATGCCAATGGATTCAGCAGTTCCATCAGAGATTATCCTTTACGTTCAAACTTGTCTTTATTTACTTCTGTATAACATTAGTGCAGACAGGAGTCATCATATAATATAATGTTGATTTTTACTTCAAAAAGCGCCAGTTCACTACAGCCGGACTGCAACAGCCGGTATATCCGGGCGCGCTTCAAGATCCGGTTTATTTGCGCTTATATTGTGTGGACACAATGCTTGAGGACGGATCATGTCGCCGCCTTTACTCGCTCGCAAAGAACGCTCATAATGTGTAGGTACCAACCTGTATATATACATACAATATTGTAAAGGAAAGTATTTGCACTAGATATTTTAAAACATGTGTGTTCGTCCAATAAACTTCATGCTTGTCTTAGATGAAAACATATTATACTTATACATCTACGGATTATAAAAAAATCCCTACGTGATGGAAAAACTTCTTGAGTGGTGATCACTTGACCAAGGCCGCTAGATGCCTTTGGGTACGGAAAGCGCAGGTCCGGTCATTGGGCCAATCTTCGGGGGAGACCTAAGTTAAGTAGTGGACGTCTTCCGGCTGATATTATGGTGATAGTGATCATGATGTAGCAGGAGCAGGATGGATGATATGACTCGACCGCCACCAAAGGGGAAGCTTCCCGCCGGGCGAGGTGATATGCCCGGGGAACCTCGGCTCCGACTGTAGATCGGAGGTCGTATAATATATGCAGCGCAGAGTGAAAACTTCGTTAGTGCGATCCAAGACTTCCATGTTATAACCAGTACCCGTCGCTTCGTTGTAGTTCGTAACTTGTGACGTGTGGATCGCCACAATGATTAAAAAAATTCTAGAAACGGTTCAATAATCGCAAAGATTACCCCCTACATTCAAACATACAATATGATTTTTTAATGAAGACAACCACATAATAGGCTAGTTTCCTAAATTTTCTTTTTTAGTCCGTTTTGTAGATTATTAAAAAATATTGGACACGTATTTTTTTATTTTTTATGTAACCAAAAAATAACGGAGATATATCAAGTCGAAATTTCACATGACGTCACGCCTCGCTACAGTTTGTTCGCACGTTATAGCGAGCTGTGACATCACGAGTCCCCCACCCTAAACTTTAATGCGCTTTATCTATGCATATTTCCATTATTTTAAAAAAGCAAAAAATACGTGTCTTTTATTTTTTTATTATCTAACTGACGGACTAAATAGAATTTTGAAAATAGAAAATGTTCTGCCTTGTACTCAGTAATCACGAAAATACCGCGCGCGCTGAGTATCAAGCTAAAAACCCCTTTGAACACAAAAAGCCACCGACAAAACAATCTTGACCGTACAAAATGGAAATCTTCTAAAACTATAACAAACAAGTGCGCCTACCTTTGTTTGACGATGTGATTTCCATCCATCCGGCCAGAGTGGGCACACTGGGAACCCACCCATCTGCAATGTAAGCTCAACGGCAAACACCCCCTAGTGTAGGGTGATGACCCCCCTCCGTTAGGGGATGAATGTTTTATAACCGACGCAAAGCGTATTGAAGAGTTTATACTGAATCTTCCATTTTTATATATATAGAAAAACGTGGTTATTCCTTTTGTGTGACTTGGAAGCTGTGACACCGTGAGAATGAAGTCTACAACACTTAACATTTTTTTTTTACTAGTTTCTCCTAATTTCTGATGACTTTAGTACCTACCTTATATGTATATAAAATGTTACCGAAAATTAAATTTGTTAAATTTACTTAGATATCGAGATCATAGTATTATCGAGAATAAAAAAGAATCTGACGCATGTTATAGAAGTGTTGGTTTTTCGTTTACCCCTTTATCTGGCTGTTGGGTTTTCATAAACTTTAAAATGAATAAATAAATCTCTCTTATGGTCAGATGACCGACAGTAATTTTACCAAATGACCAATCTTTCCGGTATAATATAGCGAAAGAATAAAACCACACATAATAATTTTGGTTAAATCAATCTTTCTGTACTGCGATATAATAAGTAATTGAACGTTTGGTTGTTTTTTTTTTTACAAATATCTACTCGAGTCTCAATTCAACCCTAATCTATACCCTCATATTAAACTCCTGCCCTCAAAGCGATCAACTTCAAATCTCGGCCGACTCGCACTCATTTAAATCTTATTTGTAGTTTTTTTTATTTGGCAGAGTCAACAGTGTTAATCTGTGTGCACTGCGCTTTATCATTGGAAGCGTTGAAGCTACAAATTAGAGTGTTCCAGAGGGACGGGAAACGTGACCGAAATCTCTAGAGAAACATGTCAACATTTATCCTTTATTAATCATACTGGCAACTTAGTTATATAAATTATATTTGTGTCTAGCTGTACCGCGCGGTTTCACCCGCGATTACTACGGAGTTCCCGCGGAATGTTCCACACAAACTTTGTGACCCTTTTTCACCCTCTTAGGGGTAGATTTTCGGAAAATCCTTCCTTATTGGATGCCTACGTCATACGAAGAATATACCCTCCAAGTTTCAGATCTCTACGATCAGCGGTTTAGGATGTTCGTTGTTCCGTCAGTCAGTCATTCAGGACAAAGTGTTTTATATTAATATGTACTTATAGATAAAAACAGTGCAAAAAAAAAACTTTTAAGATAGTTTAGGTAATTTAAAAAAGAATTCCTTAAGGTGACGTTTTACACACAAGATTAGCTGTAATAAAGCCATCTTAATTCAGGAAAACTTGCTGGTTGAAGTCACATCACGGACGCTTGTGGCGCACGAGGCTAGCAGAGTAGCTATTAAATGCCAAAATTTTCATTTCAATCACATACTTTTCTTACAACCACATAAATAGATAGAAAACTTTTATTATACCCAAAAATTGTTTTGACCAATTTTCTTGAAACTAACCTAAAAATTTTTGGCAAGTAGGTACGTACACTTATTTTAATTTTGCTATTTCATCGTCTCTCCTAGACAACCTTTGAATGAAGATGATTGAAGAAAGTTTATTTCTATTTTAACCGTTATTATCGTCATTCCGGAAAAGTATTCAAGGATTAAAGGGCATACTTACCTATATTGACAAAGTTTCTATCACCTAGCATCCGCTTGTAAAACATAGCTAAAAAAAAATGCCGTTAGTTCAACTTCCAAACAATCAGAGCCGACGTCTTCACGGTACTTTGCCGCAAACAATTAGGACGTATCGTGAAATGGCCGGGTTGCGTTAAATTGGGGGCTTAGCCAGCCGGGCGTTATCGAATTTGCCCCACCGGGAAAATATTTATTTCATTACTCCTATTCATAGCCCCTAATCTGTGTTGCGGTTCAACATGCAATTTGGTGGTGGGAAGTTTTCTCCAATTATAGTCACTACTGGTTTTTGAATGTAACATGATAATAATAAGATTTTTTATAATATTTGAGGACCTGATTTATTTACAATTGTTTGGAAATAAAGGAATAATAAACTATTTTCAGAAGTATGTATTCTCTAAATAGGTAGATACAATATATTACAAGGATTTTATTGTTTTTAACAAATTTATTTACCTAGTACGCACAATTATAATCGTTTAGCAATTAAATGATCCCTTACTTCGATCTTAATCGGGACAAGAATTCAGTTTGTATGTATGTACCTACCTACGCAAAAAGTGAAACTTAGGAACAAAATTTCCGTTGAACTTCCGTGCCCAAAGATGGTTAACCTTAGTAACCCTTTTACAGACTTTCCAAAATAACCTTTATTTCCTACTTTGACTGCAACAAGACAGTATACGAACAGATCATAGCTTACTACGCGGGGCGTCACTACCGAGGGTTGAAATTTTCGACCCCTGCAGCGATATTATCATGCTGACACAATTGAATTCAATCCTATACCTTTAGTAATAGTGACGAGAATCGCATAACAACGATTTGTCAACGTAGCTTCAATGCGGAGCACTATTGTAAGGATAATGCCACGATCAAAAGTAGTTCCATTGTCAACATAGAGTTTTTCAAAAACCAACCCTTGCACCAACGGTGTTGTGTTGAAATTCGTTTGTTTTCTTAGGTTTTGAAGTTGAACAGAATGAGTGGTAAGTGAGACTGATTTAATTCGTCTAGATTGTCAGTGGGTTCTTCACAAGTTTTATTGTTTACGTAATTATAGGTAGATATAATACTTTAATTGTTTTTTGATTGTTGCGGTTTTTCATCTATACTATAATCACTACATAGTATAAAACAAAGTCGCTTCCAGCTGTCGGTCTATCCCTATGTGTATGTAACTATGTATGCTTAGACCTTTAAAACTACCTACTAACTATTTGTTTCCTCCATTAACATAATAATATTGTTGTAAACTTGTTTTGTGTAAGTATACAGAATAGTTGGGAAAGTGGCGTCTTAAGGGAAAATTTTGACGCTTTTTATGTGGGTTTCTTGATTTTTAGCAGTTCAAGAAATCGATTATTTCAGGTCATTTTTTTGAGTCAAAAAGTGACACTGGGATTGAATACTCGTAGCGTGACCAACCACTCTTATTGTACACATGAATTATATAGCACTAGTGAGTAGTGCCATCTATCATGTAATAGTACATTGTTATACTAGGGGTGAAAGTAACTTATTTAGTCCCGAGACGGAGTCTAAATAAGTCTTTCTCCCGCGGATAACATTGTGCTTTTCATTACGAATGCAAGGAAAGTCAAAATAAAAATAGGAATTAGCTAAAGAAAAAAATGAGTGAATTTTATTTTACATAAATCAACCATTAGGTGTGCTACTGGCCAGTAAGTATGGCCTCTATGAAAAAAACTTGAGTTTCTGCAGTATCCAGCTGTCAGTTGAAAGCGAATCTCCCTAGGGCTGAAAAGTGTTACTTTCAACCCGCTTCTCAGGCAACTTCAGACCTACTTTCCGAGTATGAGTAATGAAAAAGATTTATTAATAGCTACCGCACCACAATAGCAACTATAGTTATTAGGCGACACTATAGTGACATTATTTTTCAGCCCATTAGGTACCCCAATTTAATGAGGTACGACAGAAATCCAACGTTATTAAACGCAGGCCGTGTGAAGTTTGCCCCTCAATGTCAAATAAAAAAAAAGTGAGTTCTAGTCGCCTCCTACATAGATCTGGAGTTCTTTATACTTTTTGGAAATAGATCTGTTGTTTACATAGACCAAAAATGGTTTAGAAATAATGGGGGACCAACTTCCCAATTTAATTTTTTTACGGCCTTCTGCCGCGAAAAGTATTAGTCAAATCTAAAAATGTTATAGCTTTGGTCACTCTGTATATACTAACCCACCTACTGTATAGTGCGTAGGTACCTATGTATTTATTCGTTCAGAAAATCGTTTTCAATACATTGGGTAGTATGTAAAGGAGGGGACCAAAGCCTTTGTCTGTCAATCCTCTGTGAATCTAATAAACATCCCCTTAGCGGGGCGTTCGCAAAACAATTTACGATCTATACGCGTCTATACCTACACTTGGATAGAACTTCACGATTGTCACTTAAGACATTTTCATTTTACAGCGTGTAAAAAATTCTCATGCGAAATTAACACAGAATGTTCTCCTGAAACGATGGACGATAAGGTTTATTTTACATTGAGATGCAATTGATTGTAATCTGTCAGCGATGTGTTAAGGTATCTGTAGGAAGCTTTGTTGCTTTATTGCCAGTGATAACCCGGGAGGCTGATTGAAGATTTGTTCCAAAAAACTGGCTCTATTGTAACAAGAGATGAACTTAAGTTATTTAACTAGTACCTGACTTTTGAAGTAGATGGGTTAGCTTGATCAGTGTTAGGCTCTGTTTAGAATAAAAAAAAATAAACGAGATTCCAATCTTCCATCTACAACTAATAACCAGTAGGTACGAAATAAAAAATTACGACACACATGTTTCTTTTTTTTTGAGAATTCGGGTTGAGAATGTCGCCAGTAAGTACTTACCTTCTGACGAAATTGAAATATAAAAATTATCCGAATTAAATTATTTAATAGTCATCGCAAACAACCTGCCAACCAACTGTGTTGCGACACACAATAACCATTACAAAACTACTCGTGCAACGTTCGAAACTATAAAGGGGCCCTCAAAAAAAATCCCGACAAAAACATCTTCAGCAAACCCAATAAGAATCGGCGCAGCGACGCATGTGTTCGAGTGCAATTGTCAACCACTCGACACACAAATACTCACGTCATAATACAGAGATGTAACATTGTGCATTCAAGCTTCACAAAATGGTGCATAATTATTATCGATATTTCCACAAATCATAGGGGCAGTGCAGCGCCGCGGGCGATTTGCGAGAGCATAAAATATTCTTTGAAATATTTTCATAGATGTGCAAATAGGTAAATTGGAGCATGAGTACATGATTAGAGAAAAAGCTTTGTAATTGTGTTAGAGTATGAAAATGGCGATATTTGTGAAGGTTTTTGAAAGTTCTCTACTATTTTACAATTTCAATTTGGCAGAACTTTTTTGGTACTACTTTCTAGTTTTCAGTTTATTCATTAACACGATGTAAATATTTCTCCGTCATAAAACCAATTTTATCCTGAACTTGAATGACTCTTTTAAAACCGCATGCATTTTTATGCCTTCAACCTATTATTTATATTCTGCTAGTGATATAAAGACTCTTTGCAATATTTTCTTTTTAATAATAATAAAATAAAATAAATATTATCTTCAATGAACAGACTCGCCTCCGGCTGGAGTTGTGTTTCCTCTCCAACTCTCAGGTATTGATCTCAAAATCAAAATGTGGCCACTGGCCATTCTGCGGATATACCTAATCTTTAAAATGTATAGCGCATAATATCGTCACACAAACAAATTATTTGGTTGACAACATCATTTATTGAAATCTACCAAAGCGTGTCATTTTGATTTTGTGTGTTGTATCGATTTTATTGATCGTGCAACAAACTCTTTGTTGAGGATATTTCGGTTCGCTTCCATACGGATGTTTCCTAGCATGACACCTTTTGACAATTTGGGTATTCTCATTTGAATACTTCCACATACGAATAACATTGAATTTAAAAACATTTTGTAGTTTATAGTTTTTTTTTTTTTGTAGATTTCATCTATTTGATTCTGCAATACTATTCAGCAAATCAGCCCTGGAATTGAATGAAAATTTTGAAACATACTCTAACTTTATGGAGTATTTTTTATTAGTTACACTAATTTAATTTGTTGGCACATTGTTTTGTAGACAATATCCAACTGTAAAAAAAAATTGATAAACAAATTTGTTTTTCATTACTCATACTCGGAAAGTAGGTCTGAAGTTGCCTGAGAAGCGTGTTGAAAGTAACACTTTTCAGCCCTAGGGAGAATAGCTTTCAACTGACAGCTGGATACTGCAGAAACTCAAGTTTTTTTTTTATATCATAGGGGGCATACTTACTGGCCAGTAGCACACCTAATGGTTGATTTATGTAAAATAAAATTCACTCATTTTTTTCTTTAGCTAATTCCTATTTTTATTTTGACTTTCCTTGCATTCGTAATGAAAAGCACAGTGTTATCCTCGGGAGAAAGACTTATTTAGTCCCTCGATCTATTGGCGCGCTCGCTACGCTCGGGCGCCAAACCCCGTCTCGGGACTAAATAAGTTACTTTCACCCCTAGGATAACAATGTACTATTAATACCTTTATTGAATTTTATATTTGCTACCCTATATACCTATAATGCTCACTATTATAATCCTACAAAATCCTAACCCTAATATCTAAACAAGTAAGTAGTCCCTAAAATGCCTAAATGTGACTACTTCAATCATATTAATAACTAGCTGTGCCCCGCGGTTTTACCCGCGTGAGTTTTGAAATTCCCACAGGAACGATTTTTTTGCAAAATAAAAGTAGCCTAAGTCCTTATACTATAACAAGTACCCTAAGCAAGCACCCTATATACTTTCATATGCATTTAGTGAAAAGCTGTTAATTTGGAATTACAAACAGACACTTCAATCTTATTTATATGTATTGATGTTTAGATTAAATAGGTCAAATTTAGGCATTTTTGAAAGTTAACAGGTTTTTAAGTGCTTGATGTACTCTTAAAATTATTTGAGTAGGTACCTACTTAGAGTTTCAGTATTCGGCCGCATAATTTCATCGTTATTTACCTCAGTTTTCAAGGTGAATATAGAAATAGTTAAACAAATACCCAAGTGATTTTATCTCGAGACGTAACACACGGTATCCTTAGAACAATATTTGTCAAATTAATCGTATCATAACATTTATTATATTATCTCTGCCTTTATGACAATTCCATATTAGCATTCGGTTGTTAATACTTTTAGAGACGTTGTGTAAACCTGTGTAATAACTGTTATTGTTCAACTTAACTACATTGTTGATAATCCTATAATGACATGTTTGACTAGGAATTAAATGTAGCAATGAAATTCGCGCGACAAGTTGTGAAAGTAAATTGTAATAATACTTTGTTTAGTCACTCAAAGTTATTTAAAAGACGTAATCGACTAAAGCGGTAAACACACGCATGATCTTTTATGGTCCCACTTTTGGGGCAAAGCCCTATAACCTTCAGTTTAAGGGTGTTTAGGCGATAGTCCACCATATGACTGAAGGCCACTTCTGCTCACACGAAAGCAAGCACCGGACATCTATAAGGGTCTACTCTCACCTCCGTTGCATGGGCTGATCAGCTGCTTAATGCGAGTATGCCAGTATAAAAATATGTGGGGAATCCCTTATCGAGGCGGGAACAGCTATTCAATCCTCTAAGCAGCTCGGCTGCTCATCAAGGATGTTCACATATACGAGTACCTACACAGATGTAGGTACATCGTATAGACTTCGTCGAAGCGGTAGACATTGGCTCTATCGGTATTCTGATTAGAAAATAATGGTTTCGTGATATAAACAACATCAGGAAAGTACCAGCACGCGCCGTCATCATCGATGTAATGCTAGTATCGACTAATCAACCTATACTTAGTGAATAGTGAATGTTAAATTGCTTGCTCGCGATTCAACGATGACCTTCAGTTCAGATCAACCTTCAGGTTGTAAGCACGTAGTGATTACCTTCTCTCTGGTTGTAAGGATGGTTGCGCTCAGAGAATTGCAGAATAGTGTGGTTTTGTGTTATATGTGAGAAAAACTGGCGCTCAATTTGGAATAACAAATAGATTTTACACACGCCTTACATCTATAAAATTGGACGCCGATAAGCAAAAGCATGTTAACCCACAAA
Source organism: Zygaena filipendulae (assembly GCA_907165275.2). Classification (NCBI taxonomy): domain Eukaryota; kingdom Metazoa; phylum Arthropoda; class Insecta; order Lepidoptera; family Zygaenidae; genus Zygaena; species Zygaena filipendulae. Next base: position 2,740,820 of record OU015666.1, read on the forward strand.
ATTAAGTTATTAATACAGAACGCTTGATTGTGAGTTAAGAAGGTTTTTTAATTGCGTGTTTGCCTTATTACATTATTAAAAAAAAAATACCAACAAAATGTTGAATAAAAAAAAATATTCGCGCATATTGTATACCTATCCTTTTATGACCCTTTATGCTGGGTGTTGTTATTGACTCTGTTAGGTATAGAGAATTTTCACAGGGATCCCGAAATTCAGGAAGGTGAAGCTACTCATAGGATATAATTTAAGGATATAAATCAACTAAGTATTATGGTTATGAAACAATTGTAATTTGTAGGTAGGTAATCAGTCTTTCTCAATGTGGACGATAACGCCCCCTGTGGGCGTTGTGTGGCGTTAAGGGGCCCAGATAAAAATGGGGGGCATTAGCGTAGTTTAGGGGCGATGGTTGATTTGTGATTTCATTTAGGTACTTATATTTTAAAATCCACTTAAATTAAAACTTACCTATTCAATTTCGAATAATTAGTTTATATTTATTACCTACCTATCTATATTGTTTCTTTTAATTTGATTGCAATAAATTAATATTATAAAATTGTGTTTTAATTACTATCACTGGTAAAAATGTCTAGTTTAGAATGACAGCTTAAACACCAAAACCGACTTATATTGCACACTATAACTAAATTAATTAAGGTAATGAAATTGTGTTTTAATTTTTTTAAGTTTTAGGAGTGTATAAAAAATTGGGGGTGCTGAAAAATAATTGATTTTCAAAGGAGGCGGTAAAAGAAATAAGTTTGAGAATCTCTGGTATAGATGAAACTCTCTATAGTTTATGGTTTAAGATGGCTGACCTAATTCTGAGTTATGTATATCTGTTCAAGCATCTACATGCACTAAACTACGCCATGTCAGAGAGAGAATGTCACAATGTTTTTAAACAAGAACACAAATGTTTGACTAACATAAATTACCTACTCGCGTTTTCACTATGAATCCAGGTACAGTGGTATGGGAAATTCTTTCAGATCGAAATCATGATGGATCTATCCTACTTTAATATTATAAATGGACAAAGATAAGCAATAGTGTGTTAACCCACCCTAAATGAAAGTTTTAAAATTATAGCGCCATTTTGTGTCAACAATTTTTATGTTCAATATTTAGTTACAAATTTAAACAATGTAATGAGGTAAACACATACATAATTAAAAAACGTTCTCTAAATCTCAATAAATCGTTCTGAACCAATAAGTTCGTTTTGTGGGTTATACGGCTCAACGGATTTGGATGAAATTTGGCGTGCATGTAGCCTTTGACACGGAAAAGAACATAGGATACCTTTTATCCCGGAATTTCCGCGGGATCTCCGAAATTAACGCAAATTGATTATTTATTAATAAATGCTAAATTTTCATCAATATCTATACAATAATAAAATTATAACAGGTCGATGTCTGTACATGGGAGATAAATAAGAAAAATAAATTTAGGCGACTCTATGAGTGATATAGGTAGAAGTCAAAAATACCGTTTTAAGAATTTTCGTCTGTCTGTCTGTTTGTCTGCATGTTTGTATTCGTGCTACGAAAAACCTGTTGCACCAAATTGAATGTGGTTTTTGTTTTGTTGTATTGCTATGGGTCTAACTTAGATACTCATGTTTCGATTTTTTCGAAATTTTATCTGGAACTCGAGATATTAAAAAAAAATGCTGGTCATCCTACTATCCTACTAATATTATAAATGTGAAAGTGTAGATGTTTGTTACTCAATCACGCAAAAACAGCTGAACGGATTTTTGGCATGCACGTTGTCAGGGAGAAGGACATAGGGTACTTTTTATCCCGGAATTCCCGCGGGAACTCCGAAATCACTGCGGGTGAAACCGCGGGGCACAGCTAGTCTACAATAATATATAAAAATCTATGTAACATGATTGATTCAGAACAATTTATTGAGAGTTAGGGAACGTTTTTTAATTATGTGTTTTATACCTTATTAAATTGCTTAAATGTGTAACTAAATATTGAACATAAAAAATATTGATACAAATATATATATTGATATATATATATTGGTATATATATTGATAACTAATGCTGAGTTGGTGACCCTTTCGGCAGAGCATACAAGAGATATTATCTATGTCTCTTTAGATTAGGCACTGTTGATGTTTGTTTCTTGTGCTGAAATAAATGTTTTTTTTTCTTCTTCTTCTTCTTCTTAAAATGGCGCTCCTACTTTTAAAACACGATTTACTTAAAATTTCTCCAGTGTGGGTTAACACACTATTGCTTATCTATGTACAAATAATATTCCTCAACATCTTACTTTCTTCATAATCACTCTCGTTACCGATTGTACGCACTAAGTAGGTATATGGCGCACGAATCCCATCATAAACATACCACGAAGTTTTGTTTGTTTGTTCCAGCTTCAACAATTTATGTTCTCTGAGTTTATTTGTCAAATTTCGTCGTTTTGTAATAATTACAGTATCTACCTACCTGATAACAGCAACTTGTCCGCTGGAAAAGAAGTCTTTTAATTTTGTTATTATTAGGCAATGTTATAGGTGTTAAAATTGTAATATCACTATCTTAACATTAATTTTTATCAGACTTAATAAATACACAATACTTTTATTCGTTTCTTTATGGTATCTATACCTACACGATATAAGTTTCAAAGAGGGATGTTATTGAAGGCGAGTATTCAGTAGGTATGCTATTTTCATCTCAAATAAATAAAAAAAATTGACGTAAATAGGTAGACCCAACTATTCTAGAAAATTAAGCGCTAAAGTTGCCAACGCGCCGACGGAAAATACCTTAAAGGACACCCAAGGCCACTTTGCTTTGTATTGCCGGTGACTTGCCATCAAATCAAATGTACCTAAAGGTCATTTACCCGCGTTATCCTACGTTTCTCTATGATTTATCAGTGTTTTTATTTTTATTTACATATTGATAAGGTTTATGGAAGGATGACGTATCGAGCACTTCAATACGTCCGTCGTTTAGCCATACACCCTATTATTATTTTTATTTATTTATTTATTTTTTAACACTCTCATATACATAAACATAAAAACAATATTAATATTCACAAAGAGGACATTAAAATGGCGATTCATGGCATAATTGCAATATTTTTAACTAGCTGTTGCCCGTGGTTTCAACCGCTCAGTGAATCTTTGACGTAGTTGAAGAGTATCTATCACTGACATTCCAAGCCCTCACACTATTCCTTATTATTATAGTAGAAAAAACCACTATTTTTCGCGTTGTTCCAATGCCATTGGCTTTCACATTCCCGATCTAACTATTTCATAACTAATTTACCAAAAAAATGCTAAACCCAAAAAGATTTAAATAAGCTAGCACATTTCCTATCACGCTCAATATTTTACCGATAGGGAAGCGAGGGTTAAACTCATAATTAAAAATGATGTAGATTAGTTTGAACGAACTTGAACAATGTCAGGATTTGATAAGTTAAGAAATTACTTACCTAATTACGTTCTATAAGTAGTATCTAACCAAATAAAAAAATATATAATTTTTATCTATATATAACCTTATTCCTAAGAATCCCACAGCTGTGATGTGAAACGACCACCCAAAATCCCATTGCACTCAGTCGATGGATGTAGGAATCGTAGTGATGTGCCTGATTCGCATCACATTATCTCGCATCCACGATAAGCTCCAAGAACAGAGTAATCCGATGGATCTTTCGCTGGCCTATTTCCTCAGTGAGTTTGTTTAGATTGTCTTTGAGGCCTCACACGTTGCTGAGAGCAAATAAAATTAAGTAAAATAATAACTGTTCTTCTTCTTCTTCTCTTCAATTATGGCAATCTATCGCATTAATTTTGTAGCCAATGTAATTTTTGTATATATATATATATTTGTAGAGTTTGAGGAGTTATATAAGCCTTGTGGAGTTAGGGTGTGTAAAGTTATAAGCTTGGCTCTACATGTGATCTGATAACATTTTGACAGTGCCCGTCATATGGACTCGTCTTGACATCATTTTACATCGATATGCTTTTGTTGGGATAGTAGATTTCTTAAAATGTCAATCTAGAGCAACTCCCAATGCCTGCAAGCTTTTTAATTTAAGAAAGAACGACATGTTTTTTCATTAGCTTTTTATAAATTAGAAAGCAAGTTCTAAATTACACAAAAGATCACACAGATGAGAGTTTGAAGTTTACTGGTTTATTTACATTTATTTATTTATTTATATCAAAGAAAAATAAATTATATTTCATTGACCTACGTTGTCTTTTTTGTTGCTTTATAAATTCGTTCATATGTTAATTAATCACCTCCCAAAGATCTAGAGATCTGATATTAGTATGATGCCTATTATTTATTTTATTTATTTATTTATAATTCAGGCAGCCTAGTTGACGCCACTGATAGGTGTCTGTATCCAGTCATCCATTATTGTAGCTACACAATTTAGTGTAGAGGTGTACAAAAAAAAACATCTTTATTTTCCTTTCGAATCATATTATTATCTGTATTTTATTTTGTACTAGCTGTTCCCCGCGATTTCACCCGCGTTAATTTCAGAGATCCCGCGGGAATTCCCGGATGAAAGTACCTTATATACCTTTTTATGTACCTCTGACAACGTGTGGTATACAAAATTTTATGCAGTTTCACCAGCTTAAATTTCGGAGATCCCGAGGGAATTCCGGGACAAAAGTACCATATGTCCTTCTCTGTACCATTGACAACGTATATGCAAAATTTTATGATGATCGGTTGATCCGTTAAGGCGTATGCGAGGATAAAAGCTCGAAAGCGCATTTTCATCCGACTTGCTTCAAATTTATCGTCACTGCTCAGCTCCTATGTGTCTTAGCGTTATGTTATATAGCCTATAGCCTGCCCAGGAGTATAGACTACAATCGTACCAAGTTTGGTTAAAATCCCTTCAGTAGTTTTTGACACATGCGTGCACATAGAGACAGACAGACTGACAGGCAAAAAAACTGACTACATTTACTGATTGCATTTTTTGCATCAGTATCGATCACCATTCATCCTCCAATATGAATTTTTAATATATATTCAATGTGCAGAATTGACCTCTCTACAGTTTCATTATAAGTATAGACATAGATAAGCTTAGGTAACGTTTATTTTATAATTTTTACACAAAAATGTACAATACAAGAAATATCGACATAACTATCGACGGTAGACGACTTCGATCGAAATAACGATCAGGCAAGCGAATGTAGTATGAAACTTTTACAAAGTCTTTACTTTGTATGGGTGAATATTGTTTGTGTGAGTAATGATACTTATGAGTTGGAAGAAACTGGATGCAGATATGACGAATGGAAGGGATAAATGGAAAATGATGGATGAATGAAAGAAGGGCCCTCACTACGCCGGCCCCAAGTGACTTCTATACTATAATGAAATAGTAGAATCCGCGATTCTGTACATTGAATATTTTTACCTAAAATTGAGAGGGGTGATAAAAGAAAAATAATCAAGCCCAAAAAAAAGTTTTTAAAATTCTTTTCTGTCTGTCTGTCTGTCTGTTCGCGATAATCTCTGCATCTACCAAACGGATTGTCATGCGGTTTTCACAGGTAGATTAAGCTTAGCCTGGAGCTACATATAGGCTTTGTTTCATTAAAATCGGATGTCGGAAAAAAAAGTTGTTGTAGAAACAACCGCGGGGCACAGCTAGTATTTAATAAATGATGAAGAGCTTTTCTTTCATATAGAATTTGGTTTTAATTTTTGCATTTTTACAATTATTAAATGTAACAAATAAGTAAACCAAAAATTGAAATAGAAATGCCCCTGTTAAAACAAACACGATCGAACAGTTAGCACAGTAAGTAATATTTGCTCTGTCATCAGGTATACATTATACATACAGGAGCCTAGTTGTGCCCCGCGGTTTCACCCGCGTTGATTTCAGAGTTCCCGCGGGAATTCCGGGATAAAAAGTACCCCATGTGTTAATTTGATGTATAAGCTATATTATTGTAAAGTTTCATTTAAATCCATCCAGTAGTTTTTGCGTGGAAGAGTAACAAACATCCATCCATACATCCATCCATCCATCCATACATTCTTACAAACTTTCGCGTTTATAATATTAGTAGGATAGACATGCTTATATAGATACGTATTATAGATACGTATAGATCTAACAAAGATAGGTAAGTAGGTATATCGAGGTACTTTATTTGGCACATACCTACCTACCTAAAAATAAATCGACGGTGGGAAATGTAAAAATACTTTTGACGGTTCTCGTATCAATTTTTTGTCACCATCGATTTTTTTTAAATATCTTAGAAATGTGTTTTTTTTAATGCAGGTGACTGGGTGAGACACCTCAAGATCTATGTCTGTGTAGATACTTAAATCATCACAAAATAAGAAATTATAATAGGTAGGTATAATGTAATGAGAATTAAGAAATTTTTAAGGTTGGCTCACTAAAACCTTTTGTATGCATTCCAAATTTGTTCTAAAATAATGAATTAATTATTATTTGCGAAGGCGTTTATATAAACATGAAATTAATCCTCATCCAAATAAATACGTTAGTCATCACAAGTATTTAATTTAAAACAAAATTCCCCGTTACATCATTCGATTTCAGTAAAAATCTTAGGAGATATCGCAGTTTTAAAATAACATCGAAGCAAAATCTAGTTACCAAGTAGGTAGGTAGGTACTTACCTACTTCGCGCCCATTTATGATGTGCAAGGCTAGTGGGCAGTCATAAGGGGAAAGAGCGGTGGTCCCAGTTAGCTCTGCGAGATACTATTCCTATGTTCGTGCGGAAATTCCGAAACTCACGCAGGTGAAACTGCGGGTCACAACTAGTAATTTATAAAATTAAAGCGAATTTTAAAAAAATCTCCAAGACAAAGCTCTGTTAATGAACTGACTCTGAAAAGATAACGCAAATTGAAAAACAAACCTACCCTTAAATTATCTTCACTATATTACAGCACGGATTTGAAATAGGCATGTTGACAAATTTTTATTTTTTAGTCCGTCTTGTAGATTATTAAAAAATATTGGACACGTATTTTTTCTTTTTTTACGTAAACAAAAAATAACGGCGATATATTGAGTTGAAATTTCGCGTGACGTCACTATTCTGACAGTGTGTATGGCGGTTTTAGCGGTTAGTGACGTCACGACCCCCTCACCCTAAACTTTAATGCGTTTATCTCTGTATATTTTAATTTATTTGAAAAAGCAAAAAATACGTGTCTATTGTTTTTTTTTATTTTCTAACTGACGGACTAATTGGAATTTTGATTTTTAAAAGTAGTCCACATCCCCATTTAATAATTGAAAAACCACTGATAAATCAGGTATGTCCGTGTATTTAAGTGTAAATCAATATGGCAATTTGTTATTCCTTTTATGGACATGAAATGTAATTTAAAACGGTCTGCGACATCGCTCTACAATATTTTTTTTCTTTAATATTATAAATATACCTAAGTATTGCATTATACCTACTTAAACGCCTATCTACAGTACATATAAAAGCTTTTAAATTTAATTACTTACAATTTACAAAATCTATTATAATTTTTTATCTAACTTTGTACATGAAATGACTAGACTGTTAACAATATTAGGTATAGGTGAGTCTGTTATATAATATTAAAAAAAAATAGTTTTTTTTTATCCAAAGCTTTGTCTCTACTTAATAGTTTGGTGAGAAAACCAAAGATAGCCGACGATGACACAAAAATTACCTAAGTATATAAGAATATAAGCACAAACCAGTTGTAACACTTGTAACCAATTGAGGTTCATATAATACTTTCTATTTACTTCCGAGAGGGGGTCGTGAGCTTACGTGTGCATGTCTAACATACGGGTGAATTACGGAAAAACAAAGTACGTAATTGTAAAGTAAGTAATTGCAGCGGAATAAATTTAATAGGAGTAGCAAAAAAAAGGAAATCGCTTCATTTAAAACAAAACTTCCATAGTGCAATGATTTTCTTAATTTTAATTACTCTAAGACTAAAGCCTTTTTGATGGTTATGTGTAGGTATGTAGCAAGGTCCCTTAGGTATGCGGGAAAAGAGGCAAAAATACAAAAAACTAATTTCGAAAAAAATGGCAGTTGTTTTGTTTTTCCGTAGAGCAGCCAATTAGTGTTTTAAATAAGCTTCTATAGATAAATTAGTCGAATTTGAAAGTGAAAATATAAACGGTAAAAGCTACTCACCTTCTGCACAAAAGGTACTTATTCTTGTAATGTAGACAGTAAGTAACATGACACTTAAATAGTTTAAACTCTATTGTTATGTTATTGATAAAGGTAACCATAATACTTAATTACCTAATTATAATTTACATTAAATATACTATCTAGGAATATTTTTGGTTGGAGTTTCCGCGCCGCGAAATTTTACATTAAAAACATTATTTACAGTTTTATATTACATCTTTACACGTATCTGAATATCGTCCTGCCACTTCAGTCGTCTGGAATTTAATGTTTGGTACCAGTTGAAACGTTTCAAAAGTTATTTGGACTAGAAACGCAACTGGCTAGATACGTTCACCTGGCCCAGTCGTCAGGCGGCCCGTTCGGTTGGTGCAGCGGTGAGAACGCGCTTCTTCTCGGCTCCGATGTCACTGAATCTTGCGTACCAATTATGGACTCTATCGAGAATCCGTTGCGGGATCTCTTGCCTCGCGTTTCCGTGGTCTCCGCAACCCTCGGCGGCAAAGGCACCGGCCTCAGCGTCGCCGGCGGGGGACGCGGCAGCGTTAACAATGGCGTCGGGGGCAAATAGCAAGGAAGCGGAAGTAGCGGCGCGTACGCTTCCCTAGCCAACATGGCGACCACAGCGTGCGCGTGTTGCAAAGATGGCGCGGGTCTCTTATACCTCTTCCGTCTTCGCAAAAAACTCCCATTGTCGAACATATCCTCGGCCAAAGGGTCTAATGTCCAATAATTCCCCTTCCCCGGATTCCCTGGCTCCCGAGGGATCTTGATAAAACAATCGTTCAAGCTCAAGTTGTGCCTTATGGAGTTCTGCCAGGCGGGAAACTTCTCGCGATAGTAAGGAAACCTGGTCATGATGAATTCACATATACCACTCAGAGTTAGTTTTTTGTGCGGCGATTGGAGTATCGCCATTGTGATTAAAGCGATGTAGGAGTAAGGTGGCTTGATGAGTTGTGACGATGATTTCTGTTTGGTCTTCTTCGGTGATTTGGGCTTGCTCTCCGTCGGGCTGGGAGCATCGTATCTCTCGGAGTCGCTGGACGGCGGTGGGAGATCCGGCGCGTCTTCGTCGACCGAGACGTAGGTGTCGTCTTGAGGATACTCGGGATCCCTATCATCCCTCAAGTAGTGCGGCAGATAGAGCCTCGGCGGCGGGCGCAGGTCCAACGGCAGGTCACCTTCGATGATCATGTCGCGGTATTGGTTGATGTCACAATCTTCCATGCTGTACCGTCACATGTCAGAGGTGCGTACTGTCGCGGGTCGCGGCGCAGACTGCGGCGGAGCGCCCGGTGGTGGGGCTCCGCGGCGGCGACTCCGCCCCCGGGGGCAGCCCCGCCGCCCCGGGCCGCGTTTACGTTCCACTAAACACAACAATTGTCGTTATTATTACTGCGGGTCGGGGCTTTGTGCATGAATTTCAGGCCGCCGACTAATAATTATTATCAGACCGCTCTCTCGGAGATTATCGATTTAACTTTGTTGCGGGATGAGTACGGATTTATTTTATTTATGTTAGTTGCAGTAAGTACTTTTTTGTCGGTGCGGATAGTATTATGCAGATTCTTTCTATTTTAACCTAATGTTTATTATATCCACCATACGTTGATAATGTGGTTATAATGTGGGTATAATGTGGTACGTGTTATCTATACTATTTCGTAGTAAAATTATATATTTAGGTAGGTACACCTAAATTGATTTAAATCCCATAGATAGGTTACCTACTGCACAAAATAATGTGAATTTATACGTTTTAGATACTTTTCATTGAAGGACAATAGAGATATGCTGTCGAAATCGTGATATAAGAGACAATTCTTTGTACCTAAATATTATTTATTTTACGAACAGTGGTAAAAGTGTATAGTTATATCTGTCTAACAAGCAAACTTTTTAAACTTAACGTCTTTGTATTAAAAAAACCTACTACTATTCCTACATTTTACCTATTAAAATGACAACAAAACGGGAGCTAAGTAGGTACTTATATCTATCTGCGTTGAAATATCTAATGTATTTCATGGAATGCAAACATAAATACCAAAAGCTCAAACTTAATCGACTCTGCGATCCGTGAACATAGCCATTGAAAAAAAAATCTCATAAAACGAAATTGTACAACTCCATTCAGGTAGGTAGCTATCTTCAAATAAAACGCGTTTAAAAATATTCCTCAAGCAAACGCTTTGACAATGCGAGTCGAGCTCTAGAAAACCCTCGTATATGTTTCCTACCAAAACATTTACCCCTCGGGCGTTGAGGGAAAAGCTACACGTGGGAGAGAGACAAAACATGGTAAAGACAGTGACGGAAGCTGACGCCAGCCAATCAGCGGAAGTGCTTCGTTGGGCGGAGCTACCCAAAGCTAACTTGTCAGGGCGTGGCATTAGATCCTATTATTGTCTGGCAAGGCAAATAATATTTTGCACAATGTACACATTGGGTTTCAGGGGGGTGTATAAGGGGGTTGCTAATTTATTCCCAACTTCGGTTACGGGTTGTTTTTCAGCTTTCCGAGCCTGTTATTTAAATTGGAAGCTTCGAGTTATTTGTATGTTGCAGTTGTCTAAGGGAATTGTGCTGAGAGCGGAATTTGTGTCTTCACAAGTTTTTGCTTTTTGTATTGGTAACGAGGAAAAATTATGAAAATTGAAATGTTTACATTTTTTTAGGTTTTTCAGTTGACCCGTTAGCGAATAACTCCTGATTTTAGAATTTAATAAAGTGTGTTGAGTTTTAAATCGATCTATCGATCGTGAGTTCACTATAGGCGTAGGTAGGTAGTATACCAGCGGCTGGATTTTTATATATCAGCGGCTGGATTTGCTACAAAATGTTCTAAATTATGAATGTAGCTTTATTCAGCCGCTATAAGTTAGTCGCTCATTTGGCACTCTTACGACACTGACTGTGAGAACACCCGGTGTAGAGTTGGACGGCAGAGAGTTGATAGGTACGTAAATATGCCTCAACCCAGACAATAGTCATAAAATAATCTCAAAGTACCTACCTACTCATATCTGTCACTATTTAAAGCTATGATGGGTCCCATATTATACTCTCAGAAAATAATTTTTTGTTTTTTTTTTCTCTACGTTCTACTTTATTTCATACTTACCTACCTACACGAAAAGAATTGTACCTTTGCTTGATAGAGCACGGTACATGGGTATACCTAACATCACATCGGCTGCCCTAAGGGAAAACAAAGTAATTGCAGGCAGCGGAAAAAATACAGGAGGAGCAAAAAACCATGAAAAAACCGGAAATCGCTTTATTTAAAACAAACCTTCCATAGTTTAATGATTGTTTTAATTTTAATTTCTCTAAAACTAAAGCGTTTTTGATGGTTGTGAGTATGTAGCAATGTCCTTTATGCATGAAAAGAGGCAAAAATACAAAAAAGTCATTTCAAAAAAAATGTCAGTAGCTTTGTTTTTCCGTAGAGCAGCCAACATTGTACAAAACAAAGTCACTTTCCGTTGTCTGTCTGTCCCTATGTATGCTTAGATCTTTAAAACTACGCAACCGATTTTGATGCAGTTTTATTTAATAGATAGAGTGATTAAAGAGTGATTAAACAAATTACCACGGGTGAAAACTGGGGACAACTACAATGATACATATTTTATACATTAAATATAATTACCTATTTACCAAACTATAAAAAGAGGCGATAAAAAAAGATTTAAATAAAAATTTAAAACGGATGAAACCGTGGGAAACAGCTAATACTGTAGATATACAAGGTGTTAATGAATTAACTGAAAATCAGAAAGTAGTTTGCTCAGAATCGACTTCCGAATTGATCGCACCGTGTTTTAATATCTACCTATTCATATTTTTTAATTTTTACTAACCCATGTCTAAATGATTTATAATGGATTTATAATACAATATACTATATAGGTATGGCGTGTACGCCGCACGTAGCAAGGACGTCGAATCGGTCATTGTCACGTAGGCGCGGGCGTAGCGCTTGAAATTTCGTAGATAGGTCACCTCCAAACTAATTTTGAATAACTTTTAACCTATGAATTTTTTCGACATCATTTATATTTTAGTTACATTATTGTTTTTTTTTTTTAAATGGGGTGTATCAGGTTTTTGGTTAATTCATTGACACGTTGTATTTTTTTTATATCACGGATACAGCGAATGAATGTCGTAACCGATGGCAGTAAACAAGGTTAGTCGGAAAGAAGTAGGTATGTACCTACATTGTACAGATTACAGCGGCATAAATATTATAAAAAACACTATAACTAGGTAGGTAGATATTCTCTTGATTTTTTTTTATTTACATAACCTATACGTGTAAAAACAGATCGCGATAAACCAAGTCGATTGCTTTGTCTTTAGCATAGAATTATACAAATAATATACGAATAATATTACGAGCATAGAACCGCATTCGGTGCACGCAGTCATAGAATTTCAAGTGTGCTGAAAACAGCTTACCTACTACATACATGTACCTGTCCTACATACTACGTCTCTCGGCGCGAACGTAAAATTACGCTCCTCTGGAAGCGTATGTATTTTGGGGTTCAATTTCGAAAAGGAGTTTTGAATTAAACAAATTCTCTATGTGTAATAAATTTTGGTATTATCTTTAGATGGACCTGTTAATTTCTCATCCAAGACGATATAACCTCAATTGCAATTAAAGGCACGTATAATAAATAGAGTTGGAAAAGCTTTTGAGATACAACTCCTTTGTTACGGAGCTCGGAGGGAAAATATTCAGAATCCTTTGATAATTATCCTGACTAATTTTCCCACAGCCGTTGACAGCAACGCGGGTGATCGCCTCCAACCTAATCTAGCATAATATTCTTGATTTAACAAAAAAATCCCTGCGGCTCAAGTGACTAACACCGTTGAAAATCTTCCAAAACTTGAAGGAGGCTTATCCATCAGAAGAACGCTTTACGCCCAAGCCCATTGCTTATCTTACGAATTGATATGTTTACCCCCAGCCTAGCTCTGTGGGCATTGAAGATTATTTCTCTTGACAAACACGTCGTGCGTTGTGGAAGAAAATATATGGCGAGTGAGGTTGGTGCCTATGTAGGTATATATATACCTAGGTATTCCTTGCTTTGAAAACGGACACGTTAAAAATTTTCTCTAAAATCGACAGTTTCAAGGGCAGCGAAATTCTGGAGATGACTATCAGTTATTGAAAGTGAGGTTATCAATTATTACCTACCTGACTGACTGAACACCGCGGTTTCACCCGCGATAATTTGGGAAATCCCACGAGAATTCCAGCATAAAAGTAAGTATACTCTATATCAATCAATCAAAATATCTTTATTCGAGTAATCCTTTATATGCGCTTTTGAACAGTCATTCAGTAGTACATAATAGAAACATCAACAACAATATAAACGGATTTCATCATGTCATTTCGTATGTATAGTAATAATAAAATATACTCTTATTATTTAATATTAATAAATAAAACAGTTATGTCCATTCTGACTTATCGCTTATGTAAGCGTCAGTCCTTTTCTGTACTCCTGAAAACGTGCAATATCTATCGTAGCAAAATTTAATGAAGTTTCACCTGCGTTAATTTCGGAGTTGCTGCGGGAATTCCGGGATAAAAAGTACCTACCCAACTCTATGTACTTCTCTGTATCGCTGACTACGTGTACCTATGCATTTTATGATGATCCGTTGAGCCGTAAAGGTGTGAAAGCGTAACAAACAAACAAGTAGGTAAAAGGATTGATCTGAGGAAAAAAGAGATATCTAAATAAGTAGATACGTACCTACCTACAATGGGCTTATATTACATTCAAAAATGTGATGACCCGACGGCAACTGCCACTGCCATACCTACCTACCGCCGCCGGGTCACTGAAATCATATTAAGTCAAATCAAATCTTACTATGGAATATAGATCAACAAAACCTTCATTAAAATGTTTGTGACTCTAGACAAATAAATAAAATTGAAGTGTCTGTTTGTAATTGCAAATTAACAGCTTTTCACTAAATGCATACGAAAGTATAATATACCAAGAGACTTAGGAAAAAATAAATTTTTAAAGTTTTTCTCTGTCTGTCTGTCTGTTTGTTCCGGCTATTCTCTGAAACGGCTGGACCGATTTTGACGGGAGTTTCACTCGCAGATAGCTAAAGTTATATGGAGTAACTGAGGCTACTTTTTAACTCCGAACTACGAAATTAACGCGGCCCGGGTGAAACCACGGGAAACAGCTATTTAAATAATAAAATTTGTTGTTCTTGTTCGTATTTTTAAGCGATCTTTGATCGATTATTATGATTGGATCTCAGAGACATTATTTCGTCTGAGGATTGGATTCAAATGGAGCTAGGTACCTATTACTATTTGATGGTAAATTCATAATATCTACTGTGACTGGTATTTGGATGGAGATCTATAAATACACTAATATTTTTAATCATCTAGTGCCTGGATTTCACTAGATGATAAAAAATTTACAATAATTTTATTTTGACTAGAATCTAGTAAATTCGGGTTTCCGATGTAGGTGCAATATCTACTTATTACTTACCTATAAAATTGAAGTGTCTGCTTGCAATGTGAAAATAACAGCTACAGAACACAACAAATGCAATTGTAAGTTTATATAGTTAGGTTACCTAGAGTACCTACCTACCTACATAATACCTACCTAAGTACTATAACAACAAACCAATTGTTAAATTTTTTATATGTTTTTGTCTGTTTATTCCAGCCATTCCAGTTGGACTGATTTTGACGGGACTTTCACTGGCACATAAATGTTATAAGAAGTACCTATAGGGCTATAGGCTATAGGTATATATACCATGGTAATATCATTTATATTAACTTTATATATATATACATATATATATACACAACGTGTTAATAAATTAACTGAAAACCTCATACACCCCATTTTAAAAAATAAACAATAATATGATTCAAATATATTTTATGTCGAAAAAATTTATACTTTAAAAGTAGACATGGGCTGATGAAAATGAAAAAATATAACCTATATTAAAACATAGTGCGATCGATTCGCTAGTCGATTCTGAGCAAACTACTTTCTAGTTTTCAGTTAATTCATTAACACGTTGTATATATTCCGGTTATGTGTAATGCCACTAAATTATCCCCTAGCCAAAAGGTTGACTGGTAGAGAATGCCTTAGGCATTAAGTCCGCCTTTTGTACACAAATGTGCAATAAAGTTCTTTAAATAATTAAATTATATTCTGTTTTCATATACCTAGGTAGGTAGGTAGGTACCTGTATAATATGTAGATAGATAGATATTAAATTCAGTGTAGGCATCTGAATAGGTAGGCGGTTCTAGAATAATTTCATACTAATTATGAAAATTACTAAAATAGGTAAATACCAATACTAAAAATAGACATTTAGAGGTGAAATGCTCATTTTAACTGCCCACTTGTCTGATAGCCTACCAAGATCTACCCCCTTGTCTCTTGGCAATTTGTTGACTCACCAGTAGGTATAGTATTATAAATTACTAGCTGTGCCCCACGGTTTCACCCGCGTTAATTTCAGAGTTCCCGCGGGAATTCCGGAATAAAAAATACCCTATCTGTAGGGGGAGCACGAATTTTGTCGCTCTCGTCTAGTCGATATCGAGCATTTTTTTTGTATGGAAAATGAACAGCGCCATCTATCCATTGTCGTTCATTTTCCATACAAAAAAACGCTTTGACATTACAACGATATCGACTAGACGATAGCGAAAAAATTCGTGCTCCCCCTACTGTTAATCTAATGTATAAGCTAAATTATTGTAAAGTTTCATTTAAATCTATCCAGTAGTTTTTGCGTGAAAGAGTAACAAACATCATACCATCCATCCATCCATCCATACATACATACTTACAAACTTTTGCGTTTATAATATTAGTAGGATTATTATATTCTGTGCTATGCAGTATTGTATTTTATTATTATCTGTGACTGTGCCCTGTAGTGACTAGTGATGCCATCTTTTAGTAGCACGCAATATGTCAATACCCTCCATAATTTCAATGTAGTGGTAGCAAAGTGGTAGGTAATGATAAAAAAGTTCACTATGCTAAAGCGCCATCTATTGCCATTAAGACTAACTACTTGAAGAACGACAATACTAAAGCTTTCATTTCCAAAATACTTCCACACTATGTTACACTTTCGTACAATACACATTTAATAGAGAGCGACACTAGCTGCTGTACTCGCCGTAAAAAGATTAATATATTTTATGGTTTTTAACCGACTTACAAAAAGGAGGAAGTTTCGGTCGGATCAAAAGACAAAAATACACGTAGTATTATTATTGGTTTCTGCTACCACTGATCGGTTTGAAGTCGGTGACAAGCCAAATATGGAGTAGTTAGATGTGTAGATGCCGTAGATGGGCTCGAGCTCGTCGCGCGTCGTGAGCAGAAACCCAGTAGGTACTTAATACTAGGTAGGCAGACACAAGCGGGCTCGGCACTGAATTCAAACGGATCAGTGGAAGCACAAACCAATAATAATATTACGTGTATTTTTCTCTTTTATTTTGTTATTTTTTAGCTTTTTAGTTTTGTGTTTTTGGAAGTCGGTTTTTTTTATATCCGATACCTGCGTGCTAAGACATGCGCATGTCTTAGTTTTTTGACATAATATTATCTATTACTCATATTAAATGATAATAAAATAACTACTAGTCACTAGACTATGCGGAGACACGGTGGTGTTTTGTGCCAAGAACTCTTACAAAATATTTTTTTCAGAAGGAGCCTGCACTTATCGCCGGTGATCGTTGATCGTGTGATCGGCGATAATGTGGACACCTCCAGAGAGAAGGTAATCACTACGTTTTACTACACTATCGTGATCGCGTATAACCGTCTTTACTCGGCGATAATATAGTCGAGGCATTAGAAACGGCTACGGTCAACAACATGCAAGGAAGGCGACAGGCGCCCAATAGGGTACTTGCATGAATATTTTTTTTCAGTCTATTTTAAAGATATATAGCCTATTTAAACAAAGCAAGAATAAGAAAAAATATATATGCACAAATTAATGAAATAGAGCGTTTCAAAGTTCCTACTTTAGACCTTACCGCCGAAACGCGGAATGACGTCACTTGTTCAAAATTACGCCTTATTAATCTGTGATAGAAATGTCACTGTCGTATTGACAGGGTCATGTGACACTGACAGACAGATAACTTCAATATCCAAAAGCGAAATTAAGGTTGAACTGTGTCGATTTACTTCCAAAAGTTCCAGTAAAGAATCGAAATGCATGTTACCGATGCATTTTAAAGTAAAAAACTTCAGAAAATGGAAAATATGTGTTGACTGTATGCACTTAGTTTCTTTTGCCTTCTCTGAAAGAGGTTAATGTTTCCTAAAAAAATAAAAGTGACGTCCTGTGTCAAGCGCGGCTGTGATTGGTGTTTCGTTGCAACGTTCCGTTTCACAAAATTAAAAGTTGAATATTTTGGAAACTACACACATCAAAAATGTCTAGGGATCAAGTGCATTTTAGAGAATTGCCGCCAATTGGGATTATTATTGTAACTTTTCTGGATCCTTTTTGAATTTTTTTATTGAATTTCACCATTTCAATAAAGAATTTTATTCAAATTTTGTTTAAACTTTTAAAAATAACTGTCATTAAAAATCCCTATAAAAGCGTGTGACGGCGGTTTTACAAAAACATTAAAATTTCTGCATCGTAACTGAAAAAAATTGCATCGGTATGGAGCGATGACACCACTTGCCTAGACAAGAGATGCTGAGAGCCGTTGGAATGTTGGAAGCTGGCACCAGGCAACGCCCTATGGCTACTGCTGTTAGGACAAGGCAGAGCGTCATAAGCCGCCTATGGACACGCTATCGCATCACGGGCAGTGTGGCCGAGCGACATGGAGGGCGAACTCGTATCACCACTCGAAGACACGACCGGTATATCCAGAATACAGCGCGAAGAAATCGTACTATGACCGCCATGATGATAACTACGAGGCTCCACAGCGCTTCAGGCTTACTGATAAGCGATCAAACCATACGTAATCGTTTAAGAGAAGTGGGTCTGCGATCCTGAAGGCCTCTGAGAGTTCCACCAATAGCGCCCCGCAATCGTACAGCCCGTTTACAATGGGCTCGCGAAGACAGTAATTAGGAGGAAGAAGACTAGCGTGGTGTTTGCTTTTCCGAGGAATCTCGTTTCGGTATGAGGCCGGATACAAGACGTAAATTAGTTTGGAGAAGCCCTGGACGTCAAGAACGATTGAAATTCTGTTAGGAAGTTCATCCATATGAAGGGGGAACAATGATGGTTTTAGCGGGTATTAAGATCGGTGGAAGAACCGATCTCATTTGGATCAGGGGCAACCTTAATGCTCGGATTTATGCGACAAGTATTGTATCAGATGTAATCATCCCTTTGCGAAGCCAGTTGGGTGATTCGTTTCAACTTATGCACGACAATGCACGTCCACACACTGCTGGAGTCGTAACACGCACTCTTGCCAATGCTGATATCAACGTCCTGCCGTGGCCTGCTCAATCACCAGACTTAAATCCTACTGAGCCCGCATGGGTTATACTCCAAAGAAGAGCTCTGCCGAGTATGAACGCCGTAAATACCCCACAACAACTTTTTGACTTCTTACAAAGAACGTGGGTGGCCATTCCTCAAAGTGATTTTGATGAACTGATTTTAAGCATACCAAATCGCTGCGAATGTGTGATTCGTGTGAATGGAAGGAACACAGATTATTTTAATTTGTTTATTCATTACAATAAAAGTTTAAAAAACCCCTGTTTTTGCCTTTTTTGCAATTTTATTGTCGACTTGGAATTGGTTCAATTTCTCACATCTTACAAAAAATGAATATTTTCTTAATTTATTCAAAATTTGGGGATTAGTTGTTAATTTAGATTTGGGAAATAAGGTAGGCAACAAGCCCAGAAGATTAGATTAGATTTAAATTAATTGGGTTTCTTTTTATAGCAAAAAATGCACTTGATCCCTAGACACTTTTGATGTGTGTATTGAAATTTTTTTAGTAAATCTTTCACGATAACGCTTTTCTAAGGCTCTGTTTTTGAAATATTTCTTATTATAAATTTCATGCAAGTACCCTATTATGAAATAACCCACTAACGCATGGAGAGGTACCTACCTACTTACAACATTAATAAATTAATGAAATTATCTACCGTTCATAAACTAAAAAGCACGCTTTAATGGTAAATTCAACTAAATAGTAATAAGTAAATAATTATTTAAAATAACTAATAAACACGGTTTCAGAAAACGAAACAAAAAAGTAAAAAATAATTTTCAAATTAAATTGAAAATATCTAGTGTGATTAACAAAAAAAGTTATTATAATATATAAAGCTGGATTGCCACTCACTCATTGACATAATTGTTCTCCCAGAAGGAGCATCTCTAGGTTGATACAATGTATGGAACATGTAGAGGGGACGTTTCGGTGATTATGGGAAAACCTCGACATCTTCGATTCCTGCTTCTCATCAGGTAGCGAGTCGACTGCCCGCCGAAACTATCCATCGAAAGTGAAAACGTTTCTAACTAAATTTCATCCACACCTTGGGCAAATTTCAATAGTGTAACTTTTTTTTCAAAATAGCGGAAAAAAACATGGCCGCCGAACAAAATTCAAACTCGATTATCTCCGAAACTATACGAGTCTGATGGGGGGTGCTCAAACAAATATCATAGAGGTCAATGGGGGGCAACCGCCTGGCGTGGTAAAAATCCAAAATGGCGGATTCAAAATGGCGGCCGAAAAAAAAGTTGATCCGATCCGGGTGAGGTTCGGCATCCGGGGGTTTTTAGGGTCGCTGATGCCGAATATCGAATCAGTTTTTCGATTGTGTCATTTTTCAAGATGGCCGCCGAACATTAGTTGCAGTCTAACGCAACTAGGAACAAATTAAATTTTGTTCGTGTTTAGCACTCATTTTTTTTTTAATTTTTTTTTTTCCATGGCATCAAAGATGGCCTCACATGCTATTTCAGTCTTTTGTCTCTGAATCTTTCTTACAATCTGTCATCTGTTTGTCATGGCGACGCATGTTGTTATTTGGGAAAATAATTGTGTGATTTTTAAAAATTTTCTGTGATTTACGCTTTGAAAAGTGCAGTGTGACTATTAAAAACTATTTTCTTGTGATTAGATAGTGAAATAGCACCGATTAGACGGTCTAGTACGTATGTAATTTGTAGAAAAAGATAGAGTCGACTAAATTTAAATAAAAGGAAATTTGTCACGAAATTTCCTATAGATGAAGACCGGTAAGTACAGCTTGAGTAAAGTAATAAAGTATTTTGTTCTCTTCAGCTATCAGCAAGACTAAAATAATACACTATCTTTTTGAAATGAGAAAAAATATTTGCATCTTTGTAAACCATAGTGATGTAAATCTTCACTATCGATAAAGTGAGTCGATAAACTTTAATGAATGATGCTGTTATAGTGAATATTTTGAAATATTTTTGTATAGCTGTTGCTGCGTATACTTTTTCATTACTTACTGCAGTTTTCATTAAGTATTATGATCGTATTGTAATAAAGTGCATCTCGTCTTTTGTATAAAGAACTATATTATACTCTATCTTGTTTTTAATTGCATGATTGATAGATATTTTAATTTCAGATGTCGACAATGGGTAACAAAAATTGGAAATGATGACTTAGCTTACATTCCAATCGAAAAACTTCACGATATAAAATATGTCTGTGGAGATGTAAGGAACGAATGTCGGATACTTCTACCGATAGATATTTCTACCGATAATTTAAACAAGGCTCAACAAGGAGGCACTGCGAAGTAAATCATTTACTTTCCCAAATAGGTTATTTAATTTTGACATAAAATGTAAATGTAATTTTTAAAAAGAAAATAAATATCTATCTATCTAATAACATCATCATCATGACAAACTAAAATATTGGAATAATAATAAATAAATAAAAATAATAATTTATTGTTTCAATTTTACGACAAATGTTTTCCCCCGTTGTAGATTTAATTCACCTGGTATGAAGCCCACGATGCTCTAATGATAATTTATCGATATCGATTTAATCAGGAACTACATGTGGCCATCCCTATTGTTCTCGTTAATGTTGGTACCCATGAGTTATGAAGTATTTTGACAATTAAATTTTCGCTGTGTTGGTATTGCTGGGTCTGCTAAATGGATTCCAAAACCAAGTAAGGAAGTCCCGTCTCTTAAAACGTAGTGATTATTTGCTCAGTGATTAGTTGTTTGTATGGGGAAATTGTTTCGGCCCTGGCTCGGAAACTATCGGCCGTGGGTATTGAAAAAAAAAATTGTACAGTTGGTGGTGCACTATCTTCTTCTATCGGGATATAAATAATTCCAAGATGGCGGACGGATTCGAAATGGCTGGCGAAAAAAAGTTAAGCATAATTGTTCTCCCAGAAGGAGCATCTCTAGCTCGATATAATGTATTTAAGATGTGGAAAGGAGGTTTCTGTGATTGTGGGAAAACCTTGACATCTTCGATTCCTGCTCCTCATCAGGTAGTGAGTTGACTGCCCGCCGAAACTATCCATCAAAGGTAAAACTGTTACTTACAAAGTTTGATCCACACCTTGGGCAAATTTCAATAGTGAAACTTTTTTTTCAAAATGGCGGAAAAAATCATGGCCGCCGAACAAAATTCAAACTCGATTATCTCCGAAACTAAAAGAGTCAGGTGGGGGGTGCTCGAACAAATAGAGGTCAATGGGGGGCAACCGCCTGGCGTAGTAAAAATCCAAAATGGCGGATTCAAAATGGCGGCCGAAAAAAAAGTTGATCCGATCCGGGTGAGGTTCGGCATCCGGGGGTTTTTGGGGTCGCTGATGCCGAATATCGAATCAGTTTTTCGATTGCGTCATTTTTCAAGATGGCCGCCGAACATTAGTTGTTTGTATGGGGAAATTGTTTCGGCCCTGGCTCGGAAACGCGAGCTGCTCGCAGCTCGCGCACAGGGCGAATCTAGTTTTACTGTAAAGCTGTTTTCCACACTTATATTTTTATTGCAAATTATTTTTTACTTTTTCGTCGTTTTCTAGCGTGATTTAACTTAATGTATTTTTTTTTTAACACGAGAGAACAAAGATAAATACCTACAGTATGCAAACTTAAAAGGCTTAACTATAATTTTAATTTCTATGGATCAATAAGTACCTACGTTAAGTAGTGGAACTTTACCTTTTTCCTCGTTTTTTAATTAATTTCATGACAATAAATATTACCTATTGAAGTGCGCCATGTTTCGTTTCACGAAGATTTCGCGTCACCAAAACGCAAACTGCAAAAAAATTTAATCCAATTTCACTCATGATCCACGCACTGCCATCGTGCCATCATGTAGAGGTATAACCAAAAGCAAAGCGAACGCACTGAAGCAGTCCGCAGTCGTCGCGCGCATGCGCTCCGTGTCTGACGTGTGGTGTATGATTTTGTGATTTTGACTTTTGACAGATATTTTCGTAACGAACTCGTCTTTTACTACGTAACACATTGTGTGAAAGTGTCGAACTATTTTCGATAAATAACAAAAAGACTATAAATTGAAAAAAAAATGGAGAGAAATGACGGCAAAGTGAATTCAAACACTCGTAATTATTCGATAACACTTGATCCCGATTCTAGTTTCGTTTTGCGTAAAATTCTTTCGGATTTTGTTATACTTTTCTGCGGTAAGATATATTTTTTTTAAATAAATATTATTACCTAATAGGAATAATTATATAGTAGATTTTATAGTAGATACGTACTAGGTTATAATATATTTTGAATTATTTCACCCACTTCTTACCAATATTTATTTACCTTAGTCCATAGTAAATGACAACCAGTAAAAAACATATAGGTACTTAATAATAATATTCATATGAATATTTTACCTGTGATTTAGCAATTGTTGTTTGACCATCCGGTTTTGTTTATGGAATTACCAAATATTAGTTAGGTATTACCTGTATTATTTTAACAATTAGGAAAGGTAGGTACATGCTCAACAGATAAATGCTATAAACATGATAATATTTTCTACCTATAATTTACCACTATTACCCTTATTGCAATCAATCACCCATACTGATATCATTTCAAACTCTATTTAAGAAATTGTAAATTTAATCGATACCTAAATAAGTAAACAAAAAATATATATTTAAAACTACACTATTAATCTCATATAAATTATTATTAAGTACAATAAACAAAAATGTCTGTCTTGAATTTTTATAACACAAGCTGGAGCCTATGTAGCAAGGTTTGATAATTTTGGTGTTCCACAAGAATTCTTTTCTATAAAGAATCTTTAAAAGCATACACAGCACTACTCACTAGGGTTTCATCTTAATCTCAATGGTTTAAGAAAGCATAGAGGATACCCAAACATTTATTTTTGTTTATAAAGATAAAATACTATAAAAATCTATATGTTACCTAGATGTTATTTCTCCAATAAAGTAGTTTTTAAAGCTTATCGTCTAGGTTTGTGACAAAAGCTAAAAAGTCCCTTCGCACCTCAGTGGTATCTTGAAAGCATAAAAAGTGGCCAAGTTTGGAAGTTTAGTAGGTGTGTAAATACTATTAAAAAACATTAAAATATATAATTCTGGTAGGTATATGACCTACCAAAATTATATGTTTTAATGATTGAAAAACTTCCAATGATATGGTAATAATAAAAACATGCGAGTAACTTGTACTAATATGTGTAGTAAGCGTTATAAAGTCAGTATTTATAAAAAAATAACAGTAAATATTTATTATTTTCTGAAAGAAAGTATGGAAATGTATTTTAACTATGTATTTAAATAAAAATGCATAGCTTGCTACATTGTTTTATGATGGGGTAGAAGTATCAAAATATTAAACAAATTAACACTGGTGCATTAACATATCACATCCAATGTTGCACACAAGCCGGAGTTCTCAGACCAACAGTGGCTGCATTGTCAATGCGTTTCAAGTGTGACCCATTCATTGCATGACCCCGGACTCTGGTCTCATTCATGTGGCACAACTTTTTGATTATTGTGTTACGGAGAATTTTTTCACAGCAACAAAAGCTTACTTGTTGCAAAAATTGTGCAGAAAAATTTATGGTAACTATTACCAATTAATTTTTATTAAATGACTAGATGTTATGATTTTACCCATTGGAATATTATCATTAATAGCTACTAGCTAGGGAGCTGGCGGCAATTTAGGTATATGATTTCATCGTCGTTGATACCAAGACGTAATGTAGTCTGGACTTATATTAACTAGATAAAATAGGTGGCCTCAGGTAGCTCTGATTTTTTTTAATAATAATTTTGAAATTGTAAAAAGAAAAACATCTTAAATTTTAATTATAATATCGTTTCTGTCATCAATTATATCTTATTAAATACGTTTCATAGATGGTGAAATAAAAAGCTGGCAGAAGTCAGGATGGTGGGAGTTTTTCTTAATTCAGCATCTCAGCTTATTTTTCTTACAGTTACCTACTTTTGCGTAAGTAGGTATGTATAATCGATCAGCAGATTATCGAAGTATCGTTTCAGTCACAAATTGTGACTGAATCGATAATAAAAACCATGTGCTAAATGCTAATGGAGGCCGAGGGAAACCTCAGCCCTCTTAGCCAGGTTGACAATCTGTTGTCGTTAACTCGTCGACAAAGGTTCTAACAGCGACCACATCGTCATGTCAACTCATGTGGTGCACGTAAAATCGTCCAATCAGAGGGCCAGCTTGCTTGACCACGTGACATGACAATAGGGATGTGGACTACTTTTGAAAATCAAAATTCTAATTAGTCCGTCAGTTAGAAAATAAAAAACAATAGACATGTATTTTTTGCTTTTTCAAATAAATTAAAATATATCTACAGAGATAAAGCGCATTAAAGTTTAGGGTGAGTGGGTCGTGACGTCACTAACCGATAAAACCGCCATACAAACTGTCCGAATAGTGACGTCACGCGAAATTTCACCTCAATATATCGCCGTTATTTTTGATTACGTAAAAAAGAAAAAATACGTGTCCAATATTTTTTAATAATCTACAAGACGCACTAAAAATTAAAAATTAGTCTACATGCTCATTCATAATGTCAGCCGAAAGATGTCAACTGCTGGACATAGGCCGGTCCTTCGCTTCCCGCATCCAACGGCGTCCCGCGACATTCACCGCGTCGCGCGTCGGTCGTCGGTCTCGGAGCGGGCCTGACATGAAGATTCGTTCACTATTATCATAGATTGTGACCTTGACTAAAAGGGCTTTGGTTTTACGATCAATTCAAGTTTAGTGATGGAGTTTTTTTGGAGTTTTTTGGCGGGAATCAAAGATGGCGGTTCGGTCATTTATTTTCATGTCGATAAAAAATGGTTAAAAATGGATTTTGTTGTGTTAAAGGTGCTGTATTGGACAATAATTTTCACAGTGACGGTTTTTTTATGTGCTCAAGAAGATGTATATAACATTTCGAGCTGATTTCTTCGGTTTATTCTAAGAGCTCCGAGAAAGTACCGTAGCTTGCAAGTTCAATCCGTACAACGAAGAATTTTAATAGAATATATACCTACCTATATACATTGATCTAATTAATTTTACTTGAAACTGGCTAAATGCATTACATGCGAAAGTCCATGAAAAAGAAGAAAGAAAGAAAAGTTTAGTGACTTCTAGTATTCATTGGATTGTAAGCCAGTGTTTAAGCAATTCTCGATGGGTACCAAAACAATCCACAGACGGAAAAGGTAGTTTTAACGTCTCAACCTTTTTATTTTTCACACAACAATTCGCGCCTATATTCCATTTAATCGTTTAATACCCGTACATGACAGCCAATTAGCAGTGAGCCCGAGTGCCGCAGGATGTGAGCAGCGAGCTCCACAACCAAACTACTTACTGCCTAACTGCCAAACCGAGTGGAAGGTAATTGCGCCACTGTCAAAACATCCGACACCGGCTCACGACCTGCCTGTCACTCCTGTCAGATTAACTGTATCCGCTAAGGACTGTTCTGAGCGATGCGAACGGCGAACCCCGCGAAGGGTTTATCTCTCGGCTTGATCGTTTATGTATTACTAGCTGTGCCCCGCGGTTTCACCCGCGTGAAACGCTTTTATACGCTTTTATGTAACAAGATTTTTTTTCCGACATCCGATTAAATGAAACAAAGCTCCAAGTTAAGCTTATTCCACCTTTAAAAACTGCACGATAATCCGTTCAGTAGTTGGTTCCGGAGATTAGCAGGAACAAACACGCGGATTCTACTATTATATGGACGCAGATAAGCAATAACATGTTAACCCACAAAATTAAGTTATTGATTCAGAACGATTTATCGAGAGTTAGGGAACGTTTTTTAATTATGTGTTTACCTTATTACATCTCTTAAATATGTAACTAAATATTGAACATAAAAAATGTTGACACAAATGGCGCTCCTACTTTTAAAACACGATTTACTCAAAATTTCTCCAGTGTGGGTTAACACACTATTGCTTATCTATGTCCATATTACCTATAGTCATATAGTACAGATATATATTATCTTCACACCGGACTGCCGAGTATCAATTAAGGACTAAATACGTATTCCTTTGAACCATTGGTAAAGATTTTTTCCTAGATCACAGTTCCATAAAAATGACAATTTAAACAATTTTAATTCAAACGAATCTGTTTCAAAATAACATAAAATTAAAATTGAAATGAAACAGCTACAGATTCTACACGATTTCAATTTTGTAGTTCATTTTTTTTAAGGACGTTCGTTTTATTTAGATATTTAGTATATGTACCATATCAATCACGGACTCACGGTATATTAAAGTGAGACGTGAGTTTCGACGGTGCTATCAAGGGATACGATTTAATTATAACAATGTATATCCAACTATTTATAACAGGCGGGATGCCTCGCCGTGCCTGAATATGGGTATAAAAACTTACGCTGTCAAGATATATCAAGTTTGAGTTGACAATGACGAATTTGCCGTTAGAATTATTGATAATGAAAATTTTTGATGGCATTTGTTCTCGTTTTGTGACGTACAGGCGCGGTCGCAGGCTGAAATTTTGGGGGGGGGGGGGGGGGGGTCACGAATAATATATATAATATGTCGAGTAAATTAGACTGTCCTCCGTGACACCCCCCCCCCCCCCCCTTCGGACCGCGCCTGGAGTCGTAACTACTTATGATACCTAATAGTCGTCTTTAAAATGCTCGTACAGCTATTCTTTATTTATTATATCTACCTTTTTCTCCCAAAAGTAGCAAAAGGTAATTTACTCTTTAGGATTTCGCCAAGGCTCAAGCCCATCTTAATAGGTACAAACTTAACAGTATAAATCTAGCCAACCGAGAATCTCTCCAAATACGTATCTGTCCAGATACTAAAACTGATAAAACATACAAACATACAAGAAGTCTGAAAGCATGGACATATGGACATAATTATCTCTTGCATGCTCTGTAGAAAGGGTCGCCAACTCACCATTGGATAAGTGACAGTACCTACACCTGTTACATCGTCCTTACAATTTGCTCAATTTTACTTTAAGTAGGTACCTATTACAAACGGATAACCTTATTAAAACTCTTCAGCTAACAACTCCGCTTGCACAGGTAGGTAATTACTTATTACCTTCTTGCTTCCGACCATCGTTTGCGGTAGAATACCTAGTTACACGTTTTCCAAGTCATTATGAAGCTATCATTTCCGCTAGTACCTATTAAATACATTTGAAAGACCTTCAGCTATATTATACGTGTACGGCGTGTGAAGGTAAAAGTAAAGTACATATTAGGTGCAGTTGATCATATTCTTAGGTATGCTTATTTCCTTACATGTGGTCTGGTCTGGTCTATACAAATATCAATAACAATAAATCAGAATATGAATGTGAGTTTGTTTGTAACGCTTTCTGACTTTATTAAATACACAATCTATCGTGGAATTTCATATACACGTTTTCAGCGGTACGAAATTGAAAAAATTTAAAAAACATAAAAATAGGAAGCTACAGTAGCTTTGAGTAGCATAGAATACATTTATCCTGGACCGATAATGGGTAGAACCGCGGGGAATAATCTATACTATAATAAAAGAGTAGAATCCGCGATTCTGTACATTGAATATTTTTACCTAAAATTAAGAAGAGTAACCAAGACCAAAAAAAGTTTTCAAAATTCTTTTCTGTCTATCTGTCTGTCTGTCTGTTCGCGATAATCTCCGCATCTACTGAACCGATTGTCATGCGGTTTTCACAGGTAGATTAAGCTTAGCCTGGAGCTACATATAGGCTTGTTTCATTTAAATCGGATGTCGGGAAAAAAAGTTGTTTTATAAAAACGTATCACGCGGGCGAAACCGCGGGGCACAGCTAGTAAATAATAAGTAATCTACGCATAAATCTTGGAATAAGACATTTTTGCACAACGGTAGAAGACCGGGAAGTTATAAATGATTCTTTATCCCGCTCCCTGAGAATGCCTAATGCCTGAAATTAACAGAGGTGAAACCGCAAGCGACGGCTATGTAGTTATTTTATCGCTTGAGATTTAGCAGAAACTTTCAGAGCATGTCTTCCATACCTACCTAAAACTAAGCAGAGACACATGACACATGAAATAAGAAGGAAACGACGGGAGATTGTGGAATACACGCTAATGCAAGTGTATTTATTAAAATTACAATTTCAAGTGCTTTTAGTGTCACGGTAAACACCGTTATCTTTAGACTAAACTTACGTTATGTGGCATGTGTGGTGATAATTCAGCGGTGGGTTTTAGGTTTTAATGTCGGATACGTTAGAAGCATTTTATGTTCCCTATCTTCTTCTTTATAAATAAAAATAAATAAATGTATGCATGTCTGTCCTCTATGCGTTTCGAAACCATTGGTCCGATTGTGATGAAACTTTGGCGGGTTATTCTGCAGCTAGTACTAATATAAAGAATAAAAAGTATCATCTTGATTATGAAATGATACAGAGCAAATGAACCAAGAAAATGCCATGATTTGTTTTTTCATTAGTTCGAAATGTATGAATGTAATGTATGTTATATTCTGCATATCAAAGTTACTATATATCCTTAAACCCATCATCATCTTCATCATATCAGCCAAAAGACGTCCACTGCTGGACATAGGCCTCGCCCAAGGATCGCCACAACGACCGGTCCTGCGCTTCCCGCGTCCAATGACGTCCCGCGACCTTCACCACGTCATCGGTCCACCTTGTAGCGGGCCTTTTTTTTTTTTTTTTGACCCAGGGAAAATGCTTTATGCATACCACCGCCCTGGGGTGGACGGTGGTTATGTGGGACTCCGCCCTGACAAGGGCGATCTACCCACTAAAAACCCTGGGGTGTTCCTTCTCAGCGCCTAGCGTCGAGGCCGCGGGAATCGCTCGCGCATGCTCCGCGACAACCTTGTAGCGGGCCTACCCAAGCCGCGTCTTCTAGTTCGTGGTCGCCACTCGAGCACTTCTTGCTCCATCGCTCATCAGTGCTTCGAGCGATGTGCCCGGCCCGCTGCCACTTGAAGTTTGCTATTCTTCGGGCTATGTTGGTGACCTTAAACCTATAGAAATAATTGTGTATTTCGTCCTCGTCTTATGGATTACTTGTCTCATATTTGTGTTTATCTTTACTTAATAACGAATGGTGTACAAATTGTTTTTGAAATGGCAAAACAAACCAGTTGTGATTACCAGATAGAATATTCTTGCTTTATTTTATCTTGCTTTATCTGCAGACGGTACTCAATACTCATGGATCATATTCAATGATAACTTTCCTGATTTAACTATCATCTCTGTCATAATTAGACGTATAAAATGGTTAAGATGCAAGGCGCTTTTAGTTTCCCACGTGTGCGTTGCCACAACAAAGTCAATATTTGTACGCTACGTGCATTATCAGCTATATCCGTGCTACACTTGTTATCAAGTAACTCGATGGATATCGCTCTACAAACTATAAATTGTAATGATTAATCTATATCGGAATTCAAAGATATCAAAAGTATTACAATAATAATTATAAGAAGAAAATCCAGTCACCAAATTGATGATAGTTATTATTTTCACACTTTCGAGTTATTCTGTGCGGTTAAATGTTCGTCTACGCAGCCTCTATACTTCTTTTGTTATCTTCTTTGTTTATCACTTGTTTTATTTCCCTCTTTTTCCTCTTAAACCGTCCTCCTATTCAACTAAGGTCTTTGGCCGCATTAAAACTATAGTTTACTACTGTCAGCTGTTTCTTGAATAACATTGTTTATAATTGTAACAAGTATATTTCAATCATATTATTTACGATAAGGATTGTTTCCAAGCCACCTGCAACAATGTTCTGCATTATTATTGTTATTTATCCCATAGTAAATAATTAAATATCAACTATTTTAAAAGCGGAAAGTTAATATTTTAATACGTGTGTTTCCTTCATAGAAAATGAACAAAATAACCACCACACACTACACAGCCTAGCAAATTAATAAAGTCTGAGTGTATCTCGGTGTACAATTTCACCAGCAATATCCAATTTCTACTGCTTATAATATTTTTGGTCGCATATATATCAAAATATTGTTCTCAATTGGATCTGCCGGAGATCAAAATTAAATGTTATCAGTCATCCTGCCAGCAACGTGGGTGACTTTAATCATGACAATATACAGTTCGCGTATCCATTTGAAAGGAGGAAATTAAATATCCTTAGTCCTTATAAGTGAAGAACTGCTTATAACTGAAGTTAAACTAGTGGTTCGACCACATTTCAATAATACTTTAACCTACAACGCAGTTCCACCCTCCTGAGTTTCGGAATTCCCGCAGGAACTCCGAACTTCTCACCGTTCAAACCTTCCCTGACCTTCCACAAATCTTCCAAGATCAAAATTAGCCAAATCAGCCCAACCATTCTCGAGTTTTAGCGAGACAAACGAACAGCAATTCATTTTTGTATATAAAGATATATATTATATATATTTAAAATTTTATAAGATTTTATATGTAGACCTGAATTGTATGTGGTTTCACAGCGCTCTTACAATCTTAGAGCTATAAGATTGATGTGATTTACACGATGATTACTTCAGTGAACATCATATAAATTAACATTTGATTAATTGCTCTATCATCGATACTAGCAGTAGAAGCGATTGGTTGTCCACTGTATGTGGGTAATTATATCTCTATCAAACTTTTGTGAACACTGTACATCAATCATCACATTTTGTTCTCATAATATTTCATTAAACTCAATAATTCGATCATAATTTTAAAGGGTACGTATGTACTACGTAGGAACAATCAATGCTTTACAAAAAAATTGTTCTTTGATTATAAAATCTATTTTCATTATAAATCTATCTGTCGATGGCATTTCTTTATTTGCATTTACTTATTTTCACATTTTTCTATTACCTACTACTCGGAGTAAGTATGATCATACATTGTAAAATATTCGCACGAATTAGCTAATCTCAGAATATTTCCAATTGATCTCTTCGTATCGATAGATCATAAACAAGCTTCGCGGTGCATTAAGGTGATCTACGTAAGCCATATATGTTGAGTAAGTGCTTATTGCTGATGCACTTTCCACTACAATTCACGGCACTGGATTGATCTTAATAAGTACCTCATTGGAAGTACCTATAGCGGTAGAAGCATCGAAATTATTGCAACCGCAGCTCGTTCCAACTGCACTAACAATATAGGTAACTTATGTTAAAGTTAATGCATTACACTTTCAAATTTTCGTAAACCGTTTACCGGTAGATAGTTTTAGTAATTTTTAAGGCTATCTCCCGTTTAACTTCAAATAAATACCCACTATGCCTCGACTTCTAGCATAATCGGCTTATATTGTGACGAAGATATTTTTAATCGTATTAATAGAGTAGTAACTGAGAGTAATTTTACGAGACTTCTGCGTTAGAAGCCTAAAAATTATGATCAATATATTGATTTAGATATACATGGAATAAATTTAAAAGAGAAAGCAGGAAGCGTTCATTTACAAGATGACAGCAATAAGCCTAAACGAATCGGCGTGTTTTATCAAGATCGATAAATCAATTTCAAACGTTATCTCGTACTGTAATGAAATAAAATCCCGCGCACGTCCCCGACGAAGAATAATTAATGCTTGGCGAGATTTATGATTTCTTAATGTTGCACCCACGCTGTATAAAAGAGTTATCACACACGTATCTTGAAATACTGCATATTACGTTACGCCATGATATTTATGTTTGTACATACATTTTATTAATTCTATGGCAACCTCGGTATCCATAAATCTTAAAGTGCAAAGGAATAAGATGCTAATTGTAGTTGCAGACGCCTGGCTGGTAATTGTGACTTCTTTTTTTTCATGTTCAAATGAGTTCGAATGAATAATCGTCTTTGCAGCTAAATGAATTTAACCTTACGATACTTTGTTCCTGTCAGAAGTGCAGCATAAATTTTGCATTGTGCTATGCGGAGCTGTTTGTTAATAGTCTGAGAATCGTTGGCGAGGATCATTGGAGAGTGGAGACGATATAACTCAGTGGATAAGCAAGTTTCCTTGGAATTATAAATGCTTTTATGTAGATGCACCTCTCTGAATTGAATTACTCTTTCATAATTTCGTAATAAGTTGGTATAGTTACCTTTTTAATAAAAAAAAAACTAATTAAAATTAATTACTTAATGTAAACTCATCAAAATATATGGCCAGTAAGTCATTGTTACAATATGACTTTGTTAACAAAACAATTAAGTTTAAAAAAATATAAGTATATGCATTTAAAATAGTTTTTAATTCAAATTTTGCAACTCTTATATAATTTAAATTCCGTAACATTGCAAAACATGAATTAAATTTAGTTTAAAAATAATGTAAATCTACAAAGCTCCAAATATGGCCAATACTTCGTTATTATACAAATGTCGGGGTCGAGTCAGACACGCCCTCGCGCCTCCGCAAACAGGACTAAAATAACGCGCAGAATAGAGGACACAAAATGTGAAGTAGGAAACAAAGAGAAAGGTACGATCGATCATCGAGATAACATTACAAGACTAGCTTTGCTTTCGATTCAGCTCGATGCGATACAGGAATTTTCAATTTCAGGTACCTACTGAGTTTTCAAGTAAGGACGGTTGCACTGAGCATACTGCCACTACTCGTACTTTTAAAGCATCGTAAATACATATATTTTGCGGTTTTAAAAGACCCAAATAAAGCCGATTATTTACTTACCTACATCTATCGAAAATGCTTTATCAGACAAAATGCTTTGATCACTCCAAAGTACACCATTATGATAGTCCCCCAAATTTTTATTTTTTAGTCCGTCTTGTAGATTATTAAAAAATATTGGACACGTATTTTTTCTTTTTTTACGTAATCAAAAAATAACGGCGATATATTGAGTTGAAATTTCGCGTGACGTCACTATTCTGACAGTTTGTATGGCTGTTTTGCGGTTAGTGACGTCACGACCTCCTCATCCTAAACTTTAATGCGCTTTATCTCTGTATATTTTAATTTATTTAAAAAAGCAAAAAATACGTGTCTATTGTTTTTTTATTTTCTAACTGACGGACTAATTAGAATTTCGATTTTCAATAGTAGTCAACATCCCAATTGGTCCCGTTCGAACTGCTTCTATTTCAATTCCTCATATCCGTTATCAGGACCTATTTGCAGTGAAATTTCTTTCCGATAGCTGAAGTTTTATGACTCCGATAATATGCCTCTTCTTGAACGATGACTCATTAAAACATTAATAATGTATTCATGCACATATATTACGGCACCAACTTGACCAATGTCAATGTTACACGTTGCGTTATGTAAGTTTATTTATTTATTTTTATTTGTTTATATCTACTATACACTTGTATGTTTGTTGACACCAAATCCTTTTCTGTAACCGGTTCGGTTTCGATATGAACAATATTAATAACACGTTTCTTACTACGGTAGATAAAGTTTTCTTTAACATTATGAACCACTAGTCGATTATTACGTTCATTAAATTATTATACGAGTTATAAGGATAACCTGCTTTACGTACGTACATAGTGTATATTGTTACAGAAATTATGTGTAATACCCAAACTTTATTATCGATAATTTACCTTAAAAAAATTTAACACAAAAAGAACAAAATATTAATTATTTTTAGCTGTAACGGTGTCAAGGAGCCATTCTATCAAAGGTTAAAACCTACGACTTCACATAGTGTTTGTAATTTTTTTGTGTTTGTAATTTAAGCTAGATCTAAAATTTTCTTCGGCTGAACTCGCTAAGATTCATGCGTACTATAATATATTGGAGAAAGCCCTCTCACACTTTACTCGTGTCTTTTAACAGCCGCCTATAATCAGATTATAAAGTCTGTGTAAGATTTACGACAGGTTTTTATTGTGCTCTGAATGTGGACGTTGTATACTGCCTTTTTACCAGAAACCGCTGGGACTGCATTATGGACATAAGCGTTTTTGTATTGTCGACATCCGTTGCACTCCCATACATTCGAGATGATTCTATTAATTTATAAATAATTTTGGTTTTACAGCTAACATTTCCGTTTTAACTGGTTTTCTTCATTGTATAATTAAGTGACAGTTTTTATATCTCTACTCTCTAGCTTACGAAATTTCTAGCGGTTACGCTCGTCAATATGTTTTATAGTCTATTGTTATCTTTTTTTTAAAGAATTTTCATCGACTTTATGTGTACTATAGCTTTTTTCAAATCTTCCAAAGTGATTTTAAGAGCTGATGTAACTAAATTCGACGATATTGTTTTATTTTTTGAAATCCTGTTTCTAATTTTAACAAACACAAGATCTCATAAGTCATAACTAAGACCTAAGCAAATGACACCCTTATTGAGACAAATGGTGAATAAATATGGCCAGTATGAATTAATAGTGTATTGTCGACTGCCGAGCCAATGCGATCGTGACACCATTTGATTTATTGTTTAAATGCAGCTTTATTTATTGCTTTATAGATGCAAAGCTTGGATGCAAATTTTTGAAAACACAATCATTAAAGACAAAAGTGCACTTTTGTCTTTGACGATTATTCTCTTAATTACGATAGGTACCGTGTACATAATTGCAAAAATAGTATTTGGAACTTGGACAACATGAGAAAATCATATAAATGTATGATTAGAAACAAATTATTACCTACAACCAAAAGTATCGTTTGGAAATGTGTATACCTAAGTAGTGAAGTTTTTTCCATATCAAATAATATACAGTACCTACGCTGTAGCCCGTTATCATAACGTTATCATATTTTTTTTTACCTTCATTCCCGTAACAAAATTTCATTCAATAGATCAAGTAAATTGCAGTGTCAGCAATGAGTACCACAAACAAGATCATGTAAGCATTTGACCTAGATATCAACTCAGACTACACTATTGAATATTTGAGTGAATTCAATTGGTGAAATTTTAGCAATTGAAGTTTGTCGCATGTCGCCCACACTCATATACTTTTATAAAGTTTTGTTTCTTTTTTTTTAATCTTTTGGTCCTTCGTCATAGTCATAAAGTTCTTTTAATTTATCTTCATTAAATTCAAGTCTTGTAATGGTTATATTTATACACTCCTACATTATCCGATATCATGTGCTTCGGCCTTCGAACGACAAATTTGTAAGTGACATTTTCTTCGTTCTTGTGTTCCTGCGCTCCGAGAGTTTCTCTGTACCCGTTCTTACAATGGCAATACCATCTCGCCATATTTATGTACAGTAGGTATAACTTCTTATATGGTTGTGCGGAGTCCATAATTTATTGTTATTGTAATTTATGTTAAAAATGTTTGTACTTATTTAGTTTAGCCGGAGAACTAGAGGCTATTACGTAGTACTCTGGTTGTTTTCCTTTTTGCTAACATAATGCGTCAATTCCTTATTTGCTACTTTCGTATTTTTGTAGATATAATATGTAGGTACTAGCTGTTCCCTGCGGTTTCACCCGCTTCAATCCTTCTTGAACTTCATGAAGTTCTGAGCTGACGTCTCCTACCTACCTGCAGAATTTCAACTTTATATAAGTCAAGTAGTTTGCGAAATATCGTGTTTAGTCAGTGACCTTTCGCTTTTATAGTATACAGTTTAAAGATTAATTATTATGAATGTTGCTATGATGATCCATATTTTTTTTAAACTTTAAAAATGTTGTTTCAAAATTCACACTTTTTAAATTTTATAGAAACATTTGTTAGTTTAAATGAATAATATTACTTTAAACTTATCCCAAATATCATCGGTGTCGGCTTCCATACGGTCGACGAAGCGGGGTCATTGCGCGATCGGCTGCATTAAATGACCAAAGCGCACATTACGTGTCGTGATGGAAATAATTACCCATCAGCATTTCTCTACTTAGAAATAAATTGGAGCTGTCAATTGACGGTATGTTTTTGATGAGTTGCAAGAAAGCACTTGAAATAGATTTTAAGCAATTTTTGTTAGATCTTGATTTTGACGATCAGTTTTTAACGCAAGCAGACAGGTGTTATAAATTCAACGTGTGTATCCTGTGTATCTGTGTGTCTATCTGTTGCGTCGTAGCTCCCAAAAGACTGAATCAATTTTGATTTATTTTTTTTCTGTTTGCAAGGGGACTTGATCGAAAGTGTGTTTATTTATGATTTTCTTTTCTAATCTTAAATTAAGGTAATTCGCTTCCTTTGTGTCAGTAAACATAACCGTCTTTATCTCAAAAAATTAAACTTTATCACTTGGTTATCTTTTATTATAACTTCTTTATAGTAAATGTAATGATTATTTTATCGAATCCATACGGTATACCGTCTAAGCCGGCAACAACAGATCCATTCATGGAGTAAAGTTGTTTTTATTCGAACACTGCTACGCCACACCACACCACACCACACAACACAAACGAATTTACTGAACGTGTTACCCTCAACATTATTACAGTAACAGTTAACAGTATGTATAACAGCAAACGTTTTAGGATGTTTTGAATTTGCATTTGAATAAGTTGAATAATATTATTTTGTATCCGATTTTAAAGAGCTTTTTATTAGCTTCGATTTTATTACCCTAGTACGCTTTTTTCCTGTTACAAGAAACTAAATGAGACTGGGCTCATGGGTTACAAATTTGCCATGCTTTTTGTATGGTTTCCATCGATTATTCCGAAAATATTCTTTGTTTTTTTTTACTTATTGCCAAAGATAATAATATTCTACTATACTCGTAGTATAAAAGAATAAGAGATAATAAAAACAATTGCCAAGAACTATGTAGTATTTGCTGCAAAAGAAAAAATGATTGTAAGTTTTGTCACAATTAAAAGCTTTTTTGTGTTTAGTTTATAAATTGTCAAAAGTACATTGTTGAGTTTTGCTAGAACTATTGATTTTTATAACTGCATTGGAGTGCTGTACACAAGCTTTTTCCATCGACTACTTTGTTGGGGTGTCCTACTCTTGGGTGTTCTCATGTGAACATCATCTCGACACCAGTTTGTAAACACTCTTCACTTGCGTAACTCATGCGCATACTCAATCATGTCTACATATTACAAACCTATATTTTTACGTTCTACTTATTCAAGTGAGACGCACAAAGTTATTTTCCATTTTATATCCACGTGTTTGAAGTTAAAGTTAGATGTGTCAGTTTCTTCGCTTTTAAATCATGTAGTTATTCGTTTTGTATAAAATATCAATGCCGCAAGTTCTGGGTTTGTTTTTCTTTTATTTCGCCAGAGATTTCTATCGTATATCGATGAGATAGAAGTGCGAGTGCAATGTGTAAGGATCAAAGCAAATGGAAGTTCATTACCTTTGCCAATCCTTTCACGTGACAAGCAGGCAGGTTATGTATTTTCAGCAATCTCTTTATTCATATCAAAAGGGTGTTGCACTGATTGTATTATTAATAATGTCAAATTAGGTAATTTAGTTTAAAATGTCTTTTGAGACGAATCTATCCGAGCCAACTAAGACTTATTTCCAAAAAGTGTGTCATTGACTTTATAGATAAAATCTCTTAATTACTTTAATCTTTTACGCTATGATGATATCATAATGTTTGTCTAACTTATTTTAAAACCTGTTTGCCAGCAATATTGTTGTGAATCTTCGTTATCAGATAAAATGCTTACCAAATTCTTAACGTGTCATACTACATTCCTTGTTGGGTAATGTTCAAAATGTATATAAATCTATAGATTTTATAGTTTTCCTATCTCGTTACTTAATTTAATTCTTTATACAATAAACTAGCTGTTCCCCGCGGTTTCACCCACGTTAGTTTCTGAAATCCCGCGGTTACTTCGAGATAAAAGTACTTACTACCCTATATTTTTTTTTGTACTTACCCTTGAAAACGTGTAGGTAGTATGCAAAATTTAATGTAGTTTCTTCCGCGTGTAATTTCGGAGTTCCCGTGGGAATTCCGGGATAAAAAGTAGCCTATGTCCTCTGTAGCCCTGACAACGTGTATGCAAAATTTCGTGGTGATCGGTTGAGCCATTTACGTAGTATGCACGTATGCACGTAGTAGTACGTAGTAGTACGTAGTATGCAGTTACGTAGTATGCAAAATTTAATGTAGTTTCTTGCGCGTGTAATTTCGGAGTTCCCGTGGGAATTCCGGGATAAAAAGTAGGTAGCCTATGTCCTCTGTAGCCCCGACACCGTGTATGCAAAATTTCGTGGTGATCGGTTGAGCCATTTAGCCGTGAAAGCGTAACAAACAAACAAACTCACTTTCGCATTTATAATATTAGTAAGAATTAGCTTGTTATTGTCTTTTTGTTACTTTATGATACTCATTAATGTAATGTCACACCGTTTGTATCCATTAATCCTTCACCTGGTATTTGAACAGTTGTGTTACCTCATGCAGCTAAAAGCTCGTGTAGATTAAATACGACACTTAGTGTAATCTCAGATTACCTCGGTTCCTGACTAGGTTCTATTATGCAATGGTCGGGGTCAACGACCTAATTAGTTGGGACAACAACGACCGCAAGTGTCGAGTGATGATTCATGGCGGCGGTTTTATGGGCTTCTAACTGTGCTAAACGTGCTTTACTACAGTTTTACTGTTTGTCGTGGTGTTTAATAATCTCTACTTTTCTTTTTTTTAAATTATGTTCCTTTTTTTTGTGTGATGTTGTATGTGTCCGGTTCCTTTTTTATTGTGGTAACTGGTTTTTGAAATAGTATAAAGTTGACAGATAAAATCGTATCTTCAAGGTGAAATTTTTGTATTGAAATTTACTATGGACGCATTTTAGAGTCCGTCTTTACTATAACTATGGAAAATTTTGTAATGGCAATGCCTGTCATTTCCATAGTAAAATTCTCAATAGAGCATTAAATACGGACTCTAAAATGCTTCCATAGTCAATACAAAAATTTCACCGTGTGGTCATTGAAGTATAAAATATGTACTAACGTAACGTACGTTAGTACATATACGTACTTCAATGTATCTGGTTAGCTTTTTTATAATCTAAAAGTAAAAAACAAAAATAACAAGGCGCGAACTGGTTCACATTATCAAGCAGTACCAGTTCACGGCCACAATATTACGTCTAGACAAAATTTACCGTTTAAGTATATATAGTTCACTCATTTTACCTTCCAAATAGTCACGTGTTTCTCGTAAATATCCTTTAGTTTTTCAACAATAGCATACACGTTTAGAATGACGTGTATGGAAGAGTGAATTATGTTAAGCGTTACAATGTACATTGTACATACGCATAGTTGTACTTTGTTGCGCAAGACGAGAGCCAGCAATTGTTTGTTCTGTAATGTGATCGGTTTTGACCTCCTTCCTCGGTGATGGGCTTAACCCTGGCAAGACTCCATTTTTTGATGACAACTAAAATATTCTAGTAACGTTAAAAGTTGACATTACGGCCTCCCATTCACACTGACTTAACGATATATACTGCCTTTACTACAAATTTCGTGAGTAGTGCAAAATGGCAATTTGTTCAAAATATTTGCTTGGCTTACTGCGGCAGAATCATCGAAAGTTATTTCAAGTCACATTATAGAAGCAAGCGAATCAAAAGACCCGAAAAATACTTGATAAGAAATTGTCATTGATGTTTAAGTCGACCTTCATTGGGTTCGGTAATTTTAGTATATTCTTAAGGTGTCGGTGGGTTTTTAAAAGGAAAGTAGTAAAAAATACCGAATGTAACATAAACCCGATTAAACATAGAAGCCAGTAGTAACATATCAAGTTAACTGTCCAATCCACTTAGAATGAGGACTCGTAAGTTGTAACCGATTTTATAGTATGGGCATAAAATAGGGTGTTTGTTATTTTTAACCAGAATCAATAACAAAGGGGAGAAATCTTCAGTACGAATGATGTTTCTAGAAATGGTATTTTATCAACTAGGATTATCCTAGTTAAAATGTAATCAATACTTACTATAATATCTTTATGAAGGTCATCATCGTTTAAAACCTAGCTTTTTTGAATAGCAATTTCTTTTGAGTGTCGGATTTTTATAAATTGGATCCTCAGGATTAAATCAACTGTTATTTGAATGGTATCTGTGTAAATCATATCATTAACTTTTTTTATCGCCACAATCATCATCATGATCCGATGATTCGTGACCGTTTCCATAGTTAATGTTTCTATGGTCACACCATTTGGTACCTGCTGTTTTTTCTCCATTCTAAAATGTGTTTGGAGTAGAAACAATCTGTGAAACAATACTTAATTTGATCACGGGTTGGGATGCGTACGCGTATACGTTGCACCAATTTAAATTCCGTGTTTGACGAGCCACAGTTGATACAAATCCGTTTTTTTAACTATAAGTATCTCTACGTTAATTATGTGTTTGATTTATTGAGTGTGTGTGTTTTCGTAATTTATATCTATCATGTCTGGTTTAAGGATGGTATATGTAATTTTTTTATACAGATAGCTTTCTTTGTATTTAAAAAAGTCATTATCTTAACAAACGTATCGTTATTAATTATCAATTTCATAATGTTCAGTTTTTAAACTTAATAACTACATTGATAATAATAATAAGATGTATACTCGTAATATCGTACGTTAAACTAGTTAAAATTTATATTTTTCTCAAAGTAACTTCTTTTATTTCAGTTGGCTTCTTGGTTCTGGCCTTCTATCTGTGGGGAACACCTTACAAGAGGGGTTTTTTCTGTGACGATGAGACCATCAGGCATCCCTACAAAGACTCCACTGTCACAAGTCTCATGCTGTACATTGTTGGGATCGGCGTCCCTTTAATCTCGGTAAGTACTTATATTTTTTTAGTTTTTGTATTTTTTTTGTATTAAATATTATATTAATGTATTAAACTAATATAAAGTGATCTAAGTATATGTCAATGACTAATGTCATCTATAGCTACAGCTATTAAATTTGTCATTTTATTAATATTTTGTTACCGTTACATAAATTTCCATTTCAATAATAGTAAATTATAATAACAAGTGACGACAACGTTTAAAATAACTTTCATACAAGCAAACATGAACTTCACGTGTGGTTATTTGCCCATTTCCATAGTAGAATTGTTTATCTATAAAAAGTAAACTGTATTGATCCACTTTCGAATCTCCAATGTCAATGACCTAAACCTGTCAAATGTTACATGAAAAACCTTTCGTACCATTTGTCAATATTGGTCCCGTTGTAGGGACATCAATAATCTATTTTCGTAGGTTCTCTCTCTTTCATTGTGCTCCGTTTCTTATCGGTCCATTATTAGCTTAAACTTACCTTTCGTGTAGACTTTGTGTGGTTTTCAATCGTTGAGATAAGATTGGTACCTACTATTTGAACACTTTGTACAAATGTTTGATACAGAACAGACACTTCTTTTTCTTATTGGTGTTCAAATATCTTGTTGACACGATGCCTTTTATTAAATTTCTTAATTTAAAAGGAAATTTCTTTCTGTCTTTTATTTTTGTTTGTTCTAGTTTTATTGTTGGTTTTGGGGCAATGAAGTATATTTGAATTTGGCTACATTACACTTTAATTTTAAGCTTTTTATATTTTTCAACGTTTGATCTAGCAACTGATAAGCAGCCCGCTTGATTACGTATCCCACTACATATTCTGAGGTTAAAGAAAAAACTTATTATAATTTCACGTCGAATACCATCTCAGTCGTGATTTACCTCAGATAAAACCGTCGTCGGTAGGCTCAGTGGCACTAACGTTTCAAATTCAATTGTAATTGCCATCAATTTCTGAATGATTCCAATCAGATATCACGTGTGCTCTTCCCACGAGTCCTTTAATGACCAGAAAAAAAAAATATAACAGGACCTGATACAATCTGTGACAAACTCGTTTTATCTTTATGATATTTTTTGATAGCTTGGATAGTGTGTATTATTGTCACGATCTCAAAAAAAGTTTTTAGGCTCCAGAACTCAAGTTAGTTATAAGTGCTTTGAATTCAGAAAGTTGTATCTACTGTTATAAATTTTTCTCCCTTAATAGGAGCTAATTATGTTCATAAGCGTCAAATAGAAAAAGAAAACCTGTAACTTTTTGTTTATCAATCGTTCGTAATTTTCTACTTTACTTAGCCTATTTACTTCAATGGTTGGCTGAATAAGCTGTCTTATGTTGACACCGTCACCGTCTATTGATCACCACAAATGTTATTGATATTGGTGTGAAGCCTACTTTTCTAGTGGTATGTTAGCTTCATGCTCGATTACGAGAGAACCAGTCACTTAATGACTTATAAGTCATAGTGCGTATCAAACTCACGGAAATAATTCTACACATTTTTACTGCTAATTAAGCACTAATGAAGTCAATACTGAAGGTATAGTTTGTTAAGTAGATAACTTGGATGTTATTTTTTACAACACATTTTAAACTTATTCACTTTTTGGTTTTCTAAAATAGACTGAGCGATAAAATTTTGTATTTCTA
Source organism: Zygaena filipendulae (assembly GCA_907165275.2). Classification (NCBI taxonomy): domain Eukaryota; kingdom Metazoa; phylum Arthropoda; class Insecta; order Lepidoptera; family Zygaenidae; genus Zygaena; species Zygaena filipendulae. Next base: position 2,784,099 of record OU015666.1, read on the forward strand.
AGTGTATTAAGTTACTCTTGGATTTTAATACATTTTCCTCCAAAAATTGGCATTCAGCTGTTGTATTACTCGTATTGTTTATTATTACTGTATGGTTTGTTTTTGACCTTTTCATTTACAATATGATATTAAATTCGTGACTATTGTATTAATTTTAATTAATGAGATTGATGCTTGTTATCAGTAGGTACGTGATTTCAATGTGCCGAGTTAGTAACTAATGATAACATTACTGTTTGACTTTGGTCTGCTATTTACAATTGTTTCACCTTGAAATTTTCCACTTCTATCTGCTCACATTTAATTAAATAAAATATTTTACAGCGTTTCGTGTCGTTCGGCGGTATTTTGCTACGTCTTTTAATCATCTCGTTTCCAACCTCCATGCGAAACAATTAAATTTGTCACACATTTTCTTCCACGCTTTTCTGTTGATTCCCTTAATTAATGTCATCATCAGTTCAATTCATCAATTTCAACATCAATCAATTAAAGCTTTCTTGTGGCTACTTTCTTTAGAAATGTTTTATTGATAAACATAATTATGTAGTTAACGTTTCTCTCGTTCCTTGATTTGATTTATTTAATTGCTTTAACTTACTCTGTTATAGTTTTATGGCAAAAGCGTAACTCACTTTACTCTTAACAATAACTCCATATTGCGGGACAATGTTAGCTGTCTCAAAGGTGAATGACTTAAAAGTAATTTAGTTCTTGTGTTGTAAATTTTGCTAGTGTGTATTTTTTGATGTCTGTTTCATTTTGAGTGTAAAAAAATCAATTTGGCAATATGCCTCGTAAACGTTTCTCTAATACGTATACGTGGTGTTTGCTGTTGCTAAAATTGTTAATGTAATGCATTATCATAACATTTACAACATTGACTACGCTTCTCTTTAATATCTTTAAAATGTTTATCTCATTTAGATATGTGTTTATTATAACAGTTTAATTCACTTTAACTGTTGTAACATGTATATAAAATAAAGCCCGTGGTTTCGCCTATTATGTTTCCTCAGGAAGTCTTTGTTGTAACTATAGGGATTAAAATTGTAGAATAATAAAAAAATCCCCTGTAGTCTGAAATATATTTTTCACTTCAGTAGCTCAAACATGTAGAAACTGCTGCCTGAAATCAGTGAGCAAAATGCGATTTTGCTCACTGAGTGAGACAAAGTAACTTTTTAATTTTTGTTTTCAGAAAGCCGCGAAATATCTTATTCAGCCTTGAGTTAATCATACAATTCGAAACATTTACACTCTATCTCTTTCCCGCCATTAGAAAGAGACAGAGACAAAGACCAGCCCTTTCGAAGTTCCGATTTTAAATTCGACCTCAAAGACAAACACGAAATTTGTACTAACTAAAGAAATTTTGCACAAAGATAATTATGTCTTTTAATGTAATTTATCGAATTTTTAACTTTTTGTTGTATTTAAACGAAAATAAGTATTTACTGCAAATAAAACTGATATTTAACTTGTTAATAACTATTATCTCCTAAAGTGTTCTCACTGCTGAAGTGAAAAGTTATATGTGTTACACGAGAGCAAAGTATTTTTCATTACTCATACTCGGAAAGTAGGTCTGAAGTTGCCTGAGAAGCGGGTTGAAAGTAACCCTTTTCAGCCCTAGGGAGAATCGCTTTCAACTGACAACTGTCAAATTATTAAAAAAAAACTAGGTGTATTTTCACATTTCTATTGAACCATGTTTCAACTTTCTATACAGCCAGCGCGATGTAAAATTGAAATAACGTAAAGTTTAAGTAGGTATTAATTAAAATAAAATTCACTCACTTTTTCTTTAGCTAATTCCTATTTATATTTTTTATTTTCTTTAATTAATACTTAATAATTAAAGAAAATATTTTTTTTAGGTCGCCACAATGTAAATAAAAAATACTGGCTGAATAGATAGCCGGCCAAATAAAAAGAAATAGGTGGGAAAGTGTCAAGCGACTATCCGATCTTCACTCATTTTTTCTTTAGCTAATTCCTATTTTTATTTTGACTTTCCTTGCATTCGTAATGAAAAGCACAGTGTTATCCTCGGGAGAAAGACTTATTTAGTCCCTCGATCTATTGGCGCCCGAGCGCAGCGAGACTAAATAAGTTACTTTCACCCCTAGGATAACAATGTACTATTGCATCTCATGCCTTTGAATTCCTCGCCACACTCAGAATTCAAAATCAGCACTCGCAGCAAAAAACGACTTTGCTCTCTTGTTGCACAAATGACTATTATTACAATGCCTGTAATGTTGGCTTGGTATTTTTTTTCACCTTCAATTTAAAACCTTTTGACTACTTTAATTTACCGCACTATAAAAGCAAAACAGCCGTAACCAGTATTCCTAAATGTCGTATATAAATATAAACGCCCCTATTTGAAAATGTGTTTGTTGCACGATCGTAATCTATTATTTTCGCAACGTTTGTTTTACATTGACGCAAGCGTTGTAAAACTTTGCACATCTTGATAATGATCATTACTTTGTCTGTTTGTTTAATTTTCGCTGTCAGCTGTATCATTAACATAGTTGTTGATTTTTCTCAACAACCTATCTTCAGCGTTATCTGCATATGTTGATTTTAATTGTTAATTGAAATTCGAACCACAAAATTTCAAAATTCCGGTTCCTGGGATTTCATTTGCAAAATCTCGAGACTCCCACGGGATCTTATATTTTTCCGGGGCTCAAAGTATCTATATAGTTCCTAGACCTGAAATAACTATTATAACATATAAAATTTTATGAAAATCCATTCAGAATTATGCATAATTTGTCCCGGTTAATTTTGGAAACTACTGAATAGATTTTCATGAAATTTGATACATTAGGTATGTAATAGTTATTTTAGGTCTAGGAATAAAATAGTACATACATTCTTTTAGCTCCGGAAAAATATAAGATCCCGTGAGAGATGCAAATAACCTACTGACACTTTGATTTTATATATGATACGTAGGTAAGTACCTACCTATATAGTTTTAATATTTAAAGATAGATATACAGTTGTATGTAGAACATTTTTAGCGGTGAGAGATTTTTATCTTTCCCAAAAATAAACATTCTTTAAAAATTTAAAACATTATTATCAACTCGGAAGCGTATATAAGTATTTATGTAAGCGTGTCATTGCCACACTAGTTTCTATAAATAGTACATGGACATGCGGGCCCATTGACGGCGACTCTAATTCAGGTAACAGCCGAATTAGTTTTTCGGAAACATTTTCCTCTGTGAATTCTCGCATAATAGTTATTATCGGTAGATTAATACTATTCAAAACGTAAAAGTCTCCGTAACCATACAACATTTAAAAGTATACAATAAATAAAAAAAAACAAAATACCTACCTCCTACATTCTTCGTTTTGTTAAGTATGTTAGTATAGTATTGCTGTAATATGTGTATCATCCGCGTAGATTCCATAGCTCTATGTAGGTATATCCGATTTTTTTACTTGAAGGACACAGGCCTTTAACACAAGGGCGGCGCCACAGCCGGCGGCTAAAACAAATAGTAGACAACATAAGAAGTAGGCCACAGCTATCAGCGGCGCGCGCTGTGGCCCCATACTTATGTTGTGTACCATTTGTTTTCCGCCTCCGCCGCCACCGCCGCCGCTGTGACTGTGGCCAAAGGGTAAGGGTGCATACTGTATACTTCACTTCGCACACACTTTCGAATTCTTAAGACTCATTCTTAAACTCAGATTTCATCGCGATGTTTTCCTTCGGTGAATCATAATTACAAGGAGAGTTAAAGAACCAAACATCAAGCTCGTTTCTAACCGCCACCCTTTATATAAGAAGCGAGATTTCTGTCACTCTCTCACCACAGCAAATGAATCTATAATCAGTTGATCACCAATCTAATGAATACGGAAAATCGCTTTGTATATACGTAGCAAATATTTCAATCGGGTAAGATTAAATTATGTTATCTGTATAGCAAAGAAAGCGTGTCTTCTCGTTTGCCATCGTGCCCCGTTGGTCCATTGCTCCTTAGGCATTCGGAACAAAAACCACAACTCGGGTCGTCGCATCAATGCACGACACAATTGTACAAATTTATGCAATTCGCTGTCTATAATTCTCATTTGCATAGAAATAATTAATGCTTGCGCACTGATGATTGCAATTAGTGGTATTTGTAATTCAAAAGTGATCGTTTTATTTTATATGCTATTATAAAAAATGTTTTTAATACTGATGAAAGGATAAATACACCAAACAAATAGTTAAAAAAAATCTGCATGGAAAAAAACCTTATTCTATAAATCTTTTCGTTTTTTTGTTCTAAATTATCCTGAGGGGCTATTATGTAACTTTTGTTTCTATCATTTTTCGGTTGCAATCAAAACATGACGGTTTTGCGATTACAATATGCACGTTTTGCCACTTACAATATCTAGCAATCAACCAAAATAAACATGCCTACTTCAAAAGTTCAAGCTGCCTAAACATGATTAAATAATCACAAAATCGCTATTTCTCTGATTAAAATCGAAATATGATAGCAACAAAAGTTACATAATTGCAACAAACAAATGCACACACAACCACATTGAGATAAATAAATTGTGAAATAATAAACGGAACCTATCATAGATCCTTGCGGTGCACCTGTACGTTTTCAAATTCATTTTGGCAGCAGGTAAAAATGGCTGAGAGCCTTCCCACTTCTAAGTGTGAAATACTTCTCACGTATCTATTGATAACGAAACTATAATGAGGCAAACAAGATTCCACAGCAGTTAGCACTCTCATAAATACTGCAATACAAAGATTATGCATTATGACTTTCAAAATAAAATTAGTAAGTAAGTACTTGTCACCTCAATGCTAAATTTTATGTTCAACAAGTCGATCCCGCGGTTTCGATCGTGTTAATTTCGGAGTTTTCGCGAGAATTCCCGATTAAAAATTACCCGATTTCACTCATGAATACTGTAGCTTGCTATAAGTGAAAGAATTTTGAAATCGGTTGAGTAGTTTTTGAGATTTTCCATTACAAACAAACAGACATACTAGAGTCAAATCTTTTGTCCTTATAATATAAGTATCGATTTTAGTAATCGAATGTAGTCACGCTTTTTTACCTAGCGATAGATACGGTTCATTGTTTTTATTTTTTATTTCAATAAAGCCAAAATCAGTTTCCAGCTATATTTTATTGTATATGATTATCTATTATTACTAGCTGATCCCCGCGGTTTCACCCGCGTTAATTTCGGAGTTCCCGTAACAATCCCGGAGAAAAAAGTTTCCTGTGTCCTGCTATGTATCCTTGAAAAAATGTATGCAAAATTTCATAATGATCCGTTGAGCCGTTGAGGCGTGAAAGCATAACAAACCAACAAACAAACAAATTCCTTTTCACATTTATAAGAGTGAGGATTTATTCCTAAATCTTTAAATATTTTGTAACTTATTTATTTTCTATTATGTGTATTTGCAATAAAAAGCAAGATGTTACTAGTTTATAGTTATTAGAACTTATTATGTTCACTTATTGAATATTCCGCCTAAACATATGTGTTGTGTTGCCACATGTTCTAGCTAGTTCACTATCTCGAATAGCCAAATTAATCTGAAATATATCCAGTCTCAATAATTTTTTTAGACATAATATAGGCTTCACACTTGGCTGGTCATTGAACTACCACCGCTTCAAAATCGGTCGCAGTTTGTGTTCAATTAATAAGAAATACGCTAAAGATGTTATCAGTTATAGGAGACTGTGCAATGTGCATAATAAATCATACAATACATAACTCGTTCTGAAATAAACATTCCCATTCAGAGTTGAAATTCGTTTTTACACGTAGTAAATATAAAAGAAGAATATCAAAGAGAAAAGAGTTATACCAGAAAATTATATACTTAATAGAAAAACATAAAAAAGAGTAATTACAGAATACATATACTGGACATAAAAAAACCTAATACATGTAAATAATATTATGTACTTTAGTCGCAGACTAGCTGCTGCAGTCTAACTAAATGTCCGCCTTCCTACTAGATTATTATTTTCCCTATGCACTGGTTGTCTGGAAGAGATCGCTCTGAGCGATAAGACCGCCGATTGTGACACTATGTAGTAAAATTGTTTTTTTTTTCAGTGCTGTTCAATAAAGAGTTTATTATTATTATTATTTATTACTCCCTTAGCCAAGTTGACGATCTATTGCTTAGGTCAGTTAGAGTTTTGTCCAGCTGTGGATGTCCGTAAGTTGATATGCTAATGATAAGCTTACAATTAGTGCATGTTGCTGCTAGTGCGATCTGACCCTGCAATGATGCCGCTTCCGACAGCACAAGGCCATCACAAATTGCAACTGGGTGCCGATAAGTGTTATCGGTCAGTTATAGATACTTAGTTGCTATTACTACTGCAAACTAATAGGACTTAACAAAATATAATGAAATGATTACATCTATATGTATATTCTACTAGCTGTGCCTGATGACGGTTTCACGCGCGTGAGTTTCGGAATTCCCGCGGGAACCCCAAAGTAGCCTAATTTACTTTATAACATCAGACCCCCCCACCACTTGTCACGCGATGTCACACTTCGTCGAACCTGAGGGTGTGACGTACTTTATGGATGGTCCATAGCGTCCATATAACATACATATTATGCAAACAGTAGGTATGCATAAAAATACTACAAAATAATAATGACTGTATATAATATATATATACCTATATTTTAATATCTATACACATACTTAAATAAAATTGAAGTTGAACTTTTCACTAAACCCATAAATGAAATCATATACGGTAGACCGTACCTACTTACATAAAAAAATCTATTTCTAAAACTTTTCTCTGTTTGTCTGTGTCTTTTTGTTCCGGCATATATTATTACTCTGAGATTCCGACTAATCTCTGAAACGGCTGAACCGATTTTAATGGGAGTTTCACTGGCAGATAGCTGATATTATAAAGAGTAACTTAGGCTACTTTTAGTTTAGAAAAAAATAGTTCCTGCGGGAATTCCGAAACTCGCGCGGGTGAAACCGCAGGGTCAGCTAGTTTATAATAAATGTCGGATATTTTCGCACCCAGGACCCTTATTCACTACGACCATAACACGCCGCGTTAAGATAAGACGTGACAAAAATTGTTTTTCCCTCGCGACCAAAGAAGATTCACTTTAAAAAAATACATTTACAACGTGTGTTATGGTATACAGAATAATAATTTCTAATATTTTGGCATCTGGAGCGGTCGGAATTGTTTTTGGGACGCGCGTTATGGGCAAGGAATGTTGTTGGTCATAGTGAATAAGGCCCTGCTTTAGGCAAAGCTACAAGAGAATGCCTGTCGGTTTAGATTAGACACTTGTTTGTTTTTTTTTCTTGTGTGTTGCGCTGAATTGAACGTATTTCCATTCTTTCTTCTTTCTATTCAGAACTCATCAGTACATTTCCGTCCACAGATGGGGCTGACGGAGTTCGTCCGGTTGCGAAACTACCGTGGCGGGCGGTGCCGCATGGTGTTCAAGAGGGAGATACCCGCCTGGATCTGGGAGACTTACAGGACGATAGGCGTGTTCCTGTTCGGGTGCGCCTGCCAGCAGCTCACCACCGACATCGCCAAATACACTATCGGGAGATTGCGACCGCACTTTATGGATGTGAGTTATTTTTATTTTCCTATAAACTGCTTTGTATGTATTTTAAGTTTCGGTGTCAGCACGTTGTAGTAGTTTTCTTTTGTGCCTTATATTAGTTTACAAAATGTCAATTCGTAATTATCAGTAAGTGTATAAGGGCGGCGCCAAAGTCTTTGCAAAACAAGTGGTAGACAACAGAAGAAGTAGGCCACAGCTCGCACCGCTGATAGCTGTGGCCTTCTTCTTGTGTTGTCTACCATTTGTTTTTGCCGCCGCCGCCGCCGCCACCGCCGAGACTGTGGCCAAAGGATAAGAGTACTGTTAATTGGTGTAAGTGCTGTGGATTAAAGTAAATAAATAAATAAAAAAAATCTGGGGGACAAGACTTGGCTCGGTATGGAAACGGCTTGTCGGATCTTAATAGAACTTTTCATGGTAGTTAGGTATATGATTCGGAAATCGCAATGGATTGATATGGTCAAATCTCTCTTCCGACACACGTGTTAGAAATTACACGTGCCTAGTACCTTTGTATGAGGCACGTGTACTATGTAACGAACATAACACGTTTATACTACGAGTAAAAGAATATAAATTACGTAGGTATGTGAGGATTAACACGTACACACTTGACCTTGTTGATTGTGCCACACGAAAGATCATTTTATGTAATACCTACTAGTTAGTGCAAAAGTTAGAGATAATAATGAACCGTTCCTAAATCATAAAATAAGCATCCAATAAGTCATAAACATGATAAACATCACAAACAAATAGTAGTATGTAGAAATTTTATCGTTGGTGCGTCTGTTATGTCATCAACTTGTAAACGTATTGACCCGTTTAGGTCAAGTCAAAGACTAAATCAAATATTTTTATTCAAACCAGTCATGTGTTGTTTTTTTTTTGACGTCATAAGAGTTACAGTAATATAATGACAGCACCCATAAAACGTCAGCTCTTCACAGTTTACCTTCTGCTATGATGGGCTCCGAGCAAGTAACTGATTTTCGCGTGAAAACCACGCGTTTTAGCTCAGCTCAGAGAACCTTACTGCAAAATATTAGCATTCGTATTTGTTGCTACGGTATTAAAATTCGACACTGGCACGAAATGAAATTAATGAACTGCAAAGAAATGAAAATACAATACTTACGACTTACGAGTATCGGATGTATAAACTACTAGCTGTTCCCCGCGATTTCACTCGCGGCGATGCTGCGGGAAGGATCCCGTATGTCCTATTCCAGACTATAATCTATCTCTGTGCCAAATTCCATTCAATTCTGTTTCACCGTTTTGGCGTGATTGGATAACAAATATTCATCCAAACTTTCACATTTATAATATTGATGCTGCTGTAGAAACGAAAGAAAATGAAACGTATCCCAATATACCCAACTCCCAATACTTCTGCATGAAATTCTACGTTTTGTTGAAATAATAACATGAGCGCTATAAACATATCTTTATCTTATTTAATGGGGTAAGCAGATAAAGCCTCGTTACTTCGACCCTTGTGATCTTTTGTACCATCCCCATCCTGTGATCCTCCCTCTACTCCCTGAAGACCTCGGCGGCGAAGGCTAGTGTGCAGTGGAGGGGTAGGAACCTAGAGTCCTCTGTTTCTGGGTAAGCCGTCCCTAGAAGGCCCATACGTTTACTAGCCAAAGCATCGCACTCGCACATAAGATGTGCCATCGTCTCGACCTCTACACCGCACTTCCTGCAGGGTTATATATATATCAGTGATGAAAGTATTTACTTTAAAAACACTTGGTATACCGTCCTTTCCTATTAACCTTGTGTGCTAAGATTTCTTATGTTATTTTAGTACTCAAATAGTGACAATGCGGTCGTCATAGAACATTACTTACCTCGTGGGGGGGCAGTATCCTGCTGCGCTGTGAACAGTAGAACGGTGTTTGGTGGCTCATCAGAAAGCATTTATATTATCTACTCACCGCGATCCTCAAACTCCCATGGGGATCATAAAATTCTCAAAAACTCCTCTCCACCATAAACATTAAAATAATACCATCCATTGTTTACTGAATCAACATTATTTTTCACGAAATTATTTTAGTTGGCGATAAAATCAATTTAGATGCGTCGTAAAATTCAAAATAACGTTACACGCGTTAGGAGAGCAATAAAAGTTATGTGAAAGAAAGGTTTTAACGATCTGAAGACTTTGAGATGCGTAATTAGCCTTTTTCAAAATTAAAATTTTAAAATGTACCAGCATGATAAACTATGTCTTATGCAAATAAATGATTTATTAAGTAATATTATTTCTTCCCAATTGGAATTATTCTCTCCACACCCATCCTCATTTAATTGAAAATGTCCTAAGTTATATTAAAAGCATCCTGTTCTTTGTTGTATCAACGCCTATCTATGTGTTATATGATTGACCTGAGCAATTATCTAATTTGTACCACTTGACTGGATCTAAATTTGTCCTAGTTCCATGTAGAGAAATTTTTGCTGCTTTGCTATTTACTGGAGCCCATTGAACTATTATTACTAGCGTAGTGGTACGTAGTAGTAGTAGAAGTAGTACTTAGTAGTAGCAGTAGGTACGCTAGTAATAGTAACTCAATGCTGGAGCCCTATAATAAATATAATCCGTGTAAAAGTGTTATTACGTATATTATAGCTATAATTGTAATTTCGACCCCAAGTTAATGTGTGACGTCAAAATCGTCATCCTTATAAGGCTCGTCAACTTCTGTTGCGAGCTCTGTTTCATCGTAATCGGTTCAGGAAAGAGGAGTTCGGACGATTTGAAAGATACCTACCACCGACGAGACATTGGCACTAACGCACCTTCAAACACCACAACAGCTAGTCACCAAATAAGTTTTGTAGCTTTACATAAATATACGAGTATTATGTCAGTAATTTATTAGCTGCTATAGGAGATTCATTCTCGCGCGTGTCGCATAATTAAACCCGCAAAGATTTATTAGGTGTTATATCTGTCCTAAGCCTAACTGAAAACTTGGATGCGAATCTGCGAGTTCTATATTAGCACACGTCTCGACTCCCAAGCCTGTGTTTTTAGTCTTGAGTGACGTTTTTAGCGTCTGGCTGGATAGCTTGTCTTGGTTGTCAGTTATTTAGTGGAAACATACGAGTGTAAATTCTTAGCGTTTACACACTGCAATTATTATTATTGACTATGATGGAATAATATATGTATGTGTATTGTAGGAAAGTTACTTTTTTATTTAAAATTTTAATATTTGCCAAGTTAATCGAATTTTTGTACAATGATGGAGAAAGTCTGATCTCCCAATGTATCAAATAGATTAATTATTGAGCGTAGGCGTGTAAATTATGTTTTGTATTAGTGCAATTAATTCATCACAATTTATGTACATTTATATAACTAAGTAAACAAAAACACACATGGATTTGATACCTACTCCCGCGTTCAAGATTTTTGCAGTTTTAATTTAGCAACAAGCTTGTTCCAGTAATTAACGTGAAAATTAAAACGCTACGGCTGCGTCCCGAAATAGCTTCGTATGTTTTTTGTGTCAAGTAGGCAGGCACCAGCCGGTATAAATAATGCACGGCGACATGCTCCGCCGCCCGTGGTCTTGTAATTTTGACTTATTGGACCAACATGCAACGGTAGCAACGACGTTCGGTCGGTCTATCTTATTTCCTTTCCATATTTACTCATACGTTTCCTTTTTTCTTTGGCTAATTCATTTGTTAATCATTAAATTGCAAAAATTTACTTTCGCAAGTTTGTTGTTTCCTATTTGCATTTCAACATCAGGGTTGAATTTTTAAAACCCTAAAGAAGATGTTATTTGAAAGTAAGAGTCCAAACACTACTTTTCGTAATTTTAACTTTATAATTAACATATATATTATGAAGGACCTTTGCCGTTAGCGGCTTAAATTCCAAAAACTCTATCTTAGTATTGGTCTTCATATACTTACTAAATATTTCGTCTTGTGTCAAATTTGAAGTTACCCTGGAAGACTGGAAATCTCAGAACAATAACTTATTGTTCTGACCTGGAAATGGATAAATCAGTGAGTCAGTCAGGACATAATTTTATATGAATAGCTTTTGAAACATTTTATTGATATTCTTAACTGCATATACTTGTGCATGTAAACGTATAACCTAAAACCTTCCTAAAACCAAACCCCAACATTAAAAACCTTTAGTGAAATTGATCACCAGTGAAACCGTTACCCAACGAAAGTGAAGGTAATCTCAAATATGAAGTACCAGGAGTATATAAACAATCAAGAGCTTGATACCTGGTTCTGTACGGTTGGGGACGATTTAAAAAAGTACAACATCTGTTAAATTTATGCAAGCTGAAATGAAATTTGTGTTTACTTGCTGAAGGCTCAAAATCATAAAAAAATGCCGCGTGGCATTTTACGCATGATCGATGATGCACGAAGAATGACAGTTTGTCTCTTTATATATACGTAAATACTCGCTCTGTAGAAATTCAAAGGCTCGGCTTTATGCAATATACAACAAATGATATTTATCATGTGTTTTTATATCACGAAATCGAAATACTGAGTCACCTTTATTGTCGCCTAAAATCGGAATATTATTTGTCGAATAAATTCGAATTCGTTTATTTGCAAGAATCTGAATTGCCATTGGAATTACGTTTGCAGTACTTATTCAGAGGAGTATTAAGTACCTACTACATGAAAAGCAAGGAGAGCCTTATGGGCAAATATTTGTTTTTTTTTTTAGTTATACTTAAACATAGTATAAATAAAACCTCATAATTTATTCTTAACTAGTTTCCCCCGCGGCCCGCGAAGAAAGCCGGAAATCCTTCTAAAATGTGTTTTATTTGTATGCCAAACTTTTATTTAAGTCTTAAGGAATAATTAAAATACTAACTTATACTTATATATAGTGTAATTCACGTCCCATAAGAGTTTTATTAAATGTTGGATTATTTTTTTCTTAATATACCTACGGGCTACGAGTCACTTTTTTAAGTGCACCGAAGCGCATTCTGAAGTGCGTTTGAAGTGTATTCACCAACATGACATTGAACGTCGTATTAAAATATGAGTAAAATGTGTAGTGTCATCGTTCCCGAGCTTGGTTCATTTATTTTGAAATCACGATTGGTGATTTGCAAAAAATTGTGCCTTCATTTTCATAGAACTGGGTCTTATGATGACGCTGTTCTTTTTCTATTATTGCGATGTAGAATAGATACTTATGAAATATCAATCCATACTAATATTATAAATGCGAAAGTATCTCTGTCTGTCGGTCTGTTACGCTTCCACGCCTTAACGGCTCAACCGATCATTATGAGATTTTGCATACACGTTATCAGGGATACATAAAAAAGTCATAGGATACTTTGTATCCTGGAATTTCCGCGGGAACTCCAAAATTACCGCGGGTAAAACCGCGAGGAACAGCTAGTACATTAATATATTAATTATAACCACATTATCTTTATATAATACTAGCTGTGCCCCGCAGTTTCACCCGCGTTAGTTTCGGAATTCCCTCAGGAACTATTTTTTTCTAAAATAAAAGTAGCCTAAGTTACTTCTTATAACATCAGCTATCTGCCAGTGAAAGTCCCGTTAAAATCGGTCTAGCCGTTTCAGAAATTAGCCGGAGCAAACAGACAGACAGACACACAAAAATGAAAAAAAAAAATTATTTATGTACACTGTATAAGTATTTATACTTTCACATGCATTTAGAGAAAAGCTATTAATTTGAAATTAAAAATTTCAATTTTATTTACATGTAGATATACTTAAGATGTAGAAATTTAAAAATTATAGACAGTAGTTTCTTTTGTGACTCAATGAGAAATTATTTTACGAAATTTTACTTTGTGTCAATGCCAATTTTCTAAATTGATTTTTTCTACCATTTCTTTGAAGATACTTAATTTTAAGTTTGGTGGCAACTTTGTTTTATTTATATTGATGTTTTGCTTTCTTGCATCTTCTTTTTACATTTATATATCGTGTGTGCTCTTCATTTGTGTGACAAATGAGTCTGTTTCGACTGATGTCGTGTTGTCCTGCTTTAGCTTTATTACCAATGTATTCTGGTGCTGGAGAGTAAGTAATGTTCAGAAAATTTATTGGGTAGCGTCGTCGATTTGTTTTGTTCCGACTCAAACACTGAAGCCATTTATTTGACTCGAAGAGGTTTTTGTTGCAACAAACGGTAGAGGTGATTTTAAACCGATTTCAAAAAAGAAAGGTTATCAGTTTGTTTTTTTTTTTAAATCGATTTATCACATTTGATTCGATATCTTCGTCAGTTGGGAACCGATGATCAAAATTTATTTATTCATAATCATAATTTATTCAGGACAACCTTTTATATTATTTATAAACTATAGCTGTGCCCCGCGGTTTCACTCGCGTTAATGTCGGAGTTCCCGCGGTAATTCCGGGATAAAAAGGAGCCTAAGTTACTTCTTATAACATCAGCTATCTCTGCCAGTGACAGTCCCGACAGCCGTTTCAGAGATTACCCGGAACAAACAGACACACAGACAGAGAAATTTGAAAAAAAAATGATTTTTTGATGATTATTCCAAACATCCAAACATCCATACTTTCACATTTATAATATTAGTAAGATTTCCACACCTTCGAATTCAATATTGATTTGACTTTGGCTTTGATAGCACTGACCAGTTTTATCGCTGCATATGACGTTGATACAGCCGAGCGTCTCGACGGTGGGGTATATTTCGTATGCATTGAGTGAAAAGCTGTTAAATTGAATTTACAAACAGACACTTCAATTTTAATTATAATATGTCTAGCTAGACTAATATTACAATGAGGTAAAATTTGTATAAGTTAGGACAGTTAGGATGATTCTATTCGATTCTAAAAAATATTTCACTAATAGGAAATCGGAATATTTATGTATGTATTTAGTATATTATTTATGTATCTGCTTTTATTTAATGTATTTACTGTATACGTGGTAATATTATTTATATTAACTTTATATAATAAGGTATATAATATATATTCCGGTTCTGTATCATGCCATTAAACTATCCCCTAGCCAAAAGGTTGACTGGTAGAGAATGCCTTAGGCATTGAGTCCGCCTTTTGTACATAAATGTGCAATAAAGTTCTTTAAATAAATAAATAAATTTATTATCCCTGCGTAGTATATTAAGGTGTTTGTCATCTTGATATACCTAAATAGTTCTTTATAGTTTAGGTAATTCCAAAATTGACGCCGCGCGCCGTTGAGACTGAGCGGAAGAAAGCTAGTAAAGAGATATCACTAGGTACTTACGTATAATAAAACAAAGTCCTCAGCCGCGTCTGTCTGTCTGTTCGCGATAAATTCAAAAACTCTGAACGAATTTTCATGCGGTTTACACCAATCAATAGAGTGATTCATGAGGAAAGTTTTTAGGTACATAATTTTCCAAGGTTTTTTGTAAATTTTTTGAAAGATAACGATAATTGGACATAGATAATCAATAATGTGTTAACCCACACTGGAGAAATAGTGTAACGAGTAAATCGTGTTTTAAAATTATAGTGCCATTTTGTGTCAACATTTTTTATGTTCAACATTTTGTTACACATTTCAACAATGTAATAAGGTAAACACATAATTAAAAAACGCTCTCTGGCTCTCAATAAATCGTTCTATATCAATAAATTATTTTTGTGGGTTAACATGCTATTACTTATCTGCGTCCAATTGTAGGAAGAGTTGGAAATGTCAAGTCGCCTACGTTGTCAAGGGTACAGAAAAGGACATAGGGTACCTAATTTTTATCCCGGAATTCCCGCGGCAACTCCGAAATTAACGCGGGTGAGCCCGCGATCAACAGCTAATTTCCCATAATTACTCCATCTTAACGTACCTAATTCTTAGGAATCGGTGTTCAATTGCCGTCGTATACGTCGGCTCTAACTATAAACAATTATTTTAATTAATGTTAAATCGTGATTGCCGTTATCACACAGTCTTGAACCCGGGGTTATCGTTGCGTCCGTTATTTTTATTATTGCCACATCTTAATTCGTGCTAATGTCAAATGTTACTTCGATATCGGTGCTGATCGCAGAGAAAATAAATTAACTAGAGAGGCCATGTAAGCGAGGCAGGCGCGCCACAGTTGCAAAGGTAGTTGGAGCAAATGATCTAACTTACCAAAATCTTCTATTTCTGACTTTCCAAATATATTTTCCACAGTATTCCCGAAATTGTGAACTTTGAAAACAATGGCTAAGTAAAAACGTAATCAAACGCCTTAATAACATACATTAACGCGTTGTGCATGAATGTTTTGTACATTTTGTGTCCGAAAATCATCCGTCGACCCTGGTTTTCATTTCATACTAAACTGATTTGATGTCCCTTCTATCTGTTCTGTGGTGCTGATATAATATCATTGATCAAATTGCTTACCGGCTAACATGACTTTATGATTAAATAAAAAAAAAATCGCTATAGCACAAAGTTTAAGGTTAAACGAGTGACGTTTTAAAGAAGGGTATTCGAATCGAATACTGAATAGTGAATAGTTTGCGATTCTGGTCTCAAATAACTAAATACATATAATATTTAAAACACAAAAAAGAAAATATTTTAATTTTTTTGTCACTGTCACAAAAATAGAGCGGGTAAGCTTGCCAAGCTGCCAAACTTTGTATTGCCGCTCATTTTGAAATTTCATCTTTGTAGTTCCAATAGTTTTATAGTAAAATTGATGTGATAAAGGACCAGACAGACATGACGAAAATATTAGATTAGTTTTACCCATTCGACTACGGAAATGAAAAAATTTCATCAGTTTGCGCCGGACCAAAATCTTGTCGTACATAAAATTATGTTAAAGCTAATATAAGCAAATAAAGCACCAAAATTGTTGTCTTATACCTATAGTATCATAGTGTACTGATGGCCCGATTGGCGTAGTAGGTCACCATGCCTGCCCGCTAATCAAGAGGTTCCGGGTTCGATTCCCGGTGGGGTTGCACTCTGTGTGATGAACTCAGGGTTCCACTTGCCAGTCTGGATGTGTTTATATATATATTGTATATATGTTATATGTAATTCTATATGTAGTAAATACCACGTTTGCTTGGTTTCCAGGATACAAGCTAATAGGTAAGTAATAGCTTACTGTGGGATCAGGTAGATCTGTGTGTTGTTAAGTGGATTATTATTATTATACTATAATCTTCTTAAAAATTGCTTCCATTAGTTTCATTTAATATTTTCATTTTGCTTAACTTTTCGTTGACCTTTCTATTTCTCAATACAGCAAGTAACTGCACCAAGACAAATGACAACTTATTTAAATATTATTTAAATAAGTTTTTTTGAAACCAACACCCATTAGCGCCCGTTGCCCATCTCTGTGTTCACTTCTCCCGCTCACGATTGACCACGTTTTATTTTCCTCTCTTGGTTACTTGGCCAACACACGCGGTACGCGGGGTCATCGATCTATAGATCGGATTTATTGCGTTGGCGCATTAGCGGCGCTTTTCAAAAGGCCAATTAGCGCTATCTGCTCAGTGACGATTGAAACGCTAGTCGTGCTGCGACAACGACAAGTCATGAGCGACGGCGGTTTTCGAAAAATGAACACGAATATTCGTTAGGCAACAGCACCGTTGCAGCAGTTTATGAAAATATTATAAAAGTTATTAAAGATTACTCGCTCGTTTTGGGGTCTATTTGGAGTAGAGATTTCTGAGTAAGATATAAAAAAGGAATATAAAAAAGTGCCAAGCTTATCTGACCATGAATCCATGAATCAAATAATTGCACCTTTATAGTGAATTAATTTATTTGGTTGGTTGTTACTTGCTTTATTATTGGAACTATTAAATGCAACACCAGCGAACAGGAGCAACAGCAACAACAAGAAACGTAGAAAAAGCCAAAACACCTTGCCAAATACAAAATTATAGGCACAAGCCAATAAAGTCCTGACTTACCTTGTTAAAATGAAATCGCGAAGTACCCAAAGTAGGGTTGGCTTGGCGTACATAAGTTTATATAAAATCATATTTAGATCAGTCCGGTCTTTTATTCGCTAAAGTTTAACACTCGGACCGTATACAGATTATTCAGCTGTAGGGCTTGTATTTACACACCAACATGAGGTTGTAATTGAATCGTGAGTATTCATAAGGAGACGAGGGAGAGAACTATCTCCTATTAGAATTTCTCATCGATTTAGAAACTTTGACTGTTTTTTTTAATTTGAATAGATGAGGTTCAAACTCGCTTGCGACTTATCTGGTGGCACGGCAGTGTCTTCGTTAAATCGTGTATCAATTTTACTAATTAAAGCTTAGATATACGTATAAAGCCCTCAAAAACATCTTATACGTATTGGCCTATTTTCTTGCGTTTTGTTTTTCAATGAATCTCATCTCTAATTCAGAACGCAGAATCATTCCATCTCCGGACTCTCGAGTCTCGACGCGTACGTAACTTCGCGCCGCCGCGCCGTTTCAATGCAAAATTCAGTAGCTCGAATGAAATCTTGAATGATACCAACCTTCTATGTGTATAACCTCATAACCCTCTATGTGTAGTATCCTTTTTTTTTTCTTTAAGTTTACCCCTTTCGGGGAAGGTCAAGGAAACTTTGTCCATACAGCCCTTTTTTGAAATTATTCTGATCATTTCTAGTTGCAGTAGTGTCGTCCGTCGTAACTCGTAGTGTCGTTGTCCCCATTGAACCGTTTATTGTCATTAAATGGTGCAGCTATTTCGTTTTAATTGCGTCCTAACAGAGCGCTTACTTTGAAACTGTCATTTTTTACTATGTGTGAATACTTTTTTTATTTTCTCTCTATCTATAAACACACTCTCTGTTATTACTTCCTACGGATATAGTAATTCGTTAGTAGTAAACGTTTCTTGTATTTTTGTAACAAACTGATCTATAACGTTTACTAACGTGTTTATAAAAGTGCATATCTATATTTATAAAGAATTAAAAAATATTTTTTGATATTCTACTTCAAAATAAGTATACCTAATGTGTTTTAATTAACATCAAATAAAATGTACACGTCTGCCATGCTCTATGATCTTCTTATTTTTCTCTAGCTGTGCCCCGCGGTTTCACCCGCGTGAAACGTTTTTATATTACAACTTTTTCCCGAAATCCGATTTAAATGAAACAAAGCCTATATGTAGCTCCAGGTTAACATGTGAAAACCGCATGTCAATCCGTTCACTAGATTCGAAGATTACCGCGAATAGATAGACAGAAAAGAATTTTAAAAACTTTTTTTTTTTGTGGTTACTCTTCTTTTATCACCCCTCTCATTTTTAGGTAAAAATATTCAATGTACAGAATCGCGGATTCTACTCTTTTATTATAGTATAGATAATTCCACACGAGTTGCCACATCTACTGAATGTCCTACCACAGCGTTGGATGTACGTGTAACGTACAGTAGATAATTATGCGGTTAATTTTCGTCAGTTAATATGTTAACAAATTATATCCGCATAGCTGCAAAGCAATTGGTAATTACTATTAAACAACGAAGTCGTAAAACAAACACATCACAGACAAACTTCACATTGTGTGTCAAATGACGGAAATAGAAACTTTTGTATGTCAGCGCGACTCCTGTTTGTATTTGATATGACTTGTTGAATTTTCGTACTTATAAGATTATCACTTATTGCCTCCGTGACTAATTTAATTGAAATGTCTATCGCAAACGATATCCATCTCTGATATCATGAGCTTGGGTATTTAGTTGTTCATTTAACAAATATTTTTATAACAACATATCATACAGTACATCTTATGACTACATAAGAAGCAAGATTCATAATTAGATCATGTTATATTTAAGTATAGCAACCTTAACTCTTGTTTTCCTTTTAGTTTAATACTTGTAGTCACAGATAATACATATAATACCTTGTTGTACATACCCACTGCACTATCAAAGCACTCGGTGATTGATATTGCTACAAGCTTATCTTCAATTTCATTGTCCACCGTAAAATATACAATCATTCTTTCGCATTGTATCTGTTATATAACCATTTCTATTGATGCGTTGAATGCGCGTGACAACATTATTACTGTCTAGACCTCTATAATTTATTGCACCCCATCGTTTCTATTGCAGTTCGCCACAATCGATTTCACAGATAATATATCTGTTAACAAAACTGGCTTCTTTCCCTTTTTAATCCCAATCCCAATATTCCTAGCTCAACGTTTCGTTTCAATTAAAACTCGTGACGCATCGCTCTTACCCCTGCGTGTGTTGTATGAAGCGGTTCCATAGAAAGCAGTTATTCTTTGATTTGTCGACGCTCGCCCCTCGTTTTCACTATGACCTTCCGCTGTGCCCATTTAACTAAGACCTGCCACTGCTTTGTATTTTTGTCCAGCGTCACGCATATTAGAAGGATCATCGAACTCTGGTAGAGTCCTATTAACAATATATATTATACGATACGTATGTCCGCATGAATGAATACCGAGCCTGTTTCCATCTCTTTCACTCTAAAGCTAGTGTCGAGGTATGGGATTAGTAGTGCCAGCCAAGGTGGTATTGTCATTTATTTATTTTTTATTTGATCTGCCTACGTATTCCTACGCTTGAGTGATTTTTATAAAATTTGTATTCTATAGATCATATTGTCGCATTGTTGCTCAAAGCTCACCTGTTACTATTTTTTCACTTTTTTGTACGGTAGCAATTTTTTCTTCGGATTCCCTGTTTAATTATTTCTTTTAATATTTTTTTTTCGGCTCAACATAAATTATAATCTCCTTCTGCATTTCTAAGGCGGTGTTTCTCATTTTATCTTGTTTCTCACAGATTTCTTAAAAAAAAAACAATGGGTACTTACTACATATGTTACTATATTTTTCTTAATATTAAATACTTTCAAGAACTCTTGCCATTTCATTAATGTCCACAACATTAAGAGTGACAAAGACACTAGCATAGCAGCGGGCAGCGCATCAAATATGTATTGAATTGACCTTAATATAAAAATTATATGTTGAACCTTTTCTTTATTGACCGAACGAACGTCTTTCACCAAACTCAATTGCCTTTGATGGGTCAGTGTACTCGTAAAATGTTTATTTCAATGCTAATTCGGTTTTATTCAAGTAAAAAAAGTCTTAGAAAAAAGTGGCACTAATGGATCTTTAATTTAAAGTTATTGCTCTTGGTACAACATGATAGGATACATCGGGATTTTTAAATGAAAACGCTGTTTAATAAAGACAGGTCGTGCGTCCAAAAATCATCAGTTATAGGTACCTTCACGACTTTTTCCATTTTTTACTGTTGAATAGTTGTCAGAAGTTTGTCCATAAATTCGTTTGATAGTAAACGATGGTTTAGATTGTGATATTACACCAAAAAGTGATTATATGTCAGAATATTCTTACTGTCTTTAGCTTGTATGTTAAAAAACAATCATGGTGTATAGTTATTTTATTTGTAGTATTACATTTTTATAAAACACGAAATATGCATCGTAAAAGTATAGTAAGTCAAAATATAATAAACAATAAACACTGAATGCTTGTAAAGCAGCTTTACCCGACCGAAATGTTTCTATATCAGAAAAGACGGGCGAAAAACCAACAAATCACATCACACCGCAATCCAGTTGTAATACCAGTCAAACAATATTTCAATATATATAATGAACAGCGTACACTGAATCAAGTTTGTTAAACGAAATGTTTGCGTTTGAAAGTTTTGTTAGTACAGTATAATGCACATAACAGTGGTTCTATCTTTCGACGCTCGCTGACTTCGTCACACACAATTAGTCGAGCCCACTGATGACACAAATGACAGCTATAAATGGTCAGCTGTCATGCCATAGACTAATACAAAGGTGTGTTTAATGAAATTTAACATAATAACAATCTTATATTACGATTATATCACATTATTTTTATTTGAATATAAACACACAACACAATAGACTAATATAGAGATTTCCCGAAACAAAGATCGTGCCTTGAAATCTCGGGCGAACAGAGGTTTTTTATTAGTTCTTAGTTGGATATAGAGATACAAAGCGAAAGTTCCTTTGTTACATGTCCGCTTATTTAAATCTTGTACGACCTTAATTCTAAACGTATGTGCGGCTTCTGTCTAGTTACAATTCTCTTATTTTTCCCTGTGGTATATTTCCCAGACAATTTCAATTGTATTATCAACTTGATAACTTTTTCACTCACTAATATCATAAAGAAGAAAAGTTATAGGAGGGTATAATCTCTGGAACTATACTGAACCGATTCTAAAAATTCTCTGATGTCAGCACAGTATCCTAAGATATTTTTATACCCAGTAGGTACAAAGTGTTCTCGAGGCAGACCTGAAGTTCTAGCGTACTTTACATCCCAATACAAAGGGTTTCGAAGGGAATGCCTAAGTTGACGCAGCTCAGGTGAAACCATAATGAAAATCTTTGAATTTATTTTATTCTATTATACGTATTATAGAATTAGAAAAAGCAAATTATTTTGAAAAATAAAAGTATATCTGGAACCATTAGTGCGTAGAGAAGTAAAGATGTTAGTCGAGGTCTATCGGTATCTTTTATTTTTCCTTTAGGAGTTAGATAATATGAGACCAGAAGTTGAAATAATAAAATCGTTTCTGAACTCCTAGTAAATTTTGTGTAGTTACTTGGTTTTTCAAAGACAAAGGAGCTTTCAAACATTTTGATTATAGACCTACACATTGTCTCTCATTTTTACGTCTTTGTATCTTGGCCAACTATTAGGATTACTGTTATTCAACTCGTCTCATCTAAAAACACTCCACGCCTACGTTACTAAAACGTTCCAAAAATATATATTGTATATTCGGATTACATACCCTGTAATCAAAGATATTAAAAGAGAATAGATTGACAATACGCTCGGCCGCTAAGCTTTCCCCTTGAACCACGTTGCGGTCAAATGATCTCATGCTAACAAAATGCCGTTGGCAGAGACTTTTGTCTATAGATACCACTTGACGGAAAGCGATATGATTGGCTATTTGAAATGTACTTTGTGGTGACTGGTATTTGATTGCGTCGCGACGTTGTGATTGGTTTTTATTTTGATCATTCCCCCCGCGAAAATTGGTTAACGTGGATTGCATAGTAAAAGTTTTTATTGTTCGTCTATTCTCTTATGATGTCTTTGCCTGTAATGATGTCACTAGTGCGAAACCAACCGCGTTGTTTTGAATTTGGGCACGATACCGTTACAACAGTTTTGTTATTTCTACACGTTTACGGCCCATACATACATACATACATATTTCCTAGAGAGATTAGGTTAAAATATTACACACCTACTTGATCCGATACAATACGGTGAATCTTAAAATTTCCGAAATGTTAAATTCTCTATTCTTTTTCTTATGACCTCACTGTGTTTCTCATAGGCCTCAAACATATAAATATTATTCTGTATAGAATTATAGACATACATAAACCTGTGTCTCTTACTGGTTCAATCTTTTTAAAATCTTTCTCTCTTGAACTCGTTAATTTTATCCTTGGTAACAATCGTAATTTATTAAGAGGGATGGATAAAAGGTAATGTTATAATGTGGATTAAAATAAATACCTAAGTAATGTACGTATGTGTTAATAACTTAATACACATTATGTAAAGCTTATTATGGCCGGCGATGTGTAAGCGTAAATCGAGTAATCAACTAAGAAAAAAAAAACAAAAGCCTTTAATGAACCAAAACAAAAATAAGTCGATACAGAAAATATGAACACTAGCCCCTTAGCTAGAACTCCCTGTGTTATAAGGACCTGATGACGTTGTAAAAGGTAACAGGTGGTAAGCCTGCCTACCTTTCAGTAACTTTAATAATTACCACATAACTAGGTAATATCGCGTTAATAAAATGCGTGAGAGTGACGATACTTTTTTTTAATTTTTATCTTTATTTTTATTTTTTTTATCTTTATTTTTATATTTCTTTTTATTTAACGGTTCACTAAACCGGATGTTACACGTTAATCTGTTATTCTGGTACATAGCTAGTAATTGTTTTTAGGTTCTCCTATTGTGGAGTCTGCTTGATACGCGCGGAACTGCCAAAGAGGGTTTTTACAGAATAGCTGGACAATCCACCAAACTGTGTGAAATTTTGAACAAAAATACAATGTTATAAATAAATACTTACAGACTGCTGACTTAGCAGTTTTTCATCATCAGCTTAAACTTTCTGTCACAATGACAAATAAAAGGTATCGCAACCTTTCCATTGCGGCTATTTAACGACACTTTAATAACTGCCAGATAAACGAAACAATGATCGCTTAATTTTTTAATACGTTCCTTTATTTGACACTTACAGTCGCGAACGCCGCGCCGCCGTATCAATCACCACATCCATTGTTTTATTTGCGTCAGTGTCACGATTCGTTTTGTATCCATCTACCTATATATCTGATTGCCAAAGTTTATTTACAACGTTTGTCCACTCAACCGTTGACTGTCCACCTCTGAGGTGTCAACGCGAGACTTTGAAAGTGATTGGAAATTTGCAATATTCTCAAAGACAATGTTCATTGCGCAATTGGCGTATTTTGTGCGAACTGGAAACTGTTTGTAGCGCGCCTCTGAAATTTGAAGTTAAATTGAGTCCGGTTGTAAACTTGTTACTTCGTGAATAAATACAAGCTCAACCGACTAATCTCCCGCAAATGCTGAATAAGTATTTGGATATCTATAACCAGGTACAAACACCTATTATTAGGATCCTACTAATGGCAAGCTATCACGCAATCTATGTACAGGCTGTGGTACAGGCTCTAATAATATAATTAATTAATTAACTGGTATACAAAGATGTTATCATATTATTTATAGATATCTATAAGAACCTATACCTAAACGATATCACATTCAAAACACGTATCGTCAGAATTGCAATTACTTAGAATTGTTACTCATAAGTTTTTTGATTAGGTATACTTATTTAAAATTCGACACTTGTTTATCTCAGAGATACCATCAAATTCGATGTATTTAACTTTGAATTTGTTAATTAATATCTAACTTTATAGTCTCTCCTCAAACAAAAAAAAAAGACATTATAGAGAAAGAAAGAAAGAAACTGTGTAGGTAAATAGTTCTGATAACTAAATCGGAATCATTTGAATCAAACAATCAAACCTTTATTGTTAAAAAGGGTTGATCCAATACTACTCACAGTTATTTGTTTGGAATCCAACAACAGTTACAATATTAGCGAAGTATAATATTATGAGGTTAAAAATAAGATAAGAAGAGAAGAATAAAAATTAGAAGAGAAGAATTTTCTTGTAACATCTAAAGCACGCATATTAATTTTTTGCGTAGGTACTGTAATACTACGAGCACTTCCAGCAATATTGCTTGTCTCAATGTCTCAATATAAATAATAGTCAATTCATTTAAAATCCATTTGCAAGATATCGTGCATATTAAATTCACGTTAACTTATATCAGTTGTATCCTTCGCAGCGGGTTTATCTTGTGAGAATTTATCCGCGTACGATTCTGTAATTGCGTTTATCTGTTAGGGATCTATCTACCTTTAGAACCAGTTGGTTCACTCGTTCAGGCATGTCGGGCTTTGGTATCTCTCTCGCCACCTTCGCTTAATGGCATTATATGCTGTATCATATATGCCATAATATTTTCACAGGCCATCGCGCCTGTCCACTGATTTTGCTACGTTTTTATTTGTATTTGTTACCAGATTAGTAATATTAGTTGATCATCTCTAAAAAATTTACATCAATTACTTTTTATATTAAGTCATTGATACAATCTCTTATTAAGATGTCAACAATCTTGTACAAAACATTTTCCAAACTATGCCAGCGCATATTAGTATGCAAATTGCTAAGTTCTTGATTTAGTAACTATTAACTATACTTTAGTTAGTCCAATCTGTGAACTAGTTATGGTAATACGTAATAATAATTTACTTCCCTCTTGTTAGCTTAAATAACTACTCGAAAATCTATCAAACAGGTAAATTATTGTAATTTTATTCGACCATTTTATATCTCTTAATTAATTATTTAAGATTTATAACTTATTATTTAAGATTTGTAACTTGTTTTTTTTTGTTCCATGTTAATATCACAAATTGGGCCTCAAAAATAGTTTTAACAGAATTATTCAACCACTAGTTCTTTTAAATATATATCTGTCGCGTGTTAAAATGCATGTTAATAGAAGCAGATGAGAAGAGATAGTTATAATATATTCAACGTCTTCTATCTGATGTCATGGATTTAACACGCGTCGCTGTGGCAATGTTCCGTGTGAATCTAATGCGATCGTTACGTTACATTACAAGATTGAACCATTACGATCATAGATATGAAGAAAAGAGCCGCTAAGGTACTAAAATTAATGTTTAGCTTTTTACTAATACCAACCTATATGAGACAACTACTCTTAATGCAAGCCCTGAGGCTCGTTTTTCATACGAGACACGATCAACTTGTTCAAGTATTCGTAATACATATTCAAAGATTTGTCAAAGATATGGGGATAAACAATGCATTTTTACATAACATTGTTTGTTGGTTGGTTACGCATTGGGAAATCACTATCGTGTACAATGGTGAGGCGTCACGAGGTGGAGTGACTTGAAAGAACTGATACAATCCGAAATAAAGTAGCACAAACCACAGAAGAAAGAGTGTCAAATTATAAAATACGGGTAGAAGAAGTTGGATTACTTAAACCAATAAGCGTCTAATATTTTAATTACTTTTAAAATTTAAAAGAAAGAAGCAAAAAGAGAAATCTCCATCAAATTTTTAAGGGCCACCTAGTTATTCTTCGGAGAGTTTAAAGTAAAATGTGTCACAAATCACAATCTATTAAACGTAGTCCAATAGCATAATATTAGGTAATGTTGTTTTATTAGTTGGAATATTTTAATTTCTATATAATGAAAATTATCGTTAACTTTACCATACTTTTAATATCTTAAACCGCTCAAAATACATTCTTATTACATTCTCCGCTCGTCGTTTACTTGATATCTATAGCCAATAAACTTCTCGACTGGTAGTGCGTTGAATGTTAAGTGATTTTCGCAATTCGTTCAACAATTATTACTGTTCCGTTGGAGGTTGAGTTAATGTTCAACTTCTTTGATCTGCAACTGTTGTTATTTCTATAATGGCTTTTCTTTCTGATTAAAGATATTTTAGGATGTCTGTTACATCATAGAGTTTACGACTGTCTTAATTGCTAATTGTTTTTTTTTTTGCAAGTCAACATTACATGACGTTATTCTACTTTTTTAAATTTTGTCATAAGATCAAAGAATTTTTAACATTTGATATTTTGTCTGTTGAAATTATTCTAAAATAAGGCGTGTATATTGCAGTGTACTTGGCATAATAAATAGTATAAGGCGAAGCACTATTATTAACAAAATTATCATTCTTTATATCTATTACTAGCAATAAGTACTAGCTGTTTCGGAATTCCCGCAGGAACTCTCAATTTTCTTTAATACAAACCTTCTCCTGATATTACGAACCCAACAACGAAAGAATTTTATTCATATCGGTCGAGCTATTCTAGAGTTTTAGCGAGACAAAAGAACAGCAATTAATCTTTATAATAAAGTTCACGTAATTGGGTATTCTCCAAGGTATGAATATCAAAATTCTAATTAGTCCGTCAGTTAGAAAATAAAAAAATAATAGACACGTATTTTTTGCTTTTTCAATTTAATGAAAATGAACATAGATAAAGCGCATTAAAGTTTAGGGTGGGGGGGCTCGTGACGTCAATATTCATTATAAGCGCCATACAAACCGCACCGAATTGTGACGTCACGCGAAATTTCAACTCAATGTATCTCTGTTATTTTTTGTGTACGTAAAAAAAGAAAAAATACGTGTCCAATATTTTTTACTAAACTACACGACGGACTAAAAAAAAATTTTTTGTCAAGTAGCCATGGTGCACCATTATCATAATTATACAACTTGACAGCTCATATACATAGGTACATATTTCGGTATTTACCGATCGAGTGGAGCGACAATTATAATAAAATAATCATCAAATTATATCGGCGGCCAAGCGAACGCGTTGAAAGTGAGAGTTCCTGAAAATTGGCTAATAAATTAATCCCAACTAATATTATAAATGCGAAACTAACTCTGTATGTCTGTCTGTCTGTTACGCTTTCACGCCTTAAAGGCTCAACCGATCGTCATGAAACTTTCCATACACATTGCCAGGGAAAGACATAGGGTACTTTTTGTACCGGAATTACCGCGGGAACTCCGAAACGAACGCGGGTGAAACCGCGGGGAACAGCTTGTTCTTTATAAAATAACACGCGCGTTATCTTTGATGAGACGGGTCCACGTAGGGTTGTCAAATAATCGGCATTACCAGGAATGTTCTGAAATTATTACACACAGTCACAGTTACGTCACAATAAATCAGAATATTATTTAAACAAAATTATAACAATCATAACTATGTCGGTTTAATATCTATTGACTGTTAAACGCATTCGATTTTTACAAATGCAAGGCGACATCTCTTCACTTCATAGCCGATCCGTGGCCTTAGCGAGAACCTAAGCCTGCACAATATTTCTTGAAGCACTAATTATATTTTAAAATTACATTTAATTAATTCATTTACTGTCTAAAAAATTGTCTCGAAAACAATTATGTATTATTTTATAGCTGGCAACCCTAGCTCCACGTCTCGGCCCGCTCAGCGACCCGCCCAGCAACCTCAAAGATTTGCATAATCACTAAATTACTGAACCATATTTTAGTATGCGAAACGAACGAACGTGATAAATAAATACATTGGCTGCTTATCTTCGCAACGAGTTGGTAAAACCGCTAATTTCGATCGGGAGACTTGCGTAAAAAACGATTATGGGAAACTGTTCTCAAACTGTTTTGGAGCAGCGAAGGCTGTGGCAGAACGCCGGCGGTTGATTGGATGATTGACATGCCCTTTTAAGGTCTTTAAAAATGTAGTATAACGACCCGTCAACGACTTTGCATAATAATTTATCGATGCATATCACTTTGTTTATATTACCTACCCGTAAGGCTGAATATTTGCTTTATTTGCTTTGCTTGTACAATCCCAATATAGGTTTTCAATATAATTGCCATTGTATTAGTTCACATAAATAATACAGGACAAGGTATCTTATCACAGAACACCCTTATAATTATAGTTGCGATTAGTTTGTTTGTTACGCTTTCACGCCTTAACTATTTAAGTGATTATTATGAAATTTTGCATACACGTTGTCAGAAGTATAAATAAGGACATATGGTACTTTAATACCGGGATTCCCGCGGCACTTGCTGAATTAACGTGAATGAAACCATGGGGAACAGCTAGTATTATCATAAAATTATACTATTGCTTCTTTTATGTTGAAAAAAAGAGGTTGTTTACTTACGATCTTTTCTTATGATCGTTTCTTTAAAACCTGGTTACTACTACTAATTATTATTATTTTTTGTTTTATTGCTGATTGCACTACCATTATACGTTCTTGAGTCCTGTTTGTTGTTTGCACGGACAGGCTAAATCAACGGCTAACGCCTTTTGAATAGTATACAATATACATTAACAAGGAGTCATTTTCAAAATAAAAGAATGTTCAGTGTCGGATTCTCATCTCAAAATCAATCTCAAAATTTTTACTCCATCCAATAAAAAACATGAGAGCCGACCGCACAAACAACAGACACACCGGTAGATATAGTAAAAGTAATTCAACGCCCCTATTCGTCTTACCGCCGAAACGCCGACATTCATGTAAAAAATCATTCACCCAGTGACTTTTGTTAAGGTTTTCTCTGTGATTTAACAGTATTTTACTTTATGTACAATATTTTTTTATTAGTTACCTTAAAGCATGAATTATCGAGAGCTTGGATATGTCCCTCTTTTAAAATTACACAGCATATATATCGAACCATCGCTCATGCCTTGAGGCTGTGAAAAACTGTCCATCAACAGTCAGGGAGATCGTTTTTTACTTACAGATTAAAAAAAAAAAACAGTAATTGTCCAATGGTTTACAGTCTCGCCGACCGGTTAACGCACGTTTATTGAAGGCTATAATTAAATCTCCTTGTGGAACTTGCAAAACTGTCTCATTTCAACTGGCAACATTGCCTTCCCTTTAGCAAATATCATCATTTTCATAAACATCATTGATTTATGCAGGCCAGCGTCACTCCCTTGAACCAAAAGTTACTATGGATTTATGCGCGAACTTCTTTACCAACTTTGGAATACTCAACCAAATTTCTATGACCGCGTCATACACTGTATTGGTATGGTTGGCACAAAATGCTTTCATAGATCGGTTCCGCGATTAGTATGGAAGTGTCTACTCTTAAAACGTAGTGATTATTTGCTCAGTGGATCGATGTACCTAAAGGTATGGCCAAATACTTTTTTGATCCAAAAATGTAATGTATTAATTAATATTTATAAACAATGTTCATAACTTATACTAGATGCGAGTCAGCACATTGAAGATATTTAATAGAAAATAAAATTTAGGTGTTCTTTGTCGTTATCAGAATCTATAAGAATGATTTTAGAATATTTTTATGTCTATACATAATATGTATTTGCACGCGCACTATTCAACGGAATGATTATTGCATTTGATAAACTAAATTAAAACATGGGCTTCAACCACTAGTCACTACACAAGCTGCTAATAGTAGATTAGTTGTTCCTAATTGAATGAATAGGTTCTCCCCTCCAATACGTCCTGCAGAAACAATACCTACTCGTACAACTCGCCAGTCGCCACACAGGCTCACATAAAGCTGTATTGTTGACAGTAATTGACATTGATTTGTTATGCTGCGTTAGTACCTACTTTATTAATGAACATAATATAAGTTCCAAGTCCCACCGAATCAATATTCTTTGCGGCATTTAATCGCGTACACGCTTTCTGTCTCGCATACATATGTGGTTTAAGTGATATGTACTGAATTGAATAAAAAATATTATTATTAAAATTGTTTTCTTTAAGTGTCACTTCTTTGGGTACGGTGGAGTTTTTGTTGTTATGGTATTAATAAAATGCGTATTATTATGTTTTTCGTGGCGATATTAAGAAACTGTGATCAAATGCTCGAATGCCAATTTGAACCCTACGGTTTTTCTAAGCACTTTTTTTAAGTTTCATTTCTTTGGTGTACACACCGATATACGCACCTGTTTACATTTTAGTTTATTTAAAAACAGTAGGTAGCAATATTTCAGGTTGAAAAATAACTTGTTTGTTGGGAAGTTCAAAGACAGTAATGGCGTTGGAGGTTTTGTTTACAGCTTTAGTGATGTGACTTTCATATTTCAGATATGCAACCCGGACGTGGACTGCAGCCTACCGGAGAACCAGTGGAGATATATCGAGAACTTCACCTGCCTTGGTACCAACACTAAGTTGTTGAAGGAGGTTCGACTCTCCTTCCCCAGCGGCCATTCCTCGTTCTCAGCATATACTATGATATATTTTGCTGTATGTATTTCATCTTAATACATATTTTCTTTATATATTATTATTAAATTCAACAATGATAAAAAACGAATATAAAATCGGGCCTCGTGTAAGAATACAAAAGCGAAGTACAAAAATGAAAATAAGATCGCATAAAAATATAGTAGAAATTTAATAGTCAGTGACTCATTCTTTAATTATTAATTAATTCTTTAATTCAAGTTTTACTTGCTACGATACCTGTTATATGTATGCCTTCTGTTTTCTTTCTCTTTTTTTTTACCTCTTATGTGTAAGTATTGGTTAAGTCTTTCAGAAGTTGAACGATCGCACATAACTAAGACTTTATCCAAGAGTCTCGAAGTTCACGCCGATTAAACCGCAAGGAACAGCTACTGTCCATATATGTATACAGCAAATCTAGAATTTTTTTTTTTTTTATTAATTTAATTTAAAATACAATTTTGTTATATCACTTGTTGGTTTCTTTGCAGATGTATTTGCAACAACGGTTCACATGGCGCGGCTCGAAACTCCTCCTCCATGGCATCCAGTTCTTGCTTGTGATGGTGTCGTGGTATACCATCATGACCCGGGTCTCCGATTACAAGCACCATTGGACCGACGTCTTGGCAGGTTTCGGTATCGGCACGCTGTATGCTGTGATTATAGTGAGTTGAAATCTTGAAAATATTTCATGTTGTTAAATACTTTCTGCATGTTGTGTTGTCATAATATCAATACTTAAACAATAAAATCTCTAGATATTTTTTTGTCTGTACACTGAAGATATTTCAGATAGATTATACTAAGTTGTAAAACCGTCATCCTTTTGCCTTATGCGCATCATGCAATAACTACTACTTAACGGAATTAGACAGTATTGTCTTCAAAAAACACAAATTTTTATACGTATTATAATATAATTAACCTTCTGTTAAAATTGAGTTTGGTGTTTATAATTTATTTTTTATATATTATTATTATTATTTCATTATTATTTTTATTATTATTATTATTTTTTATATATTATTATTATATTCGCCTCTATACCATTCGTCTGATTGCGATGAAACTTTGTTGGATTATCGTGCGCATGCCGGAGAAGTTTTTTTTTTTAATCAAAAACTACATTACAACGCATACTAGACACAGCCAGTGTTTAATTAATCTAATAGTTGTTCATTTTAATTAATAATAATAATAAAAAATTGTTTTATTTAAATTCGTTTTATTGTTATTGTTTGTTGTCTTTCAGTTCACATTCGTGTCTGGCCTGCGGAAAACCCCTCGCAGTAGGCAATCTAGCCGTGACGCTGAGCTGCATCCTACCAATGGCAACACTATGAGGCCGCCCGGCTTCCAAGTCTGACAACCGGCATCGCCCCGCTCCGGGTCCGTAAACGAAGAGGACATCTGACTGGAAGCGGAACCACCATACCTATCGTGGATCTCACATGAGGTTATTAACGAATAGAACTTAATCGTATAATCAACGCTTTCCCGTTGTTAAACATTCGTAAATGTGGTGGTATAAAATTAAAATTGGGATATGGATTTAAAAATATTAAAAGTGGCCTTTTGTGAGTGATTGAATCATATTTTATTGAAATTATGTTGAAATGAGTATTTATTGAAAGTGTATGTGGATGATATTATTATGATAAGATTTAACATTTGTCTATGACTCACATTTTCGCAATTTTTTATAAATGCTTAACTTTTATTTACAGCCATGCGTAAATATTCTACAATACCTATGTTCAAAAATTGTAGGTTATCACCAGCATTACGTCGGCCAGTGCTATAATATACATTAAAACACAACAAATAACTTATGTGAAACTATTATAGAATTCACTCTTATTTTAATATTTCTTATAATGCAATACTTAATAAATAATTTAGCAGTGCCTATCTTATGGAGCATTTTATTACTATTTTAATTACTTTCGTTTGTTACTTTTAATTCTCTGATGAAGTATTAGGTAAGTACGCCAGTATTTAAAACCACGCAATCTTTGAACTTATTGAGCAGTAATTCCACAAATGAATTTTCACTCCTATTTTAAATGCTTCCCAAGTTCCTTACCGCCGCACTCAGAGTCGACTTTAATGATTACTTAGTTAAGTAGCTGTCTGATAGCGGCAGTTTTATTTTAAAAATCTATACTTAACTAAGTAATCATAAAAGTAGACTCTGAGTGCGGCGGTTAGTGTTTTTTATGTATTGCAAAAAGAATCCTCAAATAATAATTTGACGGTATAAATCTGTAATCTTTTTCTTTGTTGTTTGTAATATATATTTTAAGTTACATATTTATGACGGTAAAATTTATGTAACTAATAGGAAATGCTATATCGGACATATCACAACGGCGTTTTGTAAATTATTATTTGCAGACGGTCAATACGTTATTTAAAGTAAGTAAAGTTTTTGGGAGAGCTATTTGTTTAGATAATTTTATTGTTAAGTGCGACACAGTTAAGAATATAACATTAAAGTACAATGATATTATAAGTAGAATTATTAAACAATGTACCCTACGCAATGCATTGATTGTTGTTCCTTTATATTTTAATTCTCTTTTTTAAGTATCTTCCCGTTCGATGCTAATCAGAGATCACAATGCAAAACAACTGAAAAATTTCAACAAAATATGTTGAAGCAACATGCTTTAGGTAATTTTCTTTAGGCACCCTACACAATGCAGGTCGGCGTGCTCCGCAACACCTGCCATGCGATTTCTCAAAGCGGCTATAGACGGCAAAACACTGCTTTACTACATGCATGACTACTTTAAAGCCTAGTATAGATTATAGATTTTGCTTAACCAACAACAGATATTCTTGATTCAATAAACGTTGACTAAAATAAGCTCCTTTAAAAAAAACTTTGTATCAGTGATTGTGATTAGCTCCATAGGCGGTGTAAGATCAATGCATTTAGTGTCTCCTTTCTTTTTTTGCGTCTCATTTCTGACTCGATTTTTTTCATTATTTCTACGTTCATGATTTATGTGCAATTTTAATTTTAAATAAGTATCCTCGATCATCGAGGGTATACCTACTTAGATTGTATTGTTATTTATTAAGGTTGTTACTGCAGTGGTCGTAAATTCAATTTTAGATATAAAAACACAATGCGATGATTTTTTGACTTTTGTATAAATATTATTTATTTTGGCACTGCCTAAAGAGCAAGTTTTAAGAAAGTTAATGCAAGTGTTAAATATTAATTGTTTATACGTAGTAAGAAGATACAGACATTTTGGTCTTTCCAGTTTTTTTTTAAGTTTTTAGTCTATAGACATTCTATAAGTATTATTGCATAGCTAATGATTTGTGTTTCACCATTTGGAACTAAGATACTTTTCTAATTTAAATATTTATGTTCTTATAACTTTTTCTGTAAATGTATAGTAATTCGATTATCTTTCTTTATTTATTTTTACTTTTACGCCAGCTAACTGCCTTGAAGTCTTGAAGACAAAATAGGTCAACGTATTTTCATTCTGTGATATAGTGTTGTAGAAAATAAAAACATAATATTATATTTAATTTAATTGAAAATTTATTCGTAAACTATAGAACCTACACACTTGGTAGGATTTTAATTTGTTCAATATATGATTTTATTTATTTTTAAGTGTATTTAGGTGCAGTTTAAGATTTACCTATTACTATGTAAATAGACTATAAATAATTATACTACCAATTAATCATAATTAAACAAATATATTATACCTACTTTTAAGCACTGCACTGCACTGCACTGTTTATAGTAATAAAGCTTCTAAGCTCACATTAAACTCATTAAACAGAATCTCTGGATTTGTTCTGGCAAAGAGAATAATTTTGTTTGAAGATGTAAGTAATTAGAAATTTGCAAAATTGTTATAAAAAAACGGCCTGAGGTATCTGTAATATTTAATTTGTGTAATTTATATTGGTTAAGTAAGGAATTTCTCAGAATAATAAAACGTACTATTTTAATTTTACAATTCTGTTACAATATGTGTGAAGCCAATAAATACCTACCATAGAATATGAAACGGTTTTTTTTAGGAGCGCAGAGACACCTGTAGAAAAATAAAGATACAAATACAAATAGAGAAGCTATTAAACGTGCTACTTTTATTGATAGTTTCGTTTTAGTACATAGTTTCATCAATAGATGGCAGTCATTGCTAAATATGAAATAATTGATATCATCCAACAGATAATATACCCTACATACCTATCAATAGAAAAATAAAAATTAATTATGAGTGTACTCTGTACATACATTTTTATCTGGCAGACACTTAAAGTCACCATTATTAAATTTATTCATCTGATTCATGAGAAAGTACCTAAATTTTACTCTATACTAGCTGTTCCCCCCGGGTTCACCCGCGTTAGTTTCAGTATAGTATTATATTATCTGTGGTTTCAGTTTCGATCTCGCGAGTAGGTATTCCGTGATAAACGTACCTATATTTTTTCTGTACCTACCCTTGACAAAGTGTAGGTAGTATGCAAAATTTAATGTACTTAGTTTCTTCCGCGTTTATTATTAATTTCGGAATCCCGTGGGAATTCTGGGATAAAATAGTAGCCTATGTCCTTCTCTGTACCCCTGACCACGTGTGCAAAATTTTGTGGTGATCGGCTGAGATGTTAGCCGTGAAAGCGTAACAAACAAACAAACTACTTTCGCATTTATAATATTACCTAAGTAGATTACAATCAGTTAATGACTGAGATACGTATGGCTACCATTGATGGCTACGTATATTTTGCAGTGCCACCTAAATATACCCACACGTACCTACTTTTTTATCAGTGTCCTTTATCATCATTCCGCGCTTTGACTGTCTGCAGAACGAGTGTTTCGTGTCGCGTAAAAAGGATATTTTATAAATACATATTATACAATAGTAATATTTAGACATCACTCGAAACTCACAAGTGATAGTGAATAGTGGTGAAATGGCTCGCGATAGATTCGTGTGGAAAATGTTTTTGGATTTTTTCGTTTTAGCCTGCAGTAAGTAAAAAGTTTATCTATTTTATTTTCTCCTTGCAGAGCCCGCGTATCTTCTGGGTTTCCCTACGAACTCTTTTTCGAGATAAAAAGTGTGAAAAAAAAATATACAATCACAATACAATAATATTAAAAGATATTGTTATAATGCAGAACATTATTATATAATATGTGTGACCATCCAAAAGTGTTTGACTAGGTACCTACCTACCTACTAAAAATGCAAAAAAAAATGCTACAAAATTTCACATTTAATCTACTAATATTACGTAGGGAAATATACTTAATGAGAAAAGATTTGAATTGTTTTTGTTTGTTTATTTGTTTATTGACAAACTCAAAACTACTTTACTGATTAAAAAAATTTTTTCGCTAGGTAGGTAGCTACATTGTCCCTGAATGACATAGGGTAGGTAAGATATCTACGTATTGTCCCGGAATTCCCGCAGGAACTCCGAAACTCCGGGTTAAACCAGGGGAACAGCAGTTATATTAAAAGTAATAGTTATATGTACCTACCTATATTGTTACTGATTTAGCCTGCTTTTGTTGCTAAGCTACTGGGCAACTTTAATTTTTAATTCGTACACAAAATATTTATCAGCTGTGTAATCGAAGCAATGTTACTGATAAAAAAACTATAGCATCAAGGTGAAACCGTGGACCATGAAATTGTTTTATTGGCAAGTAGGTCTTATCTATAGTTTAAGTACCTGCAGAAGAATGAATTGAATTAACGAGGCAATACCTACTTTGGATACATATACGAGTAAGTACCTACGTTAGGCCGAGGACTTTGGTCACGTGATAATGTCGACCACGAGAAATAATTTTGATAATGTATTTAGTGCTCCACAGTGCTATACCCAAAGAACACAAGAACAAAGTATTGCACATTAAGAAATTTTCTTGTGTCTTATCCCAAATTTCTTGTAGGTAATATGTACATTGTACAGTTGCAGTCGCATAAAACAACCAAAGCGACTGGATGTCATTAACAGACATATTGTCTTATAAGTCACAAAATTTCTTATGTGCAAAAAGCCTTAAGGTTCAACCTAGATTTTGCGCTTGATGTTGAGCATTTGTGTTCAACTTTAGGCGTCTTTAACACATTAACGAAACCAAAATCAGTATAATATTTGGTAAGTAATAATACATAATTAGTAACTACCATCAGCATTATCACTGTATCCGTCATTTTGTCAGCAGGTAAGGAATGATACTGATAAGCATCTTAATACAAATAGAGGTACCTATGTACAGCGTGGAAATGTTGTGTGCCCGCGATCATTTCGACAATTACATGTAGCTATATCTGCGTCAGTAAAATGAATAAAAACATTTAAAAAAATCGCGGTATCTTTATAATTTACACTTTAGCAGCTCTCATACTTACTGAGCATTGATCCAAATGCCATATCACGTTAAAATGTTTAAAACTGACTAAATAATATTCTTGTCACAATGTTTTCAACCTGTATACCTACGTATCTATATGAACAATGGTTTATCTACGTAACTAGCTCATAGATATGAGTCACAATATCGGTTAAAATCCAATATCTGTTATCAACAGGCAGGTTTGGCCTAGGTTTCGCGGTCACACTGGTCTAACACTAACTAATTAAACGATAGGTACATAAAGTTGAAACATATAGCTAATAAGCTAGATACCTACTTATTTACCAATAGACTTCATATTCATAGAACAGCATCATATTATGTATAGTACAGGTGCAGATATCCTCAAAGGTTTTTATCATTACATCTTACTAATCTTCACTACTTATGTAGTAGGTATAAAACAAAGTCGCTTACCGCTGTTTGTCTGTCCCTACGTATGCTTAGATCTTTAAAACTACGAAATTGATTTTCATGCGGTTTTCACCAATAGATAGAGTGATTCATGAGGAAGGTTCATATCTATATTTTATCCTGGAATTCCCGCGGGAACTCCAAAATTACCGCGGGTGAAAGCGCGGGGAACAGCTAGTCTAATATATATAAATCACGTGTCACGTTGTTTGTCCGCGATGGACTCCCGAAACTACTGAACGGATTTTGATAAAATTTTGTAACCATTTATAATATGGTCCAACTTAAAAGATAGGATAGTTTTTGTCCCGGAATTCCCGCGGGAACTGAAGGACATAGAGTACTTTTTTCCCGTAAACTCCGCGGGAACTCCGAAATTACCGCGGATGAAATCGCGGGGGACAGCTAGTATTATATAATTTTCTAACGTCGATACTACCTTCTTTCCAGTCGGGTTCCCGCTCCTAGCGCTCATGCTGTGGGTGGAACCCTACCACAGAGGATATGACCCTGGAGACCACTCGCTATACCTGCCTTATAAGAATGAGACCGTCCCCGTCGTATGGCTCGCGATCGCCGGCTTTGCTCTTAACGTTTTTACGGTAAGCATCTATGTATAGATATATTGTAACCTACCTGTTTACCTACTAATGTACCTACAGCTACAGTTGCGTAATTAACCCTTTAACCGCCATTTTTAGAT
Source organism: Zygaena filipendulae (assembly GCA_907165275.2). NCBI lineage: Eukaryota > Metazoa > Arthropoda > Insecta > Lepidoptera > Zygaenidae > Zygaena > Zygaena filipendulae. The sequence goes on from OU015666.1 coordinate 2,822,867, forward strand.
ATACACACGCTTTTTCTTGTGTGTTGTGCTGAAATCAAGGTATTTTCTTCTTCTTCTTCTTCTTCTTCTTTAGGCATGATTTCTCCTATAGTACCTATTGGGAATGTGTGTGTATGGGAATGTGTGCATACGCGCGCGCGTGTGTATGTGCGGGTGTGTGTGTACTTTATTAAATAAATAAATAAAAGTGCAGTGGTTTGTTAGTTATGTTAGTAACGTGTCTTTCTTAGATCGTGATATTACGGTGATGGCGGTGAAAGGATTAAGTGGACATAGATAAGCAATAGTGTGTTAACCCACACTGGACAAATTTTGAGTAAATTAAAGTTTTAAAATTATAGCGCCATTTTGTTTCAACATTTTTATGTTCAATATTTAGTTGCATATTTAAACAATGTAATGAGGTAAACACGTAATTAAAAAACGTGCTCTAACTCTCAATAAATCGTTCTGAATTAATAACTTTGTTTTGTGGGTTAACATGTTATTGCTTATCTGCATCCAAGTGTCAGACAACAGACAACGCACAACACAAACCGCCAGATCTATCCACTTATAATATAAGTAAACAATTAAAACTGGGGTATATGAGTGCAATCCTTTGTAACCAGAAGCGGGTCAGTGTTGTTTTCTGTATGAGCAGAAGTCAGAACGGCATCATCACCCTCCCTTTGATGTGTCATTTACAGATAGTCACCGTGGAAATATCCCACGGCAAGCAAGGCGACAACGTCGGTGATAAGTTCCTGTGCAGCAAGCTGGTCCCGGGTTGGGTTTGGGCGGCCTACACCGCGGTCGGCATCTTCACGTTCGGTGCTGCTTGCCAGCAACTAACCGTCAACCTAACCAAGTACGTCATTGGAAGGTTGCGACCCCATTTCTTTGACGTAAGTACTTGTTTCTTCATGCACTTTGTGGTGGATGGATAAAAGAAAGTCCTCCGCTCACTCGGTTCCGCAAACTAGGCTCCACCGATGGATCCATGGACAATTTTCCTTCTATAAGCAAAACCATAGATAGGTATACTCCTTGGATACTTTTCCTCCTTTTTAATGCGTAGTCCACTGGTCCTCCACCTAGTCCACTATAAGCCTGTCACCCACATGCGCGTGCACAGGGGGGGAGGGGGTATAAGGGTTATGACCCCCGTCCCCCCCCCCTCCCCTCCAAACACGACCCGAGTAAGCACTCTGAACAAAGAAACTTGAAAGAAAAGTGGTAAAAAAAACACTTTTCATTCAAGCGGCGCCATAGTACCTACCTAATATTTTATTGATTGGTTTCAAATCAAGTCGCAAACTAGAGTTCATTATTTGATATGGAAAGCTCAGTGCCGAGTATTATTGTAGAGTTTAGTTTGTAAAAAGCTTCATGTATTAAGAGCTTTTTATTTTCCGAGGCCTCGGTAGTAAGTTACTTGGTGACCCTCCCCAAAATTAAGGGCTGGTCACGCGCCTGGTCTCGCAGCGATGAGAACATAAGAAAGGTGATTATGTAGCTTGCCCTGCAAGGCTGGCCTATATAATATTATATACTCAATACAACAAAATGACAAAAAGATATGTGCGATAAAACAAAATAGTTGCTTACATTAGAAACCAATTTCTTATACGTAAGCCGTCATTGTTTCCAGGTGTGTCAACCGATCCCAGTGACAGGCTCTGAACTCAACACACTCGGCTACGTCCAAGACTACAGGTGTTCAATCAACAACCACAACCCCGAGCTATTGCTGGACATGCGCCTCTCCTTCCCCAGCGCACACGCTAGCTTCTCCATGTACAGCGCTTTATTTTTCATGGTAAATATTTTACTCATATTTTTAAAGCTTTTATTTATCTTGCACGTTCATATGTAGGTACCTACATAAGTTGTCAGCAGTCAGCACCATTTGCAACTCATTTTTCAACCACTTTCAACAATCGGATACCAGCGATTGAGATGATGGGCATTATGTCAGTTAAATCATAATGCAATGTTATGGTACCACCGACTCGAGGGCTAGTTTCTTTTCACGTGACAATGCTGGAACTTTGCCACTGGAACTGTTTGATGGAAACTACAAAGAAAAAGTCGGGTCTGTTCTCTTTTTCTCTCCTTCCTTTACGCATAATCGTGGGCCTACTGAGGGGAGAGGGGGGGGGGGGGGCAGCCGCCCCCTCCCGGATCTTTTTAACGTCCCTACTATCTACTTTTTGTCTTTTACTAAGACAAAGAACTTTTTGCCATTTGCAAAACAATACAGGTACCTACAAACTACTTTCAAAATAGCTGTTGTAGGTATCTATTATTATTAAAGAATTTGGCTACAAAAATTCCTGTTTTATTTATGTTTATATATTTGACTAGGTGATTATAAAAAAACTGATTTGCCCCTCCTGGCCTAGAACCATCGCTCATGCGCTTAATGTTAATTTTCATTTACCTATTCTAAAATAAAGCCAACCGTTTCTAAGATTAGCCGAAACAAACGGAAGGCAGACAAAAATTTTAGGATTTTTTTTTGTTACAAGTACGACGTACATAATATATACTTTCACATGAATTCAATTCAAAGCTGTTATATCCTTTTTTCCAGTTCTATATCCAAGTCAAGGGCAAATGGCGTGGCTCCAAGCTGCTGCGCCACGGCATCCAGTACGCGGTGCTGATGGCGGCTTGGTGGGTGGGGCTGTCCAGGGTAGTGGACCACATGCACCACTGGGGCGACGTCGCCACCGGATTTGTTGTTGGCGCAGTTTATGCCGCTATAGTGGTGAGTATGTACTAAGGCAGATAAATTCTGAAGGCATATTCTGCTTACGAAAAACATTAAACTGCACAGCTCCAAAATCGATAAGGTTTTCGTATGCTTATACCATATGCTTACACAAAAATAACAGATAGAAGGGACATTAACTTAGTTTAGTATGCAAAAAAACCATACTATGGCAACTAGTGATTTTCGCACACAAAACTATTCATCACGACAAAGACATTCATTAACATAAAGAAATATATTAAACGCTTCATAGTTATGCTTTTACTTAGTCACTGTTTTCAAAATTCACAACAGTGAATTGCCATTCCATCCCAAGTATATTTACCACAACATTCCCAATGTTTTGGGAGTTTCCAAAAGAAGTTTTGGGCAAGTTAGACCATTTGCTCTAACTTCCTTTGCAACGGTAGCGCGCCTGCCCCGCCTACAATATGTCCTCTCTAGTAAATTTATTTGCTCTGTGCTTACCACCCGTGTCGTGATTGCCGGTCTAGTGAAAATAACGTGCTTTTCCATTCGCTCTTCACGCGCTCAGCCTTCCGCGAAGCGAGATAGCAATACTCCAGAGGACTCAATGAGTGATTTTCTTGCTTAATTTCAGTTCGTGTACATCCTGAAACCGAAGAACCATGGGTTGCCAATCTCCTGGCAAGACCAGGAGCCTCAGCATCCACCGAACATTCTCCCGCGGGTTGTGCTGCAGTGAAGCTGAGGGAAACTTCTCGTCATCACATTAGTTGTCAGACTTCCAATCTACAACTTTCCAAGGAGCTCATGATGACCGGTCCTACCTTCATGCAGCTGGACCTCACAACTTTTACCAGACCATCCGTCAATCCTTTTGTGGGTAGACCTACCCACAAAAGTGAGATTTTTTATGGGCTGACTTGTAAATCTTAGTCAAAAGACAAGTTTGCTTAAAGGTTAAGCTATTTATTTATCGATACCGATCTTTATAATTCAAGTATGGCCGCACTCCGCGACGTTTTAATGATTACTTGAGTTTAAGTAAAGATTTTAAAACAAAACCGCCACACTTCATAATCAATATTAATTTAATTAACGTCTCTGAGTGCGGAAGTTTTGTTTTTAAAATCTTTAGGTGCATAAAATTAAGGGCGGACCAAAATTTCGGTTTCGGTTTCAGCTGAAAAACCTGCTTCGGTCGGCCGCTACTTAAAATTGAGTAATCATTAAAACGACTGTCAGCGCGGCCGTTAGTAATATGTACTTAGTTAGTAGGTAATTTATTTCTTTATTTTATAGCACCGTTGGCGTAGTGGTTAGCGAACCCGACGCCAAGTGCCACGGGTTCGATCCCCGCTTCAAAGTAAACGTTTTATGTGATGAACATTTTGTATTTACTCTGAGCCTGGACGTTTATTTTTTTACGAAGTGTCTATAGTCGTCCACTAAACAGATTATTTATTAGTCGTCCACGGCCTACTAAACTACATAAATTCACAAAAAAGGTTGTATTATAAATATATCACCGTATACAATAAAATTGGAAATACCTTAGATTATAACTAGCGAGATTGTTAACTGTCAAAAGATTGTGAACCGTAACATACTGCTCACAATTCAATTCATTTCGCATTTTTGGTAGATTATTATAATAATGGTGGACATATGTATACAATTTAATTTTAAATAATAATTGTAGGTAAATCACCTAAAAAGGTGTCATTCGGCGTGCAAATCTCGTAACAAAAAAAGAACGTTAGGAAAGATTTTGCGTTAAGCGGACGATTAATTAATCGTCCTTTTAGTAGACGACTAGCCACAGCCATTTTTTATCGTATCAGCTCCCTTAGCCAAGTTGATAAATAATCTAAAATAATCGTTAACGCATAGAAAACTAAGGAAAGAATCGGCGTGTCACGTGATCACGTAAAATCGTACAAAGTCCAGTATTGCGTGACCTCGTGACGATCCCGTAAACTTGGCTAAGAGGGCATAAGTGTGATACCCATGGTACAAGCTTTCCTTAGTTCGGGACCAGATGGAGCTGTGCTGTGTGATAGTATAATTATTATTTAAAAATCTCTTCTTACGCCAAATTTTGTATTAATTTATTTTTATATAGATTAAACGGCTTACTTATATTGTAAGACTATTTATATTGTGTATAGATATTTTTACGTAGTACAAATAAATCTTATTGCTAACTATAAAGTAGAAGGCGTTTTTAAAAATGCGTATACAGGGTGTAACTAAGCTAGAGAAACATGTTCTGAGGAACTAATTTCGATTATTTTACAGATAATAATATTTATTATATTTATTTTATCAATCAAAGAATTGTTAGCAATTTTACACGTTCGCAGAGGGCTTTTACGTAAGCGTAAAGTTTATTTAAAGAGAATAAATACAATGTATACTTGTATCTGTGTTGATCTTTTTTATGTGTGCACAGCTGTCCCAAAAACTTCGACCATGTAATGTGTATCTAATATTATCTTTAAATATATTGTAGAAGATTCCTCACGTACTAATCTAACCGGAACTAATGAAGTTAGAAATCAAATTTTGACAGTAGGTATAGATAGATAGATAGATATTTATTTTCTCTTAAAAAATTACATTTACATTTTATGTCAAAATTAAATAAATTCACTAAAGAGATTGTCAATATAATTAAAAGTTTGAAATAATACTATTTGATAACACTAGTAACGAAAAAATGTCAACTTATATCAAAATTAATAAATTTATTTATTTTAATTTTATGAGATCGGTGGTATAGTGGGTATCTTTTTGCGAAGTAAAAAATAAAAAGGTATTTATGGAAATTCAACCCCCATGGGAAAGGATAAGAAAGGTGAAAATTTCCCTGCGGTTTCACCCGCGGTGGTTTCGGAGTTTCCGCGGGAATTTCGGGTTACAATTAACCTATGGTAGGTACTCAGGGATAATGTAGCATTAGAATAGTGAAAGAATTTTCGAAATCGATCATGTAGTTCTTAAGTTTAAATCGTAACAAACAAACAAACAAAAAATCAAATCTTTCCTCTTATTAGTAGGTATATATACAACGTGTTAATGAATTAACTGAAAACTAGAAAGTAGTTTGCTCAGAATCTACTTACGAATCGATCGCACCATAGTAGGTATAGGTTATATTTTTTAATTTTTACGAGCCCATGTCTAAATTATTTATAGTACAATAATAATCGGCGCGTACGCCGCGCGCCGCCCGTAGCAAAAAAATCGAATCGCTCATACTAGTATAGTATTATATTATCTGTGTTGATGCGTAGGTGCGGGCGTAGCGCTTGAAAATTCGTAGATCGGTCACCTCCAAACTAAGGTAAAGGGAGTGACACTCTCGTGAGAAATCACACGGCCAGCCAGCTTCTATGATCTCCTGATCATAGAAGCTGGCTGGCCGTGTGATTTTAAAATAGGGACCTATTCAAAATTTCAATAATTTGTATGCTTATATACGTCACTCATAAAATATAAACAAAATAAACACTGATAGGTAAATCACATAGATTTATTTAAAAACGTAAATAAAACGTGGATAAATGAGGTTGTTTGACCTTTACTTTAGATTTGCCATCGTGCCAGGGACAATATAGGGACACTGAATATACCCTTGCGGGTCGACAACTTGCGTGCGCAATTTCTGTGAATAATTTTAGGCGGGGCGCGCCAGGCGACGACGGAGAGAGTACGGCCTTTTGCAAATTAAGAGAAATTTTCTTGTGTCTTATATGAAATGTCTTGTAAGACATCTAGTCGCTTTGGTTGTTATATGGGACCATATACATATTACAAGAAATGTCAGATAAGACGCGCATAGTAATTTTTGTCGGATGCATGTAAGACACAAGAAAATTTCTTATAATCTGCAAAAGGCCTTCCACATTCAAGTCGATGTTGTCTGACATACACAGATAGCAATATCAACCTACACCGCTATCACCTTTAGGATTACCACTACGCTGTGGCGGGTCTTGGGACCGGCACGAAATGGGCATGATGACAACTATAAAAATCAAAATTCTATTTACCTACTTACCGCCGCACTCAGAGTCGACTTTAATGATTACTTAGTTAAGTATAGATTTTTAAAACAAAACTGCCGCAATCAGACAAGTTTAATAAATTAATGTTAATTAGCATTTAACTAATTAAGTTACATCTCATTAAATGCCAATTAACAATAATTTACTGAATCTGTCTGTCTCTGATTGCGGCAGTTTTGTTTTAAAAATCTATACTTAACTAAGTAATCATTAAAGTCGACTCTGAGTGCGGCCGTTAGTCCGTCAGATAAATAATAAATAAAATATAGAAAAATATTTTTTGGATTTTCAAATTATTAAAAATAATCTACAATAATTATTAAAAAAAATACTTAAATATAGATAAAACGCAAAAGTTTGGGAGTGGGAGGTCGCGTCGTCATTACCTTACTATACATGGTGTACCTATAGGTGTGCTGTCACACGGAATTTCAACTCAATGTATCGTCATTATTTTTTGATTATTTAAAAAAAAGGAAAAATACATATCTAATATTTTTTATTAATCTACAAGACGGACTAAACATTAAAATTTAGTCATCTAGCCCATTGGCAGAGAGCGTAGGTATAGAGTGTACTCTACGTTCCGCTACCTGATGTAGGTATTAGCTTTCTTTACGTAGTAATGAGAGGAAACCCATGGTTTTGTTTTTTGTAAGTTAAGTTTCACTGTTTATCGCTAAAGATTAATCGCTACTGCCATCTTGCATCGATCTCTGACCCAGGCACATCACGTTTATCTAACTCGTGCAAAATTAATTTGCTGACGCAACGATATGTTTTGTCAACTAATAAGTACAAAATACGAATTGATAACGAGCTATATAAAAACAATCTTAACCGAGATTTACGTAGAAACCTACAAGAATAATTATGATCAAAAACGATTGATTTGCAACTGGGTATTTGACCACTGACCTCAATTGGGGGTAAAAACTAAAAGATCTCGAGGTCAAAGACCGAAACGGTTCCCCTTTAGACTAAAAACGCTTTGTCACGTGATTTATTATCTACTATATGGGTGCCAAAGAGTTAGCGTGAGCGGAAAATTAAACGCTTGAATTTTGTCTAAGGCATCACAAGTTCACAACCCCTTAAACAGATAGACCACAGTTACCCGCAAACGTAAAAGTCTTGGTTGTTATTTCATAAAAAACTACTATTTTAATTATTTTTCCTTAAAACCGATGCGCTTTTAAGGAAAAATAAATAAAATATAAAATCATTTCTTGTTCGTTCAACTGCATAAACCTTTTGTATATGTCGCAGTCATCTGGTTGAATGACGACATTCAATTGAATGACTAGCGCGTTCATTGAATAACGAGGCATTTAATTGAATGACTAGCTGTGCCCCGCGGTTTCACCCGCGGTAATTTCGGAGTTCCCGCGGGAATTTGCCCTATGTCCTTTTCTGTACCCCTGACAACGTGCATGCCAAATTTCATCCAAATCCGTTCAGCCGTTTTTGCGTGATTGAGTAAACATATGCGAGGATAAGAGCTCGAAAGCACATTTTCATCCGACTTGCTTCAAATTTATCGTCACTGCTCAGCTCCTATGCGTTTTAGCGTTAACCTGCCCAAAAGTATGGACTACAATTGTACCAAGTTTGGTTAAAATCCCTTCAGTAGTTTTTGACCCATGCGTGCACATACAGACAGACGGACAGACAGACAAAAACTTTACTGATTGCTTTTGATTTTTGGAATCTAAAAAAGCTAAAAATAAAAACACAGACACCAGCGGGCTTGTCACCGAATTCAAACCGATCAGTGGTAGCACAAACCAATAATAATATTACGTGTGTTTTTGTCTTTTGGATTATATAGGTATTTTATTATTTTTAGCTTTTTTTTTAGCTTTTTTAGATTTGTGCTTTTTTAATTTTTTTGTTAAAAATTTGTTTATGATTATATTGAGTGGTCATTTTTAGAAACTAATTACAATCTCCTTCGTTAAATCTCTTTGGCGGAACCAGCGAAACTATTTAGGTTAATAAAAGCATAGGTAAAAAAAACTATCTTTTTAATATATTTTCATTATTATTATTTAAAGAACTTTATTGCAAATTTACGTACAAAAAGAGGACTTAATTCCTAAGGCATTCTCTACCAGTCAACCTTTTGGCTAGGGGATAGTTTAGTGGCATGATACAGAACCGGAAAAAAATATATAAAATTAATATAAATAATTACCACGAATTTTCATTCCTTTGATTGAATAAATAAATAAGTAAAAATATTGTGGAATAATTAATTTATTTATATTTATTAATTTATTATTAATTTTAATTAGTTTTAATTTAATATGGTAATTTAATTGATTTCTGTGTATTGTCGAGACTTATGTACGTATATGTAGATTGTGGACAACTGGATTTAGAGCATGACAGAGAGGAACACCGCTAACGGCCGCACTCAGAGTCGACTTTAATGATTACTTAGTTAAGTATAGATTTTTAAAACAAAACTGCCGCAATCAGAGACGTTTAGTAAATTAATGTTAATTGGCATTTAATGAGATGTAACTTAATTAGTTAAATGCCAATTGACATTAATTTATTAAACTTGTCTGATTGCGGCAGTTTTGTTTTAAAAATCTATACTTAACTATGTAATCATCAAAGTCGACTCTGAGTGCGGCGGTAAGTATCCTTATCTAATTATATGTAGGTAAGCACACATTATCTCTTATGTTTCTGACGTCCATCCAGGAAACGAAGACGCGTCCTAATATAACAAAGATAATATTGGTATACTTACCTACTTAAAGTTAGGTAATGATTAAAAAAAATACTTTTATCGGCAAAAAATTCTATTTATCTTAATGGAATTTTCAGTTAGCTTTTTTTAAGGTCTTTAATATTTAAGGTCGGCACCTATTTAATTTCAACCTCGGCTCTTAATTTTCATCCTGTAGATTATAGCTTCTGTCGCAAAACGCACACATACTAACATATTAATTCAAATCCGTCCGTTCAGCCGTTGTTGCGTGATTGAGTAACAAACATCCAAACATCCACACTTTCACATTTATTATAAAAATATAGTAAGTACTAACTAATATTAACGGAATTTGTTCCTCGTATATATAATTCACGCACGTGTAGGTACAGCGCAATGATACAGGTGTGTTTCCTTTTTTTTTTAATCACCGGGTTTTTTAATCCCGGATATTAAAAAACGATCATTTCGATTTTACAGTTTTAGTCAAAAGCGATCCTGTGACAGGTGTCTCGGAATCGATTTAAGCATTTTTCGCTACTCCTCGTTATTTCGGATTTAGCCATCCACGCCCATTTGAGGGATATACAACGTATTAATGAATTAACTGAAAACCTGATTTATACCATTTAAAAAAATAAACAATAATATGATTAAAATATATTTTATGTCAAAAAATTTATACTTTAAAAGTTATTCAACGTTAGTTTGGAGGTGACCTATCTACGAAATTCCAAGCGCTACGCCCGCGCCTACCAGTTCGATTTTTTTTCTGCGGGCGGCGGACGCGCCGTATATTGTATTATAAATAATTTAGACATGGCCTGGTCTGGTAAAAATGAAAAAATATAACCTATATTAAAACATAGTGCAATCGATTCGCTAGTTGATTCTGTGAGCAAACTACTTTCTAGTTTTCAGTTAATTCATTAACTCGTTGTATATTGTAGTGTATACCTACTAAGTATTATCCCAAAACTAACAACGGAACTTGTGTTGAATTCTTATCATTAATTTTATCTGCTGAAGTTTTTTAAGGCAGCGAACAGTTTTTGGATGCGGGACTGCGCGACGCGACATGTAAAAAAGTTGTACAGATTGTGAACCACATCTAAAAAATTATAAAGTTACGTAAGTACTAGGTATTTCTTTACTCATAAAAATTATTCCAAGTTTAACTAGAAATGCACCGATCGTAAATTAGCTATTTGATTAATAAACAGAGATTTTTAATAAACAATTTTTTTTTTTGTTTTTCTTCTTTTTGGACTCAAAACAAATATTTGCTTCTTTTTTATTTATTCGAATTGGTAATGAAAAGTTCAACTCGGGTATAATCTTCAAGTTCGGGAAAACCCTCAAGTTGATTAATTATTACCGAGAGATTCAAACTTTTTTACTGTCTGTACATAAGTAATATAACAGGGAAACTCGGCGACCGGTTCTTCAGTCTCACATAGCAGTTTCGCAAGACAGTCGCATCGCCGCATCATGTCGAAAACGGAATCGTCCGTCAACATTGTACGAAAGATCTTCATCGACGGCTTTCTATTATGTGGTAGTAAGTATTACTGATAATTAATAGCATTATAATCATAATATTTATTTTATTTTATTTAGGTACACAAAACAGATAGTGGTCATTTTTACTTAAATTATAAGTAGTGTATTATTTTAAGACATTTTTATATAACCATGAAATTGATAATGTGAAATAAATTATTCTATTCTATTCTATTATGTTCAGACCACAAACCAGAAATATGCATTACCTAGAAAGACTATAAAATATCGACCAAAGTAGGTCCGGTCCGGTCCATATTATACAATTATAAATGTATTTCGATACATTTTGATCTCAGATCCATTCAGATCCGGATTTCCGATATATAAGGTAATATAATTATGTAAGTACTAGTTGTGCCCCGCGGTTACACCCGTGTTAATTTCAGAGTTCCCGCGGTAATTCCGGGATAAAGAGTGCCCTATGTGTTAATCTGATGTATAAGCTCTATTATTGTAAAGTTTCGTTTAAATCCATCCAGTAGTTTTCGCGTGAAAGAGTAACAAACATCCATCCATCCATCCATCCATCCATCCATCCATCCATCCATTCATACAAACTTACAAACTTTCGCGTTTATAATATTAGTAGGATGTTTATTTTCTATATTCATCATTGATACGATTGCGATGAAACTTTAGTGGAATGTTGAGCGCGTCCGTAAAAACTTCTGATCTTCTTTAAATATATAGTATAAAAATGAAGTCGCTTCCGCTGTCTGTTCGCGTCTATAGTTTATCCTGGAATTCTCGCGGAAACTCTGAAATTATTGCGAGTGAAACCGCGGGGGACAGCTAGTAAATAAATAAATAATTATTACTTACTCTGTGTATTTATTTGCAACGTATGCATAACGCAAATTACAGCTAATTTCAATTAAAAAATAATAATAGATATGTTAAAATAGTAGGTAGGCAGGTACTCGAGTTAACATTTATAAGATTAGTAAATGATTTTCACCGTTGTTTTTACAGTTCTAATAAAGATTTACCATAAAATAAAATTTCGTATTTCTAAAAGTGACATTGTCACCTTTCAAATTGGCCTAGTATCTTCTGAGCCTAGTATTTACTATGGAACCGCCCAAGATGACAACTTGTTTCGTGCAAATACTTATTTCAATGTCAAATGAATAATTAATGCATATAACTGAACATTTCTAACTTCAATACAAGCCAATTTCTTTATCTATTCATATTAACCACTCTGTTTTGCAAACTCCGCCGCACGAAAATGTCAATATTTAGACAGCAGTCTCCGACTATTTTGTAAACATCTTATTTTTCAGCTATTGTTTTTTTTTTTCCTAATAATATTAGTAGGTGGCAGTTTCTATTGTTTCCATAATTTTTGGGCCTACGAACAAAAAATTCGTTTGCGGAATTACATCGTTGTAATTTATGAAACTGATAGTAATGTACTTTGTGCCTGCTAGTCATAGTTACCTAGATTTATGATTTTCCGCGACGCGACACTGCAATTATATTGATAAGCGCGTGCGCGTGCACATTTGCAATACAAGTTGCGGTGCAACCGTTTTGTTCAGGGCTGCCGGGTCGTATAATTGGATATTTTAGGGTCAATGTGATAAATGATTAGCTTTTCACACTAATTTTACTGTTGTAAAACAGTAAATGAGATGCAAAGCACCCCGTCATGCTAGGTTAGGTTTTGCTTAAATTCAAATACTTCAGAAGAACATGGTACAATAATATAATTGGCGTGAAAATTTCCGAATATCATTAAAATTATAATAAAATCAAAAATAAAATAAAATAAAAATCACCAATCAAAATAAAAACAAAAAATTCATATTACTGAACCAAGATTAATAAAAAAATTAAAACCATAATAAAAATTAAATAACAGTAAAATCAATGCTTGTAGGTTGGTAACCACTGTTAAACAAAGCGAGCGTAGCGAGCGTGCCGCGGCCGCTGCCGACGATGCGCCAGAGACGGAATTAAAAGCTCAACTTGGTACCAAGATAAAAAGTTAGAAATTATAAAAATAAAAATAAAAATGGTTCAGTATTAACCTAACCTCACCACTTTGCATTGTGGCATTTATCACATTGACTACAATAGATGCATGCGTATGTATAATTAGCTAGTTTTATGTATCTCGTGTGTATGTATAGCAGACTGCTTTGTATTGTAAGTCAACGGAAATAAAAACCAACCTTGCGAGAGGAATCGCTTTTAAATTGCAATCTGAGCTTAAGTTCGCTAAAAAATATCTAGAGATCGAACCTTTTACTGTGTAAACAAATCTACGTATTTGCTACGTAATACAATTTTTCAGAAGTTCTTGAGGTATGTAACATACCTATAACTATGTTGCCTTCATTGGAATCGTTCCAACCAGCTTTTTTAAAAAAAAAATCTACATAACTATAATAATATCGAATAATATTTGTTTTCTATTAAAACCGGATTGATGGCGTTTCTTTCAAATCGTACCTACTGATTGTACCTACTATCTTTGATTGAAATACTAAAAGGTTACTAAGCTGCAAAGCAGCACTGACTTCCTTATTCTTGCGTTATTCTTACCTCATGACTACATTATAAAAAACCCGCCAAGTACGGATAGAACTCGCACACTGTGGGTTCCGTAAATATTTTTTTGTGATGTAAGTACAAATTTATGATGTTTTCCCTTTACTTATGCTTTATGACATTACTTCTAGCCAAATTTCCTTGATTCTACATACGAGAAGTACCCTAAAGGCTTTGATCCTTGCGAGAGTTAAAATATCCGGCATGAACGTTTTGGTAATCTTTGGTAATTTTTTTGGATTGCATCGACTTGAAGTTTAATTTTTTTACAGCTTCAAGAGATTCTTCTTCAGATTTTATATTAATTTTAACGCATTCCTGAGAAAGGGTCTTAACAGACAGATAGACCGACGGGTGGAAAATGAAGTGATCCTCTAAAGGGAACCCTAAAAACCTGTGAAGTCCGTGGTCCGACTACATACTCGTAAAAGCTTCCGCTGTGGGGAATAAATATGCTTATAATTATTTTTTACATTTTGTTTGACAGAGAATCGAAAGTACGTTGTGGTAGGTGCTCGGGCATTGGAAATCATTATATCCTTTGAGTCTATTATGGTCACTGTTAAAACCTAACCTAACCTAACACGTCGAGACGCTTGCAAAATTTAAGATAAGTTTCTCTTCCCGACCAAGAACAAAATGGATGAATCACACAATTTGCCAGTCTTGCGACGTACCTGCCAATAGTCAATAGTCAAATCATTTATTCAAATTAGGCCCATAATGTGGCTCTTTTTACGTCAATAAAGTTAGTTTACAGTAGACAGCACTCATAAAGTACCCACTCTTCACAGCTTCCTCGTGCTCTGGCTGAAGAGAAGAAGCTGCGTAACAAACTCTACAGCAGCACGTTGTCAGTTTAAAATTATAATATGTATAATATTAGTGGTAACCCAACTTTCATTATGTGAGAATAATGAGCCGTAACCAGTAATAAACTACGTACGGCAGGTACAGACTAGAGACTAGATATATTAGGAGTTAAACTAGGGTTAAGTCCATTAGAATATCTTCTGGGTCTCACACTATGACAGTCTTTTTTTGTTTCCAGTCGCAATTCTTATGTTAGCGACGACATACTTATGGATGCCATTCCAGCGAGGCTTCTTCTGTGGAGACGAGAGCCTCATGTACCCATACAAGCCGGACACAGTGACCGAATCAGTGTTGAGGATCATACAATTGGCACCGATTGTTATCGTTAGTATTAATTTATTAAACTCTGTACCAACACAAACTTAAAACACTAACAGTGGCACTCAGAGTCATTTTAATGATTACTGTCAATTTAATAAATTGCCGCAATCAGAGATGTTCATTAAATGAACGTCCCTGATTGTGGCAATTTTGTTTTAAAAATCTTTACTCAAAACTAAGTAATCATTAAAACGACACTGAGTGCGGCCGTAAGTGCACAAAATATCATGATGATAAAATATGTAAAAGTGACTCTGCCTGTTGCTTGTATGCCTTAAATACTCAATCGATCATCATAAAATTTTGGTGGTCAGGGATACAGAACACGGCAGAGGGTTTTTTATCTCAGGATTCCCACAGAAGCTTCGAAACTACCTCAGAAAACAGCTAATATTAGATGCTTTAAACCGTTGCTTGGTTCATTTTTATCATATCATTTTATTTAAAATCTAATGACTTCCAATAAAAACTTTCGTCAATAGTGGAATTTCTTTTCTTGATATTAAATAATCCGGTGTTTACTTACTATTACTACCATTTGGGGTAACATTGCACTATAACTTGACCGGCAGAAAAAAATAAGAAATAGCTACAGAAACCGCTGTCAAGCCCGTATGAATGTGGAAGAAGTGAAAGTTGGTGAGGATTTGATTTGACTTGCGCTCGGGGCAGAAGAGACATTTGCATCACAATGTATTGGAACTTTTGACGAAAACAGTCACGAAAAGTGGGACCGTATTTTTGAATAAAATAAAATATATTTAAGTATAAATTAGATGACATATTATTCAAATCATTTGTTGAGCCATCTCTATCTTAATTCTTGTCCCCAGATTTTTATATGTGAATGGGCTTACCTCCGTCATGAGACGGACGACCAGCGATGCTTCGGTATGCGCATCCCTCTCTGGCTGCAGGGCTTCTACTGTACAGCCATCTCGTTCACGCTTGGAGTGTGTTACAACGAGCTCACAGTCAACATCATCAAGAACAGAATCGGAAGAGCCCGGCCACATTTCCTTGATGTATGTTCTTTTAATTTTTTCTCAATTTTCAAACTTGGAACGTTCTCGACATTTAGTTTCCGAATATAAGCAGTTTTGTAAGGTTGGGTGAATAAAATTTGTCCGTTATTTTAATTGATTAATGGGCGCATGTTGACTAATTTCTTTTTAGTCCGTCTTATAGATTAATAAAAAATATTGGACACGTACTTTTTATTTTTTTACGTAATCAAAAAATAACGGCGATACATTGAGTTTAAATTTCGCGTGACGTCACTATCAGGACAGTTTGTATGGCGGTTTTAGCGGTTAGTGACGTCACGACCCACTCACCCTAAAGTTTAATGCGCTTTATCTCTGCATATTTTAATTTATTTGAAAAAGCAAAAAATACGTGTCTATTGTTTATTTTTTATTTTCAAAAGTAGTCAACATCCCCATTATTATTATTGATAAATGCTCAATTTTCTACAATTTCAATAATATATAAAAATTTTAACATTTTTCTTTACTACCAATTGACTATTCTAGAATTAACTCAATACCCCCACTACGTGTACCTACCTTTTTGCTTGAACGCCCACATTTCTATTACTTCTTTATTTTCAAAACTTGCTATGAGTATTTTCCTATTCCACTTCGGCATTCTTTATTTGAATTCAATACATGTATTTTCCATTTTTTTTGTTTATTAGTATTTAGTTCTAATAAATAATCAGAAATAATCATTTTGATATCAAAGTACATATGTACATATAAGTGTTCGTAACTTAACGTTTATTACTTTATTAACTAACGAGCGAGCCGGAGATCATAAGACACCTCCCAGCATCCTAACGTGGCAAACTCTCTCATTACATATCATCGTCGTTCCTAAAACGAACTCAATTTTTTTTTTATTATAAATCAGATATCGATAACCTTGTCTCCGGTTGGTCCCCTCCCTCTACTCCGTCCGTCTTTTAATGAGATAAACTCTTACACTGCACTATCACGGCCAATTCACAATTTAAATTATGATAAATTATTATCAAGAATACTATGTATTAAAAATCATTCCTTACTTGAACATTTCTTTTATTACTGAGCGGTTAGAAATTTTATATGGTACCTATTCACTAGACAGTAGATAAATGGACGCAGATAAGCAATAACATGTTAATCCACAAAATTAAGTTATTGATTCAGAACGATTTATTGAGAGTTAGAGAACGTTTTTTAATTATGTGTTTACCTTATTACATTGCATAGATACCAAAAAACATTTAAACATAAAAAAAATCAGAAACAAAATGACGATATAATTTTAAAACACGATTTATTCGAAATTTCTCCAGTGTGCGTTATCACACTATTGCTTATCTATGTCCATGATGTTATGACCATTATCATGGTCCAAAACCTTTTAAGGAATAATAAACGCACTCCCACTATCGAAGAAATTCAATACTAAGAAGTCACTCGCAGGCAAATCATGTAATTCTTCCATTTATAATTTAAATGCTGCATTTATGTAATGCCGAAAATAAAATATGTCAAATTGATACTGTTTTATTGTGTCGTGATCACAGTTGAACTTGAAATACAAACTTTACCTAGGGAAATTTGTATTTTCATATAGTTTATTTATATAGTAGGTATCTATAGCATGTCGGGGTGCTTGCATATATACAAAACGGCGAGTGATTTTACGAACTGACGAATATGATTCGCCTGACTTACGACGCCATTTGTAAACGGACAAATTACATGATTTTCCGACCACCCTCGAACGGCATTGACAGTTAGTGTCATCGTGCATCGCGGTTGTTTTTAGATGTAGCATTTCACGCAAAGTGATTCAGCTCATTAATTCCGGGCCTGGTAAAATCATGTAATATTCATAATTGTAAATATTCATAAATTTTCAATTATTAATCATAACCGAACGCGATACCATCGTCCCAAAAACGCATATATTTCAGTTCTATGTTGTTTTTCCGGTTTTTTTTTTCGCTTTGGTCCGTGAAAGGCAACGGCAACGGCAAACGGGTGAAAATCATCGCTCTGTGCTTGATAGAGATTTAGTTAAGGCTGAGTTGATCGGTCCATTTGGTGTATCATCGCTAAAATACACGTAATTTTTTACGAAGAATATTCACCTTGGTTTCCGCTATAAACTGAAAACCTCTCTTTTTCAGGTGTGTAAGCCATCAATAAACTGCAGCCTGCCGGAGTTTCAGAGGCGCTACATACAGACGCATGAGTACACGTGCACAGGAGACATGGTCGACCCTCACATAGTGATAAACCTGCACCTGTCATTCGTCAGTGGTCACTCTGCCATCGCTGCTTTCTCTATGGTTTACTTGGCGGTATGTTAGATATATTAATATTCATCACATACATTGACGCCTGAGAAAAAGAACAAGCTATTACTGTTGCGATGTGTGATAATGTCCGTGCATTTAAAATTATACTAGCTGTTCCCTGTGGTTTCACGCGCGTTTATATCGGAGTGCCCGCTGAAATTTCGGGATAAAAACACCCTATTTTCTTTCTTGTACACCTAGCATCGTGTAAAATTTAAAATTGTAAAATTTCATAACGATCGGTCGAGCAGTCGGCGCAGCAAGTTGAAAAATCTGTAGCCCAGCACTTAACGGTGTGTTTCGGCAGTCTCACTTGAAAGCCAGTTCCCATTCCCATTTCAATTCGGCACCGCACCTTCATGCCCTATGGTGTTGCAGATGTCCATGGGTAGTCACTTACCATCAGGTATGCCACCTACCCGTTTGCGTCCTATGATATAAAAAAAACAGGTGTGAATGCGTAAAAAATCACTTACCATTAGTAATTAATTTTGCATCATGATTAATAATTATCATCATTCTGATTTGCAGCTATATTTAGAGAACCGACTGGTCTGGCGTGGAACCCGCTTCGTACGCCATACTTTGCAGTACTTCGCTTTACTGGTGGCTCTGTTCACGACCCTCTCCAGAGTCTCCGACTACAAGCACCATTGGAGTGACGTCCTCTCTGGATTCTTACTCGGAAGTTTCCTCGCTATTATCATGGTTTGTTGGATTTTTACTCGAAATACAATTTCAATTTAATTTGCAAATATAAAATAAGTATATGTAAAGTTAAATGAGGGAAATATTGAAGGAGGGTGTTCAGTGTTCAGACGGTTTTTTTTTACAAAAATGGCGGATTATGTTCAAGTCATTCAACACCCAGGTCCTTTATTTTCACTCCGTTATTTATTTATTTATAGTCTTATTAGCTATGTAAGTATGAATTATATTATAGACTAGCTGTGCCCCGCGGTTTCACCCGCGGTAATTTCAGAGTTCCCGCGGGAATTCCGGAATAAAAAGTACCCTATATCCTTCTTTGTACCCCTGACAACGTGCAAGCCAAATTTCATCCAAATCCGTTCTGCCGTTTTTGCGTGATTTTGAATTTTGAATGAATGAATTTTATTGAAAACTTTGTTACTTATTTCTAATACAAAGAAACGTATGCGAGGATAAGAGCTCGAAAGCGCATTTTCATCCGACTTGCTTCAAATTTATTGTCACTGCTGAGCTCCTATGTGTCTTAGCGTTATATTATACAACATGTTAATGAATTAACTAAAAACCTGATACACCCCATTTAAAAAAATAAACAATAATATGATTAAAATATATTTTATGTCGAAAAAATTTATACTTTAAAAGTTATTCAACATTAGTTTGGAGGTGACCTATCTACGAAATTCTAAGCGCTACGCCCGCGCTTAGAATTTTCGATTTTTTTTTCTGCGGGCGGCGTAGGGGAAAGTGGGGGAAACGCGAACGCGGGGTAATGCCGAATTCAATGATTTTAATATGTTAGAAACAGATAGCCATATTTTACTTGCCGCCATTTCGAAGATCATCCCATTACTAGTGCCAGTCAACAACACGGGAGACGCGGACACACGTACTTATCAAGGTATGCATTTTTCAATATTTTGTATGTTTTAGATGTAATTTTTTGGTAAATTCAAGTTGGTGTAGCTTTATTTCTATCTACAATAGTAATTCAACTTATACATAGTGGAATAATCACATATTAATCAACTAAATAACTATGACGTTGTTGGAAAAATAAATATAATTAATTTGTTTTTTGACATTTTATTATTTTAGATCCCGCGGGGTAAAGACGAACACACACTGTGGGGCAATCCCGAACATTCAACATTACCGCACTCCCGTTTGTTGGCTGGGGATTCAACTTAAGTACAGTTTAGAAGATCTCAAAAAGGCTATAGACGATGTTAAAACCAAAAACTCACCCTCGGTAAAGCAGCAGAAACTTATAATATTCCAAAAAATCAATTTTTTACCACCTGAAGAAAAAAATGTTAAAACAGCCAAAAAACTTTATTTACAGACGATCAGGAAACGCAACAAGTCGATTATATACAGTCAACATCGTTGGGTTTTAAAATTGTGATCTCTGTCGTTAATAATGTTAGTGCGTAATTACCCCACTTGGTGTTCGTATTTACCCGACTAATGTCGGGCAAAGCCGAACTCTAAGGGTTTTGTTTTTCTTTCATATTGTTGCAATTAATTAAAAAAATATAAATGTTTGTTAGTGAATTAGTTAGACAGATAAGTAAACTTTATAATTAAAAAAATTAAAAAATTCTGTGATCAAATTCCACTGTTTTATTTAAGTTTTCCCTTAGGTGTTCGTATTTCCCCCACTTTCCCCTACGCGCCTAATATTGTATTATAAATAATTTAGACATGGGCTAGTAAAAATGAAAAAATATAACCTATATTAAAACATAGTGCGATCGATTCGCTAGAAGATTCTGAGCAAATTACTTTCTAGTTTTCAGTTAACTCATTAACACGTTGTATAGCCTATAACCTGCCCAGGAGTATGGACTACAATCGTACCAAGTTTAATTAAAATCCCTTCAGTAGTTTTTGACCTATGCGTACACATACAGACAGACAGACAGACAGACAAAAAATTTACTGATTGCATTTTTGACATCAGTATCGATCACCATTCATCCTCCAATATTAATTTTGAATATATATTCAATGTACAGAATTGACCTCTCTACAGTTTTATTATAAGTATAGATTACGGTATGAAGTATAAAGACTCTCCTATATGATATTCCAACACATAATATACAGCCGTCTGCCAATCCAAATCTATTCAGTTTTTTGAATCACAAATATGTCTATATATTAATGTATGTCAGTATTAACATACATTTAATATTCTAGCTGTTCCCTCTGGTTAAAAGTACCCTTTGTCCTTTTCTGTACTCTATGACCACTGACAACGTGGGTGCAATTTTTGCGATGATAGGTTGATTAGTTAATGCGTGAAAGCGTTACAAACCAACAAATAAACTCACTTTCGCATTTATAATAGTAAGGATTTTACGTATTTCCTATTATTAATTTCTATCTAATAACATTTTATGAGCGGTAATACTTATCTAACTAACCGCCGCACTCAGAGTCGACTTTAATGATTACTTAGTTAAGTATAGATTTTTAAAACATTAACATTAATTAAGTTAAATCTCATTAAATGCCAACTAACATTAATTTACTGAACGTCTCTGATTGCGGCAGTTTTGTTGTAAAAATCTATACTTAACTAAGTAATCATTAAAGTCGACTCTGAGTGCGGCCGTAAGTACTCATTACCTATCTAACTAGTATTCACTGAATGCACTACGATCTTAGTTAATTTACTCGTATAGTTAGTTCTGTATTTAAATTAGTTAAAATGCTCAATTCATTATATTTTTTTACAGTGGACCTTCTGCACGGATTTGTTAAAGAAGAAACAAGATCCACCACAAAACAATTTTGATATAACACTAGTGTCTCACCAGCAAGTGGCAGTTTCATAGTTAAAATAATATAATCTATAAGGCTTATATTTTACGGTTACAAAACTATAAAACTAATAACTTTTCTATTCTAGTCGTCTGTCGTGTAGATTGCGTTGTATCAACGCAGCCTTATATTTTCTGTTAACTTGTTATTATATAAATATGTAGGTGGTTTATATGATTTATATCATATCCAATAGTAAGATTTATATAATATATATTCCGAATACTACAATACCTTTGGTATCCATATTTAATTTTATTCTAAATTATAAAATATTTTAGGTATTAAATTTTTACTTAATATTTTATTGTAATCTAATCTTATCGCACTTTGTAATATAATATTAAATTTAATAATCGCGCAATTTATAAATAGTTTCATTGTTATTTAATAGTTAAATCGCATCAAGTTCTACACACGAACCTCATCGGTACATTAATCATTTCAAAGGCGATCTCAAACTCTTAGAACTAGCAAATGGAACTATTTTGACTAGGTTGTGTGGGATCTACATAACCTGACGGTCATCGCGTATTTGACAGGTAAAATTTTAGATGACTTTACTATATACATTGGGCTTGATATTACTGATGACATGAATTATGTTGACTTTCGGGCTATTCTCATAAATCGGTAATTTAAGGTTAGTAAGTCTAATGGCTTATATATACAAGATCTCAGTAATCAGACTCGACAAGATCAATCTAGTTCTACCAGATGATTTTTTTTTTATATTGGCTAGTCGATGTTTGAACATTTAAAATTTTAAAACAGTGAAAATAAACATGGACATAGATAAGCAATAGTGTGTCAACCCACACTGGAGAAATTTTGAGTAAATCGTGTTTTAAAATTATAGCGCCATTTTCTGCCAACATATTTTATGTTCAATATTTAGTTACATACATAAAAAATGTAAAAAGGTAAACACATAATTAAAAAGCGTTCCCTAACTCTCAATAAATCTTTCTGAATATTTAACTTAATTTTGTGGGTTAACATGTTATTGCTTATCTGCGTCCACATATAATTACTTATCCTAACAATTTTTTTTAGATCCATATCATAAGTACCTACATAATATTATGCCACTTTTTATTGTCCGTTGTATATAACCATTGATACTCTCAGTTTTGTTGACATAAAGTCTATAACTATTGATATTGATTGAGAAAACGCCTGCTGTTAAAACGAAGGCACTAGATTTGTAATTCATAAACAGTAATTTATTCAAAGCAGTAAACGTCCAAAATCTAGACCCGCATCGCTATGTAAATCTAGATTACAATAATATTGTGAAATTATAGGAAGTTTATTAGTAATAGATAAAAGATGCATCAGATAAAATCGCTTCCACTTTAATTGGAAACTCGTTGATGTCTTTTGCTTACGAAAATGTATTCACATAAAATAAATCTCTTAAGTACGTGTGTTTGTAAAAACTTTGTATTTTGTAATATAGTACCCTATTTTTTAATTGTACTTTCACGGACCTTTCATGTACATGAAACTCTACACAACTCTACACTCAGTCACTCAGTCATAAAACCGAGTCTTGCTAGAACGACTTAAGTCATATCAACGAAGCTAACCAAACAAATCCACACTCAATATGTTACTTAACTATGTACTTAAGGTTACAACAAATCTTTGTAAGCTGTCTATCGGAAATAGTCTCTTAAGTTTATCGACATAGAGTCCATTAATGTTGATTCTGTAGAAGTGGCAAAGTTTACTTTCTCTAATGGCGACTCGGTCCGGAATGCCCCTCGAGCGAGTGTGCGAAGCGACTGGCCACGCTGACTCGTCTGCCGCAAGTTTGACATAGAATTTAAAAATAAACGCAGATATAATAATGTGTATTATTATCGATTCGATTGATTAAGAAACGATTTTAATAAGAAGAATGAAGCCATAAATACCCATTTTTTGTTTCGGGCTAAATTTGGAGTAAGATTAATTTGATTAATTTTTTTAAGAGTAGACTACATAGCGTTCATTCGTATCACATCTTACATGTTGTTTGGTTTTTTATGTACTTTCACTTGCCTATTTTAGTTTTCATGTATGACAATAATCCTTATCTAATCTAAAATTATTTTATTTGTTATACTTCTTAGTCAAATTCCCTAATCTAGTGGTCTTTGTGTTCATTATAAATTAAAACATTTACGCTGTTTTGTTCTTGGGTTTAATTTAGCATCATGTGACAGCAGTTACAGACACAGACAAACAGTCACTAAAGACCAAATATTTGTTTAAGAGTTGTACGAATAACAACGTAATACCGTATGCACAAGTACTTAATTTTACGTATAAAACTTTTAACAATTGATTTTTATCTATCCACGACACTTTTTGTAAGGACATTTGTATGAAACTGTGAATTTAGGTACAACGTAATTTTTTTTTACATCAATTGATAAAAGTATAGAACTAGTTGCCTCTCAGAGACATTGACTGAAAACGCGTAGCAGTCAACAACCTCACTTAAAACTCATTAAAAGGTTCTTTGTTGTATAGATGACGAGCGACGAGCGTAAACAATCGCGAGCGCGGCCAGTCCTCGGCTGGTTGCCGCGCGTTCCACTCGCACCGCGACGCGACGAATGACCCACACTCGCCACCTGACAGGTGTATAGACTGTGCGTTCGAAACCTAAAAATATACAATCATAGATTATATAAAAAAAAAAAAGAAAATTCTAGTTTAAAAGATTCGTTCTCGTTTTATTTGATGGCCATTTATTTGAAGGTGTGTTTTTTTTTTATTTACCGTTGCAAGATGCCATTTCTTTTTTCCGTTAAGCGCGTGTGCCTGTGGTATTGTGTTGTGAGATCGGATGGACCGTTCTAATGGAAATGTTTGATATGGGTACAGTTCTGATGTAGTAGCTTATATAAATATGATTAATCAACGTGAATATTTTATAATCTAACTGACAACGGTCGTTACATGAAGAACAATCGCCGAATACGCCTTAACCAGTTCTGTTTATGGATGTTGATAAGAAACTTTGGGAAAATCGGTTTTGTATATTTAAACACCCGCATTCTGATGAGTTGTGACAAGCGTCTTTCGATTTTTACCAAAACTTAGATTTACTTCCGTATTTATTGGACCAATTCTTTATCTTTCTAGTCTTCTCTTCATAGAGAAAACTGCATAATCGTCTTGATTATTTATGTAGGAAGGTATAAAGTATACCTACTATACACAAGTCACAAATATTTTTGTAAATTGCGTAATTTTTCATGCAAAAATGTCGCATGACGAAAATAAAATCTCTAAAAATAGCTTTATTGATTATATTTTATTTCATTGAGTCACTGAATAATCATAAAGAACTACACAAATATATACTTAACAGCTTAGTATTAGAATAACAAATCTTTTCGTATACAAAGATATAGTGGTTCATGTGGCAATAATAAAAATATTTATTGAAATTATACAACCGAATTCACGTATAAACATTATATTAGGTAACATAAAATGTCAGGGACAAAGAGGTGCGGCTGCGAAGTAACAATACAAGTATAGAAGTCATCAACAGCTCTGCGGCTATCGTAAAAACCAAACGAAGCCTACATTACGTAACAACGGCGGGTAATTAACAATCAAACTACGTTACAATCGAGAACAGTTGTAACCAAAAAAGAGCAAAAAAAAAAAACGAACGCTCCGTCCGGTTAGCGACTATCTTATTGCCTTAATCGGGCGGCGTGTCTATTTGGGCATACCAAAGTTTGACATCGCTATAAGAGTCGCAAAAAGAATCACCAGGGCTGGCAGTCTCGACAACGTTAACTAGGGACCCAAAAATCATATCCATAAACATCATTACAGTAACCAATATTACGTGAGTAGCAAGTTTCGAGTCAATGCTTGCATTTAATGCTGGTGACTGTAATAATGTTAATCGTTATGATTTTTGGATCCCTAGTTAACGATCGATACGATAGCGTTGTCAAAACGTTGTCGAGACTGCCGGCCCAGGGATGAAACGTAACCATAAATGGTTTTTCCTATATTAATCAACATATTTAAGGTCAATTTGATCAATGTGTGAATTAATAATATTCATGAGTCCTTATAATTTATCAAATTAACTTTGCTACTTATTATGCTGAGGGTCGATCTCATTATTTCGAAACGACATTAATAAAACAAAACCTTTGAAACGTCAAATATTAAAGTAATATTCTATGCAAGTTTATATCGCGCTGATTGTTACAAAGATGACAACTCTTATTTAGAAGATAATGTTGATTAATTAACCTTTGACCGACTTGAGCGAGCATATTCAAGACCTAAACAAATCTACGAACAAATATGTGACATTTAACGGTAACATCGTTTTTACTCCAACATCTTATAATATTTGCTCCAGCCGTTTCAGAGATTAGTCGGAACAAACAGACAGACAAACAAAAATTTAAAAAATTGTTTTGTTTTTTTTTTTATGTAAGTACCGTATATACTTTCATATTTAGTGAAAAGCTGTCAATTTGGAATAATAAAACAGACACTTAAATTTTATTAATATGTAGGCATTGATATTACTCAGCAATACTGCAGAAAAAGAAAATATTTGGGATGCCACCGAACAAAGTTTTGGGAAGATATAAGCATTTTTCCAGAAGCGTGGCGCGTCTACTCCGTCCATATTGCCTTTCTGCTTATTTCATCTTCATATACCTATGTAATTTTGATGTGGTACCGCCTCCCAATATATCCATTTCTATCCCCTCAACCACAGAACAAATAGAAGTGACATCAACTCGGTTTAGTAGCCCTGAAGCCCTGGAAGCTATCGACAGACGCGCCAGAAGACTTATAGGTGATGAGGCACTCACAACTAAACAGCTTCAGAGCCTCGAACATCGCCGTCTGGTTGCGAGTCTGTGCGTTTTTTACAGGTTACATTTCGGAGAGTGTGCGCAGGAATTGCATGAGTTAATTCCGTCTGCACCTTTCCACCATCGGACGACGAGGCGTGGGCAGGGATTCCACCCGTATGTGGTCGATATTCCACCTCATCGCACCTCTCGGTTCGCTTCATCCTTCATTATGCGAACCGCCAGTGAATGGAATTCCCTTCCTGCATCTTTGTTCCCCGATACATATAATATAGGGATTTTCAAGGCAAGAGTAAATAGGCATTATTTGAGTTTGCGTGCTCCACCTTAGACCGCATCGTCGCTTGCCATCAGGCGAGATCGTGGTCAAACGCACTCAAATCTTTTATAAAAAAAAAAAAAAAAAGTATGGAAATAAACAAAAACCCGTGTCGCCGGGTGATTGTAGTAGGTACACAAAACTATTCAAAACGCATAAAAACTTTAATTGACGTAACCAAATGTATTAAACGCCGTTCGGTTAGGTTTTAACTTAGACGTTGTTTACAAAATTCACAATTTTGGGAATATTGTGGAAAATATATTCGGGATGCCAAACAAAAGAAGTTTTTGGAAAGTTAGAGCATTCGGCCTGACTTCCTTAGCAACCGTGGCGCGCCTGCCCCGGGCTCCGCCCACATGTCATCTCTAGTTATTTCTTTTCTCTGTGCCCTCAACGAAACACCATTATGATTATGCGCATATGTTTGACAGACGAATAACTTCAAATTCACCCGTTCGCCTTAGCCTTAAAATCACCATGTGGGCAATCTGCTCGCCAACACAATGCATCATAAGTAATAACAAAATGTATACACAGCACCTTAAATACGACACAAATATTGGATAATTCAATTAAGTAACGATTTTGCGTATCTTAATCATTATTCAAAGGATAATTGGACGCAGATAAGCAATAACATGTTAACCCACAAACTTAATTTATTGATTCAGAACGATTTATTGAGAGTTAGGGAACATTTTTATTATGGTTTTTACCTTATTACTTTGCTTAAATATGTAACTGAACATTTAACATAAAAAATGTTGACACAAAATGGCGCTAAACTTTTAAAACACGATTTACTCAGAATTTCTCCAGTGTGGGTTAACACACTATTGCTTATCTATGTCCAATTCAGTTTAGCTTCCGTAGCTCAACCTGCAGGACTGTGAGGGAATCGCACACGTTTTAGCAAAAAATCGAAAGAAAACAATTTGCTAAAGAAAAATTTTTGCGCGATGGTTTCCGTGACATTCCGCTGAGTTGGGACTAGTTCGCTAACACGTACATTGTCCGAGCATAGTTACAATAGTATCAGGCATGTTAAATAGACATTGTGAAAGTTTTTGCATAGTACACAAATAATAAGAAAAATATTATTTCTCACAAGCAAACGAGACTCCATCAGCACACTTTCAAATACCACACGGGCAGAGTCGCAGGCGACAACTTGTACTTAAATATAATATAGTAGTTGATTCCCGCGGTTTCATCCGCGGTAAGTTGGGAGTTCTCGGGGGAATTTTGGGATAAAAATTACTCTATGTCCATCTCTGTACCCCTAACAACGTATATGCAAAATTTCATGATGATCGGTTGCGCCGTCAAGGCGTGAAAAAACAGACTTTCGCATTTATAATATTAGTTGGGATTTTATCATTATTGGGAGCTTCTAACAATTAGTACTACCTACTACATTTAATCAACTGACTGTACTCAAGCAATAGTCGCAGTGGGAACGCACGAAACGAGATCAACGAGCGACTTACCCCGTGGTCACAGTCTCGGCGGCGGCGGTGGCGGCGGCGGCGGCAAAAACAAATGGTAGACAACCTACGAAGTTGGCCACAGCTATCGGCGGCGCGAGCTGTGGCCGACTTCTTATGTTGTCTACCATTTGTTTTTGCCGCTACCGCCGCCGCCACCGTGCACCGCCGCCGCAGAGACTGTGGCGCCGCCCTTAGATGTACCTATCCTTTCACCGAAATATTATAAAAAAAATCTATATATATATGTATTATATACATGCAAATGATTCCATTCTCACTTTTACTGCAATAATAATTGTTCCCGACGATAAAACGATCAAAAGTGTTACAAAAACAAGTTTTTAGTATTTTGTATGTACCTATAGATATTGAATTTACCACAGAGAAAACTCTAGAGATATTATTTATTTTAATATTTTAGGCCCTGAATTCATAACATTTGTGTTTACTGCAGCTTCCTCTACAGGAAACTATTAGTATGCTTATTTATTACTATTAACCTTCATTAAGAAATCGAGAGTAAAAGGTCTGCAAACTACGGCGCGGTCCAGCCCACACTACCCAACCCACATCCTTAACCAATTTAATTAGCGATAGAACATTGACCAATACCAAAATTATCACCCACAATAAAAATAACTTCCCAAAGCCAATCAACACGTCAAAATAATAAAGTTTAAAATTCATTGACGAGACTCCGCTACTAATGTAATTTTTGCGCATAACCCATTTTACACTACCGTAAAATACCTTTACGTTATGAAATAATGTAACACTTATATGGTGCCGTTTATCATGTGAAATTGGCGACTCTATATGTCGCTACGTGGGTGCCACCTTTTATTTGGTTTGGATTAACTTTGCTACGGCTGAATTGTGGGTGTTTATCTTGAACCAATTCTGTGGTTTATGTTTTTATGAATTTACATTTAAATCGTATAGATTTTATCGTCGATGTCTATTTTTCGTTCGTAAAATGGTTTTTATTATTTACCAAGCCATTTTAAATGCTCTCTTTACAAAACCAAATGACTCTAACAATTCTCGCATAATACCCATGCATTTTTTTTATTTCGTACGTAGTACGTACATTTCTTGATCTGAACCAGATTGGATATTGTCTTCGATATTTTTTATACAATAATTTTACCATGATTTATTTAATTCGTTTTTCAGAAACGGTTTTTTAACGATTTGAGTGTTTATTTAATTTTAAAAATATTATTTTATTTCCCAATTTTATCTAGATAGATTTCATCTTAACTACTCAACAAAAGGCGACAATAAATGAAAACTTTCCCTTGGGGTACCTACCTGCCTAACTAACGACGTTCAATCGGCCAGATATAATTATTGAAAGGATTCATTTTTAATTACACTTTTCAAACGTAATAACTATTTCCCATTAATAAGAAACCAGTGGCCAGTTTTATGAGCAACTAATGAAGATAGCAGAATACATTTTACGACTAACAATAAATTTCATCGCAAATTGTCAATTTCTATTGATATTAATCAACTCATAACGCAGTTGCTCGAAGCACGCGATATTGCGCTTTCTAAACGCACTCCGTAATTTCATAATGTTATTCGATCAATCTTGTGTGTGCAGTCATAATTATTTATATAATGACTATCTGTGCCCCGTGGTTTCAGCCATGTGAGTTTCGGAATTCCCGCAGGAACTACAAAGTAGCTTATGTACTCCATATACGAATCGCTATAAGATCAGCCAATTAGCCCCTTCAAAATCGGTCCAACCGTTTCGGAGGTTCACCCGCGTGTGTTTCGGAATTCCCGCAGGAACTCCAAAATTACTTTATTTTTCTTCTTCTTACAAAAACAAACACAACAAAAAAAGCATTAGCGAAACTGGTCCAGCCGTTCACGCGTGATGCCGTGACCAAGGGAAATAGGGATTCTTTTTTTTATATATAGACTAGCTGTCCCCCGCGATTTCATCCGCGGTAATTTCGGAGTTCCCGCGGCGGTTGCGGGAAAAAAGTACTCTATGTCCTTCAGTTCCCGAGGGAATTCCGGGATTAAAACTATCCTATCTTTTAAGTTGGACCATATTATAAATGGTTGCAAAATTTTATCAAAATCGGTTCAGTAGTTTCGGAGTCCATCGCGGACAAACAACGTGACACGTGATTTATATATATTAGATATAGATACATAGTTATAGATTGATATGATGATGATACTGAATAACTATATATTATGTGAAAATATTAGAAAATATGTATATCATGTATGTACCTATTAAGAAAAATCACCAAAGCCGCTATATGCATCGGTCCGCTTAGTTCTTCTAATTTAACTACAGAATTATAATGCGGTTTTCATTGCGGTTTACGGAGTTACCGGGGGATTTTAAAAATTACCGAGGGTAAGACTGTGAGGAGCATCTAATTTTCGATGAGATATAGTTGGAGAAAAATTATCCGTTAATATGAGCATCCAGATGCAGGTCCGTGTTAAGATTTGATTTTGTATGAGAATTCAACATTAAAGAAATACATATATACGTATTTTGTGAAAGCTTTTCACCCACCGATTTCCTCCTCGATATGCACAAGGGTTCTTCTAGACTTTAGGGTGGCGTGGATCGATAACATAGCGTGATGTTAGGCCGGTGGTCTGTGAGGTGGTCACATCGCATATACAGGTTGATGTCTAAATTATTAGCATTACTAAAGACTCGAACAAAAACAATTTTAATCGAATTTAAATTTTTAAAATTGTTTTACAATTAAACCAACTGTGGTTACCAAAAATGGCTAGTTGTGATAAAGTATAGCTATAAGCTGCAGGTTCAAACCTCAGTTCCACTAAGGATCTTTTGATCGAATTTGTTCAACTTCTTCTACTTATGCACCAACAAATAGATGGCGTTAGTGCATAAGCTCCGATTCCCGAATGACGTCCACGTCAACAAATTATGATTTATGTAAAAATATTTTCTCGTTTTGTTTCATTTGTTAAAAAAACTAATTATCTACCTGTACTGAATGTTTTATATGCTGTGTTATTTTTCCTGAATAAATATTAAGTACTAGCTATGCTCCGCGGTTTCACCCGCGTAAAAAGTTTCTATGTAGCAACTTTTTTTCCCGACATCCGATTTGAATGAAACAAAGCCTATATGTAGCTCCAGGCTAAGCTTAATCTACCTGTGAAATCCGCATGACACTCCGTTCAGTAGATTCGGAGATTATCGCGAACAGACAGACAGACAGACAGAAAAGAATTTTAAAAACTCTTTTTTGTGGTTGATTACTCTTTTTTTATCGTTTTCTGTCAATTTTTCTTAAAAATATTCAATGTACAGAATCAGGAAACTACTTTTATTATAGTGTAGATAGATAGACAGATAGAAGATATTTTGTCAATGTCTTACACAATTTTAATCATGTGTAGTAGGTACCTACCTACCTTTAATATTTAATTTACATGATATCATCGTGATATGGTTTGGATATGAATTCTAAAGCTTTAATTGGATTCTAATGGTTTCAGTTTCGCCCTGTATAGTTGATCCTTACCGCAGTGTCAATGACCGCTACAATATATTTGTGCATCTTTTAAAATATTTTAGTTAAGGTCGCCAGCCAGTTTAAAAAAAAACATAATTTACAACATTGTTAATTTTTATTAATTCTAAAACCACAATGCATTTCTTCTTTCTTATCTCCTCTAAAATTCTAAATAAATAAAACACAAAAATTATGAAAACGGACAGTAATAATATTTTCTGACAGTGAAAAAATATTAAACTTTTAATGAACATCATTGATGAACGAATCTTTTAAATGGTCTTTCTAATTGTAAGAAACGCCCATAAGCAACAGCTATGATATTATTAATGCATAGTATATAATTTTCCAGGCTTCTTGATCCAAGTGAAATTGTGTTTTAAAAATAAAAAAATATATTTCAGAAAACTATGTTCATGTGACCGTGTGTTCGTTTGAGGAAAAGTGACTTGATATTAGCGAGATAAATGTGTTTACAGTGAATTATGAGTTGAGGCAGCCCTAGACATGTACCGGCCAAATTTCTACGAGAGCACGTGCTTCCGGTGCAACGAAATAGTGTACCAAGTGGACAGGGTTGGCCCTCTTAAGGATTTCACGTTCTTCCACAGTGGCTGTTTCAAATGTGCCGTTTGTGGAACCAAGTTGACTTTGAAGGTGAGAAGGTCTTTTTTATACCTCCCTCGGAATTATTTTTTGTGCAGTGTTAGTCATATTTGCTGTACCTAATATGACAAGTGTCATTCAAATCTATGTAGTTATAAGCGATACGCAAATCATTATATGTGTATTTATTATTATTACTAGCCGTCCCTCGCGGTTTCACCCGCGGTAATTTTGGAGTTCCCGCCGGAATTCCGGAATAAAAAGTATCTACCTTATATCCTTTTCTGTACCTCTGAGAACTTGTTTTCAAAATTTGATCGTGCTCGGTCCAACCCTCCACGCGTGATGACGTGACCAAGGGAAATATGGATTCATTTTATATAATATATTATGTAGATTGAATGGTGGAAGATTAATGACTCATGTTGTAATACAAAAGTTGAATTAAATACACACAAACACACACTTGACACAAGTTTGTTGTTCTTTGTGTAAATACTCCAAACTCAATAAAAGCATTCTGATTATTATAAATATTATAGTATCATAAGTATAATAAATTGTACAATTAACCTTCGATTACGATTATTTATATCGTCAACAATGAGTCACGGACGAACCAACTTGGTATACCATCAACTTATTATTTAATAACCAATACAAAAAGAACTCTATCTGAATATGTTCCGAGCGATATTCGTTCCAAATTCATACTGCAAAAATACAGCATATAGTTCAATGTAAATTGGTGTTATGTGCTATTGTATTTCTATTACGAACTATCGAACCATTTAAAGTCGACATTTGTATCGATGATTGACTGAATTATTTGGATTACAAGCTCATTTGACAAATTCCTATTTGGTTAAAGAAATTTGTATTTGAAATGTTAAAGTTTCTTTTATCATTTTACTAGCTGTTCCCCGCGGTTTCAAAAATGTCCCCGAAAATGTCCATACAACTTTTTATACAATTTGACGTGTGACCACTAAAAGCGACGAAACGTTCTCTTATGAGAAGCAAAAACAACAGTAAGCAAGATTAAAAAAAAAATATTCTCTCGATGACACATTTTTTTTTACATGAATGATCACAAATTCTGAAACTCAATTTTACCAGGTGGAGGCAGGGTGCGGTTTCGTTGTCAAAATAAAACTCTTCTATTTCCCAGACATATTACAACAACCAACACTGGACGGAGGACAAGGAGGTGTACTGTTCGAGCCATGTGCCCAAAATTGGGCCCGGCCACCTGGACAACTCGTCCGTGGGCATCAGGAGCGCGCTCAACGTGCCCAAGAGTAACAACTATGTCAACGAACAGATCCGCGGACACGTACGCCACCTGCACGAGAATGAACGTTAGTATCTTCTGCTTTTTTTTTGGTGAAATTTACCCCTTTCGGGGAAGGCAGAAGGAAACATAGTCCATATAGCCAATTCAGTAGTATATTTCTTCTTCTGCAGTTAATTACATCGAAGTATCTTCTGCTTTCTTTTTACACATTTTACTCACTAGCTTTTATTTTACTCAATGTTCATAGGCCAATGGCCAGTATCAAAATTTGCAAACCATTTTTCAACCGCTTGCCTACTGTTATAATTATGTAAGTTTTCCGGTATTGTATGTTCGGTGACAATGCAAATATTATAGTAATATCGAGCTGATCTGATAATGGAGCCGGGATGTAGGGACTGAAACTTCCTGATGGCAAATCAGGTATTAGTGTAGGAACTTTACACTTGATGACGATGGTCTAAAGATGCAAAATAGGCGTGGATGGGATTAAAATAAAAAATATATATCTAAGGAAATCGATGACATACTATCTTCGTTTTTCTAAGTAACTATTTTTCAAATAAAAATTGGGCATAGTGAGCTTTTACCAAGATGTGAATTACTACAATTCATAAATCTTCAAAAACAGCGCCGTTGTCAGACGACATGAAAATAAAACCCCCCAAACTTGCAAGAATCCAGTCGGACTTCCGAAGAAGGTGCGCTCGCGCATGCTCAGTGTACAATCAGCGTAAGATTTATTTATGCATGGGTGCTATGGTCTTCCATAAAGACCATAAACAATACTAAAACAGAAATCGTCGCTTGTGATATTGGGAAAGTACATGACGTGTCATACATATGTATTTTATATACTCCTTCCATGAATAAATTTCGATGACATCCATATTTTAAACAACAATCAGAGCTAGGATTATAAATAAAATACATGGACAAGAATTACAGTTTTAACTTTTATTTTACATTTTACGTTATACAAGCCACACTAACAAGTAAATATTATACTTGCATACATACAACTATAATAGGTAAATACAATGTTCTCTATCGCTATATTACCGTTATGCTTATGTAATAATGAATTTTTAATGTCAAACAATTTTTTATTTTGTAAAATATGATTGTTTTATGTTATTCGGTAGGTATAGTTTGATAACTGTGGATTTAACCATTAGATTACAAAGAATATCTATACTTTAATCAGATCTTACCTAGTAGGTACCTGCCACACTTGTAGCTGTCACACTTCTGACAAATCTGTTTTTTTACTCTTTTTTTTACTGTTGAAATCATTCGTTGACTGTACACGCGAAAGCTCTTGTACTTCGGCAATCGTCGGCTATCTCCGATGACGGCCGAAGTCGACGGGAGCGCCCGGTCGCCGGCAGTGTGCGACGGAGAAAGGAGAACTTGTTGCAAAACCGACCGCATTCCGCCTAACAGCCCAGTGACCCAAAGCTTAAGCTCGCTGTTACCAGAAAATGTGTGAGATCGTATAACATTCCAACATTTTGCGTTACAACACAACGACCCTTCCCTTGTTGCAGGTTGTAATTTCCGCAGGAATTCCGAGATAAAACCTATCCTATGTCCATTTCTGTGGCCCTTACAACGTGTGTGCAAAATTTCATGATGATCAGTTGAGTAGTCAAGGTGTGAAAGCTTCACAAACAAATGAACAAACTAACTCAAAATCGCCATAATATTATATCAGGATATAGAGAATTAGATTCTAAAGTAGTAGAAGGCCCGGACAACTTAGATATTAAATATTCAAGAGTTTATGCTAAGTGTCATCTTATTACGATAGTTTTTAAATCTTTATTCAAAACTATATTAAATTATTTTACGGATTTCTATTTCAAAGACGCGAGTGACGATTTCAACGCTCTTTCCCTTTGTAATGCCGCTGGCGCGCCGAAAAATCAAATTGTAAAGGTCATTCACCCGCGTAAAAACAAGTTTTATCTAAGTTTTTCTCTGTGTTTTATCGGTATTTCTATTTGACTATATTTTTATTAGTTAAATGAATTATCGAGGCTTTCAGTCTCTCGTTTAACCTTAAATCGTTTATATTTTTATTATTTATATGTATGTATATAATATAAGTTATTATTAAATATATGAACAAATAAAAATAGGAACTCTGACAACCTCTCCGGGAGTTAAACGTGAGCTTATTTATCATTTATACATAAATTTCTTCCTAACTGGCTGACAGACTGACTCATCCACAACCTTATTATATGTACTACTCGAGCAAAACACAAAAATTCAATCCCTAAGGGAACAAAAAAGTAGGTGAATACCCGGTGAAAGAGTTGTAGTAAATAAATAAATTTTCAACAGAATTTACGTATATATAGAACTAGCTGTTCCTCGCGGTTACACCCTGGCCTCGTTAATTTCGGAGTTCCCGCGGCAATTCCGAGGTAAAATGTACCGTATGTCCATTTCTTACCCCTGACACAGATAATATAATACTATTCAGTACCCCTGACAACGTGTATGTTAAATTTCAAAATGATTGGTACCATAATTAATTTAAGACGCTAAAACGTAACGGACAAACATATACCTACAGTAACTTTCGCATTTGTAATAATAATAAGGATTTTTGGCTATTTTAAGCACCGTTCACGCTCAATTAAGTGTTTAGAACACTTTGAGTACAATTAATGTATTTATTAGACTGTACTGTCGAGTGCGTGTCGTTATAAGACGATATAACGCCATCGTCGCCGCCCGTGTTGCCCGCTACAATACCATCCGAGCGGCGTGTACCTACCTACTAAGTAAGGCAATTTGCACACCGCACTCCGCGGCGAATGTTGCCATGCTCAGCAACGCACGCCACGCGGCTAAATTGAGCCATGCTTGGCCAACATCTCATTAATACCCTATTTGGATCTATGTGTAAACACATACCAGCTTCACATTACCTTTATATGAATCATAAAAAAAACGTCTCGAAAATATGAATGAAATATTTATATTTCAACTCTCGAGTCTCGAGTCAGCCAACTACATGGCAATAGTACCTATTTATATTTTGATTCTAGTGCGGAAAGCGTGTTATTGTTTTATTTAAAGCAGTTAACTACATACGTGTTTCAATGGTTTTTTTAACCATTTGCGTGAAATCGTTGTGAAATAATATTGCGAACATAATCTATAAGTATTAGGTACATTTTTCACCTATCATGTGCGTAAAGTTCTTGTTTATGATGTAAGCAGACTAAAACGGTGTTTTATGCTCTCGTGCACAAAATATTTACTTTTGCAATGGGGATGTGGACTACTTTTGAAAATCAAAATTCTAATTATTCCGTCAGTCAGAAAATAAAAAAACAATAGACACGTACTTTTTTGCTTTTTCAAATAAATTAAAATATAGAGATAAAGCGCATTAAAGTTTAGGGTGAGGGGGTCGTGACGTCACTAACCGCTAAAACCGCCTTACAAACTATCAGAATAGTGACGTCACGCGAAATTTCAACTCAATATATCGCTGTTATTTTTTGATTACGTAAAAAAAAAGAAAAATACGTGTCCAATATTTTTTAATAATCTACAAGACGGACTAAAAAATAAAAATTAGTCAACATACCCATTGTTGCTATGATAATCATTCGTTTACTTTGACAATGATAAAAAAACATGCTTTCTGCCCTTGATGTACCAACTATCTACTATTTGCCAACTTACACAACGTGTCAAAGAATTAACTGAAAAATAGAAAGTATAATAGTTCGCTCAGAATCGTTTTCCGAATCGATCGCACTATGTTTTAATATAGGTTATATTTTTTCATTTTTACTAGCCTATGTCTAAATTTTGGCACGTACGCCGCCCGTAGCAAAAAAAATCGAATCGGTCATTGACACGTAGGTACGGGCGTAGCTTGGGCGTAGCGCTTGAAACGTAGATAGTAGATACCTAGGTCACCTCCAAACTAATGTTGAATAACTTTTAAACTTAAACTTTTCGACACAACTTATATTTAAATCATATTAGGTAGGTATTGTTGGATTTTTCAAATGGAGTTTATCAGGTTTTTGTTTAATTAAACAATAACAATGAATAATAAATTCATTAACAAGTTGTTTAAGGGAATCAAAAAGCACTAACGTAGAAATTAACACGTTTCGCACTTTATCACCTACATATGTAAACACATATCACAGCACATACATCATATTTGAAATTCCTATTGAAATATCTAATTCTACATCTCAAATACAATCTCATCTGTGGAAAATAGTTTTTCCCATACTATTTATTACTCGATGTCTGATGACAGAACTAATGAAAGAGTAGAAGAAACGTACCTATTTAATTTTCGCTGAGAAGATATTAATTTCTTCAAAATAATGCGAGCATGTATGATAATTATTATAATTGATTCATTGACATCTTAATTTGGTAACAGTTAATCATAGTTAATTGGTTTTGACATTTCAACATCTTTTCGGCTTACTTAGACCAACATTTGAATACCTATTAAAGTTGTAGATATATTAACGGCTATATTAGCCATTACAAACTTATTGACTATAGCTCTATAGTCAGTAAGTTTGTAGTAATTTTAGTTTTTACAACGCTATTTGCCTACTTTGCGCAAACATGCGGAAAACTTCGCTCTCCAATGTGTGTCTTATGACTTTATCCGAAGGTTCATTGACATTAGGTAACTAATATCTATTTTCAGTGCAATTTAAACTTTACCACACCAGCGTTCGAGTTGCAATCCGCAATACGTGAACCGGCTGAGATATTAATTGCAGATCAATTAAAGCTATCGATCGTTGCTTATTCAATAAAAGTTAACCAACAAACGATACTGTTGTTCGCCACTTATCTGTTAACGGTAGGTACGCATTCTTAAATAGGTGCCTGACTGTTTTGTGAAAGAATTTGTAACGGACCTTACGCAACACTCTTTGTAATATAGAAACTTTAAATTACTTTTACTCACTTGAAATTACGACACAAGTGATCATACCGAAAATTTAATGAAAATAAAACCTACTTTTTACAAA
Organism: Zygaena filipendulae; assembly: GCA_907165275.2. Taxonomy (NCBI): domain Eukaryota; kingdom Metazoa; phylum Arthropoda; class Insecta; order Lepidoptera; family Zygaenidae; genus Zygaena; species Zygaena filipendulae. The sequence continues at coordinate 2,861,771 of OU015666.1, forward strand.
AACATTAGGTACCTACTACAATTAGCGGCTAAAGCAGTGGATTAATTAAAAATAGTGCCTTATTTAATCTTCTTCAAATTCATTTATTCGCTAGAATATAAAAACGAAATATATTACGTACCTATTTAAGATATACAGGTATAATAGGCATGTATACCATATATCTAGTGGTATTACGGTTACAAGGTCTATACAAGCCACTCAATTTCCATGGAACCATCCATGAACCACCCATACATATAAACTATAATAGGTATACCTACTATATTTGGTTCGGCATGGATAAGATACGCGGTACGTATATAAGATTTATATATAAAGTAGGTACTAGGTACTCTAGGTAGTATATAATGCATTTGTTTTGGCAGAGGCAGAGAGGGATAGGAAGTGAGAGTTGATGCATGGTCACAAGTCCCGAGTTACTTGTCCTGAGTAAAATTGAACTGTTGCAATTAAGTAAATCATGTTTATATTTTTCTACAAAACTTTTATCGTATTGGAAAATCGTAGTAGCCTTAGGACAGTAACCTCCGTATCAAATGTCTCAAGCAGTTTAGATACACTCCACCCATCGGCGCAGGCGCCTCTTTCTGCACACTTCATTTAGACACAATACTCTTTCGTATAGGTACATTAGCTAGCTATTAGATAGTTTTTTTTTTACGTGATGACGTGAAGAGTAGAGTTTTGATTGGTTGACCAAGTGACATGACGATTCGCTAGGTAGGTACCTACTTAGTTTTCTATATGCGTTAACGATTGTAGAATGTCAATCTGGTTAGGGGGCTGGAATTTATGTTATGTAAGAAAAATAAAATTTCAATAGAAAGAAAGAATATCATCTTTGGTACAGTTTTGTATCCTCTCCTTTTTTGGTCACGTTTGCCGCCAAAGAGAGGTGGCTATTGAGCGACTTGTGGTCCAGGAAAAAGTTGAGGGTACCAGGCCACGAGGAAGATCGCCTATGAGGTGGACTGATCAAATAAAAGCGGCAGTAAACGGCTCATCATCAGTACACGAATGCACGAGGAAGGCGGCCATTAGGGAGGAGTGGCGGCGTGTTGTGAAGCTTGCCACCAACACCTAAAGTGATGACTACGACCACTCTGTCAAGAGTGATACCGACGAAGAAGAAGAAGAAAGAAAGAAAGAAAGAAAAGGCATTTATTTGGAAACATAGGGAATATAATGATATGGATGGTTGGTTATATCAATCAATGAACAAGGTCGGATGGAGATGAAAGACGGAAATTAACACATTGATAACTTTTATCACGCAAAAAAGAATTCTATCCGAAATTAACGAAGATGAAACCTCCAAGAGACCACGTGAGCGGGGCCGCGATCAACATCTAGCTTATGATAATTATCATACCAGACCTGCGGGACGCAGTTTACCTTGGCCGTTAATTGAATTGTATAAAACAGAGGAGGTAAATAATAATAAATATGTTACTGTTTTGCCGATACCATCGGACAAATGCCTCTCATGCTTCGATCTAGTCTATGATGTCATTTAGAAACCACAATATAATCGCTGCTTTTAAAGAATATTAGAATTAGCTAACTGTTTCTCGCAGTTTCACCCACGTGAATATCCCATAATATGTTGTTCAGGGCATGGTCTATTCGACGTGTGCAATAATTTTATTCAAATGCATTGATTCGAGTTACTGATTGAGTTGCTGATATATATACAACGTGTTAATAAATTAACTCAAAAATCTGATACACCCTATTTAAAAAAAATAAACAATAATATGATTAAAATATAAATTATGTCCAAAAAATTTATAGTTTAAAAGTTATTCAAATTAGTTTGGACGTGACCTATCTGCGAAATTTTAAGCGCTACGACCGCACCTACGTATCAATGACCGATTCAAATTTTTGCTACGGGCGGCGTGTGCACCAAATATTGTTAGCTAGGGAGTTGGCGGCAATTTAGGTAAATGATTTCAACGTCGTTGATACCAAGACGTAATGTAGTCTGGACTTATATTAACTAGAAAAAATAGGTGGCGAGCTCAGGTAGCTCTGATTTTTTTTTGTAAATAATTTTGAAATTCTGATTAAAAAAAAAACTATATTAAATTATAGTATCATTTCTGCCATCAATTATATCTTATTAAATACGTTTCATAGATAGTAAAATTAAAGCTGGCAGAAGTCAGGATGGTGGGAGTTTTTCAGCATCAGCATTCAGCATCTCAGCTTATTTTTCTTACAGTTATTTTTATAAAAACTCCTTTCTGCTTTTCAGTCAATTTATTAACAGGATGTATATCTTTACAAATTTTCGTTATTTAATTTGTGTAGAACACACACAGCAAGTTATGTTATTTTTCACTTTTTCTAAGAAAGGTGAGACTCTAGAGTCGCACTCGCGAATTTAATGTCCGGCCTAAGATTAGAAATACTATACAAAACTATGTAATACGGACTCCAAACTAAGAAAAGTCTGGAAAAACCCATTGACGGAGGCAATCTTACTAACGATTAATAATGTAAATGAATACAATAACATAAAACATTTATACCGACGGAGCGTAAATAATTATTCAATATAGTCTGTTGTACCACTGTCCACTGCGCACCGGTTTGCCGAGCTAATTCATCGAGTAATGAGCGACTCCCGATTCGATTCACATCGATGCACCACGGCGCGACCGATGCTATGTAATCAATGGATTGCTGTTTTAATTCGATTCGATTCCTCCGTTAGTAACAACGCCGCCACAAACTGTTATTGCTGTTTGGTCCTTGTTTCTATCTCGGAATCTATATTCATATCATAACAGCTGTGGTGCAGCACATTTTATCCTATTCCCAGATCAGTAAATAACAAAATAATTGGTTATTGCGAAAGTTTGTTCCGAAATTAAAAGTATCCTATTTTATATTACCTTCTCAAGTACACAGAGCGAATTCAATCAAACCGAAAAGGGTTGGAGGGCCACCGAAACGAGATTTTTGTGACGGAAAAGCTGTTCGGTCATGTTATCGCCAGATCTTCGGTCAGCGGAGTGATCGACGGACGGTTTATACGCCACCGAAAAAAATAAACCGTACCACTAATCACTGTAGGTACATGCATAAAATTGCAGCCACGTTTACGAGTGTCCTCAAGTACTTCACGAATCCTGAATATTTTGACTAAACAAAACCAACTATGATTTTTATACCTTTGGCTGGAAAATACTAGATTTGGCCAAGAAATAGTTGGCAACCCTTGTCACCAGTGTGGCAGTGTGATAGAGAGCTGATATTTAACTAAGTACGTTTTAATTCTTTTTTTTTCTGTTTGCCAGTGTCACCGACGCGCGCGACCAACGGCGGCAGCGTGCACGCGTCGCCCGCGCGTGAGGTGACGCGCGACACGCCCGACTACCAATATGGCCGGTTCGACGCAAGCGCACTGCACATCGCGCACGCGCTCAAACAAACGGAGTTGCAGAAAGCGTACCACAGGCCGAGAGAGAAGCCCATCGACTGCTATTTGGTTAGTATTCTAGAGCTACAAACTATAGGTACCGAAAAATATTTTTACTTTAAAGCTTATTTTTATGAAAAATTATCATCAATATCAGATCCCACAAAAAACGAATATACATATTAAATATAGAGAGGCAATATAGTCGGTGCAGGTGCGCCACGTTTATGAGCAAATAATCATAACTTTTCTTAACTATTCTTGCTTGCATCTCAAAAAAAAAATTTGTTTAATACTTTTTGTACATTCATAAATGTTGGTGTGTCTTAACTGTCTTATGAATATAGTTTTGTGAAATAAGATCACCCGGCGATACCGATCTTCATTTGTTTTTTTAAACTAAAGTTTAGGTCTTCTCAACAAAAAATCTTTAGGTAGGTACTGCAGGGAGAATATCGCCTAAAGTTAGGTTGTATATTGTTTTCACTCACTAAAGAAATCATAAAAAATTATTATGTACCTATTACCTACCTAAAAAAATCACACCGCACGATAACATCCATTTTACAATGTAAGTTTTATAAAAAAAGAGGATAAATATATTTAGCATATTTGTGTGATTTGATGGTGCACCTTTGTTTGCAGATGGTGTGCTAATTACAGCACTAACATAACACCACAGTTGGTTACATAGTAACAGTTTATATCATATTTATAAAAACTAATCCTCTCTAATATAATAAATGCGAAAGGGAGATTTATTGTTTGTTTGTTTGTTACGCTTTCACGGCTTAATGGCTCAACCGATCACCAAGAAATTTTGCATACACGTTGTCAGGGCTACAGAGGACATAGGCTACTTTTTAACCCGGAATTCCCACGGGAACTCCGAAATTAACGCGGAAGAAACTACATTAAATTTTTCATACTACCTACACGTTGTCAAGGGTAGGTACAGAAAAAAATATGGGGTAGGTAGTAAGTATGTTCTTCTATCTCGGAATACCCGCGGGATCTCCGAAACTAACGCGGATGAAACCGCGGGGAACTAGTAGTATACCACGTGTTAATGAATTGACTGAAAACTAGAAAATAGTTATATTTTTTGAAATTTATCAGCCCATGTCTAAATTATTTATAATACAATATTTGGCGCGTACGTCGCTCGTAGCGAAAAAAACGGTCCCGCCATTGACACATAGGCGCGGGCGTAGCGCTTGAAATTTCGTAGATAGGTCACCGCCAAACTAGTGTTGAATAACCTTTTGAGCCTTTAAACAATTATTTTTTTTCAACACAATTAATATTTTAATCAAATTACTGTTTATTTTTTTAAATGGGGTGTATCAGGTTTTTGGTTAATTCATTAACACTTTGTATAATATGGAAGTACCTACCTACCGTTAGTTTAACATTAATAGATTCATGGAAATCGGAATTTGAACTCTTAAAGGCTCCACCACACAGGCGCGTTATTATCGGTCGATTACATCGCAAGCGTTATTGCGATAACTGTATTTTCAGTACATTTTGTATTAGGATGGCCATGGGTGTTACACATTGCTGCGACAATAACACCGCGATGGAAGTAGGACGTTGCGTTTCTCCGTCCTGCGATATTCCGATATGAGTTCCAGAATGTTTTTGTATTAGGACGCAAACGACCGTATCGCAGGTGTGTGCAATAGTAATGTTAGTACTTGACAGTTTCACAGTTTGAAATATCGGACGATAAAAACGCAGCTGTGTGCAAGGAGTCGGGACGCATTATCGTAATAACGCATGCGATATAATCGAGCGATAACAACTCGCCTGTGTGGTGGAGCCTTAAGACGAAGAAACACGTATTGGTCACACAATCCCTAAGATGAAAATGGCGATTACGAATACTTACTAAATAGGTACGATATTTTGTCTCAAAATCAGAATGTTCCTTTTGACTGTTGCGTAAACAAGCGATAGAAATAACTTTATTTTGTTCACGCAGTCACCAAATTATGTAAAACGTTCTCTTATTTTAGCTTTGCTATCTAGTATCTACGGAACATTTAAACTCCGAAGGACGTTGGAAAGTGTCGTAATAATATCAATTGGATTCATTATTATCGATGTTAGTCGGTCAAATTTGCACACAAATACGTTTTAGTCGGTGTTTAACACTACATGACGTCTGATAGATATCTACAGTGAATTTAATAAAAAAAATCGTTTATCGGGACTGAATTTAATTGGGAACTTACTTGAAAGAAAGGAGAAGAAGAAGACAGAAAACTACTTTTATTCATGCATAACACACAAGAAAAACAAACAAACATTGAATAAGTGCCTAAGTTAAACCCATAGGTACTTTGCATGCTCTGCTGAAAGGGACACCAACTTAGGATTAGCTAAGTGCGGGTACACCCAGCGCTGGTTTTTAATTGGCAGCCCGTAAATATTTTTTGAAATTAATCTTTATCGCTTCAGCAGGTGTGGCTAGCTAGGTGATTGAAAATGTTTTTTTTTTTTTAATTCAATGAAACTAAATATAGGTAATGTAAGATAAGATGTAAGTACAGATGAAGTTGGTGGTTAAGGATATTTTAGAATATGTAAAAAGTACAATTTAAAATATGTAATCGTATTATGTATACGTCTTCATAATTACCTACAAATTGTAATGGCGCGTGGCGTGACGAAACGATAGAAAACTGTCTCACTCAACGATCGGTATACTCTAATATTGATTTAGATAACATTGAATCACACATTACACAGTCTTTAAGCGCACGCGATCTTTAAGTATTAGAAACACAATTATGATGTAAAATGCATATAAGAAGTACACAATACGTTGTCCATCATGTCGAGCACGAAAGTGTATTAATTCAACATTATGGCTCTTCAAATTGTGTCAAATGATACAAAAGAAAGAGAGTAGAGAGATAGATTCTGAGAGTAGAGAATAGGCTAGTTTCCTAAATTTTTTTTTAGTCCGTTTTGTAGATTATTAAAAAATATTGGACACGTATTTTTTTTTTATGTAACCAAAAAATAACGGAGATATATCAAGTCGAAATTTCACATGACGTCACGCCTCGCTACAGTTTGTTCGCACGTTATAGCGAGCTGTGACATCACGAGTCCCCCACCCTAAACTTTAATGCGCTTTATCTATGCATATTTCCATTATTTTAAAAAGCAAAAAATACGTGTCTTTTATTTTTTTATTATCTAACTGACGGACTAAATAGAATTTCGATTTTTTTACCCAGGAAACTAGCCTATTGTCATATTAAACTAGACTTAACTAACTTTGTTACTTTGCAATTTATCTCAAGAGTAAAAATCGATGTTTCAGCCCGTTTTTGGTATCTCAGAGCTGACATATTTTACTCAGCTTGAAGTCCGATGACAATACAATGATGAACTTTATTTTCAAGTGAAACCTTGTTATGTAACTTAACAAGTGAGTGATTCGTCAGCGGATTTACGTGATGAAATCGATTCATTGCAGACTTTGTAATTAATTTTTCTTGCGTGTTTTTAAAACAAAGATTTGATCGTCAGTCATGACTGAATAGAACTTATTGCATTGCTTTTTTTTTGAGTTTCACAAAATAACTTTTTCTTTTTGTAAATGTGTATTTACGTGTACAGCAAATTTGATGGGATGATAGGCGTTTCTAAATAAAAGATAAAAAACGCAGTTTAGGCAAATGTTACATTGAAAATTAATCATGTCACCAGCCGGTTATCAAATAATTTCTTTGCAAAAAAAAACAGGTGGCTGCATTCTCTTTCTCCGTTGCAATGTGAAACAAACAAACATTTTCGCATTCATTATATGTATTTAGTAAGGAAGTAAAGGTTTTATATTCTTCATAAGTCTGTTAATATTCCGGAAATATTTTGAATCCAAATAAATAAAAAACCGGGTAAGCGCGAGACGGACCGCGCTCCGAGGATTCCGTACAAACTTCTAACTATAAGTTTTACATATAAATCTTCGTGTCGTTCACAAATATCGGTTTTCGGTTTTTCCCTTTACTTGTGCAACAAAACAATGCCTATTGCCTAATGTCATGATTCTAAGTTAACGTGAAATACCTTATAGGTTTTGGTTCCCTTTGATTATTTCACAGCTTCGAAGGATTGCAGACTTGAGTATTTGATATTAATTTCAATTTGATACCTTTACACTTATCTGAAAAAAGGGTCTAAACAGAAATGCAGACAAAAGGACCACGGATTGATGCTATATGGGATTTTTTTTCCTATTGCGGTACGGATCCCTAAAAATAAATTAGAAGAATCGTTGCGCGGAATGGAACATAAACGAGTATGTAACGTCTTTTATAATTACAATAATTAAAACTCGTGCATAAATATTAATAACATTATGTATTATGCATTCTGCAATGAAGAGGTACTTTAATATAAGATTATTCCATATTTCACTAGAAGATACCTCGTTAGAACAGTAAGTGCATTCATTATATGCGTGCCATTCGTGTTGTTCTGCAAGGATAACTTTGAGTTATGCAATAACGCAGAGCTATACAATTTACAGACTCTATTTCCTTGTTTTTTCTTAAATTGTTATCGTAAAATATTTTTTACCTGGATAATTAGGTATAAGTTATAGTAGGTACTATTATTACCTATGTAGGTATAGCAACTTACAGTAGATGCGAAATGACCCGGCATGTTTCGAACTTTCCGGAATCCTTAATCACGTGGGTGGTTCCTGAGGGAATTCCGAAAAAAAAAGTTAGTGAAAAATATGCATTAAACTATATGAGCATAAAGATATTATTGATATTATACGAAGAGCGATAGCTTCATTCAAAATCCCGTTTAAAAATGAACCACAAAAACAACATCACAACTGAGACATAGAACGCCGTTTCCACCACACTTGAAATTCCCTAACTCTGCACGCGCCGAATGCGGTGTGAGTAATACGTGTAATAACGACACAAGAAATCCTGTTCCAAACTATTAGAAACATCGCTTCCAACTTCCAACATGTTCAAGTAGGTATTTATTATCGAAATGCAAATCGGAATGAACCTCAATATGTTTCGTGCAAATTGGACGATAAACCTTATCGGGAGTGGGGAGACATTAGCCCCTTGACAACAGAGTCGTTTGTGTCGAACGAAACGTTAATTGTCAATATCCATGAATTTCTGAAGCCTAGTGTACCCTTAACCGCCGCACTCAGAGTCGACTTTAATGATTACTTAGTTAAGTATAGATTTTTAAAACAAAACTGCCGCAATCAGACAAGTTCGACAAATTAATGTTAATTGGCATTTAACTAATTCAGTTACACCTTATTCAATGCTCATTAACATTAATTTACTGAACGTCTCTGATTGCGGCAATTTGGTTTTAAAAATCTATATTTAACTAAGTAATCATTAAAGTCGACTCTGAGTGCGGCCGTAAGTTTTGTAAAGCTGCGTAAGAACAACGCTTGATGAATTAAACATATTCTGACCCAGTGCCGTATACTATAATCTACCATCTGCCGTCACTCGGTGCATACTGCGCTTGCGCATGGTACCACGAAACTAGTACAAAAACATATTCTCCGCCACGCACTTTAGCTCATGAAACCCGGTCATAGGTTTGGAAACTTTGATAATTTCCGTCAAAGATTTTGAAAGAGAATAGATTGACAATACGCTCGGCCGCTTATCTTTCCACTTGAACCACGCAGCGGTCAAATGATCTCATGCTAACAAAATGCCGTTGGCTAGCCTCTGCTACAATACAATAGTCTCTACTATTGTCTATAGATACCACTTGACGGAAAGCGATGTGATTGGCTATTTGAAATGTACTTTGTGGTGACTGGTAGGTATTTGATGCAACGATGTGATTGGTTTTTATTATGATCATTTTCCCCGCAAAAATTGGTTGTTGTGAATTTCATAGTAAAAGTTTGTATTGTTCGTCGATTCTCTTATAACGTCTTTGATTTTCGTTATCAGATGCAAATCGCAAATTCTAATCTTAATATAATTTATTATATTAACGCGAATGTAAATTTGATTGTTTGTTAAAGCTTTAACGGTATTTAACTTAACCGATCATAATAAAATTTCGCATAGGTACACGTTATCGGTGGTATAAAAGCACTTGGTTACATTTCATCCAGAAAAAGATACTGTTCCTGAGGGATAGAAAATTGATGAATGATTGATGACGAAATCTACGTTAACGCGAGCAAAACCGCAGGAACCAGCTAGGAAAAAATATGTATATGTTATGGACCAGGTGATTAATGCGGGCATTATTTATAATGCACGAGAATTATAAATAATGTCTAGCTTAATCGGGCTAAGTGATTAATTACTATCTTAACTTCATTATTTATCACATTGCTAGGTCATTACTATAATGCTACATGACAATTGGACAATTTGATAATAAAGCTATATTTAACGCGGTGCGAGGGCGGGGAGGGAAGTACGCATGGCGTGACACGCTTTGGCCAATCAAAGACCGCCATTCAGCGTGCGGCTCGTGCGGCGGATCAAGCGCCTTCAAGCTTCAAGATTATACAACGTATTAATGAATTAACTGAAAACCTGATACACCCCATTTAAAAAATTAAACAATAATATGATTAAAATATATTTTAAGTCGAAAAAATGTATACTTTAAAAGTTATTCAACATTAGTTTGTGGGTGATCTGTCTACGAAATTCCAAGCGCTACGCCCGCGCCTACCGGTTCGAATTTTTTTGCTGCGGGCGGCGTACGCGCCAAATATTGTATTATAAATAATTTAGACCTGGGCTAGTAAAAAAAAAAAAACATACCCTATATTAAAACATAGTGCGATCGATTCGCTAGTCGATTCTGAGCAAACTACTTTCTAGTTTTCAGTTAATTCATTAACACGTTGTATATCAAGATTATCAGCGTTTGCGAAGATTTGACGTCATGGCTGTTGGAGAAACAGAGAAATTGATTGTTCCAGTCAAAGACAATATGATTAGGTAGTTAGTTAAATGACAATAACAAAAAAATTGTAATTAAATATGTTTGTATTACTCTGCCCAAAAGGTGATGAGCAATATGTATAATGCCCGGTCAATTTGATTATTTGAATAATTATTATCATATTGCACTCTCGTATTGGGCATTTTTCATAATGACCGGGCATTATGTATACTGCCCAATTTATCACTTGGTCCATGACATATATAAAATAAATATGATATATAGGTAATTATGATAAAACCTATGCATAATACAGTTCGAAAACATAAAGTTCGAAAATCAAAATTTTTTTTTTTTACTCACACACCTAGCCTCTGAAGATCACTAAACAGCTTCTAGCGCATCCTTTGTATTTCTTTGTCTTCCATCGTTCATGGTAACTTGAACACGTCACGATGCCCGCACGATACACAATGTATTCCTTTTAACGACATGTTAAGTGACACCAAGTCGCAACTACTTCATCCCTTGCTGCGTGGGTGCAAGGCCGTCTCCCACGACCGCACCGCCATTCATAAAATGATATGCTATTCTGTTGAGTGCTTCATGAAAGTCACTTGATAAGTACAACTGTATTTATAAAAAACTTCGTAGCTCTTCCCACGGTTTCACCCGCGTTAGTTTCGGGATTTCTGCAGGAATTCCTAATTTTCTTTAATACTAATTCTTCTCCGGATAATAATAAAGAAAACACCAAAAAACATTCAAATTGGACAAACATTCAGATTATTTTAGAGTTTTTGCGAAACTGACGCACGTCAATTGATATTAGAGAGAGAAACTAAGATAGACAACATGAAAAACATTGAGGACACTCTCAGATTAGGGATGGATCTGCGAGTTATGTGCACAATCCATCGATTATTATAATTACACACAATACATTATATCACATTAAATATTTCATAAATATTTTAAAGAAAATAGGAGAGAACTAGAGTTTCTGACTGTTTAATAAAATACGCATGGAAACAATGAAGAGACGTGTATGAATAAATTATTAAATAAATAAATAGACATTCTTTAAAAATATAATATGATAAAAATGAAAACTGAAATGAAATATCTTAGAATAGTCTTGTTGAACAACCTTTCGGAGTGTGCACTGGATTGCATTGAGAATATACCTAAGACCGGTGACTACGTCATTCTAGTGCGCTTGAAACTTGTTTGTCGGTTTGTTGTTAGATGCACGGGTGGTAAAATCGCATTATCTTTAAGTATATCGAGTGTCATTTCAATTACACAAGATTTCCGCTCATGTAGATAGGTACTAGTGAAGACAAAGAAAAAAAAAATCAGAAAATAAAATTTTGTTTCCGGAAGTAACTGTGTAACCATTTTTTACAATAACGAATAGCATTTTTTGTAGAAAGCAATATATATGAAATATTTAAGAAATAAAAAAATGTTTACGTTTTCAAAATCTATTAAAAATTAAATGACTGAAAAATGTTCATACTTTTAAAAAATTAATCCACTTCAAAAAGTTTTTGGATAAAAAATTCAAGTATTTCAGCTGCGCGACTAAACAGCAGAAGTAGGAGGAATTTAGAATCTATCCACTTGTAATTTTTATAATGAATGATTACGGTGAAATTTTTATTGCGAACTAGCTTTGCCCCGCGGTTTCACCCGCGGTAATTTTGGAGTTCCCGCGGGAATTCCGGGATAAAAAGTACCCTATGTCCTTTTCTATACCCCTGACAACGTGCATGGCAAATTTCAACCAAATCCGTTTAGCCGTTTTTGCGTGATTGTGTAGCAAACATTCAAACAACCACACTTTCACATTTAAAATATTAGTAGGATAAGTTTTCACCATCTTGTCTACTAGCCCATAAAAGTGCCATAAAACTATAATGAGAATTTATATCATTCATGCTTATGACTTGCACAAAAACTTTTATGACAACAGCTACATACAATATAGGTAGGTACATTTTATAGACACACCGATAAAAAGGGAAATTATTATTTTTGAAAAAACCTGTAATCGAAAAAGATTTAATTGAAATTTTTGGAATTTCATTTTTTGGCTACAATGCTCGACCTTATCACTATTAATACTATATCTCTACCAGGCTAACCTAAGTCTCCACAAATAAAACCTATCATATAGGATTTACAATAATAAAATTACAAACTCAATAAAATCCACTCGGAGGCTGCTGCGAAAAACTCTCACCCTAAACGAGTACCACACCCTCTCTATTTCGTCGTATGGGAAAAACACATTTCAGATTAGTCATAGGTACCTACTTTAGGGTTTCGTTAGACATTCTTCATAACTTTTCAGACTTATAATTCCAAAAGCGTATTGAAGTTGAAGCGAACCCTGTGGTTACTGTTTACTCACGGAGGCAGACTTCGAAACTTTTTCTCATACAAAACCTCACAAACCGTTAACAATGGCCGGTAGTGTTTTGCAAAATGACAGCGCCTATCTCTCTTCCTCCCATTAAATATGCTGTATGTAACAGAGCGAGAGGCATATATGTAACGTTATGTTAACATGTAATTTGTGAATGTTACAAGGAAGGAACAAGAATGTAATTATTTATCGCAAACTATTATATTAAGCGTTGGTTACGTAAATAGCATAAAACAAAATTCCTATCGGCGTCTGTGTGTCTGCTTAGTGCTTCTAAAGGATGTATCGGATTTTGCTCCGGTTTTTACCATCTTTTACAGAGTTTCTTCCTGTGGGAAGATACAATATATTATAGGGAAAATTCAGCAGGATGAAACCGCAAGGAACAGCTATAGTAATTCATTAATGTTTTATTGTTTGGTTAAAGAGCCAAATATCAAATTTGGTGTAGGTACTTACTAGAATATTTTTTTGTAATTTCTGATTTATCGGTACCGTTAATTAGGTAGGTATTAATATTAAAGTGTAGAGTTTCAGTTGAACAAATAAAGTACATAATGTATTGGTATAAGTTTTGGTAAACGACTAATCTTTTAGTGCCCCGAGTTCCATTCCTGCATGAGAGTAGGTAAGCCTTTATGTCATGAATATTCGTGTCTTACCCAAAATCTGAGTGTTATAGTATATATCGTCAGTGGGTTTGTAATTATTAGCTTTGTTTTAATGTCCAAAGCATCATTATTACCTATTTACATTTGAAATCATCAATCAGTCGCTACTTATTTCATATCATAATATGAAACGTCATACAACGTGTCCCAACTCCCAATTAGTGAAAGCGCAGACCCGGTTAATCAACAGTTATGTGCTGGCAATTATTTTCATCTGTTAAAATTTCACTTGTTTCAAACAATGGAACGACCGACAAAAAACATTTATGTATACAGTAAGTATATGAACTGCTCACAATGACGACCCGCTGACCTTTCGGCATTGAAAACTAAAAAGCTCATGGTTTCACACGGATGGAAATATTTTAATGAATTGTTATAGGTACCTACTTCTACACGTTATCTAGGTTTGCCTACTTTAAATTTATGTTATAGCTTTTTGTAATCATTGTGCCCAATCCAGCCCCCAAAAAAAGGTGGTGGACACGGCACGGCAGTTACGGTTTCAATGTAGGTATCTTACGATTGGTATATTGCATCCTATACAAAGAGGTTTACAAAATTTTGACACTCAGCACAGTATACAGGTCTACGCAGACTAAGGTCCGTATTCCAGAAGGTGACTCAGATCACGTTTCACTTGAGATTAGATTTAAGCTCAGATCATAACTCGTGCGTACATCTTATTATAGAATGCGTTTTAAGTTCTAAATTCTAATCACTTGAAACTAGTCTTGAGTAGAGATTCTGAACTCTGATTGGTTCTAATCACTTGAAACTAGTCTTGAGTAGAGATTTTGAACTCTGATTGGTTGAGTGGTTTTGACATGACAGACGTAAACAAAGATCAAATCTTTGCTTGAGTATAGAGTAGTACTCAAGTGTCGTTCTAGAATAAGGAAATAACTCAGCTGATTGTTGATTGATGAATCTCATTTCAAGTAAGGTTCTAAAATTAAAGCTTTACTTGAAATTAGTTTTAAAACTAGATTCATGACTTGAATAACCTTCTGGAATACGGACCTAAATCGAGGGCGAACACTAGTAAATCAATCAATATGTTCCCATATGGACGCAGATAAGCAATAACATGTTAACCCACAAACGTAAGTTATTGATTCAGAACGATTTATTGAGAGTTAGGGAACGTTTTTTAATCATGTGTTTACCTTATTACATTGCCTAAATATGTAACTAAATATTTAACATAAAAGATGTTGACACAAAATGGCGCTATACTTTTAAAAAACGATTTACTCAAAATTTCTCCAGTGTGGGTTAACACACTATTGCTTATCTATGTCCATATACGGATGGACCCGCCCTTGACATTGGGTCACATAAGAAGCTGTCAAATTCTGGAAATACTGGATACCTACATTAACATTTTTATAGAATCATGTTTGTTACAATATTGTGATTTGTGGGTGGAAGAATTAGAATTTACCCATTAATTTGTTATTTTATCTGCCGTGAATATGTCCCAAAAATTAAAATTAAAAACCGTTTCCAATTTGCAATCAATGAAAATATGAAATCTGAAGCAATGGTGACTAAGAAAACTAATCCCCGGTGAGCGGTCCGTCCGTCGCGCAGGTGAATCCGCGGTATATCACGGTTGTCGGTTGGTATATAGTAGTAAGGTAAATACTGAACATTGATCTTTACTTTGATATTATATCAGTTGTTCGGTCCCCATATTACAGGCTCTGCTTTGTTTGGAAGCAGATGGCGCTGTGTGATAATGTTCAAGTATAATTATTATTATCTAAGCTAGTGGTAATCAAACCAAACGGGTATGATAAAGAGGCACAAGCAAACTACATCGGCACAGTTGTGCAAAACAACAAATCGTCCAAGTAATGTGAATGCACATGACCGCCCGTGGGAACGCACCGCAGCAGTCGAACGGAATGCACCGTATCTCCAAGGAACTAGGTAATTTTAATTCAAGCTAAAATAGACCGTAGAATTTACCCATTAAGTTGTTATTTTATCTGCCGTGAATATGTCCGGAAACTTAATTGTATAACGTGTATTTTAATAGCAATCGAGAATCCCAAAATGTAAGCATTACGACCTTAGAATCACTTGAAAAACAAACACCTGTTTGCACCACAAGAGCATAATAACTAAGAAACATGTAACAGTTTTTACTATCGTAAAGCCTCAAGCCTTAACAGCTGTTTTCGGACTAGTAACTTGTATAAGTAGTCTCGTATAGAACTGAGCAATGCAGTTTGATATACTATTTATTTTTTCGTTATTGTAAAACTCATATCTACATACAAATAAACGGGCGTATGATCGTAGTGTTCTGTAATAATTATCTATTTGAATTAACCTTATATAGTAAAGGTAAACTCGTAACTTGTATGGATTGGATCCAACTATCTATAATTCAAGAGCAACTGTGATCCGGATCGATTCTAAAGAATGCAACGTTAACGAGTGTGGTTAAGGAATTTATACTTCTGCGGATACAGTAAAATATCTAAAGTAGGAATTTGTGCGATAGATTTCCAAATACTTATATCGCCATACAATATTTTTTTATGTCATAGGGGACAAACGGACAAGTGGTACACCTGATGGTAAGTGATTACCGCCGCCCATAGACATCTGCAACACCAGAAGGTATGCAGGTGCGTTGCCGACCTGGAATGGGGATGGGAACTGGCTTTCAAGTGGCGCTGCCGGAACACACCGTTAGGTGCTTGGCGACAGATTTGCAACTATAAATATGGCAATGCCATCTCGCATATATGATTCCGCCAATATAGAAGCCTTCGATAAGTCATTAGGTATAGTTTTTATTAAGTGAGTAATGAAAGAAAGATGACGTTAAATGACGTCAAGACTTGTGTCAAGATTTAACCTCTCCAGGTTCTTCGTGGGTTTATTTCAGACTAGCTGTTCCCCGCGGTTTCACCCGCGTTAGTTTCAGAGATCCCACGACTATTCCGAGGTAAAAGTACTTACGACCCTGTATACCAATGTACTTACTACTTACCCTTGACAACGTGTATGTAGTATGCAAAATTTAATGTTGTTTCTTCCTCATTAATTTCAAAATTCCCGTGGGAATTCCGGGATAAGAATGCCTATGTCCTTCTCTGTACCCCTGACAACATGTATGCCAAATTTCGTGGTGATTGGTTAAGCCGTTTAGCCGTGAAAGCGTAACAAACAAACAAACTCACTTTCGCATTTATAATATTAGCAAGGATTTAATATGCGGCGAGAGTTAAAGACGCATAAATTAAATAATAAAATTAAACCAGAGAATCATTATCAAGAGAGAGAAAAGGTAGTAAGGAGATCTGATTTGAAATTATTTAGTGCTTTCATAAGACATGCGGGGGACAGAGGGATCTGTAGAAACCAAAAGACAAAGACATGAACTGTTGCATTTGTATTTTGTATCTGCTTATTAACAATAGTTACATTTTCCAATTTTAATTATTCAACAATCCCCAATGTTCTCACAGTTAAATAAACAATCAAAAGCAGAAGTCTAATTGCCTAAGATTTGCTAAAATCCGTGTCTAAACAGTCGATTTGTAACCAATTCTCGAGTCGTCACGACCCACGAGGTCGGCCTACACGATTCTTGTGTTTGATGGATCCGATACCTTCACCATCAGTATTTTGTGGAGCAACGTGACTAGGATACCTAGGTGTTTTTTTTTATTAGGTCATGCCACGCCGGATAGGGTTGCGATGCGTGTGCCGTGCCTATGTTTTACAGCGTCTACGCTGGTGTAACATTGGACGCAGTCCATACATTCAAAAACAAGTGTACGGCCGGGGCTCCCTTCAGGAGAAAAGTTATTCACGCCTTTTTTTTCAACTCCTGAAAAAAGTTCGGACATTTGACTAAAACATGAAGTAGGTAAACATGTACCTAGGTGTGGCGGCCAGCGCTTGATGATAATATCCGATCTACGGGCGGAATTTGCACGTGAAAATTTAGAAAGAAGAACCTATTTGAACCACCGACCACGGGCAAAGAGCGATGGAAAACTGAGAAATGAATCGTAATGTCACGTGGCCACGTAAAATTCTCCAATCAAAAGTCCAGTTTAGCGTGACCACGTGTGACGTGACACAACGGCTCCGTTTCTTAGTTTTCTATGCGTTAGCGATCGTAGATTGTCAACTTGGCTACTAGGCTAGTACAGAAAATAATCGCTACTGTTTGCGCTATACATATTAGAGTGGTTGAGAATTTACATCCTTTGCACTCTGCATAAAAAATAAATAAATTTAAATAAACATACGCGTCGATTTGTGAACCTCCTCCTTTTTGGGAAGTCGGTTAAAAATAACTGTAAGTATCAATAATTATGCTAACAATTTATGGTCGTTAACTCGTAGTAGGCACCATTGATATGTTTGTAGAAGCCGCTATGGGCGATCGTCGGCGATTATAAGAGATGTGCGATATTATTTTGGTGTTGCCAACAACAGTAGGTACCTGCGTAGGGTATGCTTATAATACTGAACGTAGGACGATGGCGCCAGCCTAGCGTTGGTGATAGCTTAAGGCGATAATACAAGCAGACCGCAGCACATCAAAGTTGCGCTTCAAAATGATTTTTGAAACGTTATCATTTGTCTATTTTTTATTTATAATACTGTACTGTACTGTGCCACTAGCGGCACTCTATACATTTCCTTAAAAATATTAATGAATTAGTTACAGAACCAGTCTGTTGCGCTTTGAGCCTTAACGGCTCAACCGATCATCATGAAATCATAAAATTTTGCTTTAGTTTTCAGGGGCACAGAGAAGGAAATAGCTAGGGTACTTTTTGTCCCAGAATTCCCGCAACTCCGAAGTTTACGTGGGGAACAGCTAATCACCGAAACGGTTGGACCCATTTTGACGGGACTTTAACTGGCAATTAGCTGATGTTATAAGGAATAAATTAGGCAACTTTGGAGTTCCTGTGGGAATTCCGAAACTCACGCTTGTGAAGGCGCGGGGCACAACTAGTATAAAATATTTTCTTGACACCCATTTTCTTCCCGGTGCAAAGAGTTTCGGAAAGAAGTCGAAGGTCACATAAACAATGCCATGTGACATAGGTACTTACCTATTATATATTGTATGTTGTGGCCATATCTAAGAATTTGCCAATTTATGGTGTGACGGGCCATTTCATGAAATGGCCAGCTACATCATGAACTCATATATTATTACCACTAGAGCATCATTCTGGGCTAGGTTAGGTTAGGTTTGTAATGCTGACCAAGTCGCCAAATACAAATGGTCAATTATTATCGTAAACATCACCATATTTAGCTTTCATAGTTCATGATGTGGCCGACCATTTCATGAAATGGCCGGCGGTTGTTGACGAGTGAAAGCCGTACCGAAAACAAGCGTATCACGTTTGTCTTCGTTATTTCAGTCACTTTTCAGCATCTACTTTGGACCCTCAGGAAACTAACTGGCTTTCAAGACAGCCATGTTTTAACTTAGGGAACAATCTAACATTGGCATTGGCGTTTCGCCCTAATTGAAGAAGTAGATGAAGAGATTTTTATTATTATGAAACATTGTCATTGGCAAATTATAATTATAGACGCCATTATTAAAGAAGAAGAAGAAGAAGAAATGGCCGGTCACATCATGAATTGAACAATTATTTGATGTGGCCACAACATATACCTATACCTACAGCGTAATATGTTAATTGTTATAATATTATTCACTAATAGGTACATAAACTGTACCTATACCAAATGTAAAAATAATATACCTATAGGTATGTTATTCAAATTTATTGAGAAAAACAAAAATTCTTAAAATTTACCTAATGTCGGTGTCTCTTTGGAGATTAACAAACATATAAAAGAACGAATGAGGTTTTTATAGGTTTTCCAATGACATCATGGCGCCTTATTTAGAAATTATCGGTCGTGTATAGACAAATATTGATAGAATCTTTAAAATAACGTTACTCACTAAACGACCGATTGAGTATATGGCATAATATGTGAACGAAGTTTCGTTTATAATTTTAACTTGATTAACTAAAGATTGACTGTGAGCTTTTGTGTGTGTGTATGTGTGTGTTAATTTAGGTAACATTTTGCACTTTAATGACCGCACTCAAAGTAGTTTTAATGATTACTTAATTTTAAATAAATATTAAAAAAAAAACTGCCGCCCGCAGAGACGTTCATTGGGTAAGTTAATGTTAATTGGCATTTAGGTAACTAAATTTAACTTAATGAGTGAAATTAACATTAATTAAATGAATGTCTCTGATTGCGGCAGATTTTTTTTTTATTTTTACTTAAAATTAAGCAGGTAATCATTAAAACGTTACATTAGTGCGGCCGTTGATGTAACAGCTGGACGAATTTTCATTTTGGATCCAGGAACATAGAATACCTACTTTTCTTTGCTAAACAATAAATAAATAGTACCTAGTTGGTCCAATTAAATAATAATAATAATTGATTATTATGTTATTCACAAAATCAAATTCCAGTTAAGAATAAGGATAATATTCGACCTTTAAAGGACACCATATTAAAAGGCCGTTGGATGGCATAGCGATGCAATAACCCAGTGACGTGTATCTATAGTAGACAAACAGGTTGGTTGCCTGTTTGTAGACATTTTACTAAAGTTTTATGCGTGATTAAGTCAAGAACTTGATACCTATTATGTCAAACAATATTATTACGTACATGTAAAACTATTTTATTACCTACTTCACTCTATTGTCCTAGGATTATTTACTAGCTTTCGGGGAAAAAAAAAATTTCGCATAGGTATAACCTGGCTTTGATGACAATAAAAAGGTTACATTTCAAAACAAGAAAAAAATTAGTATTTCCAGCTACTTTTAATTTATTTTTCTTTCTGTCAAATGAGTCTAGATGCCGCGGGTTGTTGACGAATGAAAGCCGTACCAAAAACGCGCGTGTCACGTTTGTCTTCGTTATTTCAGTCACTTTTCAGCATCTATTTTGGACCCTGAGCAGGAAACTGGCTTTCAAGAGAGCCATGTTTCAACTTAGGGAACAATCTAACATTGTCATTGGCGTTTCGCCATAATTGAAAAGGTAGATTAAGAAATTTTTGTCATTGGCAAATTATAATAATTATAGACGCCATTATTAAAGAAGAAGAAGAAGAAGCCGCGCACAATCAGCGCCGCATCGTCCAAAGTCGTTGACTTTTGACTCGGCGCGGACAGAGAAAGTTTTTAATTATACAGGATGTAGCAGAAACTTGAAGTATTAGTTTTAGAGCATATGGGCTTAAAGATAAACCCGGCCGATAGCTGTGAGACTTACATTTTAATTATTTCTATTATTTATTCTGTGGTAAAGTGAAAACAGAAGTTTCAATAGTCGACACCACATGTTTTCCCTGATAGGTATTTATGTATGTGTCAAAGTTGTGATGTAACTACTTCAAAGCCCTGATTCAGTATGACCAACAACATTCCTTGTCCATAACTCGCGTGCCTGTAACACTTCAAACGCTCTAGAAGTCACAAAAAATAACAAATTAGTAATTTATATATGGCACAAGAATCTCATTAAATTTCATTTCATAAAGAAAAAAAGAAGTCAATATTTATGACGCGCTGTCGTAACATTTGTAAAAAAGAAAAATAGAAAAGGCGAAAGTTCTCCAGACTTCAGGGAAATTTGCAACGGTGGGCTATAACTTTTTTTTTTTAATTTATTTACTTCAGAAAAAAAAACAAATACTTTAACAACATTATACATGACACTTAAGCCCGAAAGGGCTTATTGGTGTCGCATCTGACTTTTTTATTTTAATTTGTGAGGTAGGTAGAAATTTAGAACTGACACAGACGTTGGCACCGAGTTACAAACGCAATAGATATCTGTCTTGGTTGTGTTGCAAATTGGACTGATTGCGAAGCTTGCGAGCCGCATAAATATCAATTTGGAGGCGACCAGCGTAGTATGAATGCTCGCTTGCACTCCGCGACTCGGTTTACCAAATAAAGTGTGATAAATTGTGTAAGCTGATCTGATATTTGTACCTACTAGCATCGATGGCTTACATGGCGAACGCACAGACGAAGCAAAAACTTGTACCTACAGATTAAACTATACCTACATCTTTGGTATAAATAAAATTTAAGTGCCTGTTTGTACCTAATTCCAAATTAATAGAACTTTTTACTGAATGCATATGAAAAAGAAAAAAAAACAATTTTTTTATTCTTTTTTCTGTCCGTCTGTCTACTTGTTCCGTTTAATCTCTGAAACAGCTCGACCGATACTAACGGGACTTTCACTGTCACACAGCTGATGGTAGAAGGAGTAACTAAGGCTACTTTTGTTTTAGAAAATAAAAGTTCCTGTGGGAATTCCGAAAGTCACCCGGGTGAAACCGCGGGGCGCAGCTAGTTCAGAAATAAAAGAGACCTAGTGAAGTAAAGTTATGATCTTTAGTCTTTCTACATGCCTTAGTATTTTATATGATATGCTTACATATGCCATTCCTTATGTGCGAGTATGGTGCGAGTCAAGCGAAGCAGAGCCAAGGATTTCATTGAAGGAAGACATTGTTTTTTGTTATTTATTTACTCAGACACAAAACAAGTTACACTTGCATCAACAGTTATACATTGTCAGTTGTATTAAAATTAGATAAACATCAAAAATATTCGAGCTAGGCATGTCAAAACTCAAAACAATTCAAAGCACGGTATAGCCAAAGATATTAGGCACTATAATGTTCTTACCATTAGTTTTTTACGCGCGTCCCAAAAAAGCATTTCCAAGCGTTCTAGATGCCAAAATATTAGTAATGATTATTCTTTATGCCTTAAGAAACGTTGTTAATGTATTTTTTTGGAGTAGAACATCTTTGATTACGAGGGAAAGACAGTTTTTGTGGCGTCTTATCTCAACGCGGCGTGTTATGGTCATAGTGAATAAATAAGGTCCCTGATAATTTTCTCCGAAAAATATAAGTAGAGCTTAAGTTTATATACCTGCTTGTGCGATTATTTAATACATTACTTTCACATGTAATTACACAAAACGATCCGTTATACCTACCTACCTACTAACGACCTACCAAATAACTATCACGAAGTTACGAAACTTGAAAAGATATTGTTGAGATTTTGCAAAAACATGCCATAGTCATGTAATAATCGGCATGCAGCAATTAACTGACTAAACACCGCTGCAGTTACAACATTACGCTATATCAGACCGATTCTCTTGTGAAGAATTCCTCTGGAAAAAAATATTAATATGTACGCGACCACCGTGGCAATTGGAAAGCGTATAGAAGTACCTACGGTACAG
Source organism: Zygaena filipendulae (assembly GCA_907165275.2). Taxonomy (NCBI): domain Eukaryota; kingdom Metazoa; phylum Arthropoda; class Insecta; order Lepidoptera; family Zygaenidae; genus Zygaena; species Zygaena filipendulae. The sequence continues at coordinate 2,884,581 of OU015666.1, forward strand.
TATGTGTTTTTACGCATTTAGTTGCTCGTCCGTACGTTCAACTACTTAATATGCAAAATTAGCATTCTAATAGATGCATAAGCATACGTTTATTGTAGAGGTAAACAGCAATTTTTCTTTATAAGTTGAATTGTAACCTTAAATGCCATTTAGAATATTCCGCACTTGAAAATTTTTAAGCATCTTTTCATTGTACTCCTTTGTAAATGGTGGAAAAAATGTTTATTCTAGGTTAGCGATACGCGATAAATATTACCTATCAGTTTTCCGTAAGATCGAAGCTATAGTGTCTACAGGCGCCGGTTCGAATCTGGCGGTTTCTCTATGAACTTTTGTTTTTTTTTTTATTTTTTATTTACGTACTTCTTGCACGTGTAGCGCCAATACACTGACAAATGCTACTTTTATCTATAAATATCTTCTTTACTGCATGTAAATCATTATACACTGGTAGGTAAAGTATAAGGTATATATATAGGATTGCGAGAATTCGTTTGGTTAGGTACATTATGGGTTTCCTGTAATTTTCCTAAATAAGTAACAAGTTTAGCGAATAGTTTAGTGTTTTTATTTGTTAGTCACACAGCAGAACTAGAATTTATGGCTCGTTAGCTTAATTGAGAAATGATCAAAGTTTTTGCAAAACACCTAGCGCTTGCAAGAAATCTTAGTATTGCACAAACAGACCGCGACTTAAAATAATTATAATGTATCTTGTCATTTTTTGCGGTTTCGTCGGCTAGATGGTAGAACGATTATAATGAGTAGATACCTACATAACATGTGATGTGAGTATACTTATAAATAAAGAGATAATTTACTTGAAATTACCGACCTAAGCACCGGAAACTGACCATAACAATATTATATTTTAAAATAACTTATTATTTTTAGCGTCAAATATTTGTTATTTAACAATCCAAACAAATATTAGTAAAAGTAAAAATAAAAATTTTGTTTTCTACTCTCCATTCGATATGTATGTAAATTCAGTCCAATTGTTTTACTGCAGAGATCAACGTCGGATGATATTTATATTATGTTGAGCAATAACAAAACACTGATAAAACATTCACAACATTTAAAATCACATAATTCACACGCAACTTTATCTTAAAATTACAAGTACCTAAAGCTTCACATTCTAAACACACCAAATTTACTATCTCTAAACGGAGCGTTCAGAGCCGCCGATAAACTCAATCCTATTACTCTCCTGGTATCTCTTGGTGCTATGATACCATCGTCCCACAACCTCGCTGTACTGTAGTATGGGCTCCCTTCCTTCTCAAATTGTGCTTCTAATGGAGCTCTAACACGTTTTTCATCTTCTTCTGTCCACGTTCTCCCATCTCTCTCAGCTTTCTCTTTCGCGACCAATGTGAGAACTGTTGCAGCTTGAGGTCCACCCATCACAGAGATCTTAGCGTTAGGCCACATGTAAAGAAAACTTGGGGAATATGCTCTACCACACATGCCGTAATTACCAGCACCAAAACTACCACCCACTATAACCGTTATCTTCGGCCCTTTGAAACAACTGACAGCCGTTACCATTTTAGCACCATTCTTAGCGATACCACCAGCCTCGGCGTCTCTTCCTACCATAAAACCGGTTATGTTCTGGAGGAATATCAAAGGAATTTTTCTAGCTGCACAAAGCTGAATGAAATGAGATCCTTTTAACGCAGATTCCGATTGTAATACACCATTGTTCCCTATAACTCCGACTGGGTGGCCGTAAAGTGATGCGAAACCACATACTAAAGCCTCACCATAAAGTTGTTTGAATTCATGAAATCTACTACCGTCCACGACTCTTGCTATCACTTCTCTTATGTCAAACGGTCTCTGTATATTAACACCAACGATTCCATTCAGATCTTCAATGTCGTGCAAAGGTTCGTCTACTATTCGTGCTTGTATCGCACTATTCTGACCACTGTTCCAGTTAAAATTGGCGACAACATCTCGAGCCAAATGTAATGCGTGCTCGTCATCTTGAGCGTAATGATCTGTCACACCAGATTGGCGACAATGCAAGTCTGCACCGCCCAACTCTTCGGATGTAACCGATTCACCCGTTGCCGCTTTTACTAAAGGTGGACCAGCTAGGAATATAGTCCCTTGATTCTTGATTATAATGCTTTCATCAGACATACTAGGAATATACGCACCGCCAGCAGTACACGAGCCCATGACAACAGATATTTGTGGTATACCGTCCGCTGACATATTCGCTTGATTGTAAAAAATTCTACCAAAGTGTTCTCTATCAGGAAACACTTCCGCTTGGTCGGGCAAATGAGCCCCGCCAGAGTCCACGAGGTAAATACATGGCAGGCGACATTCTTGGGCGATTGCTTGCGCACGCAAATGTTTCTTCACCGTCACCGGAAAGTAAGTTCCACCTTTAACAGTGGCGTCATTGCCTATTATCATGCAATCGCGGCCGTGAACTTTGCCAACCGCTGTTACGATTCCGGCGCTTGGAACCTGACCCTTGTACATATCTGTTGCGGCTAGAGTGCTCAGTTCCAAAACGTCGCTGCCTTCGTCCACCAACCGGTTAATCCTGTCTCTCACGAGAAGTTTTCGTCTCGCGGTGTGCCTCTTTATTGCCTCTTCTGGACCGCCTCTGATAGCGTCGCTCGTTTTCTGTCGGAGTACGTCGATTATTTCGTCCATTTTTGTTTTATTCTCTTGGTAGTAGGGATCGTTTCTGTTCGGCTCCGTGCCTATGGTGGCACCGTAGCTGTACCGGCGGCATTGAGCGTTTGTACGCCGCATTCCTCTGATGAGTGTGAGCATTTTTGTGCAATATAAATTAATAGTGGATTGAAACACGACCGCCCGGCGAGTGTCAGCCACGCCACTGAATGCGATGCCGTTATCTTTACGATTAAATTGTTAGGTATGTATTCGTCGTCGAGCAAGCCCTGCTTGATAAAAACGCGCATAACTTTTCAATGATAATGAGGGCATTGTCTTTTCACTATATTCTCATATCCCTTACTCTATTTTGTTATATTTACGCTCATATTCCTACAGGAATTTTTGTAGTAATATAGGTATATTTGCGCCTAAACGGTATATGCGGCATGCACGAACCTATGCGTCTACATATATTAATAATCTACCTACGTCTATATAATACAATAGTGTTATTGCTTTTGTTTCTACCGAGCACATAGTATCTAACTTGTCGTGTATTCATCACTATACTAACTTGGCCTACATAAATTGCCAATGAAATTTTATTTCACGCATTCTTAGGTCGCGACTCACAAGTGGCAGAGGCCTTGAGGTAGATAATAATGTAATACATAGTATCAATAGTTTGTACAGTTGTATGTAACGTTCTACATTTTAATTATAACCAAATACCTAATACATCGGAATTGTAAGAAATAATTATTATTGGTAAAAAAAAAACACAAAAGTTTCTAACAGTTTCTCTTTTTCACTAAAGCAAGATGAGTTGGTATAAAATGGAACTGATATTGATTTACCTAAATACTCAGACCAAATAAAAACTAAAGACGGAACGTCTCGAACAACGAAGTGAAGCCGGTTGCGTATGCATGTGGTAATTAGGAAAGTGGATGGATTTGTAAAGTTTACTTAGGATTTATGGTGTCTTTTTCTTGAAAGTGTGTGCGTGTTTCTGTGTATGTGCACGGCGATGGTGTCTTTTTCCTGGCTTCACTTGTTTGTTCTACGCGTTCCGTCTTTAGTTTTTATTTGGTCTGAGCCTAAATATAGGTAAAGGCTTGCTTGATACTAAACTTGGCACATAATTTTTTTGTTTCTCTGAAAAGCCGACAAAAAGCAACAGTTCTAATATCAAACGCTATCGTGCCTTCATAACACATCACAGCCTTTGTTTGTATTATTTATAGGTGGATCATAAAATAAGTCATCACCAGAAATATGTAATCTCTTTTACGTATAACAGTCGTTGAATCTTATTGCTGACAAGTGTTCACAAATTTTCTATGCAGACTGTACACTTGTTATCAACAAATTGGAGTTCTAATATTCCTAAAACTGATTAAACACCGATAAACTAACAATAGAATAATTATAAAATAAAACGGTCAGACAATGCTAATCCTAATAGCATACCAAATAGCAAACAAACCGATTATGGCACTAATTTGCGATTCCGAGGCCCGCATCTGATGCGCCCGCGCACATCGCAGGTGAACGACACGGACGTTTTACTTTCTTCGACCTCGGCCGCAAGATGGCGACACTATTCTTCCGCTAACATTTGACAGGTGCTGAGCTGTAGCCTAAGCACGAACTGTCGACAGCAATTATTCCCAAAGTATACAACGCTGAAGCGCGTAAACTGAAAAGCTGCCTAGCCGAATAACTTTTGTAGAGATTGCCACAGGTCTATACACTATACAGCCGGTGACACTTCATTACGAACTCACAAACTCCGGAGTTCCCGCGGGAATTCCGGCATAAAAAGTACCCTATGGGCTATGTTACTCAGGACCACTGTAGCTTCCTGGTAAGTGAAAGAATTTTCCAAATCGGTTCAGGAGATCCGGAGATAGCTGTTCCCCCGTAGTTTTACTCCGGACTCGAATTTCCCGCGGGAATTCCGGAATAAAAAGTACTCTATGACACTCAGGATCACTGTAGCTTCCTATAAGTGAAAGAATTTTCAAAATCGGTTCATTAGATCCAGAGATTACCCCCTACATCGTCACAAACTCACAAACCCACAAACTCACAAACTTTTGCTCTTTATAATATTAGTAAAGATTAGATACCATTGAGCAGATATCAAAAGAACACAGATGTAGACTACCTAAAAAACATTATCATTTCGCTTGATTGAACCGACTTAAAGTCTTGTAAAAAAGGGTATTTCACTAATTCTCGAAGATTTTTGGTTATAAAAGAGCTAGGCATAGGACTTATTGAATTTAAGGTAAGTTCTATAATAGCGCTGTAATTTTTTTATACAGGACCGCGATGAACAAACAAAACTCGAGATGAAACACAGACAGGAAGAAGATGACTTATACAGGAAGTTCTCAAAACACCGTGAAGAAGAGAACAGAAGAATACGTGAGGAGATAGAGGTGGGACATTTATACATACTTGTAAAACCCATAGACAGGAAATATTTCAAAAGAGGAGTGTAAAATTTAAGTTATGATTCTCACAAACCTGACAAAGTGGGTATTCACAATCAAATAATCAAGTTTGAAGAAACTTTTAGTAGGTTAAATCTTGTTTTCAAACAAAAATGTCTAACAAAAGTAGGTAGTTAAAGTGCCCTAATATCTCTGTTTAAAAATATACAGGCTGTCCCGTAAATCGACGTCAAGCCAGAACCAGGTGAAAGGCTAAGTCATAACAGCTGTTAACAGAAAAATATCAAAATCTTTGCTATACCTATTTAACAAAAGGACAGTCATTAAAAACTGACGAAAACAATAATTTTGAAAACTTCATTGACAAACACTTAAATTTTAAGCAGTAGTTTTCAGAAATACTATTCAAGATTACAAAAGAAGAAAATTGAAAAAAAGTTAAGGTTTGTAGCAACAGGAGTTTAAGAACTGTCGCAGGGTGTACATTTTTATAATTTTTATAAATATAAATTTTAAAGATTATTTTTTTAACGTTTTTCTATTAAGTTATGAGTTAGCCTATCCTAGCCTATCACCCGGTTCTGGCTTGACGTCGATTTACGGGAGACCCTGTATTGAGTGGTTTCTTTAAACATCTCCACAGAATGAATGGGAACGCGAGCTAGAGCGTCTAACGAATAGATTCCAACAAGAAATGCAGGTTAAGAAGCGGCGGCCGGACTCGGAGATCGGCGCGTTGACGCTGCGACACCAACAAGAGAAGGCCGATTTAGAGAAGAATATGACTCTACGGAGAGACAAGAAAAAAGAGAGCCTTACGAGAAAAATGTTGGAGCACGAAAGGTACGTGACGCATTTTTTATACAGGAAACAACATAGTGTGGAAGGTAAAATTAGGAATCGTGTACAATGGCAACGACATGGGATGAAAGATGATGTAGTAACTAAAACGCCCTTGCTACTAACACAGCAAAACACCTGATAGACCAAAAACAGCTACGGATTTTCTCTTAACGATTCTCTGTACAACATCCTCAGGGCAGCGACAGCAGCTCTAGTAGAAAAACAGAGTCACGAAATGATGGAGCTTATCCAAGAACGACGCTCAGAGTACATGGCAGCCTCGTCCCTCTTCTTGGATGGCGAAGAGGCGCCTCCGTACCCCTCTCGTGCGCCACCGCCACACCCACCTCTCGTCTCCAAGTTCCACATATACACTGACCCAGCGGAGTTTGCAGATGTCGATAAAATTGCTATTTCTGTAAGTTGGAATTTGATATTACAACATTTTCTGAACATAACTCCTTTCTCTATTGCTCTTAGTTCTTCTAGAGACTCTCCACATCAAGAGGCTTTGAAATGGTGCAAAAGGATTCTTTTGACACATTGTAAATATCTTTGATTGAACTGTTTTTACAGTTGGCTAAGTCCCTAATTAGAGCCAATAGGACCTCAAAAGCTGAATTTTCTAATGTTTAAACTTTAATAACATCCAAAGGTTTTATTGGAATAAACAATGTAATACCAAAATTTCAGGTAGCTCAAGAAGACCAGAAGACGTTCACAGATCTAGTCCGACAGCTGGTGGGGCGTTGCGCGACCGATGTGGAGAAAGCTCGTACGATATTCAGATGGATCACGGTGAAGAATTTGAACAATATACAGTTCGACGATAACCTCCGAGGGGACTCCCCGCTTGGTCTACTGAGAGGAATCAAGCATGGAACTGAGAGTTACCACGTACTCTTTAAGAGATTGTGCAGGTTTGATATATTATGCACATAAATGTATTATATACAAAAAATTTACTATTTAAAACAGCGCCCCGCCCCAATTTTTTTTCTTGCTCTCTGGTACATATCTCTTAATTAGTCAACTGCATTGTCTTTTTATCCAAAGTTTTTATCCATAAATAATTAGGGAACAAAAATAGGAAACATCAGTCAGTTGACTAAGACACAGTTTGACCGGTAGCGATTTTCGTAAGTTGGCACATGGCGATGCTAATGAACTGATCTTCATCCGACCCAGCGTTTGACCCAGTTCTTTTCTTCATCAGCTATGCAGGTCTTCATTGTGTTGTCATCAAGGGTTACAGCAAGTCAGCGGGCTACCAGCCCGGCGTGAGGTTTGAAGACAATCGGTTCCGCAACTCCTGGAATGCTGTGTACGTCGCAGGAGCCTGGCGATTTGTGCAGTGCAACTGGGGGGCGAGGCATTTGGTCAACGCCAAAGATGCACCCAAACCTGGGAACAGGGGGAAGAGTGATAGTTTAAGGTACGTTATTAGGACATCAGGCATTCTGAATGCATATTTTCTAATTCAACTTCTTTAAAATAACGACAAGACAATGTCTTCATAGCTAAATATGAACGACATGAGTATAGTTAACATTAGATAATTAATTTGCCATTTTAAGAAACTTAAGGAATCGGATCTGTGTGGAAATACAGGAAATCAAAGCTTTAAGAGCTGAGTGGCCTTTTGATCCCCTATTTTAACTCTTTGTTGTCTCTCACCAGATATGAATACGACGATCACTACTTCCTGACGGATCCTCGGGAGTTCATCTACGAGTTCTTCCCGCTCCAGCCGGACTGGCAGCTGCTGAAAACTCCTATCACCTTGCACGATTTTGAAGAGTTACCCTTCGTCAGGTCACTGTTCTTCCGCTACGGGCTCTACTTTAGCGACCCCAATACTAAAGCCGTTATGTTTACAGACTCAACTGGTGAGAATATTCATTCATTTATCATTTTAAAGTTATCTCCCCAAAAAAAAAATAATCACACGAAAACACTGCTAAAGATTTAAAAAAGTACCTAAGAGTATTAAAAATATCTACTCTATCTATTCTACGAGCATCTCATTTTTCTCGTCCGAGACCTCCATGCTAAATAACTGGTTTGGTCCTAAGAGGGACAATTATTCTATTTTTACACTGTCGTGAAATATACGTAATCCTCCGTACATTAATATATTTTATAATTTGAATCGTGCCCTTTTTTTTGGTGTTATTTTTTCCTTAATATGTTCCTTATTTCCTTTCATCAAGGTGCGGCGACTATGCGCATAGCCATGCCAGCACACATGCAGAGCTCGCTTATCTTCCATTATAACCTCAAGTTTTATGACACTGAAGGCGACGGATTCGACGGCGTCAGTCTCAAGAGATTTGTTATGCAGGTTAACATACTCTACACTAACTTCCTCCCATTTCTCTATTGACAATAAAGCAAAATATCGAGGAAACAACTTATCTACTTATCTTTAGTTGTTGCTGTCTAATCATGCACTGGTCTTTATCTGAGCTATTCCTGTCCTAAACAGATTATCAAAATTATTCATTAAGTGTTTATCAGACTGTCAAAGTCCTCCCTAATGGTAATCAATGATGTGAAATACGTATTATGTAACCTGTGGTTACGTCTGCCAATAGTTTTTCGAATTTAGTTTTGAAGAGCCTCAAGTGAGTAGTGCTCAAGAAACCCTATGTTATACATAAATGTACGTAGAGACGTAGCTCGATAACCAAAGGCCGTTGCCAAAAAAAGCTGTAGCCTTAATTTTACTGTATCAAATTACTTTAAAAGCCGGTGCAAAGCTACTTTATCATCAGCTCTTTATAGTGCACTACTGTGTACTGGGCACTATCTTTTAGATAAGTGCCATAGATGAAGCAGTAGTTGAGGTTTACTGATCAGGGTTTGAGGGCCCTCTGAGCTTAGAGATCCCGGTGCACGGCACCTTCTGGCCCTCTAATAGGTACGCCACTGTATGTACCATCAAGGTTTCCTTTCCTCTTTAATTTTCTTAACGAACTTTAATCTATCTCATTGTGTTCATTTTTCAGTCCGTGGTGGGCAATGTAGTGTCTTTTCGGGTTCACGCTCCATGCAGCGGCGCCTTCCTGCTGGATATCTTCGCAAACGCAGTCACTCCGAGGGAATACCTGACCGGGGAGCCCATGAAATTCAAGAGTGTCTGCAAATTTAAAGTAAGTAGGTAATGCGAGAAAAGCCCAATCGGTCTCGAAGGACCAATTTACAACTGGTCTTAGCGCATTTGTTAGCACGAGCTAAGCCCCTCGGTTTTACCAGCGTCAGTTTCGGAATTCCCACAGAAACTTCAAAGTAGCCTAATTTACTCCTTACAATATCAGCTAATTAAAGCAGTGAAAGTCTCGTCAAAATCGGTCCAACCGTTTCGGAGATTCACCCACGTGAGTTTTGGAATTTCCGTAGGAACTCCAAACTTCTTTTATTCTTCGTCTCCTTCGTCTCCTACAAACACAACAAAAAAAGAATTAGCGAAATTGAGAAATTGATCTAGCGGGTCACGCGTGATGCCGTATGACCAAGAGAAATAGGGATTCATTTTTATAGAAGTACTAGCTGTGCCCCGCGGTTTCACACGCGTGAGTTGCGGAATTCCCGCAGGAACTCCAAAGTAGCCTAATGTATTCCTTATAACACCAGCTAATTAGCAATGAAAGTCCCGTCAATATTGGTCCAACTGTTGCGGAGATTCATCCGCATGAGTTTCGGAATTCCCGCAGGAACTCCAAACTTCTTTTGTATAAACCTTGTCCTGACAATAACGAACACAAAAAAAAAACAATTATCCAATTTGGTGCTGTCGTTTGGAAGTTATGCGCTTAGCAACACATTTGGCGATTCATTTTATGATATAGATAATCTATATAGATGTAGGTCTGGCATGTTAATTATGTAAGCATTTTTCTGCGCGGGCAAACCTGTCAAATAGTAGTTGCTTCCTACGTTGCTTTTCGTGTACTATAGCTAGTATTATATGCTATTCAAATAGATAAAGTAACTGATACTTTAATCTTCAGATCTGCTGCGCCGAACTGCAAACTGTAATGGTGCCATTACCAGACTGTGCCAGCGGCGAGTGGGGACCCACCAAAGCAACCAGATTATTTGGTCTGGTACCAATCACACACCAGGTAAATAATATCATACTTATCTACATATATTACATGTAACTGCAGGTTTAGATAGGTACCTAATAATTAAGTATATCAACATTTTTATAACACACGATCTATTTGGTCCCATAATAAGCTTTATGCGTAGACTATAGTATATGTATACTTGTGTCGTAGAAAGTAGTTAATGTGGAATATATTACAATAAACATATTACATAATATACACATCTAGACTGGAGAGGAAACCCTGTGTTCATTACACAACGTCCGCTCCCACAGGGAATCGAAATCGCCTTCTTGATTCGCGGAGTCACTTGCGCAAATCCGGCTGTCAAGGTGTTATCAAATAGTAAATATTTGATATTTTACTTTAAAACCTATGTAATTAGCACAATAGTCTTGATAAAACAAAAGCATGTATGCTTGTTTTCTTAGTCTTTAGTGGAACTCATTAATTAACATTAAAAAAACACACATGTGTTATTGTGCCAACACATAATGTGATTTATATGGATCTAGTTCTGGGAAATAAAGTTAAATGTCAAAATTACTATGGGAAAACAGTGGCGCCCGAGTATTCCCAAATACCACTAGAGCGAATGGATAATAAAAATAAACGTAAAACAATAGTCGGAAACGATGAAGCATAATTCGTTTATCTCATCTCAACTTCTCACGGTTTTTTACTGTCATTGTGTGAGTATGCGGTTGTTATATCTGTAACGATCCCACACAAACGTTAACAAAATATACACCATCTATACTCATCCGTGAGAACTACATTCATTATTCATTCATTGACAATTTTTCAACTTCGACTGGGTGCGATAGTGTCTATTACTTAGTATATTAATGTGGATGCACCATATGTACACGCGTGATCTAATGCTGATAAAGATCAACGGTGTGTAGTGACTACTAGTGACACACCGATTAACGGCCGCACCACAGAGTACTTAGGGCCGCACTCACGGCCGCACTTACGGCCGCACTCGGAGTCGTTTTAATGATTAGTTACCTACTTAATTTTAAGTAATTAAGTTAAATTTAGTTAAATGCCAATTGCCAACTAACATTAATTTAATGAAAGTTCTGAGTGCGGCAGTTTTATTTTTAAAATCTTTACTTAAAATCAAGTAATCATTAAAACCACTCTGAGTGCGGCCGCTGGCGCCAGTCCTCGGACAATCCTGCGCTAGCCTGGCCCGTGCTGTTTAGATGAGGTCTGTGGATTCATTTCCTTCCTGGATTATTCTTGTGGTGTGAACACATTTTACTCTACGGATAAGCGCAAGTGACCGCGGGTGGAGGTCACTGGCTTGAAAAATAGGCCGGCGCTCTATTCTCGCCATTTCTGGCAGCCAGCACTGGATTGTCTTGAAAAACTGTTTTTACGAGGCCAATAACAAGCCAGGCAACACTGACTTTCTCTAAACGTTGCATGTCTCGAACTCAAATTCAAGCGCTCAAGCGACAGCGTTGATTAGTTTTGTTTTTGCATAATACCTAATTTGTTCACAGGAGGCACTGGTTTTCGCGGGACGCGAGCTCGAGATCCAGTTCCGCATGTCGCGCCCCCTCGCTGACTTCATGGCGACGCTGCACAAGAACGGCGTAGACGAGAAGCGTCTCTCCAAATATGTGCAGCAGGACGTGTCCGATGACATCGTGTCCTTCTATATCACCTTCCCTGAAGAAGGTATGCATTGTACCAACCTTATATTTTTAACCTTGCCACCTAGTACCTTTTTATGCCGTTAAGAGACGGGCAACGGCCAATCAGCCTCACTTAAAAATCTGCGTCAACCATTATCAAAAATAAATACAAATCAATTAAAATGGATCAGGGGTGCATTGAAAACCAGCGCTGGGTGAACATCTGGATTAAGGATGTTCATCCAGCACACGCTGAATGCACTCCTATTGCCAACTGCCAATTTTTTGTTTATTTATTTGGACTGATTTAATTGGCTAAGTTTAATTTTTATTTTTTTGTACACCTTTTTGATGGCAATAAACAATTTTATTATTATTATTTTATTATTATTATTATTATCACCTAACTACTCAACCGATAATTATGAAATTTTTCATACACGTTGTCAAGGGTACTGAAAAGTACATAAGGTAGGTACTTTTATCTCGCAATTCCACGGGCACTCCAAAATTCATTACGCTAATAACGGTGTTCCCGCAGGAATTACGGTATATAAGTAGGTACCTAGTTAAGGCGTGAAAGTGTAACAATCAAACAAACTCATCCTAAATTAGACTGCTAATACAATTGTTTTTTTGTTATTATTGAGCAGGTCAATACGGCCTCGACATTTACACCCGCGAGCGCAACGGCCCGACCGCAATACAGCAGAACGGGTCCGCCGATAAAGAGAAACATCTCCTGACGCACTGCTGCAAGTACCTCATCAACAGCAGCAAGAGGAACTAGCTTAACTCAGCGGAGCTTCAAACAATCGTTTACGCGCTTTACGACCAATTCGGAAATTGTCCAATCGTCCAATTCGCTATAGATCCAATTCTCAATAGGTCCAATTTGTAATTCGTGATTATTTCAGTAATGTTCAAATACGAGTTGAACCTAAAATCTGTGCTTAGTCAAGTTCAATGTCATTAACACGAATATTCGTTGTTGCACCTCTTTCTTACATTCCTTAAAAGAAAGAGAAAGTGGCATCACACTCAACAAAACAATAAGAAAGTGGCAGTTTTATCAATTTTTTTTTTCTTAATGATATAAGCGCCTTAATTGAAATATATACTTTAATAAGCCTAATAAAGCTTTTTCGAGAGAATATTTGACTAAATACAGATTTTATTATTGACTTACTCGGCTCATACAAAAATATGGACGCCGATAAGCAATAACATGTTAACCCACACTATTAAGTTATTGATACAAAACGCTTTATTGAGAGTTACATAACGTTTTTTAATTATGTTTTTACCTCATAACATTGTTTAAATACTATCAAATTGTTTAACATAAACATTTTTTGACAAAAAATAGCGCTATCACGATCTACTTAAAATTTCTCCAGTGTGGGTTAACACACTATTGCTTATCTATGTCCATATAGCTATTTGTTCTCAGAAATTCTTATAGGAGACACCAAAGGCGCAACGTGGTAAAGTGTAGACCGTACGTAAAAAGTATTACCACCCGATTGGCGCAGTAGGTTCTGGGTACATTCCCGGTGGGGGTGAACTTCGTGTGATGAACATAGGATTCGACTTTCCAGTCTAGGCGTGTATATCTATAGTATCAGATTTACTTATATTATGTATATGTAGTACATATACACCACGCTTGCTTGGTTTCCACGACACAATCTTATACCTTAGGTGGGTCAAGTAGATCTGTGTTGTTGGATTATTATTATTATTAAATAACACCAACTACAAATCAATATAGGTATATGTGGTCGTTCCTCTTGTACTTTTGGCAGAGGGGATTACCTATACGTCAATCGGCGTCTCATTTTAGTTAAATACTCTAAGAAAGGATATTTGTTTATGTTTATATTTAATTTTTAATCTAAACACCGCAATAATGTATGATAAATTGATAGGTATATGAATTTATTTGTAATATAATAATAAATAATATGTTTATGACGCATACTGTTATGTTAACTATAACAGTGTCTAGCGTTATTTAAAGAAATCACACGATTGTAGATAAAATAAATATTTAAAATGGAATAAAAAAAAATGTCGTTAAAAATAAATTTATTACGTTTTTGTTGATGAAATCACAATAATTATAATTACTATTAATATTCGAACACTTTTAATGAGATATTGTAAATTATATTTAGTCGTAATATAAAACCATATTGCAATTTTTGATGAAACTTATACATAATATACATTATACACATTAGAATTTAAGTACATAACTGGTTGTGCAAGAGAATTTATTAAATCTATACTTACATAATATAATAAATTTTTTACTAAAGGCGAATTCGTACATTGGAGATTTAATTAAAAAATATAAATGTCTTAAAATCAATAACAGAATAAAAAACAATGTTATTTCAATTTGCCTGTCTGTAAGTGTTGTACACTCATCATATAAAACTATTGAACAAAATTGGACGGATTTTCATAGTTATTTTCCATAAAGTTCAGTAATCGCAATCGGTTTACGAAAAGAGAAATTTATTAAAGAAATTTATTTAATAAATTTATTTATATAATCATGACAATTTCAAAAGTACAATAGACCAAAAAAATAATAATTGAGCAATTGACATAATAAACTCACATTTAACATTTTTATTGCAATCACAGATATATTGTACTTTTTTCATCTACCTACTTAATAATTTCTAAATACCAAATAAATATTTAAAAATATATATATATATCTTTCCCAAATTAACACGAAGAAACCCGTTCTTGTGTGTTATTGTCACTTTACAGGAACTTATACCACCTCTCTGTGTTATAAACATCACGTCGAAATTTCGTCCCTACATTATAATTTCGACTTTATTTATTTATACAGAATTAAGGTTGAAATTTCAATTTAACGTTGAAATAACACAAAGACTAGTAGGACCTGTGTTACATACACAAAACGATAATTAAAGCGATATGAGGATTTTATTGTAAATTTACGTTTTTCGGTCACATGTTTTCCCACGATTATGTTTGAGGGTCAAAGTCATAAGTAAAGTTTATATGTACAATAAGCAAAAAGGATGACAAACACTTTGGGGTAAAACCGCAAGCGGAAAAGCCCAATGGCGACTGAAGTTAGCTAAAAGCCACAGTGTGAAAAGTAGTGACCGAAAAACTAACCAAGCTATTACAAATACATTCCAATAATGAAAAACATTATGTTGTAAAAAATCATGCTAACTTAAATATACTGTATAAATTATAAAGTACTGATATAAAACTATATAAAAAACGTTAAACAATATGGCTAAGTCGACCAACGAAAGGCTTCGTTTAACAAATTTGAACTTTTCCATGGAGCTTGTAAGTCTACAAACTTCTTTACTCACTTTTGTAATTAGAGCAAAAAGCATTTTATATCTAGTTATTTACTTAATAACAATAAGAAATTTTAAATTACGTTTTTGTTTTTAATTTAATAAGACCCAATTATATTATGTAAAAAGAATGGTATACAATATATGGCATGTTTTTTTCTTGAATGTAATCTTTCTATTATACAACAACCGATTCGTTCCGAATCTTATAATTTATTTTGAGCACCTAATTTTAAAATAATGGACGGCATATTATAATTTTCACTATATAATTAGTAACATCCTTACAACAAAGTATTTCAAAAAATTGCAAGTCAATTTTCTTATTTTTTTTTTTCTTAAATGAGGTTACACCTCTATTTACTTGGACAAAATATATCAGTTGTGTATAAAAGTAGCAAAACACCTATATTTAACACAGATAAACTTTTCATGAAAGGGTTTAAATATACAATTTAATAATATAATGTAGTTTCAAAATACAAAATCAACTTCTCTTACGTTATCTAAACACAAGAGAAAAAAAAATAAATAAACCATTCAGTAATCATGTAGTATTCAGGTGGCTACACAAAATTTTACGTTCCATCCCCCTTCTCCTCTCTTCACTATGTATCTGATTCAACAAATTGATTCAACACATTGAGTGCAAAATTGACTCGTGTGTAGTCACTTTTACAGAGTTTAGCAAACAAAACAGTGTGCCATAGTTTATAGTCAGATCTTGGATTAAAGCTATTACAATAAAATTATTATATTATCATGTCAAATATTCAAAATCGTTATAGGGAAAATTAATTTTACACATAAAAAGAACACAGAGTGGCAGAAGCGCATAGTTAGCAGGCGTGCCATTGTAAAGTGTGTCTACAGAACACGGCTTTAAACCCAAATTTGAATGTTAATTCTTTTGTTGTGCGAAGCGGAGCAAAGACGGAACGCGGGCTGCGTTTATTCGATACAAAATTATACAAACGTATTCCTCTATTTTCTCCCTAGATAATGACACTTCACACTAGAGCAAGTATTTTTTAACCACACAAAATCTATATCTACTGCTAATAAGTGCCATACTCTTGTTTCATTTTATTTTTTGTCATAAATTATTTATTTTAAGCATTAGGCATGATAAACATTAATTTTTCTGCACAATTTAAGAATATTATTCCTGATAAAATATTAAAATCGGTCCGGTTTTGGAGCAGAAAACATGGGAACACGAATTTAATCAGTGTCATCTGTTGTCCCTTTCGCGCACCCATTGGGGAGAGGGCGACAGCAATCGTTCTGTTAAAACCTATGCTTCAAATGTCTCCTAGCCCGCGTTTCCTCTTAAATAGTTCCTATCAGTCACACTAGCACCAACAATCTCCTAAGCTATTTTATTTGAAATTATATCAAAGCACAGAAAATATGTAAAATCGGGTGAATAAATACTGTACTGTAAATAAAGCCGGCCTGCACGAATGCACAGAAGCCGCCCTGCACGAGTGCACAGAAGCCGGCCTGCACGTGTGCACACAAGCTGGCCTGCACGAATGCACAGAAGCCGCCCTGCACGAGTGCACAGAAGCCGGCCTGCACGTGTGCACACAAGCTGGCCTGCACGAGTGCACAGAAGCCGCCCTGCACGAGTGCACAGAAGCCGGCCTGCACGTGTGCACACAAGCTGACCTGCACGAGTGCACAGAAGCCGCCCTGCACGAGTGCACACAAGCCGCCCTGCACGAGTGCACACAAGCCGCCCTGCACGAGTGCACACAAGCCGCCCTGCACGAGTGCACACAAGCCGCCCTGCACGAGTGCACAGAAGCCGAACTGCACGAAGCCGCCCACCTGTACTAGTATTGGGGAGCTGAGTCGGTTCGCTTGTATGGAGTGTGGTAGGTGCGGTAGTGTATGGTTTTCGTGCACGCCTGTGCAGTCAGCATCAGAAATATGTAATCACTTTTGATAGTCGTCGAATCTTATTGCAATATTAAAATTTAGCGACTGACAAAAGCCATTTCACAACACCAGATCAACTTGATCACACAGTAAGCTTATATAGTTTTGTGTCTTGCAAACCAAGCAAACATGGTATATACTATATACATTACATTACACTAAAGATATAAACATATATAATAAACTATAGATATATAAACACGCCTATACTGAAAAGTGGAACCCTGTGTTCATCACACAAAGTCCATTCCCACCGGGCATCTCATCATGGATGCTCTTGATTAGCGGCATCGACCACACAGCCCATAGACGCCTAATAACAGGCGAATGGCTCCTGACAACACATCTGACTTATAGTTCCGATATAAATGTCCGCGCGGAAATACTCAATCAGTGTCGACCACTACTGTGACCTGTCAACACGATCGGAGTGCATAAAGGAAGTGCTAAAAAAAACTCAAAATGCCTCAGTGTAGCATTAAATGGTGCGGTAAAAAAAGCAACTTAACTAATATGGAGAAAGATGGGATAACATTTCACTTGTAAGTAACTATTATCTTTATTTGTTTATGAGAAACAAGGAAATCAACAAATTTTTTCGCAAGTACGGAGTTCACGGTTCACTGGTCGTGGTTTTAAAACAAAGTACTCAACCTATCGTGCCGTCTCATTCTTTCCCGTTGCGTAAATTAATCTATTTCTTTCCAACGTTTCGTGGCGCGTGTAACTAGCGCGTGTGGCCTTGAATTAGCCAATCACGGCGTTGCAACCCCGCTTCATCTTACCTCAGCTAGTTGCCAGAATGCATTCAATACGCAAAATCAAACATTAGGCGTCTATGGGCTGTGTGGTCGATGATTAGCGGGTAGCCATGATGACCTACTGCGTCAAACAGGTCGTCAACATGTTTTTGATGCTGACTATACTGACTGATAGTGGTGTTATCTATTTCTATCTCTCTCGCTCGCTCCCTTTCTCTCTCTGTCCCTCTCTCGCTTCCTCTACAGCGGACACTGCCCCCTGGCGGCGGTGAGGGTGACGCGCTGCTCCACGCCGCGTATGAGCGTTCCCAGGAGACCCTCCATCTCGCTGGCTGTCTCGCGCAGCTGAGTGTTGTCGAAGCACGAATCTACATACACACACAAGTTATTTTGTATTTGTCACAACGTTATTAAACGTTAGTTGATCCCCCGCGGTTTCACTCGAGTTAATTTCAAAGTTTCTGTCGGAATTCCGACATATGCCGGATTTCCCGCGGGGTCGCCATAATGAACGCGGGTGAAACCTATCCACGAAGATAAGTTAATAAGGAAAACATAGACTCGTTTGTGATTGGTCAGAGATAACCAATGCATTTAGTCTGTCTGTGGTACTCGTACTGGTATTCGTAGCGTTCAGAATGGTTCACGCCCGCTGACTTTTTTGTCTTTGTCATTTAATTAAGGAAACATTGCAAAACCAGGAATTAAAACTATTTGACAGAGAGAGCGCTAGTTAACTTGTCTCCGTGGATAGAGTATGGTATTAGTAATAAACGTAGGTCACTGACCGTCAACGGCGAAGTTATTGGTCAGCAGCTGCTGCAGCCGGTCCAGCACGGTGTCGAGGTCGGCGTTCAGTTCCCGCATCTTGTCGTTGCTCGACTCCACCGAGCGGATGTCGTCGGCGAAGCGCTGCTCCGTGACCGACAGCGACTGTGACGTCACGTCCGGCCGGGGCTCGTCCGCGGGCGCGGGCGCCGGCGCCGGACCGTGGTGGGATTGCCTGGTCGATTCTGCGGAGTAAAAATTAAAATTTAGGATACTAGCATATTTGAAAATACAGGGTAATTTGTAAATAACCCACTTCATTAATGATAACCCACTTCACAACACACAGATCTACTTGATCCCACACTAAGCTATAAGCTTGTGTCGTGGAAACCAAGCAAACGTGGTACATACTACACATATGATCACATATATATTATACTATAGATATATATATACACACCCAGACTGGAAAATGGAACACTGTGTTCATCACACAAAGTCCACCCCCACCGGGAATCGAACCCGGAACCTCTTGATTAGCGGGCAGGCATGGTGACCATTGCGCCAATCGGGTTGTCAACTAAAAAATAACTTCGCCGCAGGCCTGCGGGAGATATCTATGTAGAAGTTTAGTTGTATAAATAAAGTGATTCGAGTACCAACATACCAAAAGTCTGCAATAATTAACGAATTGTTCGATATTGAAAAATTCGACGTCCACTCACCGACATACCAGCTGGTGATGTCGTCCATAGACAACGTGGCCACGCTGTCGGCGGCGGCGTGCACCACCACCGGCCGCAGCGCGTCCCCGGACATGGTCAGTAAATTCTGGTTTTCGTGTTTGGACGCCACTGAAAAGTTGCCGGAGTCCAGGCTCAGGACCCGCGGCTGGTTCTTCAGGTCGCAGGCTTTGGTTTGCTTCTCGTCCACCGCCAGTATGGGGCTGAATATGTCGAACGCTTGCGGACGGTCGACGGTGTCTGTCAGTTTCGTTTGCTCCGGCGTCTGAATGGGAGTTGTTGTCAAATTTTCCTAAAAACCAAAAACAAAACATCAATTGACATTAGCAAAACTTCATGAATTTATAAAATCTATCTATACTATAGTAAAAGAGAAGAATTCGCGATTCTGTACATTGAATATTTTTAAGAGGGGTGATAAAAGAAGAGTAACCAAGCACAAAAAAGTTTTTAAAATTCTGTCTGTCTGTTCGCGATAATCTCCGCATCTACTGAACGGGTTATCATGCAAATTTCAGTAATAGATTAACCTAAGTCTGGAGCAACATATAGGCTTTGTTTCATCGAAATAGGACATAGGTGAAAAAAGTTATCATCAGTTAAAGACTTCAACGCAATGCGTCGAAAGCTTCGATATAATGTTGCATAACGAACATGATAAAAACTTTTTAGAGATACGTATTTTTTTTCTTTTGAATAGATTTTTCGCGAAGTGACAGTTTCAAGGCTTGGAGAGACGATGATGTGATTATATTTTCTTTGAGACTAAAGGGTATATATGTATAACCACTACGTTTTAAAAAAGTGAAAAAATCTAACGTCATTACTGTCATTGCAAGGGTCGAAAATTCACGAGGGTGAAACCGCGGGCACCGGCTAGTAAATCCTACTAATAATATAAATGTGAAAGTGTGGATGTTTGGATGTTTGTTACTCATACACGCAAAAACGGCTGAACGGATTTGGATGAAATTTGGCATGCACGTTGTCAGGGGTACAGAAAAGGACATAGGGTACTTTTATCCCGAAATTCCCGCGGGAACTCCAAAATTACTGCGGGTGAAACCGTGGGCACCGGCAAGTAAATAATAAAATAAATGTGTTCTGTATTACATAATCCTATCATCAAAAATCCACGAATTTCAGGACTCTCGTGGGAAACCTTTGGTTTCGAGATTTTAAAAAAACCTATTTCACCGAGGATAGTGTAGTTTTCTATCATAATATGGTATGATGACTTTTCTTTTGAAATAAAGAAATATGCATTTCAAGGTTTTCGTAACCTTTATAGGTGAAACGCGGGTGAATTCGTGTGGGACAGCTATTACTTTGTACACTAAAACTTTCAAGCATAGGCGTATATAAAGGGGGGGCCGGGAGGGCCGGGCCCACTCCAGGATGGTCTAGTGCCCACCCCAGGATGTTGGGCTACCGGTTCGAAATTCTATAATACTGATAACTAACTTCAGACGACTCTTTAAATTTGTAGACTTGATTTTTAAAAGTTTGCACCCACGACGCCTGCGAGTATTAATATGACATGTCAGGGGCATGGGCCTCCCCTGAAAAATAACCCTAAATACGCCAATGCCTTCAAGTAAGTAAAGGAATTATGAAAATTGGTCTTATGATTAAATAGGTATATCTTTTCTGTAAAAATCACGCATATGAGAGCCTCACCTTTTTTTAAAGTTGGTAAATAAATAGGTACACACCTTTAACATTATCAGTCTTTTTATCTGTGCAGATATCTGATTGTAGTTTGTGTCGACTTTTATTTGCAAATCATCATCGCCTTTTCCTATATTCCGCAAATTATCGGAAATCTCTTTGAGGGCTCTGAAAATTGAAGATTTTGATGTAGCAAAAAAGGAAAAAACAGTCGTTTATAGCAAAATTGATTCATTTAAATATGTAACATAAGGAGTGTTCAAGTATTACGTAACGAATTTGTAGGGAGGGGGGATCTCGTAAAACGTTACGATGCGTTACAGGGGCGGGAGGGGTGTTTGAAGTTTGAACTATGCGTTACGTAATTTTTTTTTTGTATATAGTTTTTTTTTCCATCACTTTACGCCACATAATTGTGATTTTTAGGTAAAAAATGATCACTTGGTGGTTACGTAACGTTTTACTAGGGGGTGGGGGGTACAGAAAAACGTTACGGCACGTTACATGGGGGGGAGAGGGGGTTAAAAATTTTCGAAAATTGCGTTACGTAATACTTGAACGTTTCCAAGTTTATCCTTACGGTTTCACGCCTTACGTAAACGTAACGTAACGATAATAATAATAATAATCCACTTCACAACACACAGATTTACTTGATCCCACAGTCGGCTATTACTAGCTTGTCGTGGAAACCAATCAAACGTGGTATATACTACATATAATACATATATACTATAGATATATATAAACACACCCAGACTAGAAAGTAGAACCCTGTGTTCATCACACAAAGTGCACCCCCACCGGGAATCGAACCCGGAACCTCTTGATTAGCGGGCAGGCATGGTGACCTACTACGCCAATGGGCATGTTGACTAATTTTTTTTTAGTCCGTCTTGTAGATTATTAAAAAATATTGGACACGTATTTTTTTTACGTAATCAAAAAATAACGGCGATATATTGAGTTGAAATTTCGCGTGACGTCACTATTCTGACAGTTTGTATGACGGTTTTAGCGGTTAGTGACGTCACGACCCCCTCACCTTAACTTTAATGCGCTTTATCTGTGTATATTTTAATTTATTTGAAAAAGCAAAAAACACGTGTCTGTTGTTTTTTTACTTTCTAACTGACGCACTAATTAGAATTTTGATTTTCAAAAGTAGTCCACATCAACATTGGGTCGTCATAAATAGTTCTCACCGATTCTGCACCTCCAGCTGGGTGATGACGTCTTGCAGGACCGCGGCCGGGTCGGTCGCTCTGTGGCCGGACGCCTTGCTGACGGTCGACGTGAATATAGCCGGCTTGTCGCCCTTGCGCCGCCTCGCCGTCCCGCGCGCCTCCCCCCCGGGCTGCTCGGGCAGCGTTTTCTTCTTGTCGGTCTTCTTTGATGTTTTCTTCTTTTTGGTCGCGGTGCAGTAGAAGAAACGCCTCACGGTTTGCATGAAGCTTAGACACTGGGAGGAATTTAGCTGGAAATGGCAAACAAAATTGTAACTCAACCCGTGGCAACCTTAATTTAGTTTATTGAATTTAATTTTTATTTTATTTGATTAGTCTAATTCAATTTACTGTCACGCACACCGTAATCTCTGGATCTACTGAATCGATTTTGAAAATTCTTTCACGTAGTACGTAGTATATTTACTCTGAGCTTATATGGAGCTACGGTAGTCCTGAGTGACATAGGGTACTTTTCCCGAAATTCCCACGGGAATTCCGAAAATACCGCGGGTGAAATCGCGGGGAACAACTAGTAGTATTATAATCTTGAATACTATATTTGAGATTAATCATCCCTCTGTTAGGCTGATGACTGATGATTGTACTAAGAAACTAATTAAGGGTAAACAAAACCACATGAGTCACCTACCTCACCGTCAACAATCTCGTGCACCAGATGCGTTTTCTTGTGACCAGCTATCGCGGTCAGCTCCTTGTCGTATAGGTAGCACTTGTCACATAAGTAAACGTCTATGCACTTGGAACATTTAAACTTGAGCGCCTGCCGACACAGAGTTAAAGAACAAATCAAGAGATACTTGGCAAGATTTTGTTTTGCGGGAACCGTAAGACTAAGGTCACACTACAAAGAGCTTCGCTTATTGATAAGAGCCAAGCTACCGAGTAACTAATCCTAAGCGTTTTTATTTATTTTCTTTTTAATAAAATTGTTTATTTTTTTATTTAGGTTAACAGCACAATTTTAGGCGGCGGCATTCGGAAACCACAGTCGAGTTCACTTTACTCTTTGTTCCCAGAATACCAGATCTGCAAAACACTAGAAGTCGTTCAGTTACCAGCCAAAAGCAATTTCTATCCCTTCCACCAATCAAAGAGCCAAAGAGAAGAACGACTCAACAAAAGACTCAATGAGATCAAAGACTGCTTCTTCTGGTAGTTCTTTTTTCCCAACGCACCTGCGACATAGCCTGGCGGCAGCCCGCGCAGCCCGCCGCCGCGCGCCCGGCTGCCGGCCCGGCGGCGAGCCGCGCGGCGGGCGCGAGCCAGCGCGTGGCGCCGCACTGCCGCGCTCCCCACTCCGCCACGGCGCGCGCTCCCAAGCCGAGCATACCTGCACTCTGTGCAATGAAACACACCATGTTCATATTCCTTCCATCCATACATATAATCTGTACTAATATTATAAAGAGCTAAAGTTTGTCTTTTTGAATGGGGATGTGAACTACTTTTGAAAATCAAAATTCTAATTAGTCTCTCAGTTAGAAAATAAAAAACAATAAACAGGTATTTTTTGCTTTTTCAAATAAATTAAAATATACAGAGATAAAACTCATTAAGTTTTGGGTGAGGGGGGTCGTGACGTCACTAACCGCTAAAACCGCCATACAAACTGTCAGAATACTTACTGACTTCACGCGAAATTTCAACTTAATATATCGCCGTTATTTTTTGATTACGTAAAAAAAAGAAAAAATATGTTTCCAATATTTTTTGATAATCTACAAGACCGACTAAAAAATAAAAATTAGTCAACATGCCCATTGTGAGTTGTAGGGGGTAATCTCTGGATCTACTGATCCTATTTTGAAAATTCTTTTACCAAAAGACTGCTAAAGTGTTCCTGGGTGTCATAGGGTACTTCTTATCCCGGGATTCCCAGAAACAGCTATAGGTATTAGATTACAATAAACAGTTAAAGTTTGAGTTTGTTAAGTTGTGGGGGTTCAATCTAGAGAACCGATTTTAAATAATTCTTTTACCAATCAAATGTTAGTATTCCTGAGTGTTATAGGGTACTTCTTATCCAAGAATTCTCACGGGAACTCCAAGATTGCCGCAGGTGAACCGCAGGGGACAGCTAGTTCACATAATATACATAAACAATAGGGGCAATGTGCTAAACAAAAGTTTCAGAAAACTTTTAGTAAGGGTGATGAAGTAGCACACACCTAACATTGGTTTGTGTGGGCAAGTAGCTTATACCAATAAACTGCCTAATACGAGCAGTTCTCTTACACTCTATTTGGTTAAATACTAAATTAAATATATAAAATGTTATAAAATACACTCTTATATCCTATACATATTATACATACACATATACCTATACATACATATCACCTAATAATACCTAACAGCTCTGGTTCAGACTCACCTTCAAAAAACAAGTGTCAACATCAGCTTGAACTTGATCATAATTATCTCCCAGATATTGCATCAAGGTGGTCACACACATCAGCAACGCAGTAAGGCGTTTAGGAGACACACATCCATTGTGATCTGCACAGCACTGGGCTAGGGCTGCCCATTTCTCTGACACCGAATCACTACTCAGCACAATGAGAAGTGTTTTAGCTGCCAACACTCTTACAGGCTCTTTTCTATCCCTGTTTAAAGAAACTCAAAGGTTAAAAAACAAACTTTTACCAAGGAAAATAGACTCAATTTAGTCAGATATTTACATACTTATCATAAACATTCAACAGCAAATTAATGAGGAGATCCACAGCCAAGTCCACATCGCCATCAAATAGTCCATCTTTCGCTGCCGCAAAGTATATGTCAGCGAGCACTGCTTCTAACTCGATAGTGTCTAGAGAGAGACTGCTCTCAGACAGTGTGAGTTTGTGGTGTGCAAACACGCCAGAAATGATGCGTATTGGTGGTACTGCAATGAAAATTAAGAATACAATTTAAAAAATAATCATGTTATAGTTATACACTTTGTTTATCAATTTCAAGCTGTAACATTGAGAGGATCAGTATCATCAGTATGGAAACTTCTCAAATTGTAAGAAAAACATATTTTTCAAGGAACAGCGTCGTCATTGTTTAAAGATGAAAAACTGCATTCATAATTTTTTGGTGGGACTAGTATGAACACAGCATCTCTCTTAATTCCTATTTTTGTACCTACGTATTTATTGTATTTACTAGTTATTATAATTGATTATTTTTAGATACCTTTGAAATGTCTTCGTAATGCATCGATTTTGTACGCCAACCGATAAATACTGTACTTAATGTCGTTGAAAACTTGGATTGAATCAATTAATCTATGAAACTGAGGGTGATCAAACTGCTGCTTCCCTGTCGCTTGGCTAAAAATTAAACCAACATTCAAAATAAATTCAGTAACAACACGATATTAAATGGAAAAGTTTATTATTAAAGTGAAAGTACCCACTCAATATAACACGGATATCCATCATCATTTTCAATTTTTCCCCAATTTTTATTAATCGAAGCCATTTCACATTTGAACTTTTGAGCAGAGAGCTTTTGAGCACAAATTAACTAGCTTTTGAGTTTTTGACAATTTGAACATAACGTTGACATAGTAGTTTTTTTTTTAATTTACCCCAATCGGGAAGGCAAAGGAAGCTGAGTTCATACAGCCAATACAGTAGTATTTTTCTTCTGGAGTTATTTACATCGAAATGCATTGGTGAGATGTATTTCAGTGCTTTACCGGAACTTTAGGCAGCAACTCTTCACAGTTGAACCTTAAGATCTGTGGGAAATTGTATAATAAAACGACAACCTCCCAATGAACGCCCCATTTCATCGTTGTGGTTAATGTTGTGTAAACCTGGTGAAATTCGCATAATAGTGATCCATTAGTGATGAACAGTGTGTGGAAACAGTGAATAAGATGAAATGGAGTGTTCGCTGGGAGGTTATCGTTTTACTGTATAACTTCTTATAGAGCATCCCATGAAGGTCCAACTATTGATTGATTGAGAAGTCCCGGTAAACCATCAAATGCATCTCACCATTATATTTCGATGTAAATAACTACAGAAGAAGAAAGAAAGAACTGAATTGGCTGTATAGACTTAAATTCTTTTGCCTTCCCCATAAGGGGTAAATTAGACAAAAAAAATTGTATTCTCCGTCTACAAGTTTCACGTAGTTTCAATATGCCATAGACACAATAGAGCAAATTATTGTTTTCATTGTCGGCATTTTAAACATGTCATTTGTCCATCCAATCACAAGACGGTAACTTATTTTTACGCCAATCAAAGTTCTTCATCACAACTTGATTTTTGATACCATTTCGTCTTCGTAAAGGAGACAGACGCCATTTTGCTAGCGTCATTTGGTGCTTGGTGGCGGCGTGCTGAATTTCAACGTTATTGTCTGAAATACCGCGCGTAGATTAAAATATTGTGAAAAGTTTGTGTATAAAATGTCGTACCAGTCTAGCGTAGCCCAGGACAGCTTAGCTGCGGCTCAATTAGAAATGACCGGTAACCCCAATGCGTTAGCTCTCCGCCGTCCGTTCGACCCAGTGGCGCACGACTTGGAAGCTAGTTTTCGTCTTACGAGATTTGCCGATTTAAAAGGTAGAAGTTGTAAAGTGCCTCAAGATGTTTTGGGAAAACTTGTGGAATCTCTTCAACAAGACTACTCATCGCAAGATGACCAGTTCCTACATGTGGCTATCCCGCGCATCGGTATCGGTCTAGATTGTTCGGTGACGCCTTTACGACATGGAGGGCTGTGCCTGGTACAAACCACCGACTTTTTCTACCCATTAGTCGACGACCCTTACATGATGGGCAAGATCGCGTGTGCTAATGTGCTTAGTGACCTGTACGCTATGGGTGTTACTGAATGCGACAACATGCTGATGCTCCTCGGTGTGTCAACCAAGATGACGGAGAAGGAGCGTGACGTTGTAATCCCTCTTATAATGCGAGGATTCAAAGACTCTGCTTTGGAGGCTGGCACCTCTGTCACTGGCGGTCAGACGGTTATCAACCCCTGGTGCACAATTGGAGGGGTTGCCACTACTATTTGCCAACCAAATGAATATATTGTACCTGATAATGCTGTTATGGGTGATGTACTAGTGCTAACAAAGCCACTTGGCACTCAAGTTGCTGTAAATGCTCATCAATGGCTTGACCAACCGGAACGCTGGAATAGAATCAAGCTGGTAGTAAATGAAGAGGATGTGCGTAAAGCTTACCATCGAGCAATGGATTCCATGAGTCGTTTGAACCGTATTGCTGCACGCTTAATGCACAAATACAATGCCCACGGTTCTACTGATGTAACTGGATTTGGTCTCCTAGGACATGCCCAGACATTGGCATCACATCAAAAGAATGAAGTCTCTTTTGTTATCCACAACTTGCCTGTGATTGCTAAGATGGCAGGTGTTGCTAAGGCCTGTGGCAATATGTTCCAATTACTTCAGGGACATGCCCCTGAAACCTCTGGAGGCCTTCTGATCTGCTTGCCTCGTGAGCAGGCTGCTGCATATTGCAAGGATATAGAGAAACAAGAGGGCTACCAGGCTTGGATTATTGGTATTGTAGAAAAGGGCAACCGTACTGCTCGCATCATTGACAAGCCACGAGTCATTGAAGTGCCCGCCAAGGACTAAATAAACATTAATGAGAGTTTAAGACAATGAATATCTTTAATTAAAAAAAAAAAAACAATATGATAGATAATAAACACTAAAATGTTTTATGTTTAGAAGAATTCTAACTTTCATTTTGTAAGAATCTAAATAGATTCCTTCTACAGTAAAATATAATACAAAAATTTTCCAAGTTTAAGTTGACATTTTAACTAAGTCTATAAAATATGCATTTTATGGAAATCTAAAAGATAAGTGTTTTGTGTAAACTAGGTCTATATTTGATGTTTATAATATTAAACTATAGTTAAGTATGAGGTATCACTATTAAAATTAAGTGAACATTTTCCATTAGGTTTTACCTAAGCAATCATTTTTTGCAGCTTAAAAATGAAGGAGGTGTATCTGCAAATTGAGATAATATTAGAATAAAGCTATTTTTCAGTCAAAATAAAAATGTTGTTTTATTTTTGTCTAATTTTGGAAAAGCATTAATTTATGATATAGCATTATTGGTGCATTTAAATCTATTATTATTAATATTTCAAAGTTTGGTCACTTATTGCCCAGCCGAAATTGATGCAGCCTGCAGGCAACCACTAAGAAAAGATATAAGGAACTTGACCATTATGGAGAAGAAAGCTTGGCCTTGTTTGACAGATTACCAAAGTATTATTGTCCATTTGATTTGATTGGATATAGAAAAGTTGCAGGGGGGGGGATATTATACTATAGATGTATAAACACACCGAGACTGGAAAGTGCAACCCTGTGTTCACACAAAGTGCACCCCCACAGGGAATTGAAGCCGGAACCTCTGATTAGCGGCCAGGCATGGTGACTTACTATGTCAATCAGGTCGTCCGTGAGTATCTTATATAAGGGAGTCCCACTATGTTTGACACTGTTATTTAGCATAAAATAATCCTTATGATGATACCCTTTCGATCGGTATGATAAAGCTACAAGATGATTATTTTTCTCATGTAATGGGTTAGATTCCCGGTTCAACCATGTAATTATTTATATATCTATAAATGCAGTTTAAATTCAAATAATTTCATCTTTCAGTAAAATGTTCCATCAACAGTATTCAAGGTTCTACTTTCCCTCCATGTGACATATCCGTGGGACGCCCTGTATAGCTGTCCCCCGCGGGAATTCCATTATAAAATATAAATATCAACCTTCCTCATGAATCACTATCTATTAGTTAAAAGCGCATGAAAATCCGTTGCGTAGTTTTAAAGATCTAAGCATACATAGGGACAGACAGCGAGAAGCGACTTTGCTTTATACTATGGACTAGCTGTCCTTCGCGGTTTCACCTGCGGTAATTTCGGAGTTCCTGCGGGAATTCCAGGGTAAACTATACAAATAAACCTGCCTCTTTCTATCGGTGAAATTTGAAAACCGCATGAAAACCCTTTCAGTTGTTTTTGAGTTTATCGCGGACAGACAGAAAGTGAGACGCGGTGAAGGACTTTGACAATATTATGTGATATCACTAGTTGATCCCCCACGGCTTAACGCGCTTCTTTAGTTTCGGAATTTCCTTGGGAATCTTACTAATATTATAAACGCGGAAGTTTGTAAGTATGTATGGATGGATGTTTGTTACTCTGTCGCGCAAAAACTACTGGATGGATTTAAATGAAACTTTACAATAATATAGCTTATACATCAGATTTACACATAGGGTACTTTTTAACCCGGAATTCCCGCGGGAACTCCGAAATTAACGCGGGTGAAACCGCGGGGCACAACTAGTAGGTAAGTACATAAAGAGAAAATGACAGTAATTATTTCAACGTTGTATAGGTATTACGAGGCGTTTCTACCTGATAAAGAGTAGAAATACCCGGTACTAGAAATAATATAAGTTTTATGCAAATAAATATAATATTTATTGTTATAATATATTGAGTCGTATCAATAGTAAAACTAATGTTGTGTGAATTCACAGGAATATTAGATTCCATAAGTCAGGTTCAGCAGTTATGTACTTATGTGATTACTAAGAAATTAACAGATATTTTTAATTTTCTGGTTCTTTGGAACCTTGGAGTCCAAATTAACCAATAATAACTTTTAAATAGTGATCTAAGTAGGTATTGTGTTCAAATTGTCTTAATATTTTAGTTAATTACCTAACATTGTTTTAATGTATTCTAACAAAATTAACAATATGTATTTAATGGATTAGCTTCTTACAAGTACACACCCAGTAACTGTATTTTAATAAAAATCAAGTTTAACACCACTATTTTAGAAGTTATATTTCAATTAACTGTAACTATAGCAAATAATATACATCTAATTTCTATTTTAAACAAAATCAAACTGTAAAATATCTGAATTAGGTAAGTAATAGGTATTATAAAAGTACAAGTCAATTATGCAATCTTACATTTAGATACAAAATTGCTCTATCACACAACCAAGTGCACAATTTTGTTAACTAAACCGCAATGTGGATTTAACAAAACGAAACAAAACGAAAACAGTATGGAAAAGCAGGCAAAGAGTGGGATACAAATCTTATGATGCTCAAAGTTTACTTAAAACAACTAAATAAAGTCAATGGAAGAATTAACTAAGAAAATTACTTGGACAGTAATAGGCTTGTTTCCGGGGTATGAAAATCAAAATTCTATTTAGTCCGCCTTGTAGATTAATAAAAAATATTGGACACATATTTTTTGTAGCATGTTGTGACCATTTCTGATTATGGACGTAAAAAATGAAAAAAATACATGTCCAATATTTTTTATTAATCTACAAGACGGATTAAAAACAAGTCCATTACAATGCGATACTGTAAAAAAGCACTTAAATTACTGAACACATTCATTAAAATTTAGGGGTCTTTTTTTTTCAAAAGTACCACAGTGCACACTAGGTTAAAAATAATTTTATACTATCAGGTGCTGATATTAATTTTATAGTTTAAAACACTATATGCAAAACTTCAAATAAATCCTTTTGCTGTATGGAATGAGTACCTAATGTTACAGTCCAATAAGAAAAAAACAATATTGACTTTTTCTCTTGTTGATTTAAAATATCACTTGTTATAATTTATTGAAATATATTATCCATTATTAATTTAATTAATAAATGATAAAAAACGAAATACTTAAAAACATCTTTGAAGAAATGGCACCTCATTATTCCCGATGGTTATTTGAAAAAACTCAAAAATCGTCAAGATAATGGTGTATTTATTTGTTTATACTCAGAAGTATCAAAGTTAGTTACAAAAATGCCATTATACTTCGTGAAAAGTCTATAACTGAAGCACAAATCAACTGCTGTTTGTGTGTGGACACCATTTTTAATTTACTGGTGAGTGCAAGCACGGTCTCTTGCGTGGTCGGACATCATCACCATTGAGTTCAACCTGACTCTGGTCACGCTTCTTAGGTGATGGATTGTTCTGGAAAAATACCATTTAAATTAGAAGCAACTACTGCTACTACAATAAAAACACATTATTCAGATTCACTTCACCTTACTTCACCTTAAAATAAATACTAACGTTTTAATAAATAAAGAAAAGAAAATAAGAGGGAAATAAAAAGTGATAGATTGATTAAAGACTAAGAACCTCCTTTTTTAAAGTTGGTTAAAAACAACTGACAATGAGAAGTGAAGGAAATAAAGTATGAATAAGTTGTACCAGTTATACTAAACATATAAGGTGTACATACATAATATAATTTTACCTTTTTTTCCCACTGCTGGTGTAGATATCTTAACAATATATTTGTCTTTTCAGTAACTATAACTGAAAAAGAATGTGGTCAATAAGTATGCATATGATATAGTTTCAGGATGGTTATTATACCTTACAACAAATAGTGTCTAAATCTATGAAATATTGTCATACTTAGTAATTTTACATTATAAAACTAGTTTTAGTATTTCCACCATTTTATTTATTATTAAGGGTTGACAGCCCAAGGACATAACCTATATATGCTTTTCAAAGACAAATTAGTTACTAGTTCTTGGGAATGCAATACTTTAGTGGGACAAAAATATTCTAGTTTTGACCTTATCTAGTATTTTTGCATGATGTGTCCTATTACAGGCTAGGTGTGTTTACAATCTTTGACACCATCACCTAACATCAAATGGACTGTGGTCAAACACCTAGCTGATCAACCATCAGCTCAAAATTACAAGCATTAGCACACACTAAAAGGACCTCACTATATAAATTTTTCCCTAAAATCAATCTGGATAATTTTGATACATGAATGTGGATCACTGATAGTTATATCTGTGACATTGACCCTATAGGAATAATGGTTAGTTTGTTATCTTTAGATACGTCATCTGGTCAAATTTATCATAGACATAGACATATACTTTATTTGGCATCAACATCAAAATACCTTAAAGTTTCAAATAATAAATCATAGTTCGCCCAGAATGGAGTCAACTTACTTTGTTCAGAAGGTATGTCCTTAGTGGGTAGATATATCGAGGGTCTCTTTGAACAATTTCTGATGCCGTGATCGGTATTAAAAAGTGTAAAATTATGTTCGTCATACGACGGCAAATCCTTAAGAAACTCCATCACTGACTGCAATGAAAACACAAAAAAAAATTAGTCAATAAAATATCAAGGACTCGCAAAAAGCATGGTGCGCAATACATTCACTTTTTTAGAAACACAATGGTTTTTAACGAGTCTTACCATTGTAATTCAATGGTGATATAAATTGTGGGTATTTTTACAAAATGAATAATTTGCTAAAGCAAACAATAAACACAAAAATATTCTAAAATAAAACACCAAAGACCGCGTACCTAAAACTGTACAACCAGAAGTCAGAAGATGAGAATGACAGCACAAATTAACTTAGACTTATGTCTAAAGAAATGACAGGCCAGGCCACAGACGTCAGACAGCCATAAAAACAATGTTGCTACTTGGCACTTGGCAGGCTGAGTTTCATGAAGTTGTAACTGGTAACAATAAAACATTATAAATTATACATCACTAGCTGACCCACGCGGTTTCACCCGCAATGATTTCGAAATTCCCGCGGAGTTGTTCCATACAAACTTTGCAACCTCTTTTCTTCCCTTTAGGCTTTGATTATATACTCCCTATACTATTTAATCAAAGCCTTTAGAACACACAAAGAACACAACCTCCAAGTTTCAGGTCTCTACAATCAGCGGTTTAGGCTGTGCATTGATCCGTCAGTCAGTCATTCAGGAGACAGGACAAAGCATTTTATATGTATACTAGCTGTCCCGCGCGGTTTCACCCGCGATAATTTCGGAGTTCCCGCGGAATTGTTCCATACAAACTTTTCAACCCCTTTTCATCCCCTTAGGGATTGAATTTAAAAAAAAAAAAATTTCATATCGGATATATGTATACATCATACAAAGAACACACCCTCCAAGTTTTAGGTATCTACGATCAGTTTAGGCTGTGCGTTGATCTATCAGTCACTCAGGACAAAGGATTTTATATATACATATAGAATAATATACAGAAATGGGCAATCAATCCAGTGTTTAGGTTTAAACCCGATTTAAATTTGGTCATTCACGGGCTTTTATCGGGCTTAAACCGAGTTGATTATGATTGCCCATCTATTATTCCTACACTATTGCGAATCCAAAGAAACTAAGTATTTTTTCTACGGCTTTCTAAACGTCCTTCTTCTATTGCAAACAGTCGAGTGAACGTGGTTCTTTGTCTCTCGTGTTACATAAAGTTGGTAATAGAAAAGAATAGAAATTATATTATAAAGCGACACCCTGCCTCCCACCAATTCCATGCCTCCTCATATTTCTAACACAGAAGAATATGCTACTGTTATTGTTCTGAGATTTCTAAGAAAATTTGACAAGTACACACACACGCGCAACACGTGCACGTACAAACCGGCCGTCTTTACTTGTGATTTGTATGGAGTGTCACCGGATTGGTAATCTCTATTCTTTGCTCGTGTCGCCATAGACATAATAATAGGATAGAAAATGTTTCATCCATGGTTTACACCTCAGAAGAATAAGTTATTCTTCTGAGGTTTACACCAAAACCAGAGATCACTGAGCTTAATGATGAAAAAGGCGGGAAAGTAGTAAACTCCTTAGGTAGGTATCCATTTTCACTTTTCAGCATCTAAAAATTCAACAACAACAACAATTTGTTTCGCAATGCAAAACTTGATCAAAGCTAATTTCAATAGAACTTACAATCCCTGTGTTCGACAAAATGCTCTTTCTGATATAAAAAGATTGCTTACATCACGAGATACGTCAGCTCAAAATAAAGCTTGTGGTTACTTGATCGAAGTAGTAAATCGATATAGTATAAATACGGCAGAGAGAGCTCGTATGATAGAATATTTACTTAACAATGATATCATTGTTTTCCTCTGTGAAGCTACATCTAACTTGGATTACTCTTTATTTAGGTAGGTACCTACGTTAGGTACTTTACAGTTTACACTTTTTTATCAGTTACCTATGCCAGATCAAAATCGGTTTAAGATCGGAAGTCGGAACCAAATAAAATATAATATAAAAATATAAAATATAATATAAATACTTACACTTCGTAGCTTCTCTGTTTGTGTTTGTGCTTTTTCTACATTAATTCGGTCTAATAAATGCCAATGTGTGTCTGTTTGTTACGCTTTTACACCTTAAATACTCAACCGTTCATCACGTGCATTAAGCTATCGCATAATTTTCCTGTCCCACACCGATAAACTTTTATTTTTTTTATTATAATATAATATCACAAAAGTAGGTACCTACCCACCTAAATGGCAGAACCAATGTCCTCGGTTCCCGCCGAAAACTCCCAGTCAATATCGACATAGTCATCGATTTTCGTAGAACGGTTCTGCAATGCGTACGCTTGTTATGGCTGCAACGTCGTTTCTTTGCGGAGGAGCACGCCGCCCATGCCGCGTCGGCCGCTTTGCGGGCTTTAGCACATTACTCCGGCAGCGGCTCTCACGCTGCTGTTGATGTTTGCTTGCATTTCCTCTGCGATCTGCTTAACGGGTAAGAAGTAGTACCTAGTAGTATAATCGGACAAAGAGAACGTCCAGATAGTCCGATCGATCGGAGTTATACAAGATGCTATAAAAAGTTGAAGTCATATTTAAAGATTGTGATCTGGCAATCTGATAAAATAATTTGACCGTGGTATTTAGCTCAAAAACCTTAATTCAAAATTTCATAACCAAAATAAAAAAATATTTTTATAGACCACTTTCACAACAAAACAAACATGTAACATCACTGAGAAGGTCATAAAATGGTTAAGGGTGACGGGTTCAAGGTTATTTGATGCAATTTATTACCCTTGGGGTTAATGTTCATAACAGCAAACCTATCAAATTTTTGGAAAGTTTATTTCATGGTACTTACCGATTCAGTTACTAGTATCAACACGATCACGTCACGTCACGTCAACACGTTCACCAACGTGAATACGATCGTCAAAATATATGACTCCACCTTTCTGTAACATCCTGTATCTTTACTAAAGTGAAAGTGAGTTTGTTTTTTGTTAGTTGGTTTGTTTGTTTGTTACACTGTCACGCCTCAACGGCTCAACCGATCATCATGAAATGCATACACGTTGTCAGGGGCACAGCACAGAGAAGGACATAGTGTACTTTTATCCTGGAACTCCCGCGGGATCTTCGAAGTTACCGCGGGTGAAACCGCGAGGAACAGCTAGTAGGAAGCAATGTTCATTAACCGACTTCAAAAAAGTTCAGTTTGACGTGTAAGTATGTTTGTATGTTTGTGCACGACTATCTCGCGTTTGGTTGAACCGATTTTGATGCGGTTTTCGTTAGCAAAAGTGAGTTAACCTGCCCAACCTTAAAATCGCATGATAGCAAAAGTTGATATATGGACATAGATAAGCAATAGTGTGTTAACCCACACTGGAGAAATTTTGAGTAAATCGTGTTTTAAAAGTAGGAGCGCCATTTGTGTCAACATTTTTATGTTCAATATTTAGATACATATCTATTTAAGCAATGTAATACGGTAAACACATATTTAAAAAACATTCCCTAACTCTCAATAAATCGTACTGAATCAATAATTTAATTTTGTTGGTTAACATGTTATTGCTTATCTGCGTCCATATTATGTAAAGGAAGATTCACGTTACACCGTGTCGCGACCGGGCCAGGGATACGGCGTAACGTGAATCTTCCTTAACTCTTTTACAGTATTAGCACCTACGAAACATTATCACCTTTGTCCAACCAAAGCGCTTTCAGCGTCGAACAGCTGCTGGCTTGCTTAAGCTCCATAGCGCCACGCATCAACGCGAACACTGGCACAATTTTATCAAGTGCTCTAGTGCTACATGCGTTAGTTTCTTACCAACCGGCTGGTTTAGCTGTCACAGGCTGCACATCGGCATTATTGGCGGAAGTTTTGGACAAATGGTTCGGTTTAGTGATGGGAGCATTAAATCATTCGATGTTTGTTAACGATACGGCTGGACCTGGAATGTTCTATGCGGTCTTGTGTCAACTGGGAATAGACGTTATAAGGTGGGTAGTATATAATATGCTTTTAAGCTGAGCAATATGTTTAGAACTTGAATATATACTTATCTAGTTCATAGTTGGCGCCATCAATTGGCATTACTTTGTACTTATTATTTTTCTTTACATTATTTTTCTTGATAGAACTTCTTCTAGATAGCTTGCAACAGTTAATAGTCCGATCAGGTGTGGATCTAGGATTTGGTTGGGGGGGCACTTTTGGTTAATTTTTTGGATATACAGGGTCAGAAATTTTTCTAAGGTCTTATTAAAGCACCTGTTTTAGTCGTCAGGGGGGAGGGGGGCAAATGCACCCACTGCCCCCAAATAGATCCGCGCCTGAGTCCGATAGATAAACCCAAGATAAACCAATGACTTCTACACAAATTGATCCTGTTACCTATAAATCTACGTTTTATAGATTCATAAAATTATTAAAAACTGATCAACCGAAACCAGATTTAGTCCATACAATACTTGTTGATGTGCAAGAGATAAAATTGCTGAGTGAAAACGCTTTTAAAATGAGTAACGCGGTTCAACAAACGATACAAGAGCTCGTTGTTATTACTAAGGTCAGCAGAATCCTTATTATCCATACTTCTATACTAATACTATAAAGAGGAAAGATTTGATTTTATGTTTGTTTGTTTGTTTGTTACGATTTCACTCAAAAACTACTAGACCGATTTAAAAAATTCTTTCACTATTAGAAAGCTACATTATCCCTGAATAACATAGGCTATATTGTAATCCGGAATTCCCGCGGGAACCCCGAAGTTATCGCGGGTGAAACCGCGCGGGACAGCTAGTTACATAAAGGCGAAAGTGAGTTTGAATTATAGATTAATAATCTACCTAATAATAAAAATCTGCTTAACTTTATCCGACTTATTTTCATGAAAAGGTAACATAGATTTTTTTATGTATTCAGGAGAATCAAAACCATATCTCTACAGAAGAGTACACCATATTTCTAAAATTCCTGCTAAATTATTTCACCGAAAATTCTAATCCGCTACAGGACCTGAGTGAAACATTATACTCTAAAGGATATCTGACAATGCTACCTCAAGCTTCAATAAAGAGGTCAACTTTTCTTTCTAATGTACAATATAAGTAATTATTGTTTGGACGCAGATAAGCAAAACATGTTAACCCACAAACTTAAGTTATTGATTCAAAACGCTTTATTGAGAGTTATAGAACGTTTTTTAATTATGTGTTTACCTTATTACATTGTTTAAATACCAAAAAAATATTAAACATAAAAAAATGCTGAAACAAAATGACTTTAAAACGCGATTTACTCAAAATTTCTCCAATGTGGGTTAACACACTATTGCTTATCTATGTCCGTTTATAATGAAAATTCCGGGAAATAAAAATTATTCTATTCTATTTACGAGCTAGGTGAACATACTGTATCTAACTGTTGTCTGTGGGTACAGATGTCTTTCATCTAATTCTGAGTAGTTAATGCGTAATTGTGAAACCAATATCCAAAAACATAATATTTAACATAATAATGATAAGATAATATTTATAAATCGTCCAGAAACGACGCGACAGTACGAAAAATAAGCACGCTCGTGTTAGGCGAAATTTTAAAAGGCTTAGCTGAAAAATATCTTCAAATACACAACACAGATCACGACGAAGAAACATGTGCTAGAATCATTCATGTAAGAAAAATAATTGTTATTGCGTTCGCAATATAGTCCAATTTACTACAACACATAAAACTTTTCCATTGCAGACAGGTTTGATTGATCTGCAATATGGGATAGAAAAACCCAATAACATCGGAGTGCAGTTACAGAAAAACCAACCTTATAGCTTATTGATTTATATTTACTTCTATTGTCAATCCTCTGAGAAGTATTACCTTTTATACCTACCTACTTTAATTGCCGTTTTAAATTAATGTCTCTAAAAAGCTGTACAAATAATAATTTTCAGTCCGGAAGAAGTTACAGCCCCATTACTGCCATATTTGCTTGAACACGTTTTGCTTCTTCCCGAATCATACAGACCACCGCCTTTTATTGTGAAGGCCCTCTGGCTTGTTTTCGCTGTGAGTTTTTGATCGATCTTTTTAATCGTTTCGATACACTATCTAAAGATTCGTGGTAAGTGGCATGGAAGCTTCAAAAGTTCTACCATATTATGTGCGTGTACTATACGATATTTATAGGTAGGAACGAATCCTCGTTAAAGATCTCCTCTACACTTATCTAAAAGGACCTCCTTTGTATAAATGTGATTATTGATATAAAACAAACAGCTGCACCTGCACAAGCTGCTATTTTTGCATCCATTAAATGGAATTTCTCAAACAGATGTCGACAATATCCAACGGATCTCTAAAGACTCTTGAGGAGAGAGTTTTCTTGGAGAAAGCCACTGGCCGCCTGGTAGACATGCTTTACCCGGAACCCTCTGTTTATTACACGCACAATCCTGCCGTGCTGCTCTGGGCTTTCACATCTCAGAGAATCCCTAATTATGTCAGACAACAAGTTGTAAGTCATAAAGTAACTACTCATCGTTTAATTTGCAAAGAATTTTATCTGTGGGCTTAATTCTAGTTTAGTTATTTCTCTGAACGTCATTATTTTGTAGATAGATAGATTTATTTCTAATGTATTCGAAAAGTTAGTCTGACAAAATAATAATTCAATAAATGACGACGCGAATTTTTATTTCGAGCTCTCCCAATGGCTGTCGTTAGAAGATACGTTACCAATCGACCTTTCAAACAAACCAATACTATGGGAGCTGCTACTTCATTTAGTGACACGAAGCAACGATAAGCGCGTCACATTCAACTGCTTGAAGGCACTGCAGGACGTCCTTGGGAACAGCAACGAAGAGGATAGGCAGGAGTTTGCCGCGTTGATATGGTCGATGCTGCCTGGAGTGCTGGCCAAAGCTCTGATTGAATGCGACTTTGAGAACGGTAATTAGTTGTCAAGTAGGTTAAGGCGCGTTAGAGATGTAGGTACCTAGTTTTCAAAACGGGTCTTAGGGGGCCGATCATGGGCCGATCATCCAATTACGTAAAATAAAAACCGCTCCTGCATCGATAGGAGTCTTTAACTTCCCACCTACCGCACTGTTGTGGGAGTAAACTATAGAGCAAATAAAAATTGTATCGATTCTTTTATTGATTAAACCAAAACAAAAAGTGTCAAAAGCTTATTCTCAAGATAGACCGGAAATAGGTTTTTTTACTAAGCGACAAGCTCCTGTCCAACTTTTAACTTCCAGCACCAAATATCAGCCACTTGCTAGATCTGGCAACGACAGAGATACCTCTAGAAGTGGATCAATCTCTTTACCTCAAGGTGGCTGTGCTAGTGACAGCTATATTCACGAAGAATTCAGCGCGTGACACTGAGATGACAGATACTGGACACCATTACGAATACGTCTGCTTGAAGTTGACTTTGTATTTGCTAGGGCTGGCGAACAACCAGAACGATAATAGAGGTAAGAAAGTCTGGGCTGTCTAGTTGACTATGGAATAGGACTCTATGCGAGTCAACTATTAAAATTGAGCTCTATATTTCTCAATAAAAATTATCGTATCCAGACCATAAGTTGGCATTTTTGGCATAAAGATTTCTGCATCTTATACATCCAAATACGTTCAGCAGTTTATAATAGAGATGATTGAGTTGTGAGTACCTAACAAACATCTAAACAGTATCTTTAGCAATCAGGATATTTTACCTCCAGGGTTTTCCCTAACCTGGATTAGAGGTTAGAAACTGATTAAAATAGGAGTCGTTTTTTATTTTGGTTGCAAAATTAACACTCCACGAGAAATCCTATAACATAAGAATTCCCTGGGGAATTTTGTACCCTATTTTCTGTATCCCTGTTAAATGGTTAAGACTTAAAAGCGTAATAAAATAAACAAACATTCGCATTTATAATATATATTATATATTAGATATTATAATAAAATTCCCCAGGGAATTTCGAAATGAAAAGCACTCTCTGTTTCTGGACCATCCTAAAGTACCTACGTCACACGTTAAGGAAGACAAGGAAGGAAGGGGTGACATTGTTTGACAAGGGGTGGGAGGGGTCCAACGTTTGTGAAGTCACATTTTAAAATCTTACACATCTAAGGCCGCACTCAGAGTCGTTTTAACAATTACTTAATTTTATGTAAAGGTTTTTAAATCAAAACTGCCGTAGTCAGCGACGTTAATTAAATTAATGTTAATTGGCATTTAGTGAAATTTAGTTAAATGCCAAATAAAAATAATTTAATCTTTAAAAAAATCTCTGAGGGCGATTAGTTTTTTTTTTAATCTTTACTTAAAATTAAGTAAATAATCATTAAAAAAACTCTGAGTGCGGTCGTTAGTGTTAAAATG
Source organism: Zygaena filipendulae (assembly GCA_907165275.2). Taxonomy (NCBI): domain Eukaryota; kingdom Metazoa; phylum Arthropoda; class Insecta; order Lepidoptera; family Zygaenidae; genus Zygaena; species Zygaena filipendulae. Next base: position 2,925,379 of record OU015666.1, read on the forward strand.
CCAAGTAAAGATTATGGCTGATCGCTTTAGTGTTAATCACATACACGAGCCGGGCCGGCTTCCTGCCCGCGGTGTTGTCGGCCACCAACAGCGCAGACGACAGCGTCGCGTGCGCAGCGCTGCAGCTGCTGTCCTATATCGTGCACTATTACGCCAAGTACAAATATCAAGTAAGTGAGAAATTAAAACTGTCATGATTATAAATTATTCGAAATGCAAATGTCTCTACTCTCTACACTAGCCGTTTTCTGCGGGAATTTCTGGATATCCTCTGGAACCATTCGTAACATGATGAAAAAGGTTTTTTAATACAGTTGCTCAAAAAGTGGCGTATTGCAGGGACGTTTAGCGTTCGGGATGTGGGCTATTACATACTCGAGCTTTTTGTTTACCTTTCCCGAACTCGTGCGTTCTCTTTGCCAACTGTCAAAAATGGCGACACGACTTTGACACACTTTTTGCATTGCGAAACGTAGGTTTCGCATTACTAATACGACTAGCGCCATCTCTTGATCACAGTTGGAACTTAGTTGAGTTTGTTGTGTTTTTGATATTTTATTAAATTGCTTAATTTTTTCGTAACTGTATTAAAAATAGTTGTTCAGTACACGTGCGGAACCGTCATTGCAACTAGTTCCGACTGTCAACCCTCACCTTCGGCTGCGCCTCGGCTCGGGTAGACATTTGTCGGAACTCTTTGCAATGACAGGCTTTCCGCACTTATAATGAAATATACTATACTGTGTGTATCTATAATCCATAATTTGCCAAATTTATCTATATGATACAATATTCATCCAGCCGTTCAACAAACAGATGTTGATTCAACCTTACCATATTAAAGGCTGTCCTTATTAAAGTCAACGTCAAGCCGTGGTCACTGGTCAGTGCAGTAGACGTTCAGACAGGTTAAAGGAACTACAAAATACAGTCATATTAGAGTCTAGTTTAGAATCCGATAATAAATACATATAATATAAACTCCCATATAACATATAATATCACCTTAAATTTTATGTGTAGGCAATTTATCTTTCCAGTAATGTTTCCCGGACGTTTGAATAGCTTACGGACCCAATACGATAGTATTAATTAATATAAATTAATTACAATCGTTCACAGTACAACAAGCGATTTAATTTATCTTATACTCGTCCATAACTCATAACTGTTATTTTGTAAAATATGACTCGTATCTATATTAATAATTTATTTCTTAGTATCTAGAATAATTAGATATTTTATTGGCGAATGGGATCATTAAAGAGTTTTTTATATCTTTAAGTATAATTCACGATCCTAGAAGATAAGTTACTACCTTCTGCTCAGAAGAAATTATACCTAAAGCTTTTAACCACTCTTTATCCTTGAATTCTTACAGCGACATATCCAAGAAGAAATCTCGATTTAGTGAAGTTTAAGTTTTAATCAAGCTTAAAATAAGCGTAGGCGGAGTTTGAGCTTTTTCAAGTTAATTGAAATTTGAAATTTAAATTAAGTTGGTTAATGACTATAAGGAGACCCCTATCTAAGCTAGTGCAAAACATAGCAGCATTCAAATTTAGGAGAATAGAGATGTTGACGACTTTTGAAAATCAAAATTCTAATTAGTCCGTCGGTTAGAAAATAAAAAAACAATAGACACGTACCTATTTTTTACTTTTTCATATAAATGAAAATATGCACAGATAAAGTGCATTCGATTTTGGGTGGGGGCTGGTGACGTCACTAACCGCTATAAGCCGCCATACAAACTGTCCAGTTAGTGACGTCACACGCAACTCAATGTATAGCTCCGTTATTTTTGGGTTACGTAAAAAAAATAATACGTGTCCAATATTTTTTATTAATTTACAAGACGAACTAAAAAAGAATTTAGTCAACATGCCTATTGACAACTCTTCTCGCTCTCAAATCCTCAAACATTGTTCTAGCCAAAGACATACCTTCAAATCCAAACGTCCCTGATAATAAAGTCCCTGCGTTGCGACCGCGCAAGCGAACGAGGCGCCTCATTGCTACAGTTCGTGTACATGGTTCTAAACCATGGATTGCATACACCGCTGGTGTTGTCCTATGAGCTAACCACCGAACCAGAAGTGGGACAGCAATGCAACGCGTTGAGGGCGCTCATGTTTCGCATACAAATGGTCTGCTGTCAGGTGAGTCGTGGATCGATTGTGTAAACGGTGGATATAAGGTGACATTACGTGTTTGATAAAGCGTTATAGGAAATGGTTCCTACCTTTCTGGTTAGAGCAGTGTGATTATGTGATTACGGCAGGCTTTTATCGGGTTTAAGCCCAAGCACCGGGTTGATTGCCCAATGCCCATATACCTACTTATGTATATGTACCTACCTATATGCCAATCGCGATTGCAACAAATCGCAGCGACAAATTGTCAGCCAGATTGCACTGTGAGTTTGGCGCTGTAATCGCTGCTATAATCGCAAAATTCTGCTAAATCTGGTCACACTGCTACATATAATATTCGGTTTGGTCTCGTAATTCAAACTGTACCATCATAATTTACGCTTATCAATAACTAGCTGTCCCCCGCGGTTTCACCCACGGTAATTTCGGAGTTCCCGCGGGAATTTCAGGATAAACTATACGTATAAACCTTCGTCTTGAATCACTCTATTTATTAAAAAAACCGCAACAAAATCCGTTGCGTAGTTTTAAAGATATAAGCATACATAGGGACAGACCGACAGCGGGAAGCATCTTTGTTTAGACTATGTACTGAAGTAGATGTAGAATGTTTTAACTATAACTAACTAATTTTATTTCATCTCTATTATACAATTTGAAAAATATCAACAGTGTTATAGTGCTGAATCGTGCACTATTTTAATAAAAGTATCCTATAAATTTAGCATCTAGTTATCTACCAACAAAATACACTAACATAGCCTAAACATTTTTCAATTACTACATGCAGGAATCCAAAAATCAATCGTCAGCCGGTTGGAAAACTCTGAGCGCTATATTCAAACACGCAATAATATTGAGAAACGATCCCAAGTTAGTAGCAACACTTACGTCCCAACCGTGGACGCACGCTCTGATACATTTTCAACTATCGCAAAACATAACTCAAGAATTCTTGACGTTCACTCAAAACTGGCTGACGTTGCTGAGAATCACAATAAAGAAGAATCAAGAAAAAAGAAAGATTTATGTTTCGAAGCGGAGTTTGATCACGAAAACTCTGATGTTGCTCAAAACAAGTTTACATCTAAAGGAAAACGAGCTAAAAGAGTTAAAGCAAAAGACTTTAACGGCAGCTCAACAAATTTTAGAAGAGGTCAAATGTACTTATTGATTTTTTCTAGATGATAGTTAACTACCTACTTATAGGTTAGATATCTCAACTAATGTTTCCATAAAATAAATTGTTAATAAAATTTCAAATGAGGGATTTTTATTTGGTTTTCAACAGGTACCTAATCCTCACTATTATTATAAATGCGAAAGTGTGTTTGTTTGTTTGATACGCTTGCACGCGTTAACTGCTCAACCGATCACCATGAAATTTTGCATACACGTTGCCAGGGATACAGAAAAGGACATCGGCCACTTTTATCCCACAACTCCCTCGGGGACTCCGAAATTAACGCGGGTAAAACTTCATTAAAATTTGCATTACCAAAAAGGATATAGCCATAGGGTATAAGCCATATTTTTATCCCGAACTTTTCATTTGAGAATAAAGAATTCTTAACTCTGAATTTCCGCGGAATCTCCGAAATTAACGCGGGTGAAACCGCGGGGAACAGTTAGTAGTTTGTAAGTAATCTTTTTTGTTCCAATATTAATCGAAAATAATGCATAATACAACGCTTTCTATCATGTCAGAGTGAAGATATTGTTCGTTATGCTATCAGCCTACTTATATCGTGCAACAATTATTTTACTTACACGAATTTTTAAACCTATCCGTAATTCCGTATTACGATACATTTTTTAGAGTAACTGGTTAATATTTGAATTTTATTTCACGCAAATTATATAAACATTTGACATAGATTTTAGTAGATATGAAAAAATTAAAGTAGATACGAAACCGCTTGTAAGTAGATAAGTAATTATTAGATAACGAAACTTAGACGACGACGCGCGACGGCTTGTTATTTCATTCGAACGAGTTTCGGGAAAAACAAAATTCGAGCTACTTTTTTTACTCAGTAGGTAACTATTATTTAATCTGTGCTACTGGGTCATAGTGAATTATAAAAAAAAAATATATTAGATGAGATTTTTTTCTAGACTAAATCTAATAGGTAGTTCATTTTGAAATTAAAAAGTATAATATCCAAGTGCTAAATAACCAAATCACAGACGCAATTTTTATTATAATTTAAGAATTAATTAACTTTCTACATGCTATATCGATTGTCCAAAATATTGCGAAATCACTTTCCATAGTGCATTATACATTCAAAAGGACAAGGGAAACCATAGACAGAGGTTCGATCATAGTCAGGTATGCGCGCGCGCAACGGCGCTTGCATAGAAATGAGTATGGAAAGCCTATGATAAGTTTATCGATACGATAGCGATATCAAACAAGGGAATATGCGAACCCTAAAGAAACATCACAAAATGTCTGAATTTTAGATAACTTGAAATACACTGCTCTATATTCTACAAATACACTGCTATTTGTATAATGTAGAGCCTGATTTAAATTAGTCTAGTGAGTCTCATAAGAAACTTTTATTTAAAATTCAAATTTTATTTAGTTGTTAGTTTGTAAACCTTGTTATTAGTTATTAGTTTGTCCAAAAGTTAGTGTTATTTAATTTGCAAACCTTGTGTGTGTCTGTTGCGCAATAAAAAATTATTCTATTCTATTCTATTCAAATTATATAAATATTTAAAGTTCACAAATAAAACTTTATTTTTAGACACTTGATATTTCCGTGTGACGCGTGCACAGACAAACAAAACATATGAAAAAAAGTATTTGGACTCCTTCACGATAATAATGTCCACTGTGATTGCAATGGGCATGATGACTAAATTTTAATTTTTAGTCCGTCTTGTAAATGAATAAAAAATATTGTACACGAATTTTTCCTTTTTTTACGTAATCGAAAAATGACGGTGATACCTACATTAAGTTAAAATCCGTGTGACGTCACACCTATAGGTAGGTACACTTTATACTTAGTTATGACGTCGTGATCTCGCACTCTTAAACTTTAATGCGTTTTATCTAAGAATGTTTTCAATAATTCTAAAAAGCAAAAAATAAATGTCTATTATTTTTTTATTGTCTAACTGACGGACTAAATAGAATTTTGATTTTTATACCTTGTCATCATGCCAATTAGAAAAAAAAGGATAATTACAATTTTACTATTATACTTACTACTTATTACACCTGATCCCCGAGGTTTGTTTTCAGTTTATTACCTGGGAACTTCCATTATGCAAAACATTCCGGCAAAAATTCTGTAAAATGATAGTGAAAGCCGCATCAAAATTCATTTCATTGCGTTATAGATTAAAAAACTAAGCGGATGCACGCACAAAAGCTGATTGCGATATTGTTTTATAATATTTAAGTATGTAGGTATACTGACGTTTATAATTAGGAAAGTTTTATCGAGTTTGTAAGTTAAATGGCTTGTGACGTCAAGCTAGAAACGTAGGCAAGTATAATTAATTTTTGTGTACACAAATTAAAATAAAAGATGTTGGCCATTAAAAATATGAAATTACCACACAACTATTAAGTTATAACTAACAAGTAACCGTCCATATGAAGTTATCGTGCATTATGTATATGTGATAGGCATTATGTAACTTTCTATAAGTCGCACATTAGATGTCTATTATTATCCGGTTTCCGTGGAAACAGCTTCCCGAGTGTGCGGCAAACAATTTGCACGTCGTCGTAGGAAATGCAGTGCCTACAGCAAAGCGTACCTAACATAAGCCCGTTTTAAACTTTTGGTGCGAAACGTACAGTGCTGAAGTATAGAGTTCTCAAATGGGCTAGTTGACTAATTTTTTTTAGTCGGATTTGTAGATTTTTTCTTTTTTTACGTAATCAAATAATAACGGCGATACATTGAGTTGAAATTTCGCGTAACGTCACTAACCAGTGCAGTTTGTATGGGGGCTTATAGCGGTTAATGACGTCACGAGCCCCCACCCTAAATTTTAATGCGCTATATCTATGTATATTTTCATCAATTTGGAAAAGCAAAAAATTCGGGTCCCTTTTTTTTCTAACTGACGGACTAATTAGAATTTTAATTTTCAAAAGTCGTCAATATTGTCTTTAATCTTTGCACGAATAGGCATTAGGTTATAACATGCAGTGCATGAACCAGAAAAAAGGATAAATTGGTCAGGACTCAGGAGTTAATCAAGCTCGCACAGTTACGGTTCCTTCCTAAAACACCAATAAGTATAATCGTTAATATCAAGTAACAATATAAAAAAATAAATAAAATTCTTTCAAGTCGTATGTTGCTAAAATTTTTTTTTGGCGCAAAATCAATCTAAAATAAAAAATAAATTAGTTATTGACGAGCTATTTGTGTGCGCATTTTTACGTCGTTCACGTAAAAATTTCCGAGGAAAACTTCTGTAGCAGATAGACGGACAGACAAGGGAGTGGTATCTTTTACGGGTATCTACCGTTATTTACGATTAGATAGAAAAATTGTGTTTCATGCCACGCGTTATAAAATAACCTGAGATTTTAAACGCTGACGTGAAGAAAATCAAAATATCATCTATGACATTTTCACGCGAAGATTAAATTTGACAAAATTTAATTTCCCTGACACTTTTTACCTCCCCCGAAGACAGCATGCGCCGGCGCGCGTCCAACTCTCTACGCTAGTCGCTCGCAAGTCTCGTCGCGAACGGCACATTGCACTCCTGCGCATACTACCAATACATTTAACTTAAACTTCGAACCTTGTTCAAGAAAAGTGTAGTGACAGTGATGAGCAGTGGACCTCCAATTTATTTGTGACCTTTAAAAATAAAATGTCACCAACCCGGAGATCGAGCCCGATGAAAATGAACGGTATGTACATACCTACTGCACTCGTAGGTATTTTCTTTAACACTTTAATTAGGACTTAAAGTCATTACAAACAGTTGTACTTAATATTTGAATATATGATTACAAACTAGATAAATATTGAAATAGAAAATATGCATAGGTATCTAATCTAGGCAATTTCAGAAATTACAATAGGTATGATGTGATGTGACAAGTAGGTATTCATATTTAGGTTTAATTTCTTCCATTTAATGCTAATTAAAAATAATTCGCTTTATTAATATTCAATATTAATATTGTTATGCAGGAACTTCAGTATTTTTTGTTCGAAGTCTATAAATTATTCAAACAAATTTCTTTCCGATGAATTATTGTTGGGTATGTAAGTAGATATTGCAAGTAAACATTTGCCTCGCAACGGCAATGACTGCGGGTATAATTGTCTACAAAAGTATAGTCTGAGTTAAATCGACAGATAAATATTCATCTACATAATATAAATATTGAATTCGTCTCATACTCCATACAAAACTTATTCCATTCTCAGATTAACCCTTCTACTAATTATCTGAAGATTCAAAATTCGGCATTTAAACTACTAATAATAAGAATTCTTTGTAAATAAGGGTGGAAGTGTAAATTTTATATTACACTAGCTGTCCCCCGCGATTTTATCCGCGGATATTTCGGAGTTCCCGCGGGAATTCCGGGATAAAAACTATCCTATCTTTTAAGTTGGACCATATTATAAATGGTTGCAAAATTTTATCAATATCCGTTCAGTAGTTTCGGAGTCCATCGCGGACAAACAACGTGACACGTGATTTATATATATTATTAAGATTAAGATAAGATTATTAAAATACGATATTAGTAATATCTTTAATGGGCATAATGACTGAACTTTAGTCCGTCTTGTAGGTAAATAAAGAATATTGAACACTTGTTTTTCCTTTTTTACGTAATCAAAAAATTACGGCGACATATGGAGTTGAAATTTCGCGTGACGTCACACCTAAGTACACTTTATACTTAGTTATGACGTCGCGACCTCCCACTGCTAAACTCTAATGCGTTTTATCTAAGTATTTTTTCAATAAATCGAAAAAGCAAAAAATACGTGTATATTATTTTTCTACTATCTAACTGACGGACTAAACAGAGTTTTGATTTATATACTATGTCATCATGCCCATTGATATCGGACTATGCGTAATGTAACGTAAATATTATAATTTTATTATGGCGCATAAAACTGCCCCGTTACTTGAATTAATGAACTAACTACTATCAAGTACTAGCGAGTAGGTACATTCGGCAACGCAAGTTAAACTGTAAGGTGTCGACGGTAAATCATATTTTAAAAACCTAGGCACCTAAATCATCTACTAAGTACTAAAATTTCCAAAAAAAACTAATAAATCAGTTAAGACTTAAGGTATTATTATCATAATATAATACCTTAAGTCTTAACGATGTGCCCCGCGGTTTCACCCGCGTGAAACGTATTTATAACGGGTGGATACGATAATACGGCAATAAATAAAAACACCGGCAATACTAATATATAAGAGTACTAGCTGTCCCCAGAGATTTCATCCGCGGTAATTTCGGAGTTCCCGCGGAGGTTGCGGGAAAAAGTACTCTATGTCCTTCAGTTCCCGGGGGAATTCCGGGATAAAAACTATCCTATCTTTTAAGTTGGACCATATTATAAATGGTTGCAAAATTTTATCAAAATCCGTTCAGTAGTTTCGGAGTCCATCGCGGACAAACAACGTGACACGTGATTTATATATAATTATTAGAATAATGAACTCTACTCTACTAATTTCTACTTTGTTTCACAATTTTTTTTTCCGACACCAGATTTAAATTAAACAATGCCTAAATAGTGCTAAAAATATTCAATGTGCCTACAGAATAGCGGATTCTACTCTTTTATTGTAGTACTAGCTGGGCCCAGCGGTTTCACCCGCGTGAATTCTGAGATCAGGAACCTTTGCGGACGCAGGCAGAACAACCCGCCAAAGTTTCATCACAATCGGACCAATGGTTTCGAAACGCATAGAGGACAGACATTTATTTTTATTTATAAAGAAGAAGAAGATAGATGAATGAAGAGTTTCAATGACATCTAAATCTCGGGACGTATACCTAGTTTAGTATATAGTAGTAAAATCCTTTAAACTTGTAGCACCAAGAATGCAGTTGATTCATTTAAAACTTTTGTTGTTACGTGTACCTACCTGCAGTTAACTGATATAATTTCCCGCTGATTGGGTTCATGTTGGCGATAAAATGAGAACAAAAATTATACGTTAACGATCTAGAAAACACAACGCACTTTATTAGCGATACATCCGGCACATATACATTATACACATTTAAAAGATAATATTAATTCCAACGAAATATTCCCATTTAAAAAGAAATTACAATTATCTTCAAGTAGCGTTTGATAAGTATCTACTGAGGAATGGACATAAATCCGCCAAACAATGTTAATTTCGTGTTGAATAGAAAGCAAAACGTGATCGATTTCACATTTCACTTCCATTATTGTCTAACAACAATAAATATTAGTATAATATTGTACTTACCTATTAGTAAAAAATGCAATGATATTGGTACTAAAATCAAAAAAGTAGATAGATTTAATATTTGTACTAAAATGTTTATATTTAGATGGATAATTGATTATTTATTACCTATACTATCTTGTCTTCAGGATACGTACTATACGTAGATACAATCCTTCCTCTTGAATCACTCCATCTACCTATTGGTGAAAACCGCATGAAAATCCATTCAGTAGTTTTAAAGTTTATCGCGAAGAGACAGACAGACAGACGCGGCGGAGGACTTTGTTTTATGGAATATTTGTTAGAAGTATAGGTATAAGGTAAAAACCAATTGCGGTATTCTTTCTTGCACAAAGTCTAAAATGACTCGACGGATTTGAATATTTTTTTTTTTATTCGTAAGTTTTGTATTATGGAAAATTAAGAGTTCCTGCAGGGATAGGTACTGAAATACTACTATCTAATATAAACGTAATATCCATTTTTTTAACTTTAACAATATAAAACTTTGCGAGTGTGTCCGTTTGTTCGACTTTTAAGTTACAATCGACGATCAATGTAATTTTTTGCACAGAGGTGGGGATAGAAGTATTACTCACATCTATATACTCTATAAGTCTATATTCATATTCATATTCATATTCATTTATTTTATAATTTTCATTACACGTCATTAATAATTAATACAATACAAATGAAGTAGATATATATCTACACCTTGATTATATTTCAAAATTATATATATAAATTATAAATTAAATTATAATTATAAATTTAAAAAAGAGATAAAAAATATATATACATACATATAAGTCTCTATATCTCTCTGTCTACCCAATGGTTAACTGGTAGAGAATGCCGCAAGGCATTAAGTTCGCCATTTGTACACACTGTGCAATAAAGAATAAATAAATAAATAAATAAGTAAAATTGAAGTGTCTGTTTGTAATTTCAAGTTCAGGTACGGTGCTTACATAAAAAAACCTATTTTTTTTTCTCTGTCTGTTTGTTCCGGACTCCGGTTAATCTATGGCTGGACCGATTTTAACGGGACTTTCACTGGCAGATAGCTGATGTTATTTAATAGAATAAACTTTATTTGCTCAATTTACACTACTGTTTTTTTATACTTAAATGCATCTACCAAGAACTGATAAATACACTTACAATTATAGGGAGTAACTGAGGCTACTTTTATTTAAAAAAAAATAGTTCCTGCGGGAATTCCGAAACTAAGGCGGGTGAAACCGCGGGGCACAGCTATAGTTAGAAATATATCTTACCTATCCCGTAATATTCTATCAGGGAAGCCCGAAATTCATAAATGCCAAAATTAATTATGAAAAACTAGCTGTCCCGCGCGGCTTTAACCACGATAATTTCGGAGTTCCCGCGGGAATTCCGGATTACAATTAGCCTACGTTACTCAGGGATAATGTAGCTTTCTAATGGTGAAATAATTTTGGAAATCGGTAGAGTAGTTTTTGAGTTAAATCTTAACAATCAAACAAACAAACAAATCTTTCCTCTTTATAATATTAGTATAGATAAATATTTCACATAGTGGTTATATTCTCTTTGATTGATGTCAGTTCTTGCAGATAAATTCACCTCATAATTTGCGATATAAAAATTAACCCATTTGAAAAGGTAGATAGATAGATATTTGTTAGGTAAGTAATTTAGGTCGACAAATCAATCTATCACAAATTATGAATATGCATATTTTAATTGAAATATAATTAATATTTCTGTTAATTATATTTGATGATGAACTGCGGATATAAGTTCTACAAAATAATAATGATTATGAAATCAAGTCGAAAAAGTAAGACATTGGCAATAAAAATTGACCGCTAAAGAAACGTGTTCCAAAGTATATCAGATCATATTAATTTAGTTGCCATAAGGTAACCTTCACTTCTTTGATTATGTACTTATATAAGTAAGTATGCGCAAAAAACGAAGTCTGTACCGTAGAGTTTGATTTCATATAATTAACCCACTCGCCGTATTAAACATTACATGGATACTCCACTTACAAATCTCGCTAATTATACTTTGAAACTAACGACGATCTAATCTTGAGTAAAATTGAAAAAATGCCTAGAGGCCATTAGGCATAGTTGAAACAATGCTTACGTGCATTGTTCAAACAAGAGCGGTGAATAGCTGTTGATTGTCAGATCAACAAACAAAATACGTTACATCATTTTAACGTTACATTACATCAGCTTTAATACACTGCTTTAATTAACACTATTTTAAATGCTGTAGTAATTGAATATTCGCGCGAGCTCAACTGCAGTTTTTTTTAACCGTTTCCCAGCCATCCCCGTAATATCATATCACGATCTACGAAAGATCTTCTCCCGGGACCAGAAACGTAATATTAATTTACTAACAAACCACTGCACTGACTCTTATATAAATATTAGATTAAATGATAGATATTAAGCATTCCCAACACTAGAGCGTGTGGTCTGGAGGTAATGACTAATGTCTACCTATGTTTTTGTTGCCTTAACTTATTTGGGCTACAAAACGTGGCGATCTAAGGGTTAAAACTTGAACTTTACTTGCTTCATAATGGAACGTCATTACTCCCTAATCTTTGTGACTTGAGACTTCTCTCGCTCATATTATGGTATATAGACCACTGTCGCGCCCGTCGTTGTTCTGCTATAGGTAATAAACTTCCAATTATTTCCGAATGCAATGAAACAAAGCCAATGGTTTATAAAAAGATAACTGAAAAACCCTCAGGCATCATTACTTAGCTGACGTTAACTACCTGCCTAACAAATTGCAGCTCCATAAATCAATAAGTTTTCGAGATTCCGTGACTAACCAATAGATCTTATAAATACATATTATAAAGTGAGTAGTTCTTCACTTTATAATATGTATGTATAAGATCTACTCAGTATCTTCCTACTTGCTAGGTAATCAAGTTGTCATAACGAATTAACGACGTAAGTTTATTGCTTGTACTTAAGACGTGGTTACTCATAATGTAACTTTCACCATAGGAAAAGTGTTTTAGGAATCCATATTTAGCTATGTTTTGTAATCGAAGACGTGTTAATGCTACCCTTTTTTAGCCGGCGGTTATAACAGTAAGTACCTACCTACTATTATACTTAGTTAAGACCGGGCTATGTAAGACATAGTTTTTATTGATTTCGTAAGCACTGTTATTATTTCCAGTAAAAACTCAATTTTGATTTTTTGAATGTGTTTGTTCGGAATCATGCATAGGTCAGTAGGATCGGAGCAGGTCGGTTAGGCTTTAATTTCATATTGCGCTCCGATTATAACTTTCTTAAACCTAAGTGTTCAGTTGAAATTGCGTGCAAATAATGTCCATTATCCGCACGTGTGCGGAAGCCTGCAGCGCAAATGGTGTTACCTACTTTATTTACCGCAAATATTATTATTATTTTGAAGTTGATTAATGAGTGCAACTTGCAGGAAATGCTTTTATTTCATTGATTTAGGAAGAGTATTACAATAAATCACACTACAATCTACAATTACATAAATTTCATCGTTATATTAAGTGTAGACTAGCTGTTTCACCCGCGATAATTTCGGAACAAACAAACAAACAAAAAAAAATCAAATCTTTCCTCTTTATAATATTATAGTATAGATATTGGATTCTAAATCATAGGCTGATAGAATGAATCGCGCGAGCGCAACTCGTAATAAAGAACAAAACAAAAGAAAGTATTTGTATTAGACCACATCCGTCAATAGAGCACGCAGAGTCGGGTCACGTCGCCATGGAAAGTGGTAGTCATTGACGACACTGCCCATTCCAGTGTCGAACCCGTACCGACCGTCTAAGGTCACGGACGTCGAATATCAATCGACTCACAACTGACTGAATAGTTAGTGAATACTATAGTACCTATTCATTCAGCAATTATCTTCTCGTTTAAATATTTATGACATGATCAATTGCTGGCGTTTTTACATAATTTTCATGTTTCGTCAATCATAAATAAAAAGGTTATTTGATTTCATTTCATAGCCAACAGATAGATTTTTTTTGGAGATTTGATTTATGATTCATGCGGGTGTGGTGGAAAAATAATTGAATTCGGTTTATGAGATACTTTTAAAATACAAAGTTTGTTTTTACTAGTTGTAAAATTTTAGAATCAATAAGTCTCTAAAGTGGACAAGTAATAATGATTATAGTAAGTACCTAACTTCTATTACAGATAATATACCTTTTAGTTCTTCAAATAGAAACAAAATTATTGAGAGATCTGGTCTCAAAATCCGACAATCATTCCATTCAACACTCGAGTGGAAAACGTCATTCAGATAAACGTCGATTGAATACACGTTGCCCGTATTTTCTGCTTATCATCACAAGCTAATAAAATTATGCTTTCATTTTCTTCTCATTATATCAGTTTGATGATGATTGCCAATTTGTTGCCGGCTAGATGTGACAATGCGGTGAAAGTTGGAGGTTTTAATTATGAAATCGTACCTACTCAGTTTTTCCAAGTCTATTTCTAGACAGGATGATGTCCGTTGGGTTTTATTTATTTTAATGCATTCGTTGTTTAGTTTTTACTACACTAAACAATGCACAATAAAACGAGAGCCCAGGTGCTTTCTGCCACATCATGGCGTTATTCGACCCGATTACCACTACCAAATTACGAGTAGTATTTAACGCTTCGGTAAAAACGACGTCAGGCCAGAGCTTAAATCAACTAATGGAATGTGGCCCTAATCTACTACAAGACATTCAAGCTATGATTTTGCGATGGAGATCCATTCAATATGTATACACAGCGGACATAGAAAAGTTCTATCGACAAATAGTCATACAAGAAGAGGATCAACAAAAGAAAAAGTTTGCGTGAAAGATTGAGTGGCGTGACACAATCACAGATCAATTACAGGAGTATCAGTCGTGTACTGTTACCTACGGAACTAAGGCAGCACCATTCTTACAATGCGCACTATCAAACAGTTGATCCTGGATGATGGCAATCGATATCCATTAGCTGCAGAAATCTTAAACCAACAAGTATATGTTGATGACCTGCCAGGGTGTAGCAACACGACATAACAACCGCGCAAGAAGCACAAACACAGAATCTTAGATCTGATTTTTATAGCGAGCGATGCTAGTTTCACACCTGTATGCACTTTAAAAGGGCCACATTCTTACTTATTCACATCTTAGTTTAATACTTACAGAATTTGTGGTAGCCCGAATCCGGTATAACCACTAACCAATGTGATTTTCTGATATAATACAATAATAATTGTGGGCGTCCAAGCTAAAAGTTACCAGTTCTCGGCATTTAGTTTCCGAGATATACGAGTTTTTGTAAAGTTGGGTGAAAAAATTGCGACCGCGATTTTAATTGATTATTAAATTTCACATATCTTAATCTAAAATAATATATAAAAATCTACGTAACAAGCAAGTAGTTAAAAGTGTTTTTTTTTATCGAACTTTTATACTTAAAGCTTTTTCTCAAATCAAGCAAGCTCAATTACAACTTCGAATGTCTGATAAAAAAAAACTGTGCTAGTTTTTTTAATATTTTTTCAATCCTTACTATCAATTGACTATTCTAGATCTCAGACGAAGAGTTTTTATTTCGTCTGAGTTCTAGATACCTACCGAATCTAGTCTTAGGTAACTCAATAACCCACTACTGGTACCTTTTTACGTGGACACCCACAATTATGAACCACCTTTATGTGGGTTTTATTGCAATTGTGTACCTACCTATTATTATACCATTATTGTTATACAGAAATTACCTTAGTAAATGGTTGCGTAAACTGGATAAATTCAATGCACTGCGCACCCCAACTACAATGATCCGTAATGACACTTTTACATCGCCACAAAACACACAGACGACGACAATAGACTGCGTGCTGTTCCCATCGAGTTCTTTGATGCAAGCCTTATTACGAACCGATGAAAGTAAATGTGAAACAAATTGATTGTTAAGTTCAAGACTTATTCAGGGAAAAAACAATATTTTAATATACCTATACTTATCTTACTTAGAAATTATTTACACAAATTTTACTTAATAAAAGACTGAGTAGATACTATTTTTAAAAGATTTTTCCTCGAATTTCTCTGGGATGATTGTTTTTTTTTTTTTATTTGTTTCGATGATCATGATCATTTCGATGCAGTCCAATTTACATAATATGTAGGTGAATCTTTAAAGTTAATTATGTTCCGTCTTTTGTTATGGTGCTAAAGTATTTTAAGATTTACTATCTTCTCATCGACATGACATGATAAATGGTACCTAATAGAAACGACTCTACATAAATTTTGATAGTGTGGTAGACACTCACTTTTCAATGACTCCGTAAAAAGTAGCCGAACCAACGTTGATTTTTGTTTAACTAACGCATGCAAACGTAAAAAAGAAGTGGACTTAATGCAGACGTCATCAAGGTTAGTAGGGCGTAAAATTCTTAGTTCCATAGGCAAGAGTTATTTTTGTGAACCTGAACTTACATACAATTAGTAAACAAAGAAAGTATCGTTACTATGGCTAAGCATACACGAACGACCAATTTATGCGAACCAACGTAGACGTGCAAAAAATGTGATGTACCTACCTATAGTTGCTACATTATAGTCTACTATATTACATTATATTATTACACACGACCCCACTCAGAATCGTTTTATTGATAACATAATTTTAAGTAAAGATTTTTAAAACAAAACTGCGTTAAATTAAACGAACTTAAACTAAACGAAGAAAGAAATAGTAAATTAAGGAAACAAAACATGCTATTTTTTTTTTATTTATATTTTTGCCTGATTCAAAATATTATGTTTAGTGAGTAGAATGGAGTAGATACCTATCAACTGAATTGAAATTGCACGTTTATATATCGTTTATTCGTTTGGTCTAAAAAAAGGTATTTAATACCAAAAGAAATCATACCGGCTTGGGTTTACCGGAACAGATTGGTGGAAAATTGTCTAGATCGCTTCCCATAAATAATAGCTGTGCGTTTGAAATAATTTCTTTCTCCTAAGCAGTTTTCATTATTTGCGGACAGTCTTTTACTGGCTTGGAGGTAAAAATTGAAAGTGATTTATTACGTATAATATTGCCAACAATCAAACAAATCAAACGAACTACATAATTACGACTTTTATACGGAATCATTCTAAATATTAATAAAATTCATCGTATTTTCACTAAAACATGCTTTAATTTAGATCTTCTTTTCTTCTTCTCTTCTTCTTTAATTTAGTTTGTTATAACGATAAAGACAATAGACTCTGCGACGGTTACTGGCAGAGAATACCACTGTGGCATCCCAAGTAAATTGTTGCTGTCATGTTGAGCATTGTGCATTCAGTGTAAATGAATAAATACTTAATTATTCTAAAAATACCAACACTTTTCAGTTTACGTCATGTGCATCTGCACGTCTACGAAACAGAATCTATAGATTTCATGGGTTATTATACAAATTAATGAATCGCCCATGTTTAATTGACTAATTAACATATTCATGAATTTGAACACACAAACGCTAAGACAATACATTAACTTTGTGATTAATTTCATATACCACGCACTTGTTGAACGAGACAGAAACGCAGTTAGATGGTAGGCTGATAGCCATTTGTTTACGATTCGAGTATCTGCGCGTAGAAAATTTAGTTCGTCGTGGAAAATTTACTTTTATTTTCATGTGTTTAAAGGTTGCTTTTAATTATAAATAGAACAAGATTAAGTGGAATATGCGGTGTGCTCTCTCGAGCGAGATGGTAGCGTAAAAATGTGACTGTCGGTGTTTTCTCGTGGCGAATAGCTGGAGTGAAACGTCGCACGGTCGACGGCGCCCGCGCAGCACGAACCGCCCAGCGCGGCACGTCACCGTAACATGTGCCGCGCACGGTGGACAGTGGACAATATTATAATTTATAACAATCACTTAAATAATAACAGCTTACATAACAATTAACATAGACGCAAACTTTCTTTCGTTAAATTATATCACGAAAATGCTAGTTTTCTTTTACATATATGTATTTATTCTTATTCAACGACAAAAATGCTAAGTACTGGGTAGTACCGCCTACACGATGAGGCAACGTAGTACGTACCTATATTAACTTTTTTAACGAAACTGTGCCTGGTCAAAACTATGGACTGTATTGACTATATTGAATATCTACACTATTAGAAACACACGATAATGCTTACATAATGCGTCTAAATAAATTCAAATAAAAAAAATATGCACTGTTATATCGCAGAGAACACACCATAACAAACAACGAGGGTTAAGGTAGGTGAATGACCTTTAGGTATATGATCCTTCGGCGCATCGGCGACAACAAAGGAAACGGGCGATCAATGATCTTTTAGTGATAATCCGTCGTTGCATCGGCTTCTTGCGCGCTCAGTTTTCATGAATGATGTACATATTTTAATAGATAATAACTAATTACGTAAAAAAATAATTACGTAAATAATAATTACGTAAATATATGTGATACGTTTTGTTGGCTTTTTGGGACGAGAATTGATCCCTCCTTTAATAAGTAACAAGTACAGGTACACTTTCGATAAAAATTCAGAAGTATTAAGTAGATATCTTTCAATAGAAAACTTGCGAAATTTAACGATGTATACGAGTACAATGTCAGATTATGAGTCTTCTATTGTTTTAATCATAAGTATATGTCGTTAGCATATTGTTTAATCAGTTCATATTTTATAAAATGACCAGCTTTTTGTTCAGGACAGAAAATTGCTTGCGCATCGGAAATCGATACCTATTTGACTCTGTTGTAGACTTGTGTACCACAAGTCCATAACAGAGCCAAGACTGTGACGTGGTCACGCCGTCACAGTATGTGCTGTAGACTGAGAGTATAGAGTTAGCTTCCAATAAATATATAGTCACAGTTTAAACCTAACCTAGCGCGTCAGGATGTTCGCAAATACAAAACAGCAGCATTTTCTGTCCTCAGCTTCATGCAAAATACAGTGCGAACGAATACAGTTTGTCTGCGACATCCTTACTAATATTATAAATGAAAAAGTGAGTTTGTTTGTTTGTTACGCTTTCACGGCTGAACGGCTCAACCGATCACCAAGAAATTTTGCATACCTACCAGTGGCGAAGGATGAAATATTGAGAGAGGGAAGCCGGAAATCTACTTTAATCTATTAACTGTTCCCCGCGGTTTCACCTGCAATAAGTTCGGAGTTCCCGCGGGAATTCCGGTACAAAAAGTCCTTCCCTGTATCCCTGACAACGTTCTCAATTACGGTAGAGAGAGAGATGTTGCGTCTGAAGGGAAGCCGGTGGGAATCGGCTTCTATGGTACCTTCGCCACTGATACCTACACGGTGTCAGGGGTACAGAGAAGGACATAGCCTACTCCTACCCCCTACTCCCTACTCTTTATACCGGAATTCCCACGAAAATTACGAAATTAACGCGGAAGGAACTACATTAAATTTACTACCTACACGTTGTCAAGGGTAGGTACAGAAAAAAATATAGCGTAGTAAGTACTTTCATCTCGGAATACCCGCGAGATCTCCGAAACTAATATACTAGAGTAGATACTAATATGTTTGGGGTTCGGGACTTTATACAGGTCAACCTTCGCTCAGCCGCCAACCTTCTCTTGAGCATACCTTCTCACCGTACTAGTTTCGTCTCCAATTCGTTCACTCTTCAGGCTATTCAGCTCTGAAACTCGCTACCCACTGACATTCGTCTGGCCCAAACTAAATTTAGTTTTAAATTTAGAGTGTATCGGCATCTCCTTAGCAAGCAATAGTTTGTATTCTATTTTACTATATGTATTTAAATTTTCTATTTATGTTATTGTGTAAGTACTTATTATATTATATGTTTATTTGAGCTCGATGTGTTTCTATTATTGTGTATGCTTCGTATTTATGTAGATATGTGTGTAATTATGCATGTGTGTGTTTATGTATACATATATGTATGTATGTATATGTGTATGTATGTATGTATGTGTCTGTGTATGTATGTATGTATGTATGTGAGTATCTATATCTATGTGAGTTTTTATCTAAATATATATTATCGTAAATGTACCGCCAAGTGAGCTCTCTGTACTACCTGAAGGTTGACTGGCAGAGAATGCCACTGTGGCATTAAGTCCACCTTTTGTACCATGATGTGCATAAAGTTTAAATAAATAAATAAAATAAAACCTAGATTAGGCTCCAGATCTACTTTCTGTAACTGAAAAATATTTCATGTACCTTTGGTATTGATAAATGATTATTATCTATTAATATACAGATTTTTTTAACATCTACTGTTACCCCTTGGCCAGTCTCGGCGGCGGCGGCGGCAAAATCAAATGGTAGACAACATACGAAATCAGCCACAGCTATCAGCGGCGCGAGCTGTGGCCTTCTTGTTATGTTGTCTAGCATTTGTTTTTGCCGCTGCCGCCGAAGCCACCGCCGCGCCGCGCGCCGCCGCAAACGTAGTGATAACCTTCTCTCTGGCCGCCGCCGAGACTGTGGCGCCGCCCTTACAGCTGCGCCTCAATCACGAAAATGAAATTTATTTGCTACTGAAGTCACTTCCTTTGTTTTTAAGTAGAGTAGGTACCTACCTACAATGGGCATGTGAACTAATTTTTATTTTTTAGTCCGTCTTGTAGATTATTAAAAAATATTGGACACGTATTTTTTTTCTTTTTTTACGTAATAAAAAAAACGGCGATAGGTATATTGAGTTGAAATTTCGCGTGACGTCACTATTTTGACAGTTTGTATGGCGGTTTTAGCGGTTAGTGACGTCGCGACCCCCTCACCCTAAAATTTAATGCGCTTTATCTCTGTATATTTTAATTTATTTAAAAAAGCAAAAAATACCTGTCAATTGTTTCTTTTTTTTCTAACTGACGGACTAATTAGAATTTTGATTTTCAAAAGTAGGCAACATCCCCATTACAAAAGTATATTGTTCAGTCTCGGTTTCCGAATGGCAATTCTATGCTCTGTTAACTTCAGGGTCAAATTGTAAGACAATGTGATCTTATTGTTATTTGAACCATGGTGTACGTAATAGACCCATCATCGTATCATCCTAGTTGAAGATTAACCGCCGCACTCAGAGTCGTTTTAATGATTACTTAATAGATTTTTAAAACAAAACTGCCTCAATCAGACAAGTTTAATAAATTAATGTTAATTGGCATTTAATTAATTAAGTTACATCTCGTTTAATGCCAATTAACATTAATTTACTTAACGTCTCTGATTGCGGCAGTTTTGTTTTAAAAACTCTCGCGGAAAAAAAAGTTCTCGCGGGAATTCCGTAAAGATATACATATATACAAGAATTGCTCGTTTAAAGATAGTAGATAATATTAGATCGTCGATTAACATATCAAAAAGTGGTATCTAATAAGAAATCGGGGTCCACTATAATACATATCGCCTTCTTCTTCTTCTTTTTTTCAATATGGCCACAGACGCCTTGGATTGGTAGGCGCACAATTTTTTTTTTCTTTAACGAATACAAACAACACATATAAAAGGTTTACAAAAATATGAGTAGGTACCTAAAATGAATGCAATGTTAGTCAGAGAAAACCACAAAACAGTCTAACTGATAGGAGGGAGATCAACTTAGTTTAGTATGAAAATTAAGGCTTGTCGATAAGTTACGAGTTAAACCGTTACAGATGCAGTTCCATGGAGCGGGGCAGATTGTCTACCTTATTACATCTTATGGGAATATATTGTACAATAAGTGACTAGCCATGCCCAACATGCGTTGCAATATCTCTTTTCAACTGACAGCCATGTCAGGATTATGTTATTTTTTATTTAGAACTTTTTTTGTAAAAGTAAGTTTTTAAAATTAGTCTCTGTACTGATTGTCGTATTTTTGGTTCCAAATGCACTTTTATTCAATTAGTCACAATTTTTCGATTTTTATCGATTAGTACGGTTTTTTTTTATAATTTAAGTCGGTACATTTATTTACTAACCAGCTGCATAATGCCCGCAGTTTTACACACATAAAATTCGGATATTCCTCGGGAACTCTTTAATGTACTTACTGAGATAAACAGTATCATAAGTTGAAACGGGTAATAGGCTTGTTAAATAGGTACTAAGTTTCATAAAATTCAGTAGTTTCGGTGTTCCGTGCACAGGCAGACCGACAGCAATACAGATGACATCAAAAATATGTAAAAACTTGCGTCATTTATTACTATTACAATAATATTCAACGATTGTCAAAAGTGTTTTCATATTTCCGATGCTGACTGTATGGTTTTAAGTATATTTATTCAGGTAGATATAAATTTATTTGCGCGGTTTTATTTCTCATCTAATTTGTGCACTTAAATCAATTTAACATTTTGATTTTCAGTAATTTACTTTTATGCTTGTAACACATTATGCGCAGCACAATGGCCGTACTTATCAGTGAAAGCACCTGACCTCTGATTACCTTCTAATTTATAGGTACGTTAATACTACGTTCTTGCCGAGTAGCACACCATTCACAATGGCCAGATACATCAGTGATACTTATTTCACCATTGGTTATAGATAATTATTATTGTTCATGATAATATATTGTTGGAGTGAAAATATTTTCTGTCCCAAAAATTATCGGTGTGTATTACAAGAGACGAGTATAGAATTTACTATCAACTTTCCTTTCAAGTCAGCGCAGATATTGCTAATGTTTCGGCTAGTGAGCGCCGCATCTCTGAAGAATACGCATCTCCTATGTATACAAATAAAAAATACAATAAAACCATGATTATTGAAAAGTAAACAATACGCAGCTTGTTTTCAGATTTCTGTCTGTTTGTTTGTTGTTATCGGCTATTCATTAAATAAACAGAACTATTGTAATTTATTTTTCATTAACCTATATCTATGAGTCTGTACCAAAAAAACTTTTTCGCTATTGTTAAAAGAGTAGATGTTTGATCACAGCGTTCAGTGCTTATATACTTGATGTTATATGTGAAGGTGTGGTCGAAAAATTTCTTAAATCTAAAAATTTATTAAGTATAGTTTATACATTTACTGATAAAATCGCTTAAATACAAACATACATACTAAGGAAACACAGAAACTATACCTTTTCTAAGTCAGCTAAAAATCGTAAAGCACATTAGTAAGTATGCATCATGCATCACGAAAGCCTTCATTGATAAACACTAATAGTATTCCGGGTTTCAGTTCTGTGAGTTCATCATAAATTTTAAACTTAATTTTTTTTGTCTCCATTTTCAGGCTTCCAACAATGGTTGGCTGTCGCAGTATTCCAGACGATATTGCTGGCCTCATCCCATGGGACCCATCACCGGCGATCAATGGCTTCGGTAATTTTATATCTATATCTTCAAAAACCCATAAAATAAATGTCTGATATCCAAATAAGTTTTCTTAGAGAGAATTTCTTTGAAGATGTGCTTACGTAACAAATTTCCTTTTTAGAGTTTACCCGGATCTAAAGGCGGATGGAGACCAGTGGTCGGATCTGGTGGTCTTTTGTACGGAACCTTCAACACAGCGCCTCTGCACGCACCCCATTACAAAATACAAATACCTGTCATCGACAATTACGCGTCCTCGGCACGACCGCTCCCGGCGAGGGACAACAACAAAGTGACGTCTATAGCGCAGTCGTACCGTCCAACTACCCTCCGAACTGCAACTCCACCAGCGCCTTCGATTCATAAACCCATCAACACCTATCACTACCCGTTCGCCCCACCACACAATGTATTGTCACATTACAAATACGTACAAAACTATCCAGTGGAGAATGTCATCATCAAAAATCCACAAAACCCCTACGAGGCTAGGCCTTTTTTCACTAAATTCTCGAACAAATTCAACCAGCCGGTTCACAACGCTTATCAAATACAGCAGTTGACCAATGTTCAACCCATCCATTTTGGACAGCATTCGAGTCTGGACGTTTTTGGGAAACCCGTCGAAGTCTACGTGAGGCCTGATGGAGCCAAGAAACCTCAGTCGAACCTAGAGATTTACAAGCCTGAAGTTTATAAACTACCTGACAGTGAATCAGCTCCTCAGTCAGTGAGTCAACAAGTGAAAACCGTACAGCAACAGCAGCAGAAGCATCAATACTTAGGCGGAGCGAAAACACCTATCAATTCTTATCACCAATATACGTATCAAGATTTTCCGCCCAGCATTTTAGGTAAGAATTAAGTCCATAATAAGCAAATGATGTGATTTTTTGTTCCAATTTTTAATCAATTGTTTTGCGAAATTTCAGGCACATTTGGATCATTTGGCGTTCAATCGGTGCTAAATAGGGAGCCAGCAACTAAAACAACATATTTGCCCCCGCAACCGACTAAGCAGACCGTTTTCAATTCATTCGGTTATACTCCCGGTTATAAATCCACGCCCAACCAATTTACGGCGACAACTCCAAAACTACAGACGACTCCTAATCACCTCAATCACGGCTCCACTTTGAGTGATTACAAAAACGCACCAACCCAGTTTCCCAAAGTATCCACTGCGGTGAAAGCAGATTTCCAAGTGAGCAATCAAGGGTCATTCAAAGCGAGTCCTCAAGATCCATTCGTGAAGCAACAACTACACAATTTGGATTATAACAAAATAGCACCTACTACTTACAATCCCTCGTTGCAAACGACGACGCAACCGTACAATTATTATGATAGTTACCACAATTATCCATCTCAAGAAAATGCACAATTGCAAAAATATTACTACGATCAACAGAACAACGCATATTTCAACCAGGAGAAAAAGAAGCAAATACACGACAGCCTGGTGGACGGTGGTAATCACAATCAACAAATACCGCAGTCATACTCAAATCCACAGAAAGATAAGCTAGAATTAGATACGATTTCGAACCCAACACCCTTCCGTGCTACTTACGAAGTAACTGAAACATACGAAAGAGATCCTAATGAACACTCGTCTGTAACTCCTTGGACGGCTACCCCTGAATCTTACGACTACAGCAGTCAAAAATCAACAGTTGAAGCAATCACAACACCAGAATCTAGTAATACCGTATTAAGTAAACCTACAACGACACTCTTTCCAGAACTTGCCGAAGAATTCGCATTTGTTACTGAACCCGAGCACGGTTACGAAAACTCTTTGGTCTATGACAGCCAAGTCGAATCACAAAGCAGACGGCCCGTCACTGAAGACTTTCAACCGATCAGCGGACACAAGCTGAGAGACTACTATTATAAAGTACCAACACCGTACAGCGAAGATCTTAACACAAGACGAAAGAAAAAGCCGACTGAAACTTCAAGAGTTCCTAGTACAACTGCTCAAGGCGTGACTACGAGTTTCAGCACAACCCAAGTTACTAGCGATCTGCCAATAGAAGCTCTGCCTACACTTCCTCCAAATAGACATTTTAAGCGACCGGGTTCACAAGAAAACGAAAAAGATAGGATTAGGAAAAGAAACAAGTTACGGCGACGACGTCCAGTTAATAATACAAACATAGGTAAAGAGGAAGCAACCACATCGTCCACCCGGAAGTACGTCGAGTCAACAGAGCCTTCACAGCCTGCTGAAGCAGAAGAAAATTATACGCAGAGACCAAGAGAGAGAATAAGGCCATCAAAATCGTATTCACAGAGTACACTCACAACACCTAGCGTTTCTACTGATTTGACTACAAGTGCTTTACCAACTATTTCACCTACAACACCTACTTTAGTAAAAAAGAAACTTCTACATCGCCGAATTGTGACAACTACAACTCCTTCAGATAAGTATGAAACCACCACACAAACCAGTATAAACTATGATAGGAACAACGAGACCCCAATAATGAAAATAGGTAATCGACAAAAATCTTCGCAAATATCTTCCGGCAACGAATATAAATTAGCTCAAGCGCCTGACTACAGCCATAAGCAAGATGAAAAAGACACTCCTACTAGTGATATAGCTGTATTACCAGATCAGTATTATAAAACAAGTGCTCTTGATGCTAAACCATTTTCATTCCACAGAGACGCAAAACCAATAGAGGCTAAATTAGAACCTATCAAATCAACAACTGAAACAATAAATAGTACTGAGGCACTTAACCTATCAACTACAACTGTTCGAATAGATTCTGTACCAGAAGAAACAAAAATACATAGACCTAAAAATAAAAATAAGTTCGAGAGCAGTCGCCCGAGGTTTAGCATTAAGGATTACAGAAATCGTATGAGTTCTGCGACTTCCACTACTGAAAAATCAGTCGAATCTCACACACCTAAACTTAGATATCCAAATAGAAAGGCACCTTATACTGACAACTTTAACATTGACGTTGAAACAACTACCGAACGGAAGAAGTTTACTCCCAAAGAACCCAGATATAAGCTAGAAAATAATAATAATGAGCAGACTGATAAGGAACAACCGCATAGGCTATCGGTTAGACAAAAACAGAAAATAGTAGAAACTAATGAAAGCACACCACTGAAAATATCGTCTCGTATCAGGAACGGAGTGCGAAGCCAAAGACCGGCTGACGACACCACAGAAACATCAAGTCCAACCACGACACAGAAAAGGGTTTTGAGAAAGAAAAACAAAGACTCAGAAATCGGTGAGTCCGTCCTAGACGTTGCGGTAACTGAGACAACAGTTGTGAACGATAAGAAAGAGGAAACCAGTTCAGAGAGAACGCGGTCCGAGAGCGCTATCATGAAGATTGCTGATAAGAAACATCAACCGGATCCCATAGAGCATATGTTTGAGCAAACTAAAAGAGTGTCCGATTTGACACTAGCAGCAAGCAAGGACTACAATAAGCCAGGGATGTTCAAGACAATATCAACGAACAGTAGGAGAATACCAAACTACTTTACTATAGCTACAGACGATCCAATACTACCGATAGAGGCATTTTTCCCACAGCTCAATCAGAGGAAGGAATCTTAAAATTTCTTTACAAAACATAGGTTAATTTAACAAACCAAATCTCGTTCTACTGCCAAAGCATGGGAACATCTGGTTCCTTTTATGATCTACATAATTATTTATTTTACTAACGACTCATTTGATTTTAACATCAGTACCACAAGACGTAATGAATGCAGCAACTGCAGTTTTCAGGGTTTTGCAGTAATAAGATTTTTTTTCACTTAAAGATCCCTTTCTTTTAGTACATTTAACAAAATGATAGCACTAAATTGGTAACGTAAACACATAATTGCGATTTTTTTTTTAAATGTAACATCGTTTTTGTCAAATTCGGTGCGTTTATTTTAATTTGTGGACCCATTTAGTGTAACTAATTGTACGCATCTTTATCATAGTAGCAATTAATATCAAGTGTACGTAAATATATCATACTTTCTCATTATGTGCGTGTATTTGTGTCTGTGATGTGTGAGTTTGTAGGTACGTCTGACAGAGGAATGCATAGGAGAGTGAATGCATATGCTTAAAGTTATAAGAAATTTAGATAGTAATTCATTTATTTATATTAAACTATACATAGGACTTGTAAATAAATAATTTTCTAAATATAAGATTATTTTATTACAAATATGCTACTCATGCGATACAATTTTCTTTTCATGGTACTAAAAATTGAAACTTCACAACGTATTTACCCCGCATTTGCTTCCTCGGCCTGTGTTTTGGACATTTTCTGAATGCTCTTGAGCGCAGCAAGGTGGACGGTTTTGTCCAAGGTATCTGTATGAAATATATTTAAGTATTGATTAAAATTATTAGTATCGATCATCTGAAAACCACGAGTTACAAAACGTTACATGAGGTTTTGTTTTGTATCGTTGTGCCTTTATTAAGCCTTGAGCAAAAATTTCAGAGTCTGTACCCAGCGGTTTAGCCTATGCAATACTTATTCTTGTCTATGCCTTTGATCCTAACTCATATTATAAATGTGAATTCATATTCACATTTATAATACACTCATGTGTGACTGTTTGTTACGCTTAACTGATTATAATGAAATTTTGCATACACTTTGTCACGGGTACAGAAAAGGCCATAGGGTACTTTTTCTCAGAATTCTTGCGGGAAATCGGAAACTCATGCGTGTGAAATCGCGGGGCACAGCTGGCCTTTTTTTTAATCATCTATTTTATTACACACTATCATTGCTCCGACAGACGAGTGTGGTGTGTAAGTACAGTGCTGAGACCGCGTGCGCATGGAGCCGATATTATTGGTATTTACGATTAGTCTAAAGATGTCTCAAGTAAGTAGTATAGTACAACGTTCATCTACTACATTTTGGCGTATATATAAAGTATTCAAGTATTGTTTGCTTGCTAATGGTAAGTGTAAAGGTATAGAATAAATGCCGTCTAATCTATACTAATATTATAAAAAGAGGTATAATTTGTAAGTTTGCGAGTTTGTAGGGAGTAATCTCTGGATCGACTCAACCAATTTTTAAAATTACATAATATATAAAAGACGGTATATTCTAGAAGTGGCTTACATATTTTGTGTTGCCCCTTGATCGGAAACCGCAGCCTCAGGCTTATTGGGTTGGAGCAAATCATCACATACGGACTATCGCTCTCACCTCCAGGATATCTGTACAATATGTGTACCTATTATATTTGTTAGGAATTGTTTTTCAATGGAAAAAAAGAAGAAAAGACAGAAAGGAAGCATTTATTTTATTTACCTCCACAATCTTTTTCATTAGAATAGTACTTTTCCATCCAACTACAGTCCATTTTCCCAGTCCGTGTAATATTATTAAAAATTTATGATCATACGATTTTATTCCAATTTACGTTATGTACAGGTGTCTTCCTTTTTTGTTGAAAAGCGGGTTCGATTCCCATCTAGGAAGAATGTTTTAAGTACCAACCTACCAATTTTTTTGAGTTTTTTTTTTTTTAATAAAATAAGACTTCACACCATGCTATTCTTTCCGGTAATCCTTTTAATTGGGTTTTTGGCGCGTATTGAAAAATTCTCGCCGAACACAAAGCGGCAAGTGGTACTCAGTAGTTCAGTACTCACAGCTTCTGGTACTCCTCCTGCGGCAGGCAGTCGTCGACGCTGACGCAGCCGAGCAGGCAGCCCGTCGGGTAGAACGACGGAAACTTCAACTGCTTGTCTGATAGCCGAATACACAACCATCAATACCGAAGTTAAATGTTTCAAGCCAAATAAATAATTCGCAACATAATAATTAAACCGTTACGATCTTCTCTTATGCAATACTAACTGTCCCCTGCAGTTTCACTCGCGGTAATCTGGGAGTTCCCGCGTCAAATTCTAGGATAAACTATATGTATAAACCTTCCTCTTGAATCACTTTATCTATTGGTGAAAATGGCACGAAAATCCAATCAGTAGTCTTTGATTTTATCGCGAACAGACACACAGACAGACGAGGCAAAGGTCTTTGTTTTATAATATTTGTAAAGATAATATAAGGATTAAGTATATACCTATAATTTTTTACGAACTGGGGGTTATATTTCAAAAAAATCTTTTCTTACGAAGTTGACATGGCAAAAGGCAATTATTTTCTAAATTTCAACTATATAGTTAGGAACCTTCCTTAAATATTATTGCATACTAGCTGTGCCCCGCGGTTTCACCCGCGTGAGTTTCAGGATTCCCGCAGGAACTCCAATACAGTCTAATTTACTCCTTATAACAACAGTTATAAGTCCCGTCAATATCGATCTAATCGTTTCGGAGATTCACCCGCGTGAGTTTCGGAATTCCCGCAGGAACTCCAAACTTCTTTTACATAAACCTTGTCCTGACAATAAAGAACACAAAAAAGAATTATCCAATTTGGTGCAGTCGTAGTTATGCGCTTAGCAAAACATTTGGCGATTCATTTTTATAATATAGATGATTGTGTATGTGGGAATATAGATATAATGGGCATGTTGACTATTTTTTTTTAGCCCGTCTTGTAGATTAATAAAAAATATTGGACACGTATTTACGTAATCAAAAAATAACGGCGATACATTGAGTTGAAATTTCGCGTGACGTCACTATTCAGACAGTTTGTATGGCGGTTTTAGCGGTTAGTGACATCACTGACCCTAAACTGTAATGCACTTTATCTCTGTATATTTTACTTTATTTGAGAAAGAAAAAAATACGTGTCTATTGTTTTTTTTTTTTTTTTTTCTAACTGACGGACTAATTAGAATTTTGATTTTCGAAAGTAGTCAACATCCCCATTCGTGTAGTATACACCATCACCACAACGTTAGCTCGGTTTCCGCGACACAAGCTATCTAGCCCAGTGTGGTGGGAACATATATGGGGGGGGAGGGGTGGGGGTGCGTCACCTGGGTAGAGCAGCCTGTACTGGCTCTCCAAGGCGGCGACGACGGCGGGCTCGGGCGGCTTGGCGGCGGCCGCGACCCACAGCCGGCCGCGGTGGCTCGTGTACCACGTGCGGCCCTCGTGCCTGCGCGCGCGCACACCCACATTTTGTAGTATACAAAATTTAATGTAGTTTCTTCCGCTTTAATTTCGAAATTCCCGTGGGAATTCCGGGATAAAAAGTAGCCTATGTCCTTCTCTGTTCCCCCGGCAACGTGTACGCAAAATTTCGTGGTGATCGGTTGAGCCGTTTAGCCGTGAAAGCGTAACAAACAAACAAACATACAGACAAACTCACTTTCGTATTTGGACATAGATAAGCAATAGTGTGTTAACCCACACTGGAAAAATTTTGAGTAAATCGTGTTTTAAAAGTTTAGCGCCATTTTGTGTCAACATTTTTTATGTTAAATATTTAGTTACATATTTAAGCAATGTAATAAAGTAAACACATAATGAAAAAAATGTTCCCCAACTCTCAATAAATCGTTCTGAATCAATAACTTAAGTTTGTGGGTTAACATGTTATTGCTTATCTGCGTCCATTTATAAGTAATATTAGCAAGGATGACTCACAGTTTGATCCCCTCGACGAGCAGCGAGGCCCAGGGTTGGTGCATGGACAGGCAGCGGCCGTTGTCGCTCATCTCCTGCAGCTCGGCGTCCTGCACGCGCACCGGGCGCGGCAGCCCCGGCGGGGACGAGGGCCCGGCCGCGGCCGCGTAGCCGGGGCGAGCCACCGACGCGTCGAACTGCAACGAGGATTTACGTGCATACCAAGGTCACACTAGCGGTGATAGATATAGCACGTTACGAGCTGCTTCTTTATGCCTGCACTACATTATCGCCGATGATCGTTGGTCGTGTGATCGGCGATCATGTGGACACCTCAACGCGCTCACAGGCGATTCCCTTTGATGCGTGCCCAAAAACCGACAATTCACGGGTCGCAGGCGATCGTAGACGATGATCGGCGAGTACAGCCGAGTAATATGCCCTCTACACTATCGTACTCGCGTATAATCGTCTGTACTCGGCGATAATAAACAATGTAACTTTTATAACCTAATACTATATATGCTGTGCTGTTGGTGTGCCAATAAATAAATAAATAAATAAATAAATAAATAATGTAGTGGAGCCGTTAAGCTAGAGGTACGCGCCGCGACCGAGACAAGCGGCCGAGACAGGCGACCCACGCGAGAGCACGCGCGGAGACCGCGACTCTTCGCGACCGAGACGTCAGTATCGGAGAGTCTGTCAATGGAGTCAATGGGCATGTTGACTAATTTTTATTTTTTAGTTCGTCTTGTAGATTATTAAAAAATATTGGACACGTATTTTTTCTTTTTTTACGTAATCAAAAAATAACGGCGATATATTGAGTTGAAATTTCGCGTGACGTCACTATTCTGACATTTTGTATGGCGGTTTTGCGGTTAGTGACGTCACGACCCCCTCACCCTAAACTTTAATGCGCTTTATTTCTGTATATTTTAATTTATTTGAAAAAGCAAAAAATACGTGTCTATTGTTTTTTTATTTTCTAACTGACGGACTAATTAGAATTTTGCTTTTCAAAAGTCGTCAACATCCCTATTGTGCTTATGTGTCGTGGTGGAAAACCAAGAAGTAGAACTTCTATTAGAGGAAGAAGACGACTTTGATCCCACGGTGTATGCTGCTGCCTATTGGGAAATTGATTTTTTTGTTATTCCACTACCTACTTACTTGCGAAAATCTGTTGTCGGCTTGTTTGTTTGACAGTTAGATGTTCATTGTGTTTTTATAGCAGTTGATTTTCCGAATAAAATAAAAATAATGATTTAATGATTGATGATACTAAACACATGTGCTTTTCGAGCGCGACACGAGACACTATACTCGTCCGGGGCAGCGACCGTCCCGCTGTCTCCTGTCTCGCCTCTCTGTCTCCTGTTTCTGTCTCGCTCGCGAACTTGTACTACGGCCAAGTAACGGTCGCGGTCTCCTGTTTTGGTCCCTTCCAATGGTGCAATCTGTTGCACCATGAGTTGCAATTCGCAACCGTACAACAACAACAGGGCCAATACCATACCTACCTATTTATATTACTCTGCCCTCCTTATTGCAAACGCAGTAAGTACTTGCAGAATGGCAGTGTGGAGATAAACGCGATTTCAACATAATTCTTGGTAACAATATAATCAAGAAATCTCTCTTATATAACTTTTAAAGTGTAATAAGAAGAAAGTAAATATATTTTCAGTATAGATTATCTCTTTGGGATGTCATCTTTGCAAAAATGTCGATCACTGCAAGTGCAATAGGCATGTTGACTAATTTTTATTTTTTAGTCCGTCTTGTAGATTATTAAAAAATATTGGACACGTATTTTTTCTTTTTTTACGTAATCAAAAAATAACGGCGATATATTGAATTGAAATTTCGCGTGACGTCACTATTCTGACAGTTTGCATGGCGGTTTTGCGGTTAGTGACGTCACGACCTCCTCATCCTAAACTTTAATGCGCTTTATCTCTGTATATTTTAATTTATTTAAAAAAGCAAAAAATACGTGTCTATTGTTTTTTTATTTTCTAACTGACGGACTAATTAGAATTTTGATTTTCAATAGTAGTCAACATCCCTATTAACAGGGCAGTACTTGACACTGGCTAAATGCATTAATTACGTGAAAAAAAAAGAAAAATAGGACGCGGATAGCGACTTTTTTAAAGTACAATTCATTTCACCTGCAGCAAGGGCGCGTTGACCCCGGGCGCCACGTCCCGGTCGCCCCCGCCCCCGCCCCCGCCCGCTCCGCCGCCCACGCCCCCGGCCGCCCACAGCTGGGGCGGCCCCGCCCCGCCGCCCCCGCTACCACCCCCGCCACCGCCCAATATCTCCCGCACCTTGTCCTCGTCCACTTCGTGCTCTATCGTGTTGTCCTCTATCACTTGACGACCTATATACGAGAAAAGCGGGAGCGATTAATCGATCTAGCTAGGTTTAATTTTTAGAAAACGTCGTTTTATCCATGTTGGAAAAATGAGTGTTTGTTTTTCTACGTAAGAACAGATGGAGCTATATACACAACGAGCGAAGCTCGGTGACCCAGATATTACTATAATAACATTTGATCTGTGTTGTGGGCTTTAATAAATGAATAAATAAATCTGACCGGCGAAGTCGAAGGTCATCTTCTTGGCGAGCCTGGAGGCGTGCTTCTTGTCGTGCAGCGTCTGCTGGTACTTTTGCAGGCGCTCCTTCTCGGTCGCGCTCAGCCACACGCTGTTCGCGCTGAAGTAGTCGCTGTCGTCGTCCGTGACGCGCGTGCGCCGCTCGCTGCACACGAAGAGAAATCAATCAGAACATAAAAAAAAAACAAAAACAAGGTTTCGGTCAGTATATATTGGCCTATTGTAATATTGGTAGCCTAGGCCCTTATTGTCTATGACCATAACAGATAACACGCCACAAAAATTATCTTTCCATCGTAATCAAAGAAGTTTAACTTCAAAATAATACATTTACAACGTTTCTTACGGCATACAGAATAATAATTTCTAATATTTTGGCATCTAGAACGTTTGAGAATGTGTTTTTGGACGCGCGCGTGGGCAAGACATGTTGTTGGTCATAATGAAGCCCAGCAGGCACGGTCACCGATCCCGCACGGTGTCTATAATGTGCAAACTACGGGAGAGTATACTGACCAAATATGGTACCCAACTGAACACCGGTAGCAGAAATACTGTTGACCAATTTTCGGTGGGGAACTTTTCAGTCGCGCACTTTACCGAACAAGCCCTTATTTGCTCTGAGAAAACTCAGTGCAGCACCAATATATGTACATACGTATACATATAAAAATTTTGGCACTGATCACTTTGAACTGTATTTACTATTGCCATAAGATTCAATTACTCTCAAAAGTGTTGACATAATTCTGCTGTTGACTGTACACAATATAGAGTATAGACAATAGGCTACTTGACTAAATGTTAGTTTTTAGTCCGTAACGCAGAATTTATTTTTTATTCACATCAAGTCGAAATGTCGCAAGACGTCTTTGTCACTTTATACGTAGTAATGACGTCACGAGTAACCGCTCGCGCTCCTCACACTCACACTTTATGTTAGTTTTGTTCAATATTTTAAATAAGCGAAATATACGGGTCTATTATTTTTACAATTAGGCGAGATTATGGACAAATGTCTGACCAATTTATTAAAAAAAAAAAAAAATTTACTTTTTATTATCTAACACACTAAATAAAATTTTGATTTTGAACATGAGAAAACCACGAGTGAATGTGGAGCCGATGTTCTCCGCCGTTTCTCGTGTTTTTCTCGCGTTCTCGCAAGATTCTCGCGTGAAAGTGCAGCGGGCTTAAGATTTTCTTCATACCTAGTGCGATCGTACTCGAGCAGCTTGTTCCGATGCGACACGGCGGCCTCCCAGCCTTTCGGGCGGCTCCTCTCTAGCAAAGACTCCATCAGCTTTGCACTCGACTTGGTTTTGGCGTTAATTTCCCTCTGTTCTTCTGGGGTGCATACCTAAAATTAAAAATTAGGGCTTCTCAGTTGTCCCATTTCAACAAATAGTAAAGAGTCTCAAAATAATGCAAAAGAATACAGAGTATTACTACGAAAAGAAGCTACATTCTCTGTTCCCACCAGTTTTATACCTCCTTATGTGTTTAAAGAAGCGCCCCTCCGCGAAGCTGTCTGTCAACTGTCAGCTCGCTGTCAACCTTACGATACGCACACAAGCACAACACGTGTACGTACAAGTCAGCCGTCTTTACTTGTGAGTAAGTACTTGAATCAGTTCATTTGTATGGAGTGTCGCCGGGCTGATAATGCAGTGATGTGGCAATATTTTAAATTAAAAAACTCATCTTAAACAGCTGTATCTACTGGTAGTCCTAAAAGTGCACTTCACTGCTACTCTTTTAATAAGTGCTACTGGTCATTCTGAACGGTTATAAACTGGCATATCTGCTACTTCGGAACTGAGATTTTAAGATACCTGTGTATGTATAGGTATTTCTTACTAGGTTCCCGCAGAACAGACACGGCCCCGAGCCCTCCTGCTTGCACACCACCCGTCCGCACTGCAGACAATTGTTGATGAGCTGATGCTTTGATGCCTGGCAGTCGCAGTGGTGTCTGCCTGAGAATAATCATAGACAATTTTATTGTAAACTCATAACCCTAGTACCTAATTAATTTTCTATATCCCTGATACTATGTATGCAAATTCATCCACGTTAATTTAGGAGTTCCTGGTGGAATTCCAGGATAAAAAGTACCCTATGTCGTTTTCTGTACCCCAAACATAGATGCAAATTGAAAATACACATGATGATTGTTTAAGTGATGAAAGATATAAAAAAAAAAAATCACATACCTTTTAATAACACGACTTGAGCATTTTTCCCCTCTTGTGAGTACAAGTTGACGAATTTAGTCTTTTTCTTAGCCTTAGGGTCTTTTTCAGGAGGCTCGATAGGCTTTTCTGCAGGACTGATGAAGTCAACTTGCTGTTTATTCTTGTTTATTTTTTTCTTTTGATGTTTTGGCAGAGAGTTGCCTAC
Source organism: Zygaena filipendulae (assembly GCA_907165275.2). Classification (NCBI taxonomy): domain Eukaryota; kingdom Metazoa; phylum Arthropoda; class Insecta; order Lepidoptera; family Zygaenidae; genus Zygaena; species Zygaena filipendulae. The sequence goes on from OU015666.1 coordinate 2,961,001, forward strand.
AACAAAAAATACTATTGAATGCTTAAACTTATGTGTTATTAATGAATTAATCCATTTAGCAAATCCCAACACATTGACTTATTTATTCAATGCAAAAATAAATGATATGTAATTTAAACAATTATTAACAATTACTGAGTATTATTATTATTATTATTACTGACTTAAACAATTATGAGTAGCCACTGAAGAGTTCCACTATCCACTAAGTAATGTTAGTAAGTTAACGCGTTAAAATGTTGGCCACATCTAAATTAGCGCACTAATTTACGCGTTAACACGCAGGTGGAGCAGTAGCATAAGACAATCAATAGTACGTTAACATTAAAATTTAGTTACATCTAAGTTTTTTTTTTTTCATTTTAATTGTTTGTTAGTGAAGCTAATAAAAGCATGTGAACAAAAACAAAAAAAAATTATTACTGTACCTGGATTTGGGAAATTTTTCTTGCATATTTCTAAGAAGAAGTTTTTGTGCCTCGGATTATCAAAATCCAGCAAGGTTTTCATGTACTCTCTCAAATCATTCTCATTTTCAATTGATAAGACATAGCTGTAAGAAAAAATATACCTTTATTAGATTCAAATTACAAAATCACACAACTAAAGATTACGACCCAATATGTGCAATTCATAAAAATAACCAAATAAACAAGAAATGGCTCAGCTTAAGATTAACCCAATAAGCTTAAAAGTGTAAACCAGTATTTCTTTCATCTAAAGAACTGTGGTCTATTATTGTAATACAAATAACCATATAAAAATAAGAGTCGAGAGTTAAATACTGGGATTAGGGATATTATGTTACTTTCCATCAGTGTAAGAATTTTTGGAACCAGTTTAGTAGTTCCAGAGATCACCCTCTGGCCTCTACATCCAAACATACAAAAGTCACCTCTTCCTAATATTAGTGTAGACATTAATTTCTCCAGGCTCACTTGAAAGCGTCGCGATTATTAAAGTGTTCAAACAAGTTCACTAACTTGATTAAATCCTCAGGAACTTCAAAGTCCAAAATTCGTGATAGACCTTCCCTTAGCCACTGTTCCATTGCTTTTGAATTAGTTTAGTGATTTCACAATAATATATGAATGTAGCAATATTGGAAGAAAAGTATGACTCTAATCACTGCTGCTGTTTGGCGCTTGCAGTCACAAATTAACAAGACTTATCTTGCAATTTGGCGCAGAATTGCAGAAACTAGAAAGCAAAGTAGAAAGAAAAAAAACATGCAACAGAGCCAGCTGATTTTGAAACTCGAAAGTCCATAAAAACGAAAAACTTGTCTTCTTCTTCTTTGGTTTATGACTTCCTATGTGTTGCCACAGCGAATCCGCCAATGTCACGTAGCCTAGGTGTGCGTTCCGTGGGTTTGGGCGTAGTTGTTCGGTTTAATTTAACTCGTTTGAGTTGCAACCAAGCCACGGAACGATCGAAACCTCAAAGTATTTAAATTTCAGGCGCCATTTGTTTTCTCTCAACTCACATTACGTTACATCCAATTATAAACTTTTTGTTACTACGCCACCTCTCCTTTGTTCGTAAGAACTCTGATTGATTTCTTTTCGATGAATTCGGTTTTTGGCGTGAAATTTGACATTTCTACAATACATAGCTGTCAGAGTGAAAATTAACTTGCTTCGGAGATGGTTGTTTACTATCCCATCTAAACCATGGTTCTTTAAACATCGCAGCTTCCTCAAAAGTGTCACTTCTACTATTATTCGTCTCCACCTAGGACACGTGTGCTCCCCTGTTTTCCTGGCCAAATTAGGAATCCGGGATGACTCTCGGTGCGAGTGTGGGCTAGACGAAGGCACTTTAGAACACATATTTTTCAGCTGTCCTAAATTATCTGTCCCCTTACATGATCTCCTCCCGCCTGACTTCCCCCGTCCAATCAATATAAACTTTCTTCTTACTCAGGTGTCCCCTCTTCCATCATTCCCTTATTTAAATTTCTGTCGACTAACAAATTAACACTTTAGATCCCTATTTAAGTATTTTTATCTTTATTTTATTCAAGTACTTCTCTATAAATGTTGTAGCCTACTAACCGCCTAAAAGCTTACTGTGTTGTTATACGCTCATTACAGAATTTCACGTGCAGGACAAAAAAAAATACATCGGCCTATCGCATAACAAAAAGGTAGGTGCCGGATAATCAAATCAATTCTATGCTGTGACTTTTCAAACTGTGACACTGGCAGAATCATCGTCAAAATGGTGGAGCTATTAAAAACAACAAATTGGAATTGAATTGAATTGGAGATGGTTGATTGGTTGTTGCAATCTGAGCCACGGAAAGGGTGAAACACGCTCTGACAGCTGTCAGAGTAAAATTTAACCAAGCCACGGAACGGGTAGAGAGCGCGCTCGAGTGCGTTCGAGTGCATTCGTGCGAATCCACGGAACGCACCCTATTGTTATTATTATTATTAGGTATTAGTTTTTTACGTGGACGGAGAATCAGTCTACGGTTTTTTATTTTGTCGGTTGTGTGTGTTGTGACTTGTGACAACTGACAAAGTTAACTGTCAAACAGCAAACTCAAGTTTGTCGTGTTTTTTTTATGTTGGGATCGTGTTTTGTTTCCCAATTTTGATTTGAATTCAATTCCATTTCAAAAAGTTAGAGACAAGTAGGTATTCTATTTTCAAATCATTATTTTCAAAACTTTTTATGCATACAGTATTAATACCTGCTAACTTGAATAATTAATGGTTTCATATCATTTGGTATTGACGTAATTATATAACAGTAGCTGTTCCCCACGGCTTCGCGTGCGTGATCCTCAGAATCCCCTCGGGAGCTCGGGGATAAAATTTATCTCCATTGCAAATTTCATCCATATCCGCCCAGCCGTTTTAGCGTGAAGGAGTAACAAACGTATCTATTACGCGCATGCAAGTGTCACAAATACTGTGCGTTTGTAGTGGTGGTTTTAATGTTTTTTTTTTGCATTTCAGCGAAACTACAATGACGCTATCGCCGTTCTTTCGCTCTCCCTTCACCGACCTTACTGGTGGTCTGACCTCTCACCAGATGTTGGGTCGATGCCAGAAACAAGAGGCAAAATTTATGGACTGCTTAGAAGCTTATGGTCTCGAACGCGGTAAGGTCAAGTGCGAAGCGCTGTTTGACGAATTCCACGAGTGCCACACTATGACCAAGCAACTAAAGAGATTTTTGGTTAGTTAATGTATAATGTATAATGTATAATGCATCACTTAAAATATTACTGCAAAATATATCAACCAATCTTAAATAAAAAGAAATAAAATTGCTACTAGCCAATGGTTTCACCCGCGTTAATTTGATGCTCCGTTCCTGTTTCAATTGGAACCAGTAGTTTCTGAGATTAGCACATTCAACCAAACAAACTCTTCACCTTTAAAATATTAGTAAAGATTATTGACTCAACATCACAAAAAATAATGCTCAGATTAATTTGATTCAATTATCAATATGTAGATTTTACTAAGTTTTTATATAAACCAAATTTCAAGAAAACATATGGATTACTAGATGTTCACTGTGGTTTCACCTGTGTTAATTCCGGAGATACTGCAGGAATTCCAGGATAAAAAGTACCTTATGTGTTATTCTGATTTTCATTAAAATTGAAAGTTTCATTAAAATCATTTAGTAGTTTATGTGTAAAAGAGTTACAAATATCCATGCCTATATCTATACATACTAACTTGTGAAAAATAAACAAAATCATTGTCATCTTTCGTTGATAGTGGTTAAGTTGTTAGTCTTTGAGCTGAAATGGAGTTATGAGTTGGAGACTGGAGTTATTAATGAATGTTGTCCTCAATAGTTATGTATTTATTAATCCTAATCATATCCTAGTTTACTTTGATGATTTTATATCTGGCCACTTGTCACTTTTCAGGCTATGCGCAAGGAGCGACATAGACAAATTGCTGAAGGAAAACTCACTGATGACAAAAAGTTCATGAACCCTAGAATTGATAGCTATTAACACATTTTGATAGTGAAAAAATTGTGAAATAGCAATATTAGAAATTAAGTTGAGTATTCTAATAATATGAGTAATATTCAATATCGAACTATGTATTTTAAAATTTAAACCGAATTTCTTAAATCAAGTCGAACTAAGAAAAAACATACCTACATACAGTCGAACATAGAACCTCCTCCTTTTTTGAAGTTGGTTAAAAAATCATCTTGTTACATTGCTCCATTCTGATGTGAAAGCATCAGTTACCATAGTACATACATAGTGGTATTTTGGTGGTGTTTTCTAACATTGTTTTTTTGTGCATAGCAATTTCAACTTTATAAGATTCGTGTAAGGCTGAGGCCGCATTACGGTTTTTTACCGCAAGCGGTAAACCTCCAAACCGCAAAACCGCCTGAGACGCACCATAGTGATTATTTGCTCAGTGGCACACACTAGGATTCAAAACCGCAAAACTGGCCACGATTTTCACCGTTTTAAGATGTATTTCAAGAGAGCTGTATCTATTATTTAAATAAACCATTAGAACCTGAGTTTTTGAAAATATATTTTTATTATTTTGTGTTTACAATTTTACAATAAGATAAGGTAATTCCAATTTGTTGTTTTTAATAGCTCCACTGTATTGACGATGATTCTGCCAATGTCACAGTTTGAAAATCACTGCATAGAATTGATTTGATTATCCGGTACCTACCTTTTTGTATGCGAATTGCGATAGGATAAAGTAATGTCCTCAGAAGAATTGCTATTATTCTGCTGAGGTAATGTCTCAGAAGAATAACTAAGTAATGTCCAAAGAATATGTTTTTTATAGGATTTTTTTTTTCTTCACTCTTTTGAGTTAATAGTTACTCTATGGAGTTAATGCTCTATTGCCATTTGGCAACGCTAGAGCCCAGACGCTCAGACAGAGGTTGTAACTTATAATTTTAATGCATAGAATGTCATTGTTGTAATCATGTAGTGATTATTAGCTCAGTGGTTGTAATGGGACAAAAACCGTTTTGGAATAAGATTTTAAAAATAACACGAATACCCACGTGCTATATGGCAACGCTGGTAGTAGTTATAATTTATATACTCTTTGGCTAGGCTCTTATGCTAATGGGAATACATAGAAGAAGACAAGACAACATCATCTCAAACTGCCCGCGCCCGACAATGTGTGCGCGTTAATTTAAGTTTTATGGACAACTTTTGGCGCGGTTTTTACCCGTGAGCCGTTCTGTAAAAAATCGCGGTTTTAAAATCAGTCGCGGGAAATAACCGCCAGTGTGGCCGCTTGCCTTGGCTCACAAAATTACGCGGTTAAATACCGCGTCGGTTTATGCGGCCTAGGCCTAAGAAGCGTAGTGATTATTTGCTCAGTTGGCCTAAGGTTGAAATTTCGATTGACGATAATCACGTAAGGTTGAAATAAAATCTACCGGCCTACCGCTTTAATAAACAAAATGGATTAATAATACTGCAAAGATGTCATATTTAAAGATATTGGTACTCATTGAAATAAACTGTCGCTATAGGCAATAATCACAGAGTTCAGTCAAAGAAAATATAATCACTACGTCTTCAATCTCAGAACAGTAGTGATTACCTTCTCTCTGAAGTTATTCTTCTGAGTCTTCAATAGAGTAATTTGTCAAATCCAGTCAATGATATTCAATATAATCACTACGTAGCTTAGTAGGTACGTAAGTATTGCATATATGGGTAAATTCTTCTGAGGTTTGTAGTGATTGTACCTAAAACGTAGTGATTACCTTCTCTCTGATTGTACCTATTATCTTTGACTCACCAGTCACTACCAAGGATTTTTATAAAAATATCTCACGTAATGTTTGCAATGAAAAAATGTTTTATAAATTTAAATAAAAATTTATTAATATCTACAACACGACCAACGATATAGGTATACCCACAAAGTAACTTTTAATATTGTTTATACTGAGGTTTGTACACAACACACAGAACACAACAGCAGAAAAATAAGATTTTCAGGTGACAGGAAGTGTTTAAGGCAAAACAATAAATAATAAAAACAGGTGCTTCAACAGTGTTTACATTCTGTTTGGATGCTCTATACAAATGTTGCCTATTTTGTTGCTTTTGTAACGTTTATAAATTTTAATCTTGCTCGTGTTGAATGTCTGTTCTTTTATTCGTCTGCGGGTAGACCACCTTTGCGTGTCTTGTAGTTTGTAGGTAAGCTCTTTGAAAAAAAAACTTAAAAAGGAAACGGTTTCCATAGTTACTTTAATAGTTATTAGGTTTTATTCAAAGAGAACATTATAGTGATTACATCCGTAGTGATTACCTTCTCTCTGATTACATCTTTGGTGATTACCTTCTCTCTGATTATAGTTAATCACTGCTGCTTTAGTTATTCTACTGAGATCACTGCGTGTTTGCTTTACTTCCTAAATTTAATCAATACAATTCTTAATATTGGATATGTCCCAGATGCTTGGAAATCACAAATAATTATTCCTGTCTTAAAACCGGGTAAAGATTCCCATGATGTAAAATCCTATCGTCCAATTGCTTTATCATCTACTCTCGCGAAAGTCCTTGAGCACTTGATCAAGAACCGTCTCGAGTGGTTTGTGGAGTCCAGAGGTATTCTAGGTAAAAATCAATTTGGCTTCCGAAGAGGAAGAAGCACAACAGATAGCATTGCAATCTTTACAACTGATATAAGACTGGCATTTACCCGAAATGAGTCTGTTGTTGCCGCATTTTTAGATATATCTGCTGCCTATGATAATGTCCGCCTCCCTCTTCTCATGGAAAAACTTAATGCCTTGTCGATCCCGAAGAAACTAGGCCAACTCATTATAAACATGCTCTCTGATAGAACTGTCCACTTCCGCTGCGATGACCCTGGAATTTCCTCTCGCAGATCTATTTGGAAAGGCCTTCCTCAGGGGTCCGTCTTGAGCCCCCTTCTTTATAATATTTATACACATGACCTAGACTTATCACGTGGTCTCTGCAGAATCCTTCAATATGCAGACGACATTCTGGTTCTTTAAGAAATAAACTTATTATTATTATTATTATTATTCTTTTGTACTACTCCCACAACAATATTTCTACAGCAGCCGCAACAGTGACAGAGTCTTTATCATCTCTTAATAATTGGATTTGCTCTAATGGCCTTGAATTATCCCCCTCAAAAAGTGCAGTAGTGATATTTTCAAGGAAAAGAAAGATCCCGGCAATCAGTGTAGAAGTGGGTGGCCTTCAAATCCCGATAAAACCATATTTTAAATTTCTAGGCGTTATTCTCGACTCTAAATTAAGTGGTTCTCCGCACTGTGAGTACATAGTGAACAAATCGCAGAAAAACATCAACATTTTGAGATGCTTATCAGGTGTTTGGTGGGGTGCCCACCCTTTCTCTCTTAAGTTATTATATAATGCCATCATCCGTAGTGTTCTGGATTACGGTACATTTCTGCTCGAACCAGCAAATAAGGGCGCTCTTCAGAAACTTGACCAAATACAGGCTAAGGCATTACGCATCATTTCTGGAGCGATGCGTTCTAGTCCCATCAACGCATTACAGGTAGAATGTGGCGATCCTCCTCTTTCTCAGCGTAGACAGTTTCTTTCAGATCGCTTCCTCTTTCGTGTTTATCAATTTGCCTCCCATCCTATTTTCCCTAAACTCCAACTTCTTTGCGAGTTCTCTCTTAATCCCGTTTCTGGACAAACAAATGTCCCTCCCCTTTGATGAAAAGCTTTGGCAAAATAAAATGTATAAAAAATTCTGTCCACCGTTCATCCAATCTCCCAGTCTTTGATTTCGATTACGAAACAATAATCTATCAGCCTCCAGCCATTTTAAACTTTGACATTTGTAAAGGTGATAAACACGCCAACGCATACCATCGCGAAATAATGAAAAGAAACTGGCGTGGTTGGCATTCCATCTACGCTGATGCTTCTAAACTCTCTCAGCATGGATGTGTGGGTGTGGGAGTATTCCACGAAGATTATAATATAGTTCAAAAAATTAAATGTCCCCCAGAGTCCTCGGTTTTTACTGGGGAATCTTTAGCCATTCTCAATAGTGTTAAGTACGCTCTTCTTTTCAAACTCCACAAATGCCTTATTTTCTCCGATTCCCGTAGCTCCCTCCAGGCCTTAATTTCAAATCCCTTTTCAAAAAACAACAACCCAATTATTTTCGAAATTAAAGCAGCCGTAAAATCTTATATTAATCAAGGTCACGAGCTGACAATGGCTTGGATTCCGGGGCACGCTGGCATTGCTGGCAATGAGCGTGTGGACTTGGTTGCCAAGGACGCCATTGTCTGCGGTGACAGGGTGCCGTTCCGATGTTATTGCCATGATCTTATATCTCTCCCGAAGCAGTCCCTATATAAAACTTGGTCTGCCCTCTGGGATAAATCTAAAAAATCAAAGGGTGCTTGGTTTGGGGTAATCCAACCAAGTATCCCTAATAAACCCTGGTTTTCCCGATGGAATTTCAACAAAAAAATCTGCTCCTCGATTATTCGTATGAGGTTAGGTCACTGTTGCATCCCAGTTCATCTTCACAAAATTCATTGCCTTAATTCATCTTTGTGTGAATGTGGTCTCTCCGAAGGAGACCTTAATCACGTCATCTTTTCATGTCCTCGTTTTAACCATAATTATTTATTTTCTGACCTTGTATTCTGTAAAATTCCGCTCCCCACATCCATCATCACCCTTCTTCACTCTTTAGACTTCAAAATTTATAAAATCCTAGTAGACTTTCTTACTTTTAACGACATTAAATTATGACTTATTATTCGTTCATATTCTCTTATTTATTTAAGTATAAGTATATAATTTCTGTCTTGTTGTATTGTACATAGCCCATCCCATTTCTCTATTCTTATTACAACGAACGCCCAAAATTTTCGCTCGTTCATTTTAAATCCTTTTTGCAAATTAAATTAACGCGACACTGGCAACAATGTCATTAATGACAATTGCCATAAAAAAAAAAAAAAAAAAAAAAAAATTACCTTCTCTCTGATTACATCTTTGGTGATTACCTTCTCTCTGATTATATTGAAAAAAGCGCGGGAACGTTCGAAGTGAAAGGCGCCTTTTTTTTACAATTTTGCGAAATAAAATATCTTTTAATAGTAAAAAGCGTTTATTTAGTTAATAAGTATGGGAAAACATTCGGGGAAGAAGAGAAGAAAAAAAGATGGTGTAGATCCAGATGAAGCGAGTATCTTCTCACTGCCATCTGAAGATTCCGGGGACGGTGACGCCGAGGAGTCAGGCAGCGGTGCTGGAGCGTCGTCCCAAGTGAAGTCTCAGCAGGAGAAGGATGCGTACGCGTCCTACCAGGTACCAGGCTACATTCGACTGTATCCTGAAGATGGAGGTTCGTTTGAATACATTGTTTTTTACGAAAGTACTGAAGTTGACAAACCTATCGGGGACAAAGACATGATGTGGCTTTCGAATTGTCTCAAAAGACATAATAAGGGCATTAAACAGTTACAGCGAATTAATAAATACAAAATCGGTGTCATATTCGAAAGGCCAGGGCTGGCAAATGCCGCCATAAGTAATAAGGCCTTTTTAGATTTGTACAAGATAAAAGCTTCGTTACCTGCCTCAGCGACAGAAAAGACGGGTGTTATTCACCACGTACCTACAAATCTGTCCAACTACCAGATATTCTGTGCATTGTCAAGCTCCAAAAACATTATCTGCGTACGTCGGTTCATGCGCAGAGAGAAATCAGATAATATGGTAAAGATGGTACCTACTAAAACTGTTGCTATCTCTTTTTCGTGTCCAGAGTTACCAGAAAGCGTCAATCTTAACAGCTGGAGATTTGAAGTTCGCGCATACATTCCACCTGTACAGCAATGCCTCAAATGCTTGCGTTATGGTCATATTGCCAAATTCTGCAAAAACTCTCAGCGTTGTTCCATCTGCGGCGAGGGTCATAGCTTTAAGGAGTGCACTGTAGACTCTAAAGATGCAAAATGTGTGCACTGTTCTCAAAATCACATTGCCATTTCAGCCCAGTGTTCTGTTAAACAACAAAAGATAGTTGAAAACAAAGAGAAGGTACTCAAGAGACAACAATCCTATGCCCACATTGCAAATGCAAACTTCCCTAAACTGACAAACAGCACAGAAGACTTATTGACTTTACTCAGGACAGATTCCATAATGAACGTCTTAGTAGAGACTATTGTGAAAGTTATTACTTTAAATAAAACAGAAAAACAACCAGTAAGTTCTAAAAATATTTTAGATATTCTCCGTAACATTATAAATTCCAAAAAAATTTAGTTTATTTTTATTTTTAATGGATCAGTTACGAATTATTCAATGGAATGCTCAGAGTATATTAAACAAACATCACATATTTTTTCAATTTTTAAGGGAGAATGATATTGATGTTGCTATATTATGCGAAACTTGGCTCAAATCTCATCAACATTTTAATATTAGAGGCTACAATTTAGTACGTTTAGATTCAGGCAACGACCATAATGGTGTTGCCATATTGGTAAAAAATTATTTAGATTTTGATAATATTAATACAAGCTGGGATAACTCCCTTCAAAATATTGCTATTCGTTTAAAATACGGTAATAATAAACTTTTAACTATTGTTAGTCTATACCTACCCATAAACAGTACTCCTAGATTTAGTAAATCCAAATTAGATAACTTGATTGCTAGTCTTCCAGAGCCAGTCTTGCTTGCGGGCGATTTTAATGCTTATCATTCAGTATGGGGTTGTGCCTCCACAGATGTGAGAGGTCGCACCGTATTTCAAAGTATCGTAGATAATAATCTTGTTCTTTTAAATGATGGGCAGATGACGACGGTGGGCTCTCATGTGTGGAGACAAAATGCTCTTGATTTATCTATAGTTTCTCCATCAATTTCTTTATTGTGTGACTGGTCCGTCCACGATGATGCACTGGGTAGTTATCATTTTCCTGTAATGACAAATATAAAAATTAACAATGCAGTCCAAAATATTGAAGGTGATGTTGGTGCTGTCCCTTCTCGACCTAATTTTCGTTTGATTGATTGGAACAAGTATCAGGAAACAGTTTCGCATCTGATTAGTAATTACAATTTCAATAGCTCAGACCCTACGGTGTCATATCAGGAATTAATAAATATTTTAAATTTTGCTTTAGAAAATTCTTGTTTTTGTAAGAGTAAGTCTAAGCAACCTCCTACAATTTCTTCCACAAAAAAGAAAACCAGAATTCCACTGCCGTGGTGGAACAATATTTGTGCTGAAGCTTCACTAAATGTTAAGAAGGCTTATGTTGCTTTCAAAGCTGACCCCTGTGAGGAGACTTACATCAATTTTAAAAGATTGCAAGCTGTTAGAAAATTAGTTATAAAGAGAGAAGCCAAATTAAGCTGGATGTCACTCTGTGAATCTTTTAATAGAAACACGCCTCTATCTTATATCTGGAATATGATGAAAAAATTCAACAAAACACAAACAAGCAGTAAAAAACATAGTAACTTTTCTAATCAGTGGCTTTCGGAGTTTCTTCAAAAATATACTCCTGATACAGTTGAGTCCTTGTTTCAAGAACCCAGTAATACACATAATATCAATAGTGGTAACGAATTTTTAGTAAAACCTTTCACTTTAAAAGAACTTGAATCTGCTATATCATCTAGAAGAGACACAGCTTGTGGACTTGATAACATACCATTCAAAATGTTTAAAGCTCTTGACAAACAAAGTAAAACAGTAGCCCTATCAATTTTTAATCAACTGTGGAGTAACTCAGTCATTCCAGCTGAATGGAAAACAGATTGCATAATCCCTATTTTGAAGCCAGATAAAGACAAGAATAATATTAACTCATACAGACCCATTACTCTAACTTCTTGTGTAGGAAAGATTTTTGAACAGCTCTTGAAACAAAGAATCGAATTTTTCATTGAACACTATTGCATCTTACCTTCAAATCAATTTGGCTTTCGGCGTGGGCGCTCCACTCGTGAGAGTCTGTTGCATCTTCACCTGGACATAGCTAGGGCTTTTAGTAGCAAACAGATCTTGATTGGTGTGTTCTTTGATATAGTGGGTGCATTCAATAATGTTAACCTCCATGTTTTGACAGGTGAACTTGCTGCTATTGGCTTTCCTATAAAAATAATATCATGGATTTTTAATTTCTTACATGGCAGGCAAGTTTTTGTTAAACTTAATAATAAACTGCTGGGGCCAAGGCACTCATATAAAGGTGTATGTCAAGGGGGTATTCTTAGTCCCCTTATTTTCATTTTGTATATCCATAAATTGAATCAAGTTTTGGGTTCTCATGTGACAAATTTACAATTTGCAGATGATCTTGTAGTGTATGCTACTGGCACAAATGTTGATGAGGTAGCATTTAAGCTAAATACTGCTTTACAACACCTTAGCAACTACCTGTCCTCACTTAATTTGGATGTTAGCACAGATAAAACCAAAGTAATGGTTTTTAATAAACTCCAGCCTAGCAATGTTAACATTATTTACAACAACATTAGGTTACCTATAGTCACAACAATAAAATTTTTAGGAGTTATTTTTAATAATAATTTATCATGGAATAAATATGTGGAATGTTTATCTGTTCGAGCTTCCAAGGCTACCAACATTTTAAGATCCCTCACTAGAACTTACTGGGGGGCTGATCCAAAAATTCTTTTAATACTATATAAAGCTATTGTGCGCAGTCATTTTGAATATGGATTTCTGTGTTATGCCTCTAACAATAGGCTCATGGACAAACTGACAGTCATACAGAATAATTGTCTTCGCTGTATAACTGGTGCCTTTCGTACTACTCCAATAAATTCTTTAGAGGTCGAGTGTAACACTCCTCCACTTAACCTAAGGTTCAACTATCTCAAAGTAAGATTTCTTATCAAATTATTGGCCATACAGAGTCACCCATTATTCTGTAAACTTGAATCGCTCCACAGACAAAACATAATTTCTTCCACAGCTATCTTTCCATTTGCACTTAAGGACTTTCAGGATATCTTGAATTTAAATCTTACTTTTAAAATACACAAGACCGACTATAACTGGGATTGTTATAAGGGCAATTTTGATAGCAAATTTACGGACATGGAGATAAGTACAAATTACCAAACTAAAACTGTGGCTGAAGTTTATGAGCGAATAGCTATGTACCCTAATCATATCTGCATTTATACTGATGCCTCCAAAACAAATAATGGTGTGTCAATGGCTTTATACATACCAAGCCGCAAAGAAGGATATGGCAAAAAACTATCCAATGAGATGAGCATATACTCTGCGGAAGCTTCAGCTATCTTCTCGTCGCTTCAATATATACAGCTGGATGCGCCCAGCTCCAGCGACTGGCTAGTTATCAGTGACAGCTTGAGCGTCTTGAAGTGTCTCGAAACTAACAAATTTAACACCAACACAAATTATATTATACATGATATCAAGAACTTATGGACTGACCTCAAGAATAAAAACATTAGTGTTAAATTCTTGTGGACGCCTTCTCACATAGGTGTCGCTGGAAATGAAAGAGTGGACTTTCTAGCCAAAACAATCGCAGATTGTCCAACTCCCAGTCGTGTCAACGAAAATGGTGACAGTGCCGACGATGTTGCCATACCACATAGTGATCTCTTTGCCAAGCTTAAAGGGAAAATGATAGATGACTGGACTGAATACTGGAATTCCACCCTTCAGACAAAAGGATCATACTATGCAGCTGTAAACAAAACTATAGGAACACCGTGGTTTGGAAAGAGCACCTTATTCATGGGAAGAAAATTCTACTCTATCATATGTCGCTTGAGGTTTGGACATGCTAGATTTAAGGCACATTTACACCGCATGCGGATTATTACATCGCCTGCTTGCACAAATTGTAATTCGCTAGAAACTCTTGACCATATATTTTTTGATTGCCCAGCTTATAATATACATCGACTCAGTTTAATCGATAGCCTGCTAGAAATCTATAAAACCCCGGAAGACATCCCGCGCTCCACCCAAGAATTAATGCAAAACAAGGAAAATTATATTCCAATTTATCGTTTTATAATCACCACTGGCGTTGACATTTAAAAATACGTCCCCGGAATAAGGAATAAAAGAAAAAACAAACTATTAAGACTTCACGGAAACGATCAAGAGAAAAACAACTAAAGACTTGGCTCCGGCCTTGACAATATCGGATTTTGAATTTACTTACTTAAGACTTGGCTGTATGGCTCAATAGCCCTCGCCTGTCCCAGAAGGGGCGAACATAAAAAACAACAACAATCTCTCTGATTATAGTTAATCACTGCTGCTTTAGTTATTCTCAGAGAGAAGGTAATCACTACGTTTTAAGAGACGGGACTTCCTTACTTGGTTTTGGAATCCATTTAGCAGACCCAGCAATACCAACACAGCGAAAATTTAAATGTCAAAATACTTCATAACTCATGGGTACCAACATTAACGAGAACAATAGGGATGGCCACATGTAGTTCCTGATTAAATCGATATCGATAAATTATCATTAGAGCATCGTGGGCTTCATACCAGGTGAATTAAATCTACAACGGGGGAAAACATTTGTCGTAAAATTGAAACAATAAATTATTATTTTTATTTATTTATTATTATTCCAATATTTTAGTTTGTCATGATGATGATGTTATTAGATAGATAGATATTTATTTTCTCTTTAAAAATTACATTTACATTTTATGTCAAAATTAAATAACCTATTTGGGAAAGTAAATGATTTACTTCGCAGTGCCTCCTTGTTGAGCCTTGTTTAAATTATCGGTAGAAATATCTATCGGTAGAAGTATCCGACATTCGTTCCTTACATCTCCACAGACATATTTTATATCGTGAAGTTTTTCGATTGGAATGTAAGCTAAGTCATCATTTCCAATATTTTTTACCCATTGTCGACATCTGAAATTAAAATATCTATCAATCATGCAAGTACACTTAGAAACAAGATAGAGTATAATATAGTTCTTTATACAGAAGACGAGGTTCACTTTATTACAATACGATCATAATACTTAATGAAAACTGCAGTAAGTAATGAAAAAAGTATACGCAGCAGCAGCTATACAAAAATATTCCAAAATATTCACTATAACACTGCATCATTCATTAAAGTTTATCGACTCACTTTATCGATAATGAAGATTTACATCACTATGGTTTACAAACATGCAAATATTTTTTCTCATTTCAAAAAGATAGTGTATTATTTTAGTCTTGCTGATAGCTGAAGAGAACAAAATACTTTATTACTTTACTCAAGCTGTACTTACCGGTCTTCATCTATAGGAAATTTCGTGATAAATTTCCTTTTATTTAAATTTTTTCGACTCTATCTTTTTCTACAAATTACATACGTACTACACCGTCTAATCGGTGCTATTTCACTACCCAATCACAAGAAAATAGTTTTTAATAGTCACACTGCACTTTTCAAAGCGTAAATCACACAAAATTTTTAAAAATCACACAATTATTTTCCCAAATAACAACATGCGTCGCCATGACAAACAGATGACAGATTGTAAGAAAGATTCAGAGACAAAAGACTGAAATAGCATGTGAGGCCATCTTTGATGCCATGGAAAAAAAAAATTAAAAAAAAAAATGAGTGCTAAACACGAACAAAATTTAATTTGTTCCTAGTTGCGTTAGACTGGTTATTCTACTGAGATCACTGCGTGTTTGCTTTTGCACATTACTTACTGAAAAACATTGTTATTATTGGTCGAATTACCTACCAACTTACGACTTCTGGGAAAAAACTGTTTAGTGCCTATCATCGGTTAATTTGGACTAAATTTTCACTATTAATTAAATATGCAATCAATTTCACCGTTTATTCGATCACCGTTCACGGATTTGACTGGAGGATTGGTGTCTCACCAAATGTTAGGACGTTGCGCTTCGCAGGAGATGGCGATGATGGACTGCTTCGAGGCCTATGGCCTGGACAGGGGCCAACGCAAGTGCAGCAGTTTAGCCGAAGAGTTCATTGAATGTCATACGCTGGCGAAACAGTTCAAGCGATTTTTGGTAGGTACAGATAAATAATATTATCTGTAGCTACTACGTAGGTACTGTGAACTCAGTGGCGTTGCGTAGCCGTAGGTGACTAGCACCCGGTGCGGAACCCAGCCTCCCTCTTATTTTTGCAATTTATTATATAAACTAGCTGTGCTGGGTTTTACCCGCGGTAATTTCGGAGTATTGGGGCATAAAAAAAAAACATACATACAATCGAACATAGAACCTCCTCCTTTTTGGAAGTCGGTTAAAAATGGTAGGTACCCCCTACCCTTATTGAATAATACTAACCTGAAAACATAGGTATTATGTATACCTACCTAATTAAAAAAAGAAACAAAAAATAACAGATAAATCGTCAAGGAAATAAATTTTTCTTTACCTAAATAAAAAAACTTAACGCTACCTATGAAATGCCGCCCCCCAAAGTGCCGCCCGGTGCGGACCTCCCCCCCCCCCCCCTCACGCTACGCCGCTGTGTACTTACATGTTTTTTATTTTTATGTAGGTGATTAGGATGTAATTAGGGTGGGCAATGATATTTTAAATACTTACCTACTTATACTTACCATCAAAATTTCTTTCGAAATGGAAACACGAAAACAATCGGTTTGCGTGGAACGGCGTGAAATTATGTTCGCGCCAAAAGTCGTAGTCGCATGATCTCTAGTTCAACCACACTTTCAGTATAATAATAGCACAGATAATATGTAATAGTTTGGATTCTGTAGGTAGGTAGGTACTTTCAATTCCATGACTGCGTGCACTGAAAACCTTGCCTAAAAATTTCATCCATTATTTCGACATTATGCCCTGAACGTACCTAAAGTCGAAATAACAATTTGAATGTAGGTAAGCTTATCTACTATAAGACTGCATGAGATGGTTTGAGGGTCTGGGATTGATAAAAACTTAATGTCTCGGACTGAAGACTTATTGAAATGCTAGAATAATGAAACTGTTGTCAATGGTTGTAAACTACCTATCACAAAAATGCACAAGTTTAATACAGGCACGTATATTGCTCTTAACATTATTGCAGGCGATGCGCAAGGAGCGTGAAAGACAAATCAAGATGGGCAAACTAACTGGCGACAGTAAGTTCGTGACGCCACGGATTGACAGTTATTAAAAAATTGAAAATATTTCAACTATAAGACGTAGCTGTTCAAATATCATTACATCCAAAGCAACTGTCTACTACTTTTTATAATACCTACTAGCTGTTCCCCACGGTTTCACCCGCGGTAATTTCGGAGTTCCGGCGGGAATTCCGTAGCTCCATATAAGTGAAAGATTTTTCAAAATCGGTTCAGTAGATCCAGAGATTACCCCCTACAACGTCACAAACTCAAAATTCACAAAGTTTTCGTGTTCGCTCGTGCCTGCACGTTTGGGTTACCTATTTTGCTTACAACCAGAGGCGAGATCCCCAAACACGCTATGCTCACAGCCGTTGAGACAAGAAATGTGGTGGGAGGAGATTTGGGCCCTATCACTATGACCATAACACGCCATAACATGACCATAACAAGATATGACGCCGCAAAAACTGTCTTTCCCTCGTAATCAAAGCTTTACTCAAAAAAATTACATTCACGACGTTGCTTATCTATGGCATAAAGAATAGTAATTTCTAATATTTTGGCATCTAGAACGTTTGGAAATGCGTTTTTGGGACACGCGTTATGGGCAAGGAATGTTGTTGCCTGAAGGTCATAGTGAATAAGGGCCCTTGTCTATCTATCTATTTGGCTTAGCACCGACTACTTAAGTTGTGACAAAACTTTCAAACAAAGAAACAATTTTCTAAATCACAAGTATTATTGTTGAGTTGTTCCGATGACCATCTGTGGTCTTCATCATCAGTTCCATTTCTTCAAATTTTGCTTTTCAAAAGCAAAGGAACGATTTACTATAAAAAAATACCTATAATTTTTGAAGAGTTCCCTCGATTTCTCCAGGATCCCATCATCAGATCCCGACTTGGTGGCAATGGGACCAACTTGGGGGTAAACCTTTTTAAACAAAAAAAGAATTTTCCAAATCTTGGTGAAATTGAAAGTCTTCAAATATTATAGATACCTACACCGATTTGAGTAGATGTATGGAACTGATGTTGAAGACCACATATGGCCAGCGGAACTACTCAATAATAGGTATTTTACGGATTGCGATTCGATTAATAGATATGGTTATCTACTGAGCAATTTAGCCTACCTTACCGTACTTTTAGACGGTGAAGTACCTACCAGGAGAACTCGTCACCAATTAACGTTCCTGCATCGGGAAAAGCAATATTTTGTAAAATATGATAAGCTGTTGAAATAAAGTTATTGCAACTTACATAAATTCCAAACCGACTTTCTAATTAGCGATAAATAAACAATTAAAACAAAAACTTCAACTGACTTTCAACAAAATGAATTAACTAGGTAAAAAGTCATCCAGAAGACAAAAATGAAAGTAATATTATTATTGGTATGTCGTACCTACGTGATGATCAGTTTTAAGTCGGTGCTAAGCCAAATAGATAAGTAGATAGACCAAGTCTCCTCTCGCCACATTTCTTGTCTCAACGCCTGTGGGGATCCTTGTTTGGGGATCTCGCCTCTCGTTGTAAGCAAAATAACCCAAACGGGCAGGCACGAGCGAGTTTGGTATCGACTATAAACTGATAGATAGGTAGCATGTGCCAATAATAATATTACGGTCATTTTTGTCTTCTGGATCATATGCATTACAACATGAGTACAACTAAGGTCTACAACATGGTCTACAATGATACGCACTCGGTGCTGCGTAATTGACGATATTGGTACTTACAGCAATGCGATATCATGGGCGAATCATGTTTGATCTAAAACATATCAGATGGCTACCAAAATCTCTACCCACACGCCTGACTGCGAAACCCTGATAATAATAATATAATCAATCATGTGCTGTCGAACAACTACAATACTAATATAATATGAGTGGTAATTATTATAATAAGTTCGTATTTAAAAGTTGTAAATTGACTTGTAGTCACGTTGATTTTTTTTTATCAAGAGTCACGGCCGGTCGAACGCTTTTTGTGCGGAATTTTGGCGCCAACTTAATATAAATTGATCGTGAATATAATATTATTATTAATATATTTTTGAAGAACCTGAAATTATATTCAATATTAATAGTTTTAAAAACTATTTATACTGTGATCGGTCTTATTAGCATGAGTTGGGTGTTGGCGTTTCGTGATTTGTTGTTTTTTGTTACAAATATCCAGTGTGCTACTTATTCTTTGTTTTGATCCATTCACTATTTATGAGGGGCCTGAAAAAGGTGTTTCGAATGGGGGATTAGACGTCTTTTCGACAAAGTAGTATTCGAAAACTTTTGGGTTAGGTAGGTACACCTATTTAACTGTAGTTAAAAGTCAGTTAGATTAGTTGACTATTGGTATACGATTTAATTTAAGTGAAACTCACATAAAAGGAACTTTAGACGCTTTATATGAGGACAAATTACACAA
Organism: Zygaena filipendulae; assembly: GCA_907165275.2. Lineage (NCBI taxonomy): Eukaryota > Metazoa > Arthropoda > Insecta > Lepidoptera > Zygaenidae > Zygaena > Zygaena filipendulae. The sequence continues at coordinate 2,980,600 of OU015666.1, forward strand.
AATATGTAACTTAATAACACTTTAAACATAATAATTAAAGTTATCAATGTTACCTACTAGAAAACACTTAAGATTTAGTCTTTAATAATTTTGGATTTAATAGATTAAACCTTACCAATCTGAAGAGATAGTTAGTGTGCGTTGCCCTAAAAGTTTTCGCACACGTGTCGTGGCTTCCATTTAGGTATTATATGCCCAATCGCATCTTTTAAACTAGGTACCTAGTACATAGGTATAAGAGTACAAAAAGTAGTACACGCATCATTGCGTAAGATAATCGTAGGTAACTTAGTGTTTCAAAGCTCCTTTGAAATGCTGAATGACACGACTTCCACGGCACAGAAACCATTATCCACAGATGATATAACACTATAAATACTCTATATTTCTCTACCCGCACCCCTTGAACCCCCGGGCACAGATAATATAATACTATACTTCCCGGGTAACGGCCCTGTAGAGAGGTAAAGTTTGTAAGTTTGTTTGGATTTAAGGTGTACCTACCCAGGCGCAGTCCGAAGGGGGGGTTCCTGGGGGACATGACCCCCCCCCCAAATCCATTTTTTTTCATAATGTGTGCAATAAAATTGTGTATTGTGCAATATAGTCTAATTTACTCGACATAATTATTATATTATTATTAGTGACCCCCCCCAAATTTCAGCCTGCGACCGCGCCTTGGTGTAGGTACCTACCTAATCCCAGAGGGACCATTAAGTAACTTTTGTTCCATTTTTCGGTTGAAATTATAAAACATGGCGGTTTTTCGATTACAATGTGCACGTTTAGACAAATACAATATCTAGCAATCAACCAAAATAAACATACTTCAAAGTTGAAGCTGCTTAAACATGGTTAATTAATCACAAAATTGCTATTTTTAACAGCTTTTATTTAACTTGCAATGTAATGTATGTATGTAAAAGGGTGAAATCTTGCAACTCAATTTTGAAGCAGATATCTTCAACTGATTGAGCTGAAATTTTGTATACACAATCTGAAGTTTGGATGACAATGCATGGTTAGATGTATGATGTCATTCTAAATCCAACATAACGCTATGTTGGTGACACTCAAGATGGTGGACTAGTTATTTTCTTATTGAAACTGATATATGATAGCAACAAAAGCATACTGAACTGTATAATTAATATATAGATGTAACAATCACCTTTTACAAAATATTGCTTTTCCCGATGCAGGGACGTTAATTGTTGTGGAGTTGTCCTAGTACGTCACCATCAGTTCCATCCTGTTCCATCCTGAGTCCTCATTGTTTAGAAACCATATTAAAGTTAACGAATCGGAACCCGTGAAATACCTATTACCTACCTATTGAGTAGTTCCGATGACCATTTGTGGTCATCATAAGCATTTCCACTTCTTCAAATTTTGTTTTTCAAAAACAAAGGAACGATTTACTATAAAAAAATAGGTACACAAATCGCTATAGGTGCGCCTATAATTTTTGAAGAGTTCCCTCGATTTCTCCAAGATCCCACCATCAGATCCCGACTTGGTGGTAAGGGGACCAACTTGGGAGTAGGTATAATTACCCTCTCAAACGAAAAAAGAATTTTCCATATCGATCCAACCATCTTCGAGTAATCGGTGAACATACATAAAAAACATACAGAACACAGAAGCCGAACACAGAACCCCTTCCTTTTTGGAAGTCGGTTAAAGAAAGAATATCACTTGATCGGTATTCAGGTACCTAAGTAAAACATACTTAGCTTAGTTAGGGACTGCACTCATCAGCGTAGTCGGCGACAGGCCGACTACACCACTTTTTGCTGAACACAAATAATTAAGTGCTTGCCTATACAAACATAATCGTGAGCTTTTAAATCAAATATAATCCGATACAAAAACTTTGTTTGTTCCACTATACTGGATTTAAGTAGGTATAAGGTAGGTAGTGGCGCGGGCGTCTGACATAATCTTTGTTCGTAACTACTATAATATACCTACTTCTAATTGAACTGCGATATAATATGTACATACTACGTAGGTACATACCTCCACGAGTTAGTGCTCTGTCATTGAAGTTCAACGGCCTGTAACACTAAGTGATTAAACGAATTCCGAAGGTTGTAGGTATCTGCGATCGTGTCCAGGTATAGCTAAAGAACAGTGCCCTCGCAGTAGACAGAATAAAAAAAGGAAATATTGGAATTAATACCTACCTACTTAATAATTGTTATGTATAGATAGGTATTGGTTGCGTTACGGAACTATACCGAAGGTTCTCGACCCCTTTTCGTAGAATTTCGTATTATAAACAGTAAAAACCGTTGTGTGGGTTAATCTGCTAGTGATATTAGATTCTAGCCCTTGTACGTATATTCGAGGGCAACTTGCTTAAAAATTTCAATCCCAGAATAAGACAATATTTGAAATATATTGTTTTTCAATGCAAGTTTCGCTAAACTTGCATTGAAAAGCAATATATCTCAAATATTGTCTTATTTACAGTTACCTATATATATCAATATCAAGTTAGTTTCTACAATATTGCAATCGGTTGACGAAAAGAGAAGTCCCTTGTAATCGATTGACGGAAAGAGAAGCCCCTAGTGACATGTTGAAACATAGGTGATTAGGGACTTGATGCACCGAACTGGATTAACACTTTAATACAGTAATAAAAGAGGTGAGAGAAGAATTCCTAAAGCTTGACACCATGTAGGTAGGTACCTACTTAAACCAAAGAGGATGGATACCTATTAAAGATTTATAACATCTCATTGTTATTCTGTGTTCAGGAAATCCACCGACGACGGATCGGTCCTTGATCCTTACTCTTAGCTCATACCTGTTCGAATTTAAACAGATAAGACAAGTCAAGTAATCATTACCAAGGAAATGCAAAAAAGTCTTATTTGCTGCGTTTTTCTTTCTTCTATAATATTATTCTTTCTTCTATAATAATTAGAATTTTCTGATGGGTCGAATATAACGGAAATATTGATATTTCTTATATCAATATTTCTTAGTAGTATACTCAGACGAAATACCTATAGTATACCTATATATAAAAATCATTATCTAAGATTGTCTATAGAAAGTAGACAGAATCTAGAATGTATATATTTGTTTGTTTATTTGTTATGCTTTCACTCCTTAACTTACCTACTCACCTTGACCGATCATCATGAAATTTCACTTATGGCAGGGGTAGGCAGTAGGCACACAAGAGGATCTTTCACCAAGAAAAAAATACTGTTCCCAAAAGATAGAAAATTGATTGACAAAATCTACATTAACGCGAGCGAAACCGCGGGCACCAGGTAGTGATATAATTGTATAGCTACACATAGATGATAGAATGGAACAATGAAAGAGAACCGTTTGGCCTGTTATGGACAGGGTGAGTTGCGAGAAAGTGCATAATATGTGGGGACTGTGTGAATGGAGAAAGGATAGCATTAAGATTGTACTAAAATTTATAGGTAATGCACATCCCTCTATCACTCAACTCTAGGATCTTGCAAACAAAAAACATCATCACTATAAAATGATTATGTCGTCTGAGATACATAGCCGTGAAATTTTTCTGGCTTGTTTACGGGGCGCGGGGGGGTAAAAAATTCACGTTTGAACTTGGAACGTAAAGGAGAACATGACCGCGACACATGCCCGGACGCGGTCGGACATTACAATTTCAAAATGGCAAGTTTTTTGTGCTCTCGTCGACGCGACGCGACGCGCGACGTCCACTTGCTGCCGGCTGGCGCCTTCCGAGGTGGAACCGTCGTCGCGTGGATGCCATTGCATAAGTACCTACCGGTGTTCTTTGACGTACATACTCTAAAAAAAAACGTTCGTATTCAGAATTTGCACGCGCTAAAGCGCGCTAAACTAAAAAAAACTAGATAATCTAACTAATGTACGATTTGTAAAGCATCTAATGGGGGCTTAGGGATTGATTTTTTTTAAATCCAGCGGTTGCCGCAATATAAAGGAAGCTTTTTGTTTCTGTTATATTAATTTCGACTGGACGTTGATGACTAGATAAGTTATGAAGCTTTTTATACATAGGTAGGTAATTGTAATAAAAAAATAAAAAAGATGTACTTAAGTAACTTTTTAGATTTAAAGGATGATGGGCAGAAAATCAGAAATGTATGGAAGCTGCAGGTACCCGCTTCAATAGAAATGATAACTTGAGCACTTGTCCCAAATCTTAGTATTTAAGGAGTGAGAGCGATTTTTGTGTCATGCGTCTTTGCTGCAGCAATTTCTAGTAAGTCGTCATGTAAAACATGTTGCTGATATCTTGCGTGATAAAAACCTCGCAGACACTTCACACAACTGCGATTTTCTTCCATTTTGGTAGAAAATCAAGTCCATAAAACAAAGCCAAAGTCAACGTATTCAATGGGTAACGGAGTCCAAAAGAAAAGTAGATATCTATTGGTGAAAGATTCATTTATTAAAATCTCTGAAGGTACTGATATTTAGGTTAAGTAGCCATACCTATTTTTTTCCCCCTTTAGGTTAGACCAATTCAATGATAATAAACGAACCAACCGAACCGAATACCAAAATCCTTTATTCGCTCTACTGTTGATTGATTCCAAAAAAAGACTTAGGTACTAAAATTAAAGGAAAGACAAATCCTCCAAGTCATGAAGAAAGAAATAGAAAAGTCATATCAGCTGATAGACGAAACCCTCCCTTATATCCCTCCCTCCCGTTTTATTTTATTTTTATTTTTTTTATTAAGAAATCATACAGTGATACAAATGGATATATAACACATAGAAATTTACAGCATGCAGTAAGACCAATTACAGATTTCTTCATAATATTTTATAAGTATAAAAACGGTAAGGAAGTAAGTTGAAAAAAATGTACATAATATGAGCTAGCGATTAATACATTGAAGGTAGTAGAAAAAATAGTTACTAAAAATTTAATCAAAGTGCAAATATGTGAGTGCAGTTGTCTGTGCGTACTAAGTTGTCAGTGTTGTTTTTTGACGAGGTAATAATACAAAATAAGAAATAAAGGATAGATAGCGATAGTTACCAAATAACAGATTAAGGAAAAGTCTGAACAACAAGCAAGCAACATTTTTGCAGCAAATGGTTGTCGGTGCGCTCGGATCACACCCAAACATCATGAGGCACGTGAGGCACCCATAGCACGGTGGTAAAGCACTTTCTAGTGCACTGCTGACTAGCTACCACCTTAAAATTTAAAATCTATCGCTAAGCACTTATTGGTGTCAAAAAAAATTCAAAATTCAAAAGCTATTTATTACTTAGGATTGGTTATAATCACTTATAATCGTCTTACTCGAACTTTTCTCTAGTTCTTCGAACTATAAATTACCGTCAGTTATGTGTTCTAGCAGTCTCACTTCAAAGCCAGTTCTCATTCCCGGCTAGGTTTTTTTTATAAACATCGATCACACCGTCACTTGACATTAGGGGATCAAACGTCTTTTAGCTTTGAAAAAAGATCCTTCAACCACCTAGCAGGTACCACTGATCTTCACCAGATGGTCGTGGACATATCGGCCCGTTTGAGACACGAAATTCTATAACATTTAAGAAAAGTAGATTAAAAAACGATGTAATGAGTTCACACTGACTTATTTTGTTAGCAGCTCACACTTGGTCAAATACAAATTGGATAAGGTTACTGACCTTTTGACACATCGACCGCACACCGGGTGTTCCAGTGAGCACCCAGTTTTATTTGTTTTCAACTACGTCAATCCCCTTTGTTAAGAGTTATGTATGTAGTTACTCGTGTAGCAAAACTTGAGGTGTTTGACAACGTCGCGTCTGTAACTAGGCGGCCATAGCTCACTGGTGGTGGCACAAGGTGACCCTGCTGCCCCCACCGGCCATGTGTGAAGGGTATCACTTGGCGGGGTAGATACAATGACCTTCTGAAGTAAGTTAGGTACGTCTGCCTGCAAACTATAGCCCAGTCCGCAGATTCCTGCGCAAGACGTTTTTTACCGTAATTACGTTCTTAGTTATACGTAACATAGCATCCACGTTGCGCACTTGAAATTACGAGCGTTTATCGGGGACTAATTATTATTTTTAACTGAAAGGCGCGGACAAAGAATACTTCATACACACCGGGGTCTAAGTAGGTATACGTAGTTTTCTATAGCGTTAACGATCTCACCGCCGCACTCAGAGTCGACTTTAATGATTACTTAGTTAAGTATAGATTTTTAAAACAAAACTGCCGCAATCAGACAAGTTTAATAAAGTAATGTTAGTTGGCATTTAACTTATTAAGTTACATCTCATTGAAGGCCAATTAACATTAATTTACTGAACGTCTCTGATTGCGGCAGTTTTGTTTTAAAAATCCGTACTTAACTAAGTAATCATTAAAGTCGACTCTGAGTGCGGTCGTTAGACTGTCAACATGGTTTAGGGGGCAAGTCTTTAGCGATTTGGCAGCTATAAGTATATCAATCTTTTGCTGAGAGGTAAAGCTCCGCTTTGAATGATCCATCAATAGTATAGTGTTATTCCACAAGCAGCGGAATCTCGAAAATCTCTCGAAATACTCTCGTTGTTGAGTAATGTGACTCCTCCCAAGTCTCTTGACTACTTTTCTCCATTATTTCGGTCTTAAACTTCGTAGAGAGCAACGTTTACTGGCATCTCTGGTTGCTATAGTACGCATAAATCTGGTCAGACTACCTACTAGATACTGTCTTTTCGGACCTCGATTCAAAATGATCAGATCAATGCAATGAATAGGAAATTAGGGTAGTAGTAGTTTAGTGCGTACAGTTAGCGTCAAAAGTAAATATGCAATTCAATTGTCCACATTCTAAGTGATCGTAATCATGTATGCAACGAAAGTTTTCTGATTGTTATGCTAGCACCCAGAGTATAAATTAAACTCAGCACACACGTCACAAATTTATTTTGATATTAGCTGTGCCCCGCGGTAATTTCAGAGTTCCCGCGGGAATTCCGGGACAAAAGTACCCTATGTACCCTGACAACGTGCATGCCAAATTTCATCCAAATCCGATCAGCCGTTTTTGCATGATTGAGTAAACGTATGCGAAAGCGGATGTTCATCCAACTTGCTTCAAATTTATCGTTACTGCTCAGCTCCTATGTGTCTTAGCGTTATGTTATATAGCCTATAACCTGCCCAGGAGTATGGACTACAATCGTACCAAGTTTGGTTAAAATCCCTTCAGTAGTTTTTGACCCATGCGTGCACATACAGACAGGCAGACAGACAAAAAAATTTACTGATTGCATTTTTGACATCAGTATCGATCACCATTCATCCTCCAATATTAATTTTGAATATATATATTCAATGTACAGAATTGACCTCTCTACAGTTTTATTATAAATATATAGATATAGAAGATATAGATACGTACTTATTGTACAAGATGTTACAAATGGCGAAATTAATGTCTTGCAGCAGTCTCTACCAGTCAACCATTTAGGTTGATAGAGATATACGTATTTAGAATGGGGTAGGTATGCAAAGAAAATAAAATTATTGATATGGTAGTTCGTAGCGAACTGAAAGTCGCTGTCGTTTGTCGAACCTCAGTTGATAAGGTATCAACTGAGGTTCGATGAACAACAAAGAGAACGACAAAGGGATCGACAATGATTTATTTGTTAGGCTAAGGTCACACTTAAAAAATGAAGCTCTTTTTAGTCTGGTCTTAGCCTTAAGGTATATTCGACAGTTAATGTTTAGATAATATTGATGCATACAAAGCCATTAATGATTTGAATATTATTGGTTACAGACATTATTGAGTTTTTTGGCAGTGTATAACTACTTATTTGAATACAATATGGTGTATACGGTATGCCTATATATGCTGTTGACTGTATCTACCTGGGTATATACACAGATAATATGATCCTGTATATAGGTAGTATATACAGACAAAAGGTACCAGATCAAATGAGTTCAAAATACTTCAGAGGTGAAGGATTCCTGCTGAACGTTAATGGCGTTAGTAATAAACTCGTGTTATATCTTTAATTTTATATTTACCCAAACAGAATTTAAAAGATCGCATTTATAATCACCCAATTAGCATACTGATCGCGTATTCCACACGAGTTACGACTCACGAGCAATTCATTCAGAGTCGCGTGGTTTACTACTAAATTACTGGGCCATGATTCATGCGGTTCAAATTGTTTCGTTAGCGTCCCTAACTTATTATTACACAACAATTTTTATTACGTTTTCGTGAAATTATTAAGCAATACCAGTTATGGTAATTAACTTGCAATGGACACTAAGTTGGTATTTAAATACCTACTTAATAATGCTATTTTTAAATTTTTATGTTGTGACACGAAATTGAAATTAATGTTTGAATATGTTATATATCTACCTAATAATATAAATAAATGAAATGTTTATAATTCGCATTTGACACGGAAGGTCTACGCAACGCAGGTTAGTCGAAAAAACTCCGTAACGCAAATAATATTTTCTTAACATTGTTCCCATAGCAGCTTTGAACATTTTGCAAATATTATAAATATGCTATTAGAACGCCATTATCAGCTGTTTTTTTTTCTGAATGTTAACATTTGGATATTGTGTGGGGTCAGGGATTAATAGTCTACAATAGTAAGTAAAAAAAAAACATCTTTGTCCATCGCGAAATATTAGAAAAAAAAAACAGGAAAAACTAAAAAGCTAAAAATAAGAAGCTATAGATAACAAAATACCGATTTAATCCAAAAGACAAAAACACTCGTAATATTATTATTGGTTTGTGCTACCACTGATCTGTTTGAATTCGGTGACAAGCCCGCTGGTGTCTGCCCACTTGGGTCGTTCTGCTCACGAAGTGCTGGGGGCGGGAGTCTACTTATTTCATCTACCCCATATTTGGCTTGTCACCGACTTCATAACGATCAGTGGTAGCACAAACCAATAATAATATTACGAGTGCTTTGTCTTTTGTTATTTTTAGCTTCTTATTTTTAGCTTTTTAGTTTTGTGTTTTTGGAAGTTGGTTTTAATTTTTTTGTTAAAATTTTGTTTATTTCTTGCTTTTAAGTGACTTAGTTCGTAATTTCTCCCAGTTACAATATCTCCATTCAAGTACAATTACAATTACAGTATCTCCTTTCAAACAAACAATAAAAACAATTTTCGAAATTGATCCAATCGGAACCCGTGAAATACATATTATTATTGAATAGTTCCGATGACCATGAGTTCCCTCGATTTCTCCAAGATCCCATCATCAGATCCCAACTTGGTGGCAATGGGACCTAATTGGGAATATACCCTTTCAAACAAAAAAAGAGATTCCAAATCGGTCCAATCGTCTTCATCGGTGAACATATACAACGTGTTAATGAATTAACTGAAAACTAGAAAGTAGTTTGCTCAGAATCAACTAGCGAATCGATCGCACCATGTTTTAATATAGGTATATTTTTTTCATTTTTATTAGCCCATGTCTAAATTATTTATAATACAATATTTTGCGCATACGCCGCCCGTAGCAAAAAAATTCGAACCGGCAGGCGCGGGCGTAGCGCTTGGAATTTTGTAGATCGGTCACCTCCAAACTAATGTTAAATAAGTTTTAAAGTATACATTTTTTCGACATAAAATATATTTTAATCATATTATTGTTTATTTTTTTAAATGGGGTGTATAAGGTTTTCAGTTAATTCATTAACACGTTGTATAAAAATAAAAAAAAGCACGCGCACCCGTACGTGTACACACGCTCAAGAACCAAACTTTTATACAGATACTTACTAGCCGCGTGTAGGCCACACAAGTGTATTCTTTGTGTACAAAAGATTTCCAGGTTTACTCCCTAGTCCTTAGATCCAAACTTAACAAACCTAAACTTTATAAAAATTAATTATGTAAAAAAAATTTTACGGACCTCTTCAAAAATATTCCAGTAACTAAATGATAAAAACTTAATCGAACTACCTATATCAAGTTGTTCATGGTACACTTTACTGCTTGACTATCGCCTCATTTATATTTTTTTTCTCCAGCCCGCCGACTCTGTTTCGCTGAAGCAAGGAAAACTATAAACTAATCTTTATTTTAATAGTGATACATGCCTGCCTACTTTTTACCTTATATTTTTTCGAAATATTTCGTAGAAATTGCGTGTGATGGTTGATGTTAAAGATTCATAATACCTACTCATTTAATACATAAATATATACATATATATAAATATATCTGAGTATAAACAACGAGGTAGTCTCACCGACGCCCCAATTCTGAACGAAGGGGCAGTACACTCGCGCGACTCAGCCACTACTCGCCGTCCGCACTTACTGCACCGGATCGCTAACGAAAATAATATAAAATCCAAATTTTTTATTTAATTTTTTGTAATCACAAGTGAAGCGATGTGAATTTTTTTCGCCATCGGTAGTAATTTAAAAAAAAATCCAAATAAATGTTGTTATTATTATTATTCGTGATATATCAAAATCGTAGAAACAAAAAAAAGAAACGCAATGCTATCATCATATTGAGAACTAGATAAAAATGTTTATGTTTGTTTGATCCATTACCTTGTAAAAACCAGATAGTTGCGTATTGGAAGATCGCTTCATCGTAAAAGATAGCGTAGCGTAGGCATGAATGACGCGACGTTGTAAACGTAGTGTGTGAGATAACAAATTAAAATGTATCAATTAGCTTATCAGTGGACGTTAACTTTGAGTAATTTGGTGTTGTTGAGCGTTGTATCGGCGGTGACCGCTGCCTCGAGGGACGCATCAGCGCAGTCGGTTAAGCCGCCGATAGCAGACGAGAGTAAACTCGCGTTCAGCGTGTGCAGGGCAATGTTAGACCGCAACGTGGTGAGTGTTTTCTTATCATAATACATAAGCACCCGATTCTGACTCGACTCTACCGAACTAAAGAGTTCAACGCAGGTTATACAACACAAGATAAGATCAAGCGCAGATCCCATCTATTAAGAAACCTCAGGAAAAACAAATTGATTAATTTTAGGTAAATTTGAAAAAGTTGTCTATACCCCGCCCTAGAGATATTTCATTAGGCGAGTAGGTAAATCCTACTAATATTATATTGTTTGTCAATCTATAATGGATGGCTGTACTTATTTAGATGAAATTTTGTACACTAATTAAAATTCTTTGAGAATATTTTTTCTTGAAAGAGATCCGATATTCACGCGGGTGAAGCTATAATGGAGAATGTAGTTTACTTATTAATTATAACGTTATAGATAATAAATAGTCGATACTAATATTAAGATTTGTATGTTTGTACCTACCTATAACGAATAAACTCAAAACTACTGGACCTATTTCAAAAATATTATCTTATCCCTGGTAAACATAGGCTGTGTTATAACCCGGAATTTATTTATTTATTTATTCTTCTTGCACAAAATAGTACAAATGGCGAACTTAATGCCTTGCGGCATTCTCTGACAGTTAACCATTGGGTTGACAGAGAGATAAAAGGGAAGCGGTGTGCAACCTACGGAAAAAACGAAAAATAAATAAAAACAAAATAAAAATAAATAATAATACCGCGGGAACTCCGAAATTACCACGGGTAAAACCGCGGAGAACACCTATACTAATTATAGTCTAATATTCTAGACTAATACATCCACACATAGAAGTAAAGTTTGTAAGTGTGGATGTACTGAACCGATCCTAAAAATAATTGAAAGCTACAGTATCCTTGAACGACAAAGGATACTTTTCAGAGTTCCCGAAGGAATACGGAAATTCACGTGGGTGAAGCCGCCGGGAACAGTTATAATTATAAATAAAACGACAAAAAACTATACGTGATATTATTACCAGCTAAATTTATCCTGTGAGTGAAACAATCGTAACGGTTTTGTATTTTGCGGAAATCGAACCCGAGACACCTGACGTAAGCAACCAAACAACGGAGTGGTTAAATATGTTATTTTTACGAAAAACTTGTATTAGTATGCATACTAGCTGTTTCCTCCGGTTTCACCTTTATAAGATGTTCCAACGTCGTTTTGGAATTCTTTTTTCTTCCGGAAACTTCTTGTATTGGGATGAAAAGTGTATGTTACTCGTCTTGTTCTGAGACACTGTAGCTTCCTATGAGTTAAATAATTTTTCAAATCGGTTTAGTAGTGAGCCCAGAGATTACCTCCTACAAACAAACGTAGGTAGATACAAAGAATTGTCTCCTCTTTACAATGTTTGTGGGTATCTATATTTATAATATTCCTAGCTGTCCCCCGCGGTAATTTCGGAGTTCCCACGGGAATTCCAGGATAAAATATAGACATATAAACCTTCCTCAAGAATCACTCTATCTATTGGTGAAAACTGCATGAAAATCTGTTGCGTATAGCTTTAAAGGTCTAAGCATACATAGGGACAGACAGCGGAAAGCGACTTTGAGTGAGGCCACATTTATATTATCTGTGCCTAGTTTAAAAAAAAAACCTGCCTAAAATCCCCAATAAAAATTCCTGGACTAAATTCTAAAAGTGTGTCATATTTGGAGTCGTCTTCTATAAACTAAGTAGTAAGTACCTACACAACAAATCACAGAATGCTTAATTGCTTAGGTATTATAAATGCGAAGGTGAGTTTGTTTTTTTGTTTCGCTTTCACGCCTTAACGGCTCAACCGATCGTCATGTTTTGCATACACTTTGTCAGGGGTACAGTAAAGGACATAGGGTACTTTTTATCCGGATGAAACCGCGGGGGACAGCTAGTTAAACATAAAAGCATAAAAGCTACAATAGGACCACTTATTTTCACTAAACACACTAAAAAATAAACTCAGTGAGTAATAATATACAAAGTTACCACCAAACTACGAAAATATACCTACTTACATAATGCAGCGGAAAGTTTCTATAAAGTAGGTTTAGAGCAATCTCAAAAAATCTTGTTTAAATTTAAAAACGACTATAAAGATCAAAGATAAGTTAGTTTTGACAGGCCTTCTACATGGAGGTATCGAATGATTATATTATCAATGCGGCTGAATAATAAGTACAGAATTTATTTACATCCACCATCCAAGCTACAAATTCAACGGAAATATTATATCATACTAGCTGTGCCCGGGATTTCACCCGCTTGAGTTTTGGAATTCCCGCAGGAACTTCCAAATTTTCTTTCATGCAAATCTTCTCCTACCAGTTACAAAAAGGGGAACAATTTTGTCATTAATGATTTTTGCGTAACTTTAACCGTTTACACAGTGCACCTACACAACGGAAGCTCTCCGAAGGAATATTTTTCCCGTTTTTGCAATATTTTACATTGATGCTCCGCTCCTAGATTCATAGCGTGATGTTTTAATAGCCTATAGCCATCTTCAATACGAGTAAATGGACTATCCAATACAAGAAAAAAATCAATTTGAACCACTAGTTAGTGAGATTAGCGCGTTCAGCCAAACAAACAAACTCTACAGCTTAATAATATTACTAGCTATCCCCGCGGTTTCTCCCGCGGTAATTTCGGAGATCCCGCTGGAATTCCAGGATAAAAATCCTGCCTCATGAATCACTCTATCTATTGGTGAAAACCGCATGAAAATCCGTTGCAATTTAATACATACATAGGGACAGACAGACAGCGGGAAGCTACTTTGTTTTGTACTATGTAGTGAAGTATAGATTACTATAGATATTAGTATAGATCGGTATACATAGATTCATCGCAAGTTAGGTAGTCACCAAGTTAGGTAGTGCCAGAGCAGACACAACAGAGCTTTACATAAATCTTTGGATTGCTTTGAGGTTAGTCAAGAATTCGTTTCTAAAAGCTGCAGCAGAAGCACAAGTCGAGTAGATTCCTTATGAAGATGCTATGTCGGAAACTACACGCAGAGATTGGTTATCATTACATCTATAGGTATATAGGTACTATAATAAAAGAGTAGAATCCGCGATTCTGTACATTGAATATTTTTAACAAAAATACGATAAAAAAGTAACCAACCACAAAAAAGTTTTAAAATTTATTTTCTATTCGGAATCATCTTCGAATATACTGAACGGATTGTCGTGCGGTTTTCACTGGTAGATTAAGCTTAGCCTGGAGCTACATAGCTATACATACAGGCTTTGTTTTTGAGTTCCTGCCCCCGGTGAAACCCCGGGGGCAGTTAGTGCACAATCATTTCGATGTTGATAGAAAAGAGCGTTTGGCAATCGCTATGCATAATTGGTTGTGTGGAAGAGATCGCAACTATGCGATAAATAAAACCGCCATTTGCTTTCTCCTTTTCTTTAGGTACTGTAATATTGTTATTTTATGTGCAATAAAGGATTAAATAAATAAATACCTATAACAATAATTTGGCCTATATTTGGCCGTCTATGTGATCTTGAAGCATTAAAAAAAGAGTAGTGCAGGAAAAGGAATTGGGAATGTATTTCTGTTCACGTATTGGTAAACACTAAACAGTAAGTACGTCGACAGAATGATTCAATCGCACACATTGGCAACATTCCGCTTCGCAAAGGGTAAACAATGTTGCGTCATGCACGAATATCGGCTCACAGTCGCATGGAAGTTTCATAAGTATAGTTGACCAACCCCCGGCCCTTAACAGGCCAGCGACACTCCCTTGAACCAAAAGTTACTATGGATTTATGCGCGAACTTTTTTACCAACTTCGGAATACTTGACCCATGGACCAAACCAAATTTTTATGACCGCGTCATACACTGTATTGGTATGGTTGGCACAAAATGCTTTTATAGATCGGATCAGCGATTAGTATGGAAGTGCCTACTCTTAAAACGTAGTGATTATTTGCTCAGTGGCCCTTAATTAAGAACCAAATCATGAGCGCTGCAGCACTTTTCTTCCGTGAAATGAAACTTCTTTAGACTTTATTTGATTCAGATCAGCCTCTTTATGCCCATAACTAAGTTGTATCTAAATTTATCTTTGCAGACTGTTCAAGAATGTCAAAAGAACTTCCTTGGTAAGTTTGTATCTACACTTACAATAATTATGGTATAGAAGCATTTATATTTCAAAGTAAATATTTTATTCTTAACCCTTAGTAGTCACTCTGGGTCCACTGGGACCCAGGCTCTTTTTCAATCTGTACCTAACTAAAATGAACTACTGCTCACTAAAATGAATTATATGCATAATTTTTTTGCATAAGTATTTAAAATTGATTTTTTATTTGCTTGTATTAAACAAGGTTCAAATTATATCTCACAATTTTTTTCTTATCGCTCAATGCATTATTTCATAAATATAACAATTTGAAAACGCCTGTGACTACAACATGGTTTTAGTTAAGTGTGACTACTAAGAGTTCAATATATTTTACGCAGATCTTGAAAGAAAACTATCCATAGAACCGCCACAGTTCGAGGTGAAGTGTCAGAGCATGGGGTCGCTGAGGGTGCAAGTTCCAACCCGACGCGATGACGTCACACAGGTTGTGGTGGTAGTGCCGTATAACCACTCCGATCGTTTCGTAAGTATCCATCCATCCAATTATAGTTCCACAGTAACACGCGGTAATTTCGGAGTTCTCGCGGGAATTCCTCTACAGTTTTATTATAAGTATAGATACCTACACCCCCCCCCCCCCATTTGACGTTGCAAGTCAACCACTGCGTCTAGTTGCGGGTTCGAACCCCCATCAGGATAAACATTTATGGAATGAACATGGATTGGCGCAATGGTCACCATGCCTGCCCGCTAATCAAGGGGTTCCGGGTTCGATTCCCGGTGGGTGTGAACTTTGTGTGATGAATACAGGGTTCCATTTTCCAGTCTGGGTGTGTTTATATATCTATAGTATAATATATAAGTAATTCTATGTAGTATATACCACGTTTGCTTGGTTTCCACCACATAAGCTAATAATAGCTTACTGTGGGATCAAGTAGATCTGTGTGTTGTGATGTGGATTAAAAAAAAAATGGTAAAAACTATTAAGTAATGTACTTACTATCCTACAAAAAAGATCCTTGCTATTACCACATTAGTAAACTTCACAAAGTTAAGTCATAAAAGTTCAGAAACAGATAAACATAATTTAGTTTTAAAATAATATACTTCCGCTATAATAAAACAAATCACAAAAAGTATACCTACCTATTGATGTTATTTAAATATTTAAATAAAAAACCGGTCAAGAGCTGCTCGTCCGAATCGCACAATTAGGGTTCCGTAACGGTGTAGGACGACAAAAAAATAGACGATAGATCAAATTAAACTTTAAAAATATTCATATCCGCAACCATAGAAAATACTCGCTGTTTACCTGATGTAGTGTGTGGAAAAACTCAATTAAAATTGTGATTTTAATTACGATAACAATGGCCTATCTTTTTAATTTGTAGTTCTAAAATGTGTAAGTCGTTATTTTCATTTTTGGAATCATTACTGATTTTCCTTAATTTTGCATAATACACTGGGGTACCGAAAGGAGAAAAGGTATTTTTTATATCGGGATTCACACGATTCCTTTGAAATTAACGTAGATAGCCCGCTGGTGTCTACCCACTTGGGTTGTCCTGCTCACGAAGAGCTGGTGGCGGGAGTCGACTTAGCCCATCTACCTCCTCCATATTTGGCTTGTCACCGACTTCATACCGATCAGTGGTAGCACAAACACATAATATAACGTATTACGTGTGTTTTTGTCTTTTGGATTAAATTGGTATTTTGTTATTTTTAGCTTTTTATTTTTAGCTTTTGTAGTTTTGTGTTTTTGGGAGTCGGTTTTAATTTTATTGGTAAAACTTTTGTTTATTTTTCGCTTTTAAGTTCTCTAAGTTACAATAGCCTAATGTCAACTGCTCATCACCTTTTACAAAATATTGCTTTTCCCGACGCAGGGACGTTAATTATTGAGGAGTTCTCCTAGTATATCACCATCAGTTCCACTTCACCATATAAAATTGTGACAGGCATAAATTGTTTAGGAACCATATTAAAGTTAACGATTCGGAACCCGTGAAATACCTATTATTGAGTATAGTTCCGATGACCATCTGTGGTCTTTATCATCAGTTCTACTTCTTCAAATTTTGCTTTCCGAAAGCAAATAAACAATTGACTATAAAAAATACAAAAATCGCTATAGGTGTACCTATAATTTTTTAAGAGTTCCCTCGATTACTCAAAGATCCCATCATCAGATCTCGGCTTGGTGACAATGAAATCAATTTGGGAGTATCCCCTTTCAAACAAAAAAATAATTTTTGAAATCGCTCCAATCGGAACCCGTGAAATACGTATTATTGTTGAGTAGTTCCGATGACCATCTGTGGTCTTCATCATCAGTTCCACTTCCTCAAATTTTGCTTTCCAAAAGCAAAAGTACGATTTACTATATAAAATACCCAAATCGCTATAGGTGTGCCTATAATACGAATATGCCACATGCAGGGAATAAAGTACCTTGAATATTGTAGATGGAACATTTTACTAAAAGAATACATTATTTGAATTTAGAAAACAATTTAAACTGCATTCATAGATATTTAAATAATTACATAGTTTAAACCAGGAGTCGAACCCGTTACATGAGAAAAATAACCACCCTTTATTTTTATCATACCGATCGAAAGGCTTCATCAAAAGGAATATTTTTTGCTAAATAACATAGTGCCAAAAATAAAAGGAAGACCATGAATTTTAACATTTTTAATACAAATTTTCAGTTGTATGTCCTTATGACAATGTCAGCTTTCCATTTTTCTGAACAAAATTTCACATCAAATGTTAAAATTAATGGTCTTCCTTTTATTTTTGACACTATATAATTTAGCAAAAATAGTTCTTATGATGAAGCCTTTCGATCGGTATGATAAAGCTACAGGTTGATTATTTTTCTCATGTAACGGGTTCGATTCCCGGTTCAAACATGTAATTATTTAAACATCTATGAATGCAGTTTAAATTGTTTTTTAAATTCAAATAATGACTTCTTTCAGTAAAATGTTTCATCTACAATATTCAAGGTACTTCCCCTCCATGTGGCATATCCGTGGGACACCCGACCCGGTGTATACTTACTGCCGGAATTGGTCAAAATAAAGTACTTCGGTGTTGAATCAGTGAGTGAGCAACTGTACCTACCTACCTGTACCTATTGCCATGGGTAATGAAGAAAAAACCTTTTCTTGACATAAAAGTAAACATTATTTCTTGTTTCTTCTTTCCTCATTGCCTATTGCCCTATGAAAGTCTGCAGTAAATGTCTTTGACAGTAAAATGAATTTTGCTAATGCGCATCTCAGGGTATTTTAAGTTTATACTTCAGACGAGACGTCTCAATTTGTTTTCCATTTCCAGATATTCGGTACAATTAAAAAAAATAGAATATCAACAAGTATGACATTTTTACGCACCGTGTCGAACTACACTTCGTGGACAAGTGTCGTGAGCAGAGACGGCCGGCGCTCGTCGTGGGTGCGCGGCGTGGACGTACTCGATTACCAGCGTTCATATAAGAAATATGAAATACAGACCCAAATACCATATGGTATTAGCGAGAGAAACGAGGAAGTGAACGGCTGGTTTACGTGGAACAATTATGATGGTGAGAATTTTATAGTACGGGTGCAGGGAGGGCTGAGCCGCCTGTGTGCAATGTGTGCATCGCACACAGGCGCCAGGTACTCGCGGGCGTTGTAGAAGCAAATTAGCACGGTTAATTAGGTATTAGATTCAGATTGGTTTTTTTGGTTGGTTAGATGTTTGCTCAAGTCAAGGGAATATCTCGAAAGAGAACCGTTCTTTATTCTTGGGTAGCAAAGATAGTCTGTCTTAAATATTTTAAAACAAAGTAGCTGTCCATGTCTATGTGTCTGTTTGTGTGTCCACTTATTTCACCTAAACTACGCAACGGATTCTAATGCGATTCACATCATGAGTCACAGAATTCACGCAAGTGGAACCGCAGGAAAGAACTAGTTAATATGTACCTAGTTATATTATATAATATTATCTATTTTTATGATTGGAGTTGTCATATTTTTCAGATGCAGACAATTGCTTTGAAGTCAGGAATAGATGTCATAAACTAAGCGCAAACTACTTGAAAAAAACCCCGAAGATCATAGGTGTGAGTATCTTATTAGGTACAGGTACTATCAATAATTAATTAATTGGACGAGAATTGAATCACACGAACCCGTCACGTTTACGCACATCTCGTCACAATATGAGAGAGAAGATGCAAAAGAGCTCAATCCCCAAATTCTCAAAAACTTTTCGTTGGTTTTGGACTCAAATTTTCCATATTATAATAATACTAACTGTTCCCCGTGGTTTTACCCGCGTTGTTTCCGGAGTTCCCGATATTCCGGGATAAAAAGTATCTACCCTATGTCCTTCTCCGTACCCTTGTCCGTACCCTTGACAACCTGTTTCTGCTAAATATCAGGACGATCGGCCGAGTAATTGAGGCGTGAAAGCGTAACAAACAAACAAATAAACTCACTTTCGCATTTATAATAAGTAAGGACGTAAGGACACAGATATTAAAATACTATACTCTAAGGATTATTAAGATCTATACATTGTGTGTTAGGTGGGTAACTATATGTAGCCGTAGGTATCTATACTGAATCTCCTGATAAAAACACACAAAACGATCGACAACATATTGTTATCGCATGATTATGTGCGAAGGATTAAGAGCCATCTTACATTTTCGCGCGAATTTCTAAGATTTTGGACTCCTAAATTACTATGTTAAGTAACACCCAGAAATTATTTAATAACTGCAAAAAATAGGTCTATCTTTGGTGTTGACATTTAATGTAACACATTTACTAAAACTAATTTGGTAAATTTTTAGTGCCTCATCTCCCACAACCATTTTAGTGAAAAATGGCCGCAGACTCAATTTCAAAGTCTGATATCTATTAATAATGCTGATATAATAAGTTTCAAAAAATATAGTAATCATCGGACATATATTTTAGTCGTCATTTAATGTAACAGATTCTTGAATTTCATTACCATTATTGAGTAAAAAAAAGAAATAATTTGGTAAATTTTTAAGATTAAAGTGTCAATTTTATCGTGATTTTTGGTTAAATACACAGTAATAACTAAAATTAAATTATCCCAAAATAAACATTGTTCTTTGGAGAATTGATTTCTACAGTTATTTTGCAAATATTAGCAAATAATTTGTCAATATATTGATCTAAACATCAGTATAAATTACAATGCACAAGCGGATACCAATTAGAATGGCGCGAGCGCCCGTCGAGGCAGGACCTGTGCCATTTTGTTCCGCGTTCCGATTTTCGTGCGCTCGTATTGTAAAATTGGTAAAGTGGTGATTATACTGCGACCAAATATTTTTGATCCGCTTCGAGTTTTGTTTCGCGAGGTAAGTTTTGTTTATTATGAAATATGTAGGTATGAATTATTTTAGTTGTTTGTATGATAATAATAATAAAGATATATGTTAATAAATTACTAATAATAATACTATATTTTTTTTATTTTTTAGCTATGGGTACTCGCAAGGATAGTGTATACCGTTCTTTTAAAAAAAGGAACCGTGATAATTTTGCAGCCTTAAAAAAGGCAACAGAGGTAAAGTAAATACAATTACCTACAATTTTTTTCGATTTAGCTGAAGTATATCGCCTGACAATGGAATATCATGATGACATGGAGCTGATCTGATGATGGAGCTGGAAGGTGGCCATAGGAACTCCGTAAAAAAAGATACAATCCCCTTGAGTTAGTGCTCGTTTGATTGGTCTTGACGAGTACTTCATTTGAAAAATGGGTTATAATGTACCTGAAACATGGCATATTTTTATCGGAATGGGCATGTTACGCATCTGTCTTGTAGATTAATAAAAAATATTGAACACTTATTTTTTCTTTTTTTACGTAGTCCAAAAATAACGGCGATACATTGAGTTGAAATTTCGCGTGACGTCACTAACCGGTGCAGTTTGTATAGCGGCTTATAGCGGTTAGTGACGTCACGAGCCCCCACCCTAAAGTTTAATATTAAAATAAAAAAAAGATAAAATTAGGTCAGGTAAAAATTTTATTCATAAAATGTTTAATATATCTTTAAAAAAGACTGGAATTTTTTCTTGATCTGGAATTTATCCTACTAATATTATAAATGTGAAAGTTTGGATGTTTGAATGTTTAGATTTTTGGATGTTTGTTACTCAATGACGCAAAAACGGCTGAACGGATTTGGATGAAATTTGGCATGCACATTGTCAGGGGTACAGAAAAGAACATAGGGTACTTTTTATCCCGGAATTCTCGCGGAAACTCCGAAATTACCGCGGGTGAAACCGCGGGGCACAGCTATTTATCTATAAAAAAAACATCTGAATACTTTTTTCCTAAGAACTACCGTTTCTGAGATAAACGATTCAAAAAGTTGGAAGAGTTGTAATCGTCATAATATGTATAAGTACACCACTAAAGCTGTAATACAAGTAAAAAAATATTATTCTATCGGTCAGTGTAACTAATACATTAGTTAAAAAAGAAACCCAATTTTTCATTTTACAAAGCCAGTAAAACCTTGGACAACATCTGTCTCGTATAAATTGCTGCGTGGCTAGGGTCGTATACCTGCTTTATCTGAGAATACCTACGATTGCCCACGGCTCAAGATTGCGTTGTCCACCTCGAGTCTCGACGCGCGCTTTACGCTGCTTACGTTGTGTACGTGTGAGTAACTACGCACACATAAACAATAACGCAGTTTGTACCTAAACTCGCGCGCAATATTTTTGTGAAATGGCTCTTAACATCGTGAGCACGTGGAGTGTGCAATAGACAGTAATTGGAAGTTCATTGCCACTGTAATATATTATCATGTTTGGTCTACAATATTGTATTAAGTGTTGGCATTGAGTTATGTAATAAATATTGACATATAAGTAGTAGGTACAAAGCTGCTTTCTATATAAAACTGACTGTTTCCCGCGGTTTCACCCGCGGGAATTTCAGAGTTCCCGTAGGAATTCCGGGTTACAATATAGCTTATGTTACTAAGGGATAATGTAGCATTCTAATGGTCTAAGAATTTTTGAAAATTGTCTAGTAGTTTTTGAGTTAGATCGTAACAAACAAACACAACATCTTTTTTCTCCTTATAATATAGTATAGATGACCAATATTCTGGGTTGATCGATCGTGAATATTTTTTCTTCTTAGATTCGCACCTAATAATCTATCTCTATTGATCTCTATGAGTGGTCGATTCTGCGATGTCAGTAGCTGCGCCCGGGTTTACCTTGTTTTTTATTGTTATTTAGCAACTAAACATAGTAATACAATTAATACGTTCAATAAATCAATATACTTACCTACAATCTGAATTACTGAATATGGCGATAAGAAAAGAGTAGGTATCTAATAGAACATATATTATTAAGCTTTTAAGCTTTTTGTCTGTTCTGTAGGTACTTACCTACACGTATGTCTGTTCGGACTAGAAGGAGCCAAATATAGGCTTTGTTTAATTTAAATCGGATGTGGGGAAAAATGTTATCCTCAGACACCAGCTAGTATTTGATATACAAGACATCTGCACAGCCTTCTTTTAATATAAGGGGAAAGCTAGAAAGAAGAAGTTAGAAAGCGATGGAACAGCTGCTTAAACCAATAACAGTAAGACTTTTCGTATAGGTCGACCACGAAAAGATCATCCACTTGCAGACTTGACTGACAGAGAATGCCACAATGTTTTGTACCTTGTGTAAAAAAATTTAAATATACAGGGTACCACGTAAATCGACGTCAAGCCAGAACCAGGTGACAGGCTAAGTAATGACAGCTGTTAACAGGACAATATAAAATTTTTTGCTATGCCTACTTAAAAAAAAGGACATAATTTTAAAAAATAATTTTGAAAACTTCATTGGCAAAAACGTTATATTTTCTTCTGGACAGAAATGGCTGTAAATTTTAAGCAGTAATTTTCAGAAACACTAATCAGGATTACACAATAAGAAGAAAATTGAAAAAAGTTAAGGTTTGTAATTTTTATAAATGACCATTTTTTTTTAAAGATTATTTTTTTACGTTTTTCTATTAACAGTTATGACTTAGCCTTTCACCCGGTTCTGGCTTGACGTCGATTTACGGGACACCCTGTATAAAAAATGTTCTTAATTGATTTTCTTAATTTATGGAATTTCGTCCTATCAGCCGGAAGATGATCGCTCCGTGGTCGTGAAAGGGCTCGGGCTGGGCGAAACGTGCTGGTTCGTGTTGGAAGGCGAGCACGGCACCACCGCACTGAAGTACCAGGTGCCGTCTGTAGTCCGACGGAACGATACATACAATGTCACGCGTAAGTAGACTATCTGTGGTAGTACTATTGACTGTCAAGTTATCGAGTAACAATACCCTATGTCCTTCCCTGTACCCTGACAACGTGTATGCAAAATTTCATGATGATTGGTTGAACCGCTAAGGCGTGAAAGCGTAACAAACAAACAAATAAACTCACTTTCGCATTTATAATATTAGTAAGGATAATATTCATACCTATAGATCGTACTTTACCTGCATATACAGTGCCATCGAAGCCGGACAACTTGAGCCTATCGATATCGCCGGCGGTGAGCGGCGCCGCGGGCTGGGACGTGTCCGTGAGCTGGGCGCAGCCGCTGGTGGCTCCCGAGCGGTACCTGGTTACCTTGCTGCTTGATAAGGACACCGAATGGAGCCTCACGTCACCGGGGGTGAGTACCTTGTGGCCAACCTACAATCTTCCTGCCTTTCAGTTAGCGGTCCGCTTCCGCCTATGCGACTCTGATCACACCTGTCGAATGGCGCACGCGTTGCTTCCCGCCCATCTTGGTCACCGCAGCGCGGTTTATAGACTCTAGAAGACAGACCTAGCTTTGTGTGGAACCCAGTGATTGAACTACCCTCGATCATTAGCATGAACGATGAGAAACCAATTCTACAATAGTAAAAAATTTTACTGGGGTTTGCCTCAAGACCTGTATACGAGAATACAGAGGGACAATAACTTTGCTCACGCGACACCTACACCAAAGTCGCTCTGCTCCAACATCGACAAGGGTCTCCCCACATAAAAGCCAGTTTGAGGGTCGATTGGTTTAACACGAGTTCGCAAATGTCGATATATGTGGGAAGACCCTTAACAATGCAGGAGTGGTGCGGTGGCAAGAAGGCCTAATAATGTTCTTTGTTTATTCTTTCCAAGTTCTTGTTCTTATTCAAAGCTAGTTCTAAAAAATTGTTATTCAGTTCCACTAGATCTCTTGTCGATAAATCCTCCAATATCACGTACGTTCTTCTCAATGAAATTCTTCCGTAACATTATACATATTATTTTTGTTATTTATGGACAGAACGCTACCGAAGTGACGTTTGAGGACCTGACGGCGGAAGGGCCGTGCTACGTGATCGTGAGAGCCGACTCTAGGGACATGATGTACTTAAACAGCTTCTTATACATCCTACCCAGTGAGTATCAGTCAAACTGAAAAAGTGAAACTTAAAACTTTTTGAACTAAAGAGTAGTCCAAAGAGTTACTAAAATTGTCACCTAATTCTCCCTAGGTTTGATACTAACACTCATTTTGCTTATTGCAATTGCTATTTTACGAAAAAAATAGAGATAAGTAGGTATTCTAAGAATCTGCCAGAAAATCCGCAAAGCAATTTCTCTATGTGGCCTTTTTAATCCCTAGATCCTTTCTTATCGACCTATAGTAATTACCTCTAGTTAGGTATTATTAAATCTCCTGACGGCGAGTCTCTCAAGACTTCGCAGGTGTTTGGGTCCTTTTATGGTGAGCCGTTCGAAAAAATGCAGTGGTAGGTAGTAGGTACATTAACTAACCGGCAAATAGTATACGCAGGCCAGCGACACTTCCTTGAAGCAAAAGTTACTATGGATTTATGCGCGAACTTTTTTACCAACTTTGGAATACTTAACCAAATTTCTATGACCGCATCATACACTGCATTGGTATGGTTGGCACAAAATGCTTTCATAGATGGTTCAGCGATTAGAATACGCCTACTCTTAAAACGTAATGATTATTTGCTCAGTGAGTATACGGAAATCGGCGGCGACGGCTTAAGAGTATAGCTTCATATAACGTCGTTCAGAAACATATTACACACACGTCATCCCCACCTCTTTTCCCTCGAAACCACGAGATCACACGGAGTGTGTAGTTTCGGAACGCAGCCTAAGTCTGTTTAATCGTGTTCAGATCTGTCAGAGGTCGACCTAATGCGCAACGATGGGGTTGACGAGGACGAGGGCGGGGTGGCGGGGGTGGTGGGGCGCGTGGCGGGGGGCGCGGTTGGCGCGGCGCTCACTGCGCTTGCTCTGCTGACACTGGCTGGGATCGGGCTGAAGCGGCGTATGCGGGCTAAGAAGAGAGTGGATTACAGCTTGGTATGTCAGTTTTGGGGCTTGATATGGATAGCGTAGATTTCCAGAACTCTTACTTCAAAACTAACTGTCTATTTCCAAGAACTTGTCTTACTTCTTGCTCGCATTACAAATAATAATAATAATAATAATAATAATAATAATAAACCATTTATTTCCAATCACAGTGACTTATACACTACAGCAATAACTAGATTTGAGGACACAAACAATATGAAACATGTAGCTAAGCCAAAGTGAGAGATCGGAATCCGTACTAGGAAACCCCGTGTTACAGGATTCCGAAGCCGTTACCAAAATTTCCTTCAATCGTACGCAATCCAGTTTAGGCTGGGCGGTGATGAATAAGTCAGTCGGGACAGAGAATTTAATAAGCATCTATAAGATTTGGCTAAGGGGGCTGTTGTCACATTCACATTAACTTTTAAAGATGTATATTTATTTTTATTGACATCAATAAGAGTCACACTTATAGCCAACTTTGACAAAGATCAGCTTGGCTCGATTGGATTGTCACGACACTCGGATATCGATCGCACAGAATCCAGACGACAAGGATCTGGCGGAGGTGCCGATCATGTTCGGGCCGGAAAGCGCGGCGGACCGGTACGAGATCGCCCCGGAGCGCGTGCAGGTGCACGAGGTGATCGGCGAGGGCGCCTTCGGGGTGGTGAAGCGGGGGGTGCTCGCGCCCACGGGGAAGGAGGTCGCTGTCAAAATGCTCAAGGGTAAATAAATAAATAAATGCCACACCAGTCACCACAGAGCCATATACTGACAAAAAGATATAGGAGTAGTATAATTTATATTATCTGTGATATAGGTAACTAAAGTAAAGGTTGATATTGATTATATTGATAACCGGATTGGAGCAGTATTAAGTTACCATGCCCAATTCGGCACTTCTCGAATCGCTTCGAGAGGTGAAAAAGTTTTGTACCTAGGTAGGCACAGTCAGCTGCAAAAATATGTAAGTATAGGTACACTTTTGACTATTTAAACTACAATATAATATACTTCTAGTACCTATGGGCTTAGTGTGGAATCAAGTAGATCTGTGTGTTGCAAGGTGTTATTTACTATTATTATTTACCTAGAAGACAGATCTAAGCTTTTGTATGTACTTTTGTCCAGCAGTGGAAATGTACCAGGTGATTTGATGTTGATGTGTGTTCGCATGCGGGCAGACTTCCCGTCGGTGGAGGAGGTGCGCTCGTTCCGCTCGGAGATGGAGCTGATGAAGAGCGTGGGCGCACACCAGCACGTGGTGTCGCTGCTGGGCTGCTGCAGCGGTCGGCGGCTGCTCATCGTCGCCGAGTACTGCAGCCGCGGGGACTTGCTCACCTACCTCAGGTGAGGCGACACTACACACACTACGTATAGATAGATGCATCTACGACCACCATATCTTATCTTAATAAATGGGTAGGCAGATAAAGCCTCATTACTTCGGCTCTTGAGATCTTTTGTACCTTCCCCATCCTATGATTCTCAGTTCTCACCACGATTATGAGCAAATGTTATTAACTGCCAAAAATTTCCTTTAGGTACTGCCATCCCAAAGATAGATTTTCTTTAATATTCCGCGCACAGGCAATTTTAAAAACAGCTTATGTATAACGTTACCTAATGGATTTTAATTTCGTTACTGAACACTCGTGTTCCTGACGAACAGTTTTGTGTGTGTAAGTCAGGCGGTGACCCTGATTTTCATCTGCTTTCATACAAAACTGTGAACCCCTTCTTCCTACAGGCTTCTATAATCAGTAACCAAAAAAAAAATTCCAGCATGCTAATTGCTATGCCAGGCCAGCTGCTATCGATAAAATAGTTCCGAGTGCTTCCGTTAACCGCGTTTCATTCTCAGATGTTCCTGGGACGTCATGGTGTCGAAGCGCAACGCCAAATACTACGACAACAACATCAACGCGTCCGAGTATCGCAACGATCTGTTCAAGAGCAAAGACAGCGTATCCAAGCTGGTCATCAACAAACTGTACGACCTGAACGGCGTGTGCGACGCCGACCTCACCGTTGTGGATTTGCTCTCGTTCTGCAGACAGATCGCCATGGGCATGGAGTTCCTCGCGTCCAACCGCGTGGTCCACAGAGATTTGGCCGCGAGGAACATCCTCGTCTCCGCCGATAAGACGTTGAAAATCGCCGACTTCGGCCTGTCGCGGGACGTGTACCAAGACAACCAGTACAAGCAGAAGGGCAACGGGAAGATGCCGGTCAAGTGGATGGCGATAGAATCTCTCACACACCGCGTGTACACCACACAGAGTGACGTGTGAGTACAACAGCTGTCCTGTTAACATTTTTTTAATTTTACACCCCCTAATACTTATATTAGGAAGAGATTTTGTCTAAGCTTTTGTGGCCTTATCCGCAAGCTACAGATCTGTAAGTGCGCTCACTTAAAGTCTGCTCCCCTGGAAACCAACCTTGTGATCAACCCGCACCGTGAAATTCCAGAATAGATGGTACCTGTATAAAACGACTATTTGGGAACTTCTTAATTTCACATGTAGATTTTGTTTCGTCTCCTGCAGTTTTGGACTGTCACTGAAATTGATAGTTTTAGAAAAGCATTTCGTCATTAGGCAAAATATGTATACTTACTGTAAACGAACGAAAGGTTATATAATCACTATGCCAAAAGGCTGTGATCAAAGAGTAACCAGGAAAACTTTTTTTGCGCTACAAGGTGCAAGGTGCTATAAGCAATTTTACTTCCGTAGACTATAAGATCCCCTGTTTGGATCCAATTGAATTGTTTGCCCTCATGGATTCCTTTGAATTTTTTGTCCGCATGGATCCCTTTACAGAGATGAATCGAATTTTGCGTTAGATTCCCCGGTTTTATCAAACGGGTACCTATGTTTCTGTCTTCAATTTGAATGACCCTGTGCCCTCGCAGGTGGTCGTTCGGCGTGGTCATGTGGGAAGTGGTGACGGTGGGCGGCGCGCCCTACCCGGGCATAGCGGCGGCGCGCCTGCCGCGGCTGCTGCGCGCCGGGTACCGCATGCCACCGCCCGCCAACTGCTCCAAGCAGCTGTGAGTACTACGCCCGCGCCCCGGGCTTCAGACTATTTTTTTGTTATGAACCTTCGCATATGATCCATTTAACGACTAAATTTTAACCAGTTTCAAATGAAATAAATATATTTCTGTTAGTATATCGTTGTAGAACGGTTTGAAATTGCAATTTATATTGCTATAGCTTGCAAAATCCTTCTCGGAGCTCACGACGCACACCATATTACGATGTCATATATATATATATCGTAAAACAGCAAAGTCCATTTTTCACGGTTTATTATTAACACAAAAATACATAAAATGAGAGAACCGCCATGTTTGATTCTTGCCAATTTTATTAAAGCACGCGTGGTCCGGTGCTACCTTAGAATTATAATAATAGACATTACGTAGAATGGCTTTCAGAGGAGGCAGGTCGGAGAGTAATCGCCTCAGCAAGTTTACAATCTATAAAAAATATTCGTTAACGAATTAAGAACTTCAGCAACGGATCGGCATATCTAATCGTCCAATTGAATAATACGTTCAGTTAAAAAGGACGTTGACACGCCCGTCGTGTCATCCGCAACGATCGGTTAAGTCGGTTGCCTGCGACACAGATACGAGGTGATGGTGTCGTGCTGGGCGGCGCGCGCGAGCTCGCGGCCCACGTTCGGCGCGCTGGTGGCGCGGCTGGACGCGCTGCTGCACGCCGCCGCCGCGCACCACTACCTGCCGCTGCACACCGACGACGCGCCCCTGCCGCCCCCGCCGCTGCCCCCGCACTACTCCACGTACACGCACATCATCAACAGGTACCTACACCTACCCCATCGCGGCCCACGTTCGGCGCGCTGGTGGCGCGGCTGGACGCGCTGCTGCACGCCGCCGCCGCGCACCACTACCTGCCGCTGCACACCGACGACGCGCCCCTGCCGCCCCCGCCGCTGCCCCCGCACTACTCCGCGTACACGCACATCATCAACAGGTACCTACACCTACCCCATCGCGGCCCACGTTCGGCGCGCTGGTGGCGCGGCTGGACGCGCTGCTGCACGCCGCCGCCGCGCACCACTACCTGCCGCTGCACACCGACGACGCGCCCCTGCCGCCCCCGCCGCTGCCCCCGCACTACTCCGCGTACACGCACATCATCAACAGGTACCTACACCTACCCCATCGCGGCCCACGTCGGCGCGCTGGCCGCTGGTGGCTGGTTGACGCGTTAATTTCGGAGTTCCCAGGGAAATTCCGAGATAAAAAGTACCCTGTGTCGTCTCTGTATCCCTGACAATTTGTATGCAAAATTTCATGATAATCGGTTGAGTAGTTAATAAAAAATAAACATATAAACAAACACACACACACATTTTTATAGTTTTTAGTAGATACTATTATAGTTATAAGGGATTATGGAAGTCTAGCCGAATTTCTTCAGCGAGCTTATGCCTCTGCAAATTACAACCAACCCCGCTTAAAGCGTATCCCAAGTGCACAAAGTCCTGAATCAAGATGGGTGTCGTCAGCTTGCGGCTGGACCGCGGGCGCCGCTCCCGCTGGCCGCGCACGCGCAGCGTCGAGCGGCCGCTGCCCACAATCACCAACCACTACACGTCGCCGCCCGACGTGCTCGCCAGGCCGCCGTGACGGCCGTGGTTGCCGCCCTGACCGCTGTGACTGCCACCGTGTACCGCTGTGACTGCCACCGTGACCGCCGTGACTGTGGTGTTTGCCGTTGTAACCATTGTAATTGCCGCCCTGACTGCCAACGATTGCATCACACATATAGCTAGTAACTACATTCGGTTACATCATGAAATTATACTTAGGTACATTCATACTATACTGTGCTTTTTACACGCGTGAGTTTCTCCAATGATAGTAACCTAAGTTACGGCCGCACAGTCGTTTTAATGATTACTTACTTAGTTGCTCTGAGTGCGGCCGTTAATCCTTACATATAACATCAGCTTCAGCTATCTAAATTTCCTTTTCTTTTGTTACCTAGAAATTGTATTAGAAACACGTAAAAGTTGCGATAACTTCTGAAGATTCCAAAGATTACAGTAAATCATTTCTGAGCATCTAGATAGTATTATTAACGGTCTGGTACTTATTACTCACGGTATAGACTGAGATCGACAGCCTTACATAAAAATACTGTTATTTAAATTTTATCGTTTTAAAAAACGTTGTATTCCTAAATCATTCATTGTTTAAAATAAAAATTACGTGAGTGTCGTGGAACACTTGGGTCGGAACCACGGAACGCAGTTTCTGCGCCTTGTAGTTTCCGAGTCCTTGCTCCCAACTTCGATTTTGTATCATGTTTGGAACGTAGTTTCTTATCGCACGGTACGGATTCCAGCAAAGTCTCGGAAACTACAACTCCGGATAGGTTCCGACTCAAGTGTTCCACGACACTCACGTAATTTTTATTTTAAACACATCGTCGTGCCATACTTATTTAAAATAGATAAACTTTCTAATATTTTTTTAATTTCAAATAGGCAATCTAGGGACAGTTAATGATGAAATTTTGCTGACGATTATATTTATGGAGTAAAGTATTTTTAGTTAGACATTAGTCGACTTTGGTGATAGAATAGATTAAACTATCTAAATAGAATACCGCACTCACTAATCTTAGGTTAATTCAGGAATCTTAAGTTGTAGGAATATGTAGAGACTTGTGAGCAACTATACCTACTCTATTCACGAAGACGAAGTTAATAGGGAAAATATAGACTCGTTTTGATTAGTCAGCGATAACCAATGCTTTTACTCTGTCCGTGGTGGCATTCGTGGCGTTCAGAATGGTTTACACCGACTCTTTTTGTCTTTGTCATTTGTATGAAATTACGTGACAGAGAGAGCGCTATATTAACTTGTCTCCGAGGATATAGAGTATAGTAGAGTTACCTACTAGTACGAAACGAATTGAAAACTCAAGGGGGGAAACCCCTGACAAAGTGTCCCCCATTAGATAAGTCAATGCGGAATAGATTGTTTTTAAGATAAGTAACAAAAATTAAAATATGCTAGTAATGTAGGTATCAGTACAGAAGTGAAAAAGTACCTGATTAGTAGCTGTAAGATAACGGTAAATAAAGCTCACCTTCGACTATAGCAATAGATACCTACACTAAATATTATACATATAAGTAATAATGGAAAAACTAATGGTCTTGCAAACTCTTGACTCAAAAAAATCATTGTAGTTACCATATAAGTTACACCATAATGTTAATTTCATTGAAAATGTCAACGCAGTTCAGTAAAGCAAACAAAAATAAAGTAGGTACTTACTAAAAATAGACTTCAAGTTTTCATAGTCGGAGAGCCCTACTCTAACCGCGTTGTAAGAAAACAGAGTATTTGTATAGTAAGTAGAGTGTACAACATACTTTTGTAGAGTTATTTAGGCTGTAAATAAAACGCAATGTAGTGAGAAAATATATTTTGTGATGTGTGATATAAATTGTTTTATTTGGATGCATATTAGAAATGCAATATCTACCTATTTTCTTCTTTTTCTTTCTTTTAGGATAAAGAAATAAAACACTAAAATATAATTGTTATTATATTTTAATAATATATTTTACAGTTACATAGTTTAACTTAGAGCTAAATACAAAAATATCATATCCATCCATATAATATGCACACATTATCCTTCCATTCATTCACCAATTACATTTACTATCTATTAGATGTCGGGTAGGGTCAGCAGTATGATACAGTCAAACTACAACCGATACAGCAGGGTCAGCCAAATTGACATTCTACAATTGTTAACGCATAGAAAACATAAGTAACGAAAAAAAAACAAAAAAAAACAATAAAACTCTAGTTTTGCGTGACCAGGTGAAAACTAGAATTTTAACTAGAAAACTAGAAGTTTTCTACGCGTCAACGATTGTAGAATGTCAACTTGGCTAACCCTGCAGAACCAATAACAAGCTGCAGACTATCTTCAAATGTCACATTGGACAGCGTAATTTCACATCATTGTACTAAATTTTTTATTACTTTCAAAACATGAGCGCTCCACAACGAACTTTCTAGAAACAAATGAAAAAAACAATCTCATACAAAAAAATTTTTTTCAATTTACAAATTGCAATTTACAGAGCATTTTGTAGTATTTAAATTCTAAAATATATGAAGACTATAAATAGAGAATAGTATATCTGTCAACACATTTAGCAAACAAGACTATTCAATAGAATTGCTGCAAAAGAATTCTGCAACTTCAATAGTTCACCATACCCACGTATCTATTACTCTTTTAAATACAGCCTCTTACACTATGATATGGCCAAAACCATGACAATCCGTTACAATTTACATTTATCACACCCTTTCTAAATATATTACTTAACAATAGGTATATGAATATCTTGCAGATTTTAGTGATTATACAGGCATAAAACTAAAAACTTAAAATCTATGACAAGGAATAAAAAATACAGAATACAATATAAATGATAGACGCTTAGTTAGTAAAAAAGTAACAGAAACATAAACTTAAAGCATAAAATATACTACAATAGTCTTAACTCCACAATGACTTCAAGGAGTTTACCGAAAAAGGTAAAAAATAAATTCCTCATTTGTTTTATTTGCGATAGATATAAGAAACTCATTTCATTCATACTTTTTTTAATTATATTGGCTTTCAAAGTAAAAATAACGGTTCCACATTGCTAAAATGAAATATCGTGATACGTTAAGAGGTAAATACGAGTGTTTTTGTAAATCGCATTCAATTTCAGTCTCAATAAGTAACGAATCCTCGAAAATACCTCATGGTAATATATAGGAATGGCAAGTTTTGTAGTAAATAAGGATCTTCAATTCTACAATTTTTTAACATTTTTTTTTTACATTTAACATTTTAACAGTTGCCGCTAGAAAAGCAACTTTAGGGTCGATTTTTTAAGCTACAGATAAGGGCCCAGATATTCAAAAACGGAAAATTGTTTGAATGGAATGAACGAATAACTAATCTGTTGAAGAAAAAATTAGGCCTAATTCAAAAATTATACACAACTCTACACGGAGAAATCTTACGAATATTATTTTATAAAGGAGAGTACAGATTGTTGTAATTGTATCATTTGAATGTTAGTGTCTCAATCATGCTTACACGGCTGAATTGATTTGAATAAAACTTGGCACACTAGTTTAGGTCTCGTACTTTTAGAAGATTGGATCATCCTTAAGTAGCGTCTCCGTTTCATTACATACTCTAAATAATTAAGAGACGATAAAATCTAAGAATAAAAAACAATTACATTGAATCTTATATTCGACCCCGAGAACTAGGTTCCAGTAACATATATATATTAAGTTATTAGTATTTATACGTATAGTTTATTATTAAATTTAGTTTTCATAAAAAAGTATGAACTCTATGCCAATAGATCATATTACAAAACTTACTTGGCTAGATGATAGGAATATGTATAAGACTAAATTTCCACTAAAGAAGAGAGGAGCGTCATTGAGTTACATCCGATGTGAGGAAACTGTGAAGGTTGAATCTATTATGAAAATTCCAAAACCGATCTTTTACATAAAAATCTCATCAATTTTTATTTCGACTTTGCGCACAGTGAGTAAATTTTAATGAACCAAATTCGATATAAAGTTTAATATGACTGCAGATCTGGTAATAGGGCTCTAGATTGTTAAATCTAGGTATATGTCAAAAGAGAGATCGAATCAAAGATAGCTACGCTCCGCTATTCAGCAGTGGTAGTGTCGCCTTTATGCTATGATACTCATACATCGATACAATGCGAAAGTTAAGTCCATTCGTTAGTTTGGAGATCATTTTATTATTTTAAATAGCAATAAATAGGTAATTAACACTTTACCTTTGGCTGTTAATACTTAATTCTGAAGTATATAGAGGGACTGCTCATGTCTGAGCAATTTTATATAAGTTATGTTATTCTAACTCTTTGATAAACTATATTTATTTATTAGTGCTGATATATAGTCTAAATTCTTTTAATATTATCTATATTATATACTAATATTATAAGTATAGAGGAGAAGCTTGTTTGTTTGTATCTCTTGAACTGCAACAGAAAGGTACGTATCCCTGAGCAACACAAGGAGACTTTTTGTATGGGACAATAGTTTCTCGAGGGAGTCTCAAGATCCACGCGAGTGAAACCGCTGGCATCGGCGATAGAATACGTTCTAGATTAACAGAGTTCCCGAAGGAATATCGAAGTTTTTGCGAGTAAAACCGCGGGGCACAGCCCGTCGCGCCCAATATTCGTTGAGGTTGAGCCTTAAGTTACTAGAAAAGCACAAAAACCATATATTCTGTCTGTATAATATAATTTTAAACATAGAGAACATAATGGAGGGTTAGATTCATTCAAAATTCAGTTAGAAATTTACAACACAAAAACAATTGTATGTGCGTGAACGGCGCGATCTCTATTCGCGCCGATAGACAAGGTAAGGTGCTTCCAACACCCGTGAAATTCCATCATTTCTCGTGCGCTTAATTTGGTCCTGTGCTTATTAATTTTATGATTTTATTGTATTACTATCGATAACACACAAATGTGTTATTTTATACATATTATACTATCTCGCAGTAAGAATATCAATAATTTTTCAAGAGTATTGCTAAAAAAATCTTTTAAATATACTTATTAATACACTTACAGTAATACAGCTATCACATCCGCTGTCTTAATGATTACAAATCAAACAGTAATCAAACCAAAATAATAGATTACAAAATAAAATTATTCACCATAATGAATTGACTTCAATTTGCGGAGTACAGAGAGATCCAAAATGCACGGCGCATTAATGTTATTGTCATTAATTTTTGCTTTAAATTTTTATTTTTATAACAAACGTTTAGCTTCCACTGTGTTTACAAAGAAATGCATAAAGTTCTTTAATTAAAAAAATTCAAAATATACTAAATATTGTGATAATTGTAATTGAAAATCTAATTTCCAAATTCAGTGCACTGTACAATGGATGCATTATAATATTTTGCTATATTAAAAAAAAACAGGGTCTATATTACATACATATTTTACTATAGGCAGCTATATTTTATCACTTCGACGCCATTAGTAGATATTTAACAAAAATAAAAACAATGAGCTAAAAACGAACTTATGGGTCGAAACCATAGATTTAGAATTTTTTATTCTAAATCTATGGTCGAAACTAATTTCTTTTTGTAAGATTTGATATACTGAAACTTTAGGTATGACAGATCTAACGCTATAAAAGACTGCAGTGGGTCTGCACACGTTCAACTTAACGTCAATAAAACAAGCACAGCCTAATACGTAGAATGGTTTATAAATGCTAGAGGATTTTGTTGACGACATTATACTAATACGGTCCTTAATTCATTGACATCAAAAAAGCATTCAAGTATTTTCATTCAATCTGTACCAACCCACCCAATTGATTCGGCAAACTGAATGTAAAGTTGAATGGCTTGTAGCAACTTTACGTCTTTAGTTTCCCATGCACACATTCACGGAGTGCAGAATCGTTCAGAATCGGTAAAACATGCCTGCCTGCATAACAGCTGCTCGTTAGATACTATACTGAGGATGTTACGGATCTCCGATTCAGACTCCATTAAGTCGGAACTTCAAATTGATATTAACTTCACCTCCAGTTCCAACGTCAGCTCCGGCACTTTTAAATCGGAGCTTTACGTATGTTAATCGAGGATCCCTCCCCCCCCTCTCCCGTCCTCGCGTGCTTTCTGTCGTCGACCACTCTTTAATAATACGCAGTACTGATGATTTACGGATGATGATGACTACCCACCACCTCCGACTCCGACTCCGATAAACCGAATTTAAAAACTCCGACTCCGACTTCGGTTCCGCTAAACTATTGTAGTTCAGTAACATCCCTACAGTGTACCTGTACGTACAGAATGTTGCGCCGTTTGTTGCGAACGTGCATAGACGTGTGCTTGCGCGCGGGCCCGGCTCACGAGCGCAGTCAGTCGATGGGCGGCGGCTGCGCGGGGATGGAGGCCGGCGGCGCGGTCAGGTAGCCCGCCGACGGCGGCGCCGCTGCGGGACGGCGGACGCGCGCACATCACATATCATATTACGCAAACACTTCTGCCCCTTCTACCCAAATTGACATAGTACAATCGTTAACGCATAGAAAACTAAATAACGTGGTAAGTTTTCACGCAGTCGCGCACAATTAGAGTTTTGATTGGATATGTGACATGAACAAGAAGAAGAAAATACATTTATATCAGCACAACACACAAGAAAAAGAAACAAACATATGCAATGCCTAATCTAAATTTGTACACAATATATATTTCTTGCATGCTCCGCCGAAAGGGTCACCAACTCAGCATTAGCTAGGTGCTGCGGGTGGTACACCTGGCGCTGGTTTTCAGTTGGCAGCCCGCTGTCACGCACGGACGGGGGTAACAAAAGAAGAGGAACATGACGGTTCGTTGCTCAGTTTTGTATGCGTTAACGATTGTAGAAAGCCAATTTGGCTACGGGGGCCGTTAGACGTTGAACTTCAACTGTTTTGCAATGATTTCTGAGTTATTAAAGAACGATTGTACAAGTACATCATGGAAAAAAACACATCAATGCAGTTTTATAATATTAATATCTAGTTTTACAAGTAAAGAAATTCATGATGGTCGGTTCAGTAGTTAAGTTAACAAACAAACAACCCGCTTTCACATTTATATTTACTCATATCTTAAAGATAATATGCGTGCACAATAAGTTAGTGCGTGCGTGTGTGCGTGCGGGTGTGTATGCGTGAGTGCGCGCGCGCGTGTGTATGTGTGTGCGTGTGTGCGAGCGCGCGAATGTGTGTGCGAGCGCGCGAATGTGTGTATGCGTGCGTGCGTGCGGGTGCGTGCGTGTATATGCGTGTGTATGCGTGCGTATGCGTGTGTATGCGTGCGTGCGTGCGTGCGCGCGCGGGTATTACCGGCGAGCAGGTTGTTGTGCGCGGGCGCGGCGATGAACAGGTCGTGGCGCTGCGCCTCGTACTGCGCCCAGGCGGGGCAGCGCTGCAGCACGGCGCGCACGCGCTCCCCGTGCGGCGCGCTGCGGCACATCGCCTTGAGCGCGCCCGCCAGCCGCGCCGCGCTGCCCGCCTCCAGCCCCGCCTCCAGCAGCGCCGCCAGGCACGACACCAGCTCCGACTCCAGCGCCTGCGGGAGCCACACGCCAAGCTTATGTTGCTTAACTAGCTGTCCCCCGCGGTTTCACCCGCGATAATTTCGGAGTTTCCGCGGGCATCCCGGAATAAACTATAGGTACTATACCTAACTACTTGTACAAATTTTCTTTTAAATGTGAAAACTTAAAGACTATTACGATTGAAACATAGACCAAAATGTTAACTTAGCTGTAAGTTTTCCGAAATAAATAAAATAAAATAAATATTCGTAACTCCGTGGCGAGCGACGTGACCAGCGGTCACTGACCTGCAGCACGAGGCGGTCGGTGTTGACGTCGGCGCTGAACATGGCGGCGAGCGCCTCGCACGCGCCGCCCACCACCTCGCGGCAGCGCGTCACGGCCGCCTTCAGGCCCGCCATCACCTCCGTCTGGCTCAGCGCCGTCACGCACGCCTGGCGACACGCAAATACAATACCTACTGTGTCCGAGAGCTATGTACGTAACGAAACGACGTCATCCGCCCCCCGCCGCATCCGTGCCACCCCGCCCCCCGCCACCACGCAGTGGTAAGTCTGAAGACGATGTGTGCTGGTCGGAGAATATCAACTTGAATGTGGAACTCTCTCTCCGACGCTTGCCGCACGCAAAGCCACCCGCCTGCTGTAATGCTAGCAAGTTAAATAGTTTGCTTGTATAAAGTGTCGTGGGTGTGATAAATGTAAATAACAGGAATAATGTTACCTAATAGTTAATTACTTATTTCGCCCGCGGTAATTTCGGAGTTCCCGCGGGAATGGGCACGTTGACTAATTTTTATTTTTTAGTCCGTCTTGCAGATTATTAAAAAATATTGGACAGGTATTTTTTCTTTTTTTACGTAATCAAAAAATAACGGCGATATATTGAGTTGAAATTTCGCGTGACGTCACTATTCGGACAGTTTGTATGGCGGTTTTAGCGGTTAGTGACGTCACGACCTCCTCATCCTAAATTTTAATGCGCTTTATCTCTGTATATTTTAATTTATTTAAAAACGCAAAAAATACGTGTCTATTGTTTTTTTATTTTCTAACTGACGGACTAATTAGAATTTTGATTTTCAATAGTAGGCAACATTCCTATTCTAGGATAAACTGTAGATATACACCTTCCTCATGAATCACTCTATCAATTGGTGATAACCGCATGAAAATCCGTTCCGTCGTAGTGGTGTAGTTAGTAGCAGTAGCAATATATAAACACTTCGGTCAGTCTATGAGCCTTATTACTATTTATTTATTTACTAGCAGTTCCGTGCGGTTTCACGCGCGATAATTTCGGTTTGTTCCATACAAACTTTGCCCTCCCCTTTTCAACCTCTTAGGGGTAGAATTTTCAAAAATCCTTTCTTATCGGATGCCTCCGCCATACAAAGAACACACCCTCCAAGTTTCAGGTCTCTACGATCAGCGGTTTAGGCTGTGCGTTGATTGTCAGTCCGGTCATTCAGGGCAAAGCATAATTTTTTTTTATGTCAAAGGGGGCAAATGGGCAAGTAATACACCTGATGGTAAGTGATTACCGCCGCCCACGGACATCTGCAACACCAGAAGGCATGCAGGTACATAAAAAATACATAGGTGTTTTCTTCCTTCTTTTTTTAACACATTTTTTGCAATAATTAATATTACTAAGTATAGCAATAAGATTCAATGTCTGTGCAATGTGTGTTAACATAATATAACCGGTACCTGGTTGCGCGCGAGCGCCGCCAGCACGGGCACGGCCTGCCTGGGGCAGGCGGGCAGCAGGCGCGCCAGGCGCGGCAGCTCGCCCAGCTGCGCGCACGCCTCGCCCAGCGCCGGCCGCGCCGTCAGCAGCGTCGCCAGCGCCCGGGCGCACACGTCGCCGCGGCTGTCCTGCACACGCGCACACGCGCACATAGACATACTTACTAAGCGAAAGTGAGTTTGTTTGTTTGTTACGCTTTCACGCCTTAACGGCTCAACCGCTCATCATGTAATTTTGCATACACGTTGTTAGGGATACAGAAAAGGACATAGGGTACTTTTTATCCCCAAATAAAATCATCCCTGGCTATATTGTAACCCGGAATTCCGACGGGAACTCCGAAATTAACGCCGGTAAACAGAGGGGAACAGCTAGTACTACATATAGACTTGCGGTTACTACTGCCCCCTTAACCTAGTTACAATTTATTATATGACCGTGTATAATGTTTTAATTCAAATTCAAATATACTTTATTGCCCCAAAAGAGACAGTAGGTACTAGTATAGTATTATATTATCTGTGTTATTATATTTTCTGTGGTATAGATAAGACACACAAAAGAAAAGGTACTTCTACTAGGTCTTTGTGACACCACAATATGTTATAAAATGTGAATGTATCTTGCCTCCGTGTGGTCCTTGGCGAGCGCCGCCAGCGTCTCGGTGAGCAGCTCCTGCAGGAAGCGCTTGGGGCTGCGCAGGCTCCAGTGCGGGTTCTGCAGGTACAGCTTGAGGTAGACGCCGCCCACGACCACCTCGCCGGGCGGCGCCCACGCCGCCTCGCCGCCGGCCGCGCGCTCGCCCGCGCCCGCCCGCTCCGCGAACAGCGCGCCCGGGTCGCGCAGCTGCTCCGAGTGGTGGCTGCCGTGGGCGGGGCGGGCACACCCGGTTACTACACTTGTTACCGTTACGGCTTTTGCACATTGTAAGAAATTTTCTTGTGTCTTACATGCGTCCGATAAAAATTGGCTTCTTGACAAATTTTTTTTAGTTCGTCGTGTAGATTAGTGAAAAATATTGGACACGTATTTTTTTGTTACGTAATCAAAAAATGACGGCGATACATCGAGTTGAAATTTGGCGTGACGTCACAACCCGGTGCAGTTTGTATGGGGCTTATACTGAATATTGACGTCACGAGTCCCCCACCCTAAGCTTTAATGCGCTTTATCTATGTTTATTTTCATTAATTTACAAAAGCAAAAAATACGTGTCTATTATTTTTTTATTTTCTAACTGACGGACTAATTAGAATTTTGATTTTCATAACCTGGAGAATACCCAATTACTATGCGCGTGTCTTATCCGACATTTCTTGTAATATGTACGGTCCCATATAACAACCAAAGCGACTGGATGTCCTATGAGACATGTCCCATAAGATACAAGAAGATTTCTTGTAATGTGCAAAAGGCCTTAAGGTAGCAGAGTATACATAGGTATACACTGTAGACATAATTCCAAATTAACAGCTTTTCACTAAATGCATAATATGAAAGTATACGGTACTGACATAAACAAATTAACTTTAACAAAAAGTTCTGTCTGTATGTCTGTTTGTTTCGGCTAATCTCTGAAATGGCTGGACCGATTTTAACTGGTAGGTAGGTTATGTCACAAGAAGTAACTTAGGCTACTATTATTTTAGAAATAATAGTTCCCGCGGGAATTCCGAAACTCACGCGAGTGAAACCGCGGGGCACAGCTAGTCCTTACAGGGTGCAGGTTAGTCTACCGAATGTGAATGTGAGTTTGTTTGTTTGTTACGTTTTCACGCCATAACTACTCAACCGATCAAAAGGGGGTGCAGAGGACATAGGATACTTTTTGTCCTGGAATTCCTGCGGGAACTTCGAGATTAACGCCGATGAAATCCCGTGAAATTTTGCCGACACGTTGTCAGTGGGTAAGATTTACGGCCGCACTCGGAGTCGTTTTAATAATTACTTAATTTTGTGTAACGTATTTAAAAACAAAACTGCCGCCCTCAGAGACGTTCATTAAACTAATGTTAATTGGGATTTAACCAAATTTTACTTAATTATACTCTATCCACGGAGACAAGTTAATATAGCGCTCTCTCTGTCACGAAATCTCAAACAAATGACAAAGACAAAAAGTCAGTGGGCGTAAACCATTCTGAATGCCACGAATGCCAGTACGGGTACACGTACTCTGTACGTATCGCTGACCAATCACAAACGAGAGTCATGTTTTCCGTATTAACTTGTCTCCGTGGATAGAATATAGTTAAATGTTTGTTAATTTAACTACTAGGTATCGACCTGTGGTACCTATATATACCTACATCACCTTTTGCATGTTGTTCTAGCCTATTATAGGAAATACCCAGACAATGCTTTCAATGGATTTGTACGTTGTAATTTCTATGCTGGTGTATTTCTGTTGGCTGAATAAATGAATTAATGAAATGACATAACCATTAATTTAATGAACGTATCTAACGGCCGCACTCAGAGTCGACTTTAATGATTACTTAGTTAAGTATAGATTTTTAAAACAAAATTGCCGCAATCAGAGACGTTCAATAAATTAATGTTAATTGGCATTTAGGTAATGAGATGTAACTTAATTAGTTAAATGCCAATTAACATTAATTTATTAAACTTGTCTGATTGCGGCAGTTTTGTTTTAAAAATCTATACTTAACTAAGTAATCATTAAAGATGACTCTGAGTGCGGCGGTAAGTGTGGCATGATTGTTTTAAAAATCTTCACTCAAAATTAAGTAACGATTGTAACGAGTGCGAGCGCCACCTGTCAGCGAGCGCGGCGAGGCGCGCGGCGACGCGGCGCCGGTCGTCGTCGCCCCACACCAGCTCGGGGTGCTCGTGCGCCGCGTCCACCATGTGCACCGCGGCCGCCGCGCCGCCCTCGCGCATCGCCTCCGCGAACACGCCGGGCACGTAGCGCGATATCGTCAGCCGGACCTGCCGGTTGCCGGTTGCCACGCACACAACACACACACACTTATCAGTATTATACACACACACTCTTATGAGTTTTATATCTGCTGTCCCCAAGTTGAGGAAGGCATTGGCAGTCGAACTATGCAACGAATGCCTAGTTGTATTTCTCTTGGACTTATGTTTTCATTGACTTCACATATATACTACTTGTACGTATTTCAGTATGTGAAAACTTAAAGGTTGGAGTGACTTAAATATAGACCAAATTGTTAATTTAGCTGTAAGTATTCCAAAATAAATAAAATAAAATATATGGTCCTTCGAGCCGGAACCGTTTTATGCAGGAGCTTTGCATCTATCTACACACACACACATATTATGCTTGATCCTTACTGTTATAAATGCGAAAGTGAGTTTGTTTTTGTTTCACGCTACTCAACGGATCATAATGAAATTTTTAACGGACTTCAAAAAAAGGACTTCGGACTTTTAACGGACTTTTCAATTCGACTGTTTTATTTTTTGTATCTTTGTAACGCTATTACTTGAAGACGGCTGGACCGATTTGGGAAATTCTATTTTGTTTGATAGGGTATACTTTCAAGTTGGTCCCATTGTAAAGAAGTCAGGATCTGATGACAGGATCATGGAGAAATCGAGGAAACTCTTCAAATATTGTACAGCAATTTGGGTAGATAAATTGTCACTTTATAAATGATAGACCAATCCACTTAAAAGCATAAAATAAATTAAATTTTAACAAAAAATTCAAACCGACTTCAAAACACATTAAGAAGTTAAAAACAACCTACGTATGTGCTATGTACTGATCGTTTCGAAGTCGGTGCCAAGCCCACTATACAAGTCTGCAATGTGGTGGGAGCGGACTTAGTCTGTCTACCTATTACTTGGCAAATTTTATTTATTCATACACGTTGTCAGGAGTAGGTACAGAAACGCGGATAACCGGCGTAACAGCTAATGTTTCACATCATAAATGCGAATGTGAGAGTAGGTACAGCGGCGTTCACCTTAGGCCCGTGCAGTTTGTCGGCCATCATGCGCGCGAGCAGCTCCACGGCCGCCTCGCGCGTCTCCGGGACCTTGCTGTTGCAGAACAAGTCCAGCAGGTATATCACAGCACCTGCACCAACATGAAGTGCAATGATGTACACAGGCGCGTACGCACACAACACACCATACAAGGGAACCAATTCAACTCGCCAATACTATACCCTATCCACGGAGACAAGTTAATATAGCGCTCTCTGTGTCATGTAATCGCATACAAATTACAAATATAAAAAAGTCAGCGGGGAGTAAACCATTCTGAATGCCACAAATGCCATTACGGGTACCACGAACAGGTAAATGTATTGGTTATCGCCAACAATAAATTCAAGTCTTCTCATTTTCTTGAAAGCATAACGCCAGCCTACATGCAGGTGCTATTCTGTTGGTGTGCCAATAAAGTATAGGTACTGTAATAAAAGAGTAGAATCCGCGTGTCTGTTCACGCTGATCTTCGGAACTACGAACGGATCATCATGCGGTTTTCACAGGTAGATTAAGCTTAGCTCGCAGCAACATACCTATAGGCTTCGTTTCATTTAAATCGATGTAGCGAAAAATACGCGGTTGAAACCACGGGGCACAGCTAGCAAATAAAAAAAGCGTGAATTCGTGGAACACTTGGTTAGAACGAAGTTTTTTCCATACTAA
This sequence comes from Zygaena filipendulae, assembly GCA_907165275.2. Classification (NCBI taxonomy): domain Eukaryota; kingdom Metazoa; phylum Arthropoda; class Insecta; order Lepidoptera; family Zygaenidae; genus Zygaena; species Zygaena filipendulae. The sequence goes on from OU015666.1 coordinate 3,024,654, forward strand.
ACTGAGTGAAAAGAGGTAAAAAAAATACAAAAAATCATTTTGAATAAAATTACAGTTACTTTGTTTTTCCGTAGAGCAGCCGTCCGACGCCGTGACAGAATTGTATATTTCATTACGAGTGCGGAAAGCCTGTCATTGCAAAGAGGGTGCCGCACGTGTACTGAACAATTATTTTTAATACAGTTGCGAAAAAATGAAGCAATTTAATAAAATAATAAAAACAAAGAACATTTTTGGAAAATGGCGCCAGCCGTAAAAGAATATAAGCAGAGATATAGCCTAGTCTTCAGTAAAATTTTTTCACTGATATGAAATGAAAATGAAATTTAATGTGATGAAATGAAATGAAACCTAACATAACTCATAGAATCAAATCATTAAATCTGATATTGAAACAAATTAGTAGCTTCTTTTTAGAAATATTTGCATGAATCATAAATACTTCTATGAATTTTTTTTAGTAAAAATTTCGTGGTTGGTTTTTTTCTTTTTAACCCTAGAAAGATAATCATATTTTGATGTACGTAGAAGATAATCATGCGTAAAATTGACGCATAAGTTTTAAGTAGTAGTAATGTGATTTTTTATTTATTGATTTAAATAAACTTTACCAGTATTATTTTTTTACACTCTGATAAAAAAAAAAAAAAAAAAAAAAAAAATAAAAATAATTTATTTCGGTAAATTGCTTTTACAAAGAACAGGGTGTTGGAGCCTACTTTTAAGTATATAATACTTGTGCCAGTAGGCACCGCTCTTCCATATCTTTAAGATTTTACAATCTACCTAAACTGAGAAACAAAAATTACAACTAAAGTGCAGGTGTACCTATGTGTAATTTTGTGTGTGTGTGTGAGGGAGGATGTGTTGTGCGCGTTATGGTGCGTGTGGTTATGTTCGAGGATGTGAGGGTGTGTGAGGGTGTGAGGGCGGGAAAAGTGTGAAAGTGTGCAAAGGTGTGAGGGTGTGTAAGGGTGTGTGAGGTTATGAGGGTATGAGGGTGTGTAAGGGTGTGAGGTTGTCTGAGGGTATGAGTGTTAACGGAGGTTTAAATTATGGGTAGATAATGTTGATCAAACTCTCTACGTCATCATAAGAAAGATTTTTAAGCCAAGATGTCACTGTGCATTTACACTCATGTGATCTTTTACTATAAATGTTTAATATTTTATTTAGTTTATTATACATTTCAGCAGAACGAATGTTGTATTGAATCTTCGCGAAGTCAGTCTTAGCAAAGGGAACACAAGCTGGATTTTGTCGTCTTCTACTAATTATACGGGGATTATATGGTAAAGTTTTGTGTTTTCTCAAAATGATTTGAAGCAGGTACAACTTTCTTATTGATAATAATTTACAGGTTTGATACAAAGTAGTAGTAGAAAAAGTTCTTTCCTTGAAATACATAACCTTCAGAAGTGTGCGCTGAGATCTCTCAACATCCAAAAATCTAGTTTTATATGCACCACCCCAAACCGGTATACAATAGATAATTATGGATTGTACCAGAGAGATATATATTTTATTAAGAAGCGTAGGTGTAACTATGTGTCTAAGAGTTTTAAATATCCATATAAATTTACGTATTCTAGCTGCTAGTTGTTCGATTTGGGGATACCAAGATAGATTTTGATCCACCATTACTCCTAGATACTTGGTATGATGAAGTTTGTTTATAGAAGGACAGGTACAGTTTGGTGTTAGGTTACATGAGTGGATTTTTATGTCAAAATCATTCGATGGTTGAGTACTATTGTATATGCTGAAACAAATGTAGTTTGTTTTAGATGTGTTTAGTGTAAGGAGGTTGTATTTTAGCCATTTAAATACTTGGGACATGCCATATTCAGCATTTTTACGGGCCGTATCCCAATCTTTACCAGTAAACACTATCGCCGTGTCGTCTGCATAAGATACAATTTTTGCATTTTTTAGCGTCATGTTACACAAGTCATTTATATAAATGAGGAACAAATGTGATGAATGTGTTTAATGTGATGAAATGAAATGAAACCTAACATAACTCATAGAATCAAATCATTAAATCTGATATTGAAACAAATTAGTAGCTTCTTTTTAGAAATATTTGCATGAATCATAAATACTTCTATGAATTTTTTTTAGTAAAAATTTCGTGGTTGGTTTTTTTCTTTTTAATAGACATTATTTTGACAGTTGGGAAAGAGAACGCACGAGTTCGGGAAAGGTAAACAAAAAGCTCGAGTATGTAATAGCCCACATCCCGAACGCTATACGTCCCTGCAATACGCCACCTTTTGAGCAACTGTGTTAAAAACTTAATTTTTACTCCCATTAGGAGCGTGCGATAAAGCACATCACTTTAACACCCACGTACCCTTGGCGAGCGCCTCGCGCACGAGCGCCGTGTTGGCAAGCAGCGCGGCGAGCGCGGCGAGCGCGGCGGGCGGCGGCGGGCGGCGCGCCAGCTGCGCCAGCAGGTGCCCCAGCACGCCGCCGCCGGCCACGTCCTCGACGCACGCGCGGCTGCCGCTCGCCGCGCACACCACGCGCAGCGCCGCCGCCTGCAGCGCGGGGTGCGCGCGCGCCGACAGCAGCCCGAATATCAGCCCGAACTGACCGATGCACTGCGCCTCCACGCCTGCCGGTCAGCAATCATTGTATTTATATATATATACAAACAAATAGCACTCGGCCATTACAACATAGCGCGCCCTGACTGAAAAGATTGAAAAGACATGTTGTCCAAAATTCTATTTGGTTCGTCAGTTTACATATACAGGGTGGAAATTTGAGACGAGTCAGTAAGGGCGGCTACCTTAAAGGTTGAAGCTACGCGATTATGGTTTTAGGAGACCATCCCTTATTTTTTGATTAATTGCTGTCGGCATTTACAACTCTTGAAAAAAATGTACAGTTAGCGAAAAATTTTCCAAAATATTTTTCATTAGCTTAATCAATCCTGTCTCCGATAAGGATCAAAAGGCTCTACGGGACCAAGTTAGGTTAGGGTATCAGAAATGTAACAAATCGAAAAAAACATTTCAGATACATTTAGTTAAGAAAATGAATTGTACCGCAGTAATGAAAAGTTTCTTATTACAAGAAAATACTGGCTGCCAAGAATGACCTCAGCAGTCAGGTTCCACTACACCAGCGGCGTTGTTCGCAGCTCAATTCATTTGCTTCAAGAATACCAACCTTGTACACAACACGAACGGTGCACTCACCCGGATTCTTCACGATGACATTGGCCAACGCGTTGAGAGCCAACGTCAAATGGTCCACCCGCTCCGTCGATAGGTCGGTCTGCGTCTGCTCGAGCATAAACTTCAGCAGGTCCAGCACAAACTGCTGCGGGTTCTGTGGATATAGAAACACAACACTCGGCTAATGGAGTGATAAAATATGATTAACTTATTATGAACTATAGAGAAATTACACATAGAGCGCTAATTCGAAATTCCGTTCGAAATTAAAGCATAAAAAAAAATCGGTGGTGCGTGGAACGGCGCGAAATTACTTAGAGAGATTTCAATGACTGTGTGCGCTAAATGCGGTTAGTTATTCATTCTATGCTATAAATACGATTTTTAGTTTTTCTTTTAGTTTACCAACCCCAAAATTAATGGTTATATTATAAAATTGCATTATAAAAAAAAAATTGTGTTTCTGCCACGTTCAAACAGGACTATAGTATATCTAGTTGGTCTGTTGTATTTATAAAATTGCCGAAATATAATTTCCCTATTTTTCCGGCACGTTGATCCAGTACGGTATAGGAAGTTGGTCCTTCGATCCGGATTCGAGTTTCAAGATGTCAGCGGTATGCGTATGCGTCGTGACGTACCTCGATGGGGAACTCGGGCTGCTCGTTGTATATGTCGATGTAGACGCCGCCGACGCTGACGAGCCCCTCGTGCGCGGAGTAGCGCACCGGGTCGAGCAGCGGCGCGTCCGGCTCGTCGCTGGGCCGGCAGTCGCGCAGCGCGTCGCGCAGCTCGGCGCGCGTGCTGTTGTCCCACACCAGGTACGGCGTGCGCCAGTTGGACGTCAGCGTCTTCAGCAACTGGACACGGGGGACGATCACGGCGGCGTTAACACAATCGAAGGAAATAAACTGTCTAAAATTCGTGTACAAATTGTGTTAAGAAATAAGTAGGAAGTTAAAATGATTTGCACAATACTTCAAACAAAATTATAAGTACCGGGCTGTATGTCATAGGAGACGTGTCTACTTTTGTGGCGCGACTAACACTAGTTTTGAAGTCTAATTTTGCACTACTAACAACAAAATATGGAGAATACATTCATCTAAACTAATAATATAAATGGGGAAAGATTATTTTTGTTTGTTTGTTTGATACGATTGAACTCAAAAACTAGCTGGTACAGTATGCGATACGCACGTGGTGCGGGTCCGGGTCGGCGAGCCGCGCGCACAGGTGCGGCGTGAGCAGCGCGTGCAGCGCTTGCTGGATGCGCTCGTCGTCGGCGCCCGGCTGCGCGTGCGGCCCGTACAGCGCCGCCAGCGCCGACACGCACTGCCGCGCCAGCCGGTTGGCTATCTCCTGCGCCGCCACACCACACGACACACGTCAGCACAGAACACCAATAACAAACACTACCGCCGCAATCAGAGTCGACTTTAATGATTACTTAGTTAAGTATAGATTTTTAAAACAAAGTTTAAGTTTTGTTTTAAAAATCTATACTTAACTAAGTAATCATTAAAGTCGACTCTGAGTGCGGCGGTAAGACCTCAACTGTTGGACATAGGCCTCGCCCAAGGATGGCCAAAACAGGTCCTATGCTTCCCACATCCACCCTAATAATATCAACACACAATTCAGTGAGCCTCTATCCTACAAAACACAAACTGCGTCCCGTCTACATCTATTTTTTTTTTACTTTGTTTTAGCACAATCCGGTACTCGTATTGTTTTTTTGGTCCACGCGGGTAGTCTTGTAAAAACAGCTGTTTCCACGGTGATTGTTCTCGTTGAGCGCACTGACCTGTTTGCTGTGCGGCGCGTGCGCGCGCGCACGTTCGCTGTCGGCCGAGTCGGCGTCGCTGTCCTTTTCCGCGCCCTTGTCCTTGTCTTTCTCCTTGTCCGCTGCAGCGCTCTGGCGCGCTTCCTCCAGCGTGTAGTCGTAGGCGAGCGTGTGCGGCACGAGGTGCTGCAGCGCCGCGGCGCGCGCCAGCTGCGAGCGGCACGCCGGCTCGAGCGCCAGCGCCGCCGCTGCCTCGGCGCCCGCGCACGCCGTCTCGCCTAGGTGCTGTGAGAATACACACAACGGGCTAGATTAATTCATTTTAGTTTTTTGTCCGTCGTGTAGATTAATAAAAAATATTACACACGTATTTTTTCTTTTTGTTATAAGTTATCAAAACATAATATTGTGTAAAACATAAAGTGATACAAAGAGTCGATATGTCACGAGATATGGTCCCGCAGGACCTTGTCCACTGGAGCGGAGCGAGCTGGCGAAAAAAACCCAAAAATAGATATTCAGGAGCGGAGAGTTTATGCAATTATATTGGTGGATTTTTACCTCGCTCACCGGTCCGCCAGCTCGCTCCGATCCAGACAGGCAGCCTTAAGGTATAATTCTTCAGAAGGTCGTCAATTTGCGATCTTAATAATATACTTCAGCCGAAAATCACATACCTACTGAACGGCCTTCAACTATTGCAGGGGGTTGTAGATTACAGTGTATGGTGTGTAGTGTGGTGTTGTGTCTCACCGGCCACTTGAGCAGCGGCACGATGTCGGCGCACAGCTGCGGCAGCGCGGCGCACACGGCGCGGCACTGCGCGAACTGCGCCGCCACCGCCACGGTGCGGGCGGCGTGCGCGCACACCGCCGCCGGCAGCGCGCCCGCGCCCGTCGCCGCGCACAGCACGCCCGCGCACCGCGACAGCGCCTCGTGCAGCACCTGCGCGCGCACCGCACCGCACCGCACCGCACCGCACACAGTGTACACCACAGAACAGGAAATAACAACAGATAGAAGGGGCATCAACTTAGTTTATAGAATGAAAACAGATGAAAACCAGTGTCGCCGGGTGATTTTCGCAAACAAAACTATTCATCACGCACTAGCGTAAACAAATGTAATAAACGCTTTGTTTTTACTTAGTCACGTGTTTTCAGAATTCACATTTTAGAAATATTGTGGCAAATATAAGTATATTGGGAGGGCAGCAGAAGTTTTGGGCAAGTTAGAGCATTTGCTCTAACTTCCTTTGCAACAGTAGCGCGCCTAATCCGCCTACATGTCCTCTCTAGTTGATTTATTTGCTTTGTGGTGTCACTTTATTGCTGCAACACGACACACCCGCGACGCAGGCGCGTGTCCAGCCCTTAATTTAAAAGGGAACCATTACTGAGATTACTATTACTGAGACTTTGGAAAATAAAAAGCTATCTTTAAAGTTATCTTTAATTCTTTCATGGAACTTTTTACAAACCAAAATCTACAGTGCAAAGTTCCTGTGAACGAACCGATTTAACTACACAATACGACACACTCCAACAGACGCGCGTATCGACGAGACCCCAGAGCGGACGCCGCAGAAATCTCCTCATGTTCCTAGTTAAGACTTCACTCCAAAGCTTTTCTACATGCTATAAATCCCTATTTTTTTAACATATTATATTTTTTTTAAACGATTGTAACGTGAATTGTGTTGCCTAGTAAATAAATAGGTACCTACCCAGAGCTTTTCAATAATGGGCACAGCACTGGACATGAAAGTTACTCGGCTCGTTTATTGTAATTTCACTGACGTCTAAAAGAGTCACACATCCAGGCTAACTTTTCAATGAGTGAATGAGTTACACACATCCCGGTCAACTTTTCAGTGAGTGAGTGAGTGAGTGTGAGTGAGTGAGTGAGTGAGTAAGTGAGTGAGTGAGTGAGTGAGTGAGTGAGTGTGAGTGAGTGAGTGAGTGAGTGAGTGAGTGTGAGTGAGTGAGTGAGTGAGTGAGTGAGTGAGTGAGTGAGTGAGTGAGCTTGTGAGTGAGCGAGACCTGCAGGCCGCCCTCGCGGCGCAGCTCCTCGGCGTTGAGCGCGGAGCAGCGCACGGTGGCGTGCGCCAGCTCGCAGGCGGCGGGCAGCAGCGCGGGCGGCGCGCCGGCGTCGCGCGCCGCGAACAGCTGCTCGCCCTCCGCCTCCAGCCGCGCCGTGCGCAGCAGCTGCGGGTAGCCCGCGTACTTGTACGGCCTCAGCACTGACAAACGACACTCATTATTAGTACGTATATGAAAAGTGGACACCCTCCCCCCCGCCGACTTCATGCCTCCCCGTGCCCCGCCGCGACGTCAATATTCAAGACGTGAACAAGCGATATGATTTCACACCCAACGCTATCCTATTTTAGTTAACGCTAATCAAGTTTGATATACTTCAAAGTATATGGAATTGAAGTATATAATCTTTAATATGGGCCTTAGAGCTTTTGAACCAGGAGTAGGAAGCTGCGGTAGTCCTAAGTGACAAAGGTTACTTTTTATCCAAAAATTCCCACGGAAACTTCTAAATTATCGCGGGTGAAACCGCGGGGGGCAGCTAGTATATAATTTATTTATTTATTTATTTATTTAAAACAAGAAAGGCTTACAGTGTTCGCCAAATCGCCTCTCTTGTTACATTGTTGTTGAGAACAAACATCTACACTATGGCATATACAATCTTAATGTTAATATAATTTTACTAATATTGTCTACAAATATGTCGACTTGCAGGATCTCTCCCGCGACTCGGTTGAGCAGTGTTAACGCTCTCAGTGTTGGTGCATTACGCCGACGGAGAGTTCCAGTCACTTCGACAGAGAACAACTGATGCCACCGCCTACCTGTCCGCATATAGTTAATTGGTACATATAGCCTAATATTAGCCAATACTTGTGGATTACTTATTTTGTGACGTAATAACAAGCAATAGTGCACAGCTAGCTGTACCTTACGTCTCAACGCCAGGGTATCCAGTCCGACCATACCAGACACAAATAGTGAGGGAAACAAAAATGGATAATAGCCGTAATTTCTTTTATAAACATATCTACAAAATTTTCGTTGTAATTTTTCTATCATTAGAGAGTACTTATCTTCTCGAGGATCCCATATAATTGCACCATACTCTAATTTACTGCGAACATACGCATTGAACAAAAGGATAGCAACTCTAACATCTTGAAATTGCGATGCTGTTCTTATAATGAAGCCCAAAGTTTTATTAGCACTCGAACAGATATCTATCACATGATCATGAAAATCAAGTCTACTGTCAACTGTCAACTAATAAAAGGTATTGCACCGAACATGTTGCGATAACGTTTGTTTGCATTTGTTCGCAGTGCATCGCTCGCTCACCGTCGGAGTACCGCTGGAAGAGTATGGTCTGCGTGCGCAGGATGAGCAGGATGTTGTTGGTGTCGGGCCCGTCGCCGCTCCACGCGGTGCGGCTGCACAGGAACTCGTACGCCTGGTTCACCGCCTCGAAGCGGTCCTGCCGCCCACCGAGACAGTCATAAACAGAGTTAGGTATTTTGTAAATTTATTTTTCACGCATTTTCATAAATTTCGGAGATAATAAATTTCAATAATTAATTTCAGAGATCCTGCAGGAATTCCAAAATAAAAAGTACCCTACGTCCTTTTCTATACCTCTGTAAACGTGTATGCAAAATTAATGAATTGAGTATTTAGTCGGTTGAGTAGTTATTTATCAACAAATATACAAAATAACGCTTTTTGTGAATTTGTGAAATTGCATACACGTTGTCAGAGACATAGGTTCAGTTCACAGAGAAGGACATAGGTTACTTCTTATATCAGAACTCTCGCGGTCGTAACTGATGAGGGTGAAGTATCATATCAGATTTTTTAATACATTGGCACTAAATTAAGTACAGTGTACGTATATAACATGTGGCAAATTGACCTTAAGATACCGGCGCGCGGTGATGTGTGTGTGTAAAGCGATTGGGCGGCGAACGCCTTCAAAGGTTGTTTCCTTTTTGATTGATTTATTTTGATTTTTTTTATGAACATGTTTAATGGTGTACATTCTTTCAAACATGTACATAAATATTTGCAGCTAATTTTGCCACACCTTATATACATATTATATAACAGTATGTATAATAGTTTACCCTGCCGTCGGGGTTCTTGTCGGGGTGGTACTGCTGCGCGAGGCGGTAGTACGCGCGGCGCACGCTCGCCTCGTCGTGCTGCTGCGGCGGCAGGCCCAGCGCCGCGTACGCCTCGCCCGCGCTCATCGCGGCCGGCTTCTTCTCCACCTCGCGCCGCCACGCCTCCAGCACGTCGCGCAGCAGCTCCACCTGCCCCACAGCACACCACATACATTTAACAGTTTATTAAACCAGTTACGAAAAAACGATCTTAGAAGACTGACTGGGTGCTTCGGGACCTGCATTGTCTTGAAGTGCGACTACTATGTTTTTTTTTCGTACACCGATTTCGACTCTTACCATGTAATGTTGACTAAATTTGTTTTCAGTCAGTTTTGTAGATTAATAAAAAATATTCGACACGTATTTTTTCTTTTTTTACGTAATCAAAAAAATGACGGCGATATATTGAATTGAAATTTCACGTGACGTCACTAACCGGTGCAGTTTGTATGACGGCTTATAGCGGTCAGTGACGTCACGAGCCCCCACCCTAAACTTTAATTTTATTATAGTCATTTATTTGAATCCTTTTAAACTCATATTTTTAAGAACCGCTTACTGACGATGATTTTAAGTGATTGCACCGATCCTAAGTAATAAATATATTTTTTTATTTTGATATTGAAATGCACTTCGCGTTAGACAATGGCCGTTCGTCGGCGACTCACCGGCTCGGGGATGGGCCAGTCGGGGAAGCGCTGCGTGTCGCACAGGTGGCGCAGGTAGAACATGTTGCAGAACAGCTCGTGCTGCAGCTGCGGGTAGCGCACCGCCGGGATGGCCAGGTACGGGTAGCGCGCCGCCACGTGCGCGCGCAGCCGCGGCGTGAACTCGCCGATGTGCGCCGACACCTTCATTATCAGCATGCGCCTGCGCACCACACACCGCACACCGCCCCCCGGCTCACTCGCATCACTCTAACTAACTACACTTCTTCTGACCCCTTAGGGTGGTATTACATTTATCAAATATAATAATAATAATACTCAACATAAACACATCAACAATATACAAAGTACCTACCTATATATATACTACACATATACATATATATACATAAAAACAAATACATAAAAACATTAAAAAAAAACAATATCTTCGTCGAATGTACGATGAATCAAATAAACTGGACGACTTTATCTGGACGCAGATAAGCAATAACATGTTAACCCAAAATATTAACTTATTGATTCAAAACTCTTTATTGACAGTTACAGAGCGTTTTTTAATTGTGTGTTTACCTTATTACAATGTTTAAATACCAAAAAACATTTAAACATAAAAAAAATACTGAAACAAAACAAATTTTTAACAAAAAAATTAAAACCGACTTCCAAAAACACAAAACTAAAAAACTAAAAATAAAAAGCTAAAAATAACAAAATACCGATTCCAAAAGACAAAAACACACGTAATATTATTATTGGTTTGTGCTACCACTAATCGGTTTGAATTCGGTGACAAGCCCGCTGGTGTCTGCCCACTTGGGTTGTTCTGCTCACGAAGAGCTGGTGGCGGGAGTCGACTTAGCCCATCTTCCCCCTCCATATTTGGCTTGTCACCGACTTCATACCGATCAGTGGTAGCACAAACCAATAATAATATTACGTGTGTTTTTGTCTTTTGGAATCGGTATTTTGTTATTTTTAGCTTTTTATTTTTAGTTTTTTAGTTTTGTGTTTTTGGAAGTCGGTTTTAATTTTTTTGTTAAAAATTTGTTTATTTCTCGCTTTTAAGTGACTTACTTCGTAATTTCTCTAAGTTACAATAGCCTAATGTCAACTGCTCATCACCTTTTACAAAATTTTGCTTTTCCCGACGCAGGGACGTTAATTGTTGAGGAGTTCTCCTGGTACATCATCATCAGTTCTATTTCACCATATACATTGTGACAAGCATAAATTGTTTAGAAACCATATTAAAGTTAACGAATCGGAATCTGTGAAATACCTATTATTTAGCAATTCTGATGACCATCTGTGGTCTTCATCATCAGTTCCACTTCTTCAAATTTTACTTTCCAAAAGCAAATAAACGATTTACTATAATTAGCCCATCTTCCCCCTCCATATTTGGCTTGTCACCGACTTCATACCGATCAGTGGTAGCACAAACCAGTAATAATATTACGCGTGTTTTTGTCTTTTGGATTAAATCGGTATTTTGTTATTTTTAGCTTTTTATTTTTAGTTTTTTAGTTTTGTGTTTTTGGAAGTCGGTTTTAATTTTTTTGTTAAAATTTTGTTTATTTCTCACTTTTAAGTGACTTAGTTCGTAATTTCTCTAAGTTACAATAGCCTAATATCAACTGCTCATCACCTTTTACAAAATATTACTTTTCCCGACGCAGGGACGTTAATTGTTGAGGAGTTCTCCTAGTACATCACCATCAGTTCCACTTCACCATATACATTGTGACGGGTATAAATTGTTTAGAAACCATATTAGAGTTAACGATTCGGAACCCGTGAAATACCCATTATTGAGTAGTTCCGATGACCATCTGTGGTCTTCATCATCAGTTCCTCTTCTTCAAATTTTGCTTTCCGAAAGCAAAGAAACGTTTTACTATGAAAAATACAAAAATCGCTATAAGTGTTCTCATAATTTTTGAAGAGTTCCCTCGATTACTCCAAGATCCCATCATCAGATCTCGACTTGGTGACAATGGAATCAATTTGGAAGTATCCCCTTTCAAACAAAAAAAACAATTTTCGAAATCGCTTTAATCGGAACCCGTGAAATACGTATTATTTTTGAGTTGTTCCGATGACCACCTGTGGTCTTCATCATCAGTTCCACTTCTTCAAATTTTGCTTTCCGAAAGCAAATGAACGATTTACTATCAAAAATACCCAAATCGCTATAGGTGTGCCTATAATTTTTGAAGAGTTCCCTCGATTTCTCCAAGATCCCATCATCAGATCCCAACTTGGTGGCAATGGGACCTAATTGGGAGTATACCCTTTCAAACAAAAAAAGAATTTTAAAGAAAGAAGAAAAAAATCGGTCCAACCGTCTTCGAGTAATCGGTGAACATACATAAAAAAAAAAAAAAAAAAAAAAAAAAAAAAAAAAAAAAAAAAAAAACATACATACAATCGAACATAGAACCTCCTCCTTTTTGGAAGTCGGTTAAAAATTACGATGTGATTTTAAAAAACGATTTATTCGAAATTTCTCCAATGTGGGTTAACACACTATTGCTTATCTATGTCCATCTAACGTACTGGGAACACCGATATTTGATCAGATATTATGACAACTGTACGTTGGACAAAGATATTTGATAGATATTTGATCAGTGTAATACCACCCTCAGACAAGTTGATAATCTATGATCTTAATCACTATAGACAGCTAAGGAACGTATCGTCATGCCACGAGGTCACGGACAATGGGGATGTTGACTACTTTTGAAAATCAAAATTCTAATTACTCCGTCAGTTAGAAAATAAAAAAACAATAGACACGTATTTTTTGCTTTTTCAAATAAATTAAAATATACAGAGATAAAGCGCATTAAAGTTTAGGATGAGGGGGTCGTGACGTCACTAACCGCTAAAACCGCTTTACTGTCCGAATAGTGACGTCTCGCGAAATTTCAACTCAATGTATCGCCGTTATTTTTTGATTACGTAAATACGTGTCCAATATTTTTTATTAATCTACAAGACGGGCTAAAATAAAATAGTCAACATGCCCATTGTACTTTTGATGGAACGATTATTAAGTGACTCATAAAATGTGGGTAGGGGGCGGGAGGTAACCACACAAACGAACGAGGTTATCCAATGTTTATAATAAGAGGTTTGAGGCGGCCCCGACTGACTGACCTCATCTCGTTGTTCCATATGGCCTCGGGCGTGTCCCACTCGCCCAGGAAGATCTGCGCGAACTTCTCGGCGCCGTGGTTCTCCAGGTAGCACACCATCGCCTCCGGCAGCAGCTGCCCCAGGATCGAGCGCTGCATTATGTCCGAACTCGACTGCAACAACCGTGCAAGTGGGCTCAGTGAGTATCACTCGTATGCAATCAATAGGCATGTTTCATTCTGTTCAGTCCGTCAGTTAGATGGTAAAAAAATTATAGACACGTATATTTTGGTTTTTCAAATAAATGAAGAAACACATTACAGTATAGGAGGGGGACTCGTGACGTCACAATGTCCTATAAACGGTAGCACGGCGTGACGTCACGCGACATTTAGATTTCATGTATCGCTGTTATTTTTTGATTACGTCGTATAAAAAATTACGTGTTCAATATTTTTTAATTATCTTCATGACGGAGTAAAAATTAAAATTTAGTTTACTAGCCTATGGCTATTCAAGCTCAGTAGTCGGGCTATTTTCTGAATTGCAAATGTGGGTTGCTAGTAAATACTCTTTCACATAAAATTTTCCATGAACTTATGCCGAACTAGGGTCGAATTCTGATTTGCGAGCGCTACATTGATTTGCTAGGTTACGTTTGAACAGCGATCGCAACGCGCGAAACCAGCGAGCGCAGCGAGCGTGCCTCGGTAACGTCCAGCGATGGGCCAAAACTCGATTTTAGTGTACATATTTCGATCTGATCTGATGTGCGGTGAAGTACCACCTTTAATCAGAGGGCCTGTGGAGAGTCGAGCTCACCTGATCCGCTCGGAACGCCTGCTTCATGTGCGTGAGGCGCAGGAAGCGCGCGATGGGCAGCAGGTTGGAGCCGGTGTACAGCAGCATGAAGTAGAACACGCCCGTCAGGTACAGCTTCGAGATCTCCGGGTTGTCCTGCATCACCTCGTACAGCAGCGTCGCCACCTGGAATCGTAGCTCCCCGCTAACTGAGAGGCTCCGGGCTCGATTCCCGCCGGGGTGGACTTTGTGTGATGAATGCAGGGTAGGGGTTCCACTTTTCAGTCTAAACGTGTTTATATATTTATAGTATAACTAGCTGACCCTCGCGATTTCATCCGCGGTAAATTCGGAGTTCCCGCGGGAATTCCGTCCGTTCGTGTCCATCTTTGTACCTACCCCTGACAGTAGTATACGGTGATTAGCTGTTCCCCGCATTAATTCCGGAGTTCCCGTGGGAATTCCGGGAAAAAAACTATCCATCATTAAGTTGGACCATATTATAAATGGTTACAAAATTTTATCAAAATTCGTCCAGTAGTTTTGGAGTCCATCGCGGACAAACAACGTGACACGTAGGATATACCAGTATATACATATATGGACATGAAAGCATATGGTCGTTTCTCAACATAAAAAGTAGACCATATGCTTTTCATGTCCATGCGTATGTCGCTTGGTTACCACGACACAAGCTTATAACTGTGGGATCAGGTATAGATCTGTGTTGTGGATTATTATTATTATATATCGTTGGGCCCGGTTTTTTAAATAACACATAGATAGTGCAGTATCAGGCGGGCGCGGGCGTTACCTTCTCGACGAGCACAGGGTCGAAGGTGAGCAGCAGCTGCACCACGTGCGCCAGGCACGCCGGCTCCGACAGCATGCGCTTCACCTTCGGCAGCGGCCGGATTATGGCGTCCTCCTCGTCTCTGCACATTCAGCGGAATACACTTTTGTCGTACAATCAAATGGACATAGATAAGCAATAGTGTGTCACACTGGAGAAATTTTGAGTAAATTAAAGTTTTAAAATTATAGCGCCATTTTGTTTCAACATTTTTATGTTCAATATTTAGTTACATATTTAAACAATGTAATAAGGTAAACACATAATTAAAAAACTTTCTCTAACTCTCAACAAATCGTTCTGAATCAATAACTTTGTTTTGTGGGTTAACATGTTATTGCTTATCTGCGTCCAAATAAGGTTCGACACTCACGGGCGGGACACGGCAGGGCACATAAGGATGAACTGTAATATACCTTGGCGCAGATTCAAATAAGACAGGACGAGACCGCAGAGGACTTTTAGGTAGCGTTTTGAGGCATATTATGAACATTAAACTAACGCCACTCGCTATAAAATCTCATTATCTTCTCATACCTTCCAAAAAAATGACATTTAAAAATTATGCGATGGGAACGCATTAAATAGAGTAAATACAATAAAAAAAAATTACAATATATTAAAACAAGAATTTTTTTTTGTACGTTAACTTTTTTTTATTATCTTATTACATTTAATCACAGTCCACGTGAATTTATAATATGATGCTAAATTAAGATGAGTGTAATAATTATATCTATAATCATAAACCACAGGCAAAGCAAGCTCTTTGAATAAAACTGTGCCACAACATCTTACATAACCGTTATCGAGATCGCCTGTTAGATGACTATCTATGACGTTTAACGCTATGAAAAATCAAGGAACGTCGCGTCATGTCAAGTAGTAACGCAAAATCTTTCAATCCAATTTATAGCGATGATAGCGTCAGTGCGTTCGGATCACACGCAGCAAGGCGTAGGTTCAAACCCTGAGCTGGAGCTCGGTGGTAGTGGTCCACTGTCGGTGAAGGGAAACATCGTGAGGAAACCAAAGCGTGGTGGCACGGCACTCCCTAGTGCCCGGCTGGCTAGCTACCACCTACAAGTTGAAAATCTGTCGGTGTGTTCCGGCAGCCTCACTTGAAAGCCAGTACCCATTCCGCGCTATGTGTGTTTACAATCTTCGACCACGCCCACTTAACATCAGGTGAGCTGCAGTCAAACGCCAATAAAAAAGAAGTAAATTTTCCGTATCCACGTGACATGACGTCACGCTCCTTACCCTACGAGGCCAGGGTCCGGGTGACCGACCTGCTGGGGTAGTATCTGGCGCACGTGACGAGCAGGTCCAGCACGGTGGCCGCCAGCTGGCTCTCGTCGAGCACGGCGCTGCCGCGCGCCGCCAGCGTCCACTTGAGCTGCGGCACGCCGCCCACCGCGCGCCAGCCCTCCATGCTGTTCGCCCAGCACTTGGTCTTGTTGTTGATCTCGCCCGACTTGTACAGATCCTTCAACTGAGCGGAGATATTGCTATTGGAACGCAGTTCTTTGTCGCGGTAAGAGTTAACTATACCCTTTCCACGGAGACAAGTTAATATAGCGCACTCTCTGTCACGTAATCTCATACAAATTACAAAGATAAAAAATTCTATGTTATACTACTGTTTTATATCCTCGCAATCGAAGTGAAAAGCAGAGTTTATAACTCGTGGTCGTATGGTTCGTTTTGTTCACTTGTTGTAAAATCTACTTTTTTAATACAGTTGCTCAAAAAGTGGCGTATTGCAGGGACGTTTAGCGTTCGGGATGTGGGCTATTACATACTCGAGCTTTTTGTTTACCTTTCCCGAACTCGTGCGTTCTCTTTGCCAACTGTCAAAAATGGCGACACGACTTTGACACATTTTTTGCATTGCGAACCGTACGTTTCGCATTACTAATACGACTAGCGCCATCTCTTGATCACAGTTGGAACTTAGTTGAGTTTGTTATATTTTTGATATTTTATTAAATTGCTTAATTTTTTCGTAACTGTATTAAAAATAGTTGTTCAGTACACGTGCGGAACCGTCATTGCAACTAGTTCCGACTGTCAACCCTCACCTTCGGCTGCGCCTCGGCTCGGGTCGACATTTGTCGGAACTCTTTGCAATGACAGCCTTTCCGCACTTATAATGAAATATACTATTCTGTGTGGTGCTACGTTCCTACTGGCTCGAGCGTACGTGGGCGGGTGTGGGCAGGTGGTGAGCGGGTGTGGGCAGGTGGTGGGCGAGTGTGGGCAGGTGGTGGGCGAGTGTGGGCAGGTGGTGGGCGGGTGTGGGCAGGTGGTGGGCGAGTGTGGGCAGGTGGTGGGCGGGTGTGGGCAGGTCGTGGGCGGGTATGGGCGGCACCTCACCTGCTGGAAGCTGACGGGCCCGACGCGCTGCACCTGGTCGGCGCGCTCCACGTTGTAGTACCACTCGCGGTCGCCGCCGCCGCCGCCCGGCTGCGCCGCGGGCCCCTCCAGCACGTTGCTCTGCGTGGGCACCAGCGCGCGCGACGTGTGCAGGTGGGCGAGCGTCATCAGCTCCACCAGGATCCTGACACCGTCATCACATCAACATTATATAACATTTTCAAATAAAAAAAGTAATCCTTGTCCATAAATGCGGATGAGAGTGTTTGTTAGCTTTCACGCGCTAGCGGCTCGACCGATCATTATGAAATATTGCATACGGGGAGACAGAAAAGGGATATTTAATCGTTTGCTAATTTAATACTGAGAGCAATAATAATAATTAGTGCCATATAATCACGTAAAAATATTTTTGATGTCTAGCTCTATCAAAAATATGTGCTATAGATTACTTAACGCCAGATGCGAATACTTAAGCATGCCATGGGTTATCTCTTAAATCCAAGCGATGGTATCTTACCTCACCCCGTTCCATTCCAGTATCTCACTCACATTCCTCCTATGCAGGATCAGTTTGCTCAGAAACTGCACCAGTCTGTCTCTCTCCATTCTGTCGCATGTCTGCAATCATTTGTATAACCTTTTTCAATCAAGTTATGTAACTCAAAAACTTGGTCCTTCGAGCCGTATTTCAAGTTTCTCATTAAATGTGACTCTGTGGAGATATCTCTGCTCACCCTGTCGAGCATCTGCACGATATACTTGGTGTCGGCGAAGGGTCCGATGTCTTCGTAATACCGGCCGTAGACTATGCTCATCGCCTGGAGGCACATGCACTTCATCTCCACTTTGGGGGTAGACAGGAACCGATGGTACAGATCGTTGAAGAACTCGTAGCTGGCATAGAGATAATACTAATGTCAAAATATAATTTGAATTTTCTTTTTAAAGCGTATTTTCATACTAAAAAACTGATACGAAGCAACCTCGGGACTTATTGACTGACGTGATAGGTAACTAGATCTTCCCCCTAACCTAACCAAGTTAACAGTCATAATTTTATTGTTATGGCTCTTAAATTACTAAGGAATTTATCGTCATGTCACGTGCGGGGCTAAGATGCGCAACACGATAAAATTTTATCGAGCCATTTTATCGATTCTCGTCGACATATTGTATCATTTTGTTGACGAGAATCGATAAAATGGCTCGATAAAATTTTATCGCGTTGCGCATCCTAGCCCCGCAGGTCACGTAAATATGAACTTTTGATCGGACGATTTTTTGTGACCACGTGACATGACGATAACTTCCTTAGTTTTCTATAGCTATAACGATTTTATAGATGGTCAACTTCGCTAATAGGGTAGCTAATAACGGATTTCACAGAGTTCCCGCGGAATCTGCCTGAAACCTGATAACCTGATATACATAATTACAGTAAGGTGTGGTGTGTTGCATGAAAATAAAACGAAACGAAAATGAAAATCAAATGAAAACGAAATTAAAATTAGATGAAAATTTACACGCATTTTACAGCAATAGGGTACTTGCATGAATTTTTTTTTTTCAGTCTATTTTAAAGATATATGGCCTACTTAAACAAAGCAAGAAAAAGAAAAAAAATATATGCATGAATTAATTAAATAGAGCGTTTCAAAGTTCCTACTTTAGACTTTACCGCCGAAACGCGGCATGACGTCACTAGTTCAAAATTACGCCTTATTAATCTGTGATAGAAATGTCACTGTCGTATTGACAGGGTTATGTGACACTGACAGACAGATAACTTCAATATCCAAAAGCGAATTTACGGTCGAACTGTGTCGAGTTACTTTAAAAAGTTCCAGTAAAGAATCGAAATGCATTTTACCGATACATTTTAAATTAAAAAACTTCAGAAAATGGAAAATATATGTTGACTGTATGCACTTAGTTTCTTTTGCCTTCTCTGAAAGAGGTAAATGTTTTCTATAAAAATTAAAGTGACGTCATGTGTTAAGCTTGGCTGTGATTGGTGTTTCGTTTGCAACGTTCCGTTTCACAAAATTAAAAGTTGAATATTTTGGGAACCACTGAAATTTTTTTAGTAAATCTTTTACGATAACGCTTTTCTAAGGATCTATTTTTGAAATATTGACACAATTTCTTATAATAAATTTCATGCAAGTACCCTATTACTTGTGATCCCCGCACTAGGCGTAACGTGAGAGGGTCGTTTAAGAAACGTAACAACAAAATCTTATATCGTCCTAATAAGGGACCTACTGAATGTCAAGTGATACATAAGTCTAATTAATTCGTGTAGTCAGTCGACTTGAGCCGTTTTGTAAGCTAAGGGACGATATGGACGCAGATAAGCAATAACATGTTAACCCACAAAACGAAGTTATTGATTCAGAACGATTTATTGAGAGTTAGAGAGCGTTTTTTAATTATGTGTTTAGCTTATGTGTTTGTAACTAAATATTGAACATAAAAATGTTGAAACAAAATCGCGCTATAATTTAAAAACTTTAATTTACTCAAAATTTCTCCAGTGTGGGTTAACATACTATTGGTTATCTATGTCCATATGTGCGACGTGCGTTAACATGATCCCCCAGTTTAGGTACACAACTACACAGTGACGACCGAGGTGTATACTGACGACTTGCGTATGGGGCTGTCGTCGTTGTCGCGCTGGTCGAGCAGCACGCGCAGGTAGTAGTCCCCGATCTTGACCTCGTTCTGCAGGCACTGGTAGTGCAGCTCGAGCTCGGCGTGGTTCCACGCGGTGAGCGCGCCGCCCGCCGCCTCGCGGTCCGCGCTGAACAGCCGCACCTCGCTCTCCAGCGCGGTGCGCAGCTCCTCGCGCGTCTGCACGCACGCACGCACGCACGCACCCACGCAAACACACGCACACGTTCAATATACACGGTGTATGCGAGTGTACATTTAGCTTGTCGGCGCGCCAGTTGTAATACTAACTAACGAATTGAATGTCCTTTGGGGTGTGAATGTCTGTAGGCGAGTCGGCAACTTGTGCACTCAAATCTCATATTTTTTTTTATTTAGTCATAAAAATAATTTTATGTATTCTTGATTTGTTTTTTGGGATGAGAATGAAATACCGGAAACCTTAACCTTACACCTTGTATAATATAAATTATACAGTGTTAACCAATCTTACACCCTGTATATTTAATATTCGATTCTCGTCTTAAATATCTTAAAATCATAATACACCTTTAATGATTGTAAATGTTTACATTCGGTCTTCAGTTCCCAACATACCGTGTGGTTCCATATGAGGTTCGGCAACGCGTGGTCCCTGTGGAACTGGTAGTAGAACAGCGGCCAGTTGGCGGTGGACTTGAGCCGCTCGCGCCGCCGCCGCAGCACCACGGGCCGCTCGCGCGCCGCGCCCGCGCCGCCCGCCGCGCCGCTCGCCGCGCCGCCGCCCGCGCCCGCGCCCGCCGCGCCGCTCGAGCGCTGCGCCCAGTGCTGCAGCGCCAGCTGCGCGTAGTGCTGTGCACGGACAGGACCCGTATTATGCGCGTACAATACATACAACTATTTTTTTTTTCAGAGTTCATAATCGACATTGTGACCGGGTATTTTTATTTTACTTTTTTCTTAGTTTTTTCAATAACAAATTAACTATAAACTAGTCAATAGGTACAGTTTCTCAAACAAATAATACTTTAATATTAAACTAGCTGTCCCCCGCGGTTTCTACCGCAGTAATTTCGAAGTTCCCGTAGGAATTTTGTAATAAAAAGTACCCGACGTCACGAAATAATTTTCAAAATCAGTTCCGTTCAGTATTATAGATTATAGATCCAGAGACGTCGTAGGGGCAACGTCACATACTCACAAACTTTATCTCTTTATAATATTATTAGTATAGATAACGCGGGCGCAACCGCGGGGAACGGCTAGTATAAAATAGTGTACTCACTCTGACCCGAACGTAGAGCACTGACCTCGAGATGTTTCTCGACGTACTTGACCTGCCGCTCGAGCGCCTCCCAGTGCGGCGCGCGGCGCGCGGGCGCGGCCGCCTGCGCCAGCTGCAGGTTGTCGCGCTGCGGGCCGCCCTCGCCCAGCGCCGCCGCCGGCGGGCTCTCCGCGCTCTCCAGGAACGCGAGCAGGCCCGACGGCTGACGGGCACAGTTTATACTATTATACTCATACGATTTATTTATTTATTTAAACTTTATGCACATCATGGTACAAAAGACGGACTTTATGCCACAGAGCTCACTTGGTGGTGCATTTACGATCTTATTATACATACGTACACATATATTGACTAATCATTGGTCCGAGGTTGATCATGTGATCAAACCACTGACAGCACCTTACTTCGACAGCGCCAGGGCTCAAAATACAAAAATGGCAACGGTTATGACGTCATGCTGCCTGCTGCAGATACTGCGGCAGTATACGGAAAGATAGTCAGAACGAATTTCAGGGCGCTGGAAGCACTGGAGTGGTGCTATCTGTCAGTGTATTTCGTAAAATACCCATTGTCAGGAGCCAGGAGGGCAGTAGGTAGTCTCACCATGATCCTGGCGAGCAGGCGGTGCGCGGGCGCGTGGTCGACGAGCCACAGCGCGAGCAGGTGGCGCGCCAGGTGGCGGTGGTGCAGCCGCGCGGGCGCGTACAGCGCGGTGAGCAGGTGCCGCGGCAGCGCCGCCTCGGCCAGCGCCAGCGCCTGCATGCGCGCGCCCACCCCGCCGCCGCCCTCCTCCACCAGCGCGCGCATCACCAGCCCCGCGCCCTTCACGATTGCCAGCGACGGGTGCTGCACACACACGCAAACATACACGCACACACATGTTTAGTACACACAGTTAAAAAAAAAAACATAAAGCGTAGCAGATCCGGCTCGAACGACCATTTGAAAGCGAAAGTAAATCTGGCTTGAAGGACCATTAGACACATTCACTGGCACGCAGGAGATCGAAACTATTGTAACGGGTTTGATTGTTAATAAGTTAATAAAAATTATTCAAGTTGACCAGATTGGTTAGTGAAGGCACATATAATATAATACTATGAAGGATAGACCATATTTGTGGATTATTAATGATAGATCATGATTATTCTGGATATTTACATCCACTACATAGTACGTATATATGTACACTTTTTTATCCACGCACCAAGAGTTCCCGAAGGAAAACCGAATTGATATCAATTGCGAACCGAAGGCGCCTGTAGCGAGTTATGCAATAACAGAACAAGAGGTTGTACTAATATTACCTCGAACAGTTTGAAGAGCACCCGGCCCCGCTTGGCGACCATCTCGAGCAGCTGGTCGAACTGCTTCCCGTCCGTGGTCTCGCTGTAGGGCACGCACAGCGCGAACGTGAGGAAGTCCAGCATGGCCGCCACGATCAGGGCGCCGCTGCCGGCCGTCTGCGGGGGGGCGGTACGTGGTGACCCTTGCATACTTCTTTTTTTTTTATAATGTACACGCGCAAATAGTGCATTTAGCCAGTGTCAATCTATCCTATGTTAAACTAAAAAAGTAACGCCATCCGCTATAAATAAAACCTGTATTTTGAGATACGCGGTACGGTATGAAAATAAAAACGGCATTGCAGTCAAACAAAAATCCATCCAATCCAAACCGATCGTGGTGAAACAAAGCCTATTGCAGTAAAACAGAAATCCATCTAATCCAAACCGATAAACTCCTGATTCCGATAAATCTGAACTTCTGATCGATATTACATATTATCCGATTCCGAGTTCAGCTCCGACACTTTTAAATCGGAGGTTTAGGCACGTCGCTCTGGAAACCCCTTTTCTCCACGTGCGTTCTCGTCGATTACTCTTTCATTATACGCAAGTTTCGACTCCGACGCACCTAATTGTCGAACCAAAACTCCGAATCCGACTTCGGTTCAGATAAACAGAACTACCTGCGTAACATCCCTAAGTGTGAATGTGCGTCCGGTTCCCGTACCACGTGTTCCGCCCACATGGCGAGCAGCCCCTCGAGGAAGGCGGGCGAGGAGAGCATGCTGGCCTTGTTGAGCTGCTCCTGGCGCAGGTCGGGCTCCTGGTGCATGGGCTGCATGAGCGCGCACACCGCGTCCAGCGCCGCGTGCGCGCCGCCCGCGCCCGCCGCGCCCGCGCCCGCGCCCGCGCCCGCGCCCGCGCCCGCGCGCAGCGCCGCCACCACCTGCGAGCCCACCCACTCGCGGAACCTGCCGCCGCGCCGGACGCTACTGTTGTTGCTACTGCGTGCCGGGACTGCGCTCGTGTGCACGACTCCTTGTGTCACACTGGCCGTTCCGGAATCGTTTTATCACAATCCACCTCACAACACACAGATCTACTCGATCCCACAGTAGGTATTAGCTTGGGTCGTGGAAAGCAAGCAAACGTAATATTACATAGAATAGGCTAGTTTCCTGGGTAAAAAAATCAAAATTCTATTTAGTCTGTCAGTTAGATAATAAAAAAATAAAAGACACGTATTTTTTGCTTTTTTAAAATAATGGAAATATGCATAGATAAAGCGCATTAAAGTTTAGGGTGGGGGATTCGTGACTTCACAGCTCGCTATAACGTGCGAACAAACTGTAGCGAGGCGTGACGTCATGTGAAATTTCGACTTGATATATCTCCGTTATTTTTTGGTTACATAAAAAAAAAATACGTGTCCAATATTTTTTAATAATCTACAAAACGGACTAAAAAAAAATTTAGGAAACTAGCCTATTACATCCCTACTTATATTATAAATGCGACAGTAACTGTCTATGTGTCTGTTACGCTTTCACGTCTTAACGGCTCAACCGATTATCATGAAATTTTGCATACACATTGTCAGGTATACAGAGAAGGACATAGGGTATTTTTTGTCCCAGGATTCCCGCGGGAACCACCCAACTTATCGCGAGTGAACCCGCGGGGAACAGCTAGCTAGCTAGCTATTATACTATAAACAAGCCCAGGCTGAAAAGTAAACCCTGTGTGAAAAGTCCACCCTCACTGGGAATAGTGGGAATAGAGCCCGGAACCGCTTGAATAGCGGGTAGACATGGCGACCTACTGCGCCAATCGGGTCGTCAATATTGCGATGCTGTCTGTACGGGAGTACGTTACCCGGGCAGCGCGGTGAAGGCGGCGAAGCCGACCTTGCTGGCGCACAGGCGGCGCAGCGCGTGGAACTGCGCCTCCAGCTCGCGCGCCGCCTGCGCCGTGGTCGCGCCGCCCGCCCCGCTCGCGCCGCTCGCGCCCATCAGCGCACTGAGCGCGCCCGTTATCAATTTCTCCTTGTTCTCAGCGAAAAGACCCTGCCGTGACAACGGTATCGTACCTACTACTTAGAACAACACTAAGATTTTTTAGCAAAGGGATATCGGCACGGTCAATCTTCATACGAATTTCAGTTGACATTTTTTGACAATAATTATTAAAATACTTTCAAAAATCCGTTACAGCAATCACAAAACACAGATTCGCAGCTTAACGGCTCAACAGATCATCGTAAAATTTTTCATAGACGTTTCTAAGGGTAAAGAGAAGAAAACAGGGTAATTTTTCTCGGAATTTCCGCGAGAATTCCGAAATCAAATCGCGGGGAGCAGGTAGTAATAAATAAAAAGCAGCAGTACTCAGTAGTGTGAGAAAATATCAATTTAAATTCGTATGAAAACCAATCGTGAAGCTTCCTTTTAATGGGATGGGAAATAAACACAATAATGGGATGGGAAATAAAATTTTATACACATCCCCGTCATTGCTGCAATTTTGTACATGAGCAAAAATCAACTTTATTTAAATAGATATATTTACAATGTTTTAATGAATATTTAAACTTACAATATATACAAATGTATTCGATTGGTTCCATTCTATATTATTCATGACCAGATCACCAAGTATTAAAGTAGTGTTAAAATTAAAAAAATAATCCGAAATTTTATTATTTAAGAAAGAAAAAGAAGAAAATAATAAACGTAACAGGGGACTTACAAAATCCCACGTAAGAAACTGCCACAACAGGGGACGAGCCTATAAAGGCACAAAACAATAACATTAATATGCCCCAAAATCACAATAATGGCAATACACAAAGCGAGAAGGATTCGGCTCAATGCACACAAACTATAGGACGAAACTGTGATTAAAAAAAAAATTAACACCCAGTTACTACAAGATATTTTAATTGCTATCGTAAATAAATTTTAAAAAAAGTCGAAATTCAAGTGCAGCGTATTCACTTCCAGCCACCGGATTCGAGTCACACCTTTCAAATCGATTGATCGATACAAATCGATTAAGTATCACGTTTTTAAACAAAAAATACAAGGTAGCTGGGTTCAGGTGTCTTGATGGGTTTATTATACACGATTGATGATATCGAATGCGAATGATGTGATTATTTGATTTTGATTTTCAATTTAAATTCTTATATTATGTCCGTTTCAAACTACATTCAACACTACAAGCATGTCAATGTATTATTGATCAAAGTATTTAATTTGTTTTATCCTTTAATAACGATAACAAGACAAAGAAAAAGTTATAAAATCTCAAAAGAACTTAACTCAGGAATCAGGACACACTTTAAATAAACACACACACAGAGTTTTAAGCACAATTCAACTTACTACAGATCAGTGTAAAAAAGTGTTATCTTTTCAGAAGAGCAGCTATTTTTCAATACCTAAAAATCAATGCGCCAAAGCGAAGCGACGAGTTACGGGTACTATACGAACTCCAAAACCCAGACTATTCCAGCCGAAGACAAAGATGGACGTAGTATTATATTAATATGACGTCCAGAAAGTTATATGTCTTTTACACATTAGTATTTTTGTTTGTTTGTCTCTATGAGTTCGTAAAACAACCGCTGCAGCATGCAGAATGCTTTGATGGAATAGAGTTAATAATGGTAATGGAGGCGATAGCAGTCCCCTCAGCCACATTGACAATCTTGCCAATCTACAAAGTCGAAGACGATACGTTCCTTAGTTTTCTATGCGTTAAGGATTGTAGACTGTCAACTTGGCTAAGGAGGCAGGAGTTGTTAAAGCCAAATAACGTGCGAGTGTGAGATATCTTACGTCCTGACTGACGGAGTATATGAGGCCGCTGTAGCCGACGTTCGCGTTGAATCTCTCCAACAGTTCGGCGCGCGTCTGTATCGACGCCGGGTTCTGGAACAATCTGCACAAGAAATGTGACGTTCGTTTACTGCACTCACAGTATCATGGAAGCATATAGTTTGTAAGATAGAATTAAACTTAGATTCTTCTTCTTCTTCGTCGGTATCACTCTTGACAGAGTGGACGTGGTCATCACTTTGGGTGTTACTTAGATAATCTAATCTAATATTGTAAAGAGGTAAAGTTTATGGGTTTGTTAGGTTGTAGGCTGTAATCTCTGGATCTACTGAACTGATTTTGAAAATTGTTTTACCAATAGAAATTGTAACCCGGTATCACCGCGGGAACTTCGACCGCGGGGAACAGCTAGTATCCAGTTTATATTTTTTCATACCACCTGCTCGACAATATCCAATTACATGCAATCTCGACGCAAAGCAAGGCATTACATCCCAACGCAAGGGAGGGAGGTAAAGTTGTATGAAAATCCCAAGGGAGTAAAGTGATTTGAGTTAGGAACGTTAAAATTTGTAGGAAAACTCTTAGCATTTTTTTTTCTTTTTATGTAATCTGCCTGTGGTGGCCAGTTCGATTTTCGAATAAACCCTCTTTACAATTTTTATGTCTCGCAGTAGGTATGAAAAGTAGAGTACTTATTCACCTCGAGGATAAAGCCTGTCTTCGTCACGGGCGGCTTAAACCCCTCGCTTCACTCAGGACTTTACAAACTTCCTCGCATCGCTCAGGTAATTTTTAAAATTTTTATCAACTCTAGAGTTTCTCCTTACGCTCAGGATCTAATATGCCGCCCGTGACGTAAGACACTGCTTTACTCCCTCGATGCATAATCTAATAATTATATCTATACATATATTATATGTAATCACATTATGTATTTTAAACTATCAAATTTCCTCTCTCTTAGAAATCTGTCCACTCATAGGTTGCCTGGGAGAGATCGCTTTAAGCGATAAGGCCGCCTTTTGTATACCTTTAAGTTAAATTTAAGAAAATTTGTACATACTCTTTTTTTTTTATTTGGTGTACAATAAAGAGTTATATATGTATCTATCTATCTAATATAGTCCGTAGCTCACCGGAGGTGGTTGGACTCGGTCTCCTCGTCGACGGGCTGGTGCAGCGGGCCCAGCCGGTAGCCGCGCGGCGTGCCCGCCGAGCGCACGTGCACGTCGCGCTGCCCCGCCGAGCGCACGCCGTCCAGCAGCGACGCGAGCAGCGCGTCCCTACGCACCACACACATATGTATATACACGTACGACATACTAGCGATGTGCCGGATATCTGGTTTAAGAATCTTTATTATCCTCAAAAGATTAATACAATCACTTACATGAGAATATACGAACATAATTATAACAAAAAGTAGTGAGCGGTAGGTAGAATACTTATAATAATTTATTAAGTAGGTAGGTACTCGTACCTATCCATTATTAAAGTTAGGAGGTAGTTATGCGGCAAATAGGTAACAATAACATTCACTTCACAATGCATCACTATTTCGGTAAAATAATGCACGTGGAATTCACATGCATTTGTAGCTAGAATGTTATAATTTTATTTTATTTATCGCGGATACATTCAAAATTAGACTCATTAACTAGAAATTTCACAGATACAAAGCCGATTCCAAAGAACTATTATCACAACATTAAAAAAATTAGCGCAACGTGAATTCAAGGCAAAAGTGAAGTGAAATATTATTCACACAGTTACAGAATCTCCATACAAGTTTACAGAGAAAGGCATTGGTAACTAAGATATAAAATCTTTGTTAATAACTAGATATGACAAAAGTAGAATACACATAAAATTATCCCACATATGAAATAAGTAAATGAAAGCTATAAGAATTAACAAATAGAGGTGTACGTATCAAATCTAGAACATTTAGGTATTATGTAATTACTCATTACCTAGTACCTATGTATTATTAAAATCATTACGATGAAGCTATAGAATACAGAAAAAACAATAGAAATGGCCCCCTATTAAAGTAGGCAAAAAACTATAAACTTGATTTACTTATACTTAATTTATAAACATATATATGTATTATAATAATTATTATATTTGCATTTTTATAGTATAGTTTTAAATATGTATATAGGAGTGTGTACATACAGCATGGTCGATTTTATTGGCACTTTCTGCCTATTGCACAGTAATTGCATCAATTATGTGACTTTTCAATAGTTTTTTAAAAGTAAAAATAGTTTTAGTTTCTTTTATGTTTTTTGGTAGATTATTATAGAGCTGTGCACCCTCATAAAGGAGGTTTTTCATTCCATAATTGGTTCTGGGTTGAGGCAACACTATATGGCTTGCATTTCTCAGCTTCATTTTATGAATTTGTTGTTTTTTAGTAAAATTAATTTGAGTATGTAAGTCATTATTCAATATTTTATGTATAAGTATACAGGTGTAGTAAATATAAGTTTGCGAAGTATTTAATAACTGAGTTTTTTTGTATAATGTTTTGGTAGGTGTAAGAAAGTCGTAATGGAATAAGGTCTTAACTATTTTGTTTTGAGATTTTTGTACAATGTCTATATTAGTTTTTGTAGCAGTACCCCAGACTTCTATTAAATAATCTAAGTGTGACTTTACTAGTGAATTATAGATAGTATATTTTACATGCTGTGGAAGACATCTCGCAATAGTACGTAAAGCTCCCGCTAGTGATGACAACTTTGATTTAATTTTTTCTATATGAGGTTTCCATGTCAGATGACTATCTAAAATTAGGCCAAGATATTTCTCGGTCTCTGATCTGATCTCTGATATATCAGTATCCGTATCCGCGGATATCCGAGGGACAAGAAAGATCTGTGTCCTTATCCGCGGACACCAAATATGTGTGGTGTTTTATTTTAATTTATATTATTTTGAAGTTTTTAATACTTTTTTTGTTGTTCTTATTATTAGATATTGTGTTATTATTTTATTGTATTTTATTTTTGCTTAATTTTTTTTTCTCTTTTCATATTGTGTCATGGTCTGTGTGTAAATAAATATATTTTATTTATTAAATATATTTCAAATATCCGTATTCAGATCGTTTGATCGATCGTTTTAGCGATCTGGCACATCACTAACACATAGTAATATTACAAACTCGCGGGAATTGACAAAGTGTAAACAAAATTTGTTATCATCGGTTGAGTAGTTGAGGCGTGAAAAAGTACTTAACAGACAGAGTTACTTTTGCATATTTTATAATATTAGTATGGATGCAATGTCTTTTACCTTTTAACGCCTTAACTACTCAAATGAAACAGACAAAATAGACAAAATGGCGTGGACTTCCACAGACGATTGTAGTTTATAATAAGTAAGTTCGACTTTCAAATAACTTTGCATCCATGTGCAAAGACCTTTTTTTTATGTTTTGAAACAAACAATATCCTT
This sequence comes from Zygaena filipendulae, assembly GCA_907165275.2. Classification (NCBI taxonomy): domain Eukaryota; kingdom Metazoa; phylum Arthropoda; class Insecta; order Lepidoptera; family Zygaenidae; genus Zygaena; species Zygaena filipendulae. The sequence goes on from OU015666.1 coordinate 3,054,231, forward strand.
TTCGCTGAGATTTAAATTACCTTTCGCCAGCTAAGTAAGTGCGGGTTTGCCCGTTGAGGTACTCGATGCTGAACTTCTGCGGGTGTTCGGGGTCGCGCACCAGCGCGAACACGTCGCTCAGCGGCCGCAGGCACACCACCTGCGGGGGAGAAGCGAAGAATTTATTGTAATACATATTATGTCACTTTAAACGAAGGATCCTCGATAATCCATGCTCACATGTAACATAAAAAAATGAAAAAAAAAAGAAGCTAAAATTTAAAAAAACGTAGGTTTACGCGGGTAAATGACCTTTAAATTTGATTTGTCGGTGTATCAAACCTATGTCGGTGTCGGTGTAGCGGCAATACAAAGGAAAGCGGCGCTGAATCGGTGTCAGCATCTCATACTCAATTTCTCGTTTTCGTCGTCATCAATAAATAATAAAATCAATGTTATGATTTTTTTACCTTTTTTTTACGCCCCTCGTTTAACATTACACCCTGTATACATAAATATACTTTTACACATTCTGATTTCACTTACAATCTCTATTATGGGCCCAAATATAATCTTACATAGTAATAATAGGTATTGAACAGCTGTGTCTTTTCCAAATAAACGAAAACAAATACCTAGATAAACTAAAAAAGGTCGCCTCACCGAATAAGTCTGCGGGTCCCTCTCCAGTATGCACGTGTCGGAGAGGCAGAGCGCGCGCCGCATCGGCTCCATGTGGCGCGCCGGGCTCACCTTGTGCACCACGAACTCGCACAGCGACGTCTGGTGCTGGTCGCCGCTGCAACGAACCGTCCACATACAACTCCCCGAATAGATAGAGAGGACACTAACCCAGTTTAGTATGAAAACTAGTGTCACTGGATGGTTTACATTCATTAACACAACGAAATGTATTATTTTAAAAGTACTTTGGTTAGTAGGTATTTATTTATTTATTTATTTATTTATTTAAAAGTTACACCAACATAGTAAACACTAACACTTACAGTAAAAAAACAAACTAGCATCAAATAATAGGATAAGTATGTTTAATAATGTTTTACTTTGTCCCTGTTTTCAAAATTCACAGATTTTGGAATATTGTGGAAAATATACTTGGGACGCCAGCAAAGGACATTTTTATTTTATTTATTTATTTATTCAATTTGGTAAAATACAGTACTTTTACACGTCAAGGAAGGTGGTTTAAGGAAATTAAGAGCATTTTGCTTGGTTCCTTTGTAAACACGGCGTGCCGGCTCTGCCTACATGCCTACTGAATGGATTATCATGTGGTTTTCACAGGTAGATTAAGCTTAGCTTGGAGCAATATGCTTGGTTTCATTTAAATCGTAGATTGAAAAAAAAGTTATATATTAGTTGTGTATCATATATGTAGGTATTCTCTGGATTTTAAATAGTGAATAAAAATTGGCTAAATGCAGGCAAGTAAAGATCAATTCCAAAAAGTGGGAGTCCACTCAGATCCAGTAGGCTTATCTTATGTGTTTGTATCAGCCAACTATGCAAGCACCACCATGAATACGGTTTATGGTAATTATAGTTAAAATGAACTATGTGGACAAGTCCACAAAAACTCGTTTATATTGGCCGTGGCATTGGTCTCACTTTGGACCTGACCGACGTATGGACACAGACAGTAAGTACTTCTTACTCCTACTCCTCTTAAAATTTACTGACTTTATGGTGTTTAGCAAACATCTATTGGCCTAATACAGATGGGTAGTACGTAAGTTTCGGTTATCAATAGTGTACATAGGTACATCTTCATTTGATTGTGTTAGTATGAAAGTCGTAAATTACCACTTAACATTAGTACTACAGAGAGGCATTGAGATTATTTTGTTACACATGTGCTCAAAATGAGTTTTATGTTTTTTTTTATATCATAGTTAAAAATTGGTTTTACTTTTTAATTTACCAATTAACTTTTTTGGCTATAAATTTTTATAAATGAATTTAAAAATATATTTACCTATTAGGTACCTATACATATAATTTTATTTAAAAGCTTTCTGAGTTCTAACATATTCATTTTACTTTACATTACATTTATTACATTACTTCAGTCTCTTTGCAATAATAAAATTCAACATCCATCATATAAGTATATGAATTCATTGTTGCATCTGGCGTTATTAATTTGTGACTAACAATCTATTAATTACGCGTCAACGTTATGATAAAACAAGCGCGTCAGCACCCAAATGTTACAATTAAAATATAACACGTGAATATATAATACTTTTGTGATTAGTTAGTAGTGTGAGATCATTTCATAACTACTTTCGGAAATTCAATTGTAAAACAGGTTACAATTAATTCTAGTGTATCAAAGTGTTTCCAACACAAAAATTAATCCACATGAAAAAGCAACAATAAACTTACCAATACTTTCCAAATCTTTGATCGTGATAATCATCCAAAGTGATAGTGGCAGAAAGCACCTTGATGCTTATATTCAATGTAACATTGGCAAGTTCAAGCATCTTGTTTATTATTGTCTGGTGCTCCACTGAATTTGAAAATAGGTGAAGGCGACTGTAGCTTCCGACAGCGAGGACAAATCCTCCAGGCACATCACGTACAGGAAGGATCCCTTGTATGTCATGGTAGGGGTAGCTGGCCAATATGGTATGTGTGGAAGGGTCCAGTTGTTCCAGGGAGCAAGGACTTACTTCCAAAACCACTGGTAAACGAGTTCCACTCCAATGATGTTTGTATGATTGGTATCTCTGTTGAATGTAAATAAAATACTTATGTGAAGGATATTTTATTTATTTGAATTAGGGTTTTTTTTTTGCATTTGCTTTGTATAATAAATTAAAAATGGGATTTTTTTAACATGTGATACAATTATTATGACGTTGTTATGATATAATCTCATTGTTGCGGCTGTCTGTCAGCAACAATGAGTATAGAATGAAGAGAAATACTACACTGTTATATAAAATACATTCAGGTTTGGGTTGGCATGTCATTACCAGTAGTATCATAAACTTATTTCTTCAACTCTTTTTTTTTAATTTAATGAAAAAAATCAATCATAGTTTTTTCATGACACTTATGTTCTTTTCATATAAGACAAAAAAACTTTATATTCCAAAATCCAATTGAGATTATTCCTCAGTCAATCAGAAATGACAATTTATCAGACATGGTTGTTTATTCATCAGATTAAACTAAAGATATTTAGTGATTGAAACAGAACACAATTATTATTCATTATTGTACTTGTATTCTACTAGCTAGGAAAACAAGTGTAACTTACAGAAGTGTACATCCTGTTTATAAACAATGGTTAACTTAATAAATTACATCATTTATATAAATATATTCATTTACCTAATATGTAAAACACTTTTTGTTATTGTTAAAAAAAATTATTCAACTCCTTTACTGTGATTCCTATTATTAATTAAACAAGTTAGAAAATGTCATATTGTTATTTAAAATTTCTAAGAATACCTAATTTATTGTTAATTCCTTTGTAGCATAGTTTTAGTAATTAAATAATTCAAAAATTTCTACTCAATAAAATTAAGAAATGAATTTAAAGAATAATACTCACATAAACTTCCTTAGGTTTTTCAGCAGCAAACAGATGTCTGTACCTAAAAGCCTCAGTTAATATAAGACTTTTATGCTCAGATGAAAATTTCATATGTTCCACTTTCTTTTCCTTCTTAAAGGCAAGTATGAAGTCTTGGCTAGCAGTAGCATTGGAATGTTTTGGTGATGCCACACTGATAATATCAGCGTAAACCCATTTGTTGGTCACTTCTAGGCTGTCGGGCTTGTATGTTGTGATTCCATGGGTGCCGATAGAAAACACTCTTTTGTACTTGCCCTTCCATGAATGTTTAGTAACAAGGAATGAAGCCACATCCTGGTTATCTTTTATAGGAAGCATCTTATCATCGCCTGTAATATAAATATTAATAAACCTACTCCAATAAATAAGTTTTAGAAAGTTTGAGATGATAGAAAACAAGTATCGAACAATAACATTCCAAATAATTTCACAATCATTTGAACTAAGGAAATAGAATAAGTAAAATAATAAAAGTGTATAAATAATTATTAATAAAAGTGATGATCTATTTGCGAAATATATGAACTTGCTAAATTCTTATTGAAATGATACCACCCCTTTATAAGGTAGACGTGTAAACAAGACACAACAAAACACATTACTACTGGTTATTACCAGCATGTGGGTTTAAAATGATACTTACAATGTTTTATCAGAAGTTAAACTTTAATAATTTCAGCTAAAATCCAATACGAACCTCATAATATTATGTTTATTAAAAAAATCGAAATTAAATACGATACGCGATTTCAACAAATTGAAATTGACACTTGACCACAGAACACACATACGCATTACGCACTTGACAGTTATTTTTTTAATTGCCAACTTGTTACTTCACTTGCCCAAATTGGCATTTTCAGATTAGTTTAATAAGAAGGATGGCCAGATCGGACTCGATACGAAACAATGGTGTCCATATATGATATATATATGAAAAAAATCCTTATTTTTTAAGATTTTAAAAAACACAAAAAATATCTCTATAAGTAGCCACAAAAAAAAGATATTAATTTATTTTTGTTTTTGTAACTTCTACGACATCATGTATGTGGTTTCAGAACGCACCTATTGACGATTCATTTCGCGTATGACATGACTTAGTATTCAAAGACTATAATTATTTACGTTTTTCTTAATAGTTTTACTAGATAATTACGTAGGCATCAAATCAACAACTGTGTGTGCGTTCTTGTCATAAAAAAAAATTATTTAGGTTCATAGTAAGTATAAGCATTTTGTTCAATTGCGTACATCGGAACGTCATTTGTCTTTGACAAGTTACTAAATCTGTGGTCATCGAACCGCGCCAGTGATTGTTATTAATCATTAATATTTGATTTGATTGGCAATTGACATGACACCCGGCAATCACGCATTTAATCGCTTTACTTGTTGTTCTATTTTGAATTTCCTTTGTCGTTTTTACCTAGGCATTTTTTACGGACTGATAACTACCACTTGTGACTACATTATTTCTATGCTAACTACACTTTTAGGTCGGGTAAAATAAAATGTAGTTGTTGATTCTAACCTCAAATGTATTGTGGATTTTACGATGTTATTTTAAAAATTGTGGCTATTTAGATATGATTTTTAAACGGGATGGTATTTACAACATAAAAACAAATCAATCTAACTATAGTTTATTTTGGGACATGAAAAATAAAAGTCAAGTCCAGCTCCTATAGAAATTTTGCCATTGTTCTTTATGAACAGTGAGTGTCATCTAAAAATAAAATGCGTGTCACTTGTTGAATCTCTTGTTATTTTGAGTAGATCACTTACCAAAATAAAAATCAATGTAGTAGTGTAACTAAAAATTCCAGATCCATAGATAGGTATTGTCGTTCCGTTATAGACTAATAGTATACTGCCGCAGTATCCTAGGAAAATATATAACGTCATAAGTCATCGTGATTTTTGTAGTAGCGCTAGGGTTTTCACTTTTCAAGTTAAGGTGCTCTCATCGTCAGTACTTTGATCACGTATTTAACATTTGTCCAAGTGATCATCAGCGTAACACGAAAGAAGAATGGCCAAATCGTACTCGAGACAAAACAATGGTGTCCATATATAATATATATATGAAAAATACCCTTATTTTTTAAGATCTTAAAAAACACAAAAAGTATCTCTGTAAGTAGCCACAAAAAAAAGATATCAATTTATTTTTGTTTTTGTAACTTCTACGACATCCATGTATGTGGTTTCAGAACGCACCTTTTGACGATTCATTTCGCTTATGAAATGACTTAGTATTCAAAGACTATAATTATTCACGTTTTTCTTAATAGTTATACTCGATAAGTATCTAGGCATCAAATCAACAGCTGTGTGTGCATTCTTGTCATAAAAAATAATTAAGTAGGTTCATATTAAGTATAAGCATTTTGTTCAATTGCGTACAACGGAACGTCTATTGTCCTCGACAAGTTACTTAATCTGTGGTCATCGAACCGCGTCAGTGATTGTCATTGTTTTTTTTTGATTGACAATTGACATGACACCCGGCAATCACGCACGCATCTCGCTTCACTTGCTGTTCTATTTTGGATTTCCTTTGTCGTTTTGACCAGTTTTGACTTAGGCATTTTTTACGGACTGATAACTACCACTTGTGACTATCGTTATCGCTAGTTACATTTTTTCTATGCTAACTACACTTTTGGGTCGGGTAAAAGGTAGTTATTGATTCTAACCTCAAATGTATTGTTCATGTTATTTTAAAAAATCGTGGCTATTTAGATATGATTTTTAAACGGGATGGTATTTACAACATAAAAACAAATCAATCTAAGTATAGTTTATTATGGGACATGAAAAATAAAAGTCAAGTCCAGCTCCTATAGAAATTTGGCCATTGTTCTTTACATGCTTGACAGTATACTGGACTGCTTTTCGTTTTAAACTGTAACCAGTAAGGAAAGGCTTCGTAGTATACCAAATAGGGTACTTGCATGAAATTTATTATAAGAAATTGTGTCAATATTTCAAAAATAGAGCCTTAGAAAAGCGTTATCGTGAAAGATTTACCAAAAAAATTTCAATAGTTTCCAAAATATTCATCTTTTAATTTTGTGAAACGGAACGTTGCAACGAAACACCAATCACAGCTACGCTTAACAACACACATTACGTCACTTTTATTTTTTTAGGAAACATTTACCTCTTTCAGAGAAGGCAAAAGAAACTAAGTGCATACAGTCAACGCATATTTTCCATTTTCTGAAGTTTTTTACTTTAAAATGCATCGGTAAGATGCATTTCGATTCTTTACTGGAACTTTTGGAAGTAACTCGACAAAATTCAGCTTTGATTTCGCTTTTGGATATTGAAGTTATCTGTCTGTCAGTGTCACATGAGCGTTAGTAATTAATTTATGCATATTTTTTTTTCTTTTTCTTGCTTTGTTTAAGTAGGCCGTATATCTTTAAAATAGACTGGAAAAAAAAATCATGAAAGTACCCTATTGAAGTCGTACCTTACAGTGGTCGCAGTGTAGGTACCTATATCGGAATATACGCTATATTATATGCTCCCATGTTTGCGATGATTCGCAATAATTCAAAGAGATTGAACATTTTTGTTCCATTTTTTAAAGTAAATGTCATTCATAAATTGATTGTACGTTTCAATCTCAGAAGAAGAACTAAAGCATATTCTTCTGAGGTTTCAATAAATATTTATTCATAAATCCTCTAATTCCTCAAGACCATAAACTGGGGCATAAAATGAGGCAGACTTTTGTTTGACATTAGTGTTGTGAGTTGTGACTTGTGAGTTGAGTTGTCAGTTTGTGACGTTTAGAAGACGTGCTTGGGCAGTGGCCGGTGGCCCTGTGCCCTGCTGTCAGTTGCCATAAAATCCACAATTGCTTGGCCGCCGCAATCTGCATCTTTCGGTTTCTTTCGTATCGAGTTCCTGTCCTAAAATAAAAGAATTCTTTACTAGATAAAAGCTGAATTCTTAGTGCCATTTATTACAATAATGGTACTCGATCTGGATTTGTTTCGTGCCGATAAAGACGGTAACCCGGAAAAAATTCGCGAGAACCAGCGCAAAAGGTTCAAAGATGTTGGTTTGGTCGACACTGTGGTGGAGCAGGACACGTTATGGAGGCGTTTAAGGCATGATGCTGATAATTTGAATAAACTAAAAAATGTTTGTAGTAAGGAAATAGGCCTTAAGATGAAGAGCAAAGAACCAGTAGGTCCTGAAGATCAACCAGTGCCTTCTGAGCATGTGGATAACCTGGTCAACCTCACTGGTGATCAACTGAAGCCACTAACTGTGAATCAGATTAAGAAAGTAAGCTCACGTCATTAATAATTTTATTTTTATTATTATCTCAGAAATCTGTAACAAGTGGGATGTACTTTAACAGTACCTAATATGAAATACAGCAGTGAAAGTTAACATATGGTTACCTAGTTAATATCTTAAATCTGTACCTTATTACTGACAAGGTTACAAATTTCCATGTATTACCAAAGTTTTAATGGCCATCAATGACATACATAATTTTTCTCTTATTTATTAATACATGTAGAATACAATTGAAACCATATTTTTAATTTCTACAGGTTCGAATGCTTATAGATGATGCAATAGTGAAAAATGAACAAGGTTTACAAGCAGCAGAGAAAGCTCGTTCCATGGCTCTTAGAGAAATTGGTAACCACCTGCATCATACTGTACCGATTCATGATGATGAAGATCACAATAAGGTGGAAAGAACATATGGAGATTGCAATTTTCGGAATAAATACTCACATGTAGACCTTATTTGTATGATTGATGGTTAGTATGAAATTAGTATTGTGGCAGTCTATGTTGAAATATTTTAAAATTTAATATGAACTGGTTTTTTTTCAAACATTTAGTGACTGCAGAAAAAAATACTTCTTTTAATAATAATAATAATTTATATAATATTGTTATATTATAATTGACTAGCTGTTCCCTGTGGTTTCACCTGCAGTAATTTCAGAGTTCCCGTGGAAATTCCGTGATAAAAAGTACTGTATGTCCTTCTCTATACCCCTGACAATGTGCATGCCAAATTTCATCCAAATCCATTCATGAATATTTTTATTATTATATTATTTATAATATTAGAATTATACTGGATTAGTAAAAGTATCACTTGAGTAAACATTGATTACTAGTGTAGCTTGATTTACAGAATACAAGACTTATTGTAATGGAGTTTAAAAATTTTAATAATAAGTAGGAGTTAACAACTTATAATAATATATTTTTAAACCAGTTTTAAAATTCCTATTCATCTGGATATTTTATAATCTACTAAGTTTCACCTGTGGTTTTGCATATCATGTATTCATGTGATATTTCAAAGTGTACCTACCACCTCATTTGTAGTCATAGCATCTACTTTTGTGTGTGTGTGTGTGTGCGTGTGTGCACTTGGGGTATTCCGTGTCAGATGGCATTTTGGATTACCATAATACCTTAGACATTTCCAAGTGTCTACACTCGCATCTAAATAACACACTGAACTGGTAGCTGTCAAGTTAATTTCGAAGAAATCATGGAGATAAATTACACACACAGTGCTAGTTTTATTCAAAATTCGGTTTGAAATTGAAACTCAAAGTGCATAAAATGACATGAAATTACATTTGCACTGAGAGACGGTAGTAAGATAGTTCCACTGCCTGTGAAATTGCATCACTCTGCATGCGCTGAATATGGTTCTATATTTATTTATAGCTGTGCTGCAGATCATTGTTGATCTGGATCCATGGAACTAATATGGTTTAACTATAAATTACTATCAAATAGGCCTAATTCCCATACCAATCATTATATGATTTTTACTGGTTCCGGTACTCATATTCCATTTTCCATATCAATCATTACTTGATTGGTATTTCAAATGCAATCTAGTGGCATACTATATAGGCGGGTGATGTCATGGCAGGTATGGACGGCGAGCGCGGCGCGATGGTGGCGGGCGGGCGCGGCTACTATCTGAAGGGCCCGGCGGTGTTCCTGGAGCTAGCATTGATACAGCTCTCGCTGCGATTGCTGCTGCAGCGCGGCTTTACTCCGCTCTACACACCCTTCTTTATGAGGAAAGAGGTCAGATTTGTAGCATGGTTGCAAAGCTCGTCTATTGTGTGGGTTTCTTTTTTTTTGCTTTTGTTGACCTTGCGACCTGCTAATTCGGCCGCAACCAATACCTATGCTGTGCTCTCAGACAAAATAAATACGTTTCATAGTTTAAGTGGACATAGATAAGCAATAGTGTGTTAACCCACACTGAAGAAATTTTGAGTAAATCGTGTTTTAAAACTATGGCGCAATTTTGTGTCAACATTTTTTTATGGTCAATAATTTGTTGGTATTGAAAAAATGTGTTGTTTAATGTAAACAAATAATCCAAAAATGTTCTCTAACTCTCAATAGAGCGTTCTGTATTAATAACTTAATTTTGTGGGTTAACATGTTATTGCTTATCGGTCTCCAAGTATAGTACCTACTCTGTAACAAACTTTGACCACACCTAAATGCAAGCTGAACTACGCATGCCTAATTGCGGCATGCTTAGAGGAATAACTAACATAGTCTATCCTATAGGTATGCTATGTCTATAATAAGAACAGTCCAGGTCATAAGACTAGTTGTAATTCACTCAGGTGATGCAAGAAGTGGCCCAACTAGCGCAGTTCGACGAGGAACTGTACAAGGTGGTGGGCAAGGGGTCGGAGAGCAAGGGCGATGCCAGTGTCGACGAGAAGTACCTCATCGCCACCTCGGAACAGCCGATAGCCGCCTACCACCGGGACGAGTGGCTGCCCGAAGCGTCTCTGCCTATCAAGTATGTGCATGTTTCTAAAAAATTGTAGGTATAGTTAACAAGCAGTGGGCATTGAATCAATGAATAGTTTCAAAATTCAGCCTTTTTTATCACAAGCAAAGTAGATGCATCTCATTAATTTCAAAACATTTTCGTATAGCCTATTTATGTCATGACGAACCGTTCGAAAAACATAGATTTTGGCAGGAATACAGTTCTCTGTATGTCCTTCTGCACATAGGGTATTTCTACTCCGAAATTAACGCGGGTGAAACCGCGGGGCAGCAAGTACTAAATAATATAATACATCCTTTACAACAATTGACAGATACGCCGGTTTGTCGACGTGTTTCCGCCAAGAGGTGGGCTCGCACGGGCGCGACACGCGCGGCATCTTCCGGGTGCACCAGTTTGAGAAAGTATGTAGCAATATCCTTATTGTCACTCATATAAGTTTTACAATCAAGTTGCAAGTCCTTGTGAGAACGCGAGGAGTCAAAGCAGCCAAGTTACACGGTTTCGATTTTCGCATCATATATGATAATGAACATTTGTTTAGTTAAAGATGCCCATGCTACAAGCTGGCACTGATAGTGTCCAAGAATTATTTATTTGGTCCTTCGAGCCGGATACATTTGCGTGAATGCTAAGTTACACTTTAAGGTCCATTTATATCTACAGATATTGAGCGGGCCCGACACGTTCCGTGCCAGACACGTGCCTAGAAAAAAATGTGGGAAAAAACCAACATACACCGTGTATTTACAAAAGACGTCTGCACGGTTCCGATGCTCTATTCACACTGCTCGACACAGATACGTACAGAAATGAACCGCGAGACAAAATATTCTTTTCGCGGATACAGGCCCGTGTCTGTCCGCGTCTGCGCGGCCGTGTTACCATAGATGTGAATACGTTAATACGCACTGTATAGGAGAATATTATTTTGCGACGGAACGTATCTGACACGTCTGTAGATAATTATGATAAGTGGACCTTTAGGCGTTTCGGGGCTTAAAGATTATTATTATTATAAACAAACAGGTGGAGCAATTCGTCCTGACGTCCCCCCACGACGACGCGTCCTGGAAGATGTTGGACGAGATGGTAGGCAACGCGGAGCACTTCTGCCAGACCCTCGGGCTGCCGTACCGCGTCGTGAACATCGTGTCCGGGACGCTCAACCACGCCGCCGCCAAGAAGCTGGACCTGGAGGCGTGGTTCCCGGGCTCCGGAGCCTTCCGGGAGCTGGTCTCTTGCAGCAACTGCCTCGAGTACCAGGCCCGGAGATTGCTCGTTAGGTGAGATTTAGACGCGGTCGACGTTAGTTTTTTTTTAATTTAAAGTTTCCAAGTTTCAAGTTGATCTTCCGTCGTTTTACATGTTCCCGTGGCAATTCCGGGATAAAAAGTACCCTCTGTCACTCAGGAATACTATAGCTTCATATATAAGTAAAGGAATTTAAAAAAAAATTGAATTTTCCAGTTTATCCATTACAAAAAAAAAACACAAACTATCTATTCTTTTCTTTTTATAATATTAGTATAGATGATATAGACGAGCAGCAGCTGCCCCCTCCCTAGATTTCACCTGTTTCACAGGTACCATTTCCGAAAACCCGAAAAAAAAAATGTGATGTATGTAGAGCTCCCTCCACCGGGCATACGCACACGCACAACCGTTAAAGTATCGATACGACACGCATCGCATCGCATCGCAACGCATCTGGTCTTGCCATGCGTCCTCAGTTGCCGCATAGTGTCGCCGCACTCACACTATTAGTGAGATATTATCAATACATGATCTCGCACATCTATAACTGCTTATTGAGTAGTGGGGCGTGCTATTTTAGTTTAGATAAGCTCTACCATAATGGGCATGTTGACTAATTTTTTTTTAGCCCGTCTTGTAGATTAATAAAAAAATATTTGACACGTATTTTTTCTTTTTTTACGTAATCAAAAAATAACCGCGATACATTGAGTTGAAATTTCGCGCGACGTTACTATTCGGACAGTTAGTAATGGCGGTTTTAGCGGTTAGTGACGTCATGACCCCCTCACCCTAAACTTTAATTCGCTTTATCTCTGTATATTTTAATTTATTTGAAAAAGCAAAAAATACGTGTCTATAGTTTTTTTTTATTTTCTAACTGACGGACTAATTAGAATTATGATTTTCAAAAGTAGTCAACATCCCCATTGAGTCCGGCGGTTGCGCGTGCACAGATACGGGCAGACGAAGAAGATGAACGCGGCGACGGAGTACGTGCACATGCTGAACGGCACCATGTGCGCGGGCACGCGCGTCGTGTGCGCGCTGCTCGAGGTGCACCAGGCCGAGGGCGGCGTCAAGGTGCCGATGCCGTTATTTTTACTTGAAACTAGTTGAATGCATTATAATTATTATGTATGTGAAAGTCCCTAGATTCTATAACTATGCATACATACAGAGCATAAAGCGGTTATTACGGCGGCCCTACGGAAAAGCAAAGTAATTGCAGCGGAATAAATTTTGCAGCAGGAGCAAAAGACCGGAAATTACCTTTATTTAAAACTTAGCTGTCCCCCGCGGTTTTACGTACAGTAATTTTGGAGTTGCCGTGGGAATTTCGGGATAGAAAGTACCAGGGTGCGAGGATATATATCAATGGATATATATCATGATATACAACGTGTTAATGAATTAACTGAAAACTAGAAAGTAGTTTGCTCAGAATCAACTAGCGAATCGATCGCACTATGTTTTAATATAGGTTATATTTTTTCATTTTTACTAGCCCATGTCTAAATTATTCATAATACAATATATGGCGAGTACGCAGCAAAAAAATTCGAACCGGTAGGCGCGAGGCGCGCGAATTTCGTAGATAGGTCACCTCCAAACTAATGTAGTGTAAATTTTTTCGACATACAATATAATTTAATCATATTATTGTTTATTTTTTAAATGGGGTGTATCAGGTTTTCAGTTAATTCATTAACACGTTGTATATCCGATATATATCGGATATATATCCAATGCTTTTTCTTGATATACTAAAAATTATATTCACAAATTTTTTTAAAAATTTCTCCCAAATAATAAGTTTTAAACCTTTGTTGAGTCCATTTTATGAGTTTAGTTGATTTTTTCTCATTTATAAGAAGATTTTATGTTTTTGAGTTGATTTCTCCTGGTTTTCTAACCTTAATAAATGCTTTTAGCATCTTTTTAAAAAAAACTCATTTAGAAAAAAAATGACAGTTGCTTTGTTTTTCCGTAGAGCAGATATTACTCTCTAGCTCTTATTACGAATCCTGCAAGAAATTATCAAGGCACAGAACAGTGCACAGAAGCGCGCGAAACTCGTGAGCGAGCCATGTCTAGCTAATGAAACCAAATCTACAGGTTCCGGAAGCATTGAAGCCGTGGATGCCTGAGCAGTACCAGGAGTTCATACCATTCGTGAAGCCAGCGCCCATCGACTTAGAGGCAGCAGCCGCCGCCGCCAAGAAAGGAAAAAAACAGAAAGAAGACAAGAAATAGCTTCCATATATCAATAAATCTCTAATTGCTTATGGACTACATTCATTCCCGCAATAGAAGCATTTTTTTATTTATTGATAAGCTTGCATAATTATATACCTACTATATATTTATTAAAATTCATGACTTAAGTGGTTTTTTTATTCGGTGATTACAACAACTGTTTTTGCTATTAATTTTCCCAGACTAAGCTTTTGTCGTGGAAATATGGTTATATAAACTGTAGATATTATAAAAAACATACATACAATCGAACATAGAACCTCCTCCTTTTTGGAAGTCAGTTAATAAACACGTCCATACTGGAAAGTGTAACCACAGATAGCATAATACTATATAAGGTGTAACCCTGTGTTCACCACACAATGTCCATACCCAATCTCCACCAGAAATTAGACATGCGCAAAACATCACCTTTCAGTGTGATGTGATAAGGGCGATAAGTCAATTATGTACTTTTTCGGTCGGGTCACTTGCAAAAATTACTTATCACTGTTCACACAAACATTACTCGACGTGTTCTAAAGGAAATAAAATTGTTAACAGTCTGAAGATATTACAGTGTGATAGTGTGATGATTGTTTCTTATTACACGCATTATCCACACAAGTCCGCCAGAAATGAAAAAATCATTAAAGAAACAACTTCCGATATGCATTCTCGTTTTTATTGTGACATTAACTTCTATTCAGCCAAACCGAACGGCTGCATAATATGCAATACAAAACTTACACTATTTACATTCAAATTCGTTATATTTGTGAAGTAGGTACCTATCGCATCGAGGCTTTATAATAATAATTAATAATAATAATATACAAAAGCTGTACAAAGAAATAATCCTTAAAGTTGTGCAGAGCAAACAAAATTTCTCTAGATTTCAACAATTGCGTTAAGAAATGAAAAGCTTAAAATGCATTTTAAAATGTGATATACTTAACTAATTAGTTTTTTATATGTAGATAGATGTAAACTGGCTTGCAGAAGCAGAATTGGTTCTAAGTTCATAAAAATATAGATACACATAATTTACCAAATTAATTTCTTGGGCCCGTATTTAATAAACGCTACTCCAACTTGATACACTCGGAAGTCTTGTTTCCAGTGCGATGAGCGAAACAGCCTGTCTTCAAAGATGACTGGCTCTTGAGAAAAGTACGCGCTTATTGTACGCGCCCACGTTTAGTGATCAATGTGTTAATCAATAAAGCTATAAAAATCACCTATAATGGTGTCATTTGCTAAAAACAATCTCCTGGGTTTCTTGAAAGAATCTATTGTATTTTTTTGTAAGATCAATCATTTTTTTGATAATTGCTACATTGCATTTACAGAATTTTTATTAAAAATCAGTAAAAATTTGATAGTTCTGGGATATTTAAATTTACTAAACTAAAGAATATAAAAAATAGTACATATCATTTACCCCATTTCACATAATATTAACCAACAATAAAAATTTTTAGCCGACTTCAATAAAGGAGGAGTTTCTATGTGCGACGAATATGTATGTTTTTTATAGAAGACGTTTTCCAGCGAGTGGCGCGTCACTTCAGACTGTAAAGGCTAGAACAGTCCAAGCACAGAACTGCTCATAATAGTTTAAAACAATAATGTTCTTCTGCAGACCTGATTATATAAAAGCATTGTTTTAATACTTAAGTATTTATAATAATAATATAAATTCTGTAAATATAATATGCAATAAAGTAATTTTTCTGTTAATAAAATGGCACAATAATTTAATGTTTTTCTAAAATTCTAAATCGACCTAATTGGATGTTAGTGGCAATAAAAATTGACCTTTATTACCATGGTCGTTAGGTATTATTTAAAAATTACAATTTCGTAGAAAAGAATTATTTAAATAATTAATCATCATTGAAGTTTACACTTCAGAGTTCGTATTAGAAACTAAACATGCATTCCAATTAAAAACTGAGATAAAAAATTAAATAAACTCCATTAAAAAACTTAACTCAAAATTTTGCCCTATTGAGCAATAATAATATTTCTCCAAAAAAGATAGGAGTAATTATATTTTACCTATTTCGGTAGTGGGAATACTTATCAGTTTTCATTCTTGTTGATTAATCAGACAAGACATAAATCTTAGTCATGATAAATAAATAGATATTTAATGAGCTATAAAATTGAATAATCTAGAATCTAGATGCAGCTATACGACACGACAAATACAGGAATAATCATAACTTGTGTGTACACAACTACAGACAACAAATGCTACACCTTGAACAAGTAGGTACACATCTAGGGTCGCGAGCCGATCAATGGAGATTCATGAATTGCGGCCAATTTTAAATAATATTATTAAAAATCAATAGAGTTTTGTCTTTCATGGAAAGTTTTCCGTCTTTTCTTTGTTATCAAATTAAAGAATGTTATATGAAAAGTTTTTCATCTGACATCTGAAAACGTGCATGACGTAATAGTGAGTAAATTCTCCTCATTATTCGAAATCTGCCTATCGGCGACAGTTATGAAGTTTGAAGTTAAATGACTTTCAATAACGCATCATTAGAGTCATTTCAACTACGTGACATTGGCGGAGTCACTGTGAGTAAAGCAACACGAGCAACACGGTGGAAGCCATATTTTAAAAGAAGAAGAAGTCATTTAACTTCATACCTGTTGCTGATATGTCATGGCATCACAAATGATAAAAAGCAGCACATCCATGACTCATTTGTTGTTTGTGGTCACATAATTTTTTTAAATCATATATTTTAAATTGTTCATAAAATTATTTGCAAAATAGTTTAAAAATACCTACAATCAAAAAGTACTTTTTTTACAAAATTCATATGCTTAAGTTTACTAAATAATCAAGTATGTATGTATGTATGTAATATATTTATTCACAAAAGATTTTCACACTTTCATTTAGACAATGCCCCGCAAAACTGCTTACGCTTAAGTGATCAACTATTGGCATCAATGTTTGTAAATAATGTAACTAATGTCAAACTCAACTAGCAACTGATTGACTCGCAGATCCTAAAGAAATTATCACAAGGCCTGTTTCACTACTTCCATTTGAAGTGTCTCGCAGATCCTAAAGAAATTATCACAAGGCCTGTTTCACTACTTCCATTTGAAGTTGCCACCATATAAACATCTGCCCTTGTGGTAATGATATGAACTATTTAAATGAATATCATTCAACACAAGGGCAGTTGTGAAACAGTCACTTTAAATATATTTTTACTAATTAACATGCACAATAATGTAATACATACTATGTGTATGTGGGACTGCCTTAGAATAGTTCCACCCTGACAAATTCTGATACTTTTGTGAAAGCTCTCGGTTTCCATACTTAAAATGAAGAATGGAACTCTTGAATGATCACTCTGATGGCTGTCTACACATCAGATTAGAAAATTTGAATTAGTGGCCCTGCTAGGAGTGAGACTCACAGGTCTCACAGCCCGCAATAAACATATCAAATTAACTTCCAATATATTTTGTCATCTGTGTTACAGTGGTTGGCAAACAAGTTGAGCTAATGACCTTGGCTGCGTAGAAACGTTATTTAGATCTCTTAGGTGGATCGAAAAGTGCACAGGGGGAGAGTTCGCCAAAACGCATGCACCTAATTGGTTAATCAGTGGTCGGTTAACTTGTTGGTGTAACGGTCAACTTGTTTGCCAGCCGCGGTTGTTGTAAGTCATTATGTCACAACAAAAAAACAACAACTCTTATTTAAAATATGAAGTAGTGTCTTACTGGTCTTTCTTTTTGGTCTACTTATTAATTAAAAGGGGAGTCCCCCACACAATAATTATTTTAATGTGATTATAAGAATGGAGATAGGTACATGATGATGAAAGGAATACAGTATGTCTATGTCTAATAACATGAATTTGTAGTGATTACACAAAAAATTTCAATCTCATGACTTCTCAAGCTTAACCTGAATAAAGCACAACAGAATAATTATTATGTATAGAAATTACAAACACATTATTGTAGTATCTAACAGCTTTGGTGTGGTACAATTAGGGCAATTGTTTGTACCCTGTAATTTTAAGCTGTAGGTATATATAGTTTCATTTTATCTCAAGTCTTGTTATTCTGTTTCAGTGTATAGGTACAATAGCAAAACATTAGCACGCCAGCTGTGCCTTTTGCCTACACTTTTGCATCAAGGCACGCAATGTGAATTGTTTACGAGACAATGTACGTACTTGTTTCAAAAATGTATCTAAATCTATAACCTCTTTACGCAAAGCTTCACCGATGTAATATATTGCATCTTCCAAGGTGGCCTCCTCAGCAAAAGCACTCAACAGCTGTGAATACAAGGGTGCTGTTGTTACTACTGCCTCGTCAACATCCACACCCTCTTGATCAGCTAGACGTTCCACAGCAGTCTGTAACTCTTTCTCCTTTTCTTGGAGGACTGTAACATTTTTGTCTAGTTCTGCTCTCTCCCTTTGCAGTCGTGACAAAATATCTTCCAAACGATTTTTCCCCTCACAGAGCTCCTGTTTGGTACGCTGAAGTGTTTCAAGTTCAGCTTGAGACTGCTGGGATTGTTCCCTGAACTTTCTTCTAAGCTTATCTTCTACAGCAGAAAGTAATGATGCTTTAATGTGTTCCTCAGTGATGGTGCCAACAGCTGTATCTTCAGGCAACCCAGGGCCTACTGGGTGGTAGTTGACAGTGTTGCCTACTGCTGGTGGATATGGGGTCCCATTAGTGGAGACTCCAGGATAAGGGGATCCAAAACTTGGGTATGGTAGGTTTGATGTTGCAGGGTAAGGAGTTGTTGTGGGATAGCCACTTTGTGGGTAAGGGTATGCATTAGGCTGAGGCATAAATGAAACTGAAGGATAAGGAGCTCTGGTTTCATTGCGAGGCTTCGAATAAACAGGAGGTAGCTCACCAAAGGCACTGATCATGCACTGAACGAGGTTTTGCAATGTAGAACCATTGGCACTCCACTCATGCAAATAGGGTAGATATACTTTGCCATTACTGTCCACGTATTTGGATACCTTGATAGACATGTCTGGGGTTGGTTTCACAAAACATAAGGGCGCGTTTTGTGGATGAGTGTCCATAATCCAGATGCATATTGGTATGTTGTAAAATGCACCTTTGTAATTTACAGGTATGGTTCCGTCGAGGTTCAGCAAGTCTTTTCTGCAGCCATTGTTAAACACAAAGGCTTCAAGACGATAAGTTAGGCTTCTGTACACTTGTATCAGATTAATCACTTCCCTAGTCGTATATTCACGATGCTTGTAGTTTGACAAATACTGTTTTAGCACTGCCTCATCGTTCGCCATAATTCTTGACTTCAGATTCACTAGTAAAGTAGGTATAATTTTCTAAATTATTCCAAAAATCACAATTTTCGCAATCCAATCCGAACTGAGCACCACAAATTAACTAGACTTATGTCTGAGCACCACCAGAGCCACAAACTAGGTACTTAGAGATGACCAGAGCACCACAAATTAACTAGACCACAGACGAATAAGAGAACTGAACTAGACTTAAGCGCCTATTACACCTTGCAATATCAAGACACCAATTTAGGGCTCTAAATCGGATACAATTTAGGGTCGGTGAGTGAGAGAGAGAGAGTGAGTAATCACACTACACTAAATTGTACCCTAAATCGACTGCTGTAGGGTACATTTTAATGTAGTGTGATCACTCGCTTTCTCTCTCACTCACCGACCTAGAGTAACCTAGAGTAGTCGATTTAGGGTAAAATTTAGTGTAGTGTGATTACTCGCTCTCTCTCTCTTTCACTCACGGACCCTAAAGCGTGTTCCAGACTGTTGTAAACAAGTCCAAAACGGAAGTTTCCAACAGTTGTTTGAAACAGTGCGGACGGTTGTTTGCAACGAAATTTCTGTTTCTTTTCCACGTTGGAAACTTGCTGCGATCTCACCGGCGCGTGGCGGCCTGCTGTATGGACATTTGTTGTAAACCACGCAAGCGCAGTTGAGTGGTGGCAATCACAGGGAGCGCTCGGGCGTAGAGTAATTTATTTATTCTCGCCCGTAAGTATGAAGTGACGCAAGAAAAAATATTCTTATCGAGTTTACCGACCTCTATAGGGATCTGTCGTATCTCTCTCAATCCCAAAAAAAAAATTGTGCGGGAATATTTTATTTTATATTTTCTCTTTTTTTTTCTCAATTGCACTCAAAGGAGTGAAAGCCACACCAACTGATTGAATTTTTGAAAGGCAAGGAGTCATTGCAAAGATGTTTCCGATGCAAGGGACAAAAGCACACTGAAGTTGGAGCCTTGTTTACAACAAGTGTGGACGGAAACACTAACGGCGGTTAAAACCAAGCCAAGGTGACTTTGCGGAGAGACTTGTTAACAACAGTCTGGTCCATGCTTAAATTGAATGCGATTTAGAGCCCTAAATAAGGTATACTTGCGTGAATTTTTTTTTTCAGTCTATTTTAAAGATATAATTATGGCCTACTTAAACAAAACAAGAAAAACAAAAAAAAAATGCATAAATCAACTAAATAGAGCGTTTCAAAGTTCCTACTTTAGACCTTACCGCCGAAACGCGGAATGACGTCACTTGTTCAAAATTACGCCTTATTAATCTGTGATAGAAATGTCACTGTCGTATTGACAGGATCATGTGACACTGACAGACAGATAACTTCAATATCCAAAAGCTAAATTAAAGTTGAACTGTGTCGATTTACTTCCAAAAGTTTCAGTAAAGAATCGAAATGCATCTTACCGATGCATTTTAAAGTAAAAAACTTCAGATAATGGAAAATATGCGTTGACTGTATGCACTTAGTTTCTTTTGCCTTCTCTGAAAGAGGTAAATGTTTCCTAAAAAAAATAAAAGTGACGTCATGTGTGCTTGGCTGTGATTGGTGTTTCGTTGCAACGTTCCGTTTCACAAAATTAAAAGTTGAATATTTTGGAAACTATTGAAATTTTTTTAGTAAATCTTTCTAGGGCTCTATTTTTGAAATATTGACACAATTTCTTATTATAAATTTCATGCAAGTACCCAATTGGTGCTCTGAAATTGCAAAGTGTAATAAACGCATTATGCTAGACTACAGAACACTATTGACTGCTGCTTGTGCAGTGTGCATCAAAACGTAGTGGTTATATACTCTTTGGTGTGCATACCAAAAGGCCCTAAATCGGAAGCGAGTGATTACACTACACTAAATTGGACTGCAGTGTTGTCACTTTTCACCAGATCTGGCGAAATTTAATGTCGTTGGTGATTTGGTGGAAGACTTTTAGAATATTTCAACAACTTGTCAACTGTTGTTACAATTTGTCCGACACCAATTTAGGAAATCGGAAGGTTTAATCAAAGTTTAGAACAGTTAAGTGAAATCAATTGACTTCTCCCTAAATTGGTTACGATGTTGGGCAGTGTAATCGCGTTGGCGTTTTGCCGCGCGGCGAAAATCGACTGTCTTAGGATAATTCGGTTACGTCTTATCTGGGGGGCTTGGTGAGGTGATTTGTGAAGCGACTAGCTGCACGGCGAAAATAAACCCGTGTTTTTTGACTTCTTAATTTTTACTAATGAAAATAATGATAATTATAAAACTACTAGCTGTCCCCCGCGATTTCACCTGCGGTAATTTCGGAATTCCCGCGGGAATCCGAGAATACTAAGTATCCTATGTCCTTCTACATACTCCTGAAAACGTGTATGCAAAATTTCATAATGATCGGTTGGGTCGTTAAGGCGTGAAAGCTTAACAGACAAACAGACAGACTGACAGACAGAGTTACTTTCACATTTATAATATTAGTATGGATAGGGCTACTCAGAAGTTATTCAATCTAGCCAATAAGCGTTTTAGGGAGAAATATTTTAGAGTTGGTAACACTGGTGACTGATTCGACGACCTCTTTCTTTTTCTACAAGTGGCTGTTCGAGGAACGTGTGTCGTGTTATAGTGGGTTGAATTTTAATCCGAATTTATCTATTCGGTGGTGTTTAATCGCGCTTAGGTTTATAACGTACACCCATCAAGATGCCACCTAAGTTTGATCCTAATGAAGTTAAAATCGGTAAGAGCATCACAATAATGTATTTACTTAATGTGAAATAGAAATTATTTTTAAGTTGTTTCTCGTGACTATTTTGCTATCTTTATGTACTTACAGTAAACTTGAGATGTATTGGAGGTGAAGTGGGAGCTACATCATCTCTGGCTCCTAAAATCGGTCCCCTTGGTCTGGTAAGTATTATTGGTTTTCCTGTAACCTCCAAAATTCGCGTGGCAGTCTCTATTATCTCTTCTGCTCAATAATAATAAGGCTTTGAGGTTACTAGTTTCACTTAATGTTTAATTATGCGGTTTGTAGATATCGAAAATTATTGTGAGATATAATTAAATAAAAATCTGAGAATAGAACGGTAACCTCATGATATATAAGTATGATCATTGTATGATCCTGGGGGGTGCCTCCCTACCAGGCGCGTCCTTCCGGGTGGCGGATGGAAGGAACCCGCGACTCAGGATATGGTTTCCCTGTCGCGGCTACTCCGAATGTCCAATAAGGAGTCGCGGACCAGGCCATGTGACTGCCATGCTTTATTTCGTAAGAATATGTAAAGGAACTCAGCCACCTACTTATTTATAAAAATATATTGCAATGTATTGACAATTTTAATTTCATTTCCAACAATGTTTTATTAATTTTATTAATTTCTGATGTAGTCCCCTAAAAAAGTGGGTGATGACATAGCCAAAGCCACCAGTGACTGGAAAGGTCTCAAGATCACTGTCCAGCTGACTGTGCAGAACAGGCAAGCGCAGATCGCTGTGGTGCCATCAGCTGCAGCACTCATTATCAGAGCTTTGAAAGAGCCCCCACGTGATCGCAAGAAGCAAAAGAACAGTAACTAATTATTTTATATAATATATTCGATTTCATTCTTTAAGCTTCTAATAAAATCCTTAATGTAAGTTTTTAAACTCGACTAAACAGTTAATGATACATTTACCACAATACCTAAATATCTTAATTCTTATAAGGAGGTAGAGTTTGTAAGGGAATCTCGAACGGCTGAATCAATTTTAAAATCCTTTACTGATAGGAAGCGACTTTATCTCTGAGTGTCACAGATACTTTTTTTTGAGGGAGTTCCAATATTCACTAATGACACTGGCAAAAACACCTAGTGATTTGATGAATTAGTTTTCTTGCAATTTCATCCGCGGTAATTATGGAGTTCCCACGGAGTTTGCGGGAAAAAGTATACTCTACATCCTTCTTTACCTGACAGTAGTTTACGGTGATTAGCTGTTCCCCGCATTAGTGCCGGAGTTACCGCGGGAATTCCGGGATAAAAGCTATCCTGTCTTTTAAGTCGGACCATATTATAAATGGTTACAAAATTTTATCAAAATCTGTTCAGTAGTTTCGGGAGTCCATCGCGGACAAACAACATGACACGTGATTTATATATATTAGATAAGATTAAATATATATTCAGATAAGATATAATTATGTATTTAGTGTGTAATTATGTATTATGTATAATTATGTATCTTGATATTCTTGAAAAACTTGCACTTTTGTAAAATGTATGTTAAAGACTATTTAACACTGACATTTGGTTTGGGATCTTGAAAAAAATAATGTTTTCTAAATCACTTTATCATTCTCCGATGTATGATAATATACGGTTTAACTATAAAAGTCTTTGGATTTTGCATAAGAATATTTATAACCCATATTCTTAAAGAGTTGATGTTTTCTGTGTCTGCACTTGATAAATGTAACATAATATAACAAATGCTTGATAGAGACAACATAATTTTGTCTCGTGCTTTAATCAATAATCTTTTGCTGTCTTTCAGTTAAACACAGTGGTAACATCACAATCGAAGATGTGACATCTATCGCCAAGACGATGCGACCTCGCTCCATGGCGCGCGACCTCTCTGGCACAGTGAAAGAGATCCTTGGCACAGCCCAGTCGGTTGGCTGCACGGTCGACGGCAGACCCCCGCACGATCTCATTGATGACATCAACAATGGTGCTCTTACTTTTGACGAATAAATATAGGGGACTTTAAATTATAAGATAAAGCTTGTTTTTATTTCAATTTACGGGTTTATTAGTGTGAAAGAATGTTCGTAGAAGCTAAACTTATTACTCTGAGGTAGAAGTAATGATATTTTAATTCTAACTTTAAAACAAAGTGACAGGTCCACTGAGGGTGGAAAGGGCAATATCTTTTAGCCCTTCACCCACTTTGAGGTGGAAACCGATCAGTCGGGACTTCGGGAGACATAGAAGCGTGATTGGTTCGTTTTTTGGTTTTAGATGGAAGAATTTGGCACTCTTGAAAGTGTAGTGTAGTAACCATGTAGTAACTGCTAAAACGTAGAAGTGGTTACAGAATAGCAGGTCATAAATTACAACTTGGTGATTATTTTATCCGTGACTAGCCTGAATATTCTAAAATCTGCCAGTTTTAGAGACTCAATGATATTCACAAAGAGTATCTAACCACTACGTAGATAACCTATTAATGCTATTAATCATAGATAATACAATAGACTTGTGTTAGTAATCTTTTAGACATATAAAATCAATATTAAGAGCTAGCTAAATATAACCACTACATTATAAATATAAGTAATGCGACTTGCAAGTAACGGTGCGTAGACTACATAACAAACAGATAATGTGGACACTGAATGCTAAATAACTTGGTAACGTTAGTTTCTTTTTTGTTTTTCTTCTGTTACATAGTAGTCGCGTCGCAGCTAGTGAAACATCCTATCACTTCTCTGCGAATACATCGTGGAGCATAGCAGTGAAGAACGAGAAAGTCTAGAAACGACAATAGTTATATTATTGCATTGTTATTCTAATGTGTTGTGTACACGCTTGTTTTATGTTTCAATGTTGAATAACAATGTTTCATAGTGTGTACTGTGTACCATGTCTGTACCCACCGTAATATTAGTCTAGTGATACGACGCTAAACGTTAATTTGTGCATTATTTTACTTGAAAGTGGCTAAATGCATTACCTAGAAGGCAGGAGCATCTTAACCATGGGTAAGGTAAGTAGGTAGGTAAATACTATCTACCACCAGATTCATTCGTTGATCGCTCGGCTGGCGCCCGGGTGCCTTTCCTATGGGAAAGACGCCCCTGTGCGAAAGCCGATAAGAAAAAGAAAAGGACCGAATATTCGATGGCCGGACATTTGGCGCTTGCCAAAGCATACAATAAAAAAAATTGAGAACCTCCTCCTTTTTGGGAAGTACGGTTAAAAAAAGAATCTGAACAATCTGTCACTAACGTGACATTATCTGACATTGAAGTTGCATTGAAGTGACAAAACAATGAATTGACTCATTGACTGACATTGGCATGAAGTGCGGCTTCTTGGCGCCTACCTCCGTACATGCTTTAGTTATTAGGCATGGGTCAGATATATCAAAACGAATCTGAAATCCGATTTCATTTAGAAATCGGTTCGTATCGATATCCAAATTATAAAATCCGTTTTTCAGAAATCCAAATCTACCTCGTAACGAAACCGATGAATGACAAACGAAAACTACGAATCGATACCAAAATCCAAACCCACGCAAACGAAATCTGATACCAAAATCCAAATCCACGCAAACGAAAAACTAGTAACAGACGATCCAATTTGGTTGGATCCAACTTAATTACCGCCGTCGTGCCAACCGTTCCGACATTGCTACAGACGTACCGACGTTTGGGCATCCAACCGTCATTTGCCTATGCACTGAAGAAGTATACGGACGTCATGCCGCCTGCTCTTAAAACTTCCAAACAAAATTGGATAAGCTTGATTTCTCATTTCTGTATTAAAGTAATCTTTATTTGTTAAATCCCACCAACAGGGAAAGTCTTTATATAGTTCTAATAACTTCACAGTTATGTCACGTTCAGAGTTTTGCTCCATCGTCGTCGCGTCGTACTTATTTATAATAATACTAGCTGTCCCCCGCGATTTCATCCGCGGTAATTTCGGAGTTCCCGCAGGAATTCCGGGAAAAAAGTAGGTACTCTATGTCCTTTGTACCCGTGACAGTAGTTCACAGTGATTAACTGTTCCCCGCATTAGTGCCGGAGTTCCCGCGGGAATTCCGGGATAAAAACTATCCTATCTTTTAAGTTTGACCATATTATAAAAGATTACAAAATTTTATCAAAATTAGTTCAGTAGTTTGGGAGTCCATCGCGGACAAACAGCTTGACACGTGATTTATATATATTAAGGTACCTGTATTTGTTTTTAACATCGAAGTTGTAAGTTGTACGTAGTACTTATTATTTCGATGGTTTTTACTTTTTACCTACTTTTCGTCAGCGCTCGGCGGCGTTTCGAATGCGACTGAGACACATCGGTTGGACCGTTTGCCTCCACACGTACCAATTTGGTTGGACGGTCGGCTTGTTGGGTGCGTCGGCGAGCCGACCACGTCCAACCCGTATTAATAATAATAATGTTGGACCGACTACCCTATACACGTTCCGATTTGGTCGTGATCGGGCGGTTGGATCCAACCAAATTGGATCGTCTGTTACTAGTTAATACCGATACCAAAATCCAAATCTACGCAAATCTGCACAAACCGTTTTCTGCAAGCAACCGATATGAAATTCGCACCATCTCTTTTTAACTAAGCGTATCTTAGCGGAGGGACTAAGATAGGGCGAATTTCGATGCCACGATCGGTTTCTGGGAATGAATTTCACATTGAATTATCAAACTACAATGGTAACGAATAAGATCTAATTTAGATTATGTAACATTGGGTTTTATAATAAAAGTATATTTAGGTGAGAACAAGTAATGTTTTTTTAATTGCCAAACGACATAGAGTATATATCCGTAGAGGTGGACCACAGACTATATCGTGACTCTAGAGGTCTCTACTTTACATCTCCCTTTCTTTATAGAATAAGTACACTGATGAGTATATTTAAAGACTGACAACAATATTTTTTGATAAACTTGCTTACATTTAGACTCAAGAGTTATTACAGTTAGATGTAGCTACCTTGGGATTGCAATCTGATCTAGCAAACAACTCATTAGGTATCAACTTATTATGCCTAGCTGCTGTCATATATAAACATAGAGTAGGTACTGACTCTAATACACAACAAATTATTACATTGTTAAATAAAATTAGTATTATGCCTCTTCCATTCAACTGAACATAATGAGAATTTAAGTAGTTACAGAAAGTATCATGTATCAGGGTACATTACAAATCACAAGCTAGTATAGTTATATATCTAAGTATTATTAGAGATCAAGTCTATTTACTGGTTTAATTATTCTACCAGATCTTGATGATCGCAGAGCTGTCACAGGTTGACCTGGGTTTGGCTTATCAACATGATTGAAAGTCCTTTGCGATGAGTATGTTGATGCTGGAGGTGCCTCAGGAACAGCTGGTGATTGAGATGGTACTGGAACCAGTTGTGTTGCTGGTTCGTCTGTGTATTTAGTTTCAGGTACTACCACTCTGGTGCTGGTTATGTCTGCTTGTGTCTTGTGCAGGTGACTGAGGTTTCTTCGGAAGATCTGACCTTGATCTGTTTCAATGATTACTGATCTTGGTAAACCTTCAGGCTTGTCTACCACTTTTGCCCCTTCCCAATGTCGATGGGCGACTTTGTGTCTGACTCTATCATTGATTTCGAGATTTTCTGGTCTTTTAGTGTGTTTATTGCTGTAGTTAGCTTGTTTCTCTCTCAATCTTTGTAGTTCAGATGTGACTCCTTGTATTATTTTCGGTTTTAGGTTGTTATCACTTGTAGGTATTGGAGATCTAGTGATTCGGCTGAAGAGACGTTGGTTGGGTGAACCAAGCTGATCATTTCTTGGTGTGTTTCTCCAGTTTAATAGAGCAAGTTGAACATCTGACTTGTCAATGCTGCATTTTTTCAATATGTTTTTTGACGTTTGAACTGCTCTTTCAGCGAGTCCATTGCCTTGATGATGATGTGGGCTGGATGTGACATGGTTGAATCTCCACTCTTTCTGAAAACTCCTGAACTCTCTAGACATATATTGTGTTCCATTGTCTGTTTGAAACTCTTCTGGTGTTCCATGCATGGAAAACCATTTTTTAAGATGTTCAATTACTTCATATGATGACTGACCTTTTAGCTGTTGAAAATCTATATATCCAGAGTAACTGTCACAAATTACTAGGTAGGTTTTTCCTTTAAATTCAAATAAGTCTGATGCCACTATTTGCCATGGAAGCGTAGGGATCCTTTTAACTAGTACAGTATCTTTAATATTATCTCTTTGTGTTTGTTCACATATTGGGCAATCTTTGACTAGTTTTATTATATCATTATATTGTCCTTTCCAGTAGAGAAATT
Organism: Zygaena filipendulae; assembly: GCA_907165275.2. Classification (NCBI taxonomy): domain Eukaryota; kingdom Metazoa; phylum Arthropoda; class Insecta; order Lepidoptera; family Zygaenidae; genus Zygaena; species Zygaena filipendulae. The sequence continues at coordinate 3,082,586 of OU015666.1, forward strand.
GTCGAGCTCTTCTTAAGCAGCTTTGTATCCCTAGATGTCCTTGATGAATATTCTTTAGCATTTTAGGGATTTGTGATTTTGGGACCACAATTTTGTTACCCTTGTAGATAATTCCTATGTAATAGCTTAGTTCATCTTTGAAATTGAAATAATGTCGTAGCTCTGAAGGAAGGTCATTGACATTTTGTGCAAATCCTTGTTTTATTATCTGAAAAAGTAACTGTAGATGTTGATCTTCTTTTGTAGCATTTCTTAGTTCTTGTTTAGCATCTAATGACATGGGTAGTATAATTGCGACTTTTAGATTTTCCTCTTGTTCATATTTCAGATTCGATGCATCACAGTCTCGACTGAGAAAGTCTGCTAAGGGTATTTCTGTACCTTTTTTGAATATGACCTTTGGTGAGTATGGTGCAAGATTAAACATTATTCGTTGCAATCTTGCTGGGGCGGATTGTATGTTTTTCTTGAAAATTGTCTCGAGCGGTTTATGGTCTGATTCCACCGTAAGTTCTTTACCATACACATATTCATGGAACTTCTTGCATCCAAATGATATAGCGAGAGCTTCTTTCTCTATCTGTGGATAATTCTGTTCAGACTTGGTCAGCGCTCTTGCTCCATAAGCTATTGGTTGTCCTTCTTGCAGTAGTGCGGCTCCAAGATTTTTTGAACTTGCATCAACAGTCAAGGTTACAGGTTTGTTGACATCATATAGTTTCAGCACTGGAGGACTCTGAAGTACTTGTTTTATTTTGTTGAGTGCTTCATCATGATGACTTTCCCATGCAAAACTTATGTTTTTGTTTAACAACTCTCTTAGTGGGTTTGTTAATTCTGACATCTTGGGAATGAATTTATTTAGGTATGTGATCATCCCTAGTAGTCTCTGTAGCTCGGTTTTGTTTGTTGGTGTTTTCATCGCTTGTATGGCTTCCACTTTTTCTGGGTCTGCTTCTAATCCGTTGGCTGAAACAATGTGCCCTAGAAATTTTATTCTTCGTGCTTCAAGAATGCACTTGCTTTTGTTGAGTTTAAAACCTGATTTGTTTAGTACTTCGATGACATTACCAACAGTTTTGTTTAGTTCTTCTCTACTCTTTGCATGTATGAAAATATCGTCGATGGCTACTCTTACATTATTGAATTTACTGAGCAAGTTTGTTAAAATTTCTTGGAATATTTCCGGTGCTGACGATACTCCAAAAGGAAGTCTTTTAAAGGAATACCTTCCCCATGGGGTAGCAAATGTCAATATTTTTTGTGTTCTTTTTGTTAGTTTAATTTGCCAAAATCCTTTTGTGCAATCCAATAATGCAAAAAACTTAGAACCTTTTATGTCAGCTGATATCTCTTCAATAGTGGTAAGTGGGAAATGTCGTCTTAGGATGTTCTTGTTAACATCTGATGGGTCTATACAGATTCTTAACTTACCTTTTTGTCTGACAATTACCATCGGGCTCACAGCAGGTGTAGGCTCCTTTTCTGGTTTTATGACGTCTAACTTCACCATTCTATCGAGTTCTTGCTTTACTTCATCTCTTATAGCATGTGGAATTCTTCTTGATGGTTTAATCTCGAACTTAGGGTTCTCAATCAGGTCAATATCATACTCATAGTCCTTGTAACAGCCTAAGCCTTCGAAGATATCTTCTGTGCATTGACTTTCCTTCAATGTCTTAACTCTTGCGATAAGTCCTAATTTCTCACAGGTTTTAAGTCCTAGTATTGGTGTAACTTTTTCTTGTACTACTTTAAATAAAATCTTTGATTCTTCGTCTTTTATTTTGCACTGTAGCACAGTTTCACCTAGAACTGACATTTTATCATCTGTGTAACTTATTAGATTTCTTGTACGGCTGGCTCTCAATCTTGCTTTTGTTTTGTCCATCAGGTGTTTAGGTAACACGTTGCATTCTGCCCCTGTATCTAATTTGACTTCAAACTTTATATTGCCAACATGTATCTTTTCTGTCCAGTTTTTCTTTTCTCCGGCACTTATTGCAGATACGTATACATCATCTTCGGAACTTGAGCTGCTTTCCTCTAATGTGTTTACTTTATTTTTCTGTTTATTGTTATTTCTCTTCTTAGTTTTGCACATTTTAGCAAAATGACCATTTATGTTGCATTTTGTACACGGCTTGTTGAACGCTGGGCATTCTCTGCGTTTGTGGTTTGTGCCACATCTTTTGCAATCAAAATTATTTTGTTCCTTTTTGACATTTTTATTTTTCACCACTGACACTTTATCTGTTTTACTTTTACCTTCAAACTCATCCAGTTGTTTGGAAGCTTGTTCACTTGTTTTACAGATATTTATCGCCTTTGTCAAGTCAAGTTTCTCTTCGGTCAATAATTTCTCTCTTACTTGAGTGGATCTGATACCAAATACTATCTTGTCTTTCAGCATTTCGTCGAGTAATTTGTCAAATTCGCATTTACTTGCTTGAGTTTTTATTCTGGTCAAAAATTCGTTAAATTGTTCATCTTCACTTTGTTCAATCTTGAAGAATACGTATCTTTCGAAAGATATGTTTGTTTTTGGTGCAAAGTACTCTTTAAACTTGCTTTTGATGATTTTCAAGTCGTTTTTTTCTAAGTCGCTAAGATCGAAACCGTTGTATATTTCGATTGCATCTGGGCCTATCACAGCCATAAATGTTGCTGCTTGGACCTCGGCTGACTTTTTGTTCAGCTGAACGGCGGTTGCATACCACTCAAATTGCTGTAACCAGTTTTTCCAACTCGTGGGTTTGTCCGAGTCCATTTGTAGGTTAGGCGGCGGCTTTATTCCAGATACTGCGTCGTTCGTAGCCATTTTACAATTTTCTCACTTATTTCCTTGGAAGGACTGTACAATAAGCACCCTCGATTTTCGATAGTTACAAATTTTTTTTGGATAGAATAGTGTGTTTATAGTGTATTTCTCAAATCCGCAAATTACGGAAATGCATAATTTTCGAGAAAAAAAAATAATAAAAAACCTTACTCAATTTACGATAATATTTTGACTTTGGCGCATCGCCGGCCGCTACCGCGGCACGCTCGCTACGCTCGCTCGGCTCGCGCGATTTGGTCAACAGTGCAAACCTAACCTAAACAACTCAAGTTTAACAAATTTCCATTTTCATTAGCAAATTATAATAATCAAAGATAATAATAAAATCACTGTAACAATACATGTAATAGGCGCCATCATTAAAGAAGTAGAAGAAGAAGAACAGACATTCCAAAAATTACGTTCCATTATTGGGGGTTGTTAAAAATGTCATAATTTTTTTCAATCTTAAAGCACTTTAATGAACTATTTATTTACTTAGTATGTTACAGGTTCTTATGTTTTCATTACAATTATAGGAATTTATAAATAAAAAAAATATTAAAACTGAAAAACATTATTAACAAACATTAAAAATCGGTAACACTTTGTCCGAACGTAAAACGAAACACAATTCTTACAAAGTCTATGGCAAATGGTTGACACATCGCGGAGTTTTATATGAAAATAACAAAACTTTAATATTTTTTTTCTCGAAAACGATGAGTTTCCGTAATTAGAGATTTTATGTGAAGTTATATTAAGCAAAGTCCCACACACATAAAAAATATGAAGCTCGAAATCGCGGGTGCTTATTGTACAGTTGAGCCATTTCCTTTTATTTATCACTCTTATTCATTCCGAATTACTTCTGACACCATGTAACATTGGGTTTTATAATAAAAGTATATTTAGGTGAGAACAAGTAATGTTTTTTTAATTGCCAAACGACATAGAGTTTTTTTTTTTTTTTCGTTTATTTATCCTATATAGGAAAGGCTAAGAGTACAGGGCCCATACTGCCAATTCTGATGTAACGACATAGAGTATATATCCGTAGAGGTGGACCACAGACTATATCGTGACTCTAGAGGTCTCTACTTTACAGATTACTCCGATTGCGATATCTTTAATCTTTTTGTCACTCGCCACTTGGTGACCAGTCGATACTAGCTCGCTATGCCTATAGGTATAGGTAAGTAGTTTTGTTTAATAATAATAATGTAGTTTTGATGCGAACTTCACAGGCACTTGCTCGGCGCCCGTCGTTGGCCGTTTGTTTTTATCACTTCATACGTAGGTAGTTAGTGAGTAATCGTTGAACTGTTTTAGTGAAAAAGATATGTTTATTTTAAATTAGATTATTAGTTGGTGTTTGTAGATAATAATATATCTCTTTATGTTTAATTCGTACTGTAAATTTTATAGGTACTAATCCCACTAATATTATAAATGTAAAAGTGTGGATGTTTGGATGTTTGTTACTCAATCACGCAAAAACGGCTGAACAGATTTGGATGAAATTTGGCATGCACGTTGTCAGGGGTACAGAGAGTGACATAGGGTACTTTTTATCCCGGAATTCTCACGGGAACTCCGAAATTACCGTGGTGAAACCGGAGGTCCAGCTAGTCATGTAAATAAATATAAATAAAAAGTTATTGTAAATACGCGATTTTTAAAATATGCTCCATAAAAGTTTAGATCATATAGAAAACTGTTCTGCTAGTCCTAAGCCTAGATTTAAGCTTGAAGGAAAATCGCAATCGTATGAAGAATATTCGGTATCGTCCAAGAGCCACAAGAAAGTTCTTGCAATCTCAACGATGCTAAATGCTAATAGATATTATAAAAATATTTATACCAATTTAATTTACTTGAAACTGGCTAAATACATTATATGCGCAAAAAAAAACTACTACTTTTTTTTTTTCTCTTCTTTTTGGACTCAACACTGAGTGTTATTTGTTATTTGCCACTTTCATTTTTGGTATTAAGACGATAGGAAGCAAAGGTTAGGAAGCATTGTTAAAAAAAACAGAACGGGATTATTGGATTATTAACATCGCGGGAAAACTTAAAAAACTTATGGCAGGTCGCTTTTGAAATCGATTTCAAAAAACGATTTGAAAAATGGATTTAAAAACATGAAATCGGATTCGTATCGGTTTGCGTTTAAACACGAAAACGCTCATGCCTAATAATCATAGAAAAAAAGAAAAAAAATATACGGTGTCGTGCATTCCGGGGTGTACCGATAATGTACACCCCGGAATGCACGACACCGGAATCCATATGTCTAGTTAATTTGTGACCGGAATGCACAGCACAGCATTTAATGGCCTGGGATTCGAATTCCGGTGTCACTAATTCCGGTGCTGTACATTCCGGTGGCGTACAATCTCGTGTTGTGTATTCCGGTGTCGATTGTCGCCTTTGCGGTGCTGTACATTACAGGGACTCTGTGGAACGTAAACGGAGAATCCGTCTACGCTGTGGAAGGTACCTACCACAGAGTACTTGGTACCTACCCAACTCAGCAACACTGTGTGTTCCCTCCAAGCAGAAATGTCAAAATGGCGTCAACGCAGGACGCTTGGTATATTTCTTTACTTGGATTAGCGGAACATTTTCGAACATCGAACCCTCCTGACATAAAAAGTTGTATTCAGTGTCTACAAGCTGTATTTAATTTCAAACCACCACAAAGGGTCGAGGCTCGGACTCATTTACAACTTGGAAATATCCTTTTGACACACACTAAAAACATCGACTTGGCGAGAACGCATTTAGAGCAAAGTGTAAGTTTGTTTTTAATATTTGTGTAGCATTGTAGATGAAATTATGGACCCTTTGAGAGTATCTGTTCCTGTGCGAAGTACACGTGTAGAATATAGTGATAGGTGATAGTTCGCCTGATGTTACATGGAATGTAAACAATGATGTTCAAGTGGGTCAATGAGTGTTGTGTTTGCAGTGGTGTATGTCCCAGAGCATCAATGGGTTCGACGACGTTAGGTTTGAGGCGGCGAGTGTTCTGGCTGACCTGTACGAGCAGCAGGGACAGCCCTCACTCTCCAAACATAACCTACGGAAGGCGATTGAGTTGTCACAACACAGCATCTATTGGCATTGTAGACTTATTTTCCAATTAGCTGTAAGTACCTTTACTATTACTATTATTTCTTGTTAGAAGTTATACATCGGTCGTTACTGCCCATTGGGTGAAATCCTGGACAAAATTAATAGTACTTATCTTAGAAAAATATCTAATTAGAAACATTAGGGCATCTACCTATTATTATATTATTTTGAATGCATCACCTATCAGTTAGGTGTATTGATTTCACTCAAATTTAACTTAAATATTAACACTCAAAAATAAATATTAACTTTTTTTATAAATATTTCTGATTAATCTGAATTATATTTAAAAAAATATTGTAGGTATCTACCTGTTTAAGTTTAGTTACAATACAATTCTAGATAAACTAATTTAAAATACACCTATTGAACTGTGTTCTACATTAATATTGTAAAGAATTGGTTTGTAAGTTCAGATGTAGGGTAATCTACCTATCTGTACCAGTCTAGGAACTGTTGAAATTCTTTCATTAAAAGTATCCCTGAGTCACATAGGATATTATTAAGCATTTTGTGTTAAATGAATGTATGTAATATGTATGTGTGTAGATGATATATCGGACTGTATATTGTACATATGTATAGTAGGTACCTATTACTTTTTAAAAATCTTACTAAAATTATTGACAATTCCCAGCAAATCCATGCAACAGAGCGTGATTATGAGGTGGCCAGTAGCTTGCTTGGAGTGGGTGTCGACTATGCACACATCTCCAATGCTGCATACACACGAGTACTGTTTTTACTTAGCAGGGTGATGGTGAGTTTGTCCAGTATCAACATTTTACTAAAGATCTATTTTTTGTGGAGGTACAAGATTTGGAGTTAAAAGAGTTAAATTGTGTTAATGAGCAGGTTATAATGGTATAATAGTCTTCAATAATTAAAAGTGTTAATGGTTGGTAGGCTCTTGAAAAAACTTTTTAAATCTTAGAGTATTTAATCAACATCAAGAGACACTCATGATAGAGGATCTTTTCTGCCAAAAGTATGAGACCTTATACACAGCTGTGTGTGTGTATTTCCTTAAATTTGAATAATAACATGGCCGAATATAAATGTGTGATACTTCACTCTAACATCATTAAAGCAACATACACCACATTGTGCATGTTATGGTGTCTCTATTGGTTAAATAGTTTGAGTTGTCTATATATTTTTGTTTTATTTATCAACAGTTGCTGTTGATTGATAAGAAAATTCAGGAAGTTTTGCCACTTTTGAACCAAGCTGGACACCTGGTGGATACATGGACAGGCAGTCCACACCAGAAGGAATATCTCAAAGTTTTCTTCCTAGTGCTACAAGTAAGAAATTTTACAACTATTTTTTAGTTTCTATCAATTGATAGAACTATGTTCTATAATGAACTAGACGAAAATTCAAAACTCAAAACGGAATCATGAAGAAACTAAAAACAGCCATAGATTTATTTGTAAAATAGACAGAGATATATTTTTATTTGGCATCATATTAGAAGGAATTTTAACAAAATAGGTATAAAAGGAATCTTGAAGCACGTTGTAAGTGCTGTGATGCTAAACTGGACACTAATTGAGAAAAATATGCTGTTAATCAAGCTAATAAATAATACTTTAATTTATTTTAGGTATGTCATTACTTGATGGCTGGACAAGTGAAAAGTGTCAAGCCATGTCTGAAAAATCTACAGCAGATTATTCAAAATATAGTGGCTCCTACGTGGCCGGATGATGATGGTAAGGATAATGCTTTTTACTCAGAATAAGGGTTACTACTATGTACTAAACTACTACTCCTACTATGACTATTTATAGTTAAACTAAAATTTTGCCTTATAAAACAGTCAATATGAGATTGATTATAAATTTTATTACATGCAGTATTTTTTTCTTATATTTGTACATATAATACAGTATAACAAAAAATATATGGGTGTTTGGTAACTTTCATATGCACGTTATTAATTTTTTGTGTAATACGGTCGCCACTGTGCAACAGAATATGCATACAGTTTTATACTATAGAAAAATACGCGTTTACTTGTCAGTTTTTTGAGTGATTACTCAATATTAATCCCCCGACGCGCCTGAATTAGTGTAAGTTAGCGAGCGCGAAGGTGTGTCCGGCTCGAAGGACCATACGATCGGTGTGTGCGCAGCGGTGTGCGGCGGCGCGCCGGGCGAGTCGTTCGTGTGGCTGTCGCGGCAGCAGCTGTACGTGCTGGTGTACCTGGTGACGGTGATGCACTCCGCGCAGGCCGGCTACATGGACAAGGCGCACAAGTACACCGAGAAGGCGCTCGCGCAGATCGACAAGCTCACCAGTGAGTACTCACCTTGTACCTAATATTCGAAATCGCATTCACGAGCATTTCATTTGCATGTCAGCTGCAAGTACGCCACCACCATAGTAAGGATAGTATTTAGTCGTAATACGGAAGTCATACGAAGACTTGGCTAATTTAATCAAAGGCCCTAACGGCCGCACTCAGAGTCGACTTTAATGATTACTTAATTAAGTAAAGATTTTTAAAACAAAACTGCCGCAATCAGAGACGTTCAGTAAATTAATGTTAAGTGGCATTTAATGAGATGTAACTTAATTAGTCAAATGCCAATTAACATTAATTTATTAAACTTGTCTGATTGCGGCAGTTTTGTTTTAAAAATCTATACTTAACTAAATAATCATTAAAGTCGACTCTGAGTGCGGCGGTAAGACATCATTGTGTGTAGGTGCAGGCACAGCCTTCTTCCTCTCTCATCTATTTTACTCTTCGATTCTTCTTTTGTAATATCTATATCTAGTGTTAATGGAGTAAATATAATTCTAGTAGGTCATCAAAGCTTACTCGCTATTCAAGAGGTTCCCAGTGGAGGTGGACTTTGTGTGATGACATGTTTGTATATCTTGTCTTGTTGTAAAATTGAAGTGTCTGTTTGTAATTCCAAATTAACAGCTTTTCACTTAATGCATTTGAAATTACATAAAAAATCAATTTTTTTATTTTTGTCTATTCGTCTGTCTGTTTGTTCCGGCTAAACTCTGAAATGGCAGGACCGATTTTAACGGGATTTTCACTGGCAGATAGCTGATGTTATAAGGAGTAACTTAGGCTACTTTTATATTAGAAGAAATCTTGTGGTGCCTGTATCCAGTTGGCCATTATTATTTTTTATCTTTCAATTGTTTTAAATATCGGTCCAATCTGTTTCTAAAGTTGTTAATGTTGGGTGCCAAGACTACTTCTTCTGGTAGCCCATTCCAAGATGCAACCACTCTTTTAGCAAAAAAGTGTTTATGTGGGTTATTCCTGGAGAGGCAGGGTTTTTGCAGTTTAAAGTGAAGCCCTCACAAACGAGAGTCATTGTCTCTCTTGCAGCATTTGAAATTCCACCGGATCATAGTGTCCATTAAGAATCTTGTACACTTCAAATGAGTCTCCTATTGCATTGTATCCAATCCACACCACAAGCTTATAGTTTAGATGTGGGATCGAGTTCTGTGTATTGTGTTGTGAAGTATTGTATGTATTGCAATTATGTAAATTATTTATTGTATCCATATTGTATCATTTATATTATGTATTGTATTGTATATAGGTTTCACGTATTATATCATTTTTGCATTATGTATTATAATCAGATTATTATGTAACCCGGTCTGAGATGTCATGTATATTGTTATTTTTTTAGTTTTGTAGTTTATTTTTAAATTTTTTTTATCTACACTAATGTTGTAACATTCTACTTATGTTTCCAATACTTGACTTATAATTACTACTGTTATAGCGCAGACAACAAAACACTCAATTTAAGCGATTTCACATGATGGTATAATATCCACATCGATATCGTAAAATCTCATTATAACATCAATAAAACGCGACCAACTTGATTGCAGGGCCAATCAGGTTGGTCGCGTTTTATTGATGCGCGCAGCTGCGCTCTCATTGGTTAGATTTTAATGGCGGCAAAATCACTGTGACAATACACGTACGCGTGAATTTAATTTAATGCTTTTACTCTTGTTGTTTGATTAATTGCATTAGTGAAGATAAAGTAGTGTATGCAACTGCATATAACACGGGTATTAAAACACTCGTTACTATTATGAAACTCGCTGCGCTCGTTTCATAAACTCACACTTGTGTTTTAATACCCTTCATTATATGACAGTTGCATAAACTACTATTACGGTTCCGGCTGAAAACCAGCATTAACTCATACAATAAAATGTGTGAGATGGCATTATGCTGAGCCCGGCTGGACCATTTTGTCAACAACATTGTAATGTCGCATTCTACTATTTGTGTAGCCATTGTGTTGGCAAATAAATTTCTTTTCTTTCTTTCTTTCTTTCTTTCTTTCTTTCTTTCTTGGAGTGTAAAACCTTTGCTCTGTTCGGTCAGGCGGCTCGGGCGAGGGGGGCGGGTGCGCGGCGGGTGCGGGCGCGGGCGCGGGCGGCGGCGGCGCGGCGCTCGCGTGGCGGCTGCGCATGGCGCTGGTGGAGCACGCGGCGCTGTGCCGGCTGGTGGCGGGCGGCAAGGCGCACGCGCTCAATGAGATTGCGCGCGCGGCGCACCTGCTCACCGTCGCGCCCAACCGTTAGTACCGCTCATCATCAATGGGATAGTTTTTAGACCGTCGCTTTGCGTTGTGTAGATTAATAAATAAATAGTGGACACGTATTTATCCTTTCTTTACGTAATCAAAAAATAACGGTGCAGCGATACATTGAGTCGTACGTAGTTGTGACGTCACGAGCGTCACAGCTGCATCTGCATACACCGCTATCACCTCTAGGTTCGCCGCAACATTGTGGCGGGGCGCGGGAAGGCACGGCGATGGCGGGGGGCGGCGTGTTGCTTCTTTACGTAGTAATAATCGACTTCGTTCCGAAACAGCTGTCACACTAGCCATTTCGAAATTCTCGTGTGGCCTCAAGTGAGCCGTTCGATAACATGCTGCGGTGCACACTGGTGAGTGATGTGCCACCAAACCACCCGGCGAAATAGTACGGGAAAAACATTTACTTCAGATACTGTCGATTAGGTAAATTGATACAGATACTGTCGATTCAAAGGTTGAGTGGAAGAAATCTCCTCGCGGGATTAGTCCGCCTTTGAGCATAAATTAGCTGCAAATTGTAAATTTTAGCAATTTGTGAAAAAAGTTTGTTTATGACCAATAAAAAAAAAACAAACAATAAAAAACATGTCACCAGAGTGCCCACGAGGCCACGTCGTCCCACTAGTTTTCCACCGATACCTCGAGATCGCGCGGATGTGCAGTGTAGTTCTTGGAACTTGGCCTGAGTGTAGTTCGCCTGCCCGCAGCCAGCTGCGCGGCCGCGCACACGCCGCAGCTGCACTGCCTGCTCGGGCTGTACGCCATGTCCATGAACTGCATGGACGCCGCGGAGGCGCAATTCCACACAGCCATCAATGTAAATTTTTATTATATTTTTATTATATTTGCATATGCTGCTGATATATTAGTACACACATGTAATCTAATTTACTCTCTTCTATAAATCTGTCCACTAAAAGGTTGCCTGGGAGAGATCGCTTTAAGCGATAAGGCCACCTTTTGTATACCTATTAAGTAAAATTTTAGAAAATAACTCTTTTTTTATTTGGTGTACAATAAAGATCTAAATATTCACATTCATACTACATTTTAGTAGATCATGTCATTTGGTACCTAGTTACGTCGGGCGCTTGCAAATACCAAACAGAGGCGTTTCTGCACTACAGAATGCCAGCTGTTTGTTTTAAAACTCCTATAATATATTGTATGGGCAAATTATATATATATAGATAGATGACTGCCCTAACGACGTGTATTCAAAATTTCATGATTTTCGGTTGAGTAGTTGAGGCGTGAAAGCGTTAAAACAAATCACATTCACATTTAAATAGTAGGTAACTAGGTAAGGATTTAGCTGTGACATAATTATAGTTATTCCTTATAAGGATTTATAATATTATTACAGATGTCACAAGAGAGAGATTTATGGATGTTCGCCAAGCTCAACCTGGCGATAGTGTACCTGCGCGGGCGCAGGGACAACGACCTCGCGCTGCTCATGGAACAAGTATGTTTACGGATATTTATCTCGACTTACATTGTTACGTATCTCTTGTCCGGCAAAATAAATACAATGTCTCCACTCGCAAAAAAAGAAAATAAAAGTATAAATATACATATAATAAACAAATATGAAAATGGGTAAATACTTCTGCAGAATTTGAACTTGACAACACCGAGAGCAAGTGACAACTTAGGTATAGATGAGACTTGCTGTACCCCACGGTTTTCAACCAAGTAAAAATTACCAATTATTTTGTACCATATATATCCATTTATTTAAATCATCGAAATTATTTTACTGGTCATATGGTTTTTTGCAATATACAGAGTACAGACACGTCTTAGTCTACAGTTTTATCATACAACTAGCTGTGCCCCGCGGTTTCACCCGCGTGAGTTTCGGAATTTCGGCAGGAACTATTTATTTCTAAAATAAAAGAAGCCTGAGTTACTCCTTATAATATCAGTTATCTGTCAGTGAGGGATTAGCCGGAACAAACGGACAGACAGAAAGATAGACACCTCAATTTTATTTATAATGTGTTGTGTACTGTTGCAGGTAAGGCCCGAGGCGCTGCCCGCGTACGCGCACGGGCTGCGCGCCGCCTCCTACTACGTGCTGGGGCTGCAAGCGTTCTTCCAGGCCCGGTACAATGAGGCCAAGTGAGTTGCAAACCTCATAAACCATCATACTATGAACCATCGCTTGATGTTTGAAAAAGCGCTGGCGCTATCCCCAGTGTGACGCCACTAGTATTTTAAGCTTTGATCTTCAAATTTCTGCATCGCTTCTTACGCTAAAACAACGCCTATGCTATAAGAAAAACTTGGTCTATTTCACCCAATAGGTCTCGCGTGATGCGCGTACAAACGCAGACGGATAGACAAAAAAAAATCTTTGTTTTCTTTAAAATGTATGTGTAAATTCTGTCCTTGTTCGCCACAAGCTAGCCTAAAAATGTATGTGTGTGTGTGTGTGTATGTGTGTGGATAAAAAGTTTCCCTTCCAAATGTAACCTCACTTGTGGCATGGGATCTAATTTGAAATTATTAATTTCAATTTACCTTTTAATAATGATTGAATTTAAAAGTAATCATTAAATTCCTGTGCATGGTTCAACAGGAGATACCTGCGCGAAACCCTGAAGATGGCCAACGCGGAGGACCTCAACCGTCTGACGTCGTGCTCGCTGGTGCTACTCGGGCACATTTTCCTTTCCATCAACAACTCGCGCGAGAGCATGAACATGGTCACGCCCGCCATGCAGCTCGCCAGCAAGATACCCGACGTCCATGTGCAGCTGTGGGCCTCCGCTATATTGAAAGGTGAATTGCAGATGGACAGTGCCTTTATGGCACATGGATTCCATTCGAATATCGGCGTTATCGTCCCACTTCCCTGTTGGATAAAGGCGTCCTCGCCCCACTTCACTGTTGGATATAGGCGTCCTCGCCCCACTTCACTGTTGGATATAGGCGTCCTCGCCCCACTTCACTGTTGGATATAGGCGTCCTCGCCCCACTTCAATGTTGGATATAGGCATCCTCGCCCCACTTCAATGTTGGATATAGGCATCCTCACCCCACTTCACTTGTTGGATATAGATATCCTCACTTCTCGCCTAACTTCATTATATTGTACTGTAATAATATTGAGCGCATTTATCATCCCACAACAGACTTGTACCGGCTGGCGGGCGAGACGGAGCGCGAGTCGGAGGCGTACCAGATGCACTGCAACTTCTCGCAGGCGCTGCTCAAGGACCACTTCCAGGCGACGCAGCTGCCGCAGCACGCGCTCGTGCACTGGACGAGCGGCCCGCCGCCCGCGCTGCCGCCCGCCGCGCCCGCGCCCGCGCCGCCGCCCGCGCCCGCGCCGCCCCACCCGCACCCGCACCCGCACCCGCCCACGTAGGCGGAGGCCGCCCGCCGCGCCGAATAACACTCGACTACACATGTGACTGAAGAAGTGCAGCAATAATCGAAATTGTAAAATGGACACAAGTGTTGACGGTGACGGCAATCGTGAAAAGTGACAGTGGATAGTGACTAATGTAACAGAACATCAAACATGCTCTGTTTACAATTGGAGTTTGATAATGGTGCAACCGACTGCAGTGATCAAATTGAATGATATTTATGACTTTATATGAATGAATGTATCTCATATTATAATCGATTATTTATGTGGCTTCACAGTTAAAATATGCTGATGATAGGTATATAGAGATATAATAATAGAAATTTTTTGTTGTTTTAAAGAATTTGTACATTTCTTGAAAGATTTTATTCAGCAAAATGCACCTAAGAGTACATAGTACTGACAGATTATGCAGCATATCGTGAAAGCAGCCAGCAACAACTGTCCTGTTTGTGGCCACTATGACAATATTGATATTACCTTTTAACATTCGTATTATAACACTTTTGTTGGTGATTGTTTTCACTGTTAAGCCTTATTTCTTTATTTCCGAGTTACACAATGAATGGAACCAATATGATAAAATTTTGATTTTTCTAAATGGAATGTGTATGTAAACATGTAAATTTGATGAATTGTGAAACTGAATTGTTATGTAACATTTTGTAAATAGATTACATTGTAAATGATCACATTTAAAAGTTAGACTTATTAATAAAATAGGTTGTGTTTAATTCGGTGGATGTGTGAATGGAAACGTCACAGGCATAAGTCGTCTGTTAATGCTTATAACAGAAAACGACGCTGTTTTGTATTCGCATACACCCCAAGGTGGTTAGGTTTGGACAGATCATAGAGAAAAGAAAGTCCATAGACAACAGAGAAATTTGACCGAGTTTTGATGTGCGAGCAACGAATACAACACATTTCTGTCCTTGTTATTATATGAAATGGTGTTATGACGAGAATGGAAATATTTTTCGGCATCTTAAAACATGTGCATTATTATTTAAAATTTATCAATGATGGTTGCTGTCAATAATATGACAAAGAGATGTAGACAGGTCAGTAATTAAAATAAATGTGAGAGTTAAACGGTGAATTCTGTCAGTGTACAGTCTCAAGTTTTTGTTGTATTTCATTGATTGCTAACCAACCAAATAGCAACAGTTCATAAACTAAATAGGACCATCAATTTACTTTAGGTTTTAACCAACAAATAATTTGATAACAAAATAGACGGAGATTATTATCAACATTAATGTAACATTGATTGTTTATTTTTTAACGTTTTTAAACTCACCGGTGCTCCCCACACAGTGTTGTTTGTTATAATGTTGATAACAAAGGAATAAAATATACTGATTTTCAAAAGCAGTTTATTTTACTCCTTTTTTATTTCCATACTGAATTTTACAATACTGTAAACCGAACCAAAGACATTAAAACAAGCCCCCAAGAAAACACCCGAATGGTTTTTTCTGGACCAAGCTTTAATGACAATTTATTGATAACTTTCTCGTTTATCCTCCGAAAAACCTCGACTCTTGTCTGTAAAAACTTTTTGGACCAATATAATTTGCTAGTGATATTTATTTATTTCTTTTAAGGCGCATGGAGTCGTGAAACGATCATTTTTGAGGCCCTAAAGCTCATAAATTAGCCTACTGACGATTCCAGAATTAACATATATTAAAGATTGATATATGAACTTCAATCTGAGCATTTAAATAAATTGTAGTCTACAAAATACTATTAAAAAAAAAACATTGAAATGAAGCTGTTTTCAACTTGAAATACGCTACTGCTTCTAAACTACAAGTGATAATTTCACGATTCTTTCAGGAAAAGATTGCTAACTTGTTTAACTTAAAACTGAGCATTTATCGTTCCAAAATAATACATAGTTTTGACGAAATGTTTTTTATACCATATTCACTACAAATGGTCACGAGCGGGTCCGTGCGCGGGCGACGGGAGTCAGTCTGGCGCTGGCATTCAAACGGGTAGGCTGTGCGTCGCGCTGTCGCAATCCGCTTGGTTACGCCAAATTAATTTTGTGAGCAAAATAAGGTAGCGACATCAAAAATGCCACGAAAAAAAAAGCTGCAAAAAGTTGGGCAACTGGACTTCACTGAATTTTAATTATTGGTTCATTGTATTTTTTTGTAACAAAAGGCAATTTTATAAACACATTTTTGTTTTATTACTTTCTTTTACTAAATTAATCAATAAATTAATAAAAATAAAAATATACAGCTACAGCATTTTAGATATCGGAAAATATACAGCAATTTTCTATCTGCATACAAATCGAAGAATGCTGTAAGTAGTAAAACCTGTTTCCTTGTAACTTTAGTGAAAATATTTTAATTGCAACTAACATTAAGGTGGGTCTAAAGGTCTAGTTTTCATACAAACTGCCGTAGCTATATTAAAGGCATTCCGCCTGTTTTTATTTATTAGACTTCATTTAATAAAATACTACTACTTGTTACGATAACGCACAGCCCAAAATCTTTGCATATTATAGTGAAGAAATAACATAATTACAATCATTTCAAAATGAATTAAATTTCGGTCGAACCTTTGCTTGTGTGAGAGAACGAATACACTTATAAGTGTACGAAAATGGCGGCCCGGTCTATAAACAGCTGTAGTTAGGCTGTAGACTGACAAGTCCCCCGAATGCAGTAGTTTGTAGTGAATTCCAAAAGGATCACAAGGTGGCGCGGCGTTGTGCCGTGAGTTTTGACAATTTTGCCTACCAAGATAATTTAGAATTGTATTTGAAAATATACCTATTACTGATGTAGTAGGTACCTATTAGTAGCCGAAGCGAATACAAATAACTTGTGGAAAGTTGGAAAAGACGTTTTGGTTCTGCGTCACGTACGATGAGGTATAACGTAACTTACGGGTAAAAGTATTTTATATTTTTGTGTTGAATAAATTCTTGCTATCTCTTTCTTGTTTTCACGATGAGTAAAAGAGAGAGACCATATTTTCGAAAGGTTGTATCTCGGCCTGGGGTGATAAAATTCAGCGTTTATCTCCAAATTCTCCGATGCAATGAAAATAATATTTTTATTGTGTCTTATGTGACCACGTGATGCAACGTGTGTTCCGAGATATAGTCTCGGAACTACAAGTTACAGACCCATCGTGTTGGTACTCAAACGTCATGTTTTCGTGATATCTATGTGATCACGTGGTCAAATTTCCAATAACCTATATCTCGGAAACTACAAGTTACAGACCCATCGTGTTGGTACTCAAACTTCATGTTTTCGTGATATCTATGTGATCACATGGTCAAATTTTCAACAAGCTATATCTCGGAAACTACAAGTTACAGACCCATCGTGTTGGTACTCAAACTTCATGTTTTCGTGATATCTATGTGATCACGTGATCAAATCTTCGATAGCCTGTATCTCGGAAACTACAAGTTACAGACCCATCGTGTTGGTACTCAAACTTCATGTTTTCGTCATATCTATGTGATCACGTGGTCAAATTTTCGATAGCCTATATCTCGGAAACTACAAGTTACAAACCCATCGTGTTGGTACTCAAACTTCATGTTTTCGTCATATCTATGTGATCACGTGGTCAAATATTCGATAGGCTATATCTCGGAAACTACAAGTTACAGACCCATCGTGTTGGTACTCAAACTTCATGTTTTCGTGATATCTATGTGATCACGTGGTCAAATTTTCGATAGCCTGTATCTCGGAATCTACAAGTTACAGACCCATCGTGTTGGTACTCAAACTTCATGTTTTCGTCATATCTATGTGATCACGTGGTCAAATTTTCGATAGCCTATATCTCGGAAACTACAAGTTACAGACCCATCGTGTTGGTACTCAAACTTCATGTTTTCGTCATATCTATGTGATCACGTGATCAAATGTTAGATAGCCTATATCTCGGAAAATACAAGTTACAGACCCGTCGTGTTGGTACTCGAACTTCATGTTTTCGTCATATCTATGTGATCACGTGGTCAAATATTCGATAGGCTATATCTCGGAAACTACAAGTTACAGACCCATCGTGTTGGTACTCAAACTTCATGTTTTCGTGATATCTATGTGATCACGTGATCAAATTTTCGATAGCCTGTATCTCGGAAACTACAAGTTACAGACCCATCGTGTTGGTACTCAAACTTCATGTTTTCGTCATATCTATGTGATCACGTGGTCAAATTTTCGATAGCCTATATCTCGGAAACTACAAGTTACAAACCCATCGTGTTGGTACTCAAACTTCATGTTTTCGTCATATCTATGTGATCACGTGGTCAAATATTCGATAGGCTATATCTCGGAAACTACAAGTTACAGACCCATCGTGTTGGTACTCAAACTTCATGTTTTCGTGATATCTATGTGATCACGAGATCAAATCTTCGATAGCCTGTATCTCGGAAACTACAAGTTATAGACCCATCGTGTTGGTACTCAAACTTCATGTTTTCGTCATATCTATGTGATCACGTGGTCAAAAAGTGGAATCGAAATCTAAGGTTTGAACACAAGATTTTCACGATTCATAGTTTACAAAAAAAGACGCACACCACCGAGACTCTTGTTGAGGTAGCCAAATTACGAATCCTAATCGTCTAGTATTAATCGATTTGCATGTGTGTGTGACTACGTTTCGGCCAGTTATTCGATATTTTCGTGTAGTTAAAGGATAATAATGCGCGTAAAGCCATATAAAAATTTTAAATTAAAGATGTATTAAACACTCATCCTCTCGCAGCCATCATCAAAATCTATTTTTTAACCTTGTGATTCTCTGTAAATTGAGAAAACTCTTTTATGGCGCCGTCCGCGGCCTCTATCGGATAAGAGCTGCATAATCTGGCGGAGCGCACCCTTAACTTAACAAAACTATGTACAAAAAAAATCATAATTCTGTCAGTTCTTGTTAAAAAGTTGCTTTATTTTCAATTTTATAAAAAAAATGTTTCTGGTGAAAAGTTGGTGTTTTGTTACTTACAGCAAATATGTTTTCTTACGGCGAAAATTTTGATTAGTCTACTACTTTTTTCTGGGACGATATAAATTAAAAATAAATTCGGTACCTAAAGGTACCAAATAGGTACACTAAATATGTGAAAAGAAAAAAATCAATTTGTGTATAGGTACTAAATTGTACTAAATAAGTACTAAATTGTAAAATAATAAATTAATTTAACTACCTATTTAACTACGAATTTGATATCATTAATCCTTTATAGTAAAATTACAATATAATAAAAATAAACATCAATAATTATTTACCTTCATTATTAAAGTATTAAAATAAAACATAAAAAATACGATATAAAAATATTTGCATGACTCAATGTAATATCAATTAAAATAATGATAGATTTGATGGAGTGCCGATAACTGTTCCACTGACCCTACGTACATTATCGCGCGATGTTTGGGTGCGGGTAGCGGGGGCGAGAAAATTAGGCCACGCCTCAACGCCCAAGGTCGTTGGCGACACCACGAGCCTTAACTATAAAAATTCCTTTTTTGTTTTATACAATTTCCTTACAATATTTTTTTTCAATACATTTTATTGATATCTACCACCGTTGTTTCTTCTTCTTTAATAATGGCGTCTTTATTTATAATTTGCCAATGACAACGTTTCTTAGTAATAAAAATTTCTTCATCTACTTCTTCAATTATGGCGAAACCCCAATGACAATGTTAGATTGTTCCCCAAGTTAAAACATGGCTCTCTTCAAAGCCAGTTTCCTGCTCGGGGTCCGAAATAGATGCTGAAAAGTGACTGAAATAACGAAGACTTCACGTGACACGTGTGTTCGGTACGGCTTTCACCCTTCAACAACAATCTGATGTTGCATGATGTTATTATTGAAATCAATGATATTACAGAGGCAAGTGGGCTAGATGTCAGGAGCTAATATGAAGCAAAGAGTTGTCCTATCGCGAAAATTAAACTGATAATATCTGCGGGGTTAGCCAAGTTGACATTCTACAATTTTCCTATGTGTCAACGATTGTAGAATGCCAACTTGACTAACCCCGCTGCCGCTGGTCTATCTAGTTCAATCACACGGGGGGGGCTGAGTTCAGGAGACTAGTTTTACTATGTCATTTTTGAAACGCAAATAACCTACCTCCATATTATACTGTAATATTGATTGAGCCGATAAGTTGCGTGATTTGACGTTTATTATATTATCATCATTGATACAAAAATGTGTATATATTATATAAGTATTTTTTTTAAATTTATAGTTAATAATTTATGCAAAAAAAAAAACAATTAATTATTTTTAATACTTATGTGCATACGAACTACCAATGGAACGCAAGTGTAAAGTGGTGCGTCAGTAATAAATTTGATGTGTTGTTGAATATAGAAAACTTGTTTCGATTGACAATAAAATCATATCAAATTATTTTATTCTTGCGATTCGATGAGAAAGTATTTGCGAGGTCACAATAATATTTGTTATGTTCATTAATTTTATGGTAATGGTTAACCCGTCGTAATATTATGTAATTCAATTCTTGATCTCATTCGATTTCATCATCACGTTGTAGTTTAACAAACTAAATTATTCTTGAATGCTTTGTGTGATTGCATCTTTTCTAGTACTACTACTATACTACTATAGTTTCAAACATGTCTCCCAGACGACGTACGACGTACAAATCAAAGTACACGATACAGAAATTCTATAAATGAATGTCTAGAATTTTGCTAGTAATAGCATAACTATCATATCTGCATTCTGCTACTTTTTTGTGTGCAATGTACAGTCTCACCTCTAGTTGAGATCTAAATTTTACTATACCACCAACTATCGTATAACTATAGATGGACAATCAACCTAATAAAAAGCTGTCATTTTCGGGTTTAAGCTTGATAAAAGACTGTAAAAGGCATGCTTTTATCGGGTTTTAAAACCACACATCGGGTTGATTTCCAATCTATACTTGTATGTTGGTATTAGTGGTTCCCCGGTTTTCACCCGCATTTCGGGATTCCTTCTCGCATCACCTACATAATATTTAAATTCCGTAAATAAAAATGGCGTTCAGTAACTAAAGTCGATCGAAATTCGATATAGTTGATTGATGGTACAGTCGTGTACACAAGTTCGATTTTAAGTTCATGAATAAAATAACAATAAATTTGTGTTCAAGCGTTCGAAGTGATCAGTTTTAGTCTTCCTTCCGTTTCAATGTTAATATTTCTTCCAATGTGAATGTGATGAAGCCGGTCATGGCAACATCGTGGCTTCTTTTTTGAAGTCGGTTTAGAAGTAGTCTATTTCAATTTCGATTCTAGGTATAGCATAATATGCACACGGTGAAATTTTAGATTTTTTTTAGCATCTTTTCACTATTGAGAATTTCACTATGAAAATGACAGGCATTGCCATAGCCAAATTCTTAACAGTGTTAGTAAAGACGGGCTCTAAAATGCGTCCATAGTAAATTTCAATACGAAAATGTCATCGTGTACTGTATGAGCTATCATTTCGGAACGGAAAAATGTGATTTAAGGTTTCGGAAAAACATGCTTCCTAACTTTAAAACTGCGAAATCAAAATAGATACGTCAGTTTTATTATTTTGTATAGATTAGAAACAGAAAGTCGTGTCACTATTTGATATCATTTTAAATCTACGTTTTATACGTTTGGAAGTCATACTACCTACGCGCTACGCTACAAGGAATATTGCAGTTGCGGACGTATACTGCTTTTCTCTGTCTGACTGATGATGATGAATGCAGGATGACTGACTGATCGATTCACTGATCATCATATGATTAAGAAACGTGTCCGATTTTGTGAACGAACAAAAAGCATCTCATTTTAATTATATATTTTTTAGTTTGTATTATAATATTATTATTATTTAGAATATATTTTTTTAGTAAATAAAGTGTTTCGACATTTCTCGTAATTTTGAATGTTGGTAAAATTGTATAATATAGTAAATTACTGATTTTAACTGCGTCTTTTTATGTACGATGACATTGAGTTGCACACCAGATAGAATACTTTTAATTTTCTCTCTATACCTATTAATTGCACATATTACATTATCATGCACATTAAAATAAATCTGGCTTTGGCGCATCGCTGACCATTGCCGCGGCACGCTCGCAGCGCTCGCTCGGCTGGTGCGTTGTGGTCTAATCTAACCGAGCAGTAGCCCTAGTCCTAGTACTGGCAAGTCAAAAGTTGATAGTTTAGGCGTTTTGTAATATTTTCTACTCAGTAGAGATAATTTTTGTAATATTTCAGTAGATTCTACTGAAATCCTTCCTACAAAAATTACTAATTGTGCTATTTATAAATTACGGCAGAGAGAGTGATTGTGTTCCCAACTTCTGAAGGGAAGCCGGTGGGAATCGGCTTATATGGTACCTTCGCCACTGATAGCTAGTGCATATTGACTTACGTCGTTTTGTATTTGCGGTCACCGCGACGCGACGTGCTAGGTTTGAATTGTGACCCAAAGACTCTTTGTTGTGACCACAGCAGAGTCAAACGCTAGCGATATAATATGACGTATAATGCGTGAACACCCGCCGCCGCATTTATGTGCTCTATTGAACAAAATCTCTGTCTATTATACAAAATTCCGGTCGTTTGTAGAATTATAACGAAAAGAATGCCGACGACATATAAATAAAAAACAATTAAAATATAAAAAAAATAGTCGTGTACTTATCACTCACTTTGTGTATTAAAATTAATAACCATGCTCTGTCAATTTTTTTTGTAATTTGTATTCACTAAATTGACTTGGGGACAGTGCGATGCAGTCAATGAAAAGTTACATTTGTTGTTGATATGTAAATAAAAGTTGAATGATTGTAAATAATAATAAAAGTAAGTATATAAAAATATAATATGTTTTTTGCTATAACATTGTCTTATTATTTCGTGTATTCATGAGTGGCTTACTAGCTTGTGCCCAATAGTGGATAAGTCCTTACGCCGAGCAGGCGCAGATTCAGTCGCCAAAAAGTTTTGCCATCGGAAAGTCGACCAAATGAAAGTTGGACCAAGGACTCAATTACAACGACTCTCAACTGAAATAAGTCAAGTACCTACGGAGACGGAGACAGACTCAGGTGTCTCATAGACTATAGACTGATGCTACCTCTTGACCTCAATAAGGGTTGTGGGCATGCACACCGTGCCCACAACTGTTATCGGAAAGCGTTCGTTTTCAGTTTTTACATGATATAGATTATATCGCGTGCTGCTTTCAAATGGTAACCCTGATGCAGCCTGTGTACATACACGTATTGGGGCTAAATCGCGCTACCCTCGGCTAAATAAGTAGATACCTACCGCGGGGAAGAAAGTATTCTTGTTCTTATTTTTTTTAATTAGCGTTTTCGCCACAAGATGCCGGCCGCGCCCCGAGCCGGCTAGCTGAAGTTGCAGGAGTACTCGCTGCATATGGACACCTCGCCGCCGGCCGGCTGCGCGTAGTGCGGCGGGTCGGGCGCCAGGTTGTTCTTGCGGTAGAACGTGTCCCGCAGGATGGCGCAGCGGCCACGGTTGAAGTCGCGCGCGCGCTGCCGCGACTGCTTCTGCTGCCAGCCGTAGTCCCAGCTCGTGCATACGCGGAAGAAATACCTACACGAGCACGGGCGAATGTTGGGTTGCTGAAAGTACACCTACTCACACCACTGTTTAGGGTTCCGAAGCCGAATGGCAAAAACGATAGGTACCTACCCTTATAAGTAATAGGTAAGTAGTTAAGTACCCTAATAAGTATTAGCCCTTAAATTAAATTATAACTTTGAATTTTGACGTGGACGTTTTTCCCCGCTATGGAACTCTTCACTGTGCGTGGACCAAAATGCATTTGGACGAGTTTTTTTCTTAAACATGATTAAATATGATACAATGGTAAAGAGCTCAAGATAACCAAAGCGCTACCAATAAGGAGTAAACTGTAAAGGTAGATACGTGAATCAAAGTCGATTGTTTTGATCGGAGGATAGGTACTCGTAGGCTATGCCAAAAGACTACACTGACTTGTCTTCAGGTGACTTCTTGTTCCTCATCTTGAGGTATTTCTCGGCGGCTCCTTTTTCCGTCGCGCCGTACAATAAGTCAGATACGTCCGGCTCGACCGGCTTCATCAGGTCGTCATCCTCCGCCGGGATCAGATCTCGCAGCGGCACCGCGACCGGTTTCTCCACTGGCTCGTCCAGAAGCTAAACCAAACAAACGTCTGTCAACTTACCTACGAGGCGTCGGAAATATACGTATAGGTGCCGCTCTAACAGGGTTTCGTTGAGGGGGAAGTTTCATGCGACAGCACCGTTTGGTGTTGTGGTAATTGGCTGTTACGCCATCCATTATCCCCGCATCAGGGTAAAGTGATGAAAATTGGTGAACTTGACAAGTTCAGAAACGTATAGAAAAAAATATATGTATGTATTATTTATATCAGTTGTCTGGTACCCGTAGTGTCTACAAGCTCTACTCAGTTTTTTCAAAGGAGACGGTACGGCATACGCTTATGTACCAGGTAGGTACCTCCATAAGATCTTTAGCCATAGCAATGGACACGTCTATCTCCCGCGCTTGTTTCTCTTTGGCCGCTTCGAGCACTTTCATTAGGTTTTCCTGGTACCAGCGCATGTTGCGGCGTTTTGCCTTTTTTTCCACTTCTGCATAGAACGCGTGCGCCATTATTATAATTATGTTTTTAACTAACGAAAATTTAATATTTCTTCTTTTATTTCACGAATTGTTCACGAATTTTACTGAAATTTTTCACGTCATGAATTATGTCAACGTCATAGACGTGCCACTGGCACCGATGCAATGAAAGTTAGAGCAAATGCTCGAACTTGTCCAAAACTTTGCTGCCATCCCAAGCAGAGAGAAGGTAATCACTATGATCCCAAGTATATTTCGAAAACTGTGAATTTCGAAAACTGACTAAGTAAAAATATAACCATAGAGTGTTTCCAATTCTTTACGTTATAGCCAGAGGCGTCTCTAGCCCTTGTGGCGCCCGTGTGCAGCCAGTAACCTGGCGCCCTCTAGCGGGGTCAAAATGGAATACAAGTGGAATACTAACAGTTATACAGGGTGTTAGGTAAAGAAGTAGTTTTGCTTTGCTACCGCGCGCCCGGCGTCGGCCACGGCGAGCGCAGGGTCTTTGAGAGCGACGCATCTTCGGATGTGTCGCAAGGGCGCTCGGCGCGCGGCGCCCCTCTAGACCCGGCGCCCGTGTGCGCCGCACACCCTGCACTATAGGTAAAGACGCCTCTGGTTATAGCTTTGTGTGCGAAAATCACCCGGCGACACTGGTTTTCATCTGTTTTCATACTAAGTTGATGTCCCTTCTATGTTATTTTCTGTTCTGTGGTCAGAATGGTCGAGGAGAAAGAACGGTGGAACCATGAGAACCAAAGATAATATAATTTGAATATAATTCACAAACTACTTAGAGATACTACACTACGTGGGCACCTCACCGTTGATCTCACCGTTGATAAAAAGTCTGTTACCAAACTCCACAAAGAAGTAGGTATATGCACACAGTGATTATATTATTTTCTTTGGAAGTATGGAGCAAAGGAAATGGACTTTTCCAAAGTTGCAAACAATTTCGGTCGATTAGCTTTATCCTGAGCCTAACCCATAAAATTGCTCTTTAAAATAAGAAAAAGGTAAAAAGTACAAACTTAGTTGTAAAGTAGAAATTATTTATTTATTTATTTATAATTCAGGCAGGCAGTTAATTACGTTTATTTTAAAGCTTAGCCTTACTTAGAACTATACAGATTTCTTAGTTTATGTACATTATGTGCGACACAAAAAGAGGTGCTACCAAATTTAATACTTATAATATCATTGGGTGCTATACTTACAATTCTTAAAATGTGGTAAGTATAATTATCATTTTTCTAATATTATTTGACTATAAAAGTATTGGTTTTTTGTATTACCTTTATGTATATTATGATAATATGTATGTACTTTCACATGCATTCAGTAGAAACTTCAATTTTATGTATATGGATAGATGAACGGGGAATCGATCGAGGTAATTCAGAATCTACCAAAACGAAAGCTTAAAACGTAACATAGTTAATAAGTATTAGTAATATTTCATAAAGTTAAATAACTATGAACTCTTCTCTTCTTCCAAAAAAATTAATGTCTAATCGTTATCTATCTATACTATAATAAAAGAGTAGAATCCGCGATTCTGTACATTGAATATTTTTACCTAAAATTGAGAGGGGTGATAAAAGAAGAGTATCCAAGCCCAAAAAAAAGTTTTTAAAATTCTTTTCTGTCTGTCTGTCTGTTCGCGATAAACACTAGCATCTACTGAACGGGTTGACATGTAGTTTTCAGTAGTAGATTAAGCTAAATCTGGAGCAACATATAGGCTTTGTTTCATCGAAATAGGGCATAGGGGATAAAAGTTATCATCAGTTAAAGACTTCAGCGCAATGCAATGGTCGGAAGCTTCAATATAATCGTAGTAGGTATATTTACTCTGAGATATAATGTTGCATAACGAACACGATAAAACCTTTTTAGAGATATGCATTTTTTTCTTTTGAATTGATTTTTCGCCAAGTGACAGTTTTATAGTTTGGAGAGACAGATGATGTGATTATATTTTTATTATGTCTAACACTCACATCACAGGTAGGATCCAGACTGAAGACGAGGGTAATCTGGTAAACACTTGACTCTAACACAACTACCCCCACAATGCACTACAATTTTCTTTGAGACTAAAGAGTATATTATAACCACTACGTTTAAAAAAAAATAAAAAAAAAATTGCATTGCAAGGGTCGAAAATTCACGCGGGTGATACCGCGGGCACCAGCTAGGCTTTAAAATAATTGGCGCGATACGAAATGTTTAAAACGTAACATTTTTTGGTTTCGGTTTGGTAGATGCGTTCGCGATCGGTCACCCGCCCCCTGAGCCAATCAAAAGCCAATATTTTACGTGATCACGTGACATGACTATAGATGGGCGGTTAGAGAAGCACCACAACAGAACGTGCCACAACACGACACAACGTCCAAATATGTCTCAAACATAACACCTATATGCTTCGGTCGCGACACAATACGACACGACACACAAGTGTGTTTCCGTCTTTAGTTTTCTATAGCGTTAACAATCATAGATTGACATGACTAAGGGTTCGCCTGCCGTAGCTCTTCAACATATTATTGCACTATCTATATAATAACAATCATCCAGCCTTTGCACACACATAATCGTTAGGTGGTTTCTATGCACAAACACAAGCGTAGGTGGTTTCTACGCACAAACACAATCATAGGTGGTTTCTACACACAAACACAATCATAGGCGGTTTCTACGCACAAACACAATCGTAGGTGGTGTCGGTGCCCGCGCCGCATCAGTTCTGGCTGAGCGAGCGCGCGCCCTTCCTGCCCGTGACGGGGCTGCCGCCCATCTGCCGAAGGAGCGAGCGCAGGCCGCGCGCCTCCCGCGCGCCGCCCGCCAGCCGCTCCGCGGGCGGCGCGCCGAAGTCGTCGACGAGCGGCGCGGGCGGCGCGGGCGGCGCGGGCGGCGGGCCGGCGGCGCGCTCCGAGTGCTGCGCGAGCCGCGACTGGTGGCCGGGCGGCGAGCTCTGCTCTGACTGTTGTTGCGCCTGCCGGTTGGAGATCGATTTTTAAAACAAAAAAAAGGGACTATTTAACTATTTGCTGCCAGCTCTTAATAAAAAAAATAAATTAGAAAAAGGCTTTTACCTATATGTTGTATTTTATTTTTTTATTTTAAGTTTTTTTTTCCATAATTTAAAATATATTTTTTTAATTCAAGTCTCATATCACTTTAAAGGGTTCGGAGTTCCCCTCTGGAGTGTGTGTGATCAAATCAAACAATAAGGTTGTGTTTGATCACTTGCATGATGGTAAACCTGAGCATATAATATATCATCATACTTTGATACTGATTAAAAATTGTAATTCCACAGACCCTGTTCCTAGCTGCGGCTACTTCATCTTGTAGCCTCTTCACCATAGCAGCTTCACTCTCATAACTGGTGAGTGTGGGCTGCGGCATGCACTGGAATACGGTCGCCAACAAATTGTGCAGTGATACCAAAACACTGTCCTGCCAGCTCCTAGTAAAGTACAGGCTGAATGTCTGGTTTTCCTCTGGTTTCTGTATGTAAGGTAGCACTAGAATGAAACAAATTTTTGAAGTTAAACTTTTATTACAGGTGAAATTATATGTAGCAGCATATTAAATATAATGTAAATTCCTCCATACACAATGATGATATCAAGCTAAACATTTCTAATGTATGTAACTATGTACTATGTATACAAGTACATTTTTTCTGTGGTGAAGATTCCATACATTACTAATAGGATGGGAAGGAATATGGTTTTTCTTTTTTGTAATTTCACTTTTTTTAAAGTTTATATTATGCAATTGCTGCTTCTGTGTTAAACTCACAGTGAATCTGGTCAAACTACATAAAGACAAACAGAAGGGTAGATAATTAGCTGGGGATCATTACGTAAAAAATAAATTGTTTCACTTGTATAATGAATGTTTCGGTCCGATTTTTACCCACTTCTGCAAATATCCAAATAAAATATTTTTTTTTCTGAGAACTGATGACAACAGATGACGATCCAATAATTTCATCAGTATGAACTGAGTTTTTCACCAGCTTATAATTGCTCAGATATTTTTAGTCAGGGCACAGACAGTGTAACAGACAACACAAAGATGATATCTTATAAAGCTACTTAGGAGCTATTAATATGTGCAGTCTTGAATTGCAGAGTTACTTATGGTAAAAGGCATGGTATTTTATTTAATGAACCAAAAAAAAACTTACTAAACCAATCCTTCCACTCATTCTGTCCCTGTAACTCGGCCATCATTTTAGACAAAAACTCTGCAATCCTTTCATTGCGCACTCCACCTTGACCTTGTGCTGCCGTAACTAAGTACAACTTGTATAGACTGTATTCTATTTTTCGTACAGCTGAGACATATAAAAAAAATAGATGAGAAAATAAATATAAAAGTACTTTACAAAGTACATTATTAAAAATATAATAAAACACAAATATAAAGTCTAAATAGCTGTGAATGTAAAGAAAAAAAGCACAATTCTAGGAAAAATAACTTTTTAGAATTTTATAGGAACAAGTATAATAGGTTATTTAAAATATTTCAGTGCCAATGAGTGAAATTAATCAAATCTATATGTTTTGTAACACTTGTTTAAATCGTGTAAATTACCTTTAAATGTATTAGAATCTAATTATCTAAAGCTGGGTCCACATTTGTAGCATTTCTGTGTATCGTATCTCCGTTGCGTGACCTCAGCACGTATCATGATTGCTAGTTTAGACACAAAATTATACCCGTTAATGATACACGCCGTATCTGATACAGCCTGATACGTACTAAACACGTATCTAGATACACCTCGTATCCGATACGCGTATCACGATCGGTGGTATGGGCGTATTTTGATACTGTATCATGATACTGTATCTGTGATACACTGCGAACCATCCTGTGTCGGTTTTTTGGCGGTAGTCAAAGAGGATACACGTCATATCTAACAAGTTTGGACGTGAATGCATTTGATACGCGATCATTTACTAGAACCTAACATGATACAGCATTTACTTAGTATGGACGCGTTTTTTTTCGAAATACGCCTTAATGATACGATATGGACATAATGAGCGTCCATATTTATGACTAGCTGTGCCCTGCGGTTTCACCTGCGGTAATTTCGGAGTTCCCGTGGGAATTCCGGGATAAAAAGTACCCTATGTCCTTTTCTGTACCCCTGACAATGTGAATGCCAAATTTCATCAAAATCCATTCAGCAGTTTTTGCATGATTGAGTAAACAATAAGATCTCGAAAGCGCATTTTCATCCGACTTGCTTCAAATTTATCGTCACTGCTCAGCTCCTATGTGTCTTAGCGTTATGTTATATAGCCTATAACCTGCCCAGGAGTATGGACTACAATCGTACCAAGTTTGGTTAAAATCCCTTCAGTAGTTTTTGACCTATGCGTGCACATACAGACACACAGACAGACAGACAAAAAAAATACTGATTGCATTTTTGGCATCAGTATCGATCACCATTAATCTTCCAATATTAATTTTGAATATATATTCAATGTACAGAATTGACCTCTCTACAGTTTTATTATAAGTATAGATACAAATACTCGATACGATACGACTGATCGTGATACGTTAAGATGCTACAAATGTGGACGCAGCTTTATCCATCAGTATAATTATTATTATTCATTAGTGATGACATAGAATCTAGTTTCATAGAGAAAAAACTGAGAGTACCTAAAGTAAGTGATTGGTAAAACTTACCAGGCTGAACATGGATTTCCAGTTTAGAGAATACTAAGCAATCTAAATGGGACCAATAATCTTTTAGTCCATTTAAATCAGAAACATTAATATAATGCAAGATTTGTTCAATTATTTTATCCACTCTGAAACCTTTGTCCTTATCAGTTTTAAGATCATTGTCAAATGCTTTCAAAGTGTTTGTAAACCCTCTGTAGAGCAAGTATTCTTTGACAAGCTCATCTACAAATTGAATGTGAGCCATTATAAATTATTATCAAAGTATTTATTTATTTATTTTTAATTAAGCACGACATAATAAATAGATACCTACGGCCATAGAGAAACTTTTTTTTTCTCTTCTTTTTGGACTCAACATTATTTGCCACTTTCATTTTTGGACGATAGGAAGCAAAGGTTAGAAAATTTTGACAGAACGGGATTATTGGATTGGATTATGGAGGAAGGATATTGGAAGGAAAAAGAAATGGTATATTGGAATAAACATTAATAGGTCATTTAAAAATGAAGCCAGGATTTAATTATATACTACTGAGACCTACGGCTACACAGTACACACCGAGCAAATAAATAATCACTACGTTTAAGAGTAGGCACTTCCATATTTAAAGCTGATCCGATCTATATTCCAAAGTTGGTAAAAAAGTTGACGCATAAATCTATAGTAACTTTTGGTTCAAGGGAGTGTCGCTGGCCGGCTAGACTGAGCCTACACCCGTATATATTAGTTTATATTATATTATTATCTATGGCCTACACCTTAAAAAAACACTGATTACCTTCTCTCTGAACACTTTATTAACCACGTAGACGGAACTCCGTTTACCGGGTACACGTGTTACCAACTCTCGAAAACATTTACCCCATTTACCAATTCTAATTTAAAGGTTAAGTCAAAAACCCTAAATCCTAAATAAATAAATATAGTATATCTAAAAAGCTTATAAAAAATAAATAAAATAAATTGCGCCAAAATTTTTGCCACTCTGAATTCAGAAATCGGTTCTAACTTCTGAAGGAGAAAAAAAAAAACATCTGAATGGGCTGTATGGCCTAAGTTTCCTTTGCCTTTCCCAAAAGGGGTAAACTTTGGTAAACTTTACAAAAAAAAATCAAATCAGCTGTCGATTTTTTACTGATACTTACCTATTATTTACTGTAATTTAAGCCTAATGCTCTTTTGATAAATGAAAAGTAATTCAAGTTTTTAAGAATTCCTGTTGCGTGAAATAATCACGTTGGTGTTAGTTTTGGGTGTGAGTTTGTGTGGTGTGAGATGGCAAAGCGGCGGGGCTGAGACAACCAGAAGGCAGTGGAGAAGGTGTTGTGAGGGCCCAGGCATGCAGCGGCATGGCGGGCGAGGCTGCGGGCACGTCGCGCGGCCTCCGCGTCTACAAGATTGTGGTGCTTGGTGACGGTGGCGTCGGCAAGTCAGCTGTCACACTGCAGTTCGTCAGTCACAGTTTCTTGGATTACCATGACCCTACTATAGGTAACAACCGCACTGATTCACTATGACCATCCACATTTTTTGTTTATAAGTGTACAATATCAAACCTTTTAGAAGGAAAAAATCACAAATTTATATTCTGTATGCCATGTATTCTGGCTACATCTGGAACAAAACAAAACTTATGGACTGTATAGTTTTGCTATAGGTAAACTTATCTATGGCTTAAGTTTGTTGAAAAGAACTAACCTTGTAAATTTTCTAACTCAATATCAGTAGTATTCATATTTCCACTAACTTAAAATAACCAATAAAAACATAATATGTGAGGTAGGAAGAAATTCTTAATAGGCAATTTATCACTATTTTATTATGTGAAAAGTACTTGGCGATTAGTAACCTGAGTGGATGAAATCCCATTAGGACAGTACATTCTGGACAGCAGTAGACATTTGTCAACAACAATGTCAATTTTCTAATATTTATCATGATGGTAGGGTAAAACCCGGATAGTTGCCACACTTTTCGAAATCGTTTTATTTCTCCCGATACATAAATCAAAATATTTTATTTTTTAAACTGGCAAGTACTTTGGTTCTTTATCTACAAATTTATTAAATGTAAAAGACATCTTTGAAATTTCCAGAGTATTAGCGATTTCTACGGACCTCTACTTTTTGTGACATCTATCCCATATATGGGATAGTTGCCTAGTCCATATAAATTACATTTAGGATAGACGCCCCGTCGGGAAACAAGGCATCTATCTCGAGAAATCTTTGATCTCACCTTGCGTTCCCGTGCAATTGCACAGAGACATGAGACGCGGTCCACTTAATAGTAGTTGGAAAGTCTTTTGATAGATAAATAAAATAGCACGCGATTCATCTGCGAAACTAGAGTAATTACGATCGGGGCAACTATACCCCCAGGGCAACTATCCTGGTTTTACCCTAGATAAAATCTATGTAATATAATGGTAGATTAATTAATGCTAAACATTAATTACTGTTATTTTTTTTTGAAACAATATATACTAAATCAATCTTTATTGCTAGTTGTGTCTGGTATTATGGGTGTTTAGTTTGCATTATTTAATTAGTTTTTCTATTTGCCACTAGATGGCGCTGTGTTGTAAAAGTACAAGCTATTGTTTGATTCCTTCAAATTAATAACGTCCGAGCAATGTATCAAAATTTCGTCTTTATGATAGTAGTGTTCTATTAAAGTGATTCAAAAGTGTGCGTTGGTTTTATTGTGTTAGTGAACAAAGTGGTCCTTCAGAGTCGAATTTGGAACTTAGAAAAATCGTGAGTAATATTGACTTAGAAAAATTTAGTGAAGTGTTCAGTGCTATAAAGATAGAAATTTTACAAGTGTTTAAAATTAAAAGACTTAGAAAAAATCAGTGGTAAAAAGACATAGAAAATTTATACATTACGGGACTTTAAAAATTTATACTTGAAAGGACTTATAAAATTTATAGATGATTTAACTTAGAAAAATTCATACTTGTTAACACTTAGAAAAATTATTGGTGTTTGGACTTTGAAAATTTATAGATGATTTAACTTAGAAAAATTCATACTTGTTAACACTTAGAAAAATTATTGGTGTTTGGACTTTGAAAATCCATAGAGGATTCAACTTAGAAAAATTCATACGTGTTGACACTTTATAGAAGTGAACTTAAAAATTGTTTTACTTGGTAGAAGTTAAAACCTATAAACAAAAATGGATAAAGCTGAAAACATATTAGAAATCCAAGTGGATATTTATGATAAAATTCAGAAAGGATTTACAAACTACAAAAAAACACCAAAGGAGAGAATAAGTGTGGCATATATACAATCACGTTTAGATACTTTGGAGTCTAACTGGAGCAAATTTGAACAAAATCATGAGCAACTAATCACCCTGGTAGGAAAAGAAGACCGAAAAGTATTGAACTATTTTTCTGAAGATGCATATAATACATGTGAAGAATTGTATTATTCCTACAAGGGCGAGCTAAAAACATTATTGATCAAGGTTACACCAATACTACCACGAGTTGAGAAAGAGCAAATCATTACACAACGTCCGTCAACTAGTGAGGTTAAGTTACCCCGAATAGCAATACCTACTTTCTCCGGGAACTATACGGATTGGAAATCTTTCCACGATTTGTTTTCGGCACTAATTCACCGAAATGAAGCTTTAGAAGAAGTGCAGAAACTACAATATCTGAAAAGCAATTTAACGGGAGAAGCGGAATCCTTATTGAGACAGTTCGCGATAACTGGCGATAACTATGCGGAAGCTTGGACTGTTTTAAAGAAACGATATGATAACAAACGATATATTGCCAACAGTATTTTCAAAAAATTCTTTAATCAAAGAACGATTAATCAAGAATCCTCACTTGCGTTGAAACAATTGCTTGACACTTCGACTGAGTGCCTGAATAGTCTCAAGAACTTGGGTTTGCCGACTTCGCAGTGGGATGCCATTGTCATCTACATCATTGTTTCCAAACTGGACCCGGAAAGCCACAAACACTGGGAAGAAGCGATAAACAGAGAATCCATAGATGAAATCCCGAGCTTTCCTCAATTGCAGCAATTCTTAGAAACAAGATTTCGCACCCTAGAAATGGTAGATAATTCACACAAAGGGGTAAAACTAGTCAAGTCAAAGGCATTTCACGTCTCGGCAGAAGTGCAGTGCGCTTTCTGCAAAGATAACCACTACATCTATAACTGCAAACAGTTTAGCAAGCAACCAGTTCAAGAGAGATATGATTTCATACAGAAGAACTATTTGTGCTTTAATTGCCTGACTCCAGGTCATTCAGTGTACAGATGTAAGCAACTCACGAAATGCAAGATTTGTCAGAGAAAACATCATTCTCTTCTACATTTAGATAAGAAAAGATCAGAGGACACTACTACGAGAGAAAGCACACATAAAGACCAACAAGAAGAAGAATTAAAAACACATCTTTCCAGAAAGATACACCCTGGGCAAAATGTCTTACTCGCAACGGCATTGGTAAATGTTACAGGAGAAAATGGTAAATCACACGTTTTCCGTGCCTTAGTTGACCCAGGTTCACAGGCTTCGTTCGTGACCGAAAAGGTGGTCCAGATGTTGGGTTTACAGAAAACCAAATACAACGGCGTAGTCTCCGGCATAGGTGAAGGAGAAAACAAGCTATATATCAAGAGTATAGTTAATTTTGAGTTGAGATCGAGAGTTGAAACAACCTTCGCCTTGCAGGTTCAAGCTTACGTGCTTAAGACACTGACTGGTACTTTACCAACTAAGAAAGTAAGAAGTATCAATTGGCCGCAAATGAGAGACAAGAAGCTGGCAGATCCTACCTTCAGTACACCGGGTCGAATCGATGTGCTCATTGGAGCAGACCTCTACAGTAAGATCATCGATTCTGGCTTAGTTAAGAGTCCAGAAGGTATAGTGGCTCAATACACACACTTGGGCTGGATCATTTCCGGTGACTTGACGGATACTCTTGACACAAAAGGTACCAGCCAGCCATCGTTTATGAGTATGCACGTAACAGTTCTGAATAATGACATGTTGAAATTGTTCTGGGAAGAGCAAACAAATGATTTTACTTGTGAAAGAGTTTACACAAAAGAAGAAGAGCAATGCGAAGAAATATTTAGGAAAACAACAACTAGAGATGAAACTGGTCGATATATTGTACACTTGCCCCTGAAGAAGAGTTTTGAAGACACTATCAAAACATGTGGCGATACAAAGAAAATAGCCACGACCAGATTCCACCAGTTAGAAAGAAGATTTGAGAAAAATCAAGCTTTAAAGGCAGAGTACACGAGAGTGATAAAAGAGTATTTGGAGATGGGTCACATGTGTAGAACTGATGAAGATGAAGGTTCTATATATTTACCACATCATGCGGTCATTAATGAGGCCAAAGATACAACCAAAGTGCGAGTAGTCTATAACGCCTCAGAGAAGGGTAGCAACGGATATTCTCTTAATGAAACCATGATGGTTGGACCAACAATTCAGCCCGATCTTCGCACTTTAATCACTCGGTGGAGAACACACAAAATATGTGTGGTGGGCGATATTATTAAAATGTATCGTCAGATCAAAGTGACTGACCTTCATACCAATCTTCAGCGAATAGTGTGGCGGGATGATTCCGGTCATGATCTCCAAAGCTTTAAACTACTGACCGTCACCTTTGGTACGGCGGCCGCTCCGTTTCTGGCCGTCAGAACTTTACACCAATTAGCGGTAGATGAAGGTCACAAGTATCCTGAGGCTGCAGAGGCGGTGAAGCACTCCTTTTATATGGACGATTTAATGAGTGGTGGGGTAGAAATTGAACAGACGAAGACTTTATGCAACGAGATAGACAAACTGTTAAAACTGGGTGGGTTCGAGATGCAAAAATGGTCGAGTAATTCGGAAGAACTGCTAGAGACGTTACGGGGTGACCAAAAATCCGCTCCGGACAAACTAGAGATAAAATGGGATCAAGTAATCAAAATTCTTGGACTGTCGTGGGATAGACGAGATGATAAATTTAAGTTTACGGTACAGTTGCCTGACATCGCCTACCCTGTGACTAAAAGATCCGTACTCTCCGACGTCGCACGTCTTTTCGACCCATTTGGTTGGTTATCCCCAGTAGTTATTACCGCGAAGATAATGATACAGAAATTGTGGCTTTGTAGCTTAGGATGGGATGATGAGCTGCCGCAAGAATTGATTGAAGAGTGGACGACCTATAGAAATGATCTCCATCACTTATCGACTTTACTCATACCCAGATGGTTAATGACAACCCCTGAGAACAAGGAAGTTGTTTTGCATGGGTTTGCAGATGCATCGACAGCTGCATACGCTGCGGTAGTATATCTAAAAGTAACAGACAAAAATGGCGATGTTCAAGTTTCATTGTTAGCGTCAAAAACAAAGGTTGCACCACTGAAACAAATATCAATCCCAAGACTAGAATTGTGTGCCGCTGTACTACTAGCAAGAATGCTAACGGACATGATGAAAGTACTCGAAATACCCAAAACCAACATATTCGCATGGACAGATTCGATGGTCGTATTATCTTGGCTACAGTCACAACCCAGTAGATGGCAGACATTTGTAGCTAACAGGGTGTCCGAGATAATACAACGCATTGATAATGATTGTTGGAGACATGTCAAGTCTGAACAAAACCCTGCTGATTTGGCATCAAGAGGAATAAGGTCCCAGGAGCTAGGAGAAAAAGAAATATGGTGGACAGGGCCTAGTTGGTTACGAGAAACTAACAGCCAGACAGATTATGACAGATGTTTAATTCCGAGAACTGATTTAGAAATCAAGAAAAAGGGTGGTGTCCAGGTTGGTCATACAAAGATAAAGGAGGTACCAATATGGGAACGATTTTCCGATTTAACCAGAATGAAACGCGTGCTGGCTTACTGTAAGAGATTTATTGAAAGAGGTAAGAAAAAAGAGTTAACAAATGATAGAAGACACGAAACAAGATATTTATCAACCGAAGAATTGGACTGGGTATTAGAAAGGTGCATATTAGAGTATCAACAGCAAGAATTTAAGGAGGACCTAAGAGATTTAAGAGGAACAAAGGAAGTTAAGAAAACGAGTAAGCTATCACCTCTCACACCATTTCTTGACAACAAGGGTATAATGAGAGTTCAAGGGCGCTTAGAGAATGCTCAAATGACATATGGTAGTATTCATCCAATTATTATGTCTGGTAAGGAACACCTTACCCGATTATTAATAAAGGACGCACACTTAAAGACACTACATGGAGGTATTCAATTAACACTCGCCTTCCTTCGAACAAAATACTGGATCTTTGGAGTTAAGAACCTCGTGAAGACTTTTATAGGAAAATGTGTTATCTGTATTCGTCACCGAGCACAAGCTCAACAACAACAACTTATGGGTCAGTTGCCTTCGTCAAGA
The DNA here is from genome assembly GCA_907165275.2 of Zygaena filipendulae. Lineage (NCBI taxonomy): Eukaryota > Metazoa > Arthropoda > Insecta > Lepidoptera > Zygaenidae > Zygaena > Zygaena filipendulae. The sequence continues at coordinate 3,120,406 of OU015666.1, forward strand.
GTTAATCCACAGAGGCCATTTAAGAACTGTGGAGTAGATTACGCGGGACCAATACAGATACGCATGTCAAAAGGAAGAGGCTACAAATCAGCAAAGGGCTACATCTGCCTCTTCATTTGTATGAGTACCAAGGCCATACATCTTGAGGCGGTTACAGATCTCTCCACTCAAGGTTTTATGGCTGCGTTCAGGAGGTTTGTGGCTAGAAGAGGCCGATGTTCCAACATTTGGAGCGACAACGGCACCAATTTTGTTGGTGCTGCTAAAGAACTGAGGAGGCTTTTCGAGGGGACTCAGGCTAGTTCCTCAAGAGAAATTGCGGAGCTTTTGGCTAATGATGGTACCAAATGGCACTTTATTCCTCCGAGAGCCCCAAATTTCGGTGGCTTATGGGAAGCTGGGGTTAAGTCTACAAAGATGCATCTGAACCGAATAATTGGCACAAACACCTTGACTTACGAAGAAATATCGACGCTTTTAGCACAAATTGAGGCTTGCCTAAATTCCCGACCTATATGTCAGTTGGAGCATACAGTTGACAGTTTGATACCGCTTACTCCGGGACATTTCCTAATTGGAGAACCATTAATCAGCGTTCCGGAGAAGTGGCAGGAAAGCAATCCCAATCTGTTGGATAGATGGCATTTGTTGCAGAGTATGACACAAACTTTTTGGAAAAGATGGCAGTCCGAGTATTTGCACACGATGCAGCAAAGATACAAATGGAAAAAGGTCTTAGAGTCACCAGAAATCGGAGACATTGTTATAATTAAGGAAGACGATATTCCTCCGGCTAAATGGCTTCTAGGAAAAGTCGTAGCTTTACACCCAGGACTGGACAAACTGGTTCGAGTTGTGACCGTGCAATGTAAGGGAAGCAACATTCTAAAAAGACCGGTGTCAAAGCTGGTGAAGCTCCCTACAACCCCAGAAGAATAACCGGCTCGAGCATGGTGGGCGGTTTAGAATAAGTTTAAGTTAAGGATAGGATCCTTGGTGGGCGGTATGTTTAGTTTGCATTATTTAATTAGTTTTTCTATTTGCCACTAGATGGCGCTGTGTTGTAAAAGTACAAGCTATTGTTTGATTCCTTCAAATTAATAACGTCCGAGCAATGTATCAAAATTTCGTCTTTATGATAGTAGTGTTCTATTAAAGTGATTCAAAAGTGTGCGTTGGTTTTATTGTGTTAGTGAACAATGGGCAACACAAGTCACAAAGCTACATTTTACACCTGGCAACGATATTGTAAGGAAGAAAGAAAAAAAGAAAGAAACGGATACTGTAATACCTGAGTGTAATACTTACTTTTTTGTACACACATGTGATACATAATGACCATGTAGACTCAGGGTAAGCAACAAATGTTCATCACACATAGGTTTACCCAGTCATAGACATTAATAAATTATTCACTATGACAATAACCACATTAAGATAACACACTACAAAAATTGTCTTTCTCTCGCCCTTACAAAAGTTTACTTAAAAAAAATACATTTACAATGTGTCATATGACATACTAAATATTAATTTCTAATACTTTGGCGATACTCTGAAGTGCATTATAGGCAAGGAATGTTGTTGGTCATAGTGCATAAGGGCCTGCAATATCTGGTAGTAGCATTCAGATTTGCTAGACCAATAGTGCTGTTAACTTTTAAGGCATCTAAGTCATCTATCTATTTATCATAAATATAAATATAGTAAACGAAATTACTTGACAGAGGACTCGTACCAGCAACAGGCTGTGATTGATGGTGAGCCTGCACTCTTGGATATACTGGACACAGCTGGACAGGTATGACTCAAAGTCAAATATTTTTATGCATAGTTGACCCTTAAGCACTCTCACACTCAGTAGACAGTCTTTTTGAGTGTCAATAAGATAACAATAATTATGACAGCACCCATTAAATGTCCACTCTGCACAGCTTCCTAGTGGTATGGCAGAGCCATTGATAGGATTAGTATTATATTATCTGTGCTATAGTAGACCAGACATGACCAGAACCATCTGATGGATAAAAATATATTTCTAATTCCCAAGTTTAATTAAGTATCTATTGTATAAAGTCCATAAAATAATAAAGCCTTTGCTCCTTTGCCTGTGTTGATATTATTGATTGTGCCAAGTATTTTAAACAAAAATACATAGTGAAATTTGTGGCTTTGTACTAAGTTACTAACAACCAAAGTCCAAACCAGCCTGTAACGAAGTAACTTTGTTTAGCTATTCTGTAATGCTGTAACAATTCTGTAACAACTGTAATAATTCTGGTTAGAAAATAGTTGGTATATTACTAATAGTAACTGTTAAATAATAATAAGGGATAATGTAGTGGGTCCTCTTGTTTTAATGTAACCTATGTAGCGGGACTGGGGTTGAATGAAATGACTCGACCAAAGGGGAAGCTTTCCGCCAGCCGGGGCCCGCGGCTCCGATCGTCGGAGGTCGTATTTATGCAGCGCAATGTAAAAACTTTGTTAGTGCGATTCAGGATTTCCATTTAGCTGGTATTCGTCGCTTCGTTGTAGTTCGTGAGTTGTGGCGTAGAGGTCGCCACACCTATATTATCTTTACGCAGGTGGAGTTCACTGCGATGCGAGAGCAGTACATGCGGTGCGGCGAGGGCTTCGTGCTGTGCTACTCGGTGACGGACCGGCGCTCGTTCCGCGCCGCCGCCGAGTACCGCCGGCTGCTGGCGCAGGCGCGGCCCGCGGAGCGCCTGCCGCTCGTGCTGGTCGGGAACAAGCTCGACCTGGCGCCGAGGTTCAGACAAGTGAGCACCCATACATACACCGAGGCGCGCCCACATAACATGAAAACCAGTGTCGTCAACTGATTTTCTCATACAAAGCCAATCGTCTCTTAAACGAACAACTATTGACGACACCAAATATGCTAAAGGCTATCTGATTACATATTATTAGGTATTTACTCAACTTCGCCATAACGTATAGTGGAATTTGGAAAGCCTAAAATTAATGGTGATGAAGGCTATTACTGCTGTATGTGATTTGGATAATCCTTACTATTATAAATGCGAAAGTGAGTTTGTTTCTGTTTCTTTGTTACGCTTTCACGCATTTTGCATACACGTTGTCAGGAATACAGAGGTATTATGGTACTTTTTATCCCGGAATTACCGCGGAGATCAGCTAGTGTCTACTTAAATTTGAAACTCGGACGGAGCCCCACGACACGCGCGCACCCAGCGCCCGTGTGCACACGAGCTAACCAATCCGTGTCGGGGCGCAGGTGAGCGCGGAGGAGGGGCAGGCGCTGGCGACGCAGCTCGGCTGCCCGTTCTTCGAGACGTCGGCCGCGCTGAGGCACTTCGTCGACGACGCCTTCCACGCGCTCGTCCGGGAGATACGCCGCCTGGAGCGACAGAGACAGGTATGGCGTTGTTGCATTTACCTAGTTTGACACTACACACGTCATATTGCAGTCAAATATCAGATTATTAGATTTTCGCCCGCGTAAATTTCAGCCCGGTAACTTCTGAATTAATTGCTAGCCTATAGGTTTGTTAAGAGTATGAGCTTCATTCCAAAAATCATCCAAATCTGTCCAGCGTTTTTGTGCCGTGTTGTAAAACTAAGCAAATCATAAATTAATATTTTATTCGTATAATTAATTATATAGAATGTCTTAGCGTATAATAGAAATTAAGATATAAGACTGTAATATATTGTATAATTGTAGAGATAAACAAACGATAGATAAACACGCGCAGATTTGAAAGTGAAACTATCTGTTCACAACACAAAATGAACCTCCAGGGGGATCGAACCCGCAAACTCTTAATAGGCTAGTTTCCTGGGTAAAAAAATCAAAATTCTATTTAGTCCGTCAGTTAGATAATAAAAAAATAAAAGACACGTATTTTTTGCTTTTTTAAAATAATGGAAATATGCATAGATAAAGCGCATTAAAGTTTAGGGTGGGGGACTCGTGATGTCACAGCTCGCTATAACGTGCGAACAAACTGTAGCGAGGCGTGACGTCATGTGAAATTTCGACTTATTTATTTATTTATTTATTTATTTAAATGGAGAAAAAACAGATACAAATTTACACTAAATAATAATAACAAGAAATATATTACCTATAATACAACAATTTGCATCCTCAACATTCTCTCTGAGTAATCGAGCGAAATAACTCTGCTATTTAATGCTATGTGTTGTGTTGTGTTTCTTCTTGCTTAAATAAATCTTTCTTTATCTTTATCTTTATCTTTATCTTTATCTTTATCTATTTAATGTTTACACTTTGAATATCTCCGTTATTTTTTGGTTAAATAAAAAAAAAAAATACGTGTCCAATATTTTTTAATAATCTACAAAACGGACTAAAAAAAAAAATTTAGGAAACTAGCCTATTAGCGGGGAATATTGCTGACCACTTCGGCAACCCGGTCGTCAAAACTCAAACGTGAGTTAACGTAGAAGTTTAGTTCGGTTATAACTGCTCGCAACATCTAGTTGTTAATATGTGGGTATAACATGCATCTACATTACTAATGGTGTACGGGCGCTTGGGCAGTCGTCAATAATGGGCACGGGCATATCGACGAGCGGCGGCCGCCGACGCTGGCGGCGGCTGCGCAGCATCTTCGCGCTCGTGTTCCGGCGGCGGCGGCGCCACTCCTCCCCTTAGTCGGTGCGCGGGGCCCCGCCTCCCTGTAGCCTGTAGTCGGCTCCACGTCTCCCCGCAGTCGGTGCCATTGCTATCGGTAGCCGGTGCCTCGTCTTCCTGTATACGGTGCCATACCACCCGGAACTGGCGCCACACCTCTCCGTAACCGGCGCCAAACCTCTTCGTAACCGGCACCACTCCAACCCGGATCCGGCGCTACGCCTTGCAGTAATCGGCTGATGCCAACGCCAACGAAATACAGGGTGCACTGACATTACAAAAGTTTTATGTAAGATTCTAAGATGCGCTGTCTAGTAAGTATGAACAACTTAGTGTGTTCTAACCCCATACATAAGGTCGCTGACTAAATATTACCACCCTTAACCCAACGTCTATATTTGTTTGAATATTTATGTTTCTGAAGTCACTTGAAAAAAATATCTTATTTTAAAATTTATGTGTACATTTATATTACATCTTTGCCGCCTTTTCGAGCGATGCGATTATATTATTATTATATTATCCATCCATATATATTTATATGAAAAATCACTAATTTTATATTGACAAAAACCAAAAAGGATGGACTTATACAAAGAAAGATTTTTCTGATAACCTTGAAAACGTAGCAGTTACGACTGATCAAATACAAAGGTGATGAAAGATCTTCTCAGCAGCGGTGGCCTAAATATTATTTAGATCTCCTATATTCTCAATTATTTACAGATCCAAATTAGTGAACAATAAAAAAAAAACATTTGCATTTATTCAATCAAAATTTTCTTTATTGTTAATTTCGAAAGATTTCAACTTAATTATTGTATTATTTTGAGCTGAAGTATCGATTTATTGGAGAATTATCGAAGCGGGTGTAGAGCGAAGTTTACACGAGTAGAAATAAAGCCATTTACAGTAGTATGATTTTAAGGCGCTGGCCACATTTAAATGGCGTCGGGCGCGGACATGGCACGGCCGGCTTCCTGTTCCATTCAATTTTCATAAAAAATGCATGGAAACAATTTGACATACGACTGTAGGAATGTCGTTGCTCGGAAATGGCGCGTCATAACCACGTCCGAGCAACGCCATACCACGTGGCCTAAATTGTGCTGTATTTCCAATGCATTTTGCATTCTTGAATGGAATAGGAAGCCGCCCGTGCCATGTCCGCGCCCGACGCCATTTATATGTGGCCTGCGCCACAAGTTTACGTGCTAATTTTGTTGATAAAATTTCGGCCTGATAAAAAGATGTAAAGGTGCGTATCCACTATGATCGAGGTTTAGCTATGTTCTGTTCTCGTCGCCTCCAATGGAGCGAATATGTAGGTCGAAATTTTGATAAACAAAAAATCGAAGTAAGATTCAACTAATACTGCTGTATGGTGATGATCATGATAGTTAATTTATTACTCGCATTTACCATAAAATGTATTCCTTAAGACACGGTACCTCTCTTGATGTATTAGAAAAAGAACCATGCTTCCTATATTGATTGTTATCTTATACATAGTATGTCAGTATATATGTAAAATATAATATCACAAACTTCACAGTGAACCAATAAAATATAATTTGTTACCTATCTGTATTACGATTGCCCGACTTGCAAACTTTTCATTTTTTTTACTTAAAAATTAACTTCTAAATTCGTTTGAGGACCAATTTGTGCAAATAAAATAGAAAGAACGAATGTTTGTGTACTTAAAATTTGCATATTATAAAAATGTAATGTTTAATCAAATATTATACGGTAAAAATAATTATTATTATAATACGTACCTCCCTAATGTGCAAATACATGGTATAACACGCGATGTCATTGGAAAAAAAAAACAAAAACTATTCCTCATTTACGTAGGTATATAATTTCATTCTAATCTTTATGTGACTTTACAAATTAATATGTTTTATGAGCATGTTAGTAAATTGGCCTAACCGATAATAAAGGCTTTTAGACGCAGATGTCTTCCGCATAAAGGAACCCGAGAAAGCAATAAACACAGATGTGTGTGTGTATATATATAGAGAAAATTATTGGCATAATATGTAATACTGTTCATAATGTTTTGAAATACATACATACATATATATCGTTTATTTGATGTGCGTTCATTAATTTAGAGTTTTGATGGTTATAGATTTGTAGACATAGTCGTTAATTTTTAGTGTTTTGTCGCGCCGGTTAGTTGCCAAGAATAGTAAAAAAAATATGTTCAATGAATGTTACAATATACGTATATCTATAATGGATAAATATGTTAAAAATATGTAATATTATTTGAGTCTTAAGGTTTGAGTATTGTTAGCGTCGCGTTGGTAAGTATACCGTTTTAGTAAAGTTTAATTTGTTCCATTTCTTGTTTAACTGTTTTACCATTCTTAAGTGTAAAGAATATAATATGGTAAAACAAAAATAAATGAAAAAATAAGGTACATAACTAAGAAAAGCTTTTTACGTACAATTTTTTTCTGAGTAATTTGTTCGCTGGTCAAACTTCGTTTGAAAACAAACCTCAGAGTACAATTTAGCCAAAATAAGTGAGAAAAATCGAGCTCTTCGTTTAATCTATATGTGAAAGAGACAGCAATAAGTATAATATAAATTATATTACTATAGTTACAATGTGTACATACCCCATTCGATGGGTACAACGTGGATTCCCTTGTGTTGTGAAAACAGTGCTCATTGTGTAAATATTCATTTACAAGCCAACTTAAAAATTAATACAATAATAGGGATGTTGACTACTATTGAAAATCAAAATTCTAATTAGTCCGTCAGTTAGAAAATAGAAAATCAATAGACACGTATTTTTTGATTTTTTTAAATAAATTAAAATATACAGAGATAAAGCGCATTAAAATTTAGGATGAGGAGGTCGTGACGTCACTAACCACAAAACCGCCATACAAACTGTCAGAATAGTGACGTCACGCGAAATTTCAACTCAATATATCGCCGTTATTTTTTGATTACGTAAAAAAGAAAAAATACGTGTCCAATATTTTTTAATCATCTATAAGACGGACTAAAAAATAAAAATTAGTCAACATGCCCATTCTATAAACTTCGAAGCGATCAGTAGGTAGCACATACGTAGGTCATTTTTAAACTTTTTAGTCTGGTGCATTTTCGTGTTTTCAAGTAGGTTTAATTTTTTGTTAAAATAATTAATAATGAATTAATTTTATTTAAATACTATTGCAATCGTTTCTGTTGTTGTTTCTGAAGAATTTTCACGTTTAGTAGGTTCCGCAACTTCAGCATGCAATAACTTGCAGATGAGTTTTTGGCAACAACATAAAGCAGTGAACTCCGGCAACTGATTTGAGTAAACAGCTTGAGAAAACACTCCACCTATACAATCCCTCCTCAAATGCCAATTAAACTTACACAAGCAGAATTTGTGAGGGTTGAGCGAAACTTGCTATTGCTCAAATCATTAGCCCGGGTTGAAACATACCCAGCTACATCTTTCATTAATACAATACCTCTTCAATAAATCCAAAATAACAATCGAATGAGTGGTTCATCTCCAACCCTTTCGACGTTCGCTGTAATAAATATTTACACATTGTGAACTCGGCAAAGTTCATTATTGTATGTACCTTAAGCATTAGTACGATACGCACAAATTATAGTGTAGTTGTTGTGGTTGATAGTTCGTGTGTAAAATGTTTTTTAAAAGAAATATAATTATAAAAACGATAATATTATTGAAAATTCGAATGTAAGCTATCCAAGATCGGAGTCGATACTTCTAAATTTGAATAGCCAAAGTGACATTCTACAATCGTTAATGTATAGAAAACTAAGGAACGAAATCGTTGTCACGTGGTCGCGCAAAATTAGAGTTTTTGACGAGTGAAAGCCGTACCGAAAACACGCGTGTCACGTTTGTCTTCGTTATTTCAGTCACTTTTCAGCATCTATTTTAGACCCTAAGCGGCCTGATCAGGAAACTGGCTTTCAAGATGTTTTAACTTGGGAAACAATCTAACATTGTCATTGGCGTTTCGCCATTATTGAAGAAGTGGATGTAGAGATTTTTATTATTATGAAACATTGTCATTGGCAAATTATAATTATATACGCCATTATTAAAGAAGAAGAAGATTGGACGATTTTACGTCTCCAGAGGGGTTATTACGTAACTTTTGTTTCTATCATTATTCGGTTGCAATCAAAAATATGACGGTTTTGTAATTACAACCCTCAGAAGATGCTTTAGTTATTTTTCTGAGTTACAACCCAAGTGGACAGACACCAGCGGGCTTGTCACCGAATTCAAACCGATCAGTGGTAGCACAAACCAATAATAATATTACGTATATTTTTGTCTTTTGGATTAAATCGGTATTTTGTTATTTTTAGCTTTTTAGTTTTGTGGTTTTGGAAGTCGGTTTTAATTTTTTTGTTTAAATTTTGTTTATTTCTCGCTTTTTAGTGGGTTGGTTACATATTGTCGACTAGCTGTGCCCCGCGGTTTCACCCGCGCGAATGAATGGTTTTTATACAACAACTTTTTTTCCCGACATCCGATTTCAATGAAACTAAGCCTATATGTAGCTCCAGGCTAAGCTTAATCTACCTGTGAAAACCGCATGACAACACCGCATGACAATCCGTTCAGTAGATTCAGAGATTATCGCGAAAAAACAGATAGACAGACAGACAGACAGAAAATATTTTTAAAAACCCTTTGTTGTGGTTGGTTACTTTTCGTTTATTTTTGTCAATTTTTGTTAAAAATATTCAATGTACAGTACTTATCGCGGATTCTACTTTTTTATTACAGTATAGATAGATTACTTAGTTTTCTATGTGTTAATGATTTTAGAATGGCAATATGGCTAGGGGCGCAGTGCAGTGTCGTACCGACTCGATCGACGGATACGAGCTTGCATCGAAGAGTTACATGATAAAGTTCCTATTGTTTTCACTTTCGCTGGTTTTGATGGCATTTGTTGTCAGCATAATGAAATTTGTTCAATGTTGACTTATCTAAATAAAATGTTTATTTATTAAGCTCTTTAAGTGCATGATTTACGTAGAATACATAAAGCAGTCGAGTGTGCCCGAGCTTATAAGCTAGTTCGGGATTTAGTGGAATCTTAAATCCCTTCTAATATTATAAATGCGAAAGTAACTCTGTCTGTCTGTCTGTTTGTCTGTTACGCTTTTACGCCTTCACGACTCAACCGATCATCATGAAATTTTGAACACACGTTGTCAGAGATACAGAGAAGGACATAGGGTACTTTTCATCCCGGGATTCCTGCGGGAACTCCGAAATTTCCGCAGGTGAAAGTGAAACCGCGGGGCTCAGCTAGTATTAAATACAGACGTGTATTTTTGACTGTGAAAACCAAAATTTTTATCAATGTTTTCATTGAAGGTCGTAGTAATCTTAGACTTCAACAGGGTCAATTCATTGCTTTAGTTTAATTTTGTGTTTATACCTACATACATAGTAATTGAAAAGGTATTTTTAACATAAAAGTGTTATTGATTTGTTATTATTATTGAACAAGATATTATTATAGACTCATGTAACATGAGAAGTTTCTCGGTTACTGATTTGGGTAAACAAGAGCGAGGAGGATTTATACTCACTGTTTCCAGTTTTCCACTCAATAAAGTATCCTGCGACGAATTTTGTTTGGGTTGAGTATAACTCAATGGCATGTAAATCAAATATCAAGATTTTAGCTGAATATTCTCAATCCAGAAACCGGAGATATTGAGTATTACAATACGAGCATATATGTATATGCAATGTAACAAAAATCTATAGCATATGTTATGAAATTAAGGTTTAAAGACAGTATATTTTTATTCGTCTTGCCCATGGGCGCTGGGCCTTAAGGTGCTCCTTCACCGCGAGCATTCGCGTGTACTGTAACGTTACAGATTTGAGCATTACATCAGTGAAGGAGGAGAACCGAACATTACAATGCGCACCACAATGTGTAATATCTTGATACAACTTGTAACATCAATGCGCTCCACTTAATGGAATCAACTAAAAGCTAATGCTCAAAGCCGAATCTATAATATTACATTACGTACACGCGAATGCTCGTCAGTCAGGGAGGTAGTATTGTAATGTAATGCTCAAAGTCGAATGACGTATAATATTACATTACGTGCGAATGCTCCCGGTGAGGGAGCACCTTTAAGGTCATTCAAGAATTGATTTCTTACACATTTTTGTACATGTGTAACATGTACATGCATTATTGGCATACATAACTAACATAAACCGCAGTACCCTTGTCTTTTAAGTTTCTCTGATTCTAGTAAGATTTAATTTAAATTAACATATATGTTTTAACTCTAGTCATTATTTTTTGTTGATAGTTTGCTTAATACGTTTTAACTGCCGATGATGCAGACGATACAATGATGCCAGAATAATGATTTGTGTACAGTAGTATATTATTAATAATATTGTCAGCGGAGTTGACGAGTTGTCAACGAGACGATATCGATAGTGAGAATATACTCTATCTGTGGGTCTGGTGAGAACGGATACAAGTCATAAAATGCTTAAGTTGCGTTTTAGTACTTGTATCCGTTCTCACAAGTCGTAAAATGCGTAAAGTTTCATTTTAGGACTTGTATCCGTTCTAAAAAGTCCTAAATTATGCATAATTGCATTTTAGGAGTTTTGTGCATTTTTACAAGTCCTAAAATACGTAAAGTTGCATTACCTACAGGATTTGTATGCGTTCTCACTAGACTAGAGATATTAACTGCTGAAAATTGCTAACTTAACCCTTAACAAATAAGCGGTACGTTATTTTCATTTCATTGTTTGTGTCATATTATTTTATTTGCTTTATATTATAACTGCAAATATCGTTAAATACGCGTACAGTGAGAGGCCATTTAAATTTATTTTGCCATGTTTCTTATCCCACCCTGCAATTTTTAAAGACAATTATTTGTTATAGTGTTTTATGTTTTTGGTAATAGAACTACTACTTTCCCACTTTTTTCTTATTTTAAGTAAACTTGAGTTTTTCTCATCGATATAATACAATTTATTCAAATTCCAGTTAACACAGTGATGTTAGCGCCACGCGTTATAAAAATCATATTATATAGCTGTACAGATATTTGATTAAAATACTAATTTTCTATATTAATTCTGCAGTATTGAAACATAATAGAAAAAAAAAAATACAAAATAAACAAGTGGTCGTGTGTCGCATTAGCAGAATTATTATCAAAAATTTGCACTAATTATTTTGCGTATTACGTAGGTATACTTACGTATTCTATTATTTAAAATAAAATAGTTTAGAACAAATGTTTTATCTTAGCGGGTGGCACTAGTTTCATCCCTACTACCTAGGGCATCAACTAGAGTTTGAGTTGAGTCAAACTCAACAGGATTACTTCAATTAAGAAAAAGGTGGGAATTGTTCACGATTAAGAATAAAGGTTAAGTAACATAACACCGATAGTAATGTTAGCATGTTATTGTTCGAGTGCCCGTAGTCATAATATTATTTATATAGTATTCGGAATTGACGCTTACCAAATGTAGTTAAATTTTAATATAATAATTGATATATTCCATAGAATAGTGTTAATTAAAGAGACTATAATGTAATTTGATTGAAATATTAAAGTTCTTACAGTGACGAATTGTACGCGCACACGCTATAAATATCATAATTACGCGTGTAAATGCTGTTTTTATGATAATTTGGTAATACAATAAAAAAAAACTAAGATTAAAAACCGACAAAAGTGGCTTTCGCATTTTTTGTTTAAACTTTTTGTAAAATGATGCAGAATTATTATCATATCGTATTTACCCTTACTTTGACATATTCTACTTTCGAGTTTGAATATCTTAGTATTGAGATATGGTTGTTTATAGTGGCTGTTGCTAGTTTGACCACTGTAAGAGTCCTAATAAAATAATGTCCCACGTAAGTGATTATTAGAATCTGTGTAGAGAAAACAAATCCGAAGGCCTGTTTGTATAATTGTTTTAGAATAAGTATAAATATTATTATTATTACTTATAAAATAAAAATAAAGTATTTTGTTTAAAATATATTTTTTATTTCTTATACTTACGTTGTTTGTTGTAAATTTTGTTTGAACTAAAAATATATTACTTAGTTATTATAATTGTATTTTGTTATTCGTAAAGTACCTACCTAATTTATAACACCAAATAGTACCTTTTCAGATTTGTAAGAGTAGTTATTGTGAAGGAAACTGTAAGCGGTGTACGTAGAAGAATATGTTGAATAAATGTCATGTTTTGAGTATATGTTGTTGTCTTTTATTTTTATCCACGAGAGAACGGAAAAGAAACGCCTGTAGTTGTGTTCCAGAAATTATTCGGAAAAACACTAAGTATAATCAGGAAAATGAGTGAAAGATGAGCAAATTGAGTTATTTCGTTCCAACCATAATTGTCCTAGTCCAGAACAATAGGTACCTGCCCGTAGATTTAGGAAAAGATACTTCACTATACCAAAGTATCACGCAATCCGAACATCGTCATTCGAACAAACCTATACATTTACCTAAATGCTACATTTAAAAAAGAAATTATACCTAGTATTTCAGAACAAATGTAATAAATATTGCAAGTTAAAGCATTTCTTTAGGTTAGGTACGATTGGGCATTACCTACTTCCCATAATTTTATCCTTATAAACTATTTATATTGAACATTATATACATATACATTACATACATTACATATTTATATTATACTGAACATGCGACAGTTGATCGAAAAGAGTCGTGAATTCAATGTACCGATGGCATTATGTTTCATTGACTATGCCAAAGCTTTCGACTGTATCAACTGGAGAAAAATGTTTGAGGTAATGAGGGAAATGGGTATACCTCAGCACCTTATATGCCTGGTACAGAACCTCTATCTCAACGGGACAGCAAAAGTGAGACTCGATGAAGAGGAATCCCTCCCCTTCAGGCCCAAACGCGGTGTACGCCAGGGATGCATACTCTCTCCCCAGCTTTTTAACCTAGTTGGCGAGCACATCATGCGAAGAGTGTTGGAAGACTGGGAGGGGGGAATCAAGATCGGAGGGCGCCTCATCAATAACCTTCGATTCGCCGATGACACTACTATCGTGGGCACTGACGAAAGTGAGCTGGCGGAATTACTGCGTCGGGTCGAGCTTGTGAGTGGCGAATACGGACTTCGCATCAACCGGGACAAGACGAAGCTGATGTTTGTTGACAGGGCAGGAAAGATGAAAAGAACGCTCGAACTACGTGACCTGGACACAGTGACTCAATTCGTCTATCTCGGGTCAATGATACGCAATGATGGTGACTGCGAGGCTGAAGTGATTAGGCGAGCTCAGATGGCAAAAGCCGCCATGAAGCGCTTGGAGAAAATATGGAGGAACAGAGGAATCGCTCGAAATACTAAAGTACGGCTGATGAAAGCACTTGTGTTCTCCATATTTATGTACGCTTCGGAGACGTGGACGCTAAAAGCTCGAATTCGGTCCAGGATCGATGCGTTTGAAATGTGGTGCTGGCGCAAAATGTTGGGAATTCCCTGGACTGCGAGAAGGACCAACGCTTCGATCCTGGCTGAGCTGAACATCAAGTCGAGACTCTCTACGGTGTGCATGAAGCGACTCCTACAGTACTTCGGTCACGTGACCAGACGAGAACCTGACAGCCTGGAGCGATTGATTGTTGTCGGGCACGTGGAGGGCAAGAGGGGCCGCGGAAGATCGCCATCGCGATGGACGGACATGGTGAAGGAGGCCACGAAGTGCAACATCCAGGCATCCATGCGCCAGGCGGAGAATAGGGCTGCCTGGAGAGCCCTGGTGAAACGTGTCGTCCAAAGTAGTCACGACCCTCAGCCATGAGGAATCGACTAAGAAGAAGAGAAACTATTTATGGGTCGCGCAATGATAGATATAGAATGATTTTATTTTCTTCAATATCAACGGTTTCAATTCCCGACTAGGATTATCTTCTATTTATGTACCTGTAGTATTGGTGTCATCGAAATTGGTCTTCACACTTGACGATTTTTCGCTATGGTTTAAGACTTCACATAATATTGAAAATCTCACCCTATATAAAATCTTAAGGGTTGGTACCTATAACGCGTTATTTCATAAGTGCGAGAGTGTTTCACCAATTAAATGATGTTTATAAACCCATCAGATCCATCAAGCGTGCTCACAGGTGCTCCGACTCGCTCACACAACATCCAATTGTCACATCCATCTCTCACTGGCATTTAATGGCGGCGACTGGATGTGACAATAAACACCCGAGCGGTCGTAAAATCGAGAGAGTCTGGTCGTATTTTATCCTTTTGTCGAGAACAGTTTCTTTATGTACGAGTGATGTTAGCACCTATATCTACCTACCTGTAGAGCATCCGGATCGAAGGACCAAAAATGTAGGGATGTTTGCTCCTATATAGATTTAACGTGACTGTGCTTGTCGTCACGGGTGATTCCGATGAGACGGAATGTGAAAGTAAAGTACTTATTGTGTTTGTGGCAGTCACCGTAGAACACACGTTGTATCTATTTGTCAACACCTTGATTATGACTTAGGGACTTAGGGTACTTTTGATCCCGGAATTCCCGCGGGAACTCCGATATTACAGCGGGTAAAACCGCGAGGCACAGCTAGTAATGCTATAAAACGAACTGTAGGTAGGTGCGGTCCACACAATTGAGTGTTATGTCACAATATGTACCTACTTAGTTTTAGCTAATATTTGTTGTGATAAATAATCGCTAAGTCTTTGATCAACTTTTAGATACCTATTTATAAATTAATCGTCAATTGTTTTGTTTTCTTTCACTAGATATTTCATTGATAGATATCTTAACAAACATTGAAATATATAGGTACCTATTAACGTAGAACTCAGTAAAAATAGAGTAAATCTCAACTTGTGTGCAATCACTCAATGATAATCTCGCATAGCAAATCTTTCTCCAGTTTCTTTTTTTGTTTAATATAATAACTATGTACAACGTGTTAATGAATTAACTGAAAACTAGAAAGTAGTTTGTTCAGAATCGAATAGGGATGTTGACTACTATTAAAAATCAAAATTCTAATTAGTCCGTCAGTTAGAAAATAAAAAACAATAGACACGTATTTTTTGCTTTTTTAAATAAATTAAAATATACAGAGATAAAGCGCATTAAAATTTAGGATGAGGAGGTCGTGACGTCACTAACCGCAAAACAGCCATACAAACTGTCAATTTAGGATGAGGAGGTCGTGACGTCACTAACCGCAAAACAGCCATACAAACTGTCAGAATAGTGACGTCACTCGAAATTTCAACTCAATATATCGCCGTTATTTTTTGATTACGTAAAAAAAGAAAAAATACGTGTCCAATATTTTTTAATAATCTACAAAACGGACTAAAAAATAAAAATTAGTCAATGCCCATTCCGAATCGATCGCACCATGTTTTAATACAAAGTTATAATTTTTCATTTTTACTAGCCCATGTCTAAATTGTTTATAATGCAATATTTGGCCCTACGCCGCTCGTAGCCAAAAAATCGGATCGGTCATTGACACGTAGGCGCGGGAGTATTGCTTGAAATTGCGTAGATAGGTCACCTCCAAACTAATGTTGAATACCTTTTAGACTTAATGTTTTCGCCATAATTTTACTATTGATCATATTATTGTTTATTTTTTAAATGGGGTGTATCAGGTTTTTGGTTAATTCATTAACAAGTTGTATAGGTACTTATACGCAGATAAATACTATTATAGTGATAACAACTTTACTAACTAACTCTTCCCGCGGTTTTACCTGCGTTAAATTTCGGAGTTTCCGCGGGAATGCGTTGATAAATGTACCTACTCTATATCCTTTTCTGTTAGAGTAAATCAATGGTTAGCCCTGATAAGGTGTATGCAAAACATGTTTAGCGGCGTACCTATAGTTTAGGCGTGAACGCGTAACAAAAAAACAAAAAAAAAAACATTTACATTTATAATAGTAAAGATTACATTCAAAGAGTAATTCAGGAAAGCTAGGGTTTTAAACAAATGATGATCTGAGCACTAATCTCGCGCCGACCCATCAGGACTTAATGAGCGTGAAACGGGGTGGATGTTGCCGCCTGTTGCGTCCTCCTTCCACGCGCCCTCTCCTACTTATCCCCTTTCAGGGACTGTATAGAATTCAACGCCAGTCCGGCAGTATGGTTACAGGCTTTGCCTTGCAGGCTTCTTGTCCGACGATTGTGAAAATATACGTACCGACTTCGCGTTTCCCGCGCTTTAGATTTGACGCGTTGATTGGAAGTTTTTAACAAAAACCAAATAGATTTCATGGAACTTTTTATATGTATTATCGTAACAACTTAAAAGAGACATTATTTTATTTAAGGTAGTAAAACTAGCGATAAACATCTACTTTACGTAAAAGTACTTTAACTTTAAAAGTGTTTTGCTTTCATAACGATTATGATATCTGACTAAATAAAACCTTAATAGGAGAAAATTAGGAAAATAATATATATTATCGAACTTCTTTAAATATTTTTATATAGGTAGGTAGCATAAAACAAAAAAAACATTTTTAAATTAATTTTGTTCGTAACGAATTGTAAATAAATACTGAAAAAAATGTTTCGCATGTGTTTCCCATTGTTTTTTTTGTTGGGCTCGACTCTGTCGACATCTGTGACGCCGGCACGAAAAGTTTTCAAAGTCGGAGTCCTAATGGCGTCCCACTTGGACTCTCCATTCGACTTAGAGCGCTGCGGCCCTGCAGTGGACCTGGCATTGGATAAGGTCAATGAAAAGTTCCTATCGCATCATGGAGTCGAACTACAGAAGGTGCAGGGCAGGTATTCACATACGTTTTTGCGCCCATATTCTTTACTATCTGCTCTCCTCTTATTTTTTATCTGGATTCTGACGTATTATAGATGACCTAAGTTTAGTCAGCCACTTACAATACTATATATAAATATACTGGCATTTTAGCATCCCTATATCTAAAGTGTAAATCTTCAAATTCATAATGCTCTACTGAAAAATCTTTCTTAAAGTTCTCGAATCGATGGATGTTATTTGCTTGAGTCACAATCTATAGGATGTGCTCCTGGCGCCAGACACGTAATATTTCGTTACTAACAAACTACTGCACTTTTATTTATTTACCAAAGTACAAAACACAGATTACATGTCCTTATAACACACACACACAGTCCTTGCAGATTTATATTTACCTATTATTATAGATTTAGGTAATGATCGATTTAAGGCATTCCCAGCACTAGGAGAAATCAGCGTGTGGCGCTCAGAGTTAAGGCTACCAAAACATGACTGTGAGAGGGTAAAATTCAAGGCTGGATTGCGTTCCGGGCCGAAGTCGAGGGAACGTAGATAATAGATATGGAACTGAAATATTAAATACTTATACCTACTATACTTATAATTATATTATATCTTTTAATTTAGGTACCTCATTATTGTACCTCCATTTATTGACTACTAATTAATTAATAACACAATCTTCATCATTTGATGATTTACGTAGATACCTACAGGCTACAATGTATTTTTCCATCAATGATCTTGAAGTTCGATTTTTCTCTATCACTTTGTTCGCATCTGTAAAAGTCAAAACAGATATTGGTTGATTAATTATTTATTTTAATATAGAGCGTTGATTATATTAATATGACAGAAAATCTATTCTATACATATATAAAATGCTTTGTCCTGAATGACTGATGGATCAACAGTAACACACAGCCTAAACCGCTGATCGTAAAGACCTGAAACATGGAGGGTGTGTTCTTTGTATGACGTAGGCATCCGATAAGAAAGGATTTTTTTTAATTCAACCCCTAAGGGGATGAAAAGGGGTTGCAAAGTTTGTATGGAACAATTTCGCGGGAACTTCGAAATTATCGCGGGTGAAACCGCGCGGCTCAGCTCGTATATTATAAAAATCTCGTGACGCATTGTTTGTTTGTTTTTTTTTTATGTCATAGGGAGCAAACGGGCAAGTGGTACACCTGTGTTATCGAACTCCTCCGAAAAGCCTTGACAGATTTTTATGAAATTTTCTGTTAAAAAGATTTTTACTTTGAGGTTCCTGCTGGAATTCCGAAGCTCACGCGGGTGAAACCGCGGGCACAGGTATAATTTAATATTTTTCGCGTGGTGGATGTGAAATGGATTTGGACTCGTGATTTGGACCATTAATAAGTATAATACTGACAAATACTGTAATCTTGAAATCTAGAATTAATATAGGTACGTATGTACTTGTAGCTGTTGTCCTAAATAAACGAAAAGAAAAAGAATATATAGATACATAATGTACATAGACATACTGTCTTTGATGTACGTAGTAAACGTAATATAATATTATTATGTAGTTTTATTGTTAAAAAAGGTTATTCAACTCTGCAGAAATCTTACCTATTATTTGTCCCTCGTTACAATACACCTGAGCTGGGCATCTAAGTGCAAATAACACTTTACAGGTTTTCTTTGTATAAAGTAACACAATTGAACAATGATTTCGACAGAATAATAAACGATAGGACAATAGAGTCGCAAAATTTTATAGACTATCTAAGTACCAACCTAGGTATATACCAATTTATTTTGGTAACACAAAACAAAATAAATAAGGTTGAAATCTATATACAAAAATAAATCCTTATTGGTCACGGCATTTATGCCAAAATTTACGCGGGTAAAATCTCATGATATTTTGCATAGTATGCACGTTGTCAGAGGTACCTACAAAGAAGTACTTAAGGTTCTTTTTCCCTAAAACTCCCGCGGGAACTCCGTGAGGGAGGCTCCGTGGGTGAAGCCGTAGAACAGCTATAGTATTAACAATAAAATTATTAGTAACGTAGGCAAGATACGAATCCACATACCTACCAGACGCGGATCTATGGGGGGCAGTGCGTGCACTTGCCCCCCTGACAACTAAAGTAGGTACTTTATTCCGACCTTAGGAAATATCTGACCCTGTATATTAATAAAAATTCGTCGTGCAATCAAAATTGTACCCACATCAACCAAATCCTAAATCCGCGCCTGGTACGCAGGTACAACGTAGCTAAGATATACATACTATACCGTCTACTACAAGACCACTTATGTTCTCAAGTTGTTTTACAATTTACTTTTATTATGCTTTCCCGCATAATATACCTATATACGTCGGTATTTCACCCCTGAGATTACATTTTCCTGTCATAAATAGTTTTTATTGGTTTTATAGTCGTTTGCAGCATCTGAATTAATGCAACGATTTCCGCCTTCCACGGTATATTTTCGTTACACGTTCGTTATAAATAGGTGAGAAGTTTCCGTTTGTGTCGTCCGAAGTAGTAAGTATAGTAATTAGTAGATAATATAGTAGACGGTGAAGATAAAAAAAATTGCTATAATGTCATAGTCCCGGGAGAAACCTGAACAATATGTTCGTGTAATTTCGTATGGAATAAACTTAGCCCGCTTTACTTCTCTGAGCATGGCTTTTGTGTTGTTGTGAGTTTTGAATTATAAAAAACAATATAAAATCTCGTGACGTGAAATATAATTCTCTCCACGTGTATATTTTTACCTTCCAAGTTCCAGGTAATCTTAATAAACATTTTTTTATCGTGTTGTAAGGCTCTAATAACAGTGGAATAGACACTCGAGAGGTCTATTGAGCTAACACGATTAATCGCAATTAAGAGTGATTTTCTGCCTAAAGTACTTTACCTGTATTATTCAATTTTGTCTTTCCTGAAAAATAAACTGCTTTAAAACGACCTTTTTAACAACACAAATAGGTGTTGTTAGAAAGGTCGTTTTAAAGCATTAGGTAGGTACTAGGTAGATCCTTAAAGTTCATGATGTTTTAGCCAATGAGTAATGTGATGTCGTCATTAAAATTATATATATTATATTATATATTATACTATAGCTATGTCCCGTGCGTTTACACCGGCGATGGGACTCCGTCCCTGCGGATCTGTCCCATACAAACTTTGCCCCCCTTCTCCCCCCATAAGGGCAAAATTTCGGAAAATCCATTCTTATCGGATGCCTACGTCATACAAAGAACACACCCTCCAAGTTTCAGGTCTCTATGATCAGCGGTTTAGGCTGTGCGTTGATCCGTCAGTCAGTCATTCAGGACAAAGAATTTTATATGTCTAGATATATTGAATTTACGAGGATTCTATTGTTTATACAGTATGTACGTACGAGTCACTACTCACTCGTATTTAATTCAGAATAATTTCAGTCTATGGAAGACACATTTATTAATTATTTATTATCTCCCGGCGTATCTCTATTGAATATAGATTGGGAGGATATAGATAGAATATTATAGAACGAGATTTTTGTTTAATTTTGTAATTTTTGTGCCACTATTCACTGATAACATTTGTCGCCAGCTGATTTTGAACTGATGAAACTGAAAAGTTGCAGTAGTAGGTACAATCAATTGAACTTTTAATTGAAATACCTAGGTAGGTACTGAGAATAGACTGATTTTCGCACACAAAACCATTCATCACTCATGACAAAACCAGGAGCGTCTTAACCATATGCGGCGGTAGTTGGGTAAGGTAACTAGGTAGGTACGATGTACCACCAGATTCATTCAGATGTTGATCGCCCGGCTGGTATGGCGCCCGGGTGCTGCCGCACCCAGCGCTCCTATATGGGAAAGACGCCCCTGGACAAAACATTCGTTCATGGAATAAATGCCATTTAATCACGTATTTATAATTTAACTAGCTGGTCCCCGCGGTTTCATTTGCGGAAATTTCGGAGATCCCGCAGGAATTCCGGGATAAAAAGTATCCTATGTCCTTCTCTGTATCTCTGACTACGTGTGTACAAAATTTCATGATGAGAGAGCCGTAGATCCGTTAAGACGTGAACGCGTAACAGACAGACAGACAGACAGAGGTACTTTCGCATTTATTTATTAATAGGGATAAGTTATCGTTTTCAAAATTGACAATTCTGGGAACATATTAGTACTTAAGATGGACGACAAAGTTTTGCAAAGTACATGAGCGTTTGTACACGCCGCGCGCCGTGAGTGCCCCGCCTACATTGCCTCTCATATACCATCACTACATAGTATAAAACAAAGTCGCTTCCCGCTGTCTGTCCCTATAAGATCTAAATCTTTAAAACTAGCAACGGATTTTGATGCGGGTTTTTTTTTAATACACTAGCTGTGCCCCGCGGTTTCATACGCGTGAGTTGCGGAATTCCCGCAGGAATTCCAAAGTAGCCCAATGTATTCCTTATAAAGCAATGAAAATCCCGTCAATATTGGTCCAACCGTTTTGGAGATTCATCCGCATGAGTTTCGGAATTCCCGCAGGAACTCCTAACTTCTTTTGTATAAACCTTGTCCTGACAATAACGAACACAAAAAAAAAACAATTATCCAATTTGGTGCAGTCGTTTGGAAGTTATGCGCTTAGCAACACATTTGGCGATTCATTTTTATTATATAGATAGAGTGATTCAAGAGAAAGGTTTATACGTATAGTTTATCCTCGAATTCCCGCGGGAACACCGAATTTTTTTCAAAGCAACCAAAATATAAAAAAAAAATATAATATGAACAGTTTATTAAATAATATAATATATATGTTTTTGTCTATGGTTTGTATGATGTATATCTGTTTTCCCGCCAGCTACCCGTCGTGCTCGGGCGCCAAGGCCCCCGGGCTGGCGGCGGACATGCACTTCAAGGACGGCGTCATCGCGTTCATCGGGCCGGCGTGCGCGTTCGCGCTGGAACCGGTCGCCAGGCTGGCCGCCTACTGGAACACGCCCATCATCACCGGCATGGGCGATCAGGTTTACCACATTTATCTATATATAAAATGCTTTGTCCTGAATGATTGATGGATCAACGCACAGCCTAAACCGCTGATTGTAGAGACCTGAAACTTGGAGGGTGTGTTCTTTGTATGACGTAGGCATCCAATAAGAAAGGATTTTTGAAAATTCAAACCCTAAGGGGATGAAAAGGGATTGCAAACTTTGTATGGAATAATTCCGCGAGAATTTTGAAATTCTCGCGAGTGAAACCACGCGGGACCGCTAGTCTACATACATGTTGTTACATCGTCATCATCATATCAGCCGAAGAACGTCCACCGCTGGACATGCCCCCCCAAGGATCGCCACAACGGCCGGTCCTGCGCTTCCCACATCCAATGGCGTCCCGCAACCTTCACTAAGTCGTCAGTTCACCTCGTAGCGGGTCTACCCACGCCGCATCGTTCGGTTCGTGGTCGGCAGTCGTCACTCAATATAGTTGTTACAGTCCCGGGGATTATAAGATAATAATAATATTCAATATATAATATACAGGCTGTAAGGCTAAACGAGGGACTTATTGAAAGGAGGCTGGGTGTTCAGTATATGATTCTAAACTCAAATATGTGAAAATTTTAATTAAAATTATTTTTTATAGTAAAAAAATGCGCAAGTTGCCGATGCGCTGACTCATTGCCCTAAGACTCATTCAACGCCTCTACTTTGTCCAAGTTTTCTCTATTATTTGCCAGTCTTTTTTATTTATTTATATTTTTTTAGTTAAGTTAAGCATAAGTTATCAAGTCTCTTTTAGTTTAACGTTTAGTACGTAGTATATATTTACTCTGAGGTTTAATTAAGTCTCTCGTTCAACTGTAGGAAGATCTGTTAAAAAAGTAAAAACCTATAAATATTTAAAATTTCTTCTGATACACATTTTCTCTTTATCAAAATTCAACTCAGTCTTTGAAGAAATAAGAGCGGAAACCCGGGAAACAAAAATAAAAGCGGTAATAAACCACGGATGTTGTCTTTATAATTCCCTTAAACCATCACAGACGAAGCAAGAAAAGAACGCGTATTTTTTTCTTGCTTAATTGAATCCCGAGGAAATTAAAAAAACATCCTCCGAGAACAGTTAGTAAATTGAATCGCCAAGAAGCCAATCAGTGTAATCGCTCATGTCAAGAGTGTCGCTCTCCGTTGCGTAAATTCTGTTCAACTTCAAGAATGTTCAAGAATGTATATTAGTGAGATCAATCACGCAGATATTGCGTCCGGCCGTGGTATTATGTATGTAATGTAATATATGTATGACAGTGTATTTGTAGCCAAATATATCTACGCTGTGTAGGTAATTTTAAACATGGCATATTCAAGCTCTATAAATCATGCTTTCATGTAAAGATTTTATTTAAATCTCCTTAGCTGTTCGTCCGGCACCCGTTTAATAACTCCCAACATATCGGGTATTTTTAATCTGGTGCAACAAGGAGTCCCCTAGGGAATCCTGAAAATCACATCAATATCTAAATATTACCTATATACAGGATGTCCCTTAAATCGACGTCAAGCCAGAACCAGGTGATAGGCTAAGTCATAACAGCTGTTAACAGAAAAATATAAAAATCTTTGCTTTGCCTATTTAAATAAAAGAACAGTCATTGAAAACTGACGAAAGCAATAAGTTTGAAAACTTCATTGGCAAAAACTTAAATTTTAAGCAGTAGTTTTCAGAAACACTATTCAGGATTATACAATAAGAAGAAAATTGAAAAATAAAGGTTTGTAGCAACAGGAGTTAAAGACCGTCGCAGGGAGTAAATTTTAATAATTTTTATAAATTTTAAAGATTATTTTTGTAGGTACGTTTTTCTATTAAGCTATAACCGGGTGATAGGTTCTGGCATGACGTCGATTTACGGAACACCCTTGTATACCTAATATGGAATAAAAATCTTATATTATTTTTATTTTTAAAAATAAATTAAAATCGACATAATACATTCGATATCGCTTCGGCTGCCATCGAAACCTGTATTGTCGTAATACGTAGTAGGAGCTACAAAGCTCGTAGCGCGTAGCCTCTTGTCGTAGCAGTTGTGAAGCGACAGGAATTAAATACATCCTACTAATATTATAAACGCGAAAGTTTGTAAGAATGTATGGATGGATGGATGGATGTTTGTTACTCTTTTACGCAAAAACTACAGAGTGGATTTAAATGAAACTTTAATTATATAGCTTATACATCAGATTAACACATAGGGTACTTTTCATACCGGGACACAGAAGGAACATTGGGTACTTTTTGTCCCGGAATTCCTGCGGGAACTCCGAAATTACCGCGGGTGAAACCGCGGGGCACAGATAGTAATACATAATTCTAAGAACAGAATGGCCAACTGTCGTTGAATATCATACTTTCTTATAAATTCATCTATTGTATATATTATTTTATAAATATTAATCATAATAATTTTAAGTCCGCCTTTTATATATTTAAATAAATTTGCAGGTTTATGATATAAATACATTTTTCAATATCTAATATCTATAAATAAATATTACTTTTGTGATCTTGTTATTTACATCTTGTTATTTAATATTCTTGATCTGTAACTGCAATAACTACGTGCTACGAGAATTCGTAGCAATGAGCGTAGTTAAATGCTACGTCTTTTTATTTGATAGTTTGATACGACACCTTTTTATGAAATAGCTTAGCGTTAACTTTCATATTTATTTTATGATAGTTTTACGCAAGAATAGAGCGACGTTACGACATTAACTCTTCCTTCGAGGTTCCAACCGCGTCAATTTTGAAATTTCTTTGGGGAATCTTTGTTTAGAAATACCCTAAACCGAGACCTAAATTTACTGTCAACCCTATGATACTAAATATATGTATAGCTATTTCCTACAGTTCCCTCTGAGGAAATTACGGGACTCCTTTCTGAACTCATTCTTCTTCTATCCTTAATTAGGGATAGTGTGTTTTCTTATCAGTTTTAAATCAGTTCATCAGTTCCAGTTATGAAACAATGAAAAGATAAGAATAAATTCATTTACCTACTCGTGCAAAAATTTCAAGGGATTGGGCATTACTGTTGTTCTGATTGTGTTATTTATGTTTATGATAAATGATTTCGGGAATGTGTAAACAGGGGTATATATATAACGTGTCGTTTGCTATCGACACAATATTGTTTATTGGAGCCGACGGGTGGATATTACGTCTGTCATCGCGTCACACGCTCCGCCGAATGCGACTCGTGTGTTGTGATATGAAACTCGCTCGCCCGTTGTTAATGTCAACAGGCCGCACTCAGAGTCGTTTTAATAATTACTTAATTTTAAGTTAAAGATTTAAAAAAAAAAACTGCCGCACTCAGAGACGTACACTAAATTAATGTCAATTGGCATTTAACTAAATTTAACATAATTAGTTAAATGCCACTAACATTAATAATAATGAATGAATAGATTTAAGTAATCATTAAAACGACTCTGAGTGCGGCCGTAAGTAACACATTTACCTGCGACTCTCAAAAACGAATGAAGAATAATAAGTACTACTACGTAGTATATATTATTATTACTCTGTGATAGTACCTAATAACGAAATAGTTATTATTAGGAGATCTTGTAAAACAACATGAAGTGGGTATACCTACTTAATCGCGATACTTATCTACTCATACACCAGCTGCCATTGAAAAAAAATCTTGTCTAAAAAGGAAAACCGTGTCAATTTGGACAGCAAAATATTTGCCTAAGAAGGGCCTTTATTAACCGACTTCCAAAAAGGAGGAGTTCTATGTTCGATTGTATGTATGTTTTTTTTTTTATTCGAAGACGGTTGGACCGATTTGGAAAATTCTTTTTTTGTTTGAAAGGGTATACTTCCAATTAGGTCCCATTGCCACCAAGTCGGCATCTGACGATGGGATTTTGGAGAAATCGAGGGAACTCTTCAAAAATTATAGGCATACCTATAGCGATTTTGGTATTTTTTATAGTAAATCGGTCATTTGCTTTTGGAAAGCAATATTTGAAGAAGTGGAACTGATGATGAAGACCGCAGATGGTCATCGGAACTACTCAACAATAATACGTATTTCACGGGTCCCGATTGAAGCGATTTCAAAAATTGTTCTTTTGTTTGAAAGGGGATACTCCCAAATTAATTCCATTGTCACCAAGTCGAGATCTGATGAAGGGATCTTGGAGTAATCGAGGGAACTCTTCAAAAATTAAGGTAAACCTGTAGCGATTTTTGTATTTTTTATAGTAAATCGTTTATTTACTTCGGAAACAAAATTTGAAGAAGTGGAACTGATGATAAAGACCACCGATGGTCATTGGAACTACTCAATAATAGGTATTTCACGGGTTCTGAATCGTTAACTTTAATATGGTTTCTAAAAAAATTATGCCCGTCACAATGTATATGGTGAAGTGCAACTGATGGTGATGTACTAGGAGAACTCCTCAACAATTAACGTCCCTGCGTTGGGAAAAGCAATATTTTGTAAAAGGTGATGAGCAGTTGACATTAGGCTATTGTAACTTAGAGAAATTACGAACTAAGTCACTTAAAATCGAAAAATAAACAAAATTTTAACAAAAAAATTAAAACCTACTTCCAAAAACACAAAACTAAAAAGCTAAAAATAACAAAATACCGATTTAATCCAAAAGACAAAAACACACGTAATATTATTATGTGTTTGTGCTACCACTGATCGGTATGAAGTCGGTGACAAGCCAAATATGGAGTAGGTAGATTGGCTAAGTCCACTCCCGCCACGAGCTCGTCGTGAGCTGAACAACCCAAGAGGGCAGACGTAAGCGGGCTTGTCACCGAATTCAAACCGATCAGTGGTAGCACAAACCAATAATAATATTACGTGTGTTTTTGTCTTTTGGATTAAATCGGTATTTTGTTATTTTTAGCTTTTTATTTTTAGCTTTTTTTTGATATCACTATTTATAGGCCGAGACATTTTGGGTTGGAATTTGGCTTTTTGACACTTTTATATTTTTGTGTGATTAATGTAGAGTTGAAGGAAAAATTTACAGGACAGTTTTCCTTTTGGCAAAATTCGCTATCCCAAGAGTGTTTTTGGTTTACTTACTTAAAAAGTGATTTTCCCGACCGAAATTATCAATTAGCCAGTAGTTAATTAGTGCTCTTAATGCTTAATTGATTAAGCAAACAAATTGCGACCGGAAATCACTGGCTATTATGTGTTGGTAATATTGCTAATTGATAAAGTAAATGGTATCTATATCAATAAAAATGAATGGCTCAATGTGTTGCTAGGCGCAAAATCCGAGGATCCACTGGATCGATTCGGATTTTTTTTTAAATATATTTTTTAGTCTGCGGAAGATTCTTATTCAGAGAAAAATTAAAAAAACTCTTATGTGAGTTTGTTATGCTTTTACGCCTACTCAAGTGATCATTACGAAATTTTGCATACACGTTCTCAGGGGTGCAGAAAACATATAGGGTATACTTTTTACACGGGAATCCCGGCGGGAACTCCAAAAGTAACGCGGGAACAGCTAGTTATACATACATATAATATGTTTTATTATGTATATTAATTAGTGCGTAACACTTACGCCCTTGTGCAAATAGCGGTTCAACAACAAGCGATGTTTTCGTATGCATAACATGGTCGGGTGGTGACAGAAGTATGGTCAATTAATGAGGTCACTCTCCTCAGGATAAATCAAGCATCGCATCAAGCTCAAGCTTTGCTTAAAAAACATGAATTAGGAACTTAATCCTAGTACTTTCTTATTCAAATCAAAGATTTACATTTACAAGAGGTTTACAGTAAAAGTTTACAAAACACCTCTCTCGTTTATACCACAGATAATAAAATACTATGTTTATACCACGGATTATAGTAACGATAAAAACTTCTAATCATCTTTATATAATTACTAGCTGTCCCGCGCGATTTCATCCGCGGTAATTTCGGAGTTCCCGCGGGAATTCCGGGAAAAATGTAGTCTATGTCCTTCTTTGTACCCCTGCCAGTAGTTTACGGTGATTAGCTGTTCCCGCAATAATTCCGGAGTTCCCGCGGGAATTCTGGGATAAAAACTATCCTATCTTTTAAGTTGGACCATATTATAAATGGTTACAAAATTTTATCAAAATCCTTTCAGTAGTTTCGGAGTCCATCGCGGACGAACAACGTGACACGTGATTTATATATATTAAGATAAGATAATAATACATTGGGACAAATACACTACTAGTATTGTAGTATTGTGGGGTGCATATCTACGCCTCACGACATACGAATATGTTGTGAGGGGTAGATGTGCACCTCCGGCTAGCTCCAATAAATAAAAATAGATGGATTTTTTGATTTGATTAGGTTATCAAATTAAAAAATATAAAATACATCAATTTTGAATTAAAAAAAGAATCACAAGACGTAGAATACAAAAATAATAGATTTAAAAAATAAAAAGTATTAAAAATGAGGCAGGATATCCACATAAAAAGTTCCACATGTGGAACCTCTCTAGAAACTTAGTTTAGTAATATGATTAATTATATTATTTTCAATTTGAACGAAAAGGGACTAGCGAAAGAGCAAAAGGTCGAAGTTGAGCGTCCTTTTAGATACTAATAGTCTTAATTAAAACTTAAATTTGACTCTTTTTGAAACAGCGAAAGTCATTATAACTTGAAAAGATTTTGTGAACCTTTTCAAGTAATTACTTTGGAATAATTGGTCGGCGGCGGTTCAAGTGAATACTGCATCGTGGTGTTTGTACAACACATTCCCAACTGAAAATGCAAATTTTGTATTCTTGCAAACAATATTACCTATCAGTATAAATATATATTAAATATAGTAGGTAGGTACCTACTGAAACTCTCGCTTAGCCCTTCCCGTTTCAAATACTCAAAGTTTGCCATTGTCTTATATATATATAATTTTGTGAGATATAAAAGGATTAGTGTACATTTTCAAATTTCACATGAAAATGTCTTATGAAAACAAAGCTTAAGTGGATCTCGTCAAAATTTCCTGTAGATATACAAGGTCAATGAAATACCTAGAGGGAGGCTTCTCATCAACACCTCGTGTGTCTCAGTAGATTGGATCAAAGGATTATCATGAAAATGCTGCCATAGAATATTATCTTGTTATAAAGGTGACAGGTAGATTGATAGAATCAGGTGTTGGAATCAGCAACAGCTCAACCTGTCGGTTTGAAAATATTGTAATCAGTCATAAAGGCTATCTATGTAAAAATATGAGGTCGCTATATCCTGTAAACTTCGCTGCTTACCGACATAATTATACAACGTGTTAATGAATTAACTGAAAACCTGATACACCCCATTTAAAAAAATAAACAACAATATGATTAAAATATATTTTATGTTGAAAAAGTTTATACTTTAAAAGTTATTCAACATTAGTTTGGAGGTGACCTATCTACGAAATTCCAAGCGCTACGCCCGCGCCTACCGGTTCGAATTTTCTTGCTGCGGGTGGAGTACGCGCCAAATATTGTATTATAAATAATTTAGACATGGGCTAGTAAAAATGAAAAAATATAACCTATATTAAAACATAGTGCGATCGATTCGCTAGTTGATTCCGAGCAAACTACTTTCTAGTTTTCAGTTAATTCATTAACACATTGTATATTGTAGCAGGGGTATCCGAGCAAGAAGTGTTGTACCACAGTTCTCTACTGATATAAAACTATTTACTAGGTGGCCATTCTCCTTTATGGGATTAGAAGGCTTAAAGTTTTCATTTACTTTGTGAATTAACGCTGGAATCCCGACACTATTAACATATCCCTCGTCACATGAGATTCAATCAGTAAGGGACCGCCTGCAGTAATTTCTAATTGAAGCATTTCTAAATTCGGTACAATCGACAACAACGTTTTTATTTGTTTTTCATATCTGTTTTCCTTTAATTATTTCAAAATTATTTTAGGTATCAATAGTATAGAAATGAACCTGATATTTTAAAGCTGTCCTTATTATCCCTACTAATATTATAAAGAGCAAAAGTTTGTGAGTTTGTGACTTTGTAGGAGGTTCTGGATCTACTGAACCGATTCTTTCAGATCTGGATCTACAGAAAATTCTTTCACTTATAGGAAGCTACAGTGATCTTGAGTGTAATAGGGTACTTTTTATTCCAGAATTCCCGCGGGAACTCTGAAATTACCGCGAGTGAAACCGCGGGGGTCAGCTAGTATTATTATAAAAACAAAATTCACCCTCTGACTTATTCGGAAAGAGCACAGCTAGTCAATAAATATGGAAGAAGAAATTATAAATTGTATTGATGCAATAAGTAAAGGAAAAAGTTAACCAAAGCATTAGACTCTATCACGTCACTTATGTAATAGCTGACTCCTTCAAACGAAATAAAAAAAAACCTTTTTAGGAAATACCTACCAACTTTAAGACAAGCAAAACTGTTTAAAAATTTAATTTAATTTATATAAATCTTATCCACCATTCCAATTTCCAAGTCGAGAAGTAATAACCTCGGAACTTACTGAGTGACGTTTGCATGACCAAAACCTATATCACCACGGGCCGTTTCGTTGCGTATTCACTATTCATTTGTTTATTTATAGAAACCCTGTTTGTCTTTTGTCATTTCAAGGGTGCAAACAAATCAGAGTGAAAGCTTCACTGTACGTACATAAGATAAGATATATAAGAGACCATGTATTATGTACGTAGGTAATGGAATGGTTACCCTTTAAACGTCGAACTTGGCATTGAGACACCTCGACTTGATTGAATTGGAGTGTAATGATGCACAGACGCACAGTGGATATGTGAGATATTTAGGTATTAGCATTGTTTTGCGGCACGCTACCTATCGTATTGTGAGAGGTTTCAATTATATAGGTTAAAACTTAAAAGTTGATACAATATGCATGAGCATTTTAACTTTACATCCTTGTATTTTCTAGTCCCAGTGATATTCTTTATTACTCATTTTAAAGCTTAAACAATTTTCATTTTAAAGTGCATAAAGAAGTATAACTTCAATAGAATACCCGTTATTGATAGGTAATGGTATTGTTCGGTAGGTAATTTTATTTAGATTTACATAGAAGCAGTGATATGGAAGAGTTTATCAGATATCGGAGAATAAAATAGCGACTTATATGGTTGTCAAAGAATAGTAGGTATAGTTAATTACTTACCGCCGCACTCAGAGTCGATTTTAATGATTACTTAGTTAAGTATAGATTTTTAAAACAAAACTGCCGCAATCAGACAAGTTTAATAAATTAATGTTAATTGGCATTTAACTTATTATGTTACATCTCGTTAAATGCCAATTAATATAAATTTACTGAACGTCTCTGATTGCGGCAGTTTTGTTTTAAAAATCTATACTTAACTAAGTAATCATTAAAGTCGACTCTGAGTGCGGCGGTTAGTATATCAAATTTAATTGATTTTTTAATAATTAACACAACAAATCTCTATAGTTTTTTTTTCTGTCTAGATAGATCGATATTTTATTCTCTCTTTAAAAATCCTTTAGTTGGAAAATGTCTACTTTCCAAAAGGCCCATTTTCCTATAACGGCCATAAATAGATCCACAAAAGAAACGTACCTATATATGAATTGGAAATAATATTATTTGAAAAGTATAAAATCGTTTTTTTTTTTAAGTCGATTAAAAAAGGATTGCTTCCACATTGTTACAGTGAAAACAAGTTACAGTGAAAACAATTTTTACTTTATTTTAACGTTATTTTTCCCGTTAAAACCAGTTTTACTCTAAATATTTTATGTATAATAGGCTTACAGGTATATTATGTAGGCTTATCTAAGTATATTATTTTGACTTAAGTATATTATGTTCGTCAAAATTGACGAAGCCTACTTAATAATAATGCTTCAATAGACCCTTTTAACTAATTGTAACTAAAAAGGTGGTTTCCACTTTGACATAGATACGTTAAGGGTAACGAACGTTATATTACCTCATTTAAAATCATTGTGAGGTTTCGTGTACGATCATAGTTTCAATATAATTTAGTGAACAGGGGAGAATAATACCATGTCGTACATATGCGTAATAATTTGCTTGTGTTATCAAATTTTATCATAATTTCAGTCGAAATTGCTTATCATTTCGTATTAAAAATAATTACTATATATTATAATTATGATAGTGATAAATATTCCAAGTAAACTATAGGTAATGGTAGGTAGGTATATACCTACTGCCATGCAATAAAAACTTTACTCCCCCTATTTGCACCCTCTTATAGGTATATCCTACTAATATTATAAATGTGAAAGTGTGGATGTTTGGATGTTTAGATGTTTGGATGTTTGTTACTCAATCACGCAAAAACGACTGAACGGATTTGAATGAAATTTGGCATGCACGTTTTCAGAGGTACAGCGAAGGACACAGGGTACTTTTTATCCCAGAATTCCCGCGAGAACTTCGAAATTACCGCGGGTGAAATCGCGGGGCACACCTAGTACCTAATAATTATGTAGGTATGTACCTACATATCGGCAAAAACTGAGCAGCTAAGTTAAGTTGTATTATTGCAGATAGATGCGTTTCTAAAGGTCATTCACCCGCGTAAACCAACGTTTTTGATAAGGTTTTTCTGCGATTTATCCGAGTTACATATAATAATATATATATATTGTAATGGGTATTAGACGATGATAATAATTGATCTCTTGGAAATGGCTTTAATACTTGAACATTTTTACTTTTCAAGTTTATCTTGATATATTTTCTACTTAACAACACTTGCCCAGACTTCTTCCGCGATATTAAAATGAACATTTTTAACTTTTTTTGTGTGTAGTTTTTTAAAGTCAGTTTTGTTTTATTTTTGTTGAAATTCATTTTTCGTTTGTTCCAGCCACCGTCAGAAGGAGAATTAGCAGCTCCAGTGGGTGTTCTCAGTCGGATGCATAGATTGAGGAACTTGCGTAAAGGCACTAGGGTGGGTGCCTAAGTCATGTTTTAGTATTTCGTTATAATGCATTTTATTAACTTTTAGTTAAAGTATAATTTCCTTCGCAGCCTCAAGTGCTTTTCAACGACAAGGGCAAGTACCCAACACTGACCCGAATGTCTTACTGCCAGTGTCGCCTGCCCAAGGTCTTCACTAGCGTTTTCGAGCGCTTCGGTTGGGCCCACGTGGCTCTGCTACTGGATAAGTCGGATTTGTTCTCGCTTACTGTTGGTATGTTACATTTTCATAAGACTCTAAAATAGTGATCTAATAGCTGTTACCCACGGCAATTTCGGAGTACCCGTTTGGATTCCGGGATACAAAGTACCGTATATCCTTTTCTGTACCCCTGACAACGTGTATGCAAAATTTCATGATAATCGGTTGAGTTGTAAGGCGTGAAAGCGTAACAGACAGACTGACAGACGGACAGACAGAGTTACTTTCGCAA
Source organism: Zygaena filipendulae (assembly GCA_907165275.2). Lineage (NCBI taxonomy): Eukaryota > Metazoa > Arthropoda > Insecta > Lepidoptera > Zygaenidae > Zygaena > Zygaena filipendulae. Next base: position 3,154,393 of record OU015666.1, read on the forward strand.
TAATAATATGAGTAGGGACTAGTAGGGATTATTATCCATACTTATTCAACAATAACAAAAACATTATTATTTAAAAATTAACATGGAAACGACTTTCGTAGGTAGGTATTTTAATCCTGAGTCCTGACTAATTAGGTATTATAAATGCAAATAAAGTTTATCAATTCGATTTAATTCAATTCAAATGTGAATTTGTTTGTTACGCTCTCACGTCTTAACTCCCTACTCAACCGATGGTCATGTTTTGCCCTACACGTTATCTGGGTTACAGAACCGCCGCACGTAAACCACGGGGAATAGTTGGTAGGTTATAAAACTTAAGATAGTAAAATTAATTTTTTAAGAATGTAAAAAAAAGTTTCGATTTGCCTCCTTTGTACGTTGGTGTTACTGTACAATCGGAGAAAGTGAAAAAAATGTGTATTGTGTATTTCACGAATCTTTTAAATTACCTGCGGTTAACTAGAATCTATGTTTATTATATTTTAAAGTACCTATACATAAGTATAAAAAAAATACTCGTCATTTGTTTCTTCTATATCATTCATGAAACAAAAGTCTTATCTCACACATCTATGTCATACTCACAAGTCACATGTACATGTTTCCTAAAGGCAAAAGCCTGGAATGGGGTTTGAGGAAGGAGGGCGTACTGAAGGCGGTGAGAGAGCTGGATGGTAACGAGCGGGAGTCCTGCGAGGCCCTACTGAAAGACGTCAGCATGTACGCAAGAGGTAGGTATTAAATACTGTACAGTCAGCAGCAGAAATACGTGAACACCTTTGTCATTCTTTGAACTGTGTTACTATTGCAATTAGATTCAATGTTCAGTGTCAAAAGTGTTTACATATTTCTGCTGCTAACTGTTTCCGCTTCGTTATTCAAATGATGAAATATTAATCCCACTTTGCCTCTTTGTGAGCAATAGAATTTTGTCATTTGAAGCAAGTGGCTTTGTTCTATCTATACTATAGAGTACCCTGCAGACTCTATAGTATCGATGGAGAGTAGGAAAAACAATAGGTACCTAATTTGGCCTCTTGCTTATTGAATGTTGTATGGTTATTTAACGTTTCATTACATTTCATAGACCACTTGGAAACGCAGCTAAAAGTTTCCAAGTGGTTTCCAAATAAAACCTAATTTTGATTAAAAAAAAAACTGTATTGGAAAATGTTGCTTTATGCATTCAATAGATATGAAAGTGAAATTGTAGGAACAAAATTACTTATTATTTTTTCAACTATGTAGTGTGTCATTTCTTATTTTTTTATATTTATTTATTCATTTATTTATTTTTTCGAACTTCTAATTACCAGTGCCCAAATTTTCCATAAAAAGTCACTTTACAGTGACTGCTATTCACAATGAATGAAAAGAGAAGGTTTGTCGGGTCTTTTATAATGTAATGGAGAACCGGTGACTTATTCAGCGCCACTTTCCTCTTTAATTTATGAAAAGTGATTTTTTATTAAATTCTCCTCATATATTTAAAGTAAAATGAAAGCTTTGTCATAGTTTATATAAATACAGAATGACAAAAAATCGCAACAAAATAGTAGTTTATATCATTAGGTTTTAATTATAATTTCACAGTAGTCACAGCACTTACTCGTATATTAAAGTCCCAAAAAAATTTTTAGACCCCTTTTTAGATATGCTCAATTTAAGTTCTAACATGAAGGTTATAAAGTTGATTATTGATGTGATCACAGTGGTGATCTTAAGCGTCCGTGGTCCACTGGTCCGCGAGTTCCTCCTGGCAGCGCACGCGCTCGGCATGACGCGTGGAGAGTTCGCCTTTCTCGACGTGGAGATATTTCAGGTAAATATTACAATTCATATTGTGTCCAGGGTATAAAAATCTAAATTCTATTTAGTTCGTCAGTTACATTTTTCGCTCGCAAAAAATTCGCCCGCTGACTTACACACCCTACTCTTTATTTCTCTTTCAATCCACTGGTTAACTGGTAGAAAATGCCGCAAAGCATTCAGTTGTACTTTTAGTTGTGTAATCCTACTAATATTATAAATGTGAAAGTGTTGATGTTTGGATGTTTGGGAAAGTGTGGATGTTTGGATGTTTGTTACTCAATCACGCAAAAACAGCGACACGGATTTGGATGAAATTTGGCATGCAAGTTGTCAGGGGTACAGAAAAATACATAGGGTACTTTTTATCCCGGAATTCCCGCGGGAACTCCGAAATTACTGCGGGTGAAACCGCGGGGCACAGCTAGTAAAGAATAAATAAATAAAAAAGTTTCTGTTCGACGAACAGACTGACGGACTGAAAACGTGTGCCGCGAAGTGGTAATTTGAGTTATGGGAAAAGAATAAAGTCAGCCGACACCACATCAGTACGGTGTACGGTGGTTGTTTGATAAAATTTGTTGAGTTTTTGGGCAAAAATTCATTCACAAGAGCGATGGTGCGTTCAAGTCTTTCGGCACTGTTCAAGCGGCAACGCGTTTCATTCCCAATAATTCGTTTAAAATGGTACAAATTGATTCGTGAGACACAGAAATTTCAGCGGCTACCTCTCTCAGACTCAAAAGGCGATTTTCAGTTCCATTTCTTTTACTTTGGCGATTTTAAAATCAGTTGAAGACGTGGATAGCCGACCAGAGTTAGGCAAATCTTCCACCTCAACTCGACCGCTTTTAAATACTTTTAAATTAAATCAGATAGTTTCAAGAACACCGAAGCCGTGGTTTGTTAGCTAGCCAGAGGCTAAAATTAATGTAGGTACATAACAATAATATTTGTTCTAGATAAGCTGCAGTCTTGTTTATCATAACTTAACTGCAGTGTTGACTTTGAAACATTTCATTAGCTAAGAAAATTATTCTCGATCAGGCGTGATTTCCAACGTCGTTTTCCGAGTTAAAATCCTTTGTGATTTCACTGATTTATTTATATACAAAATAAGTAGTTAAATTTCTTAAAAAATATTTTTAAATAAACTTATTCATATTTGAGTTATTGATATTGAAATGTAATAGACCGGTGGGGAACAAGGGGAATGTTTATCATTATAAAATAAGCTCATGCAGCCAAGTCGATTTGTGGGCTTGACTCTTGAACCACCATTTTTAACATCAACGACGCATAGTATTTGTGTTTGTATTTATATTTTGTTAAAATGGTGAAAGTATTTGCAAAAATTGTAAAAGTATCCTTACTAATATTATAAATGCGAAAGTTTGTATGTATAGATGGATGTTTGTTACTCTTTCACGCAAAAACTACTGGATGGATTTAAATGAAACTTTACAATAATATAGCTTATACATCAGATTAACACGTAGGGTGCTTTTTATCCCGGAATTCCCGCGGGAACACTGAAATTAACGCGGTTGAAACCGCGGGGCACAACTAGTTAGTCATAATGATGAAAAATAAATAGCCTCAACGCGAACGATTCGTGTGGACATTTCGGTAATAGAACCTAACGCATGCACCTGAAGGGATAAATGTGGGTGTCCACGTGAAAAGGTACCGGTAGTGGGGTATTGAGTTAAGACTAGATTCGGTATCTAGAATAGTCAATTGATAGTAAGGATTGAAAAAATATTCAAAAACTAGCATAGTTTTTTTATAAGACATTTGAAGTTGAAATTCTGAAAAAGCTTGATTTGAGAAAAAGCATTATAAAGCACACACACACTCACAAATGTTTAACATTTTTTTGAATATTTAAAATTAGGTTAAACCTCAACGATGTTGCAAAGAATGTATCATTTTGTTCGTCACGTAGGGCGGGTATTGGGACGAAACGGGCTGGGCGGCGGACGACGGCCGAGACGCCGCCGCGCGCGCCGCGTACGAGGCTCTATTAAGGGTGTCCCTCAAGTTGCCTACCGGAGACCGATTCGACGAGTTCGCCGACGCGGTGCGGGCGAGAGCAAAACAGCATTACAACTACACTTTCTCCGACGGCGAAGAGGTTTGTTCTTTTATTGGAAGTTTTTTTAACCCGGCTAGTGGGTGGTAATGTGGTATGTCCCCTCCATGCAAATCGAGACGTTCGGTGCCGTTGGGCGTAGTTCGGATATTATCAAGCGGCCCCCTTACTTGTTTACATCATGTGTTAGTCAAATGATACTTTTTAACCATGGAAGACGATGTTTCCTCCATGTTTTTAACCGACTTCCCAAAAAGGAGGAGATTCTCAATTCGACGCGTAAGTTTATTTTTTTATTATGTTTGTTACCTCATAACTCTCGACTGCGTAAACAGATTTTGATGATTCTTTTTTTTGTTTGAAAGGGTATACTCTCACTTAGGACCCATTGCCACCAAGTTGGGATCTGATGATGGGATCTTGGAGAAATCGAGGGAACTCTTCAAAAATTATAGGCACACCTATAGCGATTTGGGTATTTTTTTATAGTAAATCGTTCATTTACTTTCTGAAAGCAAAATTTTATTAAGTGGAACTGATGATGAAGACCAGAGATGGTCATCGAAACTACTCAACGATAATACGTATTTCACGGGTTTCGATTATTTTAACCCGGCGGTAATGCAAATCGAGACGTTCGGTGCCGTTGGATGTAGTGTGGATATTATCAAGCGTTGGCCGTTTACATCGTGTGTTAGTCAAATGTTACTTTTTTCTCAACTTTTTTCAAATTAATACAATTTTATTTACATTTACAATAATAGTTACAGAAAAGGCGCGAGCAACTTCGTTCTGGTCCCCATCAGTTTTAGTATAGAGTTTATAAAAGTTCAACTGATACGACACCTTATAATAATTCATAAAATCTAATTTTGGATTTACTAACTTAGTTTTTTCGATTAAGCTATCGATACCATATATTTAGATATAGACATTTCCAATTACTGTACCTAACACGGCTTAAAAGGAGTGATGATGGAAAATATTTTAGGTCCAATTCACAAATGGTCCAATTCGCAAATGGTCCAATTCTCAAATGGTCCAGTTCGCTATTGGTCCAATTTGTAATTGGTCAGATAAGTTTAGTTATTTTTATTATTAAGAAGATTACTTATCAATTTTATTTTTAAATAAAGATAAATAAAATGATTTTATTTCAGACTAGCTGTTCCCCACGGTTTCACCCGCGTTAATTTCACAGACCCCGCGGGAATTCTGAGATAAAAAGTATTCATCATGGTTTTTAGCTTGATGAATTTTTAACGTCAACAGGTGAACTTCTTCATTGGAGCATTCTACGATGGAGTATATTTACTAGGGATGGCTCTCAACGAGACTCTCACCGAAGGCGGAGACATAAGCGACGGACGAAACATCACGCGACGTATGTGGGGACGAGATTTTCATGGTAAATATACCTTATTACCGACTAGTGGTTTTTTTATTTATGTCATAGGGGGCAAACGGGCAAGTGGTACACCTGATGGTAAGTGATTACCGCCGCCCATGGACATCTGCAACACTAGAAGGCATGCCGGTGCGTGCCGACCTGGAATGGGGATGGGATGGCTTTCAAGTGGGGCTGCCGGAACTGTATAATTGAAGTGATTCTGACTAATTATAAATGCGAATGTAAGTTAACTTACAACAAATTTGTTTGACATTATATTTTCCGGTTTCTCTATTCCGGGATTCTCGCGGGAAGTCTGAAATGAAAGCTGGTATAGACGTATATTGTAGGCTCATGACGTGAAAACCGGAAAGTGAAAAATGTAAACAATTGCAAACTCCCATGTTATGTAGTACTGGGTAAAAATTTAATGTTTGTTTGTCGTTTGTAATCTCTAGAAATACTGAACCCATATGTCAGTCAGTCGTAACATGATTGATGTCAAGGTGAATCATGAGGGCTGGTTGTCATACGAAATCTATCATTAAATTTCTTATATATTAGATATACTTACATTTTAACCACGAAATATTAATTAAATGTTATTAGCAAAATCTAGTTTAAACTTGAAGTAGGAACCAATTCAAAATTTAAAAGAAATATCACTAAACTTTAATAACAAAATATACAAAAGAATTGGTGTGAACATTATTAAAATATTTAGTTTATAAAATGTTAGTCCATAATTGGCAGTAAGTGATGTATAAAAGTACCTACTGTTAGGTAATTCGTTATTAAGTGTTGTGGATTAAAGTAAAGAAATAAATAAATATTAAAAATATTAAAAAATTTGCATAAATTATTAAACAGAAAATAAAATAAAGACTTATCTATACTAATATTATAAAGAGGAAAGAATTGATTATTTGTTTGTTTGTTTGTTACGATTTAACTCAAAAACTACAGGACGGATTTCAAAAATTCTTTCACCATTAGAAAGCTACATTATCCCTGAGTAACATATTGTAATTCGGAATTCCCGCGGGAACTCCGAAATTATCGCGGGTGAAACCGCGCGGGACAAAAAAATAGTTGGTAAAAAGGGTAAAGTCGCAGGGGACAGTTAATTCTGAGATACTGTACTCGAGTATGGTTTCGTTACCTCCACATTGCAGACAACACACTTTTGCACTCCAAAAGAAATATGAGTCGTGTACATCATTTTTACTGCCCATCTTTATCTATATAAGAGAACGAAACGCTCTTTGTTTACTGACAGGAAAATACACTATATGTACATATATGTACCTACCTATATTATATTTTGGGCATCGACAGACGAAATACCTACACGGTATGATAGAGTTGTAGGGCACGAATTTGCTCAACGATGACCCACCCAGATTTTAGGGTTGTCATTCACTACGTATTTATTAGGTGGTAAGTATCTGTGAGGTAATTAAGTATTTGATGTTAAATAAAAAATATTATGTAATTAGTGAAATCTGAGTCTTAAACCTTCCGGTCACTTTCTGTTTTATAAATGTTTAATTTGGATAATGGTTGATTGGATCGAATACCGTTGTTATTATAGATGTTATATAAACTAATATTATAAAGGGAAAGATTTGATTTTTTGTTTGTTAGTTACGGTTTAACTCAAAATCTTTTCCGACCAACCGATTTCAAAAATTCTTTCACCTTTAGAATGCTACATTATCCCTGATTAACATAGGTTATATTGAACCGCGAAGAATAGCTGTTCATAGATATTTTCATGATGATATAGATACAACGTGTTAATGAATTAACTGAAAATCTGATACACCCCATTTAAAAAATTAACAATAATATTATTAAAATATATTTTATGTCAAAAAAATTAATACTTTAATAGTTATTCAACATTAGTTTGGAGGTGACCTATCTACGAAATTCCAAGCGCTACGCCCGCGCCTACCGGTTCGAATTTTTTTATACAATTTAGGCATGGGCTAGTGAAAATGATAAAATATAACCTATATTAAAACATAGTGCGATCGATTCGCTAGTTGATTCTGAGCAAACTGTTTTCTAGTTTTCAGTTAATTCATTAACACGTTGTATAAAACCTACATTAACATTTTATAGGGGTAAAGTTTGTAACTTCTTTGTTTGAATATAAGGAATTTTTAGACTACAGAATCATTTAAAAAAAATCTTTCAGTGATAGGAACCTAAATCCACTATGCCTGAGTGAGTGCAACAAGCCCTGTATGTATATCAAAACAGATAGCATTTTCATGCTTTTCAGTTTCCCTAGTACTTAAGTATTTAGTTTTACCTATTACATTTTTAGGTAGATTTCTAGATATTTAATTTCAGGAACCTTATTAAAATGAACTTAACATGGTCATAACTTCTGGTTTTAAATATTTCATTTAAATGCAGGAAACAAACATACCTAAACCAGACACTTCCAATGATACTTGTAAGTACATATATAATATGTATTATGTACTTTCACTCGACTTCTTTCTTACCAAATACAAAATCATACAGTCAAATTTTACTCACTAAAACCGCTAAAGTAATCATTAGGTAATTATTTCTGAGTGTGGCGGTATGGCTTCTACTGGTATTGTGGCTCGCACGACAATGTCGCCAACGTCAGGCTTTAGTATAACAAAAGGAATATAACGACAAAGATTGGTTCTATTTTTCTTCTGAATTCAATAATAAACTTCTATTTTTAAATTTCCAACTAGTGTAAACATGGAGGTTGACTCCGAATCGTTCAATCTCTGAATCATTCATTTCTCGTAATTTTTTCCTACAAAAAAAAAAAATGACAATTGACAACCCTATTCGGAATGGCGCCTAAAACGTACTTTAACATTTCCAATTACGCCAGACAGTCCTATTATTAATGTCTACTCACTTCATATGTGTTATGATGTGATGTATTGAAGTGACCGGACGGGCGAAGCCGTACCTATATTTGATTTGATTTCATACGACATCTTTACATTGCATTGGTATAAAGTTATGTTTGTTATAGTTTAGAAATGGTAGACACAAATAGGTAAACGTTTCGGGAGAAATTCTGAAATTATTAAAAATCCGTTTAGTAGTTTTACTTACTCTGTTTTATACGATGGGTTAAAAAGTAAAAACCCTAGTGGTACAAATGACACCTTTACCTACGAAATGAAGAAAAACCATTTTGTAAATGATTCTGGAGGCTTTGATGTTAAGGTTACAATAATTGGACATAGATAAACAATAGTGTGTTAACCCACACTGGAGAAATTTTGAGTAAATCGTGGTTTAAAAGTAGGAGCGCCTTTTTTATCAACATTTTTTATGTTCAATATTTAGTTACATATTTAGGAATGTAATAAGGTAAATACATAATTAAAAATCGTTCCCTAACTCTCAATAAATCGTTCTGAATCAATAACTTAATTGTGTGGGTTAACATGTTATTGCTTATCTGCGTCCAATTATACACACCATGTATTTAGTAAGTACCTATCAAAATGCAGTAGAGTATACTGTATTGAGTACAAAGTTGTTACACATTATTTATTTTAAAGTTGTGGAAAAAGAAAATCAGTCATTCATTTCCAATTTTGTCACGTTTCTCTGGTTTTCAACCCGTCAACAACTTTAAGTTGACCTTACAGCAATGAGCGTTGAGCAAAGTATTCCTGTATACAGGTATAACAGGGCACGTCCGTATCGACGCCGAAGGGGACAGGGATGCCGATTATGCTATATTGGACTTGGACCCAGTTACGGGCAAGTTTGAGGTAAGCACCATAGAGTAAACACTAGGTATATGAGATGTATTATGAAATTTTGCATACCTACCTACCAAATAAGAAAATAACATAGAAATTTACAAAATTCGAATGGCCTCCAATTGTTTATCAGGTAACTCCCGAAACTTGTAGGTAGGTATGTAAAAAGTAAATCGTAAAAAAGTACGCTCCAATCAGAATCTCGCAATTACCTTATTATGTTATGTGGGTTCCAAGAAAGGGTTCCCGGCTTTCTTTCGCTTCGCAGTTTGTTTGCGCAAATACAGGCTTAATGGGTGCCCGAGGGTCGTGACTCGTGATTTATCTGCTGTTACGAGATTCTCAAGTCGTATATCAGATCTCTTTTTTTTCCTTACGTTCGCACTTCGCTCTTGTTTCTTCCAATAAATCCACCGCTCTAACAAGTTTAATCGCAGGAAGAGCCTCGGTCTTAATTAACATGAGTTTACTTCTGTTCTAATTATTAACTATACTTACATAGGTAACTTTGAATTATGATTGTGACGTTTTGTGCAGGTAGTAGCGTTCTATTACGGCCTTAACGGCAGTTACCGTCCAGTAGCTGGCAAGGCTATCCACTGGCCGGGCGGGAAGAGGGGCCCTCCTCCCGACGTGCCTCGGTGCGGCTTCTTGGAGAATGATCCCAAGTGTCAAGGAGGTGAGTTTGAATACAAATAACAATCCATTATCCAATATACATAAGGATATATTATACAATATACATATTTTAATGCAACAGAAAAATGTTAAAGTAAGTATTATACGTCACAAACTGGAAATTGATTAAACTCTTTTGTTTTTTTTTCTTTTGTAACAAAACAAGCGAAAAAAGAGAACAACAATCTCTATTAATTTATTTACCTGAAGATTGACCTAAATGAAACTTCGGTCGGACTTGCGCACCGAAAGCTCCGTACAAAGAGGTAGGTTGACTGTGGTTAAATGGACAATTCGTAACCATTCGTAACAATATAAAAAAAATACCGGCCTTATTGCTAGGAGCAACCGTTGCAAGCTTATCAAGGTTGCCTTATAGGCTTTTAGACAAAGGCGATATATCACTCACGGTTAGTTGTATTAAAAACTACCTACTTACTCATAAATAATTAACGTCACATATTCAGTTTGTTTATGAAATAAGTAGGTACAGGTCTACTGTTATCCATATTTTTAAATTTGAAGTAATTAATAAGTTATCTCAATATTTTATTTAGCGGTACAGTAATGAGATTTTAAAACAAAAAATTAAATTCGGAAAAGCAATTAAGGCTCTTCAAACTTTATTTCTTTTCCAACTGTTCTTGATATATAATTTATTGCGATAAATTATTATTACTGTTGCGACCCCTACGCCACAAGTCACGAACTACAACGAAGCGACGAGTACTGGCTATATGGAAGTCTTGAATCGCGCTAACGAAGTTTTCACACTGCGCTGCATATATACGACCTCTGACGATGTACAGTTGGAGCCACGGTTTCCCGGGCATACCTACCACCTCGCCCGGCGGGAAGCTTCCTCTTTGGTGGCGGTCGAGCCATATCGTCCATCCTGCTCCCGCTTCATTACAATCTAAAATATGGTTTTAATATTTTTCGTTCTACTTTGTTGCACGCTGCTATTCGCCATTTACCAGAGGCTCAAACGGTGATAATATACTGTTTTGTGGGTCTCGCTGTGTTCTTGAGCCTGGCTGTGACGGCAGCATGCGTTGCCTACAAGTAAGTTGATAGCCGGTTCCCATTCCAGCAGCCTCAGGCAAGTTGACAATCTTGAATCGTTATTGCTATAGGAAACTAAGGAACTTGTCAAGTCACGTGGTCGCGAAAAATCTCAGCTTAGTTAATCTTATCTTAACTTTTCGTACCACGTGACATGACGATATGAATATTAGTTTTCAATATGGCAATCACAATTATCGATTGCCAACTTGGCTAAGAGGGCAGTTTCAGTTCCAGTGTATTTACAATCATCTGCCACACCGTCACTTGATATCAGGTGAGCTGTGGTCAAACCGTCAAAGCCAACCGGTTGCCTTTCATCCTGATATACCTAAAGAGATCCCGAGGTATTTCCAAAATTGACGCGGGTGAAATGGCAGCGCCATCATAAAACGAATGAATTTTCCGACGGATTTTTTTCTAATAGACAAGCCCGTGTGGAAGCAGAGCTGAACAACATGGCGTGGCGAGTGCGGCCCGAAGAGGTTTTGGTCGAAGTCGGCAGTAGCATCAGCTCCAGTCCCGCTCTGCACAGCATCAATGAGGTTTTGAAGGTATTTCAAGGCCAGTATTTAGATAGATAAACTGTATGTAATCTTATTCGTATATTCTTTACAAAATTCCAAATTTTAAAAATTATGTATTATCATTCGTCACGGTGGCACTCTAAAATTCTTTTACGCTGTGAATTACCTATCTTTTTTAATATTTTAATAATTATTATATTAAGGGGCAGTCCCCCCTTATTATATTAAGGGGGGGCTGATCGCTTTAATTTTCAACAATATGGATATTCGTTTGATTTTTTTTCTTGAAGGTATTGAAGAGGCATTAAATTGACTGACGTGTAACTCCTTAGTCAACCAGAGGATTTTAGGCTCTTACCCCTCCACTGTACACTAGCCTTCGCCGCCGAGGTTTTCAGGGAGTAGAGGGAGGAGCGCAGGATGGGGATGGTACAAAAGATCCCAAGGGTCGAAGTACCGAGGCTTTACTTGTCCACCCCATTGTCTAATATAAGATAAGAAAAAAACTCCTTAGTCCATACCTATCTGCGTTTTTATTAGGGGAGATTATGATCAAATGTGTGACCATAGTTTGAAAAATACCTTATTTCTCCAGTTGTCTCTTAGCTGGACTGCCAGAAACAGTAACTGCCCAGCGCCAGGGGTCGGCAGTTCACCCTCACTGACATTGGCTTCATTCACTGTCGGTCTGTACAAAGGCAATCGAGTCGCCATCAAGAAGATACATAGAAAAAAATTGGATTTGAACAAAAAGCTTCTGTGGGAAATTAAACAGGTATGATAAATTTCTGATCGAATCTACATTATAATTTCTATAATTTATTATAATACTAGCTGCCCCGCGGTTTCACCAACGGTAATTTCGGAGTTCCCGCGGGAATTCCGGGATAAAAAGTACCCTATATCCTTCTCTGTACCTCTGACAACGTGCATGCCAAATTTCATCCAAATCCGTTAGATCGTTTTTGCGTGATTTAGTAACAAACATCCAAACATCTAAACATCCAAACGTCCACACTTTCACATCCTCTATCTTCTTCTATAAAAAAAGAGTTGAATCCGTGATTCTGTACATTGAATATTTTTGACAAATTTTGACAGGGAATGATAAAAGAAGAGTAACCAACCACAAAAAAAGGGTTTTTTTAAATCTTTTTTGTCTGTCTGTCTGTCTGTTCGCGAGAATCTCTGAATCCACTGAACGGATTATCATGCGGGTTCCACAGGTAGGTTAAGCTTAGCCTGGAGCTACAAATAGGCTTTGTTTCATTTAAATCGGATGTCGGGAAAAAAGGTTGTTGTATAAAAACCATTCGCGCGGGTGAAACTGCGGGGCACAGCTAGTTTATAATATTAGTAGGATATACGTTAAAGATACAGGATCTTTAAGGTTCTACCCTCATATATCTCTGCCCTTTAAAGACACCTATGTCATGAGGTTTTGTGTTTAAAAAAAAATGGTTTAGCAGTGGGTAAAAAGGCCGATTAATATTTTATACTATGTTGTGTGCAGTCATTATGGCATGCTATCCCTAAAGTAATTAAGTATTCCTACACCTGCCTCGATAACTTAAAGATTAGTTAATAAACAAACAGACTCGCAACGTGTCGCACGAGAATACGGCGCGTTTTATCGGCGCGTGCGTCGACTGTCCTCTGGTGTTTGTGCTCACCGAGTACTGTCCCAAAGGCTCGCTGAAGGATGTGCTGGCCAATGATGAGTTGCAACTCGATTGGAATTTGCGCACCTCGCTGGTCCACGATATCGTGCAGGTTCGTGACACAGAGCAAACAAAGTTGCTCTAAAATTGATATATGAATATTACCATATAGCGTGCGGGAAATTGACTGATTGATTTTTTATTTAGTGTAAATTTGTATCGGTGTTTTCTACATTTAAATAAATAAATAAATTACACATTAGTGATTTTTACTTTACTAAAAAAAAGGCGTTCCGACCGCTGCACGCTGGCTCTCGCTTTCGGCTCGGATCAATACGCCCGCATGATTTTCCCGCACTTGTAATGAAATGTAGGTATGTATAATGTATACCTACTATAAGTTTAAAAAAATACTGTTTTGTCAAAAACTCACAATTTGATGAGCAATCTCGAAATGTTTTGAATTTAACACGTATATATCCATCTTCTAGTAGTCCGACCGCACTGCCCGGTTTATTAGTCCGGGCTCCCAATATGTTAGCAGACTGGGCATCCTAAAGCTATTCTACTGTGTGGAATTGATGCCTACGGCTGCCCTGTTTTGTTGGGGAACTAAATTCGACAATTGTGCGTGTGCGGCCGGGCTAAAAGGGTTAAGGGATTAGTGATGCTTGATGAATTGATGATTACCAAGTTGTGGTCTGCAGGGCATGTGCTACTTACACGGCGGGCTGGGCGCCCACGGCAAGCTCCGCTCCTCGAACTGTCTCATCGATGGACGCTTCGTCCTCAAGATCTCCGACTACGGTCTCAACACGCTGTGCACACCCACAGACCTGATTAAGGACGATGTCTACTATTACAGTAATCTATCTCTGAGACCTATTGTATGTAGATAGTAGATCAATCTGATATCTGTAATTTTGTGTTGTTTATACTTAAGGTATTTCCGTTTATCTAGTTTTATAAGCCTCGCCTGTTTGTTGAAAAATGATAGACACATCGAAATTAGGCACACATATTTGTGGGCTTATCAATTTAAGCATTTTTTAACCCTGAAATAAGTGTTTCTTATTTTTAACCGACTTCCCAAAGAGGAGGAGGTTCTCAATTCGACGCGTATGTTTTTTTTTGTTTTATATAAAAAGCGTCAAATTAAACTGTATTTCCATACAAATTATATATCTATAATACGCCTCTCTTTTCACCTTACATCTTGTAGGTATAGGTACAAGATGAAAGGTGAAAAGAGAGGCGTATTATATATAATTTGTATGGAAATAGAGTTAGGTTTAATGTTTTTTTGATTAAAAAGTTCCCGAGACAATCTCAAAACGGCGGCGGAAACTGTGGGCAACAAAAAAGTCTGAAAACTTTTCGTCGGAAAATATATTCTTTTTATTCGAGGCGTATCTAGTTATTTGTTGGAAAGCTCAATTTGTTTTTGTTCGGGGAAAATTCTTTTTTTAATTGTACCTTTATGAATATTCACACGTTAGTTTAAAAAGCTTTTTGGGAAGCGTCTTTTGTTCCGTCTTTGTGTAGAATTGCTATGGACGGCACCAGAGTTGGTCGCGGCCAGCGTGTATCCTGGTTCTGCTGCCTCGCTTAAGGGGGATGTGTACAGCTTCGGGATCATCCTGGAGGAAATCGTCGTTCGAGCTGGACCCTTCCACTACTACACGCCTTCTATGACCAGTAGAGGTGATTTCTTACATTTTGTTAGTTTCATGAATAAAATTATTTATCTTTGATTCAGAGTTCACATCCTCAAATTTTTTCAATGTAGGTGGCACGTTTTTAGTATTTAATCATATCGTGTAGGTGAGTATACCTACTTTATAAGGGTGAAAAGTGGTGTTGCGATATTATCTTATCTTGTACCTTTTGATAAGAAATAACAAAAAAAACGAAACCAAAAAGTAATTTATTTGTGAGTGGAAGAGCGCGAAATTACGTTCGCGCCTTTCCGCCATATTTTGAACTCATGTTCAACACAAGAAAGTGTTCTTTTTTTCAGTGGTAGTACCTACGTTTTAACAGGTTCAGTTGTTAATAAGAAAGATGATGACACGTCTGTCGTGCCATCCGCAACGAATCGATCAATCCTTTGGTCACTATGGTGTAAGACAAGTCGAATAACCCCTCAGAGATAGTGACCCGCGTGTGCGCCCACGACTCGCCCCCGTTCCGGCCGGTGATAGGGGCGAGCGAGGTGGCGGTGGGGGCCGCGGGCGGCGTGGGCGGCGCGGGGGGTGCGGGTGGGGGCGCTGCTGCCGAGCTGCTGGAGCTGGCCGCGCGCTGCTGGGCGGAGGCGCCCGACGACAGGCCCTCCTTCGACACCGTCAACGCCAACTATATCAAGTACGACTGGAATAAAACTTAGTTTTTTGTGTGTAAAGTGAAAGCTTTTTTGGCACTTTTGGGATGGGGAAAAGCACTGGGTACACGGGATTGCAAGATTCGCATGTGAATGCTTAACGGTGCGCACAGATTACGTAAATACGTAATGTAGTAATGTAACATTGTAGTAATTATGTAACATTGTTATATAACATATTTCAGATAATGTGAACACTGAATGTTATATAACATGTTATATAACTTAGTCACGTTAGTTTTTTTTGTTTTTCTTTTGTTATTTAAAAGTACAACAGTCGCTGCCGCAGCTACAGTGAAAGTGAACGTCCTCTCATTGTGGATAGCATAGCACTGAAGAACGAGAAACGACAATGGTTAATTATAACACTATTATATTGCATGGTTATTCTAATGTGTACATTCTTGTATTATGTTGAATAACAATGTTACATAGTGTGGACGAGTTATATAACACAAGTTATCTAACATGCTATCTGTAGGCACCGTAAAAAAATTTATGAGCATATTCGCGTGTGAATTCGCGATTCCGTGTGCGAAAGTAATTCGAGCGATTCAAAAATACGGCCCCCGATCTTGTGTGACGGTCACGCTCAGATCCATATAATACAGATGTGTGTCTATGCTATACTATATGAGGTAAGTCTTTGATTATGTTTGTTAGAGCCTCACTGAATACTTTTGTTAGAGTCCAGACAAGTTATTGATTACTTTTGTTAGAATGTCGTTAATAACATTCCTTAGAGGCTACTGCGACAACCTTATGGACGACTTGCTCCAACGTATGGAGCAGTACGCCAACAATCTCGAGTCCTTGGTCGAGGAGAAGACGGAGCAGTTGTCATTGGAGAAGCGGAGGTCTGAGGAGTTGCTGTATCAAGTTCTTCCAAGGTAATTGGAAGAAGGAATTTCACTTATTCCGCTATGAAAATCGCTTATTTGATTTATAACTTAAACAAAGTGTGTCATCGATATTTAACTTCTTCTACTACTTTTTGCTATGGACTTTCGCACTTAGCCAGTTTATTGTAAATATATTTAAATATTTATACTATAAACGTGGTATACCTATACTTACAACAATTTATTTCCATTATTATATTATACATTATATTATACTCTATTATATAAACAGGTCCAAACTAGAAAGTGGAACTCTGTGTTTATCACACATAGATCACCTCCACCGGGAACCGAACCCCGAACCTCTTAATTAGCGGAGTGGCATGGTGACCTACTGCGTCAATCGGGTCGTCAAACTAATCCTTACTATAAATAAATGCGAATGTGAGTTTGTTTGTTTGTTAGGCTTTACCGCCTTAACGGCTCCCCCGATCATCATGAAACTTTGCATACACTTTATCAAGCTTACCTATACAGAAAAGGACATAGGGTACTTTTCCGTCCGAATTTCCCGCGGGAACTCCGAAATTAACGCTGCCGTAAGCGTGGGGAACAGCTTATTACTAATTCTCGCGCTGGCACCCAGGCCGGTGGCCCAGCAGCTGATGGCCGGCGAGGTGGTCCAGCCGGAGAGCTTCGAGAGCGTGACGGTGTACTTCAGCGACATCGTCGGCTTCACCGAGCTGTGCGCCGCCTCCACGCCCATGCAGGTGGTGGACCTGCTCAATGACCTGTACAGCACCTTCGACAGGATCATCGGCTTCTACGACGTGTATAAGGTCAGACACTACTCAGCTACGATTTTTTCGAAGCGGGGCAGAAACTTGGCGTTTGTTATGTGTGATTATTATAGATAGAAAAGTCTGTCATTTTCGGGTTTAAACCCATCGGGTTTTAATCCCAAGCACCGAGTTGATTGCTCATCTATAGGTATGTGTGATCAAAACATTTATATGTATGAAAATCACTCGGCGATACTGGTGTTCATACTAAACTGAGGTGACGCTCCTTTCATCTGTTCTGTGATCACCACGCCTGCCCGCAAATCGAGAGGTTGTTCCGTTGTGTTCTACTAAAGCTAAAGCTTACTACAATAGAAAAAAGTTGCAATTTTTTAAATACTCCCATTAATTTGTGTAGGTAGAAACGATAGGCGACGCGTACATGGTGGTCTCCGGCCTGCCAGAACGCAATGGCGACATGCACGCTAAAGAGATATGCCTGATGGCTTTGGCTATCGTGGAGGCTGTGCGAGGGTTCGTCCTGAGACATCGTCCTGCACACCGGCTCGAGGTAACTAACAATGTATAGTAAAATGAATTCAAGAACACCTCACACTTCTCATTATATTCACAAGTCACAACCCTTGTTTAACAGTGTTGTAAATTCGTCATAAAGTAAAACACACTACTGTCTACTTAAACAATCTTTCGTCGTTTTGTAAAAAAAAAAATGTTGAAAACAAAAACAAAATTGAAAAATGGAACAACAAAATAATTGAATATTGAATTATATTGAAAATATTATTATATTTTTTATTTTTTTTTTTTTTATTTAATTTTATTTTTATATATTTTTTATTTTTATTTTTTTGTATTTTATTTTCTTTTTATTTATTTATTTATTTTTATTTTTTTTGTTTTTATTATTTTTTTATTATATTTATTATATTATATGTTATATATACATAATTTAAAATATTGAATCATTAGTACTCTCGTTGAACCTGTATAATCTATCGTGATTTTGTGAAAAGAAAAAATACTGAAAGCTGTTGAAAAAATAGAACATCATGTTCCACCCCCTTCCCCCCACGTGCCTTTACCCATCTTGAGTTTCCCGTGGAATATAAACCAGGTGCGCGTGGGCGTCCACTCGGGGCCGGTGTGCGCGGGAGTGGTCGGCGTCAAGATGCCGCACTACTGCCTCTTCGGCGACACCGTCAACACCGCCAGCCGGATGGAGTCCACCGGACAACGTGAGCCTTTGCTATCATCTTTAACACTGTCTTTTGTTTCTTTTTGTTTATTAAATACCTTACAACATACTGATCTACTTGATCCCACACTAAGTTATAAACTTTTGTAACACTGTCTTTATATTTTTTAATTAAAAACCCTCACCGTTATCGACCCACTGATCGTCTCGTAGAAATGAATAAATTAAGAAAATAATTGGTCAATATGAAATGTTACAAAGCCTTAATCGAAACATTAAGATTGAGCATAATGGTATGTCACTTATCATGTGAGGCAGCGCTGGTTTTCAGCCGGACCGAAATAAAAAGTAAACTCCTATTTTTATCTCTTCTTGCGTCAGATTTATGTCCATCTAAATTTCAATTAAGGTCTCTGATTTACTGTGACAACGCTGCATTACAATAACTAGTCGTCAACACTGTTACCCTCCGTGCGCATAGAACTTTCAAAACATTACATAGACAACAAAGACATTATATAATAAATTGATAGAATGTGTGTTCTATTTCGTACAGAATAAATACGTGATGTTTCGTGATATTTTGCCATATAAGAGCATTAATTCTTGAGATTGCATATTGTGTTACAGGCACTAGATATGTATTTCAATTTTAATTTTATCTATAGGATTTTTATGCAAAACGTTTTATCTCCTTTTATATTATACCCTTTATAGTAGGTATTCTATAAAAGCATAATCAAATGCTTTATCAAAATTTAATTTAATGATTAATTTCTCAACTTGAAATACATTTATTGTAGATATGCCGCTATTATTAATTTTATTAGATTAGTTACCATATTATTGTTATGCTAATACGAGGTACGTTACTAGAATGAAGCACTTTGACTTTCAAAACAAATTTAAGGGCGGCGACTCTCGCTATAGTAATTAAAGGCATTATTCGAATTGGAACTACAAATTCAAAGTTTTATAAAGCTAAATGTTGCGTGCAATTGATATAAAAAACAATACCCAGATTCATAGGATGTCATTTTAAAAACGTAACATCGAATTCAAAAGTCACTCTGTAGGTCTCTCTTATTGATTGAACACAAATTCGTACCTACATAAAAATCTACAACCGGAGCTGTTTTCACATCGTATTAAACGAAAAGCAACAGATTTGTCACAGATTTCAGTTTTGTTGATATTTCACGTTTTTGCGTCGCCAATTGTACGCTGTATATTGACTGTACAGCATAGGTATGCCCATAGAGGTAAGAATAGTATGCCTACTAACAGAGGTGTCATTTGCGTATATTTTTGAATACTCTCGGGTTCTCCTTGGTCGAGATGTAAAATATCCTAAATATACATATATATAGTAACATATTGACCTACAAAACCATGTTTCATTCAAATCTTCCTGCAGTTTCCGCTTGATGCGTGCAATGGAAATACAATATAATATGGAGGTCTTAGGGGCTATTATGTAACTTTTTTTTCTATCATTTTTCGGTTGCAATCAAAAACATGGTGGTTTTACACTATGCACGTTTTGACACATAAAATATCTAGCAATCAACCGAAATAAACATACTTAAAAAGTTGAAGCTGTCTAAACATGATTAATTATTCACAAAATCGATATTTTTCTGATTGAAACTGAAATATGATTGCAACAAAAGTTACATAATTGCCCTGCTTATCGCATAGTTAACGCACAAGCAGCCACCATTTTGTATTTTGCAAATTTTTCTAGCTCTCCGCATTCATCTCAGCGAAAGCACTCGCGCCCTGCTCGATCAGTGGGGTACGTTCGTGGTCGAGAGACGCGGCGAAGTGGAGCTGAAGGGACGCGGTCGGATGTTGACCCACTGGCTGCTGCACTGCTCGGAGCCCGAGACCCGACCCCTGTCTCAGGAGCCCCAACCTCCCCCACAATATCCGATACTATTCCCACCGACCATCCCCCAACAGCCAGCTATATCCCTCCATACCCCATACTTTGTAGAACCACCCACTATAACCGCTTGATGCAACGAAGTTAGTACGCAGCTTGGAAATGTTGGTATAGGTATTTACTTGACGGAAGAATAAAGATAGGTAAACTCAAGTGGAGGGTTGTGTAACTTGAAAATAAAATGAGTGGAGAATTCCGATGAGAATGTATTGATTTTTTTATGTTACAATTCTTGTTCGGAGGACAAAAATTGATTAAAATTATCTTCTGGAAAAATTGTTGCTTTTTGGTAAAAATTTAAGGCGTTAATTCAGAAATGTTTTTAATTTAATTCCTTGGAAATATTATGAAAATCTAAACATGAAAAGCATATGGTCGGATCTCAACATTCTAAGTTCAATTTTTTATCAATATTTATTTATATTTATAAATATTTTAGTATTTTCGTGTTACCTATATGCTTTTCATGTGCAGATACCTCCTCATAAAATTGAGGTAACAGTTTGAATATTTCTTATTTAGTAAAACATAACGGACAAATTATCTCAAATCCAATCTTCTTTTCGCTTTTCATATTTTTAGATTGTAAGATTATGAACGTTTCAATGGGGCCGTGAAACGGCAACACAACACCATTATGTACGTCAAAGCAACGCGAATTTTGGCTGAGTAGAAAATAAAATAGCGGTTTGTTCTATTACAGTTTAATTAAATCCATAAACAGAAAGTTTTTATGGTGGAGATAATAGTAACAATTCAGAGCAATGGACATAATACAAAAGCTATTCGATTTACATTTAACAATGTGCTGCATGCGGGGTGATAATCACCGACCTTTCATTATTGTCGGGTGTTGACGAGCGTTATGTTCCTACTCGGAGATATAATTAATGTGGACATAGATTACGGAGCTTTCTATACATGACTGTCTAGTAAAATACTAGCTCTTTCTCGCAGTTTCACCGGCGTTAGTTTAATAGCCGCGGGATCTCCCGCGGCTATTCCGAGATAAAAGTACTTACTACCCTATATTTTTTTCTATACTTACCCTTGACAACGCAAAATTTAGTGTAGTTTCTTCCCCGTTAATTTCGGAATTCCCGTGGGAATTCCGGGATGAAAAGTAACCTAAGTACCCCTTACAACGTGTATGCAAAATTTCGTGGTGATCGGTTGAGCCGTTTAGCTGTGAAAGCGTGAAAAACAAACATATAAACTCACTTTCGCATAATATATAATATTAGAAACCTTACAGCTGGTAGCATTTTCAACCACAATTTTGAGATTACCTGGACTGGAACAAAAATATCCTATTACCCAAGTGTATTTTACATTTGTGTTTTTTTTAAATGGGTTCAGTAGTTCCGAAGATTACCACCTAAATGCAAAAGTAACTCAATCTTTTATAATGATAATATCATTCTATATTAGGTATAGAGAATTCGGTGTTACAGTAAAAATTCTTCATCATAGTGCCAAATATTGTTGATTGTTAAAATTGATTATTAATTAAGAAATAAAAAAGATTTCTAGATATCTTTTCTATCTATGCGCATGTATCTATTTTTATACACATAAGTACTTGTAGGTAGTATGTATACAGAAAGCACTAAGGCGCCGTAACAAAAGTGGTAGGTACCTATTTTAAATAGATAATAATACAATATATAATTGTAGAGAGTTATGTTATTCTAAACAAGCTGTCATTAACACTTAGGTATTCATAAGTCAATTAATGTATGTCTACACTGTCTCTAGTCGTTTGAAATGAAGAAATAAATATTTTGTAAAACTTAAAAAACTTTTATTTTCTACTAGCTGTTCCCCACGGTTTCACCCGCGTGAGTTTCGGAATTCCCGCAGGAACTGCAAAGTAGCTTAATTTACTTCTTATACTATATTAGCTAATTTGCAGTGAAAGTCCCGTCAAAATCGGTCCAACCGTTTCGGAGATTCACCCGAGTGAGTTTCGGAATTCCCATCACAGGAACTCAAACTTCTTTCATAAGAACCTTATAAAAAAAAACATAACAAAAAGAATCATCGAAATTGGTCCAGCCGTTCACGCGTGGTGCCGTGGCCCGTGACTAAGGGAAATAAGGATTAATTTTTATATTGGTAGATATTACACTGTATACATAATTATATAGATTTAACCGCTAACTAATTAAGTTACATCTCGTTAAATGCCAATTAACATTAATTTATTAAACTTGTCTGATTGCGGCAGTTTTGTTTTATAAATCTATACTTAACTAAGTAATCATTAAAGTCGACTCTGAGTGCGGCCGTAAGAATGTTAAATTACTTAAACAAAATGCAAGATCCGTGTTACTGGAAAAGTGTACAACAAATTTATTCCAGATTCCAGTTTCATTACGGAGAAAATTTAATCTTAAATGCAAATATCTCCATTATGAATACTAATATCGAGATCGTATGTCCAATTGCAAGGCAAATTACGCAACTAACAATTTGATGAATATTTATCGCAGTTGCTTCAGGAGCTTTTGAAGTGCAGCAAGTTTTTTTCATATCCTCATGCTCCAATATGCCGCTTTCGAAAATTCTCAGCAACCATAGATTCAAAGTTCTCCTGAACGGTGAATGTAGCTTCATCCAGACAACCAATGGGAGAGTCAGTATCAAATCCGGAAGAATATATCCGCAATCGTCATCCTTTCTTCCTTTTGCTGTGCAATATGACCACGCGTAATCCAGTGAAGTAGCCACAACGAAATCTGTGTTGCCATCGAGTACGTCTTCAAAAATGTCTTCAAATTCTGCTTCTGATATGATATTAAATCTATTTTTGATCCCAGGATCGTGATCAAAATGTGCGAGTATTCCACCACGACCTCCGAATTGATATCCACAATCAATACTTTCGTTGAGGTTTGCAAATTTACCAAATACAAAATCAGTTTTTAATGCTCCTATCAGCACACTTTGATAAGCGCTTCTTATAATAAATGTAAACCACATCCAGAGGCTTATAAGGTAGAAATCTCTAAACTTTCTCGGAGCTACACGAACAGGTTGTCCCAACATAACTCCCCATGTTCTAAGGGTTACGCCTCTAAGCTTCTTTATACTCTTAAAATATTTGTGGCTAAATCTAATAACTGGCCCCAGTTTAAAAATGTAGGGAAGTATGTTTACAAAGAGAACGGTAATCAAAAATAAAAGCCATAGATTACCATAAAAAGGTGTTAGCATATGCCACAAATCAGATCCACTCTTAACAGAAGGTGCTAACCATGCCAATCGTACTCTGAAATAAGGTATAGAATAATCAAGACGTCCCAGACTATCTATTCCTAAGGGAATGGTACTTAGAGAAACATTAGCAGTACCCGATACCACGTCATTCAAAGAGTCTGACCAATTTTTAGCACGCGGGGAATCTATGCTTATGTAATCTTTGGTTGAAATTAACGACGTAAAATTCATCTTTTCCCCTAATAATTTAAGCAATATCTTTTTGACTATTTGCAATTTATATTTCCGCTCTATATCTGGATGGTATAACTTATTAGTTGAAACAAAAATTTGACATCCATGCATATTTCTCATTTTATCCGGATAGGCATTAGAATAGTTAATTACTTCTGAATAGCCAATTTGGTGGGGTGTTGTATCGTGACAATTTGAATAATGTTGATACGGGTTAAAAGTATAGAATTCGATTTTATGTTCTATATCATTGTATGTTATAATTACAACATTTGTGACATGATGGTTCCAAAAGAATGTTGTTATGCGTTTCATTTGTATTATATCAATTTTTAATAAGAGTACTAAGAAGTTAACATCGTTATTCATTGGAGAATTTCCTTTGAGGTCGTGTTCGAGTTCGTATAAAATTTTCACGAAGGATTCGAAAGACGCCGCTATCATAACAAGTTGCTTCGGTTGTATTTCATCTTGCTTAGCACCTACGACAACAGAACCATTATAATAATGTAAAAACTGATCAACATAACACGTATCCACATCTTTAAACAATACTAAAGTAAGCTTTCTAAAGTTGAAATTTTCATTGGCTATGTTTATCGCTGCTTTTATAATTTTATTTGTTTCTGTTCTTCTGTTTGGTAATACGTATAATAACGAGGAAGATGGAATGCAAAGGAATGTCAGAATATAAAAATAAACTTGCAACATTGTCAATAAGTAAGTATAAATGGTCTTCATCTGTGTTTATGTTACTGCACCAACTGAAAATATGGGTAGGTAAAACGCGAAAAAGTGTGGAAACAGTTTCTTTGTACTACAATGAACAAAAGGACTTTTCAAACATGTTAATAAATCAAAGAGTTAAATTGGTCGATTGCTAATACCATTAAACATGTAAAAAGTAAATGTGTTTGTATAAAAATAGTAAATCATTGCTGCTATGCCGAGTGCCATATAATATGATAATGTCTAAAGATTCCCAAAAACCTACTACAGCAATCTCCTATTTTTATCATTTTACTACATAATACTAGATATCAATAAGGAGACTCACCGCCGCACTCAGAGTCGACTTTAATGATTACTTAGTTAAGTATAGATTTTTAAAACAAAACTGCCACAATAAGAAACGTTCAGTAAATTAATGTTAATTGGCATTTAATGAGATGTAACATAATTAGTTCATTGCCAATTAACATTAATTTATTAAACTTGTCTGATTGCGGCAGATTTGTTTCAAAAATCTATACTTAACTAAGTAATCATTAAAGTCGACTCTGAGTGCGGCGGTAAGTAATATTATAATCGTAATATTTGAACTTTCGTGATTTCGTGTTATCCCCAGTAATTTCCTTCATTTCCCTACAACAGATAGATTAATACAAGAGAAGCAGTGTGCATAGCTAACACATGACATCAATGACGATGATCAATCATCTTTTGTTTTGGATTGACATTATAAGGTTTCTAAAGCGTTTATGGAATAATAATAATAATAATTTGAATGGAATGTTTATGGAATGATGATGGCGGAACGATGTAATTAATGAGATCAAAATCTTGTTTTTCACATAGGTATAACCCAAAAATTGCTGCACAAAATCGAATGAAACTTGTAGTAGAAACTAGGCAGTTTAATTAGGTCGTCAGTCAACATAAACTTTTCCCGATATATTCAAGAGTTCCCAAAGTCTCGAAATTGATAAAACCGCTGGCAACGGCTAGTAAAAAAAATTACAATGTGAATAGGTAGGCACTAGAAGGTAAGTAAAATATTAGTGCCTCCATGTTGCTATAGGTACTATTCTAATAACTCTTTTTAATCGACAGATAAACAGATTGTTTTTATGTTGAAAAATAGCTAACACATTAATTTCCGCAGAATATGTGTTAATCTAGAAGACAACTGTGTGTCTCAGATAAAATCTGTTTACCTATAGCCGTATTGAACCGTTTTCACGGATTTACCTTATTGATGGTATGTTGGTGTTTATTTGGTGTTTATACAAGACATGTTTAGGAGGCTTAGTGAAAATTTAAAATTCCTTGACTTAGCGATTTGGGTGTGTACGCTGATCCTATTCGTCAATCGGTCAGTCAGTCTCTCAATTTTAGATTGGTATTACAGTGCCTACTTAACGCGTCGCGTAGCAACCAACATCAACATTAATACAAACAAAAAATATACTACGCCGCTACGCCACGGTTTACACCTTTATTGTTCTTGAAACCATAGTGAGTGTAAATAGAAAATAAGTTGGTAGTATAACCTGGTATAACCTACAGCCATAGCGAGTGACGCAAATATATTTCACGTCATTTTTGTGAGGTCTAGCGGATAATTACGCAATTAGACTCCGATTAAACACTCTTGTTACTAGCTGCCGGTTATTATGTGGATATTGTGTTTATAGCTAAAATACTGATTATGTACATTTTTATTTATGTATTAAAACCTTTGAGTGTAAAGCCGGAATATTGCGTAGAATGTTATTGTGGATGTTTCTCTTTTGTTTTGGCGGGGCGAAATGCTTCGAATTCCCAAGCAGTTGTAAGGCTGGCCAGTATTACGATCCAAGTACATTAACTTGTTTTTCGTGCCCAGCTAATGCTTCTATGGTGACATCTAATGATGGTGAGTTTACTTATGTCCTATTTATGGATGTTGATGACTTTTGAAAATCAAAATTCTAATTAGTCCGTCAGTTAGAAAATAAAACAACAATAGACACTTATTTTTTGCTTTTTCAAATAAATGAAAATACACAAAGATTGAAGCGCATTAAAGTTTAGGGTGGGGGCTCGTGACGTCACTAACCGCTATAAGCTGCACTACAAACTGCACCAGTTAGTGACGTCACGCGAAATTTCAACTCAATGTATCGCCGTTATTTTTTGATTACGTAATAAAAGAAAAAAAAACGTGTCCAAATTTTTTATTAATCTACGAGACGGACTAAAAATAAAAATTTTTTCAACATGCCTATTGGTATTCATACTCTAACAATGTAACGATCATCACAACTGTTTAACTTTGAAACTAACGTTAGATAATTACCTACCTATAAGTACACAAAATATATAAGAAGAAATTTTCGACTCCTTTGTCCTTAGTCGTTGAAATTCCAAGAACACCGCCGCACTCAGAGTCGACTTTAATGATTACTTAGTTAAGTATAGATTTTTAAAACAAGACTGCCGCGATCAGAGACGTTCAGTAAATTAATGTTAATTGGCATTTGATGAGATGTAACTTAATTAGTTAAATGCCAATTAACATTAATTTACTGAACGTCTCTGATTGCGGCAGTTTTGTTTTAAAAATCTATACTTAACTAAGTAATCATTGAAGTCGACTCTGAGTGCGGCGGTAGTGCATGACTTTAGGTCATACAGGTACCTATATACCTAACAAAAATATTGTACAAATTACAAGTTTCTAGATTCTAGATCCATCCCGGCTAATCCGGCCGGCCGGCTAAACATGTGCGTAGATAAGCGTGAATTCAGTTAGGTCATCTAGGTAGTTTAATTTACGTTTGCCCGAACTTCTATATCCCTGCGAGTTCTCAATAAATTCGTTTATCAATAAAAGGTATCCAATGTCCTCAAGGATTCTATAGTTCCCTACTAGAATTTTAGGATCGGTTTAGTAGTTCTAGAAACTACTTCTACATCCAATCTTACAAAATTTACCCATCTATACATATACTTACTTAACATTATAAAGCTGAATAGTTTGTTTGTTTGTTTGTTTGGTTGGATGTGCATTGTGCTAATATCAGGAACTACTGGTTCGAATTGAAAAATATTTTGGTGTTGGATAGTCCATTTATCGATCGAGGAAGGCTGTATTATAACATCAGGCTATGACGAAAAGGAGCGGAGCATGAATGGAGTGGAATATACATATATATTTATTTTAGTAGGTTTGTCTTAAATGTGTAGTTTCTAATAATAGTGTAGCCTGTAAACTGTTGTGTGCTAAGTGAACTGAACCGATAAATAACTCATTACTCAGTGCAATACAAATATCTGTTCCAGGCGTTGGTTGTTCCTGCAACGACCAAAGCGTACCAATAGGGATAGGACGGTGTAAAGCCTGTAATGTGACAGAAGTTGTATCTGATGACGGCACTAGTTGTGTGCCGCGGCATTGTCAGCACTCCTCAGGCAAAGTCGTGTGCAGGAAGTGTCCTAACGACTATATTTCCGGTTAGTTTTATTATTATTTCTATCAGTGATTGTAACCTTGTGATTCAGGAAAGTTTCTAAAGTTCTGCGACAGTCTAATCTGACAAATTGCACTTAAAAATACCGGACTACCCCTTAGCGAGATTATGAGGTATTAAATACTTGAGTTAGTGGAGCTAAAGTCATAGGTAAATTTTAGTTTAGGAAATGAACCGAATTCAATGATGAATTCGGTTCGGTGAAACACTCGAATTTGGCTGATTAAACAGGGGTGGATTTTTACATGTTTTTACAAAGTATCCATCACATCTGTATGCAGAGTAGGTATGTACCTACCTACTATAGTAAGATATTGGAGTCAGAAATCGATTCGTCACAGATTGAAGTCTTTACTGTATAATTTTATCTTTATTATTATAGAGATTACTTATAAAGTTATAATTATATTTGCTATTTGAACTTCTCTTAAACGTAAAAGTTCTTGAAAATTATCTCTATTCGCTCAGAGATGTTTTCGGTCGGAACGCAGCTTCTAACTTTTTGTGTAACCAAAGTAAAAAATATTATACCTATGTAGCGACTAGAGAGGTATGAAAAATGAAGCTGTAAAAAATTGTTATTGCTCTAATCCATTACCAAGTTAGGTACACTTCTTCTTTACCGTATACTCGTAACAACACGAAATATAGCTGTTTCTCTAGCGCACTCACTCGTAAATTAGATTTTTCAAGTTATTCTTCTTGTTTAGGAAACAAGTCCATATAATTTTTGTAAGTCTTTTGTAAGTTATATATTGGCACACCAACAGCATAACATATTATACAGTATTAAGTTACAAAAATTACATTATTTAAGTCTTGGTGACATACATGTATGCCATTAGTGGTATGCACATCATTGCAAGTAACAATCCACAAGAACAAAAGTTTTATAATGTAGATACAGTCACCATGGCAAATTTGCAGCCACTTTTGACAGTTGTTGTTGAATCTTATTGCAATAGTGGTAAAGTGTCCACACATCTCCGACGCCGACTGTAGAGATAGATATGAGATAGATGATAGATAGAGATAGATGAGATAGATATGTACAGATAGATACATTAAATGTGATGATGAAATTGAGAAATAAAAGAAAAAACAAACAGTCAGTACAAGAATACAAAAATACATAACTTATTATGTCTTTTTAATAATTTAACTGATAATTTTATTATGTATTCCTTGCATCTTCTCTCAGTGCGTGTGTCTTTTAGAAACTCTATGTTCCGAGATAATAAATAGAAATAAGAGAACTCTATATGTATTGCGAACTCCATAGCATGAGTTATTGAGTCATACAATTATAAATTTTCCGCTTTCACTTATTATAGGTATAAAAGTAGGTGCCATAAAAGTTTCATTATGCTAATTGCCAAGAATTGTTGCTTCGGCTATTAATTTGGTAACGAGGCGGCTGTATGCCACTTATTATGATATTTTGCCCTATTTTTATTACCTACTTTTTATTTATAAAAGCTTATTGTACCTATTTATTTCTATTTTGACGTACCTTTTTTTTGGTTTTACACCTCCGCTTCAGACTACGACCTCAGACCAAATAAAAACAAAAGATGGAACGCGTAGAACAAACAAGTGAAGTCAGGAAAAAGACACCACGCCGTGCACGTACACAGAAACACGCACACACTTACAAGAAAAAGACACCATACCTGGGAATCGTTGTGGCACTTCCCTAAGCACCACATGCATACGCAACTGGCTTCATATCGCTGTTCGAGACGTTCCGTCTTTAGTTTTTATTTGGTCTGAGACTACGACATGCCACGCGGGGAACCCTCCCCTCGTGCTTTCTGTCGTCAATTACTCTTTCATTAGGTATATGCAATGGTGATGAATGATGATTACATAGATACATATCTCTCTTCTGCCACTACCTCCGACTATGACTCCGATTCCGGTTCCGACTCCTGTCGTGCCGTCTGCACTATCCCGAGTTATGTTTGCCTGAATTCAATTAAGTACAGGTTTACACGGACGACAAATATCTATATAATATAATCTCGCACAATCCATGAAATGTAAAACATGAGACGATGATAAGATAATAATAGAATGAATAACAGAACAGTATAATGGACAGGCGGGCATGACCCGGACTATTAGCTGAGTGACACATCTGGAATGAACTAGAAACTATTACAAGTAATTGCACCAACATAGTTATAAGTTATACAGCATACCAGATATCCATAGGGAACACGGAGCAGTGCCTGGGACTTGCGACCCAGGTGTAGGTTTGATGGGGCCCCTTTACAATGCATGAACGCTCACCTCCACTGTCCGTGCTCCCGACTCAAGCATGGTAATATAATGATGAGACGGCCAACCAGTCACTAAGAAATCATGTATCATCTCTTTAACGTGAGGCTTCGCATTGTTCTGTCATGAGGGTCTGGTCTACCCAGAGTGAGTAGTGACTCTCCCTGGTCGTCTACAGCTCCGATCTGAACACGTCTGACCGTGTCCTGGTGTCTTATGCTATTCCGATTTACCCTGCAAGCTTTAGTCTGTCTAGAGCCTGCGTGCATGCAACTTCATGTAGACGACCTTACAATGATTCGCCTGTGTGCTTCCGGTACACACCCATTTGAGCCTCGGGCTCCCTGTTCAATGTCCTTGACTACCAAATGTACATTGTACTGCAAGATTGAACTTATAGATTATATAGTTTCCTAGTGATTAGTCAGTCGCTTCACCATTCTCTGAATCTATTGTATTAGAATATCGACTACACTATAATATTAGTGATGACTCACCCAGTGCCTTTGTAACTTACTCTGGGCCGGACGACCTCACCTTACGCATATCTTATCTTTTCCGGCATTGCCACTTATTCGCGCGGCCCCGATCGTCCTGCCCTTTGTTCGTCAATCCAGTGTTTTCCTTTTACACTCCGAGCCGGACGACCTCACCTTACGCTATCTTTTCCGGCATTGCCACTTATTCGCGCGGCCCCGATCGTCCTGCCCTTTGTTCGTCAATCCAGTGTTTTCCTTTTACACTCCGAGCCGGACGACCTCACCTTACGCTATCTTTTCCGGCATTGCCTCTTATCCGCGCGGTCCCGATCGTCCTGCCCTTTGTTCGTCAATCCAGTGTTTTCCTTTTACACTCCGAGCTGGACGACCTCACCTTACGCTGCTTGTTTCGATATTGTTTATTCCCCGCGTGGTCGCGGCCGTCCCGCCCTTGTATGTCCATCCACACTTTAGTTCAAGCATAAGCAAAGTGTTGCCACACCACAAAATATAGATTGACAGTACAATAATTAGTGTTGATACAAACTAATTGTTACATGGCAAATCGCGCTGTGCGCAACAACTCCAACAAATAAAATTTAAAAACTCCGACTTCGACTTCGGTTCCGACAAACTATCTCCCTAACATCCCTAATAGGCACCCACAAGATTGACGGCGGGTTCTTCCTCGTATTTAGAATAATAACATATCACTGTAGACAGGCGTGGGTGTTTTATTATCGGGCGGCATTATTTTTAGTAACACAAAACATAGACGGATCGCCATTAAAGGAGGTGAATTGCGTGAAATGCTCCCGCGGATACAAGGCGGAGGGCAACAAGTGCGTCCGGTGCGCGGCGTGCGCGTGCGCCGGCGGCCAGGTGGTCGTGCGCGGGAGGTGTCTGGCGAAGAAATATATCACCGCACGACCCAAGTACCGCGACAATCGCATACACCCCTCGGAGCTGTTGGACATCGTTAGAGATGAGTATCTCTGTATTGTAAGAGGAATTTGAAATTCTGCCAAGACACTTACTCAGTAAGCTGTTCCCCGCGGTTTCACCCGCGATAATTTCAGAGTTCCCGCGGAGTGAAAGCATAACAAAGAACAAATAAACAAACACAGTTTCTCATTTATAATAGTTAGGAATACACGTGACAAGGCAAACATGTAGGTATGTTGTTTTCTATATCGACAACACATAGAAAACAACATTTGGTCTGCTTTTTTTTGTTCCGCTTTCATCCCTTACTACTCAACCGATCCTCAAAGGAGGTAGGGTACTTTTTATCCCGGAATTTCCGCGGAAACTCTGAAATTAACGCGGATGAAACCGCGGGGAACAGCTAGTATTTTTATATCTTTGATTATCAGGAAGGAGACATTCGTGCATGTCGCACACTAGGCAACGAGTGTGTGAAAAGGTTCTACATGATGGACCCAGCGGGGCCTTGTAGGCTATGGATTCAACCGGATTTAGTTAAACATAAAGGTGAAGTATTGAGTAATTTTTTGAAGTTATCAGATAATTAGTAGCAAAAAAACTAGTAAGGTATAATTTTCGACATGTTATATCCGTTAAATAAAGTTTAATTTTATTTCCATTTAGGTAGGTACCTACTATACATATACAATATACATGCAGTAGGTATATCTAAGTTTATTGTTTTGAGATAAGTAGCCAAATTTTCGAATGCTCCTAAGCAGGCAAATGTTGTGTACTAATTACTTACCTGCTATTTTGTGTTTTGTTGAAAAGTACATAGGTAGTTTTTTTTTTCAAGGTCAGACACAAAAACCCAGTAGGGTTTATTTCGACCTAAAATGGTGGAAATCATAGGTTATGAATAAGGATACTGGAACCCAATAATGATATACTTTTTGTCCATAATGTAACTAGACAATTACTTAGGTACTGACGTGCTCAGTCGTGGGATGAATCTATACATACTCTACCCCAGACTTTACATACTCTACAGGCTGCTAATGTTTTTATTTCCACCGTATCTCCTCAAACATACTATTGTTTTCTTTTTAGATTTGCCACAGTTATTAATTAAACCGCGACCCGATGGTAGAAAACTTAATGAAATCAATTTAAGCAATGGAAAGGTTAGTGGATATATCTTAATAAAAACTAATAAGCTTTAAAAATGCTATATTACTTTACTTATCTATATACTTTGTGGATTTTCACATAACATGTAACAAAATTCCGCGTATGACACTCATCCAGATTTTTCTTTGAGTTTGTGAATTGGGAGTCTATTGGTATATTCCATAATTATTTATTTATTTATTTATTTGCAAGAATATGGTAGGTACATAAGTTGGTGTTACTCTAAGATTGATTCAGCATATTTGTCTCTAGGACTATATATTTCTGGCACTAGTAGCCCATACATCTAGTGGCAGTGTAAGAATAATGGATGAAGCAAGCCAGCAATCAATGCCATGTCAACTGCCAATTAAAATTATTATTGGTATTGATTTTTCGTAAGTAATAATTTATATTTGCTTATATAAGAAGATATACCGACGAAGTTTATAGCTTTTAAAAAAAAAAGTGAAAACCGAAATATGTTAGAAATACATGAACATGTAACATTCTGCTAAAATCTCGGCTTTAATTAGTCGATGTCAGTTAATTAGTAGATGGTTGTTAACTTGATGCTCCTTAGGTACCTCAGAAGAATATATTCTTCTGAGTTAGGTACCTACCTACTTTCTAATGACTTAATTCTGTGTCTGCTTGCCAACATTTTACTTTCAACGTTGAAGTTTAACTTCAAGTTAAGTTTACTTACTTGATTATTTGTTTGCAATTTGCTTCTAGCTCCGAATGTAAAATGAACGCAACGACGGCTCTAGTTAACGACGTGGAAACGTTGTCGCCATATTTATTGAGTAACGGTGATTGGAGACCTCTTCCAATTATGCTTCGCAAGCCCGACGGCTCCTACGTGGAGGTAATCAATGTTTCTTTTTTAACGAAGGTTTTATTCCAATTCTACTTGCGTCTTTTACGTGGTTTTTTTTCCTGTATAAGTATGTATTTATATGGTTTATGTTGTCTTCATGTAGGTAATCTATTTAATTATGTTTCAGAATAACTCATGGAACGCTAGCAGGTTCGCGAGATATTTCGTGAAAGACGACACTATGTCTGTATCTTCCAATGTTACTAATACTGTATATCTTCGAACAATTTTGATACGTTTACGGTAATTTGGTTTTGTATGATTTTGATTTTTAAGGTTCCTAGTTCCTACATATTACTTACATATTTTATCGTACCTATGTATGCGTACTACGAAGATAGATACTACATATATTAGACGGTTAAAGTTGGATAACTATTAAGATAACGGGCAGATATACATCTAAACAATTCTCAATACTAATATTAGAGTTACTCTTTTATCAACATTACCTATTAACTCCAAAACGTCTCAAAACGACTGTGTTAAATACATATTTTTAACAATTTTAGAATCGAACGGGATCCATTGAAAGCAGGTCCACTAAAAGTGGAGATATATTTGGAAGCTCAATATGCAACGAAATCAACGTTTATTGATACAATCACCACATCGCTGAAGGTTGAAAATGTGATGCCTAGTGCTGGAGTTCTAAAAGGGCTGGAGGTGAAACTTAAAAACTGAGAAGCTATTTTACTTACACAAAACACTTAACCGCTTCGATCCTTTATCGATAAAAGTATCCACTCATATAACCTCGTATAGACGACCGATCAGTTTAATCTGAGATTTCAAGTGTCCATTATATAATTATGTCAAGACACCCTTATTGATGCAGGAATTATTGTACCTATAGTTGGGCATTGCGAATACAAAATTGTCCCTCGGTGTCCATAAAGTAAGACTAAAGTGCCCTTTCGCTATGGTTCCGTTATTATTCCCTTATCATTCAAACAGATCAGTGAATCGAGATAACCGTGAAGGCCGCTTTTTATAATATACTAGCTGTTCCCCGCGGTTTCACCCGCGGTAAAATCCTGGACAAAAAGTACCCCATGTCCTTCTCGGTACTCCTGGCAACGTGTATATATATCATGGAGAAACAAACAAACTTACTCGAATTTCTAATAAGTACCTACCTAATTAGTAATAGTTTATTGTAAGAACAATTAAAACTCGACCTTATTTTTTAAATCTTTGAGTTTGGTGTAAGTACCGATGATTTATAGGTCACATACGATACCTACCTACTGAAAGTACTTCAAATTGACAATTTTGTTAAAGTTAAAAATTTGTTGGTAAAGTTTAGAGTCGTAGAGACCATATTCTATGGACTCAACATTTTGGGAGTTTTTAGTTAGTACTTAGTGGGTTATCTTTGGCAACTCTTGCAGATATGGGCTGTAGTGCTGGGAATATTTTTGACAACGTACGGGTTAGTTCAGTGGCGTGGACTTCTGCGAAGAGGTGGTCTACACCTGTCTCTTGTACCCGTACTGGGTGGCTCTGTAGCTGACACTCTGTATTTCGTAAGTTGTTTTATTGGATGAAAAGCTGGAGAGTACAGTAGAAGATGCAAGTAAACTAAAACGAAAAAAAACTTGATCGAAATTAAATAGGAAAAGTGAGCTAAATTCAAAATGAACTAAACTGTTTAAACTTTAAATATTCGAGCAAGTGTAAGTTATAGTCATAAGATTTTGAACATCTAAAAAATTTCTTTTTTTCATAAACCATAATATTATGTGGTACTAGCTGACATATTCAGCGGCAAAGTTAATTTTTGCCAAATTTTCCTAATGCAACTGATTGAAGTAAAAAAATTTTTACGTTATCCCTAATTCACAGTTCTACCTATGTGTATATTATATCAAGATATAACCACAAAATGTTAACGATAAGTTTTGGGAAGCAAAATGATAAACATAAAAATAGCTTTTTCTTTTATTATCTTACCACATTAGTACCACTAACTTCTATTATGTATTTGTAATTTCAGTCGGCCTTGTTTTCGACGGTCCACGCTTTAGCCGCGGAGGCAGGCACGTTGGGCTTAACTTTGCCACTGTCACAAACAGAGGAGTACACGATCAAAGTGCTTCTCTACTGCGCGGTTGCATTGAAGGTAGGAATTCTGTCTCAACTTTGACAGAAGTGTTGGTCTAGTAGCTTAGTGAGAATCTGCCTGGTGCACCAGTAGTCGCGGATTCGATTTTCGTTTGGATAAATATTAGTTATATTTTGATGATCACATTTTGTGTTTAGTCCGAGTGTGCTGGCTGTGTTTACATACAAAAAAAAAACAATGAGACCAAGCACACCGCAACGCAATAGTTTTGTACCTAGGCTTGACCGCCACGATGATTTCAGACAGTGAAGGTGGTCTGGTTCAATTATAAACAATGCTGCTGCGACGTATTCTTTCTGGATTGGTCAGAATACAATAACTCTTGCACCAAAGGCAAGTTAATTTTAGACTTATCGCATCTGTAAAAAATAAAAATAATAGTGAAGGAATGAATGATTATTAACAACACGATACTTTTCAGTTATTTTTCTTTTTTTCTGTCTAATTAACCAGCTATGTTTCTTTCTTTAGACGTGCCTAACAAATCAGCGACAGAGAAGTCGGAAGATTGGAAAGTCGCATTATTAGCACGAGAGTGGATTTCTATGCAAACTCGAAGAAGGGCGCCACTGGCTTACACTATTAGCATAGCTCTGATTATAATCATATACGTATGTATCAAAACGATTTGTTATATTCATTTCAACCCGTTTGGTGACCAAATATCTAATATGGACTCGAAGTAGGTACCTTTGGTAAACTAGCAATATACCAAATGCTACCGTCCTTTTACTAAAAGTTCGTTAAGTGAATAGACTTCATTTTTGTTTATGGCCAAAAAGTGCGAAATAATATCCCTATCCCTAAACATTGATTATAATATATATAATATAATAATCCACTTCACAACACACTTGATCTTGAACACTACTTGATCCCACACTAAGCTATAAGCTTGTGTCGTGGAAACCAAGCAAACGTGGTATATACTACACATATTATTACATATATATTACACTATAGATATACAACGTGTTAATGAATTAACTGAAAACTAGAAAGTAGTTTGCTCAGAATCAACTAGCGAATCGATCGCACTATGTTTTATTATAGGTTATATTTTTTCATTTTTACTAGCCCGTGTCTAAATTATTTATAATACAATATATGGCGCGTACGCCGCCCGCAGCAAAAAATTGGAACCGGTAGGCGCGGGCGTAGCGCTTGGAATTTACCTTGGAATATATTTCACCTCCAACCTAATGTTGAACTTTTAAAGTACAAATTTTTTCGACATAAAATATATTTTAATCATATTATTGCTTATTTTTTTAAGTGGGGTATATCAGGTTTTCAGTTAATTCATTAACACGTTGTATATCTATATACACACCCAGACTGGAAAATGGAACCCTGCGTTCATCACACAAAGTCCACCCCCACCGGGAATCGAACGCGGAACCTCTTGATTAGCGGGCAGGCATTACATACCTATATAGATAGAGAGCGATATTAAATACATTAAATTACGTGTTCGTGTCATGCACCATGGACAACATGCTGCTACCCAATCACAGGCCTTATTTGCTTGGTTTCTGCAATACAAGTTTATAGCTTAGTGACGACCTTTATGCTTATAATCGTATTTTTTGCACCTGCAGTTACTTACTCCATGGCAGGCGTTCTTACGAAAGAGTCAGGGATTTTTTTGGGCGGTTACAACATCGGCATGGTGGATATCCTACAGCGTTGTTTTAATAACCCGATTACTAATGGACAAGTTGCTTGGATCACCCACTTCAGTATTGCCCAAACTCTGCAGAGGGCTCGGTCTATCGTTGCTGATCTTCCAAGAAGAATATTACGCGCACTATTTACATGGAAGGTGATTTATTAATTTATACTATAGCTGTTTCCTGCAGTTTCACCTTCGTTTATTTCGTAGTTTCCGCAAAAAAATCAAACATACTTTATTTATTCGCATCTGTGTAGGTACTACACGCGGGTTCATTGCCATGCGGGTTGTAAAGTTTTTATTGGTCACTCAATGTTTACCTACTTACTAGAATACTGGCCTGCTCAATTTGACTTGATATCAAAGTATTTATTTGGTTTGCTATTGCCAAGTAATAATTAACAGTTCATCCATCCATTCCAGTCAGCATAACCACCCACGCAGTCTTCGCTTTTAGCTCAACAACCTTATCAGCCCTTAACCTTATCAACCTTATCATACAAAATGAATATTCTACGTGTTAATGAATTAACTGAAAACTATAGAAAGTAGTTTGCTCAGAATCGACTTCCGAATCGACAGCACCATGTATTTTATTTTACTTAATAGGTGTAAGTATCCCCAACACAGCAGAATATATTAACATAAGCGAAACTCAAAATTCTGTCTGTATGTTTGTGAGTGTATTATGCATGAACAGATTTAGACAGAGTAATATAGGTACACAGGTACACGATCGGATAGAGGAGAAAGGCTAACTATAGGTACCTGCCTAATAAAATAATAAAGTATACTTAGATATTTAATTATTTACCTATCTGCATTTTTTGGTAAATGGTTCCATTGCTTTTATTTCAGGAGCCCTACAGATTTGTCCGATTCGAGATCTCTTGCGGGCCCACTTGCAACGTGTAGAATTGTATGCTCTCCGCAATTGAGGTACGATCTTAATGTGAATACCTACCATCATCATATCCGCCGAATGACGTCCACTGCTGGACATAGGCCTGCCCCTAAGATCGCCACAACGACATGTCCTGCGATTCTCGCATCAAATGATTTTTTCTTAAACATGCGCGGAAATATTGTCATTACTTTTGAATAAAGAACACGCAAAGTGTCACTTCCCGGCGCGTTCTTTGAATTTGGAACGAAGAGCGTGCCGGCAATGTTGTATGAAACGGTGTGCTGTTTGAATTTAGAACTCTTTCATATATCGTACACATTGCGTTCTCGTGGCATAGTCACAGATGCGTTTACCTTTCGGCACAAACTGTAAAATTAGAAAAAAATTGGCGGTAAAGCGGAGTTGTTATTTTGTTAATAAATTAAATTTATTATGTAAAGGGCCCTTTTTTATTTCCTTGCATTTTTTTTAAGAAAAGCACTATATTTATGCCTCGGCCGAAATGGCTGCCTTTGCAATAATGTACTATTACTTATACGAAGGTGTAATGTGATTATTAAATATCGTTATTTCATTCCTTTATCCATAATGGGCATGATAGTAACCACGATGATGACTAAATTTTAATATTTAGTCCGTCTTGTAGATTTAAAAAAAAATATTAGACGATTTTTTTACGTACCTAGGTAATACGTAGAGAGGTAATCAAAAAATAACGGCGATACATTGAGTTGAAATGCCGTGTGACGTCACACCTACACTACACTTTAATGCTTTATACTCAGTTATGACGTCGCGACCTCCCACTGCTAAACTTTAATGCGTTTTATCTTAGTATTTTTCCAATAATTCGAAAAAGCAAAAAATACCTGTCTATTATTTTTTTACTGACTACTATTATTTTTTTACTAACTTTTTAACTGACGGACTAAATAGAATTTTGACTTTTATGCCTTGTCATCATGCCCATTGTGTGTATTTAAATATCTTGCAAGTATACATTATAGACAAGAAAGACTCACAGCCCGCTGGATTCGTGAGCTTCTTCAATTATCTAGCACGTCACATAGTATCTTAGTACCTATATTTAGTATACCTACCTAATCGTAACTTATAAGCAATATAGTTTTGTTTCATTTTATTTCAGGACGATTTATAAGCAATTGTCTGCATCAGCGTCAGGTATGACATTGAGTAAAATATACCTACATAATATTTAAGGTCTTCAAGAGGTGATCTTACACCGATACGAGCTCCTAAATTCCGCAGTTTCGTGAAACTGTGACGTCACGAAATTTCCAATAGGCTATTTGAGTAAATTTTTATTTTTAGTCCGTCCTGTCATGAAAAATATTAGACACGTATTTTTTATTTTTATAGATACGTAATCAAAAATAACGGAGATACGTTGAGTAGAAATGTCGCGTGATGTCACAAGCAGGTGCAGTTTTTACCTGCATATGACGTTACGTATGAGCCCCCACTCTCAAAATTAAATGCGCTTTATCCAATAATATTTTCATTAATTTGAAAAAGCAAAATATATGTGTCTATTATTTTTTATTATCTTACTGACGGAATAAATAGAATTTAGAAAAAAAAAACTTAGTCAAATATCCTATTTGAGTAAACTAGCTAGTCGAGTATATTGTCGTTCAGAAAATGGGGTTAGCCCCAATATTGCTCATGTTGTTATCCAATATTTTCTTCAAGGTCGTGACGAGAGCGAATCGAAACAAGTCCTACTATCGAAGTTCTTAGCCGCTTTTATTGAACGAGTAAGTATTTATTAAGTTTGGGATGTTTCATATGTCACCCGAACTTGTGAGCGAAGAGGACGGCTTTAAATATGTATAATAAAGTCTATCCGGCTCGAAGGACCAATTTGTATTTAATTTCTCCAATACTAGCTGATCCCTGCGGTTTTACCCGCGTTAATTCCATGATAAACTTTCCGAGCTGACGACTTCTACTATACCCTTCAATTTTCAGCTTCATAGTTCAAATAAGAGTTTAGAATTCATGTCAGTGAGTGACCTAGACCTACGGAATTTTTAATTTTCCCCGAGAACACTCTCGCGTGCAGGTGTTCTATGTTACTCTCTGGCCCATGTCCTATTCCCAAAATCCAAATCAACTATTTATAGGGACCTTCAGCTTGCATGATGCGTGTCAACAAACGTATAGCTAGGTACATGTTTCGCATTATTAGTTTTGCGAAAGTTTACAGCTGCGGTATTTATTCATGGTTAGTTTAGTACGCGAGATACCTAAGACCGATAAAGTTCTTGATAAGTAGGTACTCTAGAACTTTACTAGTCAAATGCCTATAGATTCTACAACGTGTTAATGAATTAACTGAAAACTAGAAAGTAGTTTGCACAGAATCAACTAGCGAATCGATCGCACTATGTTTTAATATAGGTTATATTTTTTCATTTTTACCAGCCCATGTCTAAATTATTTATAATACAATGATGGGCGCGTACGCCGCCCGCAGCAAAGAAATTCGAACCGGTAGGTGCGGGCGTAGCGCTTGGAATTTCGTAGATAGGTCACCCCAAACTAATGTTGAATAACTTTTAAAGTATAAATGTTTTCGACATAAAAAATATTTGAATCATATGATTGTGTAGTTTTTTAAATGGGGTGTATCAGGTTTTCAGTTAATTCATTAACACGTTGTATAAATACCAATGTGAGTTTATTTGTTTGTTTGTTAGGCTTTCACGATTTAACTACTCAACTGATCATGAAATTCTGCTTAGGTACACGTCATCAGGGGTACAGAGGACATAGAGTACTTTTATCCCGGAATCCCCTTTTCTCTATTATTTATCAGTTTCTTTTTATGTATTCTATCTCTATATAATATGTTTTGTCCTGAATGACTGATGGATAAACGCACAGCCTAAACCACTGATCGTAGAGACCTGAAAGTTGGAGGGTGTGTTCTTTGTATGACGTAGGCATCCGATAAGAAAGGATTTTTGAAAATTCATCCTCTATGTGGATGAAAAGGGGTTGCAAAGTTTGTATGGAACAATTCAGCGGGAACTTCAAAATTATCACGGATGGAACCGCGCGGGACAGCTAGTCCACCTGTAAAATAGATCTTTTAATTCCAACAATATTGCAGTAAACTGTATGTTTATAGTAGATTAAGCCCAGATTTCTTTGCCAAGTAATAAAATCCCAATTGAATTTTTTGTTAATGGATTCTACAAATTGACGATATACGGGCGAATTTTATGCCTTTTGCCTTCTACCTATTCAGGCTTTAGATGGACTGAGTTGGGTTGCCAGCGAGCGCTCTACCCTGGAACGCCTTTTAGACGTGGAGCTATCAGTGAGGGAGGCCGGGAACACCAGCACACTGCTATATGATCCTGATCATGACACTCCGTCTTGTTTTGCTCTTACGTGGTAAGATGGTTTAAGAATATAGAGTCGATATTATGGCCAATTCACAGTGAAAGAGCAGCGACGCACAGCAGCCTGCGTAGCATTATAAAGGTGTAAAAAATTATACTTTTGAATGTGACACTAGTGTCAAAAGCGCGCTGTATTTGTCACCGTGGTCGCTACGTAGTGATTAGGTACCTACCTTCTCTCTGGTCGCTACAAAGTATTGCTAGTTTCATGACTTCGCGGCTGCTGGCGGCCGGCGTCGCGATCTTCGTTTTATGGCTTTTAAAGTTCAAATCAATTGATTTTTTTTTCACTTATAGATAAAACCCGAAAGTTCTAGGTGAAATCTTGCACCAAAAATGCTGAGAAGGCTGCTGCATGTCGGTCCACTTTCAGTGTAAGTTAAGCCCCATTCACGGGCACGCCATTTGGAGCGTTGTTAGTTTTAGTCAGTTTTAGTATAGTTTTAGTAGATATTATAAATGATGCTAATTATAGTTATAGAGTAGGCATACACCATTTATCAAACTGAAATTTTACAAGTTTTGGAGTTTTTGGAACAATGTACCTAATTACTTAAAAATCAAAGAATCACAAATCACCAGAAGTCACGCGGTTTAATCTATTTGTATAAAAATGAATCGCTAAAATGAAAATTCCAAACGACTGCACCTTTTTTGTGTTCCTTATTGTCAAGACAAGGTTTGTATAGAAGAAGTTTGCGGTTCCTGTGGGAATAGTGTCTAATAGGTACTTACCATTAGTAGAAATAACACTTACAATTAGTTCCCTTGTAGCAGCATTAAAACGTAGAATTTTATATTGTTCAGGTGGGGTGAAGAGTACACTTTAGCTACCTTCGAAGCTATGATCTTCGGCTGTGTCATGATAGCGCTGCAGGATGTTTTCATGGCTGCCACGGTAACAGCTTTTGTTTGGCAGGTAGATACATGCATACACGCAACAAACTACCTATCGTGTAATCATTTTCTTATTAATTTTTCTAAAAAAATATGTTATTTAAAGATATTATCTTTTCTTCAGATGATGAAACACACTACGTTATGGCTTAGAAAAAGAAATTTACAAACTAAAACAGACATCGAGACTACATATTTCATTAGAAGCTAAATAAAAAAAATACACGATGAAACGTTTTGTGCTCTGTAAAATAAGTTTTAACAATCATGTACTTATGTATTATACCTAAAATACAATATGGTAAAATAATAAATGGAAAAATTTATGCTTTCAAAATAAACAACGAAGATTCAACGATGCAAGTCATTCAATTAACTTTCGTTCGATTGTGAAGTAGAAGAATTTCTTCATGAAAATATTCATATTAATATTATTCTTGGTCACAATAAACTTTTTCAGTTCTCCCGTTTTGTTAAGTAAGGTAGACGTATCGATGGATTCAAGCGACGCGGCAATTGAGTCGGATAGTGATTCAGAAGGATGTCGCAAATTTGATTCTGAGGAAATCAAATGCGATGAAGTATCAACAACGGTATCACCAATTAGTACTACTTCTAGACTACCCTATCCTTACGGCCCATTCTACAATTTCCTAGTCAATATTTGCAATACGATTTTATCAAGGTTCTCAACGAGCAAACTTTCCAGATATTTCACTGCGTTGAGTAATATTCTTCGCGATCTGGGATCGGGGAGGTTCATCAAGGATTTTTTAAAAAAACTGTCGTACAAATTCAAAAAAATTGCCCATTTGCAAAGAGAAGTTCTCGAGAGAAAAGTTCGCGAGTACTGTTTTGTACTCAACGATATAAAACCAAAGAGTTGTGATTTCTTCATCGCTGCTAATCGCATATTTGGAATTTGGCACGATTTTAAAATGGATGATTACATATACGAATTAAAACTG
This sequence comes from Zygaena filipendulae, assembly GCA_907165275.2. Classification (NCBI taxonomy): domain Eukaryota; kingdom Metazoa; phylum Arthropoda; class Insecta; order Lepidoptera; family Zygaenidae; genus Zygaena; species Zygaena filipendulae. The sequence continues at coordinate 3,198,019 of OU015666.1, forward strand.
TATGGTAGAGGCGATATACAACACATCGCCGAAAAAACTCATTACGTATTCAGTTGGGTTATCTTTCACTTTTTTAATAAGGAATCAGATGAAATACGCGACGATATAAAAATGAAATTCAAATTGGCTGTGTTGGAATATGCGGAGGAGAAACACAAGAGAAAATAAATCAGATTTTATTTACGTAATGTCCATACCGTGAAATTAGATTTCACGACGCGACGTCCAGTTTGTGGAGAAAACATAATCTTATTAACTATAGAAAACATGTCCAGTTTCGTGAAATGTGTTATTATAATGTTAATAAGTTATAATATATCCTATAAAGTGAATACGTTCAACTCTTATAATGATAAAGTAGACGAAAACCCAGATTTAATCTTTAAATTATATCCAAGGAAGAATACTTTAAGATCTGAAGGTATTTTCTATAGGTTCCTCAGCGGATTACTACATTTATTGACGACTGAGTTTCCAGAAAGGAAGCTGCCTGGGTACATAAGAATATTGCACGACTATTTAAGAAACATGGGTTTTAGATGCACCTCTAAGTTGGCCAAACATTTTAAAGAGCTATCAAAAATGTATGGAGAGGAGATTAAGATTGAGTTATTCACTTACCTAGAATATTTAAATAAAAATGTTCCAAGAAAACTTGTATTTTTTGAAGCAATAGAATCAGCGTTCACGCTACGCGAAAATCAGTCGTTCGAAGATTATTTGTACGATCTCAGAAACTTTGGTACAAATGATAAACTTTTTATACGCGAAGAGACCGATAAACTCCTCAACTATGTCATTGTTGATGCAGTAATGAAACTTAATGCTAGGGAACGCAAAAGTTTGGAAAATAAATTAAAACGTGCAGTTACAGAATACAAAAATGAAAACTATTATCCTGTTTATTTGATAGCTGGACATAGATAAGCAATAGTATGTTAATCCACATTGGAGAAATTTTGAATAAATCGAGTTTTAAAATTATAGCGCCATTTTGTGTCTATTTTTTTTTATGTTCACCATTTTGTTGGTAACAATGAAATAAGGTAAACACATTCTCTAGCTCTCAATAAAGCGTTCTGTATCAACTTAATTTTGTGGGTTAACTGTCATTGCTTATCGGCGTCCAACTAGCTCTTTTCCCTGCGGTTTCGCTCGCGTCGATTTCGGAATTCGTTCAGGGTAATGTTCAAATATATATGTAAAATGTAATGTAAAATTACCTGTGGCCTGTTCTATAAAATAGCTGTTACACCTGTGAATGCCAACACTCCCTCGGGTACCTACCCGCCCTATACGTATAATGAATAAAATTAAGTATAAGCTAGCTTTTCCCCGCGGTTTCCCCGCGGGAATTCCGAGATAAAAGTTCCCTATGTCCTTCTCTGTACCCTCGACAACGTGTATAAGTGTGCAAAATTTTGTGGTGATCGGTTGAGCCGTTAAGCCGTGAAAGCGTAACAAACAAACAAACAAACTTACTTTCGCATTTATAATATTAGTTAGGACTAGTAATATAATACCTAGATTACCTAGTAAGCACAGCACACCCGTGTGCGTGTAATTAACTAGGTACTAGCCGTTCCTGCGGAGAACCGTAACCGTGTTTATTTTGGAGTTCCCGCGGGGATTCCGAAATGAAAAGTACCTACTCTATGTTCTTCTTTGTACCTCTGACAACGTGTGTGCAAAATTTCATGATGATCGGTATTCGATCGATGATCGGTTTAGTACCTACCTACCTATGTTGACCAAGACACCTGGGAATAGTTTTTAACATTCCCAGATAGTTGATAAGCTTATATTGTGTATGTGTATTATGTATGTATGTTGTGACACTTTTATTGTGTAGATTGGGTTTTTTTGCTTATTATTATTAATATTCGGTATTCGGTTGAGTTACCAGTTTTCATACACAGAGACACGTAGTGATTACCTTCTCTCCGCACACAGAGAGAAGGTAATCACTACGTCCGCACAGAGATGCTTCCCATTATCTCTACCACAGATAATGTCTCTACCACTGAGCAAATAATCACTACGTTTTAAGAGTAGGCACTTCCATACTAATCGCTGATCCGATCTATGAAAGCATTTTGTGCCAACCATACCAATGCAATGTATGACGCGGCCATAGAAATTTGGTTAAGTATTCCAATGTTGGTAAAAAAGTTCGCGCATAAATCCATAGTAACTTTTGGTTCAAGGGAGTGTCGCTGGCCTGGTCTCTACCTCAGAAGAATATTATAGTTATTCTTCTGAGGTCTCTACCCTCCATTTTTGTAATAAAAATAAACCCTACGTTTTGAGTCGGCACTTTCAAACTAATTGCTGAAATCTATGAAAGCATTTTGTGCCAACCATAACCTTACCAATGTAGGACGCGGTCAGGGTATTTGATTGGTTAGGTACCTATTCCAAGGTTGGTAAAGAAATTATTGCATAGATCCATGGTAATCTTTGCTTCAAGGCAGTGTCGATGCTGTTTGCTCCCACGTAGTGTAGTGATTATTAAATATTATTATTATCTGGTATGGACCAGTGGTCGCTGCTCCATACATAGTTGTTGTTTGACCATGCCTATCAAAGAGTATATAACCACTACTGATGCCTATTGTATGTTATTTATACTCATTTTGGAGAAGGCAAAGGAATCTAAGACCATACAGCCAGTTTAGATGTCTTTCTTTTCTGAAGTTATTAACATTGTAATTCATCGGTGACATGCATTTCGATGCTTTACTGGGACTCCAGGAAGTACCTAATTCTTCACAATTGGAATTGGACCTTAATGGGATTCTCTGTAGGAAGTTATAATATAACATGTGGTAAAATTAGCTGCAAATATTTACCGGGTAGAAAGTATACACCGTTATAAACATGTTCATAAAATAAAATGAAAAATGATTTCCAAACAAAATAAATCAATCGAAAAGAAAATCTGTGAAGGTGCTCGCCGCTCAATCGAATTACACACACATTGCCGCGCGCCAATATCTTAAGTTCAATGACCTCGATCGAACTGAACAGCTGATCCATCAGTTGCTATGTTCGTGGCCCAGTAATTAATATTTACAGTTAATTTCATCACATGTTTACATGTTATATATAGTAAAACGATAACCTCTCAGCGAACACCCCATTTCATCTTATTTCCCTGTTTCCACGCACTGTTGCTTATGGATCACTTATGGAAATAGATCCCACTCGTAGACTCTGTCTACGACGATGCCACTACCTCAGAAGAACTGTTATTGTTCTGAGGCCACTACATAGCCTTTTTTTTGGTAAAGTTTACCCTCAGTTTACCCCTTTCGGGGAACCACTACACCGTAGTGATTACCTTCTCTCTGCCACTACATACGTACACAGTATTTTTTTTATAAAGTTTACTCCTTTCAGGGAAGGCAAAGAAAACTTGGTCCATACAGCCAATTCAGATGTTTTTTTTCTTCTCCAGTTATTTACATCGAAATGCATTGGTAAGATGCATTTCACTGCTTTATCAAAACTTTTGGGAGCATTCTTCACAGTTGAACCTTATAAGGACGCTCTGTGGGAAATTGTATTGTAAAACGACACTTCCCGTCAAATACTCCATTTCATCTTATTTTAATGTTTCCACACACCTTTCATTACTAATGTATCACTGATAGGCAAAATTCTCCACGTTCACACAATATTAATCACGATAAACTAATTTTTAGAATAACGAAATAAAACTGACGTCCATTTCTGCTCAAATCCCACCAAAAGTCCCAAGTAATTTAAACAACTAACAAGACATGGCGTTATGGACTTTGTTGCTTCTCTGAAAGGGGATTTTATCATAAAAATTCCAAGAGAGGCGAAAGAAACTATGCCAATACAGCCAGTCAAATAAATCTAGGGTAATTTACATCGAAAAAAAAATTTCGGTGATATCTACGGCAGCGCAGAAGACATTTCCGCTTTCTTCCGTCAATATAATGAAATTATTGGAAACAAAACATCTCATCACAGTAGTTTTACTCAACACTGTGTATAATTAAATTACAGGATCGTATATCACTTTTTCCACAATTTTTTTTAATGTATCACTTGGACTGCGTTTCAAGGCTCTGAGTGTAGTAGTTCGGTTAAAATTTAACTCGTTTGAGTTGCAACCAAGTCATGCAATGATCAAGTTGTTTTTATAATCTCAAAATATTTGAAATTTCAGGCGCCATTTGTTTTCTCTCAACTCACATTGCGAAGAAGACTGTCTTACATCCAATTATCAACTTTTTGTGATTACGACACCTTCCCTTAGTTTGTGAGAACCCCGCTTGATTTCTTTTTCAACAAATTTGGCTTTTGCCGCGAACTTTGACACTTCTTAACCGTCAAATAGCTGTCAGAGTGAAAATTGACTTGCTTTGGAGATGGTTGTTTGGTTATTGCGCTCTGAGCCACGGAATGGGTGAAACTACGCTCTGACAGCTGTTAGATGAGAGTAAAATTTCACCAAGCCATGGAACGGATAAAGCGCGCCGGAGCGCGCTCGAGTGAAGCCACGGAACGCACACCGCAACACTCATTCATGATCGTGAGCATGCGCTTTTATTCATAGATACTACATTTTCTACTGTGGGCAACATTGATGTTATCGATGAACAAATGAAATACGGCAACGTCACGCTCCGTCCTCCGCTTTGTGAAGCTGAAGTTCGAGAGAACCGATCGTGAAAAAGCGAAAAGTATTCGGCATTATAAGTATTTTGTGAAATTGCAAACAGTTACTTTATAACAAAATGGCAGACAATAAAAGGTAAGTGCGGATTTATAAAACTATTCATTTAATGCGCTACAAAGATGTATTACACTATAAAAAGCAGTTACGGCGATCTGCAAAATTCGCTTGTCATCATGTCTGCAGCAAACTTGGTGACCGGGAAATCTCATGTTCGTCTCGGAATGAAGCCATTTTACATAGAATTTATGACTTAATATTTTTTTGGTGAAGAAAAGAAAAACGAGATTACGCCCATTGTTTGCATAGATGCACGGTCAATTCTGTTCTGATGACCAATGTATGAATTTATTTGCAGCCCCGATGACTTATCGACCGCGATCCTCAGGCGCAAGGATAGGCCTAACCGTCTGATCGTTGAAGAAGCCGTCAGCGATGACAACTCTGTCGTTGCTTTGTCACAGGTGGGTGCTTCGCCCTCATTTTCCTTTGTGTATCTGTAAGTGGAAAAATTTAGACTGAAACTATAATCGTCTATGGATGTATTATATAAAAAGTACCTAAATATGTAAATAATTGTTCATAGTCCTTAGTCATCCTTTGTGATGTGGATTTTAGTTGAACAAGCAAATAATCCTTGGTATGGCATCTAGAACCATGTTTGTAGTTCTTAAGTTAATAAATCCCAAGGAGTTACCATTTATTACTACAGACATTTGAACAACAAAGTGTAATTTGTAAACAAATGGGTTTATTTTCATTCAATGATTATAACATTCTCCACTCAACTATTAATTCAATGGTTAAGAGAAATACTTGACTAGCCCACATTACAAATCTACAAAAACCATAAAAAAAAAACCTTTTTCTGTCTCAGATACACAACTTGACATTGGTAGAATTGTGCTAGTCATAACAGAAGCTACAATTTAAAAACTGAAGTGCTCATTTCATATTTTATCCTATTCTATGATATTTTTTACATCAGCAGAAACACATAATTATATACAAGGTTTATCTATGTTGCAACCGTCATATACATTTGCACACATTTTATGAATTGACATACATTTGTATTACTACAAACACACTGAATTCTATTCTATTCTATCAATGTATTTGTGCTTAATGAAATATAACTTACAAATAAAGCACTGACTGATGGTGTTACCATCCTCCTATTCACTGACTCACTAATCAAATATCTAAGATATCCAACTCTCCAGTGGTAAATTTTGTTGTCTCACTCACATCCATTCAATCACTTAACAAAAGTCACCATAAATAAATAACAATAACTTTTACAGACCTGCCATTTTTATAAAATCTTTTTAGCAACAACTTTCATATCCAAAAAATTTGAACTGTAGTTTTGAATAATCTTGCACATATAAGATTACCATAGGATTTGTATGTTATAGTTATTGATATGATTAATTATCCAGGGTTACACAAAATTTTAAGCAACTAAGAATCTGTGGTTCTTTCCTATTAGAACAGGTTTTTTTTTTCAGTTTTATGTCATAGTACCATAGTACAAATTTGTGTTTCAAAATTTGTAACAATTGGATTTGTTGCCACTTTTTAAAATGACATTATCAATAAAAATCTGAATGTAGGTGAAACATTTTTTCTACATATTATTATTATGTTAGTCATTATATTGGTCATCACAGGACAGTCATTATGAACTTATAAGTTGTATGAATGTTATTTCCACTCAGGCTAAAATGGAGCAGCTGCAACTGTTCCGCGGCGACACGGTACTCCTCAAGGGCAAGCGCCGCAAGGAGACCGTGTGCATCGTGCTCTCGGACGACAACTGCCCCGATGAGAAGATCCGCATGAACCGCATCGTGCGCAACAACCTGCGCGTGCGCCTCTCCGATGTCGTTTCCATAGCTCCGTGTCCGTCCGTCAAGTACGGAAAACGCGTCCACATTCTACCCATTGACGACTCCGTCGAGGGATTGACTGGGTTAGTATTTTGGTGTTTCCGTTCATATAACATTTTGTTTCAATTGATTTAAGTTTTTACTAGCCATTAGCTGCGTGCCTGCTGTATCTCAGATAATTAATCCTACTAATATTAAAAATGTGAAAGTGTAGATGTTTGGATTTTTGTTACTCAATCACACAAAAACGTCTGAACGGATTTGGATGAAATTTGGCATGCACGTTGTCAGGGATACAGAGAAGGATATAGGGTACTTTTTATCCCGGAATTCCTGCGGGATTACCGTAATTACCGTGGGTAAAACAATAGAGTACAGTTAGTAGAAAATATTTATCGTTTAGACATGGTCTGCTGATCTTAAAAGACTCCAAAGATTTTTCCATAAGATTATTATTAATAACACGAATTATGTACCTTTTATAAGCCCAATACTATTAATACCATAATGATGTCTATTGGTTTTTACTTTGTAAAATGATATCCGAATAAAATAAAGTTTGTTCCATTGGAAATCACCCTTTTTATAGGTACCTTCTTACCCCTTGGCAGTCTTGGTCACAGTCTCGGCGGCTGCGGCAAGAAATCAATAGATTTTTTTTTAAAATATTATACAGTTTAAAAGTTACAATAAACAGTTTGTTATTACATCACTTCATGTAGTTTGTACTTGTGCAAAATATAACAGTTATTATATTTTTATGTAAAAAGTAGAAACTATCCATATTTGCTTCTGCTTTCACATTCATTGTTGTCAGGAACCTGTTTGAAGTGTACCTGAAGCCCTACTTCATGGAGGCATACCGCCCGATCCACCGCGACGACACGTTCATAGTTCGCGGAGGCATGCGCGCCGTTGAGTTCAAGGTGGTGGAGACAGATCCGTCTCCGTACTGCATCGTGGCCCCGGACACCGTCATCCACTGCGAGGGAGACCCCATCATACGCGAGGTAATTTACTTTTTGATTTTCTTTTTAGGTTTTCATACCTCTGGGCACAAAGGATAAAGAAACCCTTATATATATATATATTTATATTCTTTGTCTGTCTGCCTGATTCTTTTTCTCAGGCACGCATGCAGGTAACTAATTGAAATTAATATCAAATATATAATTAAAATTTATATCAAATCCGTGGGTCTGAAATCCCTTGGAACTAAGAAAAAAAAATCATCGCATATGTCGTAAGCAATGTCACAACTATTATTTATAGTTGTGACATATATTGCTATAATAGCACACTCCACTAGGGAAACATCTGAGTATGTAGTTACACCTTACATTCACAACTTTTTCTTTATCATTCCTACAAGTTTGTAGGCACTCTCGGCACTCTCGGTGCGTGAGTCTGACTCGTACTTTGCCCGGTATTTTTATTTATGTACAATGTACCTACATAGGACGTCACTAATCGTCAAGTATGAGATTAAATGAAAGTCAGTATTGGCCGCCATAGAAAAATCAGTTTTCACACGAAATAGAAATAAAACTTGCAGTATTTCCAACAATAGTTAATAGTTTTAACTTCAACCTTTTTCATTCGTTTATTTCCAAGAACATATTGTCTTCATTATAATTTTTTTATTAATGCCTACAATTGTTTCAATTATGCCTACATTCTACGCTTGACCAAGTGTTGTGTTTCCGTTATGTTTACAAACGGTCATGAGTCATGACTTGTGGCATGAGACTTGGCGGGGAATCACCCGAACATAATCGGCCGGTCCTATTCGATGTTCTTTACTTTGTAATTTTTTCGATATATTCGAATTCGAATATAATTATGCAGTTAAAACTTTCGTGTAACGATCAATGTACTATCGATATCGCTTCGATAAATACGCATACGACAATGTGACAACTGCTTATAGTATTGGGTGGGGAACAGCTGATTGATTTAATCTGATTAGGTCGTATTAGGTGATAATTTAAAAAATATTAAAAATAATAAAAATTCTTATTAAAAAAAACATCACGCCGCTTGGTCCCAAACTAAACATTGCTTGTACTATGTATTGAGAGTGTGTACCACACAAATTAATACTTTTTTAATAAACACATTTAAAACACCAGTACATTTTGTTTGATAATAATAATAATCCACTTCACAACACACAGGGGCCGTATTTTTGAATTACTCGTAGTCGTATTACTTTCACACACGGAATAGCGAATTCAATTGCGAATGCTCATACATTTTTTAGGCATGAAAGCCAGCCTTTTACGGTCTTTTATCGGGCTTAAACCCGAAAACAGCGGGCTTTTATGTTTTATCAGGCCGGTTTTTAATCCCAAGAACCGGTTTGATTGCCCATTTATAAGTTGGGAGAGTTGTTTCACATGCGCTTGTTTGTCCGTCGGGCAGGAGGAGGAGGAGGCTCTGAACGCGGTGGGCTACGACGACATCGGCGGCTGCCGCAAGCAGCTGGCGCAGATCAAGGAGATGGTGGAGCTGCCGCTGCGCCACCCGTCGCTGTTCAAGGCGATCGGCGTGAAGCCGCCGCGCGGCATCCTCATGTACGGCCCGCCCGGCACCGGCAAGACGCTCATCGCGCGCGCCGTCGCCAACGAGACCGGTACGTCGACGCCACTTTTATATCGGTCACATACCAGTTTGAAGAGATATACTTATAACTAGTAATTAATTTCTAAGTTGCCGCGGAAATTCCAGCCCTCTTAGTCAAGTTAATGATAATAATAATCCACTTCACAACACACAGATCTACTTGGTCTCACAGTAAGCTATTGTTAGCTTGTGTTGTGGAAACCAAGTAAACTTGGTATAATACTACGTAGAATTACATATAATATTAATGGGCATGTGGACTAATTTTTATTTTTTAGTCCGTCTTGTAGATTATTAAAAAATATTGGACACGTATTTTTTCTTTTTTCACGTAATCAAAAAATAACGGCGATATATTGAGTTAAAATTCTGACAGTTCGTATGGCGGTTTTAGCGGTTAGTGACGTCACGGCCCCCTCACCCTAAACTTTAATGCGCTTTATCCCTGTATATTTTAATTTAAAAAAGTAAAAAATAGATAGATAGATAATTCTTCATTGCACACCATTTTCTTACCAAATTTTCTTACATTTAGCTAAAGGTATACAAAAGGCGGCCTTATCGCTTAAAGCGATCTCTCCCAGGCAACCTTAGAGTGGACAGATTCATAAGAGAGAGGAAATTAGATAGAAAATACGTGTCTATTTTTTTTTTTTTTCTAACTGATTGACTAATTAGAATTTGGATTTTCAAAAGTAGTCATCATCCCCATTATTATACAAAGACATATAAATACACCCAGACTGGAAAGTGGTACCCTGTGTTCATCACACAAAGTGCACCCCTACTGGGAATCGAACCCGGAACCTCTTGATTAGTGGGCAGGCATGGTGACTTACTGCGCCAATCGGGTTGACAATCTATAACCGTTATCGCTATAGACAACTAGGTCAAGTATTTTCGAGATTTTATGTTTAGGCAGTGACCTTTCAGTTATATACGAATAGATAATAATTGTTCGCGGTTTATAGTTTCCAGGGAATTTTAGGATTAAAGTCTTTTTTTTGTACCCCTGGCAATGTGCATGCAAAATTTTATGATGATCGGTTTAGTCGTTAAGCCGTGAAGCGTAACAAACAATCAAACTAACTCACATTCACATTTATAATATCAGTTAAGATATACGTATTATGTATACATAGGTGACGGGTCTGTAGTCTTGTTTTGTTTGGGCGATGGATGGTTGATGGACCGATCTTGACATAAACCGTGTCGTCCGACACAGGCGCGTTCTTCTTCCTGATCAACGGGCCGGAGATCATGTCGAAGCTGGCCGGTGAGTCCGAGTCGAACCTGCGCAAGGCGTTCGAGGAGGCGGACAAGAACTCGCCCGCGATCATCTTCATCGACGAGCTGGACGCGATCGCGCCCAAGCGGGAGAAGACGCACGGCGAGGTCGAGCGCCGCATCGTGTCGCAGCTGCTCACCCTCATGGACGGTGAGTTTACACGATTGCATCACTCGGGGTCGGCCATTGTATGTACAGTCAGCAGCAGAAGTGTCAATGTGAACATTTTTGACAGCCGTTGAATGTATCCACGGATGTGTGAGATGTAATGGCTATAGTAATAAAGTTCAAAGATTGATCTAAATGTTTGAACTGTACATAGAAAATAGGATTTTAGTTTTGAAAAATGATAAAAAATATTGGACAAGTAATTTTTCCCTTTTTTACATAGTCAAAAATAACGGCGACACGTTGAGTCGAAATTTCGCGTGAAGTCACGATCTGGTACAGTTTGTACGAGGTGTATACTAGTTTATGAAATTTAATCACGAGCATCATATCATAAATGACGTCACATAAGATTTATATTGATTTTGATGGTGTGACGATTACTAGCGCACCCAGAAATATGTAATCACTTTTGACAGTTAATTCGTTAATTCTTATTGCAGTAGGAATAAAGTTTATGACTGACTAAAATGTTGTGTACATATTTTGATGCTGACTGTATTTGGAACGAATGATTTTCACTTCGATTCAATTTAAATGTTGAGTTTTTTATGGGAATCAAAGATGGCGGTTGGGTCATATATTTTCATGTCAATAAAAAATGGTTAAAAATGGATTTTGCTGTGTTACAAGGTGCTGTATTGGACAATAAATTTCACAGTGACGGTTTTTTATTTGCTCAAGAAGATATATGACATTTCGAGCTGATTTCTTCGGTTTCCTCCAAAAGCTCCGAGATAGTTCTTGCAAGCTATAGCACCTTGTCTTGCAATTTCATTTTAATAGAAAGACATTGATCTACTTAATTTTACTTCAAACTGGCTAAAAGCATTATATGCGAAAGTTCATAAAAAAGTAGAAAGAATTTAAATGTGAACACCCGCTGCGTGACAGGCATGAAGAAGTCGTCCCACGTGATCGTGATGGCGGCCACCAACCGGCCCAACTCGATCGACGCGGCGCTGCGCCGCTTCGGGCGGTTCGATCGCGAGATCGACATCGGCATACCGGACGCGACCGGCCGCCTCGAGATCCTGCGCATACACACCAAGAACATGAAGCTGGGCGACGACGTCGACCTCGAACAGGTAACACACACACACGCGCGCACGCACATGGACACAAATACACACAACACGCTAACGCACAATAGAATGGGCGGAGGCTCCAGTTTGGTGTACACACACACACACATGCACAAATGAATTCACAACAGATGGAAGGGGTGTCGCCGTAATAACATATTCAATCAAATCAAATATTCTTTAATAAAAGCACGGAAAAGTCTAAAACAGGTAACGAAGTGCAGATTTCTTTGTAGCAATTGAAAAAAAAAATATACATAATCATAGTAAGTAGGTGATGCTACAAATACTATTTTAAATTAAAATTAGTAAATAAGTAATACTGTTTTACCAGAAAAACATATCGAAGTCGTAAAATTTTAAAATCTGTAACACAAATTCCAGCAAGCATTATTATATTAATTCATGTCGATGTAACGCGGCGCGGCGTCCAGATAGCGGCGGAGTCGCACGGCCACGTGGGCGCGGACCTGGCGTCGCTGTGCTCGGAGGCGGCGCTGCAGCAGATCCGCGAGAAGATGGACCTCATCGACCTCGAGGACGATCAGATCGACGCCGAAGTGCTCAACTCGCTGGCCGTCTCCATGGACAACTTCCGGGTGAGTTGACACGTCGCCGAAAAAAAAAAGAAAAAAAAAAGAAAAATTGGCCTGTTACATATTGCTTTTTTATTTTTACGTTTTTGGAACAATATATATCTTGAATATGCACCTAGGCTATTTTGGAGTTCTTGCGGGAGTTCCGGAGTTCACGCGGATGAAGCCGCGGGGCAAAGCTAGTAATTAAATAAGTTGAAGGAGCAGCAAGCGGTCTGCAGTGTATTAATAGTGCTGGCGGTTGTGATCGCTCCGCGGTCGTGTGCAGTACGCGATGACCAAGTCGTCGCCGTCGGCGCTGCGCGAGACGGTGGTGGAGGTGCCCAACGTGACGTGGGGCGACATCGGCGGCCTGCAGAGCGTGAAGCGCGAGCTGCAGGAGCTGGTGCAGTACCCCGTGGAGCACCCGGACAAGTTCCTCAAGTTCGGCATGCAGCCGTCGCGCGGCGTGCTCTTCTACGGCCCGCCCGGATGCGGTGAGTGATGGATGGATTTGATTTTTTCAAGTGCAACTTTGAGCGCGGCGTCCCGTCCCCATTCCAGGTCGGCGACGCACCTGCAGCGCCTTCTGGTGTTGCAGATGTCCATGAGCGGTGGAAATCACTTATCATCAGGTGTACCACTTGCACGTTTGCCCCCTATGATATAAAAAAAACGTTAGAATCAACTATAGGAGAACGGAGAACCGAAGGTGTTTGATACAGAATGTGCATTTGACTTAATTTTAGAATATTTCCACTGCAATTTTACATAGAATGATTCACTTTGGTTGCGATGTGAATCTGTTCAAGTTCAATTCAAAATATCTTAAATAGTTTATTGCACCGATGTTTTTTTTTAAATATTTATGTAAAAGAAATGCATGACAAAAAGCGGCCTTGTTGCTGGAAGCTATTTTTTCAAGACAATTTTCAGGTGATAAGAACAGATACCTACCAGAATTGATACCAGGAGAGTTCGGGATGGGTGTAGGCTAACATGTTTTCATGTTTGAATTTCTTTGGGCGCGTTGAGAGTACAATCTCAAGGTCGATTATGATTGCCATGTAAAACGTAAAGGATAGAAAATAGGTAGGTACTTGGTTTGCGAGATAGAAAAAGATATTATGCTATTAGCTATTTCACTTAACGTGTACTAATTATAGCTCGCTCTCAACCGTCTGTTCGGAAGTCGGTTGAAAATGTAATAAGTTTATCACTGAACTTTTTGATGTGATGTGACACCAGGTAAGACCCTGCTGGCCAAGGCGATCGCGAACGAGTGCCAGGCCAACTTCATCTCGGTGAAGGGCCCCGAGCTGCTCACCATGTGGTTCGGCGAGTCCGAGGCGAACGTGCGGGACATCTTCGACAAGGTAAGTTTTGGGTTTTTACTTTTTTTATCAATGTGGCTGTTGGCCGCGGTGGTAACGCTGCGATTTCGCCAGTGTAATTTTTTTTGATGTCGTGAATTTTGTGTTTATTATTTAGTAACGATAAGAAATCGACAGTGAAGTAATTATTGAAAACAATATTTTATTTTTCTTACTGTTAATTAAATCACTAGTATACTTAGCTCTAAACAACCATAATGTAGAAATAATAGTGTGCTTTGAATTTCATTATTATCACTTATATGAAAATAATATTTTATTTCTCTTACATTTCAAATAAATGTTTAGTTATCTTTAGTATTCCCTCGGCATTACACCTCTTTTCCCCGTTCGTTATTCTTCGTAGTTTCGGATTTGGTCATCCGGCGTCCGCTTGAAAAACTCATGGTATACCTACTCGTATAATCTCGAATTTGCAGCACTATTGTCTATTGCCAACTTTATTTCTAAGGGATCGTACAAAAAAAAAACTTATTTTACCAAGAAGTGTAAAAAAAATTGTACGCATCAAAATTTCACTTAAACCTTAGCAAATGATTTAAATACGAAATTACTATACTTCGAATTGGTACATACGATCGTACGATTTAAATTGTACGTTTGGCAATATTGATTTGCAGTTTAATTGTATTTTGTGTTGTAATGGGCATGTTGACTAATTTTTTTTTTAGCCCGTCTTGTAGATTAATAAAAAATATTGGACACGTATTTTTTATTTTTTTACGTAATCAAAAAATAACGGCGATACATTGAGTTGAAATTTCGCGTGACGTCACTATTCGGACAGTTTCTATGGCTGTTTTAGCGGTTAGTGACGTCACGACCCCCTCATCCTAAACATTATTGCGCTTTATCTCTGTATATTTTAATTTATTTGAAAAAGCAAAAAATATGTGTCTATTATTTTTTTGTTTTCTTACTGACGGACTAATTGGAATTTGATTTTTGAAAGTAGTCAACATCCCCATTTGTGGTGTGTGTGGTGTGTGTGGTGTGTGACCGTGTGCGCGGCGTGCCGCCAGGCCCGGTCGGCGTCGCCGTGCGTGCTGTTCTTCGACGAGCTGGACTCGATCGCCAAGTCGCGCGGCGGCTCGGTGTCGGACGCGGGCGGCGCCGCGGACCGCGTCATCAACCAGATCCTCACCGAGATGGACGGCATGGGCGCCAAGAAGAACGTCTTCATCATCGGTGAGGGCTTCACCACCAAATCTATCTATACTACCTACTACTTCTTCTATACTTCTATTCTAAAATTATAAAGAGCAAAAGTTTGTGGGTTTGTGAGTTTGTGACGTTGTAGGGGGTAATCTCTGGATCTACCGAACCAATTTTGAAAATTATTTCACTTATAGGAAGCTACAGTGATCCAGAGTGATATAGGGTAGTTTTTACTCCGGAATTCCCTCGGGAACTCTGGAGTTTGTGTGTTTGTAGGGGTTATCTCTCTATCTACTGAACTGATTTTAAAAATTCTTTCACATTTAAAAAGCTGCAGTGATCCTGAGTGACATATGGTACTTTTTATCCCGGGATTCCCGTGAGAACTCCGGAGTTGGTGAGATTATAATCTCTGGATCTACTGAACCGATTTTGAAAATTTTTTCACTTATAGGAAGCTAAAGTGATCCTAAGTGACATAGGGTACATTTTATCCCGGAATTCCCGCGAGTACTACGAACGCGGGGGTCAGCTAGTATATTATAAAGTGGTAAAGTTTATAAGTTTGGATATACATAGAGGGTAATATTTGAAGTCTGAACCGATTCTAAAAGTACCGAAAGTCACTCGGATGAAAGCTGTTTGGTGTTGTTTTTCTCTGGTTGGTCTCTGAACAAAAGATACCAAAAAAAAGGGAATACCGTAATAAACGAGGATGATACAGCTATTGGATTAACTCTATAACTACATATTAATAATATTGATATAACGTGATTGTGCGTCAACGCGGCAACCCTTCAACATCACTTCTAGTAAGTAGTATGGGTACACTCTCTAACAGTAACAAGTAGATATAAAACGCGGTTAATTAAAAAAATGCACTTTCAACAGCTCGGTAAAAATGTTTAATAACCGATGTGTGTATATTGTATAGGCGCGACCAACCGGCCGGACATCATCGACCCGGCCATCCTGCGGCCGGGCCGGCTCGACCAGCTCATCTACATCCCGCTGCCGGACGAGAAGTCGCGCGAGGCCATCCTGCGCGCCAACCTGCGCAAGTCGCCCATCGCCAAGGACGTCGACCTCTCCTACATCGCTAAGGTAATCATTGATTACCAGCAAGCCTCGCTAGCGCTCCTCCGAAGCGGGCAACACCAGCTATTCTGTTCGATCACATAGAGGTTTTAGAAGCGAAACTTCTTAGGTGGCCATTCTATAGTTAGATGAGAATTAAGGGTATGTTCCGCTATTACTTATAGCACTGGCGAGAAATTCGTTCCGTTATAACTTTACACTGTCGCAATATCCGCAGTAGACAGTATGATGTCATAATCGCCGCTATTTTTGTACTGTGCGCACTGGCGTTTTCGAGGAAACGTGCTCTCTGTGGTTTGATCACGTGATCAACTCCGGACCAATATTGGTCAATGAGTGGTTGACAGCGTGACATATCAATAATAATAAATTATAAAAAAAAAACGTCTTCACAGTATACTGAATTGACGTCACACCGACTCGCAAGTCGCAGTGCATATCGGAACATACCCTAAACCTGTAATGAAGTTTTTAAGAAATTTCATTCCATCACTTGCAAGGTCGTCTATAAATCCCGTCAGGCTATCGAAATAATCACAGGAAAAAATCAAGAAATGTCACAAAAATACAGGCTTAGTGAGATATTATGGCAATGTTTTTTTTTTAATTTGTGTTTGAAACGTATTGAACGGTGTGTGTGGTTGTCAGGTGACGCAAGGGTTCAGCGGCGCCGACCTGACGGAGATCTGCCAGCGCGCGTGCAAGCTCGCCATCCGGCAGGCCATCGAGGCGGACCTGGCGCGCGAGCGGGCCCGCCAGCAGCAGCAGCAGGCCGCCGGCATGGACGTGAGTACCGAGTACCCGCTCACTTACCCCTTGGCCACAGTCAGTCACAGGCGGCGGCGGCGGCAAAAACAAATGGTAGACAACATACGAAGTAGGCCACAGCTATCAACGGCGCGAGCTGCGGCCTACTTCTTATGTTGTCTACCATTTGTTTTTGCCGCCGCCGCCGCCGCCACCGGCTTACACTACACCGCGACACGGGTGGAACTCGCGTCTGGGTGTCTGAAGATTTGTGAGGAGTTGTATGTAAGGTCTACTAGTATTTGTTAACCATTGTAATTTATCCTATATCATATGTGTTAAAATTAAATCTGGACATGAAAAGCATATTTTTTTATTTTATTAAGAAACGATAACGAAAGATAATATTATGGTCTTTAACACTAAAAATACTTTTTAACAAACTACTTTAGTGTTAAAAGTTGTTTGGTCAGATGTTGAAATCCGATCAATGCTTTTCATGTTCAGAAATAAAATTAAGTTTAGTTAGTATTACGTCGCAATTCGAAAATTTTCCAATCGTCAAATTCGCAATCTGTCCAGCCCCCCCTAGCCAAGTTGACAATCTATGATCATCAAAGAACGGTTCCTTACGACCGGTAAGGAACGATTTTTCGTGGTTACGCAAATGTGTTTTTGTACTTTATGTCAATGAAACGTTATTTTTGTTTGAAATGTCTGCACCAGCAGATGGACGAGGAGGACCCGGTGCCGGAGATCAGCCGCGCGCACTTCGAGGAGGCGATGAAGTTCGCGCGCCGCTCCGTCTCCGACAACGACATCCGCAAGTACGAGATGTTCGCGCAGACGCTGCAGCAGAGCCGCGGCTTCGGCACCAACTTCCGGTAAGTGAACAAACAACGAGGAGAGCCACGGAAACCGCTCTCGGTACAAACTACCCAAACCAAATACGAAGTATCCGCGTCATTTTAACCCCAAAAACTTAGACGACAACACATTTTAAACAAATAAGATCGAGTTTTATCTGTAGTCTGTACTATATTTATTTATTTAAACTTTATGCACATCATGGTACAAAAGGCGGACTTAATGCCACAGTGGCATTCTCTGCCAGTCAACCTTCATATGCATAGCTAAAATTCGTATCTATTTCCTTCAATTTGGAATTCGATTATATTAAAAAATACAGTAACGGTAACACTTCATAAGAAAATAGTATTGAACCCATTTTATATATTATTCTTATTCTTTTGAATGAAATATCTTAAAAGATGTGAGTTTTTGTAGCGGGCAGCGCTAATCTCCGTAAGACGTCGTCTATTAATTACGTGAGGCTCGAAAGGGAGGAAGGCGGTTAGAAAGTTGCTAACATGACGGGATTTAATGCGACTACTCCTAAGGGCCTTAACTAGATACCTAGTTGACGTATAAATAAATAGCACGTTGTTCTATATTTACAGATTCCCGTCGAGCGGCGGCGCGGCCGGCGGCACGGGCACGTCGGGCGGCGACCAGCCCGCCTTCCAGGAGGAGGGCGGCGACGACGACCTCTACAGCTAGGCGCCGCGCCCGCCCGCGCCCGCGCCCGCGCCCGTAGCCGTTAGGACTGACATTATAGCACTTGAATTATATCAACACGGCAGGCGTCACGCGACACGACCGCCACACCGGGATTACAGACAGGCGTCACACACCAAAGGGCCTTTACACCAAATCCGCCGGCTTAATTTGCGACTTGCGCCCGCGCATGTTATTCGACTCGTAATGACACGAGAGAGAGATATTACACACGTCGTCTCTATGCACGCGGCAATCACCAACTGCCCAAAGAAAAAGCTAAGTTGCTGATTTCGTGCCGCCGACAAAGTTGTCTAATGTAGGCCATACGCCATCCTTCCGAGCGTACAATCGGCATGACGGTGCCGATTGGATCAGTTACAACCATCGACCACACAGCCCATAGACGCCTAATGTTTGATTTTGCGTATTGAATGCATTCTGGCAACTAGCTGAGGTAAGAGAAGCGGGGTTGCAACGCCGTGATTGGTTAATTCAAGGCCACACGCGCTAGTTACACGCCGTGATTGGCTAATTCACATTTATATCGGAACTATAAGTCAGATGTGTTGACAGGAGCCATTCGCCTGTTATTAGGCGTCTATGGGCTGTGTGGTCGATGGTTACAACTGACCGTGTATGGACGTGGATTGGCAATTGGCATCATACAATTGGACGATAGGAATAATGGTGTATGGCCCGCGTAATTTGTGGGATGCGAACAGATTTGCCGGGTTGTGGGGTTTGGTGCGTATAGCCCTTAAAGACCTACCGGAAAAGCTAAATTTAGAATTTCGAAATTACTCCTCTATTTAATACGTTTATTGATTATTAAAACAGTAAGATTTCGTCATGATTATATTGATCTAGTTAGAAAAAAAGAAAATGCGTTACTGGGACGTCGAATTTTACCTATGTAATATTGTATGGTATTTTATATTTTGTAACAAATCATAGTTCGATAAGCATTTTTTTTTGTTCCCCGTTCGCCTGTGTTTAGTGGTTATTCGAATATTGTACGTTGTGTACTCGGCTCGCCCGGCGAGATCATTTGTAATGGTGTAGAATAATAATTGTTAATTATAATGGCCAGATCCTGTGTGACAGGCGATGCGTCAACTTTACACTATATGTCGCAGTGGTTTTATAATAAAACACAAAGATTTTTATAAACCAACTAATGCATTTTTTATTTGTTCCCTCCCCAAGTTAGGTGGTAAAAATCATTCATAGGTCTCCGCAGGACTACCTAGTGTGGAGATCATTGTAGCTTAGTGTAATTTTCTACTGTTAAAGGGGTAAGATAAAATAATGCGCAATTATAGTGATATAAATAAATAAATTCATATTACTGTTATTTATTTTAAAGAGAGCACATTAAAAAAAAGAATAAAAAAAAATTAAATCTACGTGATAGACTACGTAGGTTGTAGCTGAGAGAAAAAATAGGAAATAGGATTTTGATAGTTCCGGAAACGATGATTGAAGAGAACAGACGATGTGTAGATTAAATGAAATTTATTTTCAATCTGGCTTCTGTGAGCAAATTGAATACTATAGATATTCAGTCAAATTTGCAATCACTTTTCTTAAATATTTCCTCCAACTCTGGAGAATCCATTAGGTTTCTCAAAGAGAATGCCCTTTCAGTAGCGAATGAACTTATGGCTTTATCGAGATACGTGGGCGACAACGAAGCGTCGACCAGTTTGAACTGCTGCGCCGACCTCGCATCCACGGGGGAGCTGGTGATAAGCTTCTTGTATAGTAACTCTATTTCATTATCCGAGAAACAAGTGCACAGGTAGTCAAACTCTTGGTCAGAATATTGCGTGCAAATATCCTTGGTCTTTGACTCCGCTTTCGCCGGTTCTGGAGGTGGCGTGTGAATCCCCTTCGCCCTTTTCACTAACTCTTTCAGTCGTTTCAGCGAGCATGGCTCGTAATTCGGCAAATCCGGCGCATCGTACTTGGACATTTGTTGCATATAAGCTGGCAAACTTTCCTTAAGATGCTTTTTGGCTGTTTTGCCGCATTTACATTTCTTCGGCTCAACGTATTCCATGTAACTCTCCCATTTCGGTTCTCGCTCATGCTTCAACTCTACATCTCTGGATTCAATTAATTTTCCTGGGTCGATGACTGCGAGAGATGGTTGTTTTTTTGTTTCTTTAGGAACAGGCAAAGACATCACAGAGGCGTGCAGTGGGCTGCAGAAACAATAAGGTATTTTACAGATGCAACATTCGACAGGCAGCCCTCTTATATTAGGAAGTTCCTTTTGAAGAATTTGCATCAGCGAACTCTCGAGTTTCAATTCGAGTAATTGTTCCGAATTTGTGTATTTCACCGGAAAAACGTATTCATAATCGTGATCGTCCTCAAAGTCTTTGTTTTCACCGCGGCGGCCGTGAATGAACTCTTTTATTTTGTCAGTGAACTGATCGAAATTATCGCACGCCGCGTAAATGAATCTCTTGTTCACAACTATCACGGGCAGTTGCGAGGCACTCGAAGTGCAGTGTTTTGGCACAAGATTCTGTTCGAACTGTGGTTTGTAACCTTTGTCGAACACGAGGAAAAAAGGATGAGGCTTCGGTACGGGAGTATGGAACGTCGGTTCATCAAATTCAAACACGCTCGGTGCTGCAGAGTTTTCTGTGGCTTCGTCTAGCTGCATCATCATTAATTTTTCCATATTAAGAAAGAATTCTGCGTGTTCAGGTAACAGTTTAAGACAATACATAACAAACAATTGGAATCTCTTCACCACATGACATATTTTCTTTTGCCATATTGTGTTAAACTCTTTACGCTTCACATCTTTTTCAATTTGAAGTTTAATTTCGAAATCTTTTAATGCAATCTCCTCCTTTAGTTTCTTTGCTTTCTTCTCATGTTCATGTTTGGATATTTCGATTTCTTTCTTACATTCGTCGCGTTCTTTCAATGCCACGTACATTTGACACGCTAAGTTTTGACACTGGAGAAGGTTTCTTATTTTCTCAATAGCGACGTGCTTCTCTACATTTATGTCGTGCACTTTCCGCGTCGTCTCCGTACGGGAAACTTCCACGTTCTCAATGAATATTTTTTTTAGTCTAGCTTTTTCGGTCATCAATTTTTCCGTATACCTGTCGTATAACATCGTAGCTTGTTGCTTCAATAATGTTTCGTAATGTATCTTCATTTTTTGATATGCTTCCTCTCTAACTCTCTCTATTTCTTTAATAGCAGCATCAAAAAGTAATCTTTCAATTTTAGTGATAGAAGTAGTATACATCATTTCGAACTCATGGAAGGCTTGTTGTATTTTAGCTGTGTTTTCCTTTATAGCTTCATGAGATGCGTCTTCCCACTGCTGTCTGCAGCTGACGTCGATAGTTTTCTTCCAATTCAAATCGTTTTCAAGTAACACTTGACGTTTTTCTTCTTCCATACGCTTGTGATGATCTTGGACCAGTTTTTCTCCGAAAGCATCGATTCCATTGAATCCTAGTTTCATTAGATATTGTTTCCTGGTCGGTTTCATTACTGCTCTTCCTTTGAGGAGTTCTTCTGGTGGGATAAACCAATCACTTCCACCACCTTTCATTGCCGGTTCTAGCCCAGCGAGAACTTTTAGTTTTGACGTCATTGACTTGAAATAAACGTTGGCCAACGCCGGAGTCATTTTGTCCTTCATTACAGTTTGGGTGGGGACTTGCTCTCGTTCGAAGTAGCATTTCCTCAGGTAATAGTTTTCACTTAAGCGAAACATAGATTTTTCTAAATTAATGTAAATTTTTTAAAAATAAATAAGTATCAAATTCGCTATGACACACGTCATAATATAGACAAACGCAGTAATTCATTCACTACGTTTTTTCATTACATTCAAAAATTTTGATGAAAAAGGCAATGATATTTTAAGTAGGTATTGAAAAAGGTATAATCTAGTAAAGAGCTTGCAAAGAAAAAATATTAATAAGCTTCCAGACTGATCGTTTTATACCCGCGTTAATTTCGGAGTTCCCACTGGAATTCCGCGATATAAATAACCCTGTGTCCTTTTCTGTACCTACCCCTGATATTATGCCATATGAATGTAAAATTTTATATCGTAGCAAGCAAACAGACTCACTTTCTCATTTATAAATAGTAAGGAATATGTATTTTATCTTTGAACAACCAACCGAAACTACTGAAGCTGGAAATATGAAAGGACACTGTAGGACAGAAGTTTCCTTTTGACTGTCACTGAGTGACGAGACAGTCCAGATGAATCAAATCAAATCAAATATTCTTTATTGTCACCAAAAACATAAATATAAAAAAAATACATGGTGGGAAATATAGGCAACGAAAAGCGAGGGAAGGAGGTCATGATGAAGGTCATTGAGGAAACCGAAGCAAGGAGGACCACTAAGGATTTAAAGGTCAATCCCTAACGCCTTTTGTTTATACCGTTACTTTTGAAATCATAGAAATCGGCATTTAGGCTCTTAATTTTTTTTTTGAATTCAAACTTTTTATAATATTCAAAAGAGGAAACCTCGGATAACCGCGCGGATCAGCCCTGAATCTGTCTCTAAATAAAAAGCATTAAACATATTGATTGTTCGTACTCGTATACTATTAATGTCCTGAAAATAAAAATAAACTTAAGAAATAATTATTTCTCACCATATAAATCATTTATTTGTCAATAATATTCATTTAAAATGTCATCATTTATACAAAATTATAACTATATTCTTCACTTACATCACTAATGATATTCAGTCCGCTGCGTATTATAATACTAAGTTACCTCGCCGACCGCCATTTGCTGCAGCAGGTTCATGACGTGGCAGAATCGCTCTTTGATCTCCACCGGCGAGCGGTGCGGCAAGAGCTCTTTGATCCTCCCGAACACTTGTTCAGACCTCGCCTCGCCTTTCAACACTTGCAACATAGTCTTGTCTTCTTCCCGCGTCCAACTATTCCCTTTTAATCCCGGCTTATCCGCTTGCATAATCGGTGTCTCTATTTTAATTGGCTTCACTTTGAAACCGCTTTCGTCGCTTTTCTCGTTCACTTTCTTATCTTTCTTGTTTAGAATAACATATGTTTTATTGTCGGTTTCCTTTTGCTTGTTGCTTTTGCTTTTTGTCGTTGCCGTTTTGCTTCTCGCCGTTTTAGTACTATTCGTGACGTTCACAGCGCAGTCTTTGTTTCTTGTGTTGTCGTTGACATCTTTGATGTTCTTAGCGAGTGATTTGACTTGTTTCTTTGTCCTTTTCGGTGGGATTTTCGATGTCGTTTTGGTGTTGCGCTTGGGCGACGCTCTCTCCTCGTCCGACTCGGGCGGGGAGACGTGGCCGTGGGTGGAGGTGAGCCGGTGCGCGTGCACCCGGTACGGTTCCTTGCTGTACGGGTACGTCACGCTCGCCGCGCGCAGTATCCGCCCGTGCTGGAGGAACACACGCCCGTGGAGATACTGAAAGAGTTGGGAGATTCTGTCAACGTTTTGCGTAATTATTATTATTATTTTTTTCATAAATTCAAGGTTAAAGTCAATTATTATTATTAAATTTTGGAGGAAGATTATTCATACATTAATTATTATTGTTATGTATGAACTTAATTTAGAATCCGTTGGCTTCCTGAATAAACAAAAAATAAATCTACATACAAAATTTTTGACTAGTGATTTTTTTGCATCCATTTTTTATAGCGGAACAAAGTATAACATAATTTACTTAATATCTGGTCCATTTAATAAAAATGTATCTCATAATAAATACGCTGGATTATAGGCGTTTATTTGACAATCGTCATCTTTGTTTTCGGGGTCCAATTTTTTAAAAACACGTTAAATACCATACAAATAAGTTTTCTCCAATATTTCCCCCAGAACTCTCTATTTACGAAAATTTGCTGGGATGGAAACTTGAGGAACAGCCCTGCGTACGCTATGGAGTTTATAGTCGAGAGTAGGTGTGATATTTTTTTCATATATTGGCGTACAACAATATGGTACTTTACATCACAATACAGAATTCCCGTGTGAATACAAAAATAGTCGCGGCTGAAACCGCGATAGCAACAGCTAGTAATGTATAAAAATGAAGGAACAAGTTAGACAGGAGGACACGGAGAATGGAAAACTTAGATAAGTTTTACTCACAGCTGTATCTAGTCTTTCTTTAGCATCCAGTTTCCTTTTGCCATCTGCCTCGTCATCAAACTCCCACACATCATACCCTTTGTCGTTGGTTAAGATGTCTTCGTTCATAGTATCCGTGTCAGTCTGGTATAGGCTGAAAATATTTACATATCAACACTAACTAGCTGTGCCGCGCGGTTTCGCCCGCGCAAATTTCAGAGATCCCTCGGGAATTTCAGGATAAAAAGTAGTCTAAGTTACTCCTTATAACATCAGCTATCTGTGAGTGAAAGTCCCGTTAAAATTGGTCCAGCCGTTTCAAAGATTAGCCGGAACAAACAGAAAGACAGAAAAATTTTAAAAATTGATTTTTGATGTAAGTGTACCGTATGTATACTTTCGCATGCATTTAGTGAAAAGCTGTTAATGATGAGATTACAAAAAGACACTTCAATTTTATTTATACCTATGTCTAGATGTATAGATGTTATAGATAACCGGGTGGTTTACGAATTCATCAGCTCAGCAAAAGATCCTTATGGCTATACATTTATGGCCAACATATGTATTATATGTTATAGTGGCTTGGTGATATTTTACTATTTTTGTCATATTGTTTTGGGAAAAGTATTTTTTGTATGGTGTTTTATTACACCCTGCTAAGAGCTAAGATGCGCAACACGATAAAATTTTATCGCGCCATTTTATCGATTCTCGTCGACATATTATATCTTTTTGTCTACCGGCAGCAAAAAATGTTTAACTGAATCTAGTCTTAACTCAATACCCCACTACTGAACCTTTTTGCTTGGACGCCCACAAATATTTATCGTATCGACAATTTTATCTTTCGTTCTATAAACATATCGTGGCGCGCATTTTAGACCTACTGGTGGTAAAATGATCAATATCCCGTTAACAGGCTGCTGGATGGATTTGAATAAAACTTGGTGACTAATTAAAAAGGGCGATACGTACAGAAATATCATTAAAGTGTTTAAATTAAATGTCTTAGATTTCGCCAGCATGAGGAATTTCACAATAAGGGTTTAAATAAATTTCGCACTCGCAACGCAGCATGAGATTTCACAACATGGAAAAAGAATATTATCTATGGTTTTAAGAAACAATACACTAGTACTTATAGTTCATGTAAATATTAGTGATGTGACGGATCCGAATATTTGACGTCAAGATCTACGGGTAAGGATACGGAATCTTAACTTCTACACAATCGGTGTCGGTGCGCGTAACAACTATATAGTTGACGTCAACGGGACATGTTTCAACTTGCATTGCGCGGATCATTCTTTTGTTATTTTTATATATGTATCCGAATGGAATTTAGTAGTTTCATTGCTGCCTAATCACTTATTATATAGAATTGCTTCTATGTATTGAAAATTAATAAGGTAAAAGATCCGCCCAAAAAGTAACGGATACGCACACCTACAGATCTTTCTTCTCACTCTAATATCCGCGGATACGGATATCCGGCACATCCATAGAATATCTTCATAACATACACTGTAGAAAAAATGTACCTTCATTACCGTTTTTATGTTAGGCTCTACTATGGACTTGTATCCATGGCCGTTAAATAAAAGAAAAGAATAGCTCACGTATCGGGCGGGCGCTCGTCGGGCAGCAGCGAGGTGAAGAGGTGCGCGAGGCGCGGGCTGGAGCGCAGGTGGGGCAGCACGCGCGCGCGCACCGCTGCGCCGCCGCCCGCGGCCAGCCCCGTCGTGAGCGCGCGCAGGATCTTACGCAGCACGGTGGGCTTGCGCGCGAACGTACTCTACAGAACAGATACCGAGTCAAAGGCTGCGACCCCACAGGCTACATTCCACGTCACTCTTAAGTCCTGGTACACAAAAGGTATCCGGGAACGCAGCGAGCGTCACGATCTCTTTTTCGGCGGGAGCAAAGAATACAGAATATACTTATAAAGGAGCGACACTCTCCGCCTCCCACCAATTTCATGCCTCCTCATACCTCGCAATACCACGGGAAATTTTCTTGTTAAATTCCGAGGAAAGTTTGACGGTATGTAGCTCGGACGGACGTGGTAATGACGTGCCATTTTCGAGCAACAACATACTTACCGTGTGCCCTAAATTGTGCTTAATCTCCATGCATTTTGTATGAAAATCGAATGGAATAGGAAGCCGCCCGTGCCCGACGCCTTTTATTTGTACTCGACGCCTTTGCCTACGCCTAATTTTGCTCTTAGGCAACTTGCGTATAGTCTACACTAATATTTATACAGAGAAAAAGTTTTGTAGGATTAGGATTAATCTCGGAAATTACTGAACCGATTTTAAAAATTCTTTCATTGATTTATTTGATATGCTAAGTTTTCAAAACTCCCTAGAGAAACCCGAAATTCACACCATTGAAACAGCGGAGGAACAGCTATTGGTGGATAAATTTGCACTACAGCTAGCTAAAAATGCAACATTATTTCTGGCGCCAATTTCCATTGCCAACATAGGTAATTTAGATCTAGGTTATACAAGCTTTACAAAATTCATGCTTACTTGTAAGTTGTAGTTTATTTACAAAACAATATTATTATTACAAAAACTTTCCTTGTAAAACATACTATCAATGAAAATAAAAATGAAATAATGATTGATCATTTGTATTTGGCGCATCGCCGGCCGCTGCCGCGGCCCGTTCGCAAGGCTCGCCCGGCTCGCGCGATTTGGACAGCAGTACAAACCTAACCGAACTCAGAATGATGCTCTAGGTTTAGCGCCTCTAGTGGTAATATATTATCAGTTTATGATTTGACCAGCCATTTGCTTTATCTATGTTGTGGTCACCACGCCAGAAGTGACCACGACAGATAAAGCAAATTTATCAACTCCCAACCACCGTTTTTTTAGCTTGCTATAATGCATTTACTTAGTCTTAACTAAAATATCCACATTTGAAACATTAATATGGTGAAGTAACTGCAGTTTCATCTGCGTTTCACACTTTTCATTTTAGGGGTTCAAATCTCTAAAATATGTGCTTCTATATTTGAAAATAAAAAAAAGACCCAAAACACCCAGTCTTCGAATATAGCACTTTAACATTTTTTCCATCTTAGGTGAATTCATCATTATCCTTATTAGTATTTAGTTTGATCATAAAAAGCATGGTTGTAAAATCTCAAGGTTTTAGAGCCAGTGGTTAGGCCTAGGTATTCTTTAATTGGTCAGTTAGGACACATTATTTTATTAAGATGTATCTATACAGATTATGTGAATTTGAAAGATCTTTTTTAGTAAATTTAGTAAAATGCTAAGTATAAAAAAACTGTACAGCTATTTAAAGGTTGTCTGGAAGAGATCGCTAGTAAAGCGATAAGACCGCCTTTTGTATGCCCTTAGTTATAAGTTTCTGTAAACACATTGTAAAATTATTTTGGTGTACAATAAAATAAATTTGGTGTATTCTATTCTATTCTAAAGAGTTCATTAAATGAGAAAAACAAGTGAAACAACAGATTTCGAGTGGTGTTTTTTTGTTAATGCTGGTAAGTGTGTCAAGGATGTGTTCACTAAAATGTCAACAAGAGATAACAATGTGACTAGAACTTTCTATTACATGTACATTAAAATTATTTAAAAACACATACCTACCTAATAAAAAATGAAGTTTAAAGAAACAAATTAAGTATTTAGGTACATTGAAATATGAACTAACATTGAAACATCTACTGAAAAATATATTTATGTTAGACATCCAATGCAAA
Organism: Zygaena filipendulae; assembly: GCA_907165275.2. Lineage (NCBI taxonomy): Eukaryota > Metazoa > Arthropoda > Insecta > Lepidoptera > Zygaenidae > Zygaena > Zygaena filipendulae. The sequence continues at coordinate 3,226,198 of OU015666.1, forward strand.
AGAAACTGCTCTAAAAACTATTCTACTCATATTGTAAGGTTAAACTACAAATCTTTAGTATGGGTAGGTCAGTCCTTCATCGAGACGGAGACTGACTTAAGGATCCGAAGTAGAGCTGGATTAATATATTACAAGAGACAAAGAAAAACATAGATTAAGCCAACACCATACATATTTGCACCATACACATTCATAGAGCATACAATTATTTATTTATTTTTAACTTTCTCTAAGCAAAGTAGAATAATGGAAGTTTCCACTCACTTGTAACATGCCTATAAAATTAATCATCTGTGCATAAGAAAAATGGTCCATGAATCTGCCCACTTGAGCTGCCTGGCCAGGATTCAAGAACAATAGGAATTCTTCAACAAGGTCCTTGTGCTTATCACCAAACAACTGTTCTATCTTTCTATACAAGTCTACCGGAGTCTCCTTAGAGGGATCAAATGTCTTCAAAATATTATGGAACTGTACAAATTTGTTGGTAGGCACAGCTTGGTTTGAGGCAAACCTTGATTGTACTTTTGTATAAAACGTTCTGACTAAAGCTGAAAATAGAAAGAATAACTATAAAATTGACATTTAGGACAGAATAATTGGTCGTTTTCCATAAAGATTTGTGCTTTGATGTTATACCTAATTCCAAAGCATTTTCGTCGGTTTTAAGCGGGTCAGCTGGTACTCCTTCCTTTTTCTTTGCGTTTATCTTCTCTTTAGCCACTGGTAGCGGTCTTTGCACATTTTTGAGGGGCGGCTGAAAGAAAATAAAATTTGTAGAACGAATCAATTTTTGGATTTACATCGTAAGAAATGGACGAAAAGATGGCGAACACAACGAATCCATTGTGGAAAATAACACGTGAGGTTTAAACACATAAATCATTAGTTTATAAACAGTTTTATTTTTATGATTGAATGACAAATTAGTGCTTTTCATTAATACTACGATAAAACGTAGAATCTGTTTAAAAATAATAGGATTTGCATAAAAGAACGTCATGACTCACCTCAGGGATAATGAAGGTTTTTGGCGTTGAATTTTGCACGAGAAAGCTGGTGCTTGGGTTAGTTTTATTCCCAAATGCATCCTGACTATCCCTCGTGAACAATATTGGCATAGAAGGCAACATCTGGGAAGTAGGAAGTTTATCCTTGTACTTTCATAGAAATATATTAACACGCACTCATTTGTTCTATTCACGATTCACAATATTCACTATTTGTCGCAAAATAAAATTACTATAAAAACATAAAGCATCATTAAAATTTTAATAAATTAAACAACAAATTAACTCATGTAGAAACAATAAATGTACTGTGTTTATTTGGATTCAAAATACCTACATAATGGAAGCATTTAATTTGATTTTGACAGAACCAAGAAGAACTCACAACAACAAGACATGAGTGAAGTTGCAACTTGCAAACTGCTGCGGTGTCAACACTCGAAATCTTTCGCGCGTAACTTTGTGAATATATTTTTCTTTTTTTTCTTTTGAGATTATCCTTGAAACCAATAACTATACTTTTACTGATGGATATTGAAGAATAATTATTTTATTCACCTATTTGTAATATTTAATTCCCTTAAAAATACTAGCATAAAAAAGAAAGAAATTCGCGCTAGTTTTGAAAAAATTTCATGTCTGTTTATTTGTATGTACCTACCTACCTACTTATCTGAAAGTTTGTTAAGATACTTGGATATATCGGTACACGGTACGGTTTTCGTTATTCAATTACATATAAATGGCAGAATGAATTTGAATGAGATAAAATCGTATACTAATGGCACTACCTATATTTTGGATTAGGTACCACAATGATACTTTTTCCTGAGGCCATCTCGAAATGTGTCAAGATACTGGGGTCCGCGAGTTGTTATGCCCAGTTAAAGCCGCAGTCCACAGACATAAAAAAATTAATGGCATTTTTTTTGTGACACAGCCAGTGGGGTGTTTGTTGCAAATAGACAAATAGCTAGCACAGCTAAAATTTGCAAACATTTCGCTGCGAATCAGCCGCTGACTAAACGAGACGATGAGCGTTTGGCGCTCTTTGGTGTATAGTTACGAGTAGGTAGGTAGTAGTAGTATGTTGTGGAAGAAGAGATAGAATACCCACTTCCATCCTGATATAGAGTTCCTGCGGAAATACCCAAATGAACGCAGGTGACACTGCGGGAGGACTAGCTAGTGCCGAATAGAAGTATAGGTACTAGCTATCCCCCACGGTTTCACTCGTGGTGATTGTGGAGTTCCCACGGGAATTCCAGGATAAACTTCATACTTATAGGGAAACCTTCCTCATGAATCACTCTATCTATTGGTGAAAACCGCATGAAAATCCGTTCAGTAGTTTTTGAGTTATCGTCAACAGACAGACAGACAGACGCGGCGGAGGACTTTGTTTTAAAATAGTAAGGATTTTATAATTGATACGATTTCCTGCTATTCAGCGATGTGAATACTCATAACTACTTCTGTACTTCTGTTTGTGTCCGTTGTCTAGTAACGAAATCGATTTTATTATTCACGTACCTAGTTTTTGAAAGTAATCCGGCTGAATAGCGAGCATACGTTTATATCTGACTGAACACTCAGTTGTAAGTTGTACTGTTGTACGTGTGGACTGAACCAAGATTTGCAGCCGGCAACAGAAGTGTCTTGACGTGTAATCGTAACTTGTGGTCACCATGAATTTTAAGAATACCTAAGTATACTTAAATACCATTTTAGTTGCAAAAAAATTTCATACAAACCATGAGGTATTCTGAAATAATCTATTCAGTGATGCTATCAACTACCAATAGTTAGTTACCTATGTGAGGTATAACTTGGTAGGTATATAAAGGCAAGGGTCCGATGATGGTCCGATGATTGAAAAAAAAAAAAAACAATTTCAATAGGTAATTTATAAATGTTGTAAGTTAGGTAACTGTTCATCATGGCTTCAATACTTCCGACTGGTTTGAGAAATGGGGTAAGAACTCTACATAATTTATTCAATGACTCTATTTCTGTTATGAAATCAATAGGCTATATCACAGACAGTTTAATAGACACCGCACGTTAGCACCTAGATAAGTAACGTAGACGTGCTATAAAATAACTCTGAAGACAGCCTGACCCCGTACGTACGTATACGCTCTGCAGAAATTGCGATGATACAATAATCGGGAAGCAACTGCAGTTTTCGAATAAAAAAGAATCATCAAAATCGGTTCACGCAGTCTAAAGTTATGAGGTAACAAACATGAAAAAAAAAACATACGCGTCGAATTGAGAACCTCCTCCTTTTTGGGGAGTCGGTTAAAAACTAATATACTTACTAATGTCGAAAGGACCAATGTAGGTTAGCATCACAATAATATGTCTATTGTATCAAATTACTTAGGTATTATACGTACTATTATATCTTACATGTTTATTTGAAAACTTACCACTTACATACATTTAGATACTTTCCTATATTATTATTATATAACTTTTCCACTACTGTTTTTAATATAAGAGTAGGTACCTACTGTGAATATATATTTGTATAATATGTAGAATAGTTATTACGTACGTTTATTATGTAATTAAAAAAAAACTCAGTGGAATATGTGCGTGTAAAGATGGTGTAAAGTGTAAACTGTGACATCTGCATACCTACTTATACTTGTGAATCTCGCTGACGGTCCTGATCAGCGCTAGGAGTGCCCGCACTCGTAGCTCAACATGCTGAGGCAGTGACCGTTTTGGTCACGGGGACGCACCACACAAACACCTCTGTCATCTCTGTTCTCATAATATATTATTGTCTTATTATGTATTTAAATTTTTTGGTTCTAATGTAAGTATAAAATACTTAATTGCAATTGTGTTTGTCTCTATTTCCAAATAAATGCCTTTTCTTTCTTTCTTTCTTTCTTAATGGGTAGGTAAGATTCTCTAGCATTAGATAGGTAGGTACTATTTTTTATCTACCATCTTACCGCATCAATTGGCACCTCCTATATCTTATCGGTCATCACGCTTTGTTATTATGTTAGGTGGGTAGGTACATAAACACCAAAATAATTATACTATCTGCATTTTGACTACTTTATTTACAACGCGTTTATCATTGTTTGATATAACTGTGTATTTGCCATTGTTACTTTTGTTTGCGTTAATAAAACTACCTGTGTTCATCTGTTAATCATCAGTCGTGCTCACACTTAAGTTTGAAAGCGTCTCGCAGTTCACTTGTTGACGAAATAACATACTTATTTTATTATTTCAATTTTCTTTTGTCCGCCACAGTTTAGTTTTAAAACAATACCTACAAACGTTCGAATTAGTCAGGTGGCTGACCTTCCATGATCATTACCGCTGAAGCAAGAAAGGAAGTGTCGATCATTGTACACAATTAAATCCAACACCGTTCTCGTGCAGTGTTAAAAGTGAAAATCGGTGTTTTTAAAAGATAAAAATAAATAATGGCAGGAGACATACAAACATCTAAAAGCAATCAAATCCCCGAAGTGAACATCGAGGAGTTGGATAATAATGCGCATTCGAGTAATGCACCTACAGAAACAGTCGACAGTAATTTTGTAAATTTTTTTTTTTACTATTTTTAAAATGATCTTTTGTTTTTTTTTTTATCTGATTTTTGTAAGAAACAGTAAAGATTCATATTTTTTATCCAATGAACTTTTCAATAAACAAATTACGTAGGTAACTATTTTATATGTATATGTAAATAATCTCTATCTTGGCTCTAGGTCTCTATCTTAAAAGGAAGTGCTCCAAGAATAATAATATACATTGTAGAATGTCACTTTGGCTAAGGGGGTAAGTTTATTCCATGTTGTTGGCACGCAAGAGGTTTTCATTGCCTTTTTTTTCCAAATGTCTAATTCAAATATACTTTATTGCCCCAAAACCCCAAAAAAATATAGAAATAAAAAGAAAGGACAGATCAAAACGTGGCCTTATCGATAGAGGCAACCTCCAGACTAATCGCAAAATATAACACCATTTCAAAACCTTTTTATTGAATATGTTGAATAAATAAATAAAAAATAATAATTAAGATAATTATAATATGTAGGTACCTACTAAAATCAAGGCACTAGTTTTTTTACTAGGGAAAAAAATTGTGTCGTACCTATATAATGCGCTGTGTCGTATAATGAGCTATCCGCCCCGCATGTATCTATAGATTTTAACGTCAACAACAATCGAGGTCTACATTATCTTACTAATTAGGGTCACCTAAATAAAGTGTTAATCTAACATTGGAATGATTCAAGTCTTGAAATAATAATAATAATAATAATCCACTTCACAACACACAGATCTACTTGATCCCACAGTAAGGTATTAGCTTGTGTCGTGGAAACCAAGCAAACGTGGTATATACTACATAGAATTACATATATATTATACTAGTGTTGCCCGCGGTTTCACCCTCGTTAATTTCAGAGTTCCCGCGGGAATTCCGGGATAAAAAGTACCCTATGTGTTAATCTGATGTATAAGCTATATTATTGTAAAGTTTCATTTAAATCCATCCAGTAGTTTTTGCGTGAAAGAGTAACAAACATCCATCCATCCATCCATCCATCCATACATACTTACAAACTTTTGCGTTAATAATATTAGTAGGACTATAGATATATAAACACACCCAGACTGGAAAATGGAACCCTGTGTTCATCACACAAAGTCCACCCCCGCCGGGAATCGAACCCGGAACCCCTTGATTAGCGGGTAGGCATGGTGACCTACTGCGCCAATCGGGTCGTCAATCAAATGAAATCTTGTTGTTACTTCGGTTGCACTCTGCTATCTAGATCACTGGTAATTAAGCAAAGTGTACCTACCCAATTTGTGATTGTGTATCGACTAATTAGGTAGGTACATACTTAATTAACGTCGAAAATGTTCCAGTTGAAAGGGCTCGACGCCAATCGGTATGCGACCAAGAAGACCGTGGCGCAGGGTATGCTGGACATTGCCTTACTGACCTCGAACGCGTCGCAGCTGAAGTATGTCCTGCAAGTGGGACCAAAGCACGAGTTCTACATGCTGCTAGTGTGGCTCATATCCATATCTATTGCCCTTCAGGTGGGTTTGAATTTCTTAAATTTTATTACATCCATGGACTTTGCAAAGAATGTAGGTACCCACGTGTTTTGTTTCGAATTTTAAAGTAGGTACTGCTCTACGGAAAAACAAAGCAACTGAATTTTTTTTCGAAATAATTTTTATTTATTTTTGCCACTTTTCACGCATAACGGACCTTGCCACATAATCACAAACATCAAAAAGGCTTTAGTCTTAGAGAAATTTAAATTAAGAAAATCGTTAAACTATGGAAGATTTGTTTTAAATAAAGCGATTTCCGGTTTTTTGCTCTTTCTGTAAAATTTATTCCGCTGCAATTAGGCCTACTTTGTTTTTCTGTAGGGCAGCCGATGCGTTAAGTGCATCTGCATACCGAGAAAGCTATGAAAGCTGATGTATACTGAGTTCGGAGTTCAGGCTTTGGTTCAGAATTTAGGGCCCTTATTCACTATGACCAACAACATTCCTTGCCCATAACGCGCGTCCCAAAAACACAATCCCAAGCGCTCCGGATGCAAAAATATAAGAAATTTATATTCTTTATGACAAAAGAAACGTTGTAAATGTATTTTTTAAAGTGAAACTTCTTTGAACACGAGGGAAAAGCAATTTAAGTGGCGTCTTATCTTAACGCGACGTGTTATGGTCGTAGTGAATAAGCGCCCAGAGTAGGTCCTAACGGCGCGGCGGAGAACATCGGCTCCGCATTCACGTTAGATCGCGGTTTTCTCGCGTTCTCGCAAGATTCTCGCGTCAATGTGGAGCGGGCATAAGGACAACTTAGTACTTCAGCAAACTCAACCTAACGCACGTGATAGGTTATTTTTTTAGTAATATTTACCTAGCTACTAAAAATAGCCAAGAAAAAATGGTAACTCTTCCACCAGGGAAATAGTTGATGACATTGCTCTGTAGGTGGCGATGGGCCTGGTTCTATTGACGTTGAACCTCCTTCGAGACTGCCGTTTCCACCTCCCGAGACACCGGAGCTCGGCCCTTTTCGTCAACTACCTCACTACCGCCACAGCTTTTATTGTGACGGGACTGAACATTCTCGTATCGGCTTTTGATTCCTCACTAGCCAGATATATGGAGCTAGATTACATCACTAATTAACATCTATAGGATAGAAAATATGTTTTTATTTTCCACTAGTATGGTTAGGTACCTACTACTAGGTGACTGTAAAATCACAAATAAGTATAGAATCTAATTAATATACTCTAATTTTTACAAGGGTTTATTTATATGTCAATATTTATTAATGACTGTGAGCAGATTTGATTTAGGTAGGTATAGGTACAAGTGTTAACTATAAAATAATAAATCAATATTTACCTATCTCAAAAAGTATAGGTAAATTTAAATTAGCAGTTCCCCACGGTTTCATGGTGTGTGTTTTGGGATTCCTTCAGGAACTCCTAACAAAGTCTACAATAGGTACCATCTCAACCACAGAGCAAATTAATAAACTAGAGAGCAGAGAGAATGCTAGAGAGGACATGTAGGCGGGGCAGGCGCACTACCGTTGCAAAGGAAGTTAGAGCAATGCTCTAACTTGCCCAAAACTTTTTTTGCTGCCATCCCAAGTATATTTACCACAATATTCCCAAAACTGTGAATTTTTAAAACAGTGACTAAGTACAAACCCAACGTTTAATACATTTCTTTACGTTAATGAATGTTTTAGTGCGTGATGAATAGTTTTGTGTGCGAAAATCACCCGGCGACACTGGTTTTTACCTGTTTTCATACCTACTAAACTAAGTTGATGTCCCTTCTATCTGTTATTTTCTGTTCTGTGATCTCAACCATAGTCTCGAGTCTCGACAAAACAAATAAGAACGTGTGAACGGTGAAGCGCATAGGACACTATATTAGGTACCTAGCGATAAAGTAGTTCAGAAGTAGCACGGTCAAACCAGATGAACCAACTATTCAAATAGGTATATAAATGACGAAAACGTAATAAAACATTGTAGAATAGAAAAGAATAGAATAGGATAGAATAGAATAGAGGTTTATTTGGTACCAAAATTGTAAAAGCGACACGACAGTGTGATTATCTTTTTTCGAGTCTCAAAATGTAACCGGATGACGTCATTTTTAAACAGATAGTCGGAGGGCTGCGAAGTGACATAACAATAAAGAGTCCCCAGGGGAATTCCTAAATTCGCGTAGGTAAACGTGAGTAAAGGGATAATAGCAAAATATAACAATTTTTCTACTTGGTTTTTAAAATGTCTGAGCACAATGGATCACCGATCAAGAAAATCTGATAGAAGTGTACGAAAAATTCCCAATTTCAAGCATACCTAAGTAGGTACTTCAGGTAGGTAATATTGCCACAGATAGCCTAGTTAGAGTGTTTTTTACTACGTCTGCCGTGTTTGTTCTAGCTGATCGTCGGTTTACTGTTTGTGGTGATCGGAGGCTTGGACCTCAACGACGATGCGGACCAACCATCGGCGGTGGTGCTCAATGACGTAATCGTCATATTCATTTTCGTTATATCCGTTATTAACGTCATCATATCTGCTTTCGGAATCGAATACTCAAACAGTCCGTTGATATTGGAAAGGTTAAATTATATTAACAACGAGTATTTGCGGAGAGGAAATGCTACGGCGTCGTAAATGGCCTTAGTTATTTTTAAGGACTTTTAAAAAAGTTAAGTTTTATGGGATTCTAATTTATTACTTTTGCTTCTGTTACACGCTGCAGAAAAAAAACTGTAGTTTTCAACCTATTAATATTATATCTTTGTGTAGGTGATATCAAGAACGATTGAATGTATTTACTCATTTCTTCAAAGTTTAAGACAGTCTTACTACGTATTGATCACCATAATTTATTATATTCAAGCTGTGGTATGGCAGTCGTAATGGCACTAGAAAGAATGGAATAGTTAGGACCGAGAACTCCGATTGTATCCATGGTAAATAAACTTAAATTTACGACGTCTATAACTCCTGACAGGCGAGTGCAGGTGTCTTGGCACTAATCATATCGTACATGGATGGAGGCAATGACGACAGACAAAAGAGGATTGCAGACTGGCTGTATCACACTTCAGTCGGCCTTATGACGGGTGCAGTCTTCTGCGATGTCATGAAGATGACATTCGGTTTAGATCCAGCGCTCTCTGCGCAAGATTTGCTAGGAAATACCAGTAAAATATTAAATACCTAATAGGGTACTTGCATGAATTTTTTTTTTTAGTCTTTTTTCAACTTAAACAAATCAAGAAAAAGAAAAAAAAATATATGCATAAATTAATTAAACAGAGCGTTTCAAAGATCCTACTTTAGACCTTACCGCCGAAACGCGGAATGACGTCACTTGTTCAAAATTACGCCTTATTAATCTGTGATAGAAATGTCACTGTCGTATTGACAGGGTCATGTGACACTGACAGACAGATAACTTCAATATCCAAAAGCGAAATTAGGGTTGAACTGTGACGATTTACTTCCAAAAGTTCCAGTAAAGAATCGAAATGCATCTTACCGATGCATTTTAAAGTAAAAAAACTTCAGAAAATGGAAAAGATGCGTTGACTGTATGCACTTAGTTTCTTTTGCCTTCTCTGAAAGTGGTAAATGTTTCCTAAAAAAGTAAAAGTGACGTCATATGTTAAGCTTGGCTGTGATTGGTGTTTCATTGCAACGTTCCGTTTCACAAAATTAAAAGTTGAATATTTGGAAACTGTTGAATTTTTTTAGTAAATCTTTCACGATAACGCTTTTCTAAGGCTCTATTTTTGAAATATTGACACAATTTCTTATTATAAATTTCATGCAAGTACCCTATTGGCTTACTATTTTTTGCTGCTGGAAAGTGGGAGTCTCAGAAGACATTGTTTTTGGTTGCCGCAGCCTTCTGCCCCTAGGTATATTATTTATCAATTAATGTATTTTGGTCCTATTTTCAAGAGATGTTTAGAATCCCAAAAAGGGTTGTGAACCGTCCCGCGAGAGGTGGATATTTCTTCGTTCACTAATTCCGACAGTATTATTAGATAATAAGTAGTAATAATAAACTGATGTTGATCGGTAATCAAGGAAACGTGAATCTCGCACTATAAGTGCTGGAAATAATGAACCCTATATCGTTTGTCCGATTACGAAGAAATTGATTGAATGTTTGATCGGTTGTTTATGCGGGCACTGGGGAAGGTTTCTAAAAACAAAACAAAGACAACATTATGCAAAGCACTCAACACTGGCACTGCTGTATTTCATTTATATTAATGTGAAAGCTAAATCTGTTTTTAACTGTATTTCTCCCGGGCCTAAAGGTTTTAAAGCAATAGGTCACGCTTTTTTTAGTCACGTCCCGCGTTCTGATAACAAGTTTTCCACATATTCATGCACTAAATGGTTAGCAACCCTTGTCTTGAAATAAAATACTTAAGTGTTCTGAAATTACTCTTCATTAAACTTTAAGTTTTATATTAACGACCTAACAACTTTTTATTTTTATTTAATAATAGCGTTTACTATGCTGTGTCCACATGTCTATGGTAACAGTCTAGCTCTACTGCTTTGTATTATTATTTTACTAGCTGTGCCCCACGGTTTCACCCGCGGTAATTTCGGTTTTCCTGCGGGAATCCTGAGATAAAAAGTTCCCTATATCCTTCTCTGTACCCCTGACAACGTGCATGCCAAATTCCATGCAAATCCGTGCAGCCGTTTTTGCGTGATTGAGTAACAAACATACAAACATCCAAACATCCACACTTTATCATTTATAATATTAGTAGGATTCAATGTTCCGATTGTTGCCTGTTTTGTGAGCCCAATAAATAAATAAATCAAATTGAAAGTTTTTTTTTTCAGTGGCCAATTTTACTCACAAAGCATGAACTTATGTACTTACATGTTTATTTGGTTTATTTAATAATTTATTTTGTTTTGCTTGCACGCTTCTAGGTGATCTCAGCAGTAGTAGCAATCATACTTAGCACCATATTCAACATAAATCGACCCTCCGACCAGAACACCTCGGAAATTTTAAACAACGTTAGTTTGGTATTCAAAGTAATTAGTATTGCCATAAACATAATTATAAGCATATTTCTATCAATCGATGTAGGTGAATATTTGCGATGATTGTTTAAAAACTAAGGCGATTTTTTTTAATGTAATAGATTACAACATGATTAATATTCATAATACTGTCTATTTATTGTACTTATACTTAAGTTGTTCATAGGTAAGTATTTTTGTAAGCATAAACTTGTAACAACTATAAAAACTTTCAACACAACATTTTAATGTATTCTTTACTTACCTACTCATACAATAAAATTATCGTTAGTTACAAAATAATTAATAAGTATTATTATTATAAAACATTGTGTATCGAACAATAAAATTTTAGATCCAACGAAAAGCATTTTATTGTATTTACCTACATGAATACCTAGATAGTATATTTTTTACGAGTAGATATAACCGTTCGAAGAAAACACATTGAACCCTGTTGAAATTTTTCTACAACATAACCACCTTTAAAAATTGAATAAAAACTGAAAAGCAAACGATAAAGAGGGATGTATAGAGTAGGTATGGTAACCGTCAATAAATTATTATTTGTTATCATTTTAGGTTAAGATAGTTTTAAAGATATTATTTTTTATGTCCGTTATTTTGAGACTAACTCTCTACAAAAAGGGTGTGAATGATACGGTGCTACGCGAGAGTGCTACGGCGCTATAGTGGCGAGGCGTGCTGGAAGCGGGCGGATTTTACATAGATATGGTAGGTAGGTACGTCAATAAGTATTAGTTTTGAATAGTCATCATCCGTTGGTGGTTATTGACTTATAATTAATAACAGTAACATTTATACAATACCGGCTCGTCTAGATAATGTAAGTATTTATACTATGTATTTAACACGATTCCATTTATTTTTAATCATTGTATAATTACATACTTTACCTAATTAGGTAATGTATGAAGTACCAAGGAATTTTAAAGAATGTCTTTGGATCAGTAAAGTTAATAAAATAATCCCTACTATAATATTATAAATGTGGAAGTAACTCTGTCTGTCTATCTCTCTGTTACGCTTTCAAGCCTAGACGGCTCAACCGATCATCATGAAATTTTGTATATACGTTGTCAGGGGTACAGAGAAGGTACCCTATGTACCTTTAGTCCTGGAATTCCCACGGGATCTCCGAAATTAACGCGGGTGAAACCGCGGGGAACAGCTACTAACTAAATAAGGGAAGAAGAGTATAAAAAATCAAATCAACGTATCAAAGTATGTATCGAAATTTAGCATACCTAATCGAAAAAATCTTATTCTTATAATCACTTACCTGTCATCCTAATTCCTATTTAATCATACAAGCAATTGAAACAAGACAAAAACTTTCTTTAATGTTGAATACTTTCATTTGTACGATTCTAGCACAATAATTTCCATCGAGTTTCACAATACACTATACTAGGCTACTATCGAATAGCAATTGAGAAAAACACTACTCTTGTTTAGCAGCTCTAACTGGACCTGTTAATGCTAATTAAAGTATGCGAAGCGCTAATGTTCGCTAATATTCGTGGTAAATTAAACTATGTTGTTTTGCTCGTCAATCAAAACAACAGTAGATGCGCTCTCTTGTTCGTTTATGGTCAAAACTCCAAAGATACCAACTAATTAACGGGTGGAGACCGCTAAAATAAATAAATAATTTAATAACGATACGAAGATGAAAGAAAAAACTTAACTATCAATATACCACTATACTATCAATATGGACAAAAATAGGGTACTTGCATGAAATTTATAATAAGAAATTGTATCAATATTTCAAAAATAGAGCCTTAAAAAGCGTTATCGTGAAAGATTTACTAAAAAAATTTCAATAGTTTCCAAAATATTCAACTTTTAATTTTGTGAAACGGAACGTTGCCACGAAACACCACAGCCAAGCTTGACACATGACGTCACTTTCATTTTTTTAGGAAACGTTTACCTCTTTCAGAGAAGGCAAAAGAAACTAAGTGCATACAGTCAACGCATATTTTCCATTTTCTGAAGTTTTTTTACTTTAAAATGCATCGGTAACATGCATTTCGATTCTTTACTGGAACTTTTGGAAGTAAACCGACACAGTTCAACCTTAATTTCGCTTTTGAATATTAAAGTTATCTGTCTGTCAGTGTCACATGACCTTGTCAATACGACAGTGACATTTCTATCACAGATTAATAAGGCGTAATTTTGAACAAGTGACGTCATTCCGCGTTTCGGCGGTAAAGTCTAAAGTAGGAACTTGGAAACGCTCTATATAATTAATTTATGCATAATATATTTTTTTTCTTTTTCTTGCTTTGTTTAAGTAGGCCATATATCTTTAAAATAGACTGAAAAAAAAATTCATGCCAGTACCCTATTATCGGTTTTAATCTGTGTCTTGAAGAACCTCGTTGATTGGTGGATTTGTGATGAAATGTCTAGTTATTTTGTGGTGCTGTATAAGTACTTCAGCAGAATCTATGTCGTTCGAAACAGAGAGAATGGTTCGAAACGTAGGTAGTGATTACCTTCTCTCTGTCGTTCGACATCTAGTGCGCCGCATGCAGGTGTAAAACGTAGTGATTATTTGCTCAGTGCAGGTACCTACATAGTATTAGTAAAAGAATTTTAAATTATTTTTGCCTGGTGCCACGTCTAGCTAACCAGCCAGTAGCCACTTCAGTAAAGTTCAGTACACTACAGAAGTGAAGCGCACCCAATAAAAATTTGCCGGATGTTTGCCGCTAGTTCTTCGTGAGTCGTGACTGTTACGGTCGTTGCGGTTTCGATAAAAAAGTGAGAGGCGTTGAGGTTAACTGGTTAGGTACCGCGTAGCAAGATAACAATTAAAGTCTGTATTAAAACTTTGTCATTCCGTTAGTTCGATTCAAACTTTAGTTGTGACCATACGTCATGGCTGGTAAAATTGTCATATACGGAGGCAGAGGTGCTCTCGGCTCGGCCTGCATCAACCATTTCAAATCTGCCAATTGGTGGGTTGCCAACATTGATCTGAATCCAAACGAGTTAGCCGACTTCAACATTACCGTTCCTAAAGACGCTTCGTGGCTCCAACAGGAGGAGCATGTCACCAAAGAGCTAGCAAATGCTCTGCAAGGTCAGAAAGTGAACGCAATTATTTGTGTCGCGGGTGGTTGGGCTGGCGGAAATGCTGCCAAGGAGCTAAGCAAGCAAGCAGATCTAATGTGGCGGCAATCTGTCTGGAGCTCTACGATAGCAGCGTCACTGGCTGCTAAATATCTCACTCCCGGTGGTCTGCTAGCATTAACAGGTGCGAAGGCAGCTCTCGAACCCACACCTGGTATGATTGGATATGGTCTGGCTAAAGCAGCTGTACATCAATTGACAAGATCTCTCGGAGCAAGTGGTTCAGGTTTACCTGAGAATTCTGCAGCTGTTGCTATATTGCCAGTTTCTTTGGACACAGAAATGAACAGAAAATGGCAGCCTAATGCCGATTTCAGTAACTGGACACCTCTAACGTTTGTCGCTCAGCTGTTTGACAAGTGGATTAAAGGGGAGGACAGGCCAGCTAGCGGCAGCCTAGTTTCTTTGATCACCAAAAATAATGAGACCGAATTGATTGTCCAGTAATTGAAGCATTTATTGATCCCAGAAATGATGTCGGATTTATTAAGCATTTTTTTATGATTGTGTTATACAATCTATGTAAACCGTACAATTATATTATCGTTAAAATATGTAAGTGAAGTAAAACCAGGGCCCTTATTCACTATGACCCAACAACATGTCTTGCCCATGATGCGCGTTCAAAAAACATTCCCAACTGTTCTAGATGCCAAAAAATTAGAAATAATTATTATGTATGCCCTGAGAAACATTGTAAATGTTTTTTTTTAAGTGAAACTTTATTGATTACAAGAGAAAGACATTTTTTGTGGTGTGTTATCTTAATACACCGTATTATGGTCATAGTGAATAAGGGCTCTGATATATATCAGACAATAAGGGAACAATCTCATTAGTAAGTGTAAATGTATAATGGATGTTAAATATTTTCAGCTGAATGTTATTCAATGATGTATGTACATCAAAGTTATTATTAAATGTTGTAAAGCAAATTGAATTGTTTAGTTGGATACCAATATTATAACACATACACATAATATTATGATAACTGTAACACCATATTAGGTCAAATCATTCTTATTGGGTTTAATTCTTATCAGGGCCCTTATTCACTATGACCAACAACATTCCTTGCCCATAACGTGCGTCCCAAAAATGCATTTCCAAACGTTCTCGATGCCAAGATATTAGAACTTATTATTCTTTATGCCTTATGAAACGTTGTACATGTATTTTTTTGCAGTAAAACTTCTTTGATTACGAGGGAAAGACAGTTTTTGCGGCGTCTTATCTTAGCGCGGCGTGTTATGGTCATAAGGGACCAGTTTTAATTCATAAGTTTTAATAGTGGGTCTGACACCATCTTGATGAGTATAATGCTTTGTCCATTGAACAAACCATTGCTGGGTTACAACTTGCAAGCGCCAGGCACTGCTGAATTCTTCTACATATAAATCTGTTAAATATTTTATCAGGTTATTCTATTAGTAAAAATCTAAACGTAAGATAGATTTCTTATCTATTTTTCTTTCACAGGGTGCTGATAACCTAGGGTCAATAAAATAATTAAGAGTTATTTTATCAATTCTATTACGATAAAAAAATTACAGGTTAGGTTAATAATGATGATTATTGCATCGCAAGTTTCTTAACTGGGTTCTTAACCTAAACGAAAGATGGCCTTGAACCTAGAAACATCCACTAGGAATTCTAGGCTAGGTACCTACTTTGTTACCTATAATTATTGTAAGTAGGTACAGTCTGTTGAGACAGGGTATTGAAAATATTAACAAAAACATACAATCGAATGCATAACCTCCTCCTTTTTGGAAGTCGATTAAAAGAAATTAATGCTCTAGGTAGCTCTTAATAGCACTAGCAGAACCAACACGAATTTCTGAACCACCAAGAACTAAAGAACCTTTCACCAAGAATTTCTGTCCGTCATATCTATTCGGACGTACATTTAAACTCGCTTTAAGCGACACTTACCCTATCAATTAAAATTTAAATCTACATAGATTTGATTCCGTGACGCCAATACGTCGTTAGTTTCACAGAACAGCGTATTGTAACGCGATGTCACGCGATTCTAGACAGATATTAATAACTAATAGGGTTAACTACCTGCATTATACGTCTGTGAAGAATTTTAATTTTTATAGCATGAGAAACGAGAATCATGGACTTGTGCTCGATTGCGTCATAATGTTGATAAATTTAAATAGCCTGAATACAATCATATATAATTTTAAATGCGAATATGAGTTTGTTTCGCTTTCACGCCTTAGGCATGCCTTAGGTAACTACCGTAACTACTCAACCAATCATGAAATTTTGCCCACACGTCTGGGGTGCAGAAAAGGATATAGGTAGGGTGATTTGTATTCCGGAATTCCCGCGGGAACTCTGAAATTAATGAGGGTGAAATCACGGGAACAGCTAGTATTACTATAATTTTAAATGCAAATATGAGTTTGCTGTGTTTTCACACCTTTTACTCCAACAATCATGAAATGCACACTTCAGGGGTAGGTAATTAGGTAGACTAGTAGGTACAGAAAAGGACATAGAGTAGATACTTACTTTTATTCCGGAATTCCCGCGGGAACTCAAAAATTAACGCAGGTAATACCTAATTGCCTAATTGGTCATGTTTAAGTCTACTTGTTTTTTCTTCTGTTTATTCTAGTTTCAACTTATAATATCATTGAGTTTCAAGATCAGAGTCTTGTGGCACACTGTGACCAAATACTTTCACTTTATGTCCTTTATGACTGCAACAGCTTCGCGGCTATACCTATTCTTTCGCGGCCTTCTTCGCGAACTTGCATGGAAATATTTTAAAAAATATAAATAGATTTTTATAGGTGCCTAGGTACTTAAACAAAGAACACGGAAATACTATGATAAAGAGATCATACTATTTCTGAACGATATTTCCTTTGTATTAAGATTTCTTTACCACCTGACGCTCGTTCAAATTCGGCCAACATAATCTTTTAGACGAATATGAATTAATTTACACCAATGCAGCAATGGTGCTGTGAACATGGGTAGGTATAATATAATAGGTACTGTACTTTCATACTATCTTAATTGTCTATCTATAGCTATCGGAGTTACTACTACTTACAGTAGTTCCGACTTAGGTAGGTATCTCTCAATTACTCGGCCAATAATTGCTTGAGTTTAGGGCTAAAACCCTTTTTGAGTGCGGCAGCGCTTATCACTAGGATTGTCACATGCAAGCGGGTTAAAACTAGACAGGTTTTAAATAATTTTTTTGGTACCTAGTTATTTAATTTCCATTAGTATTTATACAAGAAACTTTAATTATGGTCCTAATAAAATTCCCTTCATTTTTATTACTACCAATAGTAGTTACCTAATTATAAATTCACTTAGGTAGGTAGGTATAGCTATTTCACTTTGATATTTAGATAGATAAGATAGTCAATAGTCAAATCATTTATTCAAATTAGACCCATAATGTAGCTCTTTTTGACGTCAAAAAAATTACAGTTTACAGTAGACAGCACCCATAAAATATCCACCCTTCACAGCTTCCTAGTGCTATGGCTGAAGAGAAGAAGCTGTGCAACAAACTCTACAGCAGCACGCTGTCAGTTTAAAATTATAACATATATAATATTAGCGGTAACCCAACTTTAATTATGTGAGAATAATGAGCCGTAACCAGCAATAAACTATGTACGGCAGATAATGAGTAAAAATCATTTAAAACCTAATGTGCTATACATTTTCCTGTAGGCGTAATTTTATTTATTAATCAATCAGGTCCTGAATAGGTAGGTACGTAGATAGGTATATAAAAAGTGTAACACATTTTAATTGTTTTGTGTACCTACCTAAGTGGGTCATTTAATTGGATCTTTAGTCGTTTCGCACCGTGAGCGGTTCGGACCGCGGTATGAATCGCCCAAGTAAGATTTCTGAATGGGTCCATTCGCACTAGAATTTTGGAGCGGTGCGAATGACCCAAGGTTTCTTTTGGTATGGGTCGATTCGGACCACAGAGCGAAACTACTCAATACTCATAATATCCGTATCGTATATCCGATTCTATTAAGTCGACTACTCTGTCAACAGTCAACGTGACTCAACAATGTGGCAACAAAAAAGGAGGTACTTTTAGGTTAATTAGTTTGCTGAAAAGCTTCAACTAAATGGGTAGGTAAAGTTTTATTATCTAGACTGTCTGAGCTAGTTTCAGACATTCTTTATCCTCCCTCCTCCCAAAATTAGAATATAAGTAGGATACATTATGTAAGTCTAATTATTGTAATTATTGAAAGAAATAAAGATTATTATTATGTATATCCTTCCATCTATACATATAAAGTGCTTTGTCCTGAATGACTGATGGATCAACGCACAGCCCAAACCGCTGATCGTAGAGACCTGAAACTTGGAGGGTGTGTTCTTTGTGTGACGTAGGCATCCGATAAGGAAGGATTTTGAAAATTCAACCCCTAAGGGGATGAAAAAGGGGTTTCAAAGTTTGTATGGAACAATTCCGCGGGAATTTCAAAATTATCGCGGGTGAAACCGTGCGGGACAGCTAGTCTTTTATAAAATGTTTAGGTAGATACTTTTTAGACTTGATGCCCTGGTGATTTATTGCATAAAATCAGACAAGGCATAATTTAACATTAACAAAGACAGAAGGAACTTACGAACTATCTAAATGGCAAAGGGAAGTGGTTAAACTTTAAATCTACTCGTGACCTAAGTTCTGAACAGCGCTGTTTTTTTAGTCACTCCATTGCTTCCGCAATTCCGTAATTTCCGTAAGAAAACTGACGCCGCATGTAGAATAAATTTTTATTATTTAATTTAAATTTACTTACAATATTTGTTACATCACTATTATTAGGTTTACTTAATTTATAAAATTGTTAAAAATAATTTAACACTTAAGATTAATGTACAATTAGTATTTAGGTATGTGAAAATGATCTTGAAATATTTTTTGAAAAATAAACTTTTTAGTAAATTCTTTTTCCTTTTTTGTAGTAAGTATAACTTCTTTAGGTGTGACCGGCACCTTACTGCGGATAGGTACGGATGCTTTGAATAAAAAGAGTCTGATGGAATGAAACAACTACGTAGGTACCTACTTAGATAGGTAGGTATCTACCTACCTACCTACTTCTTCTTTTTCAATTATGACAATCTATTGCGATTTATCGCGTTTAATTCTGCCATTGTACCAACGTATTTTTAGCAATTAAAGTAATAGGGTACCTAGTTTCCGGGGTATGAAAATCCAAATTCAATTTACTTAGTCCGCCAGTTAAATAGGTAATAAAAAAATAATAGACACGTATTTTTTGCTTTTTGTAATTATTGAAAAAATACTAAGATAAAACACATTAAAGTTTAGGCGTTCTTGACGTCATAACGTGCTATAAGCTGTAGCACGGCGTGACGTCACGCAACATTTCGACTGTATCTCCATTATTTATTCATCTACAAGACCGTACAAGACGGACTAAAAACTAAAATTTAGTTGAAAAGCCCATTATGGCGGAACGCCAATGACAATGGATGCTGAACGGTGCATGGTGGTGATAATATCGAATAATAATTATATAAAGCGACAGGCGTCCACTCACTACGACCTCCACCGGTCAACAACCATCAGGTACCTACTTATTAGTTACCAATAAAGAAAAGACGAAAACTTCATAATTCCTACTATTATTACCAACCAGATAGGTAAACAAGTTTTCTTTGACCGCGTAAAGGAATACCTACACACGAACATTTCTCCTTTTTTTCTCAAACATTTTTCTAAAATAATTTATGAGTATTCCGAAATTGTTTTCGAAGAGTAAATAAATTTAAACTAGTATAAATGCCTTTGCGCTTATTAAAACTATTGCACTTCAATAAAATGTAGTACCTAAATACCTACTTAAATTAGGTTTACATAATGCAATGAATAAAGAAAACGTGGAACTCTCATTTCACCCCAGTAAATGACCCAAAGTCATTATGTCAACTAGCTGTACCCAGCCCCCTTAGCTATCGCAATGCATAGAAAACTTATTAATAATAATAATAATAATCCACTTCACAACACACAGATCTACTTGATCTCAAACTAAGCTATAAGCTTGTGTCGTGGAAACCAAGCAAATGTGGTATATACTACACATATTATTACATATATCATACTATAGATATATATATACACACCCAGACTGGAAAATGGAACCCTGTGTTCATCAAAGTCCACCCCCACCGGGAATCGAACCCGAAACCTGTGGATTAGCGGGCAGGCAGGTGACCATTGCGCCAATCGGGTCGTCAATTATATTAGGAACGAATCAATATTTCACCAAGTCACGTAAAATCGACCATTGCCATCAATAGTTCCGTTTTGCGTGACCACGTGACTTAGCAATTCCGTTAGTTATCTACATATAAGCGTTAACGATAGTAAATTGCCAACTTGGCCTCAGAGTAATAAATATACACTTGACTAAGGCGCTACCTACTTTAACGCGTTTGTATCTAAGTATGTACCTACATCGAACTCAAAATTTATACGTACCTACCTATACCGATATCGATACTACGTACCTTTAGTTAATCAAAACTCGACCTTACAATATATTCTTTTGAACTATTTATTTACTTCAGCGAATATCTACAAACAACAAATACATAATATAACATTTATGATTACTTATGTTGATTTGTCTTTTAAGTTTTTGGGCCAAATGACGGGACCTAATTTCTTTGGAAATAGCTTGTTTCGTTTACGGTTTAATTAATTCGCTCGTAATACATAGTTAGTATTCTTTCCACTCTGTTTTGATACTTACCTACTATATTCTTGACACTTCTTCAATGGGATCATCTTATTATTGAGTCGATTGTATCTACACATATTTTATTTAGCATAATAATCAACAAACTATAGTTCAATAGATTACATACAGAACTAGTTCAGCAGGGCTATTATGTAACTTTTGTTGCTATCATATTTCAGTTTCAATCAGAAAAATAGCGATTTTATGATCAATTAATCATGTTTAGACAGCTTCAACTTTTGAAGTATGTTTATTTTAGTTGATTGCTAGATATTGTAGATGTCAAAAAGTAAATTTTTTAATCGCAAAACCGCCATATTTTTTATTGCAACCGAAAAATGATAGAAACAAAAGTTACGTAATAGCCCCTCTGTTGTCATTTATGCATATTAATATCAACTTATGAGTAATTATGATTATAACTAATTCGAAAACTGTCACAAAACACCTATCTAAGTATCTACATAAGTTAACTTTTAAGTACCTACAAATTATATTTACAATAGTATGGTGATAATGGAAAGAACCCAATAGATATCCTATTTTATTCACTGGTCATCTGGACACCGGTAAGCAATATTATTAACAATATGTTAACCCACAAAATTAAGTTATAAAATACATTACAAACATAAATTATTCAAAATACAATATTTGGCGTGTACGTCGCCCGAAAATTCGAATCGGTCATTGACACGAAGACGCGGGCGTAGCGCTTGAAATTTCGTAGATAGGTCACCTCCAAACTAATGTTGAATAAACTTAAATTTTTTCGACATAATTTTATTTATATTTTAATCATAATAATATGATTTTTTGATCATAATAATAGGATTTATATTTTTGGGGTGTATCAGGTTTTTGGTCAATTCATTAACACATTGTATAACCGCAGTACCAAAGCCTTCATCATGTACAATACATTCACTTTAAACATTGCCCTGTCGCGAAGACGTACGGTAGCATCCATTAATTACGTGAGTAGATTTTGGCGACCCCCACCCCTCTTCCCTAATTTATTTATTTATTTAAACTTAATGCACATCATAGTACAAAAGCGGACTTAAACTCACGCGAGATTTTTCAAAATGCATACCTTAAATCTAGATAAGTTAATCTGTGTTTGATTGCGTTGGGTTTATAAAAAAAAAAAAAAAACAATTTGATTTGACCCAGTTTTCTCGTAATTTTACACTGCTAGTGGAAATTAAATTACGTGTTATCTGCCGAGACCCCCCTCTCCCCCACGTGAGATTGGGTGAGGTTTTTTGGCTCGACCCCCTACCCCCCCTAAAAGTAATTAATGGACGCCCCCCCTAAGTAGGTCTGTTTTCGACGTGACTGTAAAGCTAGACGGTAGAGCTTACGCGCTATGTCAAAGCATTCATTTTGGCGTTGCGCGTGCCAATCCCTTGTTGGATGGCTTAGAATCAAAATTCCAAATCCAAGTACAACACGTACAAACAAATAAACTTACAAATAAGTACAACACGCATAACAAATGAATGGCAAACAATATACCTACGTTCAGTAGGTAATTATCTACCTATACCTACCTACCTGTCTAAATAAAAAGACATTACACCACTTAAGTAAATTAATCTCACAAAATATAAGGAATTTCTTTAATAAAATGACTTAT
Source organism: Zygaena filipendulae (assembly GCA_907165275.2). Classification (NCBI taxonomy): domain Eukaryota; kingdom Metazoa; phylum Arthropoda; class Insecta; order Lepidoptera; family Zygaenidae; genus Zygaena; species Zygaena filipendulae. The sequence continues at coordinate 3,248,939 of OU015666.1, forward strand.
TTTAATTCCTCTTCACTAAACGCAGATTGTAATTTTTAGTATATCTAAATTTATACCAAGACTTGTCATTTTGGTGCCTGGACGAAATTTCAGCTAGAACTACATACTTATCAACAAAAATACCTATGTCACCGTAAAACCGTAAAAACTGTTAGTTTGTAATAATTGCAACGCCGAGTCATTTGCTTGAAGTCCGACACGCTAGGTTAGGTTTTTCAGCTATGCCCACAAGAGAGTCAAATGGTAAAGTGATACCGATTTCTCATGTGCTAGCACCCACTCCATCGCATTCTCAGGTTCTCAGCATTATACACGGCATTTTACGGTGACAATTATACCTACGTACATACAAAAATCTCTCAGAATAATATCACTTTTGTCAAAAACCATGCGAGCACTCCAACAGTGCCGGGTCTACCCTCCGACCACAGCCTTCACGGTGTTCCGCAAGATATCGGTGACGAGTTCCGTGGTGCGGATTATCTTGTAGCCAATTTCGTCGATGAATGTGAGGGCTGTGGTGTAAGAGTTAAACTCGGTCGCTTGCGTCGGGATTTTCGTCGGCATCGATTCCGAACCGGTCATCACCCAAGTCGTTTGCGTTGGCCTGAAAAGGATATCGGAAAAATTTAATCAATACCTACTTACCTATTTCAAAAATTGAAAAGAATAATCATGAAGTAGATTTACCTACATGATTATTCTTTATATTAATTAATATTAATAAACGAAATACAATAATAAAAATCCTTGGACATCATGAGAAAGGAAGAAATGTATTAGGAAATAGGGATGCAACACAATTACAATGAATTTTTACTCACATTAAAGTACACTATAACAAAATATTTAAATATACCTAACAAACAAATAACAATATTAAAGGAAAATATCACAGGAGTGTTTGTTTGGTGCGTCCCTATATTCAAATTGAGCAGACCTTGTGCTATGGATGCCAGACAGCTGACATACCTTTTTTGTTGTAAATACATAGGTATATACTTATTATATGTACATAGTTACTAAGCATCAAGACTCGGATAAATATCCAACACATGGACCCTGACGCGGACGCGGGCATTGAACTCGCGACCAACGACGCCGTTCTGTCTGTTTGTTTGTCTTGTTGATCACCCGAAAACCACGAGACATATTTTCACATTCCACTATTTTGTAGATACTAGTTGTTGCCCGCAGAGCGCAGGCTCACCCGTTTGTGCTTCGAGATTGTTTTTTTTTTTACTAGGGAAAAGAAGATATCCTGTATTGACCGAGGATTTAAGTTACACACTATTATATTCGAATATGTGCAGTGGTTTCCACGTGCACAGACAGATATATCATGGCGATAGGTTAATTTTTTAACTACTGTAGCTGCTGTTTTCCCGCGGTTTCAGGATTCATTTGGGAACTCTTTGTAGCGGAATGAAACGTTTATCTTATTTCCTATATCATATCTAAATTACAAGATGTTAAAAAAAGGTGTAGTCATATTTGAAGTTTGTGATCTATCAATCGTATACAATAATTTGAACTTGTTATTCCACCCAAAAAACCTAACTTCAAAATGTCATAACCAAAATGAAAATGATTTTTATCGAACACTTCTGCAACAAAACAAACATTTATGTCACTTCACTGGGTCGGTCATGAACTGGTTACAGGTGACGGGTTCAATATCATTTGATGCAATTTAGCACCGTTGGCGTGCAGAGACAAGTTAATTAAGGCAAACCAAGAAAATTTTAAGAAAGTTTATTTCATAGTGCCGGTCCATTCATTGCAAGCGATAACGTTAACACAAATATGACTACACCTTTCTGTAACAACCTGTATATATTGTATATTCCTTAATTATATTCTAAATGGTCGCTCTCCTCGGTCCAACCCAAGTCCCAGGTAAGTTAAAAGGACATCGAAACCAGACAGACGAGAAGAACGACTTTGTTTTAAACATAATTATATTAAATAAAAAAGCAAATTGTAAAGAAAAGCTATATAGTGCGTAAATAAAGTTTGTATTGAGTTAAAGTGAAGTATGGAATATTGTTAGGTACCTATTGTTTATAATATGCAACTATTGGTGTTACTGTCACAGCCAAAAGTTTCATGAATGAATGAATTCTTGAAATTCCTTCAATTCATCTGACAACTTCCAAATGATGTAGACCATAATGAATAATTTCAATGTTAAACTTGTTATTGTTAATATTTTATAAGAAAAGTGGTTATAGGTATTCGCTATTTTAAGATTAAGCAAAGGTGAAAACTAAAAAGCCAAAAGGTAAAAAAAAAAAATTTTGAAGTAGGTAAATAATTGATTGATAACTAGTAGGTACCTACATACATCTGACGCGTGTCGTTATAAGTTCCCCAAAGTTTGTATATGGGAATCTCGGACCACCTATCCCATTGTTGAGCAATGTTTAATTCTCATAGCCCTATTGCATTTGAATAAGATACATTACATAGGTACCTTACTATCAACGTAGAAGTGAATACTACAACAACCATTGTTGTCTTCAGAAAATTTATGCAAATTCGTGCCTACTAATAGTTCGGTAGGTACTTAGTTCCACCTTCCATGTATATGTTCACGCCCTTTTCCATGAAGGAGCGGGCAGTGTGTATGACAGAGAGTGTGTCAAGAACTAATTTCAAGTACCCACTTGTGAGAGTGGTAAAACCAGGGGCAAAGTCCACCTAGGATACCATTTTGACTATTTCTGTTGTGTAGCAGCAACCCTGACTTCCGGTTTGGAGGACGTGGAATCCTGCAAAATTGCCAGCTATAGAAGCAGAAGACAATACATAATACAAATGATATACCTTGCTTCTGTTAAATTCTGCATCTGTCTCACTACATTTAATGATTATTTTTTTAAAATTTCTTTATACGTAGGTAACAAAAATCATCCAAATACAAACATATCAATTCAAAAACGGGTGGTTAGAGATGCATAGCATGAACTAATGCCGCTAATGGCAGATTAGACTGGTAGTATTTTTAACGGGTTAAACCAGAGCCAAATTAAGTCAAAGCCAGTTTTTTTTTTAATTTAAATAATAGTTATTAATGAAAAAGGAAACAGTTTACCAAAGCTATAAGTATAGGTAGGTAATGTAACTACGTTTATTAAAAAAATTATAATCTAGGAAATATAATTAAAAGGTGTTAGTTTTTGACGTCAGCGGAGGATTTTTATTCCATACCTGCCGGGGGTGACGACTGGTTTCCATTGGATGGGTGAGATCGGTGGCCTGACTGTAGTGGCTGTGGGTAGGTTGGTGGACGGACGCTGGGTGGTTGTTGTGGTGACTGTAGACGGTGGCTTCTCCTCGTCCATATCACCAAATCTGAAACGAATGACCAGTTTGGTATTATTGAAGTTATTTTGTACTCACTGTCACTTCCGGTCCTGGCACCTAGCAACACTAGGTTATTCTACGGTATTTATAGAAAGATAATACTAAAAATTTTAATTGAAAACCGCCATATCTTTGTGTATCTACGTATATTATGTATATTGTTGTTGCTATAGTCGTCCACTAAACGGACGAATAATCATCGTTTGCTAAACGCGAAATGTATCGATCTTTCCTAACGTTCTTTTTTTGTTACGAGATAAATTGCACGCCGATTGAAAGATCTTTTTATAATTATGATATACGATTTTTGTAATGTCACTGTAAAATTGTAAATAACGTTAGATTATTTTATCTCGCGAGATTGCAAATTGTCAAAAGATCGTGAACCGTAACACTGTCTTTGACGAATCGCCGCGCCGGCCACTGCCGCGACACGCGCGATTGCAATCTAAATAAATATAATTAATAATTAGTAGTAGTAATATTACTAGTACAGTACTATTAACAATATTACAATTAATTAACCGCGGGAATTCCGGGATAAAAAGTACCCTTTGTCTTTCTCTGTACCCCTGAAAACGTGCATGAAAAATTTCATCCAAATCCGTTCAGCCGTTTTTGCGTGATTGAGTAACAAACATCAAACATCCAAACATCAAAACATCCAAACATCTAAATATCCACACTTTCACATTTATAATATTAGTAGGAAGTAGGATTGACAATCTCTTTTGTGAATTTATGTAGTTTCGTGGACGACTAATAATAATCCGCTTAGTGGACGACTAGACACTTCGGTATATAATTTGTTCCAAAGATAATATAATCACTACGATATGTTCTGTGATTTTGAAACGAAAGTGAATTAAGTGTGTTGTGTGAATAACTGATAATGAGAACTCTTGATTAATTATTATTAATTATTATTATTATTAGGAAAAAAAACTCTATCAGACATTTTGAATTTTAAAAATAATATACCTATAATTGCCATCAAAGTTAAAAGTTATTACAGACGAACTTCTTATTGCTTTGGTAGACCTATTATTATATACTAATTAATATAAATTCGCAATCAAAAGATTGACCTTTCAGGTTATAAGGACTTTGACGTTACGTTCGACGGACATGACGTTACGAATTTGACATAGGTATAAATTGGTTTAATGAATAAAATGTTTGGTTAGGTAAGGTTAAAATGTTAATTTTTTGTACAGTTAATGCAATCTGTTTTAAATTTTAATCGATGACTTGTTTATTTGCATTCAATTTACCTATAAGAAGGTAGGTGCTTTGGAATTCTTGATCAAGGTTAATGGCCTTTGTTTTTTCTTCGTATTGGATCTGGATTTTACGTATATATTAATATTTTATCTGTCTAATTTATTAGTAAAATCCGACTTTGCATCAATGCGTTCATATAAACGGTCACCTATATATAATCAAAAAGAAAAAAAAACATGACTGTTACAATATGTGCCCTTCGAAATCTCGAAAGCTCTTTTTAAGCTCTATCCCTTTAAAATTAATTATTCCCAATTCAATTCAATTTCGAAATTCCCTCGATCCATAGTGTAGAGATGAAAGTATCCTTTGTCCTATTTGAAGACTAAATTAAGTACTATTCCAACTCCTTATAAACCAAATAGCTGTTCCTGCAGCTGCAATTCGACCGGCGCGGCGTATAATTTTCGGAACGCTCTCGGAAACTATTGGAGAGTACCTACCTCGGGATTCCCGCGGGAACAATTTTTTTCTAAAATAAAAGTTTGGTTAAAATCACTTCAGGGGGTTTATGACTCATGCGTGCACATACAGACAGACAGACAGACAGACAGACAAAAAATTTACCGATTTCATTTTTGGCATTTATTCATCCTCGGTATTAACAGGTATTTACCTCAGAAGAATAACTAGCATATTCTTCTGAGGTATTTACCGAGGCATTTTTACGGGTATGGGGAGGCACGAAAATGGTGAGAGGCGGAAGTGTCGCGGCGTCGCTTCTTTATAATCTTTATTCTTTGTTTATAACTACCTACTAAATTTTGCTTTTAATTTCACGATATTTGTCACCTTAGTTTAATTAAGCACCAATATACTAACTACTGAGTTCTAGGCAGGTTCTAGGTAATAACATATAGAACATTCTCGCATAAGGTATGCAAACAGTACATTTTTATGTTAATTTAACCATTATCTCTACATAATTATGTAAAATAAGGTCTCAGAAAAAACGAAGTTATTAAATCACTACGGTATTTTCCTTCAAGTTAACAAAATATTATGGCGCATTTTTACGTCAATATATCTGTATCTGTACGTGATCGTAATTCAAATTCAGTGTTATTTTATGTTTTTCAGCCATAGTTTTTATCTATACATACATATAAATAAAATTTAAGTGTCTATTTGTAATTCCAAATTAACAGCTTTTCACTAAATTAATGTGAAAGTGTAGGTTATACGGTACATTAAATCTTTTTTTATCTGTCTATCTGTCTGTTTGTTCCGGCTAATTTCTGAAACGGCTGGACGAATTTCAACGGGACTTTCACTGGCAGACAGCTGATGTTATTAGGAGTAACTTAGGCTACTTTTATTTTAGAAAAAAATTGTTCCTGCGGGGATTCCGAAACTCACGCGGGTGAAACCGCGGGGCACAGTTATAGTAGAAACTAGTATAATATACACAAACAGCTAAATGAGTACATTTATTGTTATATTTTTAAAAATATTAGTTTTACTTAGTACTAGTAACTATTACTAGTTAGTAGGTACATAGTAGTTTACTTGTTTAATAGTAGCATAATTAAATAACCTGCTAATTAAATAATTGCTAGTTCATTAATAGAGTAATTGATTAAGTAGGTATAAAATTTATCGTAATATTATTTTATTAACGATAATTAAGTATGTCTTGTAATTTCAATTCATTGAATTTTAATAATAATATTCATTAAAGTATTCTGTTGCTACATTTTTTCTTTATGATATGATTTTTAATTATTTTTTTCAACTTTGGTCTTTTATAACATACTATAGCTGTCCCCCGCGGTTTCACTCGCGGTAATTTCGGAGTTCCCATTCTCTTCCATAGTTTGCACATTATTGACACTGCTGGGGTCGGTCACTGTGCCTGCTGGTTACTGATATTGATGATATTCGCCTATACATCCTTCGGGCAACGAAGTGCGACCGTAACCTTTTTGGTCTGATTGCTCTCCGTGTACCGTAGCTTCCTAATTAAGTGAAAGAATTTACAAAATCGGTTCAATAGATCCAGAGATTACCCCCTATACAACGTCACAAACTCATAAACTTATAATATTAGTATTTATAAAAAAATAGGGAAATTATATTGACCAGTGCTGTGTACATGGTATTTATAATATCTATTTGACTAATATTTCTGTTTATTACATTGTTTAAGTATGTAACTTTTACAAAATTATTTCGTTTAGTGTTATTTTTTTTATAAAAAATAAAAATATTAAAAATAATTATAAAAAAAATAATTAAGTGAATTACGTGTAAATAACATCATTATCTTTCTTTTCTCTTTTTTTCTTTTCTCTCTAAACTATGTATGTATCTTACTTTTTGCATGAAATAAAAGGCTTATTAGGTATTATAATAATATTAGTATTGACTATAGCGAGAGTCCGCGCACCCGCATTAATTTAAAACAATTTCGGCACGAATTATTTATATCAGTGTGAAAGTACCCTTCTCCTATAATTCCAAGATACACAAAATACGGAATACCCGGTCCCCCGCAGTTTCACCCGCATGAATTTCAAATTTCGATATTCCACCGCGAAGTTTTTGTGCCGAGATAAAAAGTGGATATCCTGTTTCACTCAGGAATACCTACTATATATTTATACTAATAAAATTATTCATACAAAATTTAAAATTACCTCCTTAAAATACTAGGGTAGACCACTAAGTCAACCTATCAGCAATTAGTTGACTGTATCTACCTACTGTTTGTGAAGACATAGATTTATTGTTGCGAGACAAATCGTGTATTGTGTGCACTTTCTCATGCAATTAACTACAAGAGTACAATTATATACTGTAATCTGTTTCACTTACACACTAACATTATTCGACTGTTGTAATTGTTTTATAGCCATTTTTTATATATTCTGATAATAATTAGTAAAAAGGCACTTTAGAATACAAGATCGATTATACTTGATTTTACACTTGCTTGAATTTTTGGATCTCCTCGCAAACTAATGTAGGTACCTACCGAAAAAGTACTAGGTAGGAACATCTAAAAAACCAAGAAGCAACAATGTTGCCTGCAGCCCAGTTAAACAAAAAATTGTAAAGTTAGTGTTAGATACATACCTAATATGTAGGTAATTTGCAATCTTATATTAAAGTTATTTTTTTTGCATATATTTTCAATGAACACGGCAGGTTCACAGTTATACTATGGAAAGTATCGTAAAGAAAGTATAATTAATATAATCTCCCCAAAAACATTTCCTGTAAAAGTGATTGCCAAGACTCATACATATAATGCTTTCAATAATCAGTTCATTAGTTATCAGATCTAGCTGAGCTCCGATTTGCGCATTATAACCCACAGGATCTGTCCCGAGTTCAAATAGTCCAACATAGTCTGCCCCCCTAGCCAAATTAATATTCTAAAATACATAGTTAACACATAGAAAACTAAATAACGAATCGACATGTCATTTGGCCAGCCAATCATTGATTGGCTTTGATTGATGATTGATTGGCAGTAGAGTATTCTCTACTTATCACGTGATCACGCAAAGCTAAAGCACAGATCTCAGCAGATAATATAATACTAGATACTAGCTAAAGTTTTGATTGGCCGACCACGTGACATGACGATTCGTTACTCAGTTTTTTATGCGTTAACGATGGCAGAATTTCAATTTGGCTAGGGGGCTTCGGGCTGGTCTTGTGATCTCTACCTATAAGCCCTGACTCTACAAACTCTACATATTGTTAAAAAGCATTGATTTGGTAGAAAGGTAAAGGTATGGCTTGGCTGTTTGGTGATTGTTTCCTTTGCCGGTTAATGTCAGTGGATCTAATGCATATTTAACTTTTAAGTCCACTGGTTTGTGTAAGTCTATTACACAAAAAAAAATAAGACTTTGAGAAATTTTATGAATGAATAATTCAATCACGTCAGTAAAGTATAAAAAGTCTTTCTCTATTGCCCCTTGTGTGTTTTTTTTTCGAGTGTTTTTATGAGCCACTTAGTGGGCGGATATTATGTCGTTACTGGCAGCACACACAGGTCAAAGACAATGCGATATTTGAGACGAGGTAGCTTATTACTTACTTTTTTTTGCATGAAATTAGAAGCGCTTTATTTTACAGACTCCAAATTACTCTAAGGACCATGATGTTCTACAAGTAGGTATGTCTTATTTCTGGGCAGCACCTGGTTCACCGAAAGATTGCCAACTTGCTTTGAGGGTAAATTTTAATCTGCGTTAGTGGATTTGTCACTAGGTACATAGTATAAAACAAAGTCGCTTCCCGCTGCCTGTCTGTCCCTATGTATGCTTATATCTTTAAAACTACGCAACGGATTTTGATGCGGTTTTTTTATAGATAGAGTGATTCAAGAGGAAGGTTTATACGTTTAGTTTATCCCGCGGGAACTCCGAAATTACCGCGGGAGAAACCGCGAGGGCAGCTAGTTTATACTGTATAAAGTAATAGAATAAGCGGATTCCAATAAAAATATTAAATAGTTATAATAAATTGCGTAGGCAAGTATTTCACAAAGTTTAAGCGTTATTCTATAAAAAATCTATCATAGACCATTGCTAGATTTGCAGCTGCTAACTTAGTGTGTAGAATGTTCGTCAGCGAAGTTCAACATCCAGTCGGTGCGTGACTAAGTATAAGACCTAAGTATAAGACTAAGACTTTTAAATGTAATATCTTGAAATAATGTGCAGTAGGTAATATAAAATATATATATATATATTATGTTCAAGATACATAAAACTAAATCTTTATTTTATTTCTCAAAACGATTAGTTAGTCTCAAGCACTGAACAAATTACCATCAATCATTATTACTATACTTAAGGTGCGGGTGTTAGGGCTAGTTTTCATACAAATTGCCTACCGAGTTTTCTTGCACTACGGCTATTTTTATTTATTAGACTTTATTTAATAAAATACTTCTACTTGTTTCGATGCCGCATAAGTCTCAAATCTTTGCAGATAGTGAACAAATAACATTATTATAAGCATTTCAAAAATATTAAATTTTGGTCGAATCTCTTACTTGTGTGAGAGCGTATACAGTATATGTGTACGAAAATGGCGGGCCGGTCTATAAACAGCTGTGGTTTGGCTGTAGACTGACAAGTCCCCCGAATGCAGTAGTTTGTAGTGAGTTCCAAAAGGATCGAAAGGTGTCGCGGCGTTGAGTCGTGAGTTTTGACAATTTTACCTACCGGGATAATTTAGAATTGAATTTGGAATATACATATTACTGATGTAGTTGGTAGGTATTTAGTAGCCGGAGCGAAGGCATAACTACATTTTGTTTTGAGTCCCGTACAAGTAGGTATACCTTATAAGCTACAGGTAGCCCGTACAAGTATTTTATATTTTTGTGTTGCATAAATTCTTGCTATCTCTTTCTTGTTTTCTCGATGCGTAAAAGAGAGAGACCATATTTTCGAATGGTTGTATCTCACCACGGCCCAGGGTAATTTAACTTTTATCTTCGATGCAATCAGCAATGACACGCAGCCATATAATGTTGGTACAACTTCATATTTTTATTGTGTCTATGTGACCACGTGATCAAATTTTTAATATCTTCAAAAAAAAATTTTTTTTTGTAAAGCTCATACCCTCGAAACTAGTATGAGACAACCCCATCATGTTGCTGTTTAAACTTCATTTTTTCGTGGTATCTATGTGTTCACGTGACAAAATTTTTGAACGCTTATAACTCCGAAACTATAGGACGCAGTCATATCACGTTGGTACTCAAACGTCATGTTTTGTGATATCTATGTGATCACATGGTCAAATTTTCGACAGCTCATACCTCCGAAACTGCAAGTTACAGACTCATCGTGTTGGTAGATCAAACTTCATCTTTTCGTGATATCTATGTGATCACGTGAAGTAATTTTCAAAAGCTTATAATATTTTTTACTATTACCTATGCATATACCTACTTTGTATTTGTTAATTTATAGGTACTAATAATAAAGCTGAAGAGTTTGTTTGTTTGTTTGGTTGAACGTACTAATCTCAGGAACTACTGGATCGAATTGAAAAATTATTTTCGTGTTAGATAGTCATTTATCGAGGACGGCTATAGGCTATAACATCACGCTATGACCAATACGAGCGGAGCACGACACGACACTCACGTGGTTTTTTAGTAAGTTTTTTTCTCCAAATTTTTTTTTAGTCAGCTATTAGAGACAAGAATCGAATATTGCATGTCTTTTTACAAAAAAAATACCCTCGTAACGTTACACCCTGTATAATAAAGACTTTACTTTTGTAAATTTTTCGAAATGATGTAACTGTTCACTCATTATTATTTATTATTTCCTTGATTTTGTAATCAAAAAAAAATAAAAATAAAAACTGACGCGAGCAAAACCGCGGCGGGATCAACTGCCAGTAAAATATTTATATTTTACAAATAATACAATATTATAATAAATCCATCTTCCCAACGCACTGCTTTGACGAAACTAAATAAAAGAAGATCAATATATTCAAATGACGCGCGACGGCTGAATGCATACAATTTTTTCGGCAGGAGGAACTATACGATAATGGTCCAGTGGTTAGAACAACTTCCGAAGAAGTCTCAATATTATATGACTAGCTGTGCCCTGCGGTTTCACCCGCGTGAAAAGTTTTTGTGTAACAACTTTTTTTGCCGATATCCGATTTGAATGAAACAAAGCCTATATTATGTAGCTACAGGCTAAGCTTAATCTACCTGTGAAAACCGCATGACAATCTGTTCAGTTGATTTGGAGATTATGGCGAACAAATAGACAGACAGACAGAAAAGAATTTCAAAAACTTTTTTTTGTGCTTGGTTACTCTTCTTTTATCACCCCTCTCCATTTTAGGTAAAAATATTCAATGTACAGAATCGCGGATTCTACTCTTTTATTATAGTTTAGAAGTATAGATATTTTTTTTATTATCTGTCATTTTTTATGCTTTTGTTTACGATTTCAAATCTAAACTGCTTTTTCATAATATACATTATGCACACTTCTAGATAAACTTATTATTAGAAATGCGAATATGAGTTTGTTTGTTTGTTTGTTACGGTTTATTACTCAACCGATTATCTAGAAATTTTGCATACACTTTATTAGTAGGGGCACAGAGAAGGACACAGGGTAGTTTTTATCCCGGAATTCCCGCAGAAACTCTGAAGTTAGCGTGGGTGAAACCGCGCTAATTTCTAGGTATATTATGAAAAATAGCTAGTATTATTATAAAGAAGTAAAGAACCAGTTATTTTAAATACTTCACTCATAAGAAACTACAGTATCCTCCAGTATCTAATAAGTAGTAATTTTATAAAAATGTTTCACGCGGGTGTAACCGCGGAACACAGCTAGTAGAATATAAAATACTTTACAAACTCAACGTACCTACTGATGAAACTCAATAAAATATAAAATATTATTATCACAAGATGTCAAAATTTAAATTTTGAAATGGAACAACGGCAGAATGTGTTTATGTTTTTTTTTTCGTGTAATAACACCAAGCGGTATATAGGTTGAGTGGCTAGACCAAAGAGTATATAACCACTATGCGTACTAACGTCTGGCTCTAATCCTTTTATAGAATTACGGTTCAAATCTCGGTTTATAAGAGTACTAGCTGTTCCCCGCTGTTTTACCCGCGGCAATTTCGGAGATCCCGCAGGAATTCCGGGATACAAAGTACCCTATGCATATAGGGTACCTTCTCTGTACCCTTGACAACGTATATGCGAAATCTCATTGGATTTCACCGTTGTTAATATTGGAGTTCCCGCGGGAATTCCGGGATATAAAGTACCCTATGCATATAGGGTACCTTCTCTGTACCCTTGACAACGTATATGCGAAATCTCATTGGATTTCACCTTTGTTAATTTTGGAGTTCCCGCGGGAATTCCGGAATATAAAGTACCCTATGTATATAGGGTACCTTCTCTGTACCCCTGACAACGTATATGCAAAATCTCATTAGATTTCACCGGTGTTAATTTTGGAGTTCCCGCGGGAATTCCGGCATATAAAGTAAGTACCCTATGTCCTTTTCTGTACCCCTGACAACGTGTATGCAAAATTTCGTGATGATCGGCTGAGCCGTGAAAGCGTAACAAACAGACAGACAGAGTTACTTTCGCATTTATAATATTATTAGTATTTAGTAGGGATTGTAATGTCAGTGTCTTTGTGGAATTATGTACTTTTTTTGTAAAGTTATCACGAATCATACAGGTTTTGAGTTGAACTGCGATTCTATTTAGTATTGGATATTCTATGATTGATTTTTTTTCTAAAATTACAAACATCCTAGTTGATGACGTAAATTACATAGACTGCTGAAATACATAGATGATGGTATTGTGGTCATAGTGTCGGAGATATTATAAGATTTCAATTTTTTTATCACCAAGTAAATCCCGAAATCTTGAAATTTAGATTAGGACCTAGAGTTTTTTTTATACTTACCCAAAATTATTTTCAGTCCCAATATTTACGCAAGTAGGTACGTGTGTAACCTGCAGGGAAAGGTTGTATTAAAAATAAGTCCAATATTTTTATTTAGCTTTATCCATCTTTATATTTTCTTAGATTCTAATTCTATATCCTTTAAATTTTCTTTTTTGGAATTAAAATAAATCCCAAAACAGAACGAAAAATAAATCGTTTGTAGTTCTATAAATAAGTATATATAAACAAATTTGAGAAAATTAGTTACAAAAATTGGAATCGCAATCTTAGGTTTGAACACGAGATTTTCACGATTCATTATTTACAAAAAGAGACGTATTACACCACAGCGCCAACGAGACTCATACATAATAAGTCAAATTCAGAATCAGATTCCGCTTGTACTAATCGATTTGCAAGTGTGTGTGACTACGTTTCGGCCGGTTATTCCTAATTTTCTTGTAGTTAAAGGATAATAATGCGCGTAAGACCATATAAAAATTTTAAATGAAAGATGTATTAAACACTCATCCTGTCGCATTTATCATCAAAATCTATCTTTTAGCTTGCGATTCTCTGTAAATTGAGAAAACACTTTTATTGCGCCGCCCACGGCCTCTATCGGCTGAGAGGCTGCATAATATGGTGGCGCGCCACCTTAATAGCATTTAAATCGATCCTGTTTCCTATATATGTATGTTCAAGTGATTATACACAGCATTGATAAACAAGAATTTTTTGCAACACATTAAAGATGTATGGGAATTATACTTTAATGTTGTAGTTAGGTTAGTGTTTAAAACTACTACAACAACTTACCGCTACTACTACCACTACTACAACTTACCGCCGCACTCGGAGTCAACTTTAATGATTACTTAGTTAAGTATAGATTTTTAAAACAAAACTGCCGCAATCAGACCAGTTTAATAAAATTCTTTTCGATGTGTAGAGTCTTAGGGTCAATATAAAACAATAGTGTTTTCGTTCAGCTATACTTATGTTTTTGACTGTACTTGGACACTACATACTTATTTTACTAACGAAGTAAGGAAGTTATTTATTGCACGTAATTCGTAGACGCAAACTAGATAATCTGATGATCTGTGACCAATATGAACGGCACGACTTATGGCTGTTTATGTAGTATATTTTTTTGTTGCGACCTTAAAATTTAGTAGGAATTTAAAATAAAGATTTGTTTTATCATCGAGGTAATAAAACTTTAGATATACATGCAGTTTTGGTATATTAAAAAAATTAAGGGGATGCGAAACAAGTGATGCCTTTTTTTTGGTATATTTTAACGCTTATCACGCAAAAACTACTGGACCTTTTTAAATGCAAAAAATCCGACAGAAGATACCGATGAAGTTTGTCATTAAAGCTCCAATTGAAACACAGGCAACTTTTGATGCCTACACGTCAAAACTTATTTTTAACCGACGAAAAAACGGAGGAGGTCCTCAAGTACACATACATACCAAGCTAATTTTTAACCTACACACCATGCCAATCTTTAACAAGGCTTTGAATTACTTAACTCAAATTCGACATGTGTATTCAGTTAACATTTCGTATTCAAATAATTGTATTTTTTTTGTGGACACATTACCTGTCGAATATGACTGGCACGGGTGGTTTGCTCGTCATATTCATAGGGTTATATGGACCTGCGTAGACGTATTACCTGTTGAGTATGACAGGGACGGGAGGTATGCTTGCGCTCGCTGGGGGATTGGTCAGCGGCGTCTCGTTGGTCGGCGCCGGCGAATATACAATCTCGTTACCTGCAACATGACCAAGATAAAACTCAATCATTAAATTTTTTAATGTTACTGTAATAAAATTAAACTAAAAGTATCAAAATCGGTCACACATTGCGGTTTTCAGTTGAACTTTTTCATGGTAAGGTGCTGAACTATTATAAAAATTATAGTAATTTACATATTATCCTCTCACCTATTTCGTTTTTAAGAAATTCAAATATCCATATTATAAAATAAGTAGGTACCTTTTTAACCTTTGCTGTAACATTTTCGCAAAAGTTAAGAAAATATCGTTTCAAATAAAATGAAATAAATGCACTTACCACCAAAATATGGTTATACATGGTGAGTAACCTGCTAAAGCATTACAATTTTTTTTAGTTTCCTTTTTGAAAAAGAAAAGTGAAATGAAATTAAGTACCGGAGTCTGAGATAACATTAAACTGTTCTTTAGCGAGGAACTCTTCGAAGAATCTGGTGTAATCCCCGGTAGGGTCCCAGCGGGAGGACAGCTTTGCCCACTCCTCCGGATATTCGTATTTGAGCTTCTTGAGCACTTTGACAGCCGTCTTCTTCTGCCGCTCAGTGCAACGCACGCACTTTGTTCTTAACGCTTCTGGCAGCAACCCTGGGAACAAAATAATAATTATCAAAATATGGTTTTAATTTTTTTTATTATGAAGACAATAAAGTTATTTCATATATGTAGTATATTTGAAAACTCATTCTATTCTCTTGACTGTCATTTATATTTATCTACTAAAAGTAATTGACTATTTACTAATTATTTACTTCTTCACTCATACCCGCACCCGGTTACCCTTGTGTAATTTTTTTTATTATTTTCTTTGGAAACATTTTGTATTCTGCCATAAAAGTAGTATTATTTTTTCGCATTTCTGGCTGAGGCATGCATATGATTTTTGAAAAATTCTTAAATATTACATAGGTAGGATACATAATTAAGGATTTCTGAGAAAAAAAACAATATTTAAAAAATAAAAGCATGTTTCGTTTAGGTAAAACTACCTATTTTCTATATACTCCGAGTACCCCTCCCGATGGCAGTCTTTTTACCATTCTATATAATATATAATTGCTTTTGCGTCAGTTCAATCACTACTAGTATAAAACAAAGTCGCTTGCCGTTGTATGTCTGTCCCTATGTATGCTTAGATCTTTCAGAACTACGCAACGGATTTTGATGCGGTTTTTTTAATAGATGATTAGTGATGCCAGAGGAAGGTTTGTACGTATAGTTTATCCTGGAATTCACGCGGGTAATCTGAAATTACCGTAAGTGACACCGCGCGAGATGGCTAGTGTCTTATAAATACTATGAAAGAATGAAAGAATATTCTGTGAAGCTCTTACTTGGTAAATGTTTATTAATCATCGAAATTGTGTAATACTTAATAACGATAAAAATATTTTTCGGTGTTATTTGTGTCGGGGTCGAAACTTAATGTAACTACCTACTAAATACATAGTCGCAAAGCGCTAGGTGACCTAGAGCATCTCAAATACGTGGGCATTTTATATCGCTATGCTTTTAATATATCACAGACTAGCTGTGCCCCGCGGTTTCACTCGCGTTAATTTGAGGAAAAAAGCTTCTCAAACATTTTACACAGCTAACCGTACGCAACGGAAGCTCCCAAAAGGATAATTTTCCCCGTTTTTGCAACATTTCTCATTGCTGCTCCACTCCCACTGTTCGTGGCGTGATGTTATTTAGCTTATGGCCTTCCTCGATAAAACAAACAAACTCTTCAGCTTTATAATATTAGTAGGTATATAAATAAAAAAAAAAAAACGTCCTAGAAAGAAACATTGATGTGAAAACGTTTTTACGTTGTAAAATGAATATTTCTATCGCCACGTGGGAAAATTTCAGTGACAGCAACGAAGTGATTATATTAATTATCTTTGTCGACAACTGAATCTGTTCTATTTACACTATATTTATTTCACTGTCAGTTCAAGCGGTTAATTGGTAGAAAATGCCGCAAGTCATTAAGTTTGCCATTTGTACTTTTATTTGTCCAATAAAAGATAAATAAATAAATAAATCAGTTACAAAATACGTGATTAGAAGTTAATACACATTTTTCTTTAAATATCTTAAATACAACGTGTTAATGAATTAACTGAAAACTAGAAAGTAGTTTGCTCAGAATCGACTAGCAAATCGATCGCACTATGTTTTAATATAGGCATGAACCAATAAAACTAATTGGTCCATGATATAGGTTATATTTTTTCATTTTTTATTAACCCATGTCTAAATTATTTATACTACAATATTTGGCGCGTACGCCGCCCGCAGCAAAAAAAATTCAAACCGGTAGGCGCGGGCGTAGCGCTTGGAATTTCGTAGATAGGTCACCTCCAAACTAATGTTGAATAACTTTTAGTATAAATTTCTTCGACTTAAAATATATTTTGATCATATTATTGTGTATTTTTTTTTTAAATAGGGTGTATCAGGTTTTCAGTTAATTCATTAACACGTTGTATATAAAATAAAGTCGTGTTAGTTACACTATTTATAACTCAAGAACGGCTGAACCGATTTGGCTGAAAATTGGTGGGGAGATAGCTTAGAACCAGGAAACGGTCATAGGATACTTTTTATCCCGGAATTCCCGCAGGAACTCCGAAATTAACGGCGGTGAAATCTCATGAAATTTTGCATACTTAGGTACACAGAGAAGGACATAGGGTAGGTACTTTGCATTCCGGAATTCCTGCGGGATCTCCGAAATTTCCGCGGGTAACACCGCGGGGCACAGCTAGTATACATATATTTACTAATATTTAAATTAATTGTTATTCTAACTAATATTATGAATTCCAATGTTGTTCCAACTTTGTTCATCATTAAATTTCGCATACATGTTATCAGTAGGGCAATTATGTAACTGTTTCTATCATTTTTCGATTTCAATCGGAAACATAGCGGTTTTGTGATTAATTGATTATGTCTAGACAGCTTCAACTTTTGAAATATGTTTATTTTGGTTGATTGCTAGATATTGTAAATGTCAAAACGTGCATATTGTAATCGCAAAACCGCCATGTTTTTGATTGCAACCGAAAAACGATAGAAACAAAAGTTACATAATAGCCCCTCGGGGGTACATAAAAGGACATAAGGTAAGTACTTCATCCAATGTTCTCCTGGGATATAAAATTTATCCACAAAATCTACATGTGACACATGTGAGCGAAGCCGAGGGTAGTATATGAATCCCGGAACAAAGAATTCCCAAGGGAAAACATGACGTAGGTAGGTATGCCTACAGCAAACGTGAGTTTAGTGACAGTTCCCTTAGGAATAATTTCCGCCAAAAAAAAAAGAAAGTAAGTAAGTACATATTTTGTCTTTTTTTCATGGTCTTATTTAAATAACAAAAAACATTCCAAAAGTGCCAGGTGTATCGTATCACCATCATCGTGTCAGCCGAAAGACGTCCACTGCTGGACATAAGCCTCCCCCGAGGATCGCCACAACGACCGGTCCTGCGCTTCCCGCATCCAATGGCGTCCCGCGACCTTCAACCAAGTCGTCGGTCCACCTGCACCTTGTTCGTGGTCGCCATTCGAGAACTTTCCTACTCCATCGGCCGTCAGTTCTTCGAGCACATCGGCCCGCCCACTGCCACTTGAGGCTTGCTATTCTTCGGGCGATGTCGGCAACGTTTCGCCTGCCGATTTCCTCATTTCTGATTCGATCCCGCAACTCCAAGCAAAGCTCTCTCCATAGCCCTTTGGGTGACTTTAAGCCTTCTTATAAGGCCTATAGTGGGAACCACGTCTCAGTATTGTAAATCATCATAGGCAACACACACTCGTATAAAAAAAAAAAATATAGTACAAAACAAAGTCGCTTCTCGCTGTCTATCTGTCCCTATGTATGCTTAGATCTTTAAGACTCCGCAACGGATTTTCATGCGTTTTTCACCAATAGACAGAGTGGTTAATGAGGAAGGTTTATATATATATTTTATCCTGAAATTCCCGCGGGAACTCCGAAATTACCGCGGGTGAAACCGTGGGGGACAGCTGGTTATAAAATTTAAAAAAGTTTTAACATTTTTATGGTAGGCTGGCTATGCGTAAGTATAATTTGTATATTATTGTTTTATATTTATGAGACACAATCTAAATTGGATAATAACCATACTATTTAGATATAAATATATAATAATTAATGAGTAGTCTATTCTAGCTAAATGGTTGAGGTACTTACATAATTGACCTTACCGGTTGTTGTAGTTTTTTTATCCTGCCTACTTATTGTTGGTATACATTCGTATAATATACAAATTATATACAGAATTTATAAACACATCGCAAAAAAATAGGTAATACCGAAGCGTACAGATCATTTTATTGTTTTACCTAATGCATGGATGTCTTATTTTTCTACTAGATCTTGCCCGCAGTTTCGTCCGCGTAGATAGATAGATATAGATAATTTGTAAGTATGTCTTGCTTTATCTTCACCGACTACCATATAACATAATGAGTTACAAAAACTGTTATCCCCCACACCTGAATTAGTTTTATTTATTTATTTATTAATTCAGACACAAAACAAGTTACAGTCAATATTTGATACTTAGTTATACAATCGTTTTTTAAAGCTCTAGGCTGCAACTCAAGACTCATGTCCACAGCGATTTTGAAGTGTACAAATGAGATACTAAGCTAAAATTAGGAACTATAGCAACTGTAATTGCTACAATTCCCAACTTCAGCCAGTTAAAACTAGATTAAAATATGGGTTAAGACAATATAAAAAAAGGAAGTACTTTAAACATTAATAAGAAAAAAAAAACCAAGAAATTTATAAATTTATACACTAGATGGAGAACATGCCTTGAGACATTTAACGGTGAAGCGCTTAAATTTAGAAAAGTTTGAGTCATATATATCGAAGTGATCACGCATCTCAAGCCAATCATCTGCTCCGTCATCCCCGCCCGCATCCGCCTCGTTAGTAATTTTATTTAGTTTAAAAGTTAGGTCATTATACAATCGCCTCATTCTCACTACAGGATTGAAAAAGGAAGTATTATTCCTGTATACTTGTAGAGTGAAAGTAGGGAGCAAACGTCGAGGATTGTACTTAATGTTAAAACTGACATTGGTAAGCAAAGGTGGACAGTCAATGGAAGAATGAATAATTTTGTGTAGGTAATAAAGATCCTGCTGTTGCCTGCGGTGGTGCAGGGACGTCATAGAAAACTCACTAAGTCTAGCCCGGTAACTACTCAACTCACGTGGTCGTCTGTACCTGAAGGAAAGCACCTTCAAAAACCTCTTCTGAACTGCCTCAATGCAGTTAATATGGATAGAGTAATCTGGAGACCAGACCACACTACCATACTCCAACAGACTCCGAACTAGACTACAATAAAGTATTATCAAACTAATTGGCTTTTTGAAGTTTTTAGTATTGCGAAAAGTGAACCCTAGCATCTTATTGCCTCGCATCACAATATTCTCGTAGTGCGGCTTGAAGGAAAGCTTCGCATCAAACAGGACGCCTAGGTCTTTAGCTATAGAATTCCTAATCAGTACTTTCGAATCGAGAATATAGTTGTACACTGTAGCTCTGTGTTTTTTTGTGAAAGAAACCACAAAACACTTATCCGTATTTAGCGTCATCTTGTTCGATTTGCTCCAGGATGCGATAGTACTGAGGTCATCCTGCAATTTCTCGCAGTCAGCAAGGCCGTCGACAGTTGTAAATATCTTCAGATCATCAGCGTATAACAGGGATTCGCATGAAAGCCGCTCAATCAGGTCATTTATGAACATTACAAAAAATAGAGGGCCTAAATGCGATCCCTGCGGTACACCAGAGTGTATGGACGACGGAAGCGATATAAAGCCTTTCAAAGCCACTAACTGACTTCTATTATTCAAGTAAGACTCAACCCATCTTAAGAGATTGCCGCACACCCCATACGCAGAAAGTTTTTGGCAAAGCAGTGAATGATTTACCTTGTCAAAGGCCTTGGAGAAGTCTGTATAGATGGAGTCAACTTGTGAACTTTGGGAGAATGCATTACAAAGAAAATTTTTATATACTAACAAGTTAGTAACTGTTGACCTATTCCTTACGAAGCCATGCTGCCCGCAAGATATCATGGGCTTAAAATGAAAATAAAGACGATCATACACCATACTTTCGAAGATCTTCGCAGCACAAGACAGTATACTTATTGGCCTGTAATTACTACACTGTGACCTATTACCAGTCTTGAATACAGGAACAATGAAAGCTGTTTTCCAATAAGAAGGAAAAATACCTGTACTTACACTTTCATTATAAAGAATGCTCAATGGCACAGATAACTCATCAACACAATTCCTAAGAAATACTGATGGAATGCCGTCCGGCCCAGCACTCTTGTTCACATCCAACGTCCTGATCCTACTGATAACTTCTTCCGTAGTAAAGAATATACTTGATATAATTCGCGAGGATTTAAAATCCTCACCAATAACCGTGCTCTGCCCTAGTGAGGTACTGTCCCTAACAAATACTGAGCCAAAATATTCGGAGAATAAGTTGGCGATTTCGAATCCGTCCGATGATGATTTTTTTCCGTGGAACATGGTCGTTGGTATACTGGAATGACCCCTTTTACTGTGAAAAAAACGCCAAAAACCTTTTATATTGGTAGTTTCCACTAACACACTTAACAATTATTAAAGACTGATAATCGATTGTTTTCGGTTGATAACTCCTTAACGATAAAACATATCAATTTTCTTAGGCTCTACTCTGTACAATTTACAAATCGATTATTTTCGCTATAATATCGAACACAACTGTCAAATTAACGATTTTTATGGATGACTTATACGCAGAAAACTATTGATAGATAACATACGCTGTAGAAACTAGCATTTGATGATAATTTTTTGCTAAACTTAACGATCGATAGGAGCTCACATCGATCGTTAAGTTCCATACTGCAGGGCCTGGTTCACCATGAATCTCTGTTGTTGAACTTATAATTGCGTTCAAAAGTTTAGCTAAATCACTTGATTGCAGGGCCGAAAATTGAACCGGGGAAGCCGGGGAACCATGGGCTTTTATGGATCTTATATATCAATAACGATGACTATAACGATATCGATACGATTACAAGCTAGTCCGGTGATAGTGGTGTGAACACTTAACACATTCTTGCCTAGTGTCATACAAATTGTACCTACTTCCAGGGCCGAGCTCTATGCAGAGGCTCTGTGGGCAACGTGTGCACCACACACAGGTTGACAATCTATAACTGTTAACGCATTAGGAACGGAATCTTTAACGTATGTCACGTGGTCTCGCAAAACTGTACTTTTGATTGGACGATTTTTCTGGCAACCCAAGGGTTAACTAGTAGAGAATGCCGCAAGGTGGCCGCAAGGTATTAAATTAATGTCCTCCATTTGTATCTTCCTTTTTGTGCAATAAAGAATCCTTAGGATTAATGTTACAAATGCGAAAGTGAGTTTGTTTGTTTGTTATGCTTTCAAGCCTTAACGGCTCAACGGATCATCATGAAATTTTGTATGCAAGTGGTCAGAGATACAAAGCAGTACATATAGTACTTTTTATCTCGGAATTCCCGCAAGAACTCCCAAATTACCGCGAGTGAAACCGCGGGAAACAGCTATTAACTAAATAAATAGGTAAATACTTTCTAAACTAATATCTATAATTATTATTAGATTAAAATTTGTTAACTTCAACACACACGACATTTGGAAACAGGAGAGCACATTATTTACTTATGTCTACTTTTGCGTACCTATTTACTGATTTAGTCAATTTTTCCTTTTTTTTTTTTCAATTCATATACATAGTTTTTTCACCATATTTAATCATTATAGCACCTTACGTCTTCTTTCAGTGACTTTTTTTGTATAAAGTAGGTAATAGGTACATTATGTATAGGTATGAGTTAGCAAAAAATCGAAGATTTTATACTTATATAATTACCCAGTGGAAAATCTGAAAAAAAAAACATCACAAAAACACACATTATTACATTAAAAATCCAATTTAAGTTTTGAATGTTCTGGAAATAAACTATCTCAGTAAATTACTAACGGCTACTAATTACTAACTGAGGTTTTATGTTTAATAACTTTGTTTATAAATATTCTGTGATTATATCGTTAGAATTTTTCATTTTAATCTAAGAACCTTTTATCTTTATAAATGCGAAAGTAACTCTGTGTGACTGTTGGTCTGTCTGTCTGTCTGTAACGCTTTCACGTCTCAACGGCTGAACGGATCATCATGAAATTTTGCATACGCGTTGTCAGGGAAACAGAGTAGGACATAGGGTACTTTTTAACCCGGAATTCCTGCGGGAACTCCAAAATTAACGTGGGTGAAACCGCGAGGATCAGCTAGTTCTTATAAGTACCTAGCTCATTTAATTGGTTTTTCGAAAAGGCTCTATACGATCCTGTGAGTTTTTATTTTTACTGACTGGCATCTAGGCTTATTTTTCAGGGGTGGCCTTACCACTGGTATGCCATGGCCGATGCGAAATTCTGTAGGTACTAACAACAAAATCTTCGTTGAAAAATAAATAAGTAATATACTCAGGAGGGTTGCGGGTGCAAACTTTGAAATATTAAGTCTATTAAATACACGATTTCACACCGAATCACATTTATTCCGTATCTAGGTTTTCGTACAAAAGCCGTAATCCAAAAGACAACATAGATAATGTCAACAATCAATCATTAACGAAGAGAACACTATAATCGTTAACCACAAAGTCTTTATATACGACAAAGTCTATTTTGAGGAGTCGTCTGAAGTTAGTTATCAGTATTATAGAATTTCGAATCGGTAACCCAACATCCTGGGATGGGTACTAGACCATCCTGGGGTGCCCCCCCCCCCCCCCTATACGCTTATGATAATGCATACCTACCTATTCACTCTAGTCAAGGAGCTCCAAGATGTACCTATTCATAAAGAAGTGCCCAATTATTACGTATTTCTATTACATTTAATTTGAATAGTTTTGATAATAATAGATTTCTTAATGCACTACCACAAACTAATGCAAATTAGTATAAACCCTATAATTAACCTAAACATTTTCTAGTGTTGGGCAGACTACACGTACACTTGAGGTTTGCGCCCCCATACAATATAGGGGCTGGTCCCAATAGCATCGTAGCTATGTGCTGAACCCAACGTCGTAGCCGCTACGACGCTACGCAGCACAGTCACAACGCCACCTAATGGCACTAAAACGATTGGCCCTCGCAACGAGAACATAATTATGTTAGAAAGACTGCTATCAGAGAAGGAAAGAAGCAGGGCTGTGTTCCACATAATAATAATAATAAAATTGTTTAGTGCCATCACATCAGTTGAATTTGCGTGCTTGCATTGATAAATATCACAGTTTATCATTCTGGACATGTTATTTTGTGTGAATTGTTTATAGGTATTAGGTATTACTAACGCCATTAGAAATAGCGATCGTCAATAATATTGAATATTTCGTATTCATAACATGATGTGGACCGTGGATGTAGGTATTGCAAGATCTGCGTTGCATTCTAACAATTTCCGTGTGGCGACCGGTGACTAAAATATATTATAACTAGCTGTGCCCCGCGGTTTCACCCGCGGTAATTTCGGAGTTCCCGCGGGAGTTCCGGAATAAAAAGTACCCTTTGTCCTTCTCTGTACCCCTGACAACGTGCATGCCAAATTTCATCCAAATCCACTCAGCCGTTTTTGCGTGATTGAGTAACAAACATCCAAACATTCAAACATCCACACTTTTACATTTATAATATTAGTAGGATAATGAAAATAACACTTACCAACACACAGATCTACTTCATCCCATACTAATCTATAAGCTTGTGTTGTGGAAACCAAGCAAACGTGGTATATACTATAGATAATTATATATTATACATATACACGCCCAGACTGAAAAATGGAACCCTTGGTTCATCACAGAAAGTCCACCCCTTTCCAAGTCCATGTCTTTCCCCACCGGGAATCGAAGCCGGCACCTCTCAAATATCGGAGGGGCATGGTGGCCGCTGATGTGCCAATCTGTTCACCAACATCAAGGTTAGTTTTGTTTTGTTATTGGGGAGGCTACCTTGAGCTTTTTAGGGATACTTACAAAGTCTGACTACATATGATCGAATCTAGGCTCTCTTGATCACGAACTGTTTTCTGGCCTTGCGCCAATCTCGTTCCCTAGTTCAAGAGATACATTTAAAAATTGTACATTATAGTTAAATGAGACTTCTAAATATATTAATTACCTTGTTAAGATTTCAAGTGATCTTTTAAAATCTCGTAATTACCAGAGTTCGCTTCAAGGCACTATGTAAAAAAAAATAGTTCTTTTAGAAATTAGTTAAGTTATAAAAAAATCCAAAGTGGCCTTGAATAATAACGCAGAATGCTTGTAACACATAAACAGTAGGTAATTTACTGATATTCGACGCTTGATTTAATAAAAACAGGACTGATATTTACGAAGCTAGAATTTCCCTTAGTTAAATTGTATAGCTGCGTAAATAATCAGCGTGTTGGTTTTCGAATTTTTTTAACTTTTATTTTGTCGCGGGCCCAAGCAAATATCACTTTCTCTCATATATATTTCTGTGCTCATTGTCATTTGTCACATGATTTTTATCGACACCAAGCCAAGAGAAAGGCGAAAGTTGCTTTCCAGTTCGCATTGCCAAACGGACAGATACGCAAGGTAATTTCTATTTTTCTTTCTTTCTCTTAAGTTACCTATAAGTATTTAACGATGGTTAACTATATAATAATAATAAAACAAAGTTCCATGTTTTTTTTTATTAGTAAATATGTATGTCTTTGTCTAGATAGGTACAAAGTAGTGTTGTCGACGAATGTCGGTGTTTAGATAAACCTGCAAAGGTTTTTAACACGTTTAAAAATTTTTTAAAGTACAAAAACTAGATATATTTATTTTAATCCCAAAAATCGTATAACATAATTTCATCATAATTTTGTGACGGAGGCGGTATAATCAGTTCTATTTAAATTCTCTCACAAAGTATCTGATTACTTGTATAAAATAACTAATTTTACTAACATAATTAAGATAAATCGACCTCTCGTTAAAGACTGTTTATCAATAAAACCTGTCTCTGTGAGTTTCATAAATATTCAGGTGCATACATATACTTACTAAAACGTATTAATATACTCATTTTGGAGAAAAATAGGCATCATAATATTAATTGGTTAACAAAATTTTACATTAAAATTTTGTGATATCTAATACCGAATTATCTATTTATTCAACGTTAACACATACGGTGTATACCAACTAATTACAATGTTTAACAAATTCCTATGCTAGTATAGGCCTTATATTTACAATCTACTAGCTGTCCTTTGCGGTTTCACCCGCGGTAATTTCGGGGATCCCTCGAGAATTCCAGGATAAACTATAGATAAAAACCATCCTCATGAATCATCCTATTCTATTGGTGAAATCCATTTGGTAGCTTTTGAGTTTATCGCGAACAGACAGCGCAAGCGACTTCATTTTATAGTATGAAAGAAGATAAAGAAGGTAATAGGTACTATAAAGAGGTAAAGTTTGTAGATTTGTAAGTTTGTATATTGATTGGTGATAACTGGAACTACAGAACCAATTATAAAAAACGTTTCACTGATTGGAAGCTACATTATCCCTGAATGACCTTCAGAGTTCCTGAAGGAGTCCTGAAATCCGAAGGTTAACCGCGAGGGAATAGTTACAATGATACGCAAAATAGAGACGTATTTATTTAAGTTATTCTTCCGTTTTCACGTTCTAAGTTCCAACCAAGCAACGAATATATTTGTTATTTTTTTACCTAATTATATAGTTGAAAAGCTGAGAAGTGAAAAAGACGTTTGTACCGTAAATATGGATTGTGAAATTCTCTCGATCGAGTGAAACTGAAGGCTACAGCTGAAGTTGCAATTATATCCAGTGGTATCCATCATGAAAATTGCATATTAGATATAAACATTATTTATATGGTGATTAAAATACAAAGTTTTCGGCTTGTTCAGAAAACTCAGTTTTTTTGTTCAGAAAATAATGAGATTTTAAACATGAATAATTAATCGTGAATGTTAATTTACCGTAATCCTAACAAATAAACGTCATAATCACTAGGACGAAGAGCAATTAAAAATATAATTAAAAAACCGTGGCATACTCGTATACTTATTCTTATATATTAAATTAATTTAAATCAGTAAAAAATAGCTGACGCTTTTATTATCTACCTTTATTATGTAATGAAATGTTCCTCCAGAGGCTTAAACGAGGGACACATTGAATTAATTCAATAGGTACTAGATTCTCGGCTCGAATATGAAAAAAAAAACGTTTTTTTCCTTCTTAATTTACAATAATATGATAGTAACAATACTTAGACGCTATCCCACAGATAATTATTATATCTACTCTTTGATCACATAGCACCACCTGTGTGAAACTACCAAAGGAAAATTAATATGCGTGATGGGCACGGCACGCATTATATGGTTTGCAGCTGGTTTAGTTTGTTCGCATGGACCAACGATATTACAAAAAAAAGTACAGATATACGCCTTTAGTGATTCGCCTGCCTCAACATCAGTCCAACTATTTGGGACATTAGCCGTCCCAAATGGTCGAACTGGACTTGGTCTCTCGCTGACATAGGTACAGCTGATGTTATAGGAGTAACTCAGGTTACTTTTATCAGATTGCCTGCAGGAATTCCGAATCTCACGCTGGTGGAAACGCAAGGCGTCATAAATCCACACATTTATATGAGCTTTTGTTTGTTACGTCCGTGGCAATTCCAGAACAAACGAGCTCCAGTTCAAAACTTCGTCGCTTATATTTTCCTGACATGGATATAGGTATATTTTCGTCACAGTGAATAAATCGTGTAAGAATAAAATTAAGTCTGTTACTTTAAAGCTCTATTTTTCAAAATATTCGTAACGTTCATCGCGCATGTGTCTTATGAATACCAGATTATATTCATTAACTTTTTATTGCGCAAAAGGTACTAATGGCGCTAATACTTTACGATGTTCCCTACCACTTAACCATTGGTGTGCCACTGGGTTCACAGAGAGACATAAAGGATGGGATGTGTAACCTAAGAAAAAAAAAATCATATCAGTCTTGTTTCCGCACGTATCCTATCTACCGCTTTTTTATTGTGATATCATTGGCAATGAGTTATAAAGCGTCGTGCTGTGATTCACGTGGCACGCTTTTTTATGATAAAGATCATATCAGTAACTCAATCGCAAGTGACTCAATATGACTGAATGACTGACCGCGGTGGCTGCGGTTAGCGGTCGGATATGTTTAACAAACGATTGCATTGTTATTTGATACTAAAACAACCGCAAAATGTTAACGCCTGTCGTGTTTTATTTATCACTGAGAGGGCGCTTAGACAAGTTGACAATCCACAATCTTTAACGCTTAGAAAACTTACAGCCGCACTTACCGCCGCACTCAGAGTCGACTTTAATGATTACTTAGTTAAGTATGGATTTTTAAAACAAAACTGCCGCAATCAGACAAGTTTAATAAATTAATGTTGATTGGCATTTAACTAATTAAGTTACATCTCATTAAATGCCAATTAACATTAATTTACTCAACGTCTCTGATTGCGGCAATTTTGTTTTAAAAATCTATACTTAACTAAGTAATCATTAAAGTCGACTCTGAGTGCGGCCGTGAGTGCGGCCGTTAGAGTCGTTTTGTTTTAATGATTTCTTAATTTTAAGTAAAGATTTTAAAAACAAAACTGCTGCACTCAGAGACGTCCATCAAATTACTGATAAATTAGCATTTAACTAAATTTTACTTACCGCCGCACTCAGAGTCGACTTTAATGATTACTTAGTTAAGTATAGATTTTTAAAACAAAACTGCCGCATTCAGACATAATTTATGACAGACAGACAATTAATGTTAATTTGCATTTAACTTATTAAGTTACATGTCATTAAATGCCAATTAACATTAATTTACTGAACGTCTCTGATTGCGGCAATTTTGTTTTAAAAATCTATACTTAACTAAGTAATCATTAAAGTCGACTCTGAGTGCGGCCGTTAATTAGTAACGAATCGTGTCACGTAAAGTTCAGTTTTGCGTGACCATGTGACATAACATTTTTGTAAATAAATATTATAAATAACTGTAGCTGTGCCCCGCGGTATCACCCGCGTCAATTTCGGAGTTCCCGCGGCGATTCCGGTATGAAAAATAGATAGTAGCCGATTCTCAGACCTACTGAATATGCATATAAAATTTCATAAAATCGGTCAAGCCGATTCGGAGGAGTATGGTAACTAATACTGTGACACGAGAATTTTATATATTAGATTTATTTGCTTATTTTTGTAAATATTATATACTTATAATACATATTAAATACCCATACGCAGAATAAACAAATTTTCGGCACATACATAGGCTGCTATTTAAGAATCCGGAACTGGCCACTACATAAATAATATTTAAAAATTAATTATTATATTTGAAAATGGAACTCTTTAGCTGTAGAATGCAGTTTGTTTCATCCGTCTGTCAATTGTTTTCTTTGTGTGGCGCGATTTCAAAAATTGCGTGTCATTACCACAATGGATTTGACTCGAGAAAATTTTCATGCGATGATTTTTTATGATTTTCGACGTGGTCTAACTCAACAGCAGTGCATCGATCAACTCAGTTTGACTTTTGGGGATAAAGCACCATCGAAGACCACTGTGTATCACTGGTTTAATAAGTTTAATCGTGGACGTCGTATGCTCACGGACGAAATTAAAGATGGTCGGCCTAAATCAGTTGTTGTGCCACGAAACATCGACGCAGTGCGTAAACTAATAATGCAAGATCGTCATGTGACATATCGAGAGATAGAGGCGTCCTTGGGCATTAGTATGACGAGTATACATAAGATATTACACGAACACTTGGCTGCAAAAAAAAGTTTGTTCGCGTTGGATACCGCACAACTTGACAATAGATCAAAAACAGGTTCGTGTCAATTGGTGCAAAAAAATGATAAAAAAATACAATCGTGGTGCATCAAAAGCTGTTTATAATATCTACACAGGTGATGAATCCTGGATTTATGCATATGACCACGAAACTAAGCAACAATCTACAGTTTGGGTGTTCCAACATGCGCCGAACCCGACAAAAGTTGCTCGTGCGAAAAGCACTTTGAAGCAAATGGTCGCCTTTTTTTTGGTATAGATGGACACGTAGCTACTGTACCCCTAGAAAATCGTAAATCTGTTAATTCGGAGTGGTACACGACCATTTGCTTGCCAGAAGTCTTTGCAGAAATAAGGAAGAACAATCCACAACGCAGAATCATTCTTCATCACGACAATGCAAGCTGTCACACTTCGGGTGAAACGACCCGATATTTGGAGGGTGAAACGGTGGAATTAATGGGTCATCCGCCATATAGCCCTGATTTGGTAAACAACGACTTCTTTTTATTTACAACCGTGAAGAATAAATTACGTGGTCAACGATTTTCAACCCGAGAAGAAGCCGTTGAGACATTCAAAAATCATGTTTTGGAGATACCGCCTTCCGATTGGAAAAAAAGCTATGAAAACTGGTTTCACCGAATGTAAAAGTGCATCGATCATCTTGGCGAATATTTTGAAAAGCATTAAAACCATATTTAATAGTCAATGATAGTTATTTTATTTTATTCCGGATACATAAATAGCAGCCCTCGCGGGAATCACAGACTTGGACGTAGTAGTTCACTCGTTAACTACTAAACCAGCTTTGCTGTCAATCGACAATAGATTACTGACGTTGCGTTACCATACCGGGCCTCTTAGCCAGGTTGACAATCTACTGTACCGTTATATCTGTGTTTAGTTCTGCGCAACGAATTTTAATGCAGTTTTCATCGATAGAGTTATTCAAGAGGAAGGTTTATACGTATAGTTTATCCCGGAATTGTCGCGGGAACTCCGAAATTATTGCAGGTGAAACCGCGGGGACAGCTAGTAGGTATTCTTTATATAATCTGTTGCAGGTATATGCAAAAACTGCAACGTGTAGCCTTGAATGTGGGACGTGATTAATATTCAAACTGTGTTTTCATTTATCTTTTTTCAGGGTTGAATTAAAACTAATTGAGGAGCATCTTCCCACCGTCTTATAATACAATATTTTTTTCATAAGCGCGTAATGACGACAACGTACAATTAGCTCGTTTCGCGTAATACGCATATCCGTCAGATAATACATTTAATAACGCGACGTGAATACAAAATGTAATTGAATTGAATCACGTATATAATGACACAATTTTTCTGTAAACGCAATCTCAAACGAATTTATATACGTACTTACTGCGTAGGCACTACACCGGGACCGTCGGTTTAGTGTTCAACTGACTATTAAATTGTGTTTATTTCCTTATAGATTTTATTACCATTTAACTAAATCATTTCTTTAAAAAAACTATTCGGTTTCTCTTCTTCTTCAGTGCACAGAAGATACAGTGCACGAATAGCGTAGCAGTGAACAAAAGACTTAAACGCGTGTACTTTTGATAACTGATGATACATTTTAGTCATTCTGTAA
Organism: Zygaena filipendulae; assembly: GCA_907165275.2. Taxonomy (NCBI): domain Eukaryota; kingdom Metazoa; phylum Arthropoda; class Insecta; order Lepidoptera; family Zygaenidae; genus Zygaena; species Zygaena filipendulae. Next base: position 3,280,499 of record OU015666.1, read on the forward strand.
TATTTTACTACAATTTAAATTTTTTTTATTTATACAAAAATAAACACTATCACTATTACGTGAACTCATCTTAACTCTTGATACAGGATGGTGCATTTATCATTCGCTAACCCGACTTCTTTTGCTATATTGGTCGACCTGGTTTACCTTCTTTGACGAAGTCATGAATATACGGTAAATGATGCAGTTCGTTGACATGATTATTAAACTGGCTTAGTGCCAACAAACAAGCAGCTGGACTCTAGTATTTATGTTCCTTTAGACTAAATGTAACTTTTACGCTAGCTAATGTTTTAAATTATTTAAAAACACTTATTGGTACAATTGGAAGAAATTATTCGTTTGAAGTACCCTACACTAAGTAATTTATATTCTTGAAATTACTGATAATGGCTTAAATTTTATAGAACAATTGATCGTTTGCCATTTTCTATTATTGATTGCAGTTAAAAAATGAAATTAATAGTGTCTTGATAAATGCGAAAGTGAGTGTCTTTTTATGTTTGTTACGTTTTCACGCCTCAGCGGTTCAACGGATCAACATGAAATTTTGCATACAAGTTTTCAGGAATACAGAGAAGAACACAGGATACTTTTATCTTGGTATTCCCGAGGTACTCCGAAATAACCGCGGGTGAAACCGTAGGAAACAGTATTACTATATGCTAATGTAATTTATCAGTACCAAACAAAACTACTTTCCAGCACCTTGTATTTGCTGTCTGCATACCTGACTACTTTGTTATTTTGACCCTAATTAATGAGAAAGTATAGACATGTGAAAAGTATCCACGACGTTTACATTTGCAACGGGATTTTTCCACCTACTTACATTTCCTAAAGCTTATCTTGTTATCTATACATATAATAAATCTGTGGGCTTTAAGTCTGTTAAATATAATAATATTAAACGATTTCCCAAAATAAAGGTCACGCAAAATGTAACTGCTAAACGGAACTAGAGTTTCAATTTAACATAAGAAGGAAAGACTAAGACAATTTGCTACTGCTTAGAATAACGCAAGTTAACTTGTGGTTAACAACTAGTAAAGTGATTATTACAATTTACATAGACAGCATGTGAGAGGCACAAAGTAAGTACTTAGTGTGTACGTTTATAATTAGTTTATCTATAGGTATATATAAAATCCTTTGTCCTGAATGACAGATGGATCAACGCTCAGCAACTTGGAGGGTGTGTTCTTTGTATGACGTAGGCATCTGATAAGAAAGGATTTTTGAAAATTCCACCCCTAAGGAGATGAAAAGAGGTTGAAAAGTTTGTATGGAACAATTTCGCAGGAACTTCGAAATTATCGCGGGTTATATATTGTATAATTTTAAAACTAAAAAAATATTAAAATGGATTAAATTTGAACTAAATAAACTGAATCGCATCTAAAAAAAGCCCGCAAAGTAGGTAGTAAATTTACTAACAAAGAACCGTTTTTTTATCCTACTTATAATGCAAATACGTAGTGCAAAAAAAACTTTCAGGTTTTCGACTTCTTGTTACCTATATAAGCCTCATTTTATCATTAAGTTTGGATCACACGCGGCAAGGCATAGGTTCAAATCCTATGAGCTTTCGGTATTAGTGAAAGAAAACATTATAGGGAAACCACAGCATAGTGATTTGTGGTAGAACACTTTCTAGTATTCCCGTAGGAATTTGTAAATTAACGCGGGTGAAACTGCGGGGTACAGCAAGTATTTGAATAAAAATGTCTGTATTGTATAATATTATCTAATCATATTGATTACAAAGGTGAATTTAGTTCAGGTTTATTAGAATATATTTAACAAAAAATCATAGTGGAGCGGACACAATATGTGTATTTTTTTTAATCCACTTCACAACACACAGATCCACTTGATCCCACACTAAGCTATAAGCTTGTGCCGTGAAAACCAAGCAAACGTGGTATAAATACTACATATAATTACATATATACGATACTATAGCTATATAAACACGCCCCCACACTAGACTGGAAAGTGGGACCCTGTGTTCACCACACAAAATCCACCCCACCGGGAATCGAACCCGGAACCTCTTGGTTAGCGAGTAGGCATGGTGATCTACTGCGCCAACCAGGTCGTCGTAATTTATTTGTCATGTTTGCAATTTTTTTGGATGATGGCAATGTCTTTTGTATTTATTCTTTTTCAAGGAACTTACCATGTCCAGTTCATTTGTCAAAACCTCTAAAGACTGGTGCTGTTCACAAAGAACTATACATAATGACGTTGAGAATACATTGTAGAGTTTTTTTTTATTGAGTTTACTGTATGGTATACTCAATCTTTGACTAGATTTATTTACAGTGTTAGTCCTTCTATGTCCTTAAGCGAATAATTGTTATTCGAATGGTAGAGATTATTATGATGCACGATGCCGGCCGGCCTTACTCGAACTGTGTTGCAACGTGAAAGGCATCCTATCTGATGTTTGTATTTTAAGAAAATGCATAAATTATATATTTATTAAGCTAATAATATGGTATTTATTCTATAAGATATTAGATATAACTACCTACAATCACTTGTTTAAATTATTCTAGGTGTGCAATAAATTATTCTCTATGTATTTATTTTTGTATAATATTTTTTTAACATTTATCTATCTAAAAATAGCCCATCTAGACACTTTTGCAGATTATTGCTTCTGAAAACTTTCAAAAACTGAACACAGATGGTTGCGAAAAATAATTATTTTATTAGCGATTCGACGTGAGTGAATATTGTAATTTCCGATTTTTATATGTTCATAAATATTATCGACGTTAACCTTTAGTTAGAAACGGTATTAAGTTTAAATAAAATAAAAATGTGCAGAACTTCCTAAAAAAATACACTTATTTAAATACCGCGAGTACCTTAGACATACTTAGTATTTTTATTTGTTGCAGGCTGCAGCATACAACGACCAGCATACGCGTATTTTTTCAAATAGACGTCCAAGTAATTTTATTAAAAAGTTATATTCGAAATGTTTGCTTTTCTTAAAAACAGTTGTACGATTTCGTCTTCTTCTTCTTCTTTTTTCAATATGGCAACAGACGCCTTGGATGGGAATGCGCACTATTTAATTCATGCCAGATTTTGTCTTTATTCCATCGAAGTTTGTTACAACTGACAGTTGAATTTGATGTCACTTTTTGAAATAACAAATAACACCGTGATTTAAAGAAGTGGTAGATTATATTATTGTATTGATTAAATATTATAAAATATTAATAAATATTACTATTCTTACACTTACTTTTCAAAGATTTTCCTTCGGGCGTACAAGGTTTTATGTTAACAAGGCAATCCACGTAATTCCTTATTAATCTTTTGCTGTCCAATATCGCGTCCAGCTCCAAATAGTCGTACCGGTCGGCGTATTTTGGCAAGTTACTCATTGTATTAATATCTTGTCCGACCACCACAGCGAGAACGAAACTAAATAAACATATCACTGCACGCATTTTTATGTTCTTTTTCACTTTTATATATCTTTTCCCCAAAAGTTTACAAATGTCTTTTATCACTTTTAACTAAGAACTTTTCTAACGTTGCTCATCCCGTAGAAAATTAAGAATAAAAACGTAATGTTCTTAATTCAAATCGTTGTTATGTTTAGTAGATATTATTTTCCCGCATCGCGCACTCGTGTCTGCATCCGCGGCGGCCGTGCGCGCGTGTCGAGATAATGTTTTGTTATGGTTCGGTCGAGCATCACTGCACCGGTTATAAGGTCGTATAAAGATAACGCTCCAACGAAACTGCGCAGACGAACTTTCTTTCGGCAGCGGACGCCGACCGCCCTGAAACAGAAGGTTAAGATTAGAGCAGATCAAGGGCAGATTAGAGTGCAAAACTAGGAAGAACATATAGTGCATCTGTATGCAGCAATGGGTGCTAGTAACATAATATCGTTTCTTTGAAACCAGTTTTCACTTATTTTATTATACGTAAGTACCTATGTAGGAAACTGCTATTTTTATATTTTTGGATTTTCTATAATAGATACCTACTAAGTGACTAACTACAGACGTACTAAATTCCCTATCCACTAGAGTCCACCAACGGTGTCATGCTGTGTTTGTATACATTTTGAGATCTAAGTCTAGCTAGATGTTATAATCTGCGCCGGCGACTATGTTTGCTAGTAAAGGGTTTATATGAGGAAGTCCCATTGTGTACAGGCAGCCGTTCGGAACCGCTGTATTGCTCAACTGATTAACATACATAATATATTATACATAGTAAGTAGCTGTTACCTACCGTCACGTTGCTGTATGTCTACAGACGTGATTAAAAATGAGACCGTTAACTATTAAAGCAACGAAAAAAGGTTTAACAGTAAATTCTTCCATACTACGTATCTTGTACCTACCTATATGAAAGTTAAATAGTACATTGTTATCCTAGGGGTGAAAGTACTCGCTACGCTCGGGCGCCAAACCCCGTCTCGGGACTAAATAAGTCTTTCTCCCGAGGGTAACACTGTGCTTTTCATTACGAATGCAAGGAAAGTCAAAATAAAAATAAGAATTAGCTAAAGAAAAAATGAGTGAAGATCGGATAGTCGCTTGACACTTTCCCACCTATTTCTTTTTCTTTGGCCGGCTAGCTATTCAGCCAGTATTTTTTATTTACATTGTGGCGACCTAAAAAAAATATTTTCTTTAATTATTAAGTATTAATTAAAGAAAATAAAAAAATATAAATAGGAATTAGCTTAAGAAAAAGTGAGTGAATTTTATTTTAATTAATTACGTTTAACGTAAAACGTTAATTACGTTTAATTTACATTAATTACGTTATTTCAATTTTACATCGCGCTGGCTGTATAGAAAGTTGAAACATGGTTCAATAGAAATGTGAAAATAGACCTAGTTTTTTTTAATAATTTGACAGTTGTCAGTTGAAAGCGATTCTCCCTAGGGCTGAAAAGGGTTACTTTCAACCCGCTTCTCAGGCAACTTCAGACCTACTTTCCGAGTATGAGTAATGAAAAATATTTTTGATTCATCATTAGTGGGAAGTTTGTGTTTGAGCAAAGTTTAGTACGCAACTAAACTTTGCTCAAGCACAAACGAGTTCCCGAGTTAGTTCCCGAGTTAATTCCATTTAAGTGGGTAAATTCGCGCCCGGTTAATAGTCACAAAAATAGGATGGACTTACATTTCTTTTCGTACAACTGCGTGCCTATAGAGCGGACTGTAGGTATATCAAAAATCTTGCCGAACAAAATGAGACCAAAACCTTTTATAAATTGGACCAAACTATCAAAACAATATTTAAAAAATGTCGCTTATAAAATTCGAAATCATGTAACGTGCCAAAAAGATTTGAATCTAAAGCACGTAGTTTCTAACAGTGTCCCCGCATTTCGTGGTCTCCGCCTTCTACTTTCTAGACTTACTGACATTGTTAGCATCCGATTTCCGATTGTGTGATAGCAAACTTACTTTCTGTGACACGGTCACACCTTAAAGTAGTGTGCAAAAATAGTTGCCGCGTTTCTATTCATAAAACTCGCTTGCCTACGCGGCTTTAATAAAACAAGGCTCGTTTGTCACTTTACATGATTACTTAATTTTAACTATATTAGTAATCATTAAATTAAGTAATCATTAAAGCGACTCGAGTGCGGCCGTAGGTTATTTAGGTATATTATTGCACTTTTTGTACCTATTTATCACTATGGATATTGGATATGTAACGGATGTCGTAGACAGTTCTGCTTCTGTTTTTCTCAATCCTAACCGGATTTATCTCATACCTACTAATTGTTAGATATATTAAGTACCTACTCACTCACGTGTTAGTGTTTGTTAGTATTACTTTATATACGTATAATGATTGCTTTCGTTTTAATTATATAGGATTAGGTATTTATGATTCGATTTACCAGACTAAAGAAGAAAAAGCTAGAACAGATTTTTTTTATCTCTTTATGACATTTTAAACAGTATGAGTAATATTAAATAAAGTTTTTAGACACTGTGTAAAGTTAAAGTAAAATTTCGTCATTCGCTATAAACAAAAATCAAAATAAAAATAAGTTATTTGTGGTAAACAATATTTTCATTAACTGATTTTAACATTTTCTTAAGGTACAATATTATTATAGGTACAGTTCAACTTTTGAGCTTACTTGTCTAATAATACACTCTTGTAGGAAAGTATCAAATTATAATCTGATATATTTACAGAAATCTTAAACCGTGGTACACCTGGGTGAACAGGTGGACCAAGGGTAATACAGTACATAGGGACACAAGTTCGCTTAGTTTAGAACCTATCCTTCCTCTGAATTATATAGTGTATGTGCCCATCATTGTACATTATGGTAGGTATAGGTTACGAACCGTTTATACCAAATAAACGCATTTTTCATTTTCATTTTTCAATTAATGGTTTTTCTTTATATGAAAATAATCCAGCGAAGTTGATTAAAACTGCACTTCGTCAAAATGAAAAAAATCAATAACCCGATAACCTATAATAATTTTTGCATAATTTTAATTAAAGTCCTTAAATTTTATACTGAATATGCTAATGAAGGTACAAATTGTAATTTATTGATAAGTATAATACCCATTGTGTATGTACCTATAGGTACGTATTTACTCGTAGTTGCGGACCGGAAAATCCAATTTACAACGAAAATAAAACATAAAAATTTATTGTAGGTATCGTTGGGGATTTACATCACATTTCCGAATACTGGTAATAACCTAATAAAATAAGATAATAGCGTAAACATACCTAACCTTCACGAGAAAATTGATCAATTAATATTTACTAGGTATTAGGTATACATATACCTAAACCCACTAAACAAAGATTACCTACCTCTGTACTAATTGGAATGAAAAATGCACTTGATGATACCCGTGGTTTTACCCGCATGAATTTCGGAACTGCTTGATTATTGCTATACATATCTAATTACCTATACCTACTCATTTTGAGGTTAGAATGCAGAACGTGAATCCGGGACTGAACTATATGTATATTATAGTATTTAATGGTTATTAAGAGGTCTGGGGTTCGATTCCCGACGGTGGACTTTGTGTGATGACGACAGGTTTCCGCGCGTTTAATAAGCTAGTATCTACACTGTACACATTTATTATAAAGTTAAACGAGTGACGTATCGAAGGAGGGTGTTCATTCTCATTAATTTTTGACGTAATTATTCGTAAAAAATACACGAAAATCATACCGTCATACTTCCCTTCCCTAATGTTGCTTCTGACGCGCGGAAAAATCAAATATAAAATTCATTTTTATTTTTATTTCTCCGGCGTGGAGTCTATTGATTGTCTTTGCCTTATAAGAATAAACGCTTTTACACGAGAGCTTAAAAACCGTTTGGGTCCGTTACACCCAGCTTAAATACCACACTGCACTATATTTAACTGTACTGAGCACTGTACTAAAATATTTAAGATCCTTTTGTACACTTACGGCCGCACTCAGAGTCGACTTTAATGTTTATTTTTATTTTATTTTCTTTATTTGGATTACCAACGATCATACAATAACAAAAAATATTAAACTTTAAGACAATAACTTATGGCTAATTGTACAATCTATTATAGGTAAACACAGCATGCTTATAGTAGGTATAGTCTTAATTTTAAGGATTAATTTTGGACTTAATATTAGGACTAAAAATTTTAATACTTAATTTGAAATTTGAATAATCAGGACAAACTAGAACCCAGTCTTGAAGAGACGTTAACTATTAAATTTTTGATAAAGAAACTTGCGATATTTAAAAAAAGACATAGAGAAAATATCAACCTCGTCACAGCTGCAATCATTATATAATCTGGACAGCCTTGCAATCGGAGAGTTTTGACCCAACACAGTAGTACGGAAAGGGGGAACCAGGGGTTGTAGTTAAGTATAGATTTTTAAAACAAAATTGCCGCAATCAGAGACGTTCAGTAAATTAATGTTAATTGGCATTTAATGAGATGTAACTTAATTAGTTAAATGCCAATTAACATTAATTTATTAAACTTGTCTGATTGGGGCAGTTTTGTTTTAAAAATCTATACTTAACTAAGTAACCATTAAAGTCGACTCTGAGTGCGGCGGTTAGATAGCAATAAATATTTGAATTACTTGAATAAATAAGGACTTGAACGTGAAGAAGTAGGTAAACACTATTTGTTTTTTTTTTACATTTTGGGCATTTGATTCTTAAACTCAGTTTAATTGAAAAAAAAAAAAAACTGTTAACTATTTGTTTGGAAAAAACCCCGTGGATCTTTAAAAAAATGTGAATACCTAAGTTTTTATAATACAATTCTTTGCTACCAGTGTGTGTTGAACGAACGCTGGCAGGTAAACGCTCTCGAATGTATAGTTTAATGGAATCATATAACAAATTACTTCCACACTTTAGAAGTATAGACTTTAGGACACGTATGTTCGTGTTGGAGTGTACAAGGGTATGTTACTGGATGTACCTACTCCGTGTTGCTGTATAACTTGTAACACTGATAGGTATATCTACTTAGCCTAAATTGAACTTCGAATTTAACGTAGGTATAAGTTTTGTAAATGCATAACCACTTCTCAATTTATTTTTTAAGTAACTTGTAGTTAATGGTATTGGTGGTACAATTAGTAAACTGAGTTACTATAAGTATTTATTGTGCACGCTATTTATTAACCCAATAAATTGAAAAAAAAATAAACATCATACTGAGCAAATTATATTTTTAAAAGGTTTTCTTTAGTCAAAGCATTCCTTTTGCAAATTGGCTACTTGACCCAATGTTTTTTTAAATCCGCACGTATTTTTTCTTTTTTTACGTACCTAATCAAAAAATATCGGCGATACATTGAGTTGAAATTTCGCGTGATGTCAAAACCCGATGCAGTTTGTCACGAGTGCCCCACCCTAAACTTCAATGCGCTTCATCTATGTTTATTTTCATTAATTTGAAAAAGCAAAAAATACGTGTCTATAATTATTTTTTTATTTTCTGAATGATGGACTAATTAGATTTTTTATTTTTACACTCCGGAAAATACCCAATTAGTTGGATGAACCATATCTTAAAAAGAGATTTAAAATTTTAATAAACAAAAAGGTACAATGCTTCGCTGGCAGGCACCTATTGCGATGCCACCGGTAGGTATGGCGCCTACCGGTTTCTCATTTCAATAAAAATAACGTAATAAAATCATCACGAGTAATAAAGCGAAGCATTTGTCTGTGAATTTTAGTTATTGATGTTTATAGTATTAAAACAACAACAAATACTCAGCAGTACCGTGCGCATGCACAGGGGGGGTCATGGGGGTCGTGTAAGCACTCTGAACATAGAAACTTGAAAGAAAAGTGGTAAAAGAACACTTTTCATTCTCGAGTTTGGTTTGTAAAAAGTTTCATGAAAAAATATAAAAGATTAATAAAAGATAATGTATTAATAATTTACTTGGCGATCCCCCCCCCCATCAAGGGTTGGGCACGCGCCTTAGCAGTACGATGACGAACTCACCACCCATAAAGTCTAACACGCTGGGTCTACAATCTTGAAAAGCTTTCTTTAATCCTGTGATACAGGGAGAAATAAAAGTGGGAACAACCAATAACATGCTATAAAAGATATAAGATTGATTAACTATAAAAATATAGTAGATATATTAAAATTAAAAGATCGATTCTTAAAAATTTCACGAATCATAAAATACAACAAAATTTATTTGGAGTTTGATTTTCCGACATAATATGTTAATTAAGCAATTGAAATTCTTACTATGGCCAATACATGATTACTTACGATAAATTTTCTAGTTAAAAAAATCAAAGTAGCCTTGCAGAGTGCTTGTGATATAAATACCTAAACAGTGATTCGCAGAAATTCGAGAGTGGATATATAAAAAAAGGATTTATATCTTATAAACAAGGATAAACTATATAGTATGTAGATTCACAATGTATGGTTTGGGATATAAAAAAAAACCTTTTTTTGGGTCCAAAACCCACAGGCTAGATTTCACGATTTCCTCACGATGTTTTCCTTCAACGAAATTTTAAGCTTACAGTAGGGATTTGAACTCACGCCATGTAACTTGCGATCAGAAAGGCTATGTAACTTTTATTTCTGTCATTTTTCGGTTGCAATCAAAAACATGGCGGTTTTGCGATTCTAATATGCACGTTTTGTCACCTAAAATATCTAGCAATCAATCGAATAATAGCAACAAAGGTTACATAATTGCCCTACCGAACGCACCAAACACAGCTTTGTGCACTTCGGCAGTTAACTTTATTTTGTTCTAGATTATTCCAGTGCAAAAGAAATCCCGAGGAAATCCTAAAGTTCGTACAAAACCACAGGGAATAGCTGGTAATTTTATTGTAAGGTGCATTAGGCCGTCCGCGACACTCCGTTCACTATCTCAATGCTCAGAAGGCCTTTAGATTAGTTTAGATCCCCATGACTTAATAGTGAGGCTCCTCCGGAGGTCAAGTGGATATTTTTTGGTCTAATTCAAGCACGTACAGTAAAAACTATTTTAAAGTATCTGTCTATTAAGCACGACAGGCGTAACAAATAAATTGCCGACATTTTTTGTTGATGTCATTAATCAATCTAAAAATTATCATTATCACTCATCTCATTAAAGTCATTGGCGTTTCGCCATAATTGAAGAAGTAGATGAAGAAATTTTTATTACTAAGAAACGTTGTCATTACCAAATTATAATTATAGACGCCATTATTAAAGAAGAAGAAGAAGAATTTTTGATGACAGCATTGATAGCCGAAGAGGGGGCAAGCCATTACATTACATTTACATATAAATAAAAATGAAGTGTCTGTTTTTAATTCCAAATAGCTTTTCACTGATTTGTTCCTGTTTCGCCTCAAGTTTTCGTCCCACATTCCTAAACATTCTTGTTTCACCCCGGGTTATTTTTTATTCCTGTTTCGGGTCACTTTATAAAATGTTACTTTAATAGAGTCAGAAAAAAAAGTGAATTAAAACAATCTTATAATTTATACAAAACGATAGCTTACCCTAGTCTAAGCATTAGATACAGGATATCTAAGGTCCTGAGGATTACGGTACAGAGCTATCTCAGCCTGTCTCAAAAGTACCTAAACAGACTAAGTGGTAGGTAAAGGTATTGAATTATGGCGCTGTTTTAGTGCATTACTATTATGAATAAAATTGTCATAAGTTTTGTCAGGTCACTGAGAGTTACAACATAAAAAATTCCAAGTTTTCACATGTTACTACTACTTGAACATTGAAAGAAAACCATCCTTTTCTATGATATTCCATCAGGACTTCTTACTTTAATATGTGTACCCGATGACACCTGGAAGTCCAGCAATTCGTAAACTCAATAAAATCTTCTAGGTCAGACATGTTTTGCTGATTACTGTGACGTGATTCAAAAATCCAACTTTGGTTTTAAAAATTTTAATAACAAAAAGAAACATAACCTTATTTTTAAATGTCAAAAATCTCCAATTACCTAAGGCTTAAGTCAGAGTCAGCCGTTCATTAAAGTTATTAATCATTAAACGTGATTAATGGAGCATTAACTCTCTCTGAGAGTGAATTTCTTTTAATCCTTACTTAAAATCCCTTAAGTAATCATAAAACCGACGTGTGGCGGTATGACTTTACCTGCTTGGTCTAGCGGGCACACACTTTAAGGTCACCTATTTTACAAGTTGTGTTAGTAGATGAATATAGCCTAAGTATATTTAGGTGGTATACTGGGTACCTATAATTTGTAAATCTATAATAAAGGTTTTGCATATGCCTTTAACAGTTATGTCAAAGTAGTCGGAAAAAAGTGACTTCTGATGCTTTTTATTTTCTGGTATTAAGTAACATTTTCTTGAGTTTTTAATAGTTTTTTAATAATACGATTTGTAATGATTTTTAGGCTGACTGTACAAAACATGTTGTAAAATACTCAAATTACTAGGCGAATCAAGAATAAAAAGTGGGACTAAACAAGAATAAAATAATAAGTTATTCATTACTATTATTTTCGAGACGAAACAGGAATAAAAACTGGGTCGAAAAAATAATTTTTTATGTGGGACGAAACTCGCGGGGCGAATCAGGAACAAATCTTTTCACTAAATGCATATGAAAGTAGGTATATACGGTAGTCGGTACTCACATAAAAATCTATTTATTTTTTTATTTATATCTATCTGTCTGTTTGTTTTGTCGGCTAATCTCTGAAACGGCTGGACTTATTTTAACGGGACTTTCACTGGCAAATAGCTGATGTTATAAGGAGGTACTTCGGCTACTTTTATTTTAGAAAAAAAATTGTTCCTGAGGGAAATCCAAAACTCACGCGAGTGAAACCGCGGGGCACAGCTTGTCACTTACCTACAACTATGATAAACAATATAAAAATCGCACTGAAATAATTGTTGAAAATAATTTACGAAACCCTTCATTTTTAATAATCTGATGCTTTTTGGTATCATGACATATTCAAATGGTCAATGACTCGCTACAATGTCAGAACCACCAGGTATAGAACATGCTATGTATGATATCTCCAGTATAATTTGTAATAGGTGGTTTCATTGAGTTTTATTGTAATAAGTACCTATTAAAAAAAAATATTACATAAATTTGAAATTTAAGCAGAATATGGCAGAATGGGGATGTGGACTACTTTTGAAAACCAAAATTCTAATTAGTCCGTCAGTTAGAAAATAAAAAAACAATAGACACGTATTTTTTGCTTTTTCAAATAAATTAAAATATACAGAGATAAAGCGCATTAAAGTTTAGGGTGAGGGGGTCGTGACGTCACTAACCGCTAAAACCGCCATACAAACTGTCAGAATAGTGACGTCACGCGAAATTTCAACTCAATATATCGCCGTTATATTTTGTTTACGTAAAAAAAGAAAAAAATACGTGTCCAATATTTTTTATTAACCTACAAGACGGACTAAAAAATAAAAATTAGTCAACATGCCTATTCAAAAAAATATTTACGAATAAAATTGATGGTTAAAGAACAAGCTCATAATAGGTATACGTAATACTTAAAGTTAGTCATTATACTCTTTGGCTATCACTTATAGGTAGGTAGGTACTCGGGTTATAATCATTTTAATATGCTCAATCTCAATTCAAGACAAACAGTTCATACGAGTCAATACACCCATAAACGGTTCGCAAAAAATTTTTTAAACTGAATTGCTTTATAAAAATACATAGCTATTTACTCATTTTAAATTATAGTAGGTACCTGAGGGGCTATTACGTAACTTTTGTTTCTATCATTTTTCGGTTGCAATCAAAAATATAGCGGTTTTGCGATTAAAAAAAGTACTTTTTGACATCTGTAATATCTAGCAATCAACTAAAATAAACATACTTTAAAAGTTGAAGCTGTCTAAACATGATTAATTGATCACAAAATCGCTATTTTTCTGATTGAAACTGAAATGTGATAGCAACAAAAGTTACATAATTGGCCTGCTGGTCTTTTTTTGGTAAATTCTACAGTTTTTACGAAAATATAATATATAGCTGTGCCCCGCGGTTTCAACCGTGGTAATTTCGGAGTTCCCGCGGGAGTTCTGGGATAAAAAGTACCCTATGTCCTTCTCTACAGAGACAAACATCCAAATGTCCAAACATCCACACTTTCACATTTATATTATTAGGATAATACATGAATTTCTCGTTTAAAAGTATTAAATATTATATATATCGTTTAAAGATAGTAGATATAATAAGTATCTTACCATTTATTAATTAATTTAAATCCCTAAATTCTGTCTTACTCAGTTACTACATTCAGAAATGTAGACAATTGAGTAGCCTGTAGTTATACAATACTTTCCACACGCATAACTCAAAAAACACAATACAATTTTGAATCAATCTCAATTAACAGGTGTGTTGTTTTCAACGGTTATTATTTAACTGTCTTTTTGACTGAGGCGATAGTAACTGGTAACAACGCAAGGTTATTGCGTGTATCCGATGCGGTTGTCATTCCATTCATCAGCTCGCCGATTCGCTAATCAACTGCTATTCAGTCTGTCCATCATTACAGTAATTTTACTACGATTGTCGTTGACTTTATTGCATAATTCACTAGCTAACGGACGTTTTCAACAGTCTATATGAGTAGCTAACTAGCTATCCATCGCTTTGCATAGTAGCGAAGTTTGAGAATGTAGCGGAATGCTATACAATAGATATATTAATCTATAACTAAGACATGATAAAACTGACATATTAGTATGTTATATAAATTCTTTTTAGATTACCTACATATTTATTAATCAAAAATCCTTACATATTATGAAACAAAGTCTGTTCGCGATAAACTTAAAACCACTCAACAGATTTTTAAGCTGATTTCACCAATAGGTAGATAGAGTGATTCAAGAGGAAGGCTTGTACCTACTAGGATTGCCGCGGAAACTTCGAAATTACAGCGGGTGAAACCGCGGGAATCGCCATATCATCAATAGTTTGCTTGATATTACTAAATGGTAGAGAAGGGTGCTCTACCTGGAAATTCAAGATGTTATAGGTTTTTCTAACTTAGAAAAAATTTGATAGTTATATTCAGTTAGCGATATGACTTAATCATAAACAATGGGCTAGATGACTAAATTGTATATATCTTGTAGATTAATGAAAAATATATGGGACAGGTATTTTTCCTTTTTTTACGTAATCAAAAAATAACGGCGATACAGTGAGTCGAAATTTCGCGTGACGTCACGCCTAGGCACACTACTGAGTTATGACGTCATGACTCACGAGCCCCCACTTCTGAACCGATTTTTTTAAGTCGCTAAAAATAGAAGGTTTAATGATAATCCATACTAATATAACAAATAAAGTGATTGTGTAATAATGTAAATTGGTGTGTTATCTTTTCACAATTTGACTACTCAACTGATTGATCATCATGAAATTTTGCACACGTTGTCAGATTTATAAAAAAGGACATGAGGTACTATCTACTCATAAAATTATTATAACTAAACCAAAATTGTATCTACCTCCTGGGTAAAATAGCATCTTTTCCATAAACCTTAGTGGTTTCTTAAGTGCTATGTAAGTTGTATTTTTTATTGTTAATTTTGTTTGGTAAATAAAAAAATAAAAAAAAATTGTTATACTGTAGGTACATAATATCATATACACTTACTACACGGGCGCAGATTATTCAGAACAAATATTTGACCAATTGGCTACTTGACAAAATTTTTTTTTAGTCCGTCGTGTAGATTAGTATATTGGACACGTATTTTTTCTTTTTTTTAGGAATCAAAAAATAACGGCGATACATTGAGTTGAAATCTCACGTGACGTCACAACCCGGTGCAGTTTTATACTGAATATTGACGTCACGAGTCCCCCACCCTAAACATTAATGCGCTTCATCTATGTTTATTTTCATTAATTTGAAAAAGTAAAAAATACGTATCTACTATTTTTTTATTTCTGACGGACGGATTTTTATAACTGACGGACTAATTAGAATTTTGATTTTCATACCCTGAAGAATACCCAATTGGCTTAAAAAAAGACTCTACTATACTAGTAAGCAATAAACATATACGAAAAGAAGAGGCGGGTTCTTTTGGCAGGACCAGCATGTACTCGAGTACAATGATGAACTCGTTGAACTCGGTACAAGACGTACTAACACGTATCAAATTTTGATATGACAGAGACGCCTCTTTCGCTGTTTATCCTCGCATACCTTAAATTAAAAGGCCACTTGTCTCTAGGGGGAGAGTCTTACCTTCAAATCGAATTGAAATTAAACTCACTCTGTAACATTATTTAATTGTTTAATTGTGTATAATGAATAATAATATATCTTTAATCATAATTAATAGAAGGTAGGTTTGGAGTGTACCTAAACTATTTTGATTTTATGTACCTTCGTCTAAATTCGAATCCAGAATAATAAATGTTTGCAAAATATCGTTTATACCGGACGCAAAATAAGAAAGATAAAACTTAACTAAAATTTAAACAAAGAAAAACAAGGATTAGGTACATATTATTAGTAAGAATAGCAATTATGTATAATATAAAAAAGTAATTTTAAAAGTACAAGGTATGTTAAATAGAAGTAGGTATTTAGATATAGGAGATTCTATCTATATACCTAAATATATCCTTCTATCTATCTATATATTTAGGTGTATAGATATAAGGATTTAGATATTATGATTGAATATTAAAATCTAATACCCATAAATTTACCTATTATTTCTGACGTCAATATAAAGTATACCTACATTATAATAATATAAACATATTATATAAGCAAATATCAACGTGGAAGTAGATATGCGTCAGACTGTTAGATTTGTTATTACTGAGGAGATCGGAATAATAAACTATTACGTAATAATAAAATTAATTAATAAAATAAAAAAAACATCAAAAATTAAAACAAAAAAAATGCATGTTTGAGCTACTGATTACCTACCTAAGATTATTATGAGAAAGTAAATAATATTATATTGTAAAGAAAAGAAGTCCTCTAGTTAACTATACTTTTATTCTCCCTATTATAGTTATTACAACCGCACATATACTATATATACAAATACAATAGAAATAGAACACTTATTATGACCACTTAAGTCGAGCAGAGTAACTAGAATGAAGCTCAAAGAAAATAATACTCTCTGATGAAGCTCTTCAGTACTGACACTAGTATTTATACCCACAACCCCACCAACAATTGTGGGCGTACACTACTTTATTTTATTTTTATCAGTCAGGGGTTCAAACTTTGAAATCCCTTTATCAAAACTACTGAAGTTACATTCGTTTACCTATATATTGCAAGATTTTCAAAAATGTATTTTTTCCTTAATTCAAATCAAACCTTATCCAAATTACGAAGTTTCTAGTGCTGTCTGTTTATGCTGGCTACCTAATCAGTTAGTTAAATACATATACGTAGTATAATTGTTAGCTTTACCCCGCAGCTTCACCCGCATGAATTTTTGGTTTACATTCGAAACCCTCAGCAATCTATATTTGAAAATTTGTATTTATTTTGCCCAGGCGACACAGTTCATAACAGCTAGTTAAATCATAAATACTACTATGTTTGTTGAATAATTTATTTAAATAGGAACTATTATAATAATATTTATATAATAATGTCATCAATAACTCCACTATCATTAGTTTTCAATATGTTGTACGCTGCAATTGAGTTTTGCACGGTGAGTATTTAATTGCAAATTATGCTAATAAGTAATAACGTTTAAATACATACTTGTTTATTCTGTCTGTGCATTCAACAGCTGCTGTCATAGAATGAAGAAGTTTGTTCGATGATTCTGATAATTATATTATTCTTAAAACGTCTTATCTATTGTTATGCCTCTAAAAAGTACATTTCCCACAGTAAAAACTCGTATACATTAAGTGGGATAAAAACATGGAACTTTTTTTATTTAGCAACAACGAAAAAAAAATTATTTGATGAAAATTATTGTCCATATCGATTATTGTCGAGTAAAATGGTTTGAATATTAAATAATTATGTATAATTACTCTAAACTTTTCCCCCGTGGTTTTTCGGGTTGCAATGTAGCCTATGACACTCTCAAATATCTTTCTATTGGTAAAAGAATTTTCAAAATCGGTTCAGTACATCCCCACGTCACATACTCAACTCACAAACTTTACCTCTTTATAATATTAGTACAGATTATGTTTGGAAGCTTTTTTGTTATTTTGTTTCAAATTGTAGTCAATCCATTATATGTATAGTTCATAATCTCAGATCAACATACCTAATATGTGGATGTGAAAGTATAATACTACATTATTATGTAATACTTAATATATTATATGTATGAATTACTTAACCTTTAGTTCGTCCTCACTAAGTCTCAATGCCGAAAATGCATAAACCAGGCAACACATAACGATTTGATAAGATATATAAAACAAAAACAAGTGTAGTTATTATTATATGGTTAAAATAATCGTTCGTACGGTATATTTTAGTACAAAATTATGACAATTTCATTGGACTAAGCCAATACAGCTACATGACATTTTGGTTTTTGGGTTTACCTTTTCCCAGATAGAGTAGGTAGGTACTTAACATTTCCAAGCGATATGTGACTTTTAGCAATGAGACAAGTTACTCTTTGTAAAAAAATAAAAGAAAAATAAATAGTACATTGTTATCCTAGGGGTGAAAGTAACGGTGAAGTAAGTAAGTCTTTCTCCCGAGGATAACACTGTGCTTTTCATTACGAATGCAAGGAAAGTCAAAAATGCAAGTCATTACGAATGCAAGAAAAAAATGAGTGAATTTTATTTTACATAAATCAACCATTAGGTAGGTACTGGCCAGTAAGTATGCCCCCTATGACATAAAAAAAATCCTGAGTTTCTGCAGTATCCAGCTGTCAGTTGAAAGCGATTCTCCCTAGGGCTGAAAAGTGTTACTTTCAACCCGCTTCTTAGGCAACTTCAGACCTACTTTCCGAGTATGAGTAATGAAAAATCATTTATTCCTTCTAAATCTAACATCAATTCGACAGGCCCCATTGAGTAGAGGTTCACCGCTCGATTCTCAATGAGTCAATGCTGGTCATCATATTATTGTTTAACAACAATGTCATAAATTTAATAAACTAATTACTGGTTTTATTCTGTTATTTTAATCCGAAGTATATTTTGTTGTGCGTTGACAACTTTTTCGTACGTTTTCGTAACCAGTTAGGTATGTTTAATCTGCTTTTACAGCCACCATCTTTTTTAATGGCAGGGGCCCAAATTCCGCGCTTGGTGTGGACGATACAAAGCAAAATTGTTAAATGTCATGATCGTATTTTTTTTTTATCTATGAATGTTACATATTTTTCAGGTTTCTTTTGGTGCTGACGCTCGTTTAAGTTCGGTCAAAGGTTAATCATATTATATATTATGACTGATATGGACGATAGATGATAGTATTTTCATAGTACATTGTTATCCTAGGGGTGAAAGTAAGTCTTTCTCCCGAGGGTAACACTGTGCTTTTCATTACGAATGCAAGGAAAGTCAAAATAAAAATAGGAATTAGCTAAAGAAAAAATGAGTGAAGATCGGATAGTCGCTTGACACTTTCCCACCTATTTCTTTTTCTTTGGCCGGCTAGCTATTCAGCCAGTATTTTTTATTTACATTGTGGTGACCTAAAAAAATATTTTCTTTAATTATTAAGTATTAATTAAAGAAAATAAAAAAATATAAATAGGAATTAGCTTAAGAAAAAGTGAGTGAATTTTATTTTAATTAATACCTACTTAAACTTTACGTTATTTCAATTTTACATCGCGCTGGCTGTATAGAAAGTTGAAACATGGTTCAATAGAAATGTGAAAATAGACCTAGTTTTTTTTAATAATTTGACAGTTGTCAGTTGAAAGCGATTCTCCCTAGGGCTGAAAAGGGTTACTTTCAACCCGCTTCTCAGGCAACTTCAGACCTACTTTCCGAGTATGAGTAATGAAATAGTACATTGTTATCCAAGGGGTGAAAGTAACTCATTTAGTGCCGAGACGGGGTTTGGCGCCCGAGCGTAGCGAGGGCGCCAATAGTTCGAGGCACTAAATAAGTTACTTTCTCCCGAGGGTAACACTGTGCTTTTCATTACGAATGCAAGGAAAGTCAAAATAAAAATAGGAATTAGCTAAAGAAAAAATGAGTGAAGATCGGGTAGTCGCTTGACACTTTCCCACTTTCTTTTTCTTTGGCCGGCTAGCTATTCAGCCAGTATTTTTTATTTACATTGTGGCGACCTAAAAAAAATATTTTCTTTAATTATTAAGTATTAATTAAAGAAAATAAAAAAATATAAACAGGAATTAGCTTAAGAAAAAGTGAGTGAATTTTATTTTAATTAATACCTACTTAAACTTTACGTTATTTCAATTTTACATCGCGCTGGCTGTATAGAAAGTTGAAACATGGTTCAATAGAAATGTGAAAATAGACCTAGTTTTTTTTTTAATAATTTGACAGTTGTCAGTTGAAAGCGATTCTCCCTAGGGCTGAAAAGGGTTACTTTCAACCCGCTTCTCAGGCAACTTCAGACCTACTTTCCGAGTATGAGTAATGAAAAATAATTTTATGCATTACCTAATAATACAAAATTTTGTTTACCTACATGCGGAAAAACACCACCTCCCAAAATACAGGTTTTCCTAGTTTGGTAACCTACTTTTGTTCATATTATTGGTTCAATAAAGTTTATTATTATTGTGGCGACGAAGTTTATTGTTATTATATTCTAAATAAGAGTTAAATCCTTATCTTTAATAATAAACCAGCGCTATACGAAATGAGCTTAAAATATCATTTTAATACCTACAATATTTGACGTTCCAACAGTTTCGTTTCGGTAAGGCATAGCGCGATCGGCCTCCGGCGTTTGATTTTGACAAGCAATACTATGGTCGTGCTATGGTACATCGGTTTTCTATCGCGATTTGGTAAATGCTGCAGCTACAGGATCCTATACCATAATTGTGTTTGGTTAGCCTTTTAAACCTATACCAGCCCTCTTAGCCAAGGTGACAATCTATATTCGTTAACGCATAGAAACTTAAGATACGGAATCCTTAAGTCACGTGGTCACGCACGCGTGATATTTTACGTGACCACTTGACATCACGTTTCGTTCTCTAGTTTTTAGTCTCTAGTTCCTAAAATATTTTTTTAAGCTGTGCAGATTCAGATTTTAATTTGAACTTTAATTTTAACTTTGCTCAAAGGTTTTATGTTAACTATTGTTTCCCGCGGTTCCAGCTGCTTTTCACAATTTTTACTCTCATAGGGGCTCTAAGGTGGTTGTCGATAATTTATGCAAAACTGCAAGTCAAACCACAGGCCAAACCTGTTGCCTGTGTCTGTCTGTCTGTCGGTCAAGGTATACCTATTCTTTTATAGACAAATAGATCAATTTATTAGATAAGGCCATCCATATACATATGTAAGAATTAAATACCATAATATTATTTGGGTGTTGTTCTATGCGCATAAAATGTTTTTCATGTTGAAATCTTTTCATAGTCTCCATTAGTAATTTATACTAATTCCAGTTCATTAATTACAGAGTTGTTTTCGTATATCTTGAGGTCAGGTCATGAGTCACGTATTTAAACCTTTTTTTTAACCGACTTCCAAAAAGGAGGAGGTTCTATGTTCGATTGTATGTATGTTTTTTTTTTTATGTATGTTCACCGATTACTCGGAAGACGGGTGGACCGATTTCAAAAACTCTTTTTTTGTTTGAAAGGGTTTACTCCCAATTAGGTCCCATTGCCACCAAATCCAGATCTGATGATGGGATCTTGGAGAAATCGAGGGAACTCTTCAAAAATTATAGGCACACCTATAGCGATTTGGGTATTTTTGATAGTAAATCGTTCATTTGCTTTCGGAAAGCAAAATTTGAAGAAGTGGAACTGATGATGAAGACCACAGTGGTCATCGGAACAACTCAAAAATAATATGTATTTCACGGATTCCGATTGAAGCGATTTCGAAAATTGTTTTTTTGTTTGAAAGGGGATACTCCTAAATTGATTCCATTGCCACCAAGTCGAGATCTGATGATGGGATCTTGGAGTAATCGAGGGGACTCTTCAAAAATTATGGGTACACCTATAGTGATTTTTGTATTTTTATAGTAAATCGTTTCTTTGCTTTCGGAAAGCAAAATTTGAAGAAGTGGAACTGATGATGAAGACCACAGATGGTCATCGGAACTACTCAATAGTGGGTATTTCACGGGTTCCGAATCGTTAACTTTAATATGGTTTCTAAACAATTTATGCCCGTCACAATGTATATGGTGAAGTGGAACTGACATACATCACCAGATGTACTAGGAGAACTCCTCAACAATTAACGTCCCTGCGTCGGGAAAAGCAATATTTTGTAAAAGGTGAAGGTTGACATTAGGCTATTTTAACTTAGAGAAATTACGAACTAAGTCACTTAAAAGCGAGAAATAAACAAAATTTTTACAAAAAAATTAAAACCGCCTTCCAAAAACACAAAATAAAAACCTAAAAATAAAAAGCTAAAAATAACAAAATACCGATTTAATCCAAAAGACAAAAACACACGTAATATTATTATTAATTTGTGCTACCACTGATCGGTATGAAATCGGTGACAAGTCAAATATAGAGGGGGAAGATGGGCTAAGTCGATTCCCGCCGCCAGCTCTTCGTGAGCAGAATAACCCAAGTGGGCAGACACCAGCGGGCTTGTCACCGAATTCAAACCGATCAGTGGTAGCACAAACCAATAATAATATTACGTGTGTTTTTGTCTTTTGGATTAAATCGGTATTTTGTTATTTTTAGCTTTTTAGTTTTGTGTTTTTGGAAGTCGGTTTTAATTTTTTTGTAAAAATTTTTGAATTACTAATTTTCTAGAGCAAGTTTTTAGTCTTTTATGATATTGTAAATCTATTATGTGTACTAAAAATATAATTCCATCAATTTTAATAAGAGAAATAGAGTGACTGATCTGTTTTATATTAATCTTTGGTCTTACTTCGTATTAGCAAATGATTTGTTATTATACCAGAAATAGTAAGTATAGGGAGTGTTCTTTGATCAAGGCAATCATGCATTCGAGTTCCACTCCATATCACATAGATAGGTAGGTACATACCCAACAACAAAACAACGTGTTTTCAAATAAATACATTGCACTTAGAGCCATGTGAGATTATAATTAATTATTATTATCTATTATAGATTCTACATGCTGCAAATCACGTATTCATCTAATGATTTTATAACGAGTGGGGACGAAATTACGACAAAAAATAAAAACACTGGCAACACTAATATTTAAGAGTATAATGAAACTATTAAATAAGTCCTAATATCGAAATTCCGCGCAAAATCTAAATTTCTCATTTATAAACATTTTTTTCAACCTGTATTTTCTTCCTAGGTTAAGTTATCACGGTTAGGTAAACGACCTCCGGGTAGATGTAAACAACCTTCGTATCGGTACAAATACGCCACGTTGCCAACTCGCAGCGAATGAGAAGGCGTTCGATAGGGTCTGGCATGTGAGGGTCTTCTGCTGAAGCTATCGTCGTCCGCGCTTCCCCGACGTATAGTCCGCATGGTGGCGTCCTTCTTATCCGACCGCTGCTTCTGTGAGGACGTCACCTCGACTGAGCGTCTGATCGGAGCCGGCGTGCCACATGGCAGCTGCCTCTCCCCGGCCTGTTACTCCCGATACACCGACGACATCCCAGTGGGGAGCCAACTCGATTGGCTCTGTACGCCGACGACGCGGTGTACTACACCTCCATGTCTACTACACTTTCATGTCAGGTTATCTTTGTATAAATCACTGGGCGAATCACTCATATCTTATGGATTATGCAGCTACGGATTAACATTTAAAACATATATCAACGACATTTATAACTTACAAGTTAGACTGCTTAAGACCCTAGTTCCGTACAAAATAAAGCAAAAATTTAAAGATAATCTGCAGGAATTGTTTTCGTACTGTAAAATAATAAACATACACGACAAAATTAAATATACACTATTAAAGGAGCATTTCTTCAATAAAGAATTACAAACTATGACTGAATATATTAAATACACGCGCAGTGCCTTAAATCCACAGCTAGTAATTCCACACTACGTTAACTTGTATGGGAAGCGCTCATTAGAATACCAAATACCAAATCTTATAAACGAACTACCTACTAAAGTGAAAAATGAATTAAATAACAGAAATATTGGATACAAACTAAAAACATATTTTTTGGCTAATTCCGCGATTCCCAATAAAAAATAGCTATCGGTTTTTTATTTTTATTTTTTTTTGTTTACTATAAAAAAACACAGTATAAAATGAATACAATAATAACAATATATATATAATAAATATAATATACCTAATATGCGTATATGTAAACACTTGATATTTGTATATTGTGTATGTATTGATGAGTCGTCAATAGTATAAATATAAATTATCTGCCGGCTAAGGACTTCAAATGCTACGAAAGTAGGTATTGTAAGAAGAATCATGCTGTGTGTGGTTGGGAATGCATGATTGTTTTTTTTTTTTTTACCGTACAATTAGTCCGCTCTCGATGACTCACGCACGCATTGCATGCTCTTCACGGGCGCTAGTGTGGCAAACACTCGCATAATCCTAACTACACACGTATAACTATAATTAATTATGCACCTGCCTTACCCCAGTCTTTTTAGTACCTACCTACCTAGCCTTAATTTAATTTATACACAGAGAATAATGTAAATTTAGCCTCAAACCGTCGCAGTGCACAGACAAACCAAATTTGGTTTTTGTTGCACTGGAAATATGTGAATTTTTGTATTTTGTACTTATTGGTTTTTAATAAAAAAAAATAAAAAAAAAAAAAAAAAAAAAAAAAATATAAGTACGCCGCGCTCCGGCTGCAGCGTACACTCGACCTCCTCCCGGACTGGCTCTTCAAGTGGAGACTAGCCACCTCTCCGCCTCTACGGGCAGGACATAGCGTGGTCCCCTCAAGTGAAGTACCTGGGGGTCACGGTGGATCGTCGGCTCACGTTGAGGCCTCACGTGAGAAACGTCATCGCGAGTGCTCTCGTCGCGCGGTATCAACTGCACAGCGTGCTCGACTCTCGGCTCCCTCTGAGGGTAAAAGTCGGGGTCTACAAGACCTACATTAGGCCCCGGCTCACCTACGCCACTCCAGCATGGTACGCACTGCCATGTGCGTCTCTGCGCGCGAGCCTGCAGCCCCAGCAAGCCATGGCACTGTGTGCCGCTGCCGGAGCTCCTCGTTACGTGAGAAACTCCGTAATCCAGAGGGACCTGAGAGTCGAGCCGATGGACGAGTTCGTCCGCCCCGACGATCCACGCGGTCTATAGACCGCCCCCAGTTCCTGTCCGTATTGGCGGACAGCCTTGGATTGCCCACTGCAGGGGGCTCTGCCCCGACGCAATAACCTCTGCGGCCTCCCAAGGCAGCAAGAGAAGGCCTACGTCGTCGCAGCGACTTTCAGCGCGCACGGCGCCAATCAGATGACACCGCGCGGGCGCGATGTTGCCGCTCTTAACACGGGTTATTGAACCATTATTAATAAATGGTATTCTATTTCTTATAATTTTTGTCGTATTTAGATTGTAAAAAAAAAAATCTATTTCGATATTATCATTTATTAGTAATGTGATAAAAAAATTCACAGATATAATAGGAGATAGATGACTTAAGTTGGATCTCCGAGCGTGCCGCAATTAAGCTCCGTTACGCCAGTTACACAAGACTAGTTGGTGAGTTATTC
The DNA here is from genome assembly GCA_907165275.2 of Zygaena filipendulae. Classification (NCBI taxonomy): domain Eukaryota; kingdom Metazoa; phylum Arthropoda; class Insecta; order Lepidoptera; family Zygaenidae; genus Zygaena; species Zygaena filipendulae. The sequence goes on from OU015666.1 coordinate 3,305,883, forward strand.
GCTTCGAATTTCATCGGAACTAGGTTTTCGTAACTAGTTGCGAAGACGGGTTTTTTATTACTTGTTCGAAGCTGGTTTCGAGAGAAGAATTTTTTTTTACTTTTTCGTAGAGCCAAGAAAGTCTCGTTAAATACCAAAAAAAGTCTGCTAAGCCTAATTATTTATTCATAGTACTTATAATTGAGAAACAACATAGGTACCAACCAATAAATTGGGTTACATTTGATAAATAATAGAAGATGATTGCATATACCGCAAATTTTCCCACAGATATAGCATTTGTATACACATTGCATTAGCGTAGTGGGTGACAAATAAGATATTGTGTACCTACCTACTTCGCATACAGATAAAAAATGTTACAATCACATAATTGCTACAGTGCAGATGTTTCCGATTTCTTTTAGTTTGGGGTCAATTTTACAATCGCTTAATTATATTTAACTAAAATATGGAATAGACATCATCATCAATCATTTATTGACATCGATTGGTAATTTATGAACATCGATCCACGGTTTCGTTTGCGTTAATTTCAGAGTTCTTGTGGACATTCCGTGATAAAAACTACCCTGTATCATTCAGGAACACTGAAGCGTAATAGTGAAGAATTTTCAAAAACGGTTAAGTAGTTTTTGAGTTTATCTATTACAAACAAACGTACGAAAGCCCATAATTTTTCTTATCGACATTAATTTAGATTGGGAATTAATTCTTATTAATTACTGTAAAAATATATTAATTGGAATTCTGGAAAACTTTCAGAGGCCTGTTGAGGCAAGGGTCAAAATCAGGCACACAGTTATACTCCAGTTAGATATAGATAGGTATGTACATACAACCACGTTACAAAGCTCACCTATTAGCCTCTTCATGCACCGTTAACAATTGCAAAGTGAACAAGTAATAAGTCATCGATCGGTGTTTACTGTTGTATGTGTATGGTAAGCAAAAAAGTTTAGTATAGGAACTCATCTATACCGATATGTTACAGTTAAAGTTACCTAAAATTATGTAGAAAGTCTTTTTAAACTATATGTCGACGAGCTATCAAATTCTGTGTATGGTCACAGGGAACCTAACGACTTGCCGAATTTTATTTATAAACCGCGTTGATTTCGGAGTTCCGGGATTAAAAGTAGGTAGTACCTATGTAGGTACCCTCCTTATGTAGGTCCTTTTCCATACCCCGGAAAACGTGTTTTAAAAGTTTATAATGATCGATCGAGTAGATAAGCCGTAAAAGCATAACATACAACTAAATAAACTCCAGTTCGTATTTAAATATAATAAACTAGCTGTCCCACGCGGTAATTTCGAAGTTCCCGCGGGAATTCCGGTATAAGTACCTTTTTCTGTACCCTGACAACGTGTTATATGCAAAATACGAACCTTAGTTTCAGACTTCAACAAATCTTTTTAAGGAATAAAAATAATTATTGTTCCTATTTGACGAACGGATTTTAACGAAAGAGAAGAACCGAAGAATTTTCTTATAATATTAACTGAAATATGAATGTGAGTTTGTTTGTTTGTTACGCTTTCACGCTATAGATACTCGTATCTACTCAACCGATCATCATAAAATTTTGCGTACACGTTATCAAGGGTACAGAAAAGAACACAAGGCATTTTTATCCTGTAATTCCCGTGGGAATAGAGATTAACACAGGAGAAACCGCAGAGAACTGCTAGTCTTACTCTCAACTTTTTCCGTTTTACAGACACGCTAAGTCTACAATTCTATATTGGTGTTTTTGTCGACAGTGCTTATAACACAAATACACAATGGTGTATTCCCATATTGTACTGCCCGAGGTTAAATATGTACAATGTAGGTACAATGTAACCTTACAAGAAAGAACTCAGGTGACTTACAAGATACCGTTTTAGTGAAAGACAAGAAGAACACTTATATCTATACTACATAAATAATAAAATAGTATCAGACTTCGGGGAATTATATTATGTAACTTTGTTTCATTTCAATCGGATGTCGGGAAAAGAGTTGTTATAAGCGTTTCACGCGGGTGAAACTACGGGGCACAGCTGGTCAATAAATAATAATCGGAAACTTTTTTTCTAGGAAATCATTGGCTTCATCAGTAATGGAGATTAGATACCTAAACCTATACTCTAGACTCTTATTATCATATTTTTTTTTTTCACAATTCCAAGCAGTAGCCAGCCACATGTTTTTCAACCAATAGCTAAGTAGTTCGGAATATAATATAATTAAAGTTATACAAAAAACTTATACACAAGCACGGAAATTGAATATTTACATTTATTGCAATAGACTGAAGTAGGTGATACAAATACAACAGTATTTTGTTATTTCGAAAGAAAAACAACAACCGTTTTTCCCATCAACGGAATGTTCCATCTCAATATTACATTTTTTTTATTGTAAATGTCTTCTTATTAATAATCTGAGGAATTTTACATTTACATAACTCCACCAGTTATCTCGTGGGATATTAGGCGTGAGTTTATTAATTAATTATTGTATTACATTTAAATGGACGCGGAAAAGAAAAACCAAAACAGACAAATCCTTTAGATCTTTAAAAAATAAAGCTGTAAATCAAAATTATAGAACGAATAATTTAGAAAAACCGTCTAAGTGCGTTCGGACCACAGACGGCTAAGGGTTCCATAGTAGAGAAGAATGTACGTAGTTGAAATAAAATTCAAAGATAAATTAATATTTTTGGGCGATGTTCTATAAATTCCAAAAACTAAATGAAGTGATACCTCTAGAGCAGTGGTTCTGAACCTGGGGGTTACCCCCGCAGGAGTAAATCAGCTTTCTTGTGGGGGTAACGAAGAACCTAATAAATTAAGACCTGAGAATTACCAACCATCACACTAACTATATTTTTTTAAATATACAAAATACCTAGTTTAAAATTTTAAGACTGATATCCAATATTTATTATATTGATAACATTTTAAGGTCGGGGTAAAATCGGTTTTCCTAATAGGTTACAGGCGTAACAATATTGAAAGAGTCAGGAGCCACTGCTCTAGAGTCTAGCTCCTTGAAACGATGAACTATTGCCATAATATCATAATATATATCTACTCTATTTGAATTTGCTTAAAATTTTCTCTTCCTCCTCGAACATCATAGTTGAAAAGTTGTCCTAAATATTTTTATCAGCTCTTTTTTCTCATGTATGAATATATGTACCTACTGGGTACTAATCATATAACGTTTCAGAGAATCCGCAATCTTTCCTTTATTCTATACTAGTTGTGCCCCGCGGTTTCACCCACGCTAATTTCAGAGTTCCCGCGGGAATTCCGGGATAAAAAGTACCCTATGTGTTAATCTGATGTATAAGCTATATTATTGTAAAGTTTCATTTTAATCCATCCAGTAGTTTTTGCGTGAAAGAGTAACAAACGTCCATCCATCCATCCATCCATCTATACATACTTACAAACTTTCGCGTTTATAAGGATAATGCTATATAATATAAGTATACGTATAGACAAAAAGACATGTCGAAATTAGTATTTTTGTTTTTCAATTTTGCTGCGGAACTCTATTGCCGATGTGTCCGCGCGCTCGCGGACTTGTAAATTATGATATCACTACATAGTGTAAAACAAACTAGCTTGCCGCTGTCTGTCCCTATGTATGTATAGATCTTTAAAACTACGCAAAGAATTTTCATGCGGTTTCTACCAATAGATAGAGTGATTCATGAGGTAGGTGATTTTATCCTGGAATTCGCACGGAAACTTCGAAATTGCCGCGGGGGAAATCTCGGGGCACAGCTAGTTTCCTCGCTAGTTAACTCAGGGCAACTGCAGCGTAATTGATCAAATTCAATCAAAATTGTTTAAAGTGCCAAACACGAGAAACAGGGCAGCTATATAGATAGGTAAATAAAAATATCTCGATGTTTGTCACGTTTTATTTTGTAAAAATGTTTCCTTATGAAGTGACTCGCAAGTGATTCACACCGAGTTTATCCGCCATTGCGTTGCAGGACTCTATTTGTTTCTGGGCGTACATGATGGTTCCATGTTTCTTCGTGTAATCTGTATTCATTCGCTCTTTATCTCCTGGCGCCAGCACCGGCAAAGCAGGATCAACCTGGGGAAAAGGTTATAATAAAAATATATTATGAATGAAACTCCTTCGTGAAAAACAATGGAGAAAAGATCATGAAACTTGCGAATACGTTTTCTTTCGAGTGCTATTACCACGAGAAAATTATGGTCTGGATCGTACCTACAAAAAGACCCCAAATCAAGTTTTAGCATATTATTATGATTTTGGAATATATACCTACGTACTTCTTACTGCGGCTGCATTAATTTTATCTATACATGCCTTATATTTATTTTGTCTTCACGTTCGTTGTACCTATAGTTTGGCCGTTTACAAAATGACCGACGTTTTGTATACTATTATAACAAGGCACAGATAATATAATACTATACTAGTTTTAGGAATACAAATTAGTGGCGTTTTCTGTTTTCGGCATAATAAAAAACGCCTACAGTGTGTAATTAATAATGTAGTGAATTATTTTGGCTGCAACAGTTATAATTTACTAGCTGTGCCCCGCGGTTTCACCCGCGTGAGTTTCGTAATTCCCGCAGGAACTCCAAAGTAGTCCAATTTACTCCTTATAACATCAGCTAATTAGCAGTGGAAGTCCTATCAAAATTGGTCCAACTGTTTCGGAGATTCACCCTCGTGAGTTTCGGAATTACCGCAGGATCTCTTTATATCAGGAACCTTTGCGGACGCAAGCAGAACAACCCGCCAAAGTTTCATCACAATCGAACCATTGGTTTAGAAAGGCATAGAAGTCAAACATACAAACATTCATTTTTATTTATAAAGATTGTTAAATCATATATAGGTACATCTTTTTTTATCTTTCGAATATGTTTTTACGTAGCAATGTTAATATGAAATATATTTGTAACTAATAATAACACAATTTTTTCAGGTCACATGAACACATAGTGACCCAGAAAATCCCATGGTACAGGTAGGTACCTACCTACATTTAAACTAATTCACAAAGATAAAGTTTGAAAATATATTATATCAAAAATACACGATTTTTCCAATCAATCAATCAATATCTACCTATAACTACAAATAATAAGGTATTAATTTTTTATTGAAATTAATAAAATAACCTATAAGTAGCTAAGTACCTACTTTACGTAGTTTTTTTCTTTTCTTTGAAGTGTATTGACCGATCGGTGCGCTGAACGCACAGTGACCTCAAAAGGTGCAATATTGACGTGAAGAAAAAGGAAGCTGTGTATGAGATGTTAGTTATGATACAGTTATTTTAGTATCCTAAATGTATAGTTAACCGTTAAATTATAACAGTATCTACTGGAACACGACCACTCTCCTAATCCATCTCTATGAGTCAATCAGACCAGTGATAGATCTAGTTTATGTAACTTTTAAAAGTGAACTTTCTGATATGAACATTTTGGGTATTATTTTATTTATTTATTTATTTATTCTTCTTGCACAAAATAGTACAAATGGCGAACTTAATGCCTTGCGGCAGTCTCTGACGGTACTTTGATTACTTTTTAAAATAGCTTCAGAATCCCCGCAGGAAGTGTATCAAAATAAAAGTATCTCTCTCCTATTCCCAGATCTATAAATTATTCGTAACAATAAAGTTGATTATTTTTATGATCTACCCCGAGATTATTTTGAGCATTTCTCGCTATTCCTCGTCGTTTCGGATTTGACCATCCACGGCCGCCATCTTGAAAAATGAAGTAAACCCATAAACGTACAGGTATATATGGACATAGATAAGCAATAGTGTGTTAACCCACACTGGAGAAATTTTGATTAAATTAAAGTTTTAAAATTATAGCGCCATTTTGTGTCTAATTGTATATGTTCAATATTTAGTTACATATTTAAACAATGTAATAAGGTAAACACATAATTAAAAAACGTTCTCTAACTCTCAATAAATCGTTCTGAATCAATAACTTCATTTTGTGGGTTAACATGTTATTGCTTATCTGCGTCCATATTACATTCATATTAATTCCATTTTACTCTCATGTGATCCAAGATTCCTTCTTTATTTTTAAGTTAAATCAAACGTGAGGAAAAAAAATTGCAACATAATAAAGTGGTCTTTAGGAATTTAGTTACAAACATTAATTAATAAGTGTACGTAATAATTAATTATTATCAGGTATCCTTCAATGTCATGAGAACAACTACTGTGTGTATTATTTATAAGTTCATGGGTCAAGGAAGTGATGAACTTATCAGCAACAATTGAATTTGAATATAATTCCTAATTGAATAGAATAACGTAGAAAAGTATTTTTCTTTCACGCGGTTTTATTTGCCTTAAACCCAACTTATAAGGGTTAAATTCCAAAAAATCCTTAAATAATATAGTTTTTTAAAGACCCCAGATAGTAATCTCCAATTACTCTGTGACTAAAAAATTAACGGCAAATAGTAGGTAGGTACTTCCATAACAACTTCCCTTTTAGAATCCCTTAGGAGATGATTTCCAAAATCCTTTGTCGAATATATCTATATTTTAGACGAAATTCTTGCGCAAAATTCTGCTATTCTAGAGACAATCAAGTTAATTAAGAGTCAAAGCAAGTTATATTTATAAACGAGTTATTTAGGTTCTTGATAACATTTAAAGAGCAAATTGTTTATTTGTCTGCAGAGAACAATCCCGGATACTTTTTAATTGACACTTGTATCCAGGAACAAAGAGCGCCTGAAACAGCGATTTATATATAGGTACGTATACGTAGTTTAGGTCTGGATATACCAAGACTACCTACAACAACTGGACATAGATAAGCAATAGTATGTTAACCCACACTGGAGAAATTTTGAGTAAATTAAAGTTTTTAAATTATAGCGCCATTTTGTTTCAACATTTTTATGTTCAATATTTAGTTACATATTTAAACAATGTAATAAGCTAAACACATAATTAAAAAACGTTCTCTAACTCTCAATAAATCGTACTGAATCAATAACTTCGTTTTGCGGGTTAACATGTTATTGCTTATCTGCATCCAACTGTTAAATCTTTTTATTGGGATAAAAGTACCTTTCTTCTTGATCATCTTTACATGGTAGAAAATGAAGTCACTTCCGCTGCGTTCGCGATAAACTCAAAAACTACTGAACGGATTTTCATGTGGTTTCCACCACCAATAGATAGAGTGATCATTCATGAGGATAAGGTTTATATCTATAGTTTATCCTGGAATCCCCGCGGGAACTCCGAAATTACCGCGTGAAACTGCGGGGGACAACTAGTTGTCTTATAAAAAGGTAGGTAAGGTACTTTTAATCCCAATAAAAAGATATCCCGAGGAAATTTCGAAAATGACGCGGTGTGAGCTGCCATTAGAAGACATAAACAAGTTCTGCATTTATTATGTTCCGATATTGTTTACTTGTTAGTAGGTAATAGGTAGGAAGGTATATTCCAAAATACGTAAACGCGTCCCCCGTTTCGTAGCTATTTGAGAATTCATATATTCGTAGCAGGAAGAAGAAACTGTTTAAAAATACCATATTATCTTACAACCTGTTTCGCACATTATGACCCATTACCTATTCAAATTATACAATAACAATATTACCTACCAATTTGCGAGTGTCGGCTTCTTGAATTAATAATACGGTCAGAACAAAGCACGTATATGTATGATTCGGTGAGTGTAAAATATATTTAATAGAAATAGGAAATAATGTAGGTACCTAATCAAATTTATAGTATATCGTACCTAAGTTTATGACGTTTTGAATGTTTTGAGAATATAGTAGAAAATTTTAAGTAAGTACGTAGGTAAGTTATTGATAGGCGATAGTTATTAATAATATGACGTTAATAAGTCACTTCGCCGTAGTACAGTTTTTACTATAGTACGGGGAGTGGCTGTCTTTTTTGTTTTTGTGTAAATAAACTATTATTATTATTATTATTATTCATTTATTGTTCTTAAATTTAGGATTTTTATTATTAAAATGGGTTTTCATTAAAAAAAATATAATTTATTAAATACTAAATCCATCTAAATTACATCATTCAAATTAATTTAGATGGGTTCATTAATAAAAATCAACAATAAAAAAATTATTTTATTGTTACATCTGTCTTATTTATTGGGTGCTAAGATTCTAAGATACGGATCACCCACTCATACTCTTATCATTTCATTGCAATTTGCAATCGAAATGGTAAGTTGTTATAAAATAATGATTGTCAAATATTTTGTGTAAGCGTAAAAAAATCACGTTTTGCTTTTACGCGATTTTACTACCTATGTATTATTAAATCCAGTCTAGCTGTTTACGAAGTGGGCCGCATGTCTCCCATACGAAGCACAACAAAGAATGGGCGCGTACAACAAGCTGTGTGCGTGAACTGTAAGGTGATGGTGATGAAAAGTCAAGCCCCATAAAAATGTCGAATAGGTATGTTGACTACTATTGAAAATCAAAATTCTAATTAGTCCGTCAGTTAGAAAATAAAAAAAACAATAGACACGTATATTTTGCTTTTTCAAATAAATTAAAATATACAGAGATAAAGCGCATTAAAGTTTAGGATGAGTGGGTCGTGACGTCACTAACCACAAAACCGCCATACAAACTGTCAGAATAGTGACGTCACGCGAAATTTCAACTCAATATATCGCCGTTATTTTTTGATTATGTAAAAAAAGAAAAAATACGTGTCCAATATTTTTTAATTATCTACAAGACGAACTAAAAAATAAAAATTAGTCAACATGCCCATTGACATAATGTAGGTAGGTATTCTATGTCTAATAATTAACAAAACTTCTAGTTCCTAAGAAATATCTAATATATCTAATATTATTATTATTATTTATTTATTCATTCATTTTTACAAAGCAAATAATTTACAAAATAGTGTGAATAAAAAGAAAAACATACATAATAATTATTTATGTATACCTAACCATATAACTTACGAAATTCCGCACACTTGTTAATGTAATAAATACGATGTGCAATTCAAACAATATTACACCGGGTTCCGCTGTTTGAAGAGATAATAATAATAAATACGTTGACTAAATCGATTTAAAAATAAATTTGTGATTAGGCAGCCTAAATAGTGTTTTATTTACTTAAAAGCACAGATTGAACACTTTACTCGTAACAAAAGTAGACATGATACAGGAATGCTCTAATCTACGTGTCAGTAAGTTATTTTTTTTAAAGTAATATCAATTACCGGTTCCATGCTCCTCCAACACCGCATATACTCGGCGACACGATCTCCGAAGCCCGGTGCGAATCTTCCGGGGTCGATCGCAGCGAAACATTGGCCCAAGTTCGGAGCACCCGCCGTGGAGTTCAGGGACCATCCCCGAACTTGATGAGACGCGTTCGATCCTAGATTTAGACACGGAAAGAGTAAAGCCGGGAATACACATGTATATAAGCTACTTGCACATGCCAGCTACTTTCATGTATATACACTAACTGGCATGCCTGTATCTGCCATGCAAGTAGTTAGCACAACATTTGATTTTCTGGCAGTTACTGGCATGCAACGTGAGGAAAGGGGCGCGGGGGGCTACGAAACTGGCATGTATACAGGCACGCAAGGATGCAAATTGCATGTAAGTTTTACTTGCAAATCTATACGCGTTGCGCCAGTAACTTGTACATGCCGCTAACTAGCATGCACGCTACTGCAGTCCTGTTTTACCGGAAGTCTATTCCCGCCTTGAGACAAACGATTATAATATGTGGGCGTCCAAGCAAAAAGTACCAGTAGCGGGGTATTGAGTTTTTATCAGACATTTGAATTTTAAATTCTGAAAAAGCTTGATTTGAGAAAAATCATTATAAAAGTTTGAGTAAAAAATTCACACTTCTACCTATTTGTTTGTTACATAGATTTTTTTTATATACTTGTAGATTAAGATAATAAATGAAATTGTAGAAAATTGAGTATTTATTAATAATAGTCAATTAAAATCGCAGATGCTATTTCGTTCACCCATACTCTACAAAACTTCATATATCGGAAACTAAATGCCGAGAACTGGTACCTACTTTTGCTGGGACGCCCACATACAAGCAACTTTTAAGATTACGATCTATGCAGATGTTTCTACTTCCTTTTAACAACATTTTAGACAACGTAAAACGTTTTAAGCAAGTTCCTTGGTCTCACCTTCGATTGGACATGATTGCTCGAACTTAATACAGTTCATTGCATTCAAGTACCTATAGTGTAATCGTATATTTAATATAACTGGACACTGGTTGCATACTCACATGCAAAACAACTTTTGAAATGTCAAGTACCTTTCTTGTTAGTGTAAAAAAGGACCTTGTAAAATTATGCACGAGAGATGGCTCGCAACCGAACCTGTTCTTGTTGAATTCGAAGGAAATAATTTAACTCAAATGGTCAATATAGCTACAGTTATCTCGAATGTTTCTTCATCGAGGTTAATCACGAAATCTATCATTCTATCATACTATAGGTATATATTTTTGGTAGAAATGGGCATGATGACAAGGTATCAAAATCAAAATTCTAATTAGTCCGTCAGTTAGATTGTAAAAAATTACGTATTTTTGACGTATTTTTGCTTTTTCGAATTATTGAAAAAATACTTAGATAAAACGCAACAAGTTTAGGAGTGGGCGGTCGCATAAAGTATAAAGTATAAAGTGTGTGTACCTAGGCGTGACGTCACACGGAATTTCAGCTTAATGTATCGCTGTTATTTTTTGATTAGGTACATTTTGATTATATAAAAAGGAAAAATACGTGTCTAATAATTCTTATTAGGTATTCTACAAGATGGACTAACAATTCAAATTTGGCCATCATGTCCATTAAGTACATATATACAAAATTTATCACCTGAAAGACCACTGCAGAACATTTCAACCATGGTGCTGAGGGCATAGCCTTTGTAGCCACTAGTTTGCTCGAAGCCACCCAAAGGCATCAGACGACCAGTTGCAAATGCCTGTCAGAAAACCTTACTATTATATAGGTATAAATGCAAATGTGAGTTTGTTTGTTTGTTACGCTTTCACGCTATGCTCAGCCAATCATCATGAAATATTATACCTATACACGTTACAACCTTAGGCAGAACAGCTACCTAGTAAAGAAGAAGAAATTATAATATCATAAAAATAATGCCTGCAGTTGTTCTACTGACCACTGATTTTAGTACCTATTCATATCCTTTTTTTGTTAATACATACATATATCAGGGCTAAACATTAATGTTCATCATATAAATGATTTTTATATCTATTTCTTATTCTATTTATTTCGGAAAACTTACAGCTTACTTTATATTTGGATCGTTATTTAAGTCATAGGGGAAGTACGTACAAAATGACATATAGTTTTGTTTTTAGGTAATAACTCTTTATTGATAAATCACAGTACATTCATATTGTACACCAGTAATCTTTGGTTTTATACCTTTCAATCCTAAAAGATGTTTAAAACATAAACAAACTAGAAAAACAAATAATTTAAATTTTACTGAGATCAACAAAATCCGTTTGTTCCAAAGCGTATGGACAAAATGGCATACCACATATGGACTAAATGACATACATGACAAAAGTATAAAAATCAAAGGCAAAGCTCGCAAATAAACCGCTTGGTTCGTTTAGAAACGTCCGCGCAAGAGGTGTGGGCCCAATGCGAACATTTTAAACACCGCAACTTTTATTTGGTCTGAGACCGCAACCAGTCTTCTCCAGGTTTTGATGGGGAAAAAAGATCATTGCAATATATGCAAGCGCAATCCTCTTCGTCATCTTGAGCGTTGCTTGGCCAATTTTCTTCTTCGCTGTCTTCTTAGAATACGGTTTTAGTACCTCAATGTTTCGTCTTCTCTTCTCTGAAGGAACTTTAGGCTCATTTTTATACATACATACCTATGTCATTTTGTCCTTTACCTATGTATGTCATTTTGGCCATATAGCGTTATAAAAATTAAAAATTCAACAATAAATGCAAAATGAATATTATTCACGGAAAAAACTATTCAAATACAACAATAAGTACTTAAGGGATGCAATAAATGTATACGCAAGGTAAAACCATGAGAAATATAATATTAATATAAAAAACTCCCTGCAGTTGAAAAAAAACTCGTAACTTACCAATGTTTGTCGTCGGCCATGAGACCCGAACGAAAGACTGGCGCAAGTTCACATTTTGACAGGTTGGTATGAGCGGGGAATGTCACGTGATTTAGTTGTCTATAGCGGGCCAGAAGCGGCAGAATTGGAAATATGATGCCTGTGTCATTTTGTCCGTGTATGTCATTTTGTACGTACTTCCCTTAATAGCATTTAAGTTTTCATACCTATACAGAAAATATACGTATAAGTGGTGATGTTTAATGAGGAAATGATGAGGAGATCGAACCCGCGACATGCGGTGCAGCAGTCGGGTTCCCTAACCACTACACCAATGTATGTAAAGTGAATATAAGTAAAATAAATATGTATAAGCAAATAGATTTACAAGTATACCCATCTGAAAGTTAATAAGTCAAGTAAAAGTAAGAGTTACTGCAAAAGCTTACCAATTCAGAATCAGTGGTTGGTTGACCATCAGGTCCTAGAGCCCATCCCTCAGGGATGGATTCACCTTTGTGTATTTGTACCTCGATCTTTAATTAGAAACAATAAAGAGTAAAAAAATCACAATCTGGTTTTATTTAATAAATTCAAATTTTTATAATATTTTCACCTTTCCCATTGCCACAGTAGTTGAAGCCATGTCTACAACAAGAGGGTCTCCATTCGTAGAAGGAGCCGTCATCGCTATAGGATTCGTTCCGAGAATACCCTGAAAGTTGTGGATAAAATGTTGTATAAAATTGGTACCTACATATAATATTTGAGACGTGACAACGTAGTGGTTATATACTCTTTGGACGTGACGACCTCACCTCTCATTGAGAGGGTAGAGGGTAACGTACAAAACCTCATACAAAACAAAATTAGGCATTATGCAGAGAAAAAACACAATGAAGAAACGGGTAGGTAATCACACGTATTCGTATTGAATCAAATCAAGCGTGTGAAGCGGTATCGCCCTGGACCATTACCATCAGGCATCAACACACCTTCAGCTATTAAAGAAAGTTTCCCGGTACTGGTCTACATATATCTACAGATACCTATTTATATGTTATCTTATCTTAATATATATAAATCACGTGTCACGTTGTTTGTCCGCGATGGACTCCGAAACTACTGAACGGATTTTGATAAAATTTTGTAACCATTTATAATATGGGCCAACTTAAAAGATAGGATAGTTTTTATCCCGGAATTCCCGCGGGAACTCCGGAATTAATGTGGGGAACAGCTACTGTCAGGGGTACAAAGAACTTTTTCCCCGCAATTACCGCGATAACTCCGAAATTACCGCGGATGAAATCGCGGGGACAGCTAGTATATTAGTATTATGAAACTTACACTTTTCCCTCTCGTTGGAACTAATAAAGGAGAAGAGTTTGTGAAGGCCAGGCCAATGAGTCCTTCACGTTCCGCTTTCAACGCCCAGTATCCCGCCATGCCAAAGTGATTGCAGTCTGTACACAATTAACAATAGGTAGGTACTAAGTATTTACATTTTACGTACCTACTCGTACCCATCTATGGTATAGATATAGCAGGTTGGTTGAGGTTTCGGGCGAGCAAATATTGTGGTATGATGGTATTTGCATGCGCAAACTTTTAAGAGCCCTGCTTGTTCAGTGATGAACCAATTTTCATTTATATCTCTACTTCATCTAAAAGAAAAGTTTTTATGTTCGTTTGTAAGAACTACTTAAGCGATTTTAAAAATCCTTTTCACTCATAGAAAGCAGCAAGAACTCAGTATTTGCGAGTAGAAAAAATACTTCTTATTCCGGACCGGACTCCGGAGTAATAGAAAGCATCAGCTGATTCAGTACCTACCCAAAAGTATTTTTATTCTGGAACAAACAGTTACTGAAGAAAGGTAGCGATGATAGCTCAGTGGTTGGTGAGTTCGGAGCTTCGGATCAAACGCCGCAAGGTTCAAACCCTAAAAATGAGCTTGAGCTGTCAGTGAAGGAAACCATTGTGAGGGAACCATAGCATGGACGTAGAGCACTTTCCAGTGCCCGACTGGCCTAACAGTGTGCTTCGATCCCCAATCCCATTCCAAGTCGGCAACGCACCTGCATGCCTTACGATGTTGCAGATTCCCATGGGCGGCGGTAATCACTTACCATCAGGTGTGCCACCTGCCTGCCCGCATGACATTAAAAAAGGATTCCTAAATTCAAGGCTGTAGAACTGCGGAGAACAGCTTTTGGATACATTCTTAGGTAGGTACAAGTAATTAGGCTTCTCACTTAGATGTATCTATAGGATATCTCAATAGGGATCCCGAGGTCCCTTAATGTTAAATTATGTAATTTTATAATGCTGCAGCTTTTTTATTTCTTATCTCGAAACAGCCATCGCAATTAACAAAACCAAGCCTTCATGGGAAAAAGTGCTTGAGACGCATGACTGAAGCGGCTAGAATCGAGCGGCTCTAGTGGGTCTGATGAATGCTGACAGCCTACCTGATTGCAATTTGTAATTACGAGTCACCGCCGCCTAACCTAAATTGGAAAATACAAAAAAAAAACTGTGAAAGTAGGTAAGTTAATTAATATATTTTCCAGCTAGAGTACGTATAACCTATATATAAAAATAAATTACATCAGGAAGTGAGTAGGTACCTACCTACCTAAATGTTCACTGATATCGACAAGCTTATGCATGCTGTGGTCATCTATAAATATACCCATACCTACATATTATCTAGTAATGTCTAGTAACCTAATCTGTTCGTCCTTATTTTTTATTAAAAATCAGTGTAAAGTCTCAACGACCCGAAAATATTTCGTCCCAAGACTTTTTAAAATCATCCAATTACCTACAACTTAGTAACCTAAAATAATTGACATGATGTTATACCTATTTTACCTTGAACTTGCACCTATTTTTGGTTTACAGAGTCGTAATTTATATTGACCTAAAAATTGAGTTTTACGAGGATATTATATCCATCAAATATCAATTTTATTGATGCTACTAAATTAATTTTAGTTATAAATAAAGAAATTCCAAACGTAACATAATCTACCGTACAGTGTCATCTAACGGCGAGTAGCAAGACGAAATTAAACCTAACCTATTATCCAATTAAATAAATGACGTAGTTGACAGATGGCGTTGTAATCAAAAGTGAACTTAAAAAGCAATAAACTCTTCGTTAGGTAACCTGTTTTTAACTGTCTTCCAAAGAAGACAGGTTCCTGGTAGTTATTTTTGTTTAATGATTTATTTTTTTAAACTCCATGACCCCTTTTTTCCTAAAATTATAATATTAAAGTAGGTATAATAATTTGTTTAATAAGTACGTACTCTTAGCTGACACCCATCCAACACCGGACTCCTTCGCCTTCCGTATTGCAACATCCATGCAGAAGTTACCAACAGTTGCGCCCAACGCATCACGACCGTCAACCCACGCCGTAGCCACTGACTCCTTCAAGATCACAGGTCTTGCATTAGGGTTCGCCGCTCCCGACTTGATGTCGTTTACGTAAAACTCTGTGGAATCATCAAACCGGATGGTCCATTCGCTTTAAAAAGCATAAAATTTGGTAGGTGCTGTAAACACGTGACGTGACGATATTAAATTGTTGGTCATAATATTGAGAAATGCTACTATTGTCGGTCGTTAGACAATTTTCATGTCTGAATCTATATCCAGACCACAATAATGCTATAATCCTAATTCCTAGCTTAAGGACGTTGCCATTCTCACAACGTCTTTAGAATGCATTGTATGTCTATTTACCTACACTCGGCCACGACAATCACGTTCCAATCAGATATTTTCGAACCAACCGTTAAGGTCGAAAATGACCACTTTCCTAAAATGTCCACTTTCCTAAAACGTCCACTTTCCTATTTTAGGAAAAGTGGTCATTTTGACCACTTTTTATAAAGTACATAATATACATACCTACATTAAATGGACGTTTGCCAGGGGAAATAAACTTCTATAGTATAAATAATAATATTATTACTAATACTTGTACAATGGGTAGTTTCTAAGGTGAATTTTAGCGACGCACTTCTTACGAAATCATACGCTTTCTTCTGTCGATCTGCTGTTATAATATTTTTTTCTCTGATGCTCTGGTTTAAACATTTAGGTATAGGTTAAAACATAGTGAGTTCCTCACCAAGTCGGTTTAAGCCATGACTAAAATGACCCGTTATATCCGCATGGAGTAGCAAGGAGGCGTGTGCTTTAGCCTCCTCAACGGGGGCGCCTATAGCAACCAGGCTCTCTTCCATGAACCTTCGGACTTCTTCCAACGCAACCTCAGGCATGTCTGCTGTTCACTGCTTTTGGAAATAGAATAGTTATAATTTATGAGATAAATAGGTGGTACCTACTTACCTATATTTTTTTGTAACATGTAGGGGCAACTTGTAGTAACTTGTATATTATGCTCTAATTAATTTTTATAATACTACCTACTAGCTGTTTCCCGCGGTTTCACTCTCAGTATCTTCGTAGTTTCCACTTAAACTACAGGGTAAAAAGAGTACGTACCTTATACGCCCTTTTCTGTACTCCAGTGATCGGTTGAGTAGTTAAGGCGTGAAAAGATAACAGGCAGACAGACATACACAGAGTTACTTTCGCATTTGTAATATTATTATACCATAGTATGGACTTCTTTAGATGACGTGTATAGTAAATAAATATGTATAGAAGTTAGAACAACTAAAACCTATATAAAACAACTAAATTACAAAAGATATTAATGAATGCTTAATTTGTGAATTAATAACACAAACATAACATAAAAAAATATATCAAGTAAGTACAATATTCTTACACTTCATTAAATACCTATCTATTGTAGAATTCCAATCACATCGAAACTATTTTAAAATAAAAATTAACCTAATTTCAATTAAGCATTATTTAGTAATTTACCCACCGTTATCTCGTCACAGAATTTAGTGGTAGGAAGGCTTATTTCAGCACACACGGTAAAACTCTATTTACTTATTTCTACTGTTTCTCATTCAAGATCAAATGCGTTCAGAGAGAACTTAGAACTGATATCTTAGCGCGTAATCGCGTTGTGAACTTATGATGACCGAACAAAGTAGGCAAGTAGGTACAATGAAATACTTACACCTCGAGACAAGGTCAGGGAAAATATTTATACAAAGTTAATTTATTGTTTATACAACGAAATTATTCTGAAGTAGATATTATTACAGTTGGGCGTAGGTACCTGTAATTTTTCATACAAAAAGCGATAACGTAACGAAAAAAAGAATTTTGCAAATCCGTCTATACAGGAATATTATTTAAGCAATGCGCAAAAAAATTTTGGTGATTCAGTATCAGTAATATAACACATTTCCATTATTTGTTCAAAACTTTTTTATATTTTTTTATCCGGATTTAAATTAGTAAAATATGGACACTATCTAGTATCTATTCGTAATAATATCAATGGGCGCGCGCGCCGTGCGGCGTACGCGGGGGTGTTGCAGCGGGGGTGAACGACCTCGATCAGCTGTCGGTAACCCACGTAAATACCTAGCCGAATGAGCGCTTCGCGCGCAGCGGTGGCGGCGGCGAATAGACTAGCCAATAAATCAATGGCAAATAAACAAATAAAAATTATAAATCTTTCGTTCACGATAACTTTAATTTTTTGTACTAAGCCTTATCAAAATAAAAAAGGTGTTTATTAAAACTCCTTTAAGTTTAATTTGTAAAAGTTTGCGCTCTGAATAAAAAATATTCCTGTGTTATGCAACACACGGAGTTGTGAAACATTAAAATTCATTAAAATTTAAAACCTATAACTAGTAAGTATCTCGAAATGCACAAATCGACAAACAGGCAAAATCTACAAAATCAATATTGAAGTTGTACAAGCATGACAAGTCTACACTTGATGACTGATGATAGGTTTGTATTATACTCGAAGAATAAGGAAAGAAAGAATGAATATAATACAGAAAAAGAAAAAGCAAATGCTAAACTGGTTGCCATTTTGTTGGGGCACGTTTAATTATTTTTTGTCATTGGTCTACGAAGTCTTTTTAAATAAAAATGAATGTTTGTATGTCGGTCCTCTATGCATTTCGAAACTATTGGTCCGATTATGATGAAACTTTGGCGGGTTGTTCTGTCTGCGTCCGCAGAGGTTTGATCCCAAAACTCACGCGGGTAAAACCGCCAGGCACAGCTAGTTACTTTGTACCTATTTGTTTGATTTGCAGTTAAAGAATAAAAATGATTTAATTTTAAATGATGAAGACTGAATGAAAACAAGCTAATTTAGTGCACTCGGGTCGCACTCAATGAAGACACTAATGTTACTGATATAATATAATTACGGATGTAGCTGGTAATTTGTGAAATTCTTCCGTTTAAAAACGGTCGCGACTTTTTGTAAGTGCCGTGGATGGAAATGCGTTTTAGTAGGTGGCTCGCACTTCTGCTAATGCAGCCCACGCCTTGTTTAACTTGGGGGTCTCGTCTAACCGAAGATTCAGCCTGTTTTTAGTCAATGAATAAACAAGACATCGCCCGTGGGTTGCCGGACCATTCGGAAATGGTATCACAAGTTCAAATTACAATGTGATCACTGTTTTAACCTACCCTAAGTTAACCTAGCGTGTCAATGCGCTCCTATATTTATACATATAGGTACAATACAGAACCGAAAGCATTTTTAAACTAAAGAATTATTTTGTTGAAGGACCCAGTCGGTCTCGGTACGGACCACGGAAAAATAAATTGGCAATGGACTACCAGTACCAGGACCAAGGGCAACGAACCAATTTATCTGACTGACGAGGTCGTTTTTAAACGGACATAAAATACTATTTGCCGATCACATTTGTACAAAATATAACCGGTAGGTAACGCGGTTATAGCGTAATTCATGGCCAGTTTCACAGTACGTCCGCATAACGAAGCAGACCGCACGTATCCATGACACAAAATAAATTGATAACATATTTTTAGTGAGTTAAATGATAGCATAATTTTGTTTTTCTTCGATCAAACACTCGGTAAGTCTGTCATGAAAATTATAACTGTGTAGATAACTCGGAGTGTCGTGTCTGACACGTATTAATACTATTAATAGAGTACAATATACTATAACTTGCAGTTGTTTGCCATCGCTCAAGGTTAGCGCTTCATCTTTGACGATAATAATAAATATTGTTGTGCCGTTGTCATATTAAAATTAGCCAAAGACTTCCGCGGGTTATTTCACAAAATTATATATATTACTAGCTGCGCCCCGCGGTTTCACCCGCGTGAGTTTCGGAATTCCCGCAGGAACTCCCTTTAGGGGGATGAAAAATAGATGTTGTCCGATTCTCAGACATACTGAATATGCATACAAAATTTCATAAAAATCGGTCAAGCCGTTTCGGAGGAGTATGGGAACGAACATTGTGACACGAGAATTTTATATATTAGATTAAACCATATTATAATATGGTTATTATTTGTATTTACTATATTGTAACATAAATTGTGAACTAGAGTTCACAATATATTATTCTTTAATGATCTTTCCTCGTCGTCAAGCAGGGGGTACCTACCAAGTCGTAACCTCATCAATGTTAAGAAAAAGTTTCTTTAGGTTCTTTTCAACTTATTTTTCTCCATTTACAATCTACAATTTGCGATGGGTCTTAGTAGAAGCAATGGAATCCCAGACACCACACAATGACCTGAAATGTAAACACAACCACACAGGGACATACGTACCATAGAGTAACTTATATATACGTACCTACTACAACACTAACCGCCGCACGCAGAGTCGATTTAATGGTTACTTAAGGGATTGTAAGTATGGATTAAAAAAAATCACTCTTAATCCAATGTTAATTGGATTACCGTGTTTTGCGTTTGCATTACATTTGCGGTCGAATCGCGTTTCGTGATTTCTAGATTGAAATCATGCCGTACCTAAGAGCACAGATAATATATATAATACTATCCATAGTTAGTAACCACTCGCTGCAAACTTTAAGAATGCAGTCTTACTTCAAAATTTATTTCATTAGAATTTCAACTTTATGTCTTGTAAATAGGATCGAAATTTAAATTGACCTTTCCATGTAAGATGTTTTGACTGTTTTTAACAGTTTCGACTTTTTTATCGATAAAAGAGGTAATGCTTCAGAAATAGGTCCCTATCTATAACAAAAAAGGCACTTAGGTATATCAAACGCATACAAATATATGTTTTGTTTTACTTAACATACGCCATTTTGGGTGTTGATATCGCTTAAAATTAAAATGTTTTTACAGCGATAAAAATAATGAGCCTCGTGATCATAAACGCAATTGTACAAATGAAATGACCAAAGCTATAAACAAGAGGGTATGTTTTTGTGTTTATATGGTATACATACCTAATAGCCCATTATACTGATAACACTAATCACACAAACACTTTGTCTACTGTCCCCGATCCTAATATCGCAAACAAAACAATGCACTTTCACATTTTTAAGCGATTCTGAAGAAGGAAGGTGCTTTGTCTATGTTTTATTTGTATTTATCTTAGATATATCGTAAGGTGGAAAAGCAAAGCGGGAGGGCAAAGAATCATCACACTTCTATATCTTATTGTACTTTCACATGTTTTTACAGTAAATAACTTTTATTTTTTTCGTTTCTTTGAACTGTTTTTTGTTCCTACTATTTCAGTTGAAGCAGTCATGGGTAAGGTGGCGACAGCGGACGTGATGAGATTCGTGACGGAGTGCCTGAAGGCGGTGGGCACCGCTGCGAAGGCTGCCGAGCAGCAAGCCCAGCTACTCGTGCAGGCTGACAAGATGGGACATTACAGCCATGGATTGAACAGGCTCGGTAAGTCATAAAAACGACCCACGCAGTAAGTCACCATGCCAACCCGATAATCAAAACGCACCGCTGGGGGTTGACTTGTGTGATGAACACAAGGTTCCACTGGGCGTGTTTAAATTGTATATCTATCTATAAGTACTATAATATAATATTTAATAATACGTAGTAGGTATACCACGTGTTTCTTGGTTTCCACGACACGAACTTATAACTTGGTGTGGTATCAAGTAGATCTGTGTTTTGTGAAATGATCACCTATTGTTATAAAGTGCACTTTCGGGGAAGGGCACATTCGAGGAATAGCCGGCCTCGGTATCTCGACATTCTAAAAAGTGGATATTCAGGGATTGAACGTAAAGGGTAAAACTGAGTGAACATTTCGGTAACAGGACCTATAAGGGTGGCGCGGGCGCCACAGCCACGGCGGTGATGCAAGCGAAGGGGTAATGCGCCTGAATGAGATCATTGCCCTCATTCGTTACAACTATTAACACCATTACCTATTCATTGCGAAGTTCTATATAATAAAGTTCTAAAACAAAGACATACAGACAGGGTCACTTTCGCATTTATAATAATATTAATAGGTTTGGATTTTAGTATGTTCATACATTTATTTAATAAATAACTAACTGCACAGTAAGTACAAATGGCGAACTTAATGCCTTGCGGCATTATGACAAAGATTTTCAAAAGTTTGAACAATGAGTGTGAGAAACGTACCTAATTAAAAGTAATCTAGAGTATACGGATGATATAGTTATATTTAGAGACACACACATACATACCTATTATACATTTAGGTACATATGTACTTATGAAACCTGTATGTCAGGTCAAATTATTATTAATGCTACTTCCATATAGCAATTTAGTGTCCACTTTATATTTACAGCGACAGCAGTTACATCATTCCTATTTGTATTTATGGAATAAACTCGATTAGATCACGGGTAACAAACGGATACAATTAGGCTACGTTACAAATTCACCGATCTCGTGGTTTCGGTGGAAAAGAAATGGGGATGTCCTGCGCACTTTGATTTTATGATAATACAATGTTTCCGAACTAAGTTAATTGAAAGTTCATTTTCGTAAACATCTAGAACTGTACGTGAATGACATCCTGACCGGTGCCTGCACTCCTAACAGCGAGCCTCGGGTGCTGAAGGAAAGCGCGGCCACTGCGTGGGTCGATGCCAACAACGTGCTGGGCGCCACGGCCAGCCACTTCGCCATGGACATAGCTATCAGGAAAGCTAAACAGACCGGAGTGGGCTGGGTGACGGTTAAGGGTCAGTTATTATTTTACTGCCAACCTTACTATAGAGGATATGAGGCCAAATGATGGAGGGTATTGAATTGTTTGAAGTGTTATCAGAATTAGATTCAAATCTCAAATATCTAAAAAAATAAACATACTTAATGTAAAGTTCGGCAAAACTAATTATTCAAAAAATCATGATTACGTATATTTAGCACATTACGGCCCAAGGCCCAACTACAGCCGGCGGCGGTCATGTAAGTGGTTCATGAAGAAAGTTTGCCCACCAGTCACCACTCGCTAGTGGGTCATTAAACGCCATTTTCCTTTCCCGACTGTTAGAGAAATAAGATATTTCGGCATTGTTTATGATTATTTATTAATAAGCAAGTTGAGCAAATTTAACAATTTAGCAATTTGCATTAAACTTAAAAACGAATATTTCAATCACTGTGTTTCATTAATTAGTAGGTACTTCAGACATCTTGTATAACAACAAGTAATGAGTTGATAGATAAGTAGAGGGCGTCATTGCTTTTTAATTGAATGACACCAAAACGAGCTTTGACACTTTTGCCACTCATCTCTGGAGGTGATGCCATGCTAAAGTGTCGCGCATCTACAACACCGACAAATCAAATGTTAGGGTAATTCAGTCGCATAAATCCACGTTTTTTGTTAAGGTACCTATTCTCTGTGTCTTCACTTAACAGTGTTCTTTTTGTACTTATATATTTTTATTTACTATGGAAATATATATTCGAAAAAATGCTCTAGACAGAACTGAAGAACTATAATTTTGTGTTCTAGGTTCGAACCACTTTGGGATTGCCGGATTCTGGGCGCAGAAGGCCGCAGACCAGGGCCTCATCGGCATGGCCTACACCAACACCTCACCACTGATGGCGCCTACTAGGAGTAAGCAGGTAATTTGTTAATTACCAATTTCATCTGTTCTATATAACATGTGGTAAAATTAACTGCAAATATTTACAGGGCTGAAAGTATACGTTATAACAAACAGGATATACGAAAAAATAATATTATAAGTTCGGTAGTTTTCAGAATATGAGGAAAATAAATACATTGAAAAAAATCATTATAATTACATTCACAAGGTACGCAATACACTTAGCATACACGTATACAAGGCACGCGCCACGCACATAGCGAGCGATGAATCAGCTGTTCAGCTTGATCGAGGTCATTGAACTTATGATACCGGCGCGCGGTGATTTGTGTGTATGTGTAAAGCGATTGAGCGGTGAGCACCTTCACAGGTTGTTTTCTTTTTGATTGATTTATATCGCCTTTTTTTAAATGAACATGTTTATAACGGTGTATATTTTCAACCCTGTAAACAAAGACATTCTATATAATAAAGGAGGCCTGTGAATATTTGCAGCTAATTTTACCGCATGATATACATATACCTACACGTCCATGGTGCGATATATTCGAGCCCACGACTTACGTCAAAATAAAATATCCATGAAATGAAAAAAAGAGTATACACTAAATCACAGAGAAAATTTAAACAAAGAACATGGTTTTAAATGAGTGAATGATCTTTAAATTTAATTTGTCGGCTCATCTAATGACCTTCTATCAACCGTGCATCTGTAGGTAGGTAGTATAATATGTGTTCAATAATAGTACCTGCGTCTCGGTTCAGTAACATATACCTACATCAACCGATGTGTGTGACTGAGCGTGATGACGTGCTAACAACGTGTCACCTTCAAAGGTCGCAAGCGCATAATCGCATTCGACCTAAAGGCGTAAAGGACATTTCGTGACAGTCTTACCGCCGCACTCAGAGTCGACTTTAATGATTACTTAGTTAAGTATAGATTTTTAAAACAAAACTGCCGCAATCAGACAAGTTTAATAAATTAATGTTAATTGGCATTTAACTAATTAAGTTAAATCTCATTAAATGCCAATTAACATTAATTTACTGAACGTCTCTGATTGCGGCAGTTTTGTTTTAAAGATCTATACTGAACTAAGTAATCATTAAAGTCGACTCTGAGTGCGGCCGTTAGTTGGGTAGGATGTAATTGAAAATTGAATTGAAATGAAAAAGCCTTATTTGAAAAAACACAAAAATTACAACACAAGTATACAACAACTTATACAATAACAAATATGCAATGTCATGTTTATATAATTTGTCCGTTGACAAACTGCCGGCTTTTTTTTAATGCCGAGAACGGAAAATGCCGCTGTTTTGTGCATATTTGTGAGCCCCGGCGCGGCGTGACAGGTTATGTTTGAAATGTCACCACAACAGATTCAATGGAACCGTGTTATTAGCACAGAAAATGCTATTTCGACTCATGCGAGGACCAGACCAAGAGAGTTATTAAAAATCATTGCGTTTGGTCTATCCTATGTTTTATTTTAGAATTGAATAGAATAAACCATACAATAGACCATTTTACTCTAACACTACCCTAACATTTTGTCATGTTTTTATTTTTCAGTCGGCATTGGGCACGAATCCTATAGCAGTGGTGGCACCAGCATCAAACAATGACAGTCTCTACGTGGATATGGCTACAACAGCAGTCGCTGTAGGAAAAGTTGGTATACCTAACTAAAGGCTACATCTGATTATTTTTATACAAAGTAAACATTCCGACCTACGAGTAGGTACACACTACAGTTGCCATACCGGCCTATTTTCACTACTAAAAGTAATCCGATGCATTTTTATTTGCTAAGCAGTTTTGTCAAAACCGATAGATAGATAGACCATTTCTCTTGGTTGGTCGTAAGTACCTACCTACTAGTATCTAATTATATTATCTGTGACATAGTATTAAACACCAAAACATGAGTAGAGCACAGGTAGGTATAACTTGCTACCTATATTATTGACAGATTTTGTTTGTCAAACGACGCTGAAGTCCCCATCACTTCTATAAATCACGGCTCAACGGCAGGATCGATTTTTAAGCTAATCTATACGATCTAAAGTACCTATTGACTTGCATGATCTTTATTATTCCAGATAGAGATGCAGAGAAGAAAAGGTGAGCCTATACCAAGTGGCTGGGCGCAAGGGCCTGATGGTAAAGAAACTACAGATGCAGACTTGGTGAGTAAGAAAGAGCGCCATCTTTTGTTAAACTAATATTGCTACTTAACAAGAGATGGCGCGTTGCTTAAAGTTGCTTAAAGTGCCTATTAGCTACTAAACAACAGATGGCACTATATTAAGTTAAAATTTTGAAACGCGTCGAAACTGATTTGTCACGTATTATTATATTATTATTAAAGCCCTGTTTATTCCTTAATAAACTTACATAATTTGACATTGAATACAATTTCTATAATTTATTTTCACGTATAGAAAGACACTATTTTTTCCGTAATTTCACTACACGCACCACTGCAGGCAACATCGCCAACATACACTTTCCTTCCTTTTATCTATTTAGTGCCAGTAGTACCTATTCAAGTAAAATTAATTCTGCATTACAAATCACAATTGATTTTTTTTATTAAATTTTATAAAATCACGTTATTGTGCTATATGGAGAGACCACAGAACAGAAAATAACAGATAGAAGGGACATCAACTTAGTTTAATATGAAAACAGATGAAAACCTGTGTCGCCGGGTGATTTTCGCTCACAAAAGTAGGTATTCATCATTTTCATCATTCATTAACGTAAAGAAATGTATTAAACGCTTTATGGTTATGTTCACTGCTTTCAAAATTCACAGTTTTGGGAATATTGTGGTAAACAGCAAAATAAGTTATGGGCAAGTTTGATCATTTGCTCTAACTTCCTTTGCAACGGTGCCAGTCGCGGTGGCGCGCCTGCCCCGCCTACGTTATGTTCTCTCTAGTTAATTTATTTGCTACTTTTCTTGTCCGTCAGTTAGGGTGGTTCTTTTTTGTCCTTTGACTACGGAACCCTAAAAAGAAGCAGTAGGTAATGTGAGAAAATATCAATTGTTTGTATGAAAATATTTTTTGTCCCATAATTGTCCTCTTCCTTGAATTGGTTTTCTAACCTTTTGTCACCAGTCTTATTATTCTTTTGTTCCCAGGGCTTCAAGACAGCCTGCCTGATGCCTTTGGGTGGCGGTGAAATGACATCTGGCTACAAAGGATACGGCCTAGCTGCAATGGTGGAACTCTTCTGTGGAATAAGTTCTGGTACAAGCATTGTCACTCACAAATATAAATTAAGCGAAACATGCTTTCTCGATCTCCTCGCATGCAGTCATATACCTACTTATTTTCATTGTGTTTTCAGCATTCAATATTTTTCGACAAAGGCCCTAAAGGTACATCTTTCAGCAATTTTAACAATCACATGTTTGTCTCAGGTTCAAATTACGGTCATCACGTGCGTTCGTGGACTCACAGGGGCGAAGGAGGTCCAGCCAATATTGGGCACTGCTTCGTAGCTGTCAATCCTGAGTGCTTCGCTCCAGGCTTCGGTGACAGACTATCTGATTGTCTCACGCATTGGAGGCAATTGGAACCGGTGAGGACCCGTCGAGAAGTTTCCAATTTCGCGAATTTATAATTTTATACCACTTCACGTTCGCTGAGCTAGTAAATTCGATTTCAAGAAATGGAATATTGTATGCTTTAGGACATTATTTCCAATTTCAACATTCGGCAACTGTGAATGGTCCAACCGCAGCCACTCCAAGTAAGAACTAAGAAGCTGTTTCCCGGCGTTTTAGCCGCATGAATTTCGTGATAGGACTATTATATTTTTAAGGGGTGAAAAGATTTAAAATCGAGTGTATAGTTATCAATGGAATCTAGAATAATCAATGGAAATGAAATAGTGCATGGAAATTGTGTTATTTTTGCTACACGACACGAATTTTTTTTTTTTTTTACTTTATTCCTCTTTATTGCACTAAACTTTTCGGGAGGACGAACGCGAATATGCTTGAAGAAATTTTACACAAGTACATACATATAAAGGTCAGTTGGTTATAATTTTCTTTTTCATTATTGTTTCGCAGACGGACCCTGACTTACCAGTATTAGCTCCAGGAGACAAAGAGAAAATGTCGGCAAAAGAAACTGACAGTAAAGGCACAATTTCATACGTAACTCAACAAATAGAGGCTTGTGCCTCCCTAGCAGAAAGACTAAAAGTAAAGCCTATGAAAGTTTTATAGTGCAATAAATTTTGTAACAATTTATTAACTGGTTATTTTTTCGTCACACCTTCTTGGGTCTGTTTTGGTTTTTCATCTACGCCTAATCTTAAAGGTACGGACAGACGTGCTCAAAAAAAAGTATGCTCATAAGCTTGCTTAAAATTAGCATGCTCTGTTCCCCGCATTAATTCCGGAGTTCCCGCGGGAATTCCGGGATAAAAACTATCCTATCTTTTAAGTTGGACCATATTATAAATGGTTACAAAATTTTATCAAAATCCGTTCAGTAGTTTCGGAGTCCATCGCGGACAAACAACGTGACACGTGATTTATATGAAGATAAATATGTAGGTATAAACATTTGATGTCGTTAGATAGATATACTTACCTATTGAAGTTGTTACTAAGTATATAAACTATCCAAAATACGTACGTATAATATTTTGTTAAGATTACAAAGAGGTGAGTAGGTTATGTAAATCGCAACGGTAATAATCATCATTAATCATTACCTATTTCGATAGTAGGTAGCTATAGGTGCCTACGTGATATTTTGATATGGACAAAAACCTAAAACTTACCTACTTACCTACCATCGATTACGTAAGTAAAATTAGTTAGTTTAATAAGGGTTTAAATCCTTTAATTAAATTTTGCATACCTAGCATAGGTACGTTGTCAGGGGCATCAGGGGTTAGTTAGGGGTACAAAAACATAAAAGTTGGAATATTGGCAACTACCCATACTTAAACAAATATAGTACCTACCTGAATAAGTTATCTAAACTATAATAATACTAGCTATTCCCCGCAGTTTCACCCGCGTTAATTTCGGAGTTCCCACGGGAATTCCGGGACAAAAGTACCTACCCTGTATGTACTTATCTGTACCCCTGACAACGTGTGTGCACATGATGATCAGTTGAGCCGTTGAGGCATAAAAACGTTACAAAAAACAAACAAACTCACTTTCGCATTTATGATAAAAAGACTGTTCCATATGTGACGCGGGTGAAACCGCAGAGCACCAGCTAGTATTAATATGTATAGTAAAGTAAGTGACAAAAATACCATATTTATAACGGTGTTAATGGTAATCGCTTTGTCACGCCCGGATATTTTAGAGTACCTACCTAGGTACCGTTATGATCATTATTATACACCGGTTAACGGTTGTCGTTTCAATCGGTCTAATAATGTTAAATGTAGGTAGGTATAGTCATTACCTACCAACATAGTTGCGCTCTAAATACTGTCCATACTAACTTTTTTAATTATCTAGCAAAGTATTTGTAGATGGGTGATCAACGGTCAACCCGAATTAAACCCGGTGCTTGGGTTTAAACCTGATAAAAGCCCGTAAACGCCCAGTGCTTGGGTCTAAACCGTGTTGATTACCGGATTTAATATTAGGTGTCCCCAATATTGGTTTATATTTATTTTATTTTGATCTAGGCATATTTTATAAATGTTGATACATTTTAAAGTATTAAAACTTTGTTAAATATATAAATAACACACACAATAAGGTGTTGTGCCTTGCTAGCTAAAACAAAGTTCGCAAGTGTGGACCACAGATAAGATAATAACATAATACTGTGGGTCTGTAACTATACTCACAGTTCATGTTTAGGTCCCAACTCACACGGCGCGCCGCGTGAAAAATCTCGCCTTTACATTTTAGAGTTTTTTAGACAACGGGATAAAACAGGACTTATAGTTTTATGCCTGTATGTCACCATCATTTTATGCGAAAACTATTGCCTTAAAATGACTTTTATCCTTATATATCTACTATTACTAGCATAGTGGCACATCCCGCGGGTTCACCCGCATTAATTTGAGAAACAACCTATCTACTCAATAATATATTTTAAGTACATTACATCCCACTAAAAACATTTTCATGTAAAATGTTGCCTAGGCGAGTCAATATGACTCGCATTGTCAAAACTTATCAGATCTCATGTAGAGCCAAGCTTCTAACTCCACACGCCCTAACTTTACAAGGCCTAACACAAGCTTTACACAAGCTCTACACCTTAGTCAAAATATATATGTGGCTTGACAATTTTGCTACTCTGACATGGGTGAAAAATGTATCCACTGTTCATTATTTTTCTGTTATACAATAGTTCTTATGTAACGAAACGGCCAACCCACATAATATTTTGACTAAAGTGTAGAGAGAGTGAAGTTAGGCCTTGTAAAGTTAGGGCGTGTAGAGGAAGCTTGGCTCTACATGAGATCTGATAACTTTTTGATAGTGCAAGCCATTAGATCTCGTCTTGGCAACATTTTACATGAAAATGTTTTTGATGGGATTTCATTTCTTTTTGTAAGTCAAAATTGCGGTATCTAGTCTCATACAAATTTCCACCCTCCCCTTGTAAAGTATAAAAGTCACAAGTTTTATAATTTTTTGTTGTTTGTGTTAGTATTTAGTTAAGCTAGTATTAGTAAACTAGCTTACATATCATAAAATTTCAGCTTTCTAGGACATTAGGAAATACCTTAAGAATTTTGATGATCCTCCTTATATATTACTCTCTTTGTGATCATTAGTGAGTCAGTGACGAAATCAGGGTTTTTTAGATACCTATCAATAAAATCTAAAGTTTAAGAGCAATGCAATTAAAACTTTAAGTACTTAAATGTTACGAAGTCTGCTATCCCGAGAATTTTGTACTGCGTAGTCTGTGGATCATAATATAAAAAATGGCGCATCAGTTGATCATTGCTCTGTGCAATATACTGTCAAACCCATGTCAGTTGTCATAATAAGCTCAATTTTGATTGGATGAAGAGTTTGGCTTTTGCCCGTTCGCTAGGGGCGCGTTCCGTGGCTTCGCACGAATGCACTCGAACGCGCTCGAGCGCGCTCTGAACCCGTTCTGTGGCTTGGTGAAATTTTACTCTGACAGCTGTCAGAGTGTAGTTTCACCCGTTCCGTGGCTCAGAGTGCAACAACCAAACAACCATCTCCGAAGCAGGTTAATTTTTACTCTGACAGCTATGTATTGTTTATGAAGTGTCAAAGTTTGCGCCAAAAACCAGATTCGTCTAAAAAGAAATCAATCGGAGTTCTAACAAACAAAAGGGTGATGTCGTAGTCACAAAAAGTTTATAATTGGATGAAAAACAGTCTTATTTGCAATGTGAGTTGAGAGAAAACAAATGGCGCTTGAAATTTCAAATATTTTGAGGTTATAAAAACAACTCGATCGTTCTGTGGCTTGGTTGCAACTCAAACGAGTGAAATTTTAACCGAACAACGCACCCAAACCCACGGAACGCACACTAGGTAACCTACTCGCTAGAATTTAGTTTTTGTTGCTTCTGTTTTGTCAAGTGGTCGTCGTTTGTACTTTGTGCAGTTTGTGGTCTTTTTGATGAGTGTAACTTTTAAGTTTTAACATAATTTTTGTTAAAAACCTACAGATCTGAATGAATTGCCCAGATCTGTACTAGCTAAAAGGTTTTTATAACGCGTGCGCGGTGACTATTTGAGTAAGAGAACCCAACGTTGTATGCGAGAATTTTTGTGAAAACAATATCGCGATGAACTGATTTAGAAAAGGTACAATTCGCTCTATTTTCACTCTACACAGGACAGATCCTTTGTAGATTAAGCTTTTGCTTTTGAATTTAGAATTTTGCGATTTGTTTTCTCTAACCCCGTTTGAGAGGTTGGGTTGGACAATTTCCGCCTTCCGACAGGCAATTTTTCTTGTATTGATAAAATAAACAACGTAAAAGACAATTGACTGAGTTATAAAAAGTTACATTACGCGGTTGGATTGTGAAATTTTCCCATAGTGCCAAAAACTTAAGCGTCAAAAAATTGTGTCCAAAACTAAGTGCACGTTTAAGATCTCATTGTTTCTTTTGTGATATTTCGAGCAATAAATCACTGCAAACGGAACATCGTCGGCGGTGAGCAGTGAGTACCGATGCGTGACTGCGACTCTGTAATTACCAGAGAACCAGTATCAAGGACCTTGGCAGCTTAGGAGGTGAGGCATCCAATTGTGATTAAAATATGGGTAGACAGATTGCAATACAAATTTGAATTAAAAAATAAATTGCAACCCCTAGAGATTAAGACTCATCCTTAAAAATAATAAGACAATCCTTAGGAATAATATTATTTATTGTTTACTTAAAATAATTAGGTATGTTCCTTCTGCCTACTCACAAGTGGATAATCCAAATTAATTTAAATTTCTTTTAGACTAGGGCTAGGACTATGCACCATGCAGATGCACCTGACATCATTAATATTCATTTATATATTTGTAAAAGTTTCCTCATTGATTCATTGACATCTAGCTGAAGCTAAAATATGAAATTTGGCATGAGATTCCCTTTTTTAATGTAAGCAACCACTAAGAAAAGATAACTGGAAATTCAACCTCAATGGAAGTGGAAAAAGTTATGAAATTATGTATGGACAGTACAGTACAGTTTTGAAGTTTTCGAACTCAGTCACTCATGGTGAAGAGGCTGACAGGTGGATGTGAAATCATGCAAGTCAGCTAGGTTAGTAATAATAGAATTTGTCTGAGTTGAATTTGCTTGTAAGCATTGTAAGTATAAGTATCTCTAAAATAGAGGCTACATTCTGTCCCAGTCTCACAAGTACATTATCTACCCTTCCCATTACCATACCAGGTCTGCAACGCAACTGCATTTCTTCTGGTGTTGCAGATGTCCAAGGGTGGCATTAATCTTACCATCACTTACCATCAGGTGTGCCACCTGTCTATTAGTCCCCTATTTACATATAAAACCCTACTGTATACTGAATCAAATCCTAATTTTTGCAATAGCTAGTAGCTGTGTCCTATCAATATCTAAAATATGTGAAACACTTTTGTTGTTGAATCTTATTGCTATACTAGTAATTTTTAGTAATAGCCAATAGTATTCTCATATTTTTGATACTGACTGTACTTGAGATTTTGGAGCACCATCATTATCACTTCATTTTTTTATGGCCCAAGCTCTTCACAGTAAACTTATAATAATTAAGTAAAGTAAAACTAACTTGTATAGTTATAAATTTAAAAAAGTTTTTTTAACATACACTATAACTAGGTAGTTGTATAGAAAATTGTCATGAGTTTAGGTTAATTTAATATGGTAAGATATAGTATAAAACATGTGGACTGCTTAACTAAAACTAGTCTTAATTTTTCTGTGACACTATTCTCACTTCGAACCTGAGCCTGACCAACATGAGCATAGCATATTGTGTTGTATCATGGCAGACATTGGCATACATGTATCAAGGCTCAGTGTTCATAGCAACTTTAAAATTTATTCATACTCAATTAAAAATAAAAATCATGAAACAAATTCATTAAATCTGTGACAAATTATTTTACTGCAATTATAATCAATAAATATAAGCAATAATACAATGTATTACAGGCCGTAATTATCTATAGCATAATATTATGTATCTATAGGCACACTATGAATTTTTCTGATTGAAACCTTAGTGTGTAATATAATAGAGTCTATTTTTGATGAATGTTTATCTGACTTGTATTTTGTTATTTGATACCCGGGTCCCGGGAGTAATTTATCAATCCAGTAGCGAAAACGCAGTTCACTAACACCTATCAACTTACTGTTTTATCTGTGCATGCAATGTTTCAGCATCCGAATCTTTCCTTTTCCTGTTTCACACGCAGCAATATCAGTTATGTTTGTCCATCATGATTCCATTTTGAATGTACTTTGCAAAGTTAGATTTAGAGTTTTGTTCATGAATTTTTGCTACCTGCTCTATACATAATTAATGGGAGAGGGTGAACGGACTGGAAAGTTTCCTTTGGTGTGCCTAGTGGTAAAACTAGTTCCTGGTGATTGGTATATTTAAATTTACTTTTTTTTTGGTATTTGGCTGTTATTGTCAGGTGCGGATCTAAGGGGGGGGGGGGGGGGTGCAGTGGGTGGCTACCCCCCGAGAACTAAATTACGTCAAAGTTTTATCAATTTCGATCAGTGGACTTCAGATTTGGGAATACGCTCAAGAATTACATGCGATAAATTGAATGTGTCATGCCATGCTCTTTTTTGTTCCTGCATTTGACAAATTTCAATCAATATCTATTAAGTCAATGTAAACTGGTTTTAAATTTTGTATGGACGCCCGTAAAACCACGGAGGTCAGATGGTAAATATATGGTACATACATTAGTTTTGATTGTCAACTTGGCTACGGGGGCTGTATATAAAGATCTCTGCAGCACAAGCGTATAACCAAACGATCGCATCGGGTTGTGTATCGCGTGCGTATCCTGTACGAAACACGGTCGTGCTGTGCCAAATCCGATTTATCAACTAGCGGTTTCACGCGGTAATTTTGGAGTTCCCGCGGTAACTTCGGAGTTCCTGCGGGAATTCCGGAATAGAAATACCCTATACACCTTCTTTGTACCCCTGACAACGTGTATGCAAAATTTCGTGGCATGAAAGCGTAACCAAGTAGGTACTTAATTCCGACACTTCCAACAATTATTATTATCGGTATACTATTAGCTGTTCAACAAACAAACAAACAAACTCACATAATTCGCATTTATAATAAGTAAGCATTTCAATCAATTTACAAAACCTTGATAAATTATAATATGCCTAAACCTGAACCACTATCAGCTATCTCTTGGTGAAAACCACAAGAAAATCCGTTTACTAGTTTTTGAGTTATCGCGAACAGACAGACAGACAGACGTCGCGAAAGACTCTTTTTTATAATACGTAAGGAAATACAAAACTATTTTGATCGTAATCCAATGCTGGCGAGCGAAACTGTACCTACCTACTTCCACTATTTTTGACTTGATGAACTTTGTTATCACTACTTTGTTTGTTATGTAAATAAGATCGAAATAACACAACAATAACAAAAATAAATGACTCGTTGCTATCTTCCAATGGGACAGGCGGAAACCTTTAAATTAAAGGACGTCTGACAACCCTAGGTGGCATAAACCCTACCTGCTACCTACTTTATCCTTACTATAATAAAAGTGAGTTTGTTACACTTCCACGCCTTAACAGCTTAACGGATCCTCATGAAATTTTGCATACATGTTTCCAGAGGTACAGAAAAGGACATGGGGTAGGTAGTACTTAGTCCACGGGAACTCCGAAATTAACGCGCTTGAAACTATATGAAATTTTACATAATATGTATCTACTACACGTCACGGGTAGGTACATAGGTACAGAAAAAAATATAGGGTACCTACCTAGTATTTTTATCTCTGACTTCCAGCGGGATCTCCGAAATTAACGCGGGTGAAAACGCGAGGAACGGCTAGTTTCTGATAATAATTCTGCAGCATTTAAAATTGATAGACAATTTTTTTTTATAACAGGCAGCGCTATTTTTAAAAACCTGTAAAGGCCTATAAAACAGTCTCTCTTCGCAGGTGAAAAAATAACCCATGTCCTCTAATTGGCTACTTGACAAAAAATTTTTTTTTAGTCCGTCGTGTAGATTAGTAAAAAATATTGGACACGTATTTTTTCTTTTTTTACGTACTCAAAAAATAACAGAGATACATTGAGTTGAAATTTCGCGTGACGTCACAATTCAGTGCGGTTTGTATGGCGCTTATAATGAATATTGACGTCACGAGCCCCCCACCCTAAACTTTAATGCGCTTTATCTATGTTCATTTTCATTAAATTGAAAAAGCAAAAAATACGTGTCTATTATTTTTTTATTTTCTAACTGACGGACTAATTAGAATTTTGATATTCATACCTTGGAAAATACCCAATTACAGTTATTTAGTTTAATTAAGTTTAGTTTAGTTAATGCCTGCCTACTTGAACTCTGAGCTCGATGCTAAAACGATGCGAACAGGTACTAAACTACTCTCGCGCAATTAAGATAAATGATGTTAATTGCGCGAGAGCAGCTCCACTAGCGTTGCATTGTTGATTGCCCCTATTAACGAAAAGGGGCTACTTTCGTGATAAAATGACTTCGACTAAGCATAGAATAACTATGGTTGTTTCGCGTTTATAAGGCCCAATAGATGTACCTGAGTTTACGTATTTTAAAAGCGTAATTCATATTCTGCTGTTGGCTTCTGAAGGGCAATGTAACTTCTGTTGCTATCATATTTCAGTTTCAATCAGCAAAATTGCTTTTATATGTTTTTGTATTAATTTGTACAGTATATTTTGTAAATTGTTTCTTCGTTTAAATAAGTTTCTGTAAATGCCCATAGGTTATATCAATCACTTCGTTGCTTATCGATATTTTAATCGGGTATCAACAAGTTATTAACAATCAAAAGAAACACGCAGTTACTTTTTATAGTTCAGATAAAGAAGTCGTATGTCGCGTATGGCTGGCAGCTAGCGCAACGATAAGTTATTACAATACACAATGGAGGGGATTTTATAACTTTCACATTTTTTGTCTTAGTAAAAAGATTGTATGATTTGTATATCAATGCTTTATAATATTATCATTTTAGTCGATGTTATAAGTATACGCCATCTGTTATTTTGAATTGAAACAAATGCTTTGCCGGGTTGAGTAGGGGATGGAAAACCGGTCGCCTAGTTGCCAGTCGGGAAGAAAGACACAAGCAGCGAGTTGTCGTTGTTCGTCGAAAGATGGCTGAACGTATAGTCTGCTTTACCGTTTGGTAAATAATATTTGGACATAGATAAGCAATAGTGTGTTAACCCACACTGGAGAAATTTTGAGTAAATCGTGTTTTAAAAGTGGGAGCGCGTTTTTTATCAACATTTTTTATGTTCAATATTTAGTTACATATTTAAGCAATGTAATAAGGTAAACACATAATTAAAAAACGTTCCCTAACTAAAAATCGTTCTGAATCAATAACTTAATTTTGTGGGTTAACATGTTATTGCTTATCTGCGTCCATTTAGGGATGCAAGGATGCAACACACTAATTTCAAAACTGACCAGTATTTCCATTCAAACTATCGCACCGATTTAATAGTTGTATTTCGAAAAACTATTAAATAGCTACTAAGTACAAGATGAGTAAAAAAGCTCGGATATGACATGCCTCCTCGTTACAATACACATAATATGTATAACACTTGTCTAGGATCTAACTTGAATGTTATCCCATATCATGTATTTTCTTACAATTCGGAAACACCCTAAACCGCGAGTCGCGTCCGGAACCAACTTTGTGCAAACTGCAAATGTCAACACTTTGTTTCTGATTTAAATCGAGTTTACCCCTAA
The DNA here is from genome assembly GCA_907165275.2 of Zygaena filipendulae. NCBI lineage: Eukaryota > Metazoa > Arthropoda > Insecta > Lepidoptera > Zygaenidae > Zygaena > Zygaena filipendulae. The sequence continues at coordinate 3,342,585 of OU015666.1, forward strand.
TCCATTATATATAAGCGTGTATTTATAATTTACTTTACTAATATAGAGTAGTGAGCAGTAGAGTTTTTTTTTGTAATCTCAGAAACTATGTACTCATAGATACTGTATTTAAAAAGTAAACTGTATAAAAATTTCGGCAGTTTCGACTGCCCTACGGTAAAACAAAGTAATTACAGCTGAATAAATTTTACAGGAGGAGCAAGAAACCGGAAATCGCTTTATTTAAAACAAATCTTCCATAGTTTAACGATTTTCTTAATTTTAATTTCTCTAATATTAAAGCCTTTTTGATGGGTGTCAGTATGTAGCAACGTCCGTTATGCCTGAAAAGAGGTAAAAATAACAAAAAAAACTCATTTCCCTAGAGCAGCCGATTTCGTCCGTGTCAAACAGCGGGCAACAGTTAATTGTTTGCTCAAAAATTCGGATCCGACGGGCATAAATCTCATAATGCCAACCTATTTGTTTTTTTTTTTTTATTATGACCTTTCGCAAATGATTTACCGTTTGAAACCAATACCGAAGGAATCAGCTCGAGACGTCATGTATTTTAGTGCACTCATAAAAACCGCCGCTGCAGCCTGCAAAACGTTACCGTCCAAAAAAGTGTCGTCAGCAAAAATATTTATTTTTGCAATTTTAATGAACATAAATAAATGACAGTACATACTAACGCCATCGGTTCCCATCAAATTTGCTTTATTTAAACTTATATTTGCAACTCACCAGACGCTCTCCAGATACTTCCAAGCGGGATCAGTAATCACCGAAACGAAGCCAGTGCCTAGTTTATTAAATAATATTGATTAGACAAAAATACAGAGCGGCGTCTTTGAAGAGCGAGCGGTCTCAATCAATCACCGCGGAGACCTATCGCACTGGGTAGTGGGTAATGAATAACGGAAGCCCCGGGGAATGTATTGATATTTGATATATTTTGTTTAATTCCGACTTAAAGTTTCTGAAATAAAAGAGAGTTCGTTTCTATGAGAGTAACAAAACTTAAAATTTTAGTTTTTTCTTGCTCGTTCGAGTTCGGTCAAACGTTAGCCAACATTATCTTCCAAATTGAGAGTTGAATCCTCGAATCGTTTACGTTAAATCTGAAATGTGCACGATATATTTTTTGGTTGTGATTATGTTTTGATCAGTTCGTTCCGAATTAGCACACTACGTCCAAATACCTACATAATAATTTTGTTATGATCACATTGTTGATAGTAGCATCTACGAACTGAGTATTAAGCAGCCCGGTGACACTCCATAAAAATGAACTAATTCAAGTACTTTTTCACAAGTAAAGACGACCGGCTTGTACGTACACGTATTGTGCGTGTGTGCGTATCGTAAGGTTGACAGCGAGCTGACAGTAACTGTCAGCTGTCAGTGAATAATAATTGTCACATGTTGATTTTACATATTGTGTCAAACTTTCCTCGGTCTTTACCAAGGTCATTTTCGCGGGGCCATTTTTAGGGGGTCATTTTTATGAGAAGGCACGAAATTGGTAGAGGGGCAGAGAGTGTCGCTTCTTTATATAATCTCTATTCTATAGTATAAGTAGGTAAGTGGTAATCATTGTCTCCGCAGCGATCCCTAATGGCAATAATAAAACCGTTATGTACTTATAGAAATCTCAGCGTGGGTTTTATTATTATTTCTTCAGCTCGTTTTAATAATGGGCATGTTGACTAATTTTTATTTTTTAATCCGTCTTGTAGATTATTAAAAAATATTGGACACGTTGTAGTGTGTGAACAGTTGCACACACACAGTGAATTAAGGTTTGCTGACATAGAATTAATTAGCCTATAAATTGTTGTACATTTTAAATAAACGTGGACTTTTATTATTATCACCGGCCGAGATGGTTTTATTTGTCCCCTCGTCGCACCAGCCATTACATGGCGACCCTGCCGAAAACCCAACACTTTAAAGAAGACTACTTAAGAAAAACGAAAAAGTTATGAAGATCAACAATAACAAATACTGCAAAAAAAAAATTATAATGAAGAACATAAATCATAAATTCTGAAGACACAAGAAATGGCCATAACATCAGAAGACAAGAAGATAATATAATTCATTCAAATAAATGCCAAAATAAATCGAGGCGCATCTTTCAAGAATTCACGTCACGTCAACGCGTCAAGAATTGAAGGAGCGGTGTCCAGGGTAATCCCGGCCCACGGAGTCCAGGGTATAGCCCGGCCCACAGTCAGCGGACGGCCCACAGTCAGCTGCTACAGCATCTACAGCTGCCACGTGTGAGGTTCCTGCCCAGCAACAGCGAGACCACGGCGTCCGGCGAGCGTACCTACAGTATGGCGTTGCGAAATTTTCAACCGTAATGTAAGTCGTAATTTAATACTAGTTTAAATTTGTTGATTATTGTACTACAGTGTGTTTTGTGTTAGGTATTAGGTATCGGTTTATTTGGCTAGCAAAGATGTTGGATAACTTCTTGTTATAATAAATAGATATGATAGATGAATTAAATAACATATATTTAGAGTTACAGCAATTAAAAACTTATCTAAGTAAAATAGGTCCATCTCGTAGAAACACAGAGATCGGTCACAAAAAACTTGAAGAAGCTCGAATTGTGTATAGCCAATTAGACGTGTTATTACTAAGTATCCAATCTAAGATAACGAGATCAGAATTAAATGTTAGTGATATCTTATTAATTAATCGACTAGTGGACGACATTCATAGTTTATATAGAAAAATTAATTCCTTAGTACATTGCAGTGAGTCGATAGAAAGTAAAATGGCTACCGATAATTTTGATTTAAAAACGGCTCTTGCCTTATTGCCCATTATGACAGGAGTAGAGAATATTACGAAACAATTAATCGATGGGATCAAGTTATACGATTCTATGATTAATATTGCATCTAAGCCTCTATTAATTGAATTTGTTCTAAAAACGCGACTTTCAGCCAGTGCGAAACTTCGTTTAAAGTCCAAGTATAGTTCAGTTGATTGCCTGATTGGGGATATGAAATAATATCTTGTCCCGAGAAAATCAGATGTCGCAATCCAGGCACAGTTGCAACGAGCAACTCAGGGGCACAAAAGTGTGCAATCATTTGGATCAGAATTAGAGGAACTTTTTGTTAATCTAACTATAGCCCAAAGCAAGGATGATGAAAATAAGTACGAAATATTGCGTCCAATTAATGAGAGGATAGCAATAAAACGGTTTGCTGATGGATTGTCCGATCAGAGATTAAGCACAATAATCGCTTCCAGACAATTCTCATCCTTACCAGAAGCTATCTCAACAGCTTTGGATGAGCAATCTATGTCTGCAACCCATCAGGTTATGAAAGTAACATACAAACAAAATCAAAATAATTCATATAGATATAATTCGCAATTTCGTAACAGTAATTTTAATAAACGATTTCAACATAGTAACTACTTAAACAATAACAATCGTAGTAATTGGAAGCCTAGGTATGCTAACCCAGCACCGACGAATCGAGGCCGCATGCGCTCACGTGCAGTGGAGTCGCGTGCCCACTTTCCGCGAGTTCATCACATTCAGCGCGATGATACCTTAGCTCAAGCGAAGTCGTCAGAATTTTTTCGTCGCCAAAGTAATTGATAATTTTGTTTATAATTTTAATAACAGCAGTATAATTACATGTAGTTTAGGAATAAACTTTAATATTAAATTATTAGTAGACAGCGGAGCAAACTTATGTGTTGTCAAACACGAGTGGATAGAAAGTAATAAGAATTATTTTAATAATATTAAAATTTATAAGGAATTAATATCGATTAAAGGTGTGTGTGGACAATTAGAATCCGAAGGGTACACATACTTTGATTTAGAGATAGGTGGAATAGTTTTTAGGCAAAAATTTTATATATTTAAAAACTTATCTTGTATGGCTGACGGGATATTAGGCCAAAATTTTCTAAGTAAATATAAAGCTATTATTGATTATGAAATGAACACTATAGTTTTGAGAAACAATGATCTATCGGTGACGATTAATATTAACGATATGAATAGGTATAGACACATTATACCGCCGCGTTGCGAAGTTATTAAACGTATACCTACAAAACATTACGATGATTGCGTAGTTTTAGCAAAAGAGATTTGTAAAGGTGTTTTCATAGCGGGAATTATCGCAAAACCCGAAAAGGGGTTAATTCCAGTACGAATATTGAACACTACTGATGAAGAATTTAAGTTAGATTTTTCAGACTTAGAAACATATAGTTTAAATAGTTTTGAATCATGCGATTTTAGCGAACAAAAAATAAATGCTGATCGCGTTAAGTTATTATTTGAACTACTTGAATTAGATTATTTAAACAGGGAAGAAAGGTTATGCATTGAAAAAATATGTGCAAAATACGCAGATGTTTTTCAACTTCCCGGCGATAAGTTATCTGTCACTAATTTATTACAACATTCTATTAAATTGAAGGACAATGCTACTCCAGTGTATATTAAGCCTTATAGAACTCCACATGCTTTAAAAAATGAAGTTCAACGACAGATTCAGGAAATGTTAGATAATGACATCATAGAAGAGACCACTTCCGAATGGTCTAGTCCTGTTCTTCTCGTACCAAAGAAAAAAAATAAATCTGGCGAGAAAAAATGGAGATTAGTTATAGATTACAGACAGCTAAATAATAAAATACAGGATGATAAGTTTCCTCTACCGAATATTTCAGAAATATTAGACTCATTGTCAGGTAGTGTATATTTTTCAAAATTAGACTTATCACAGAGCTACTATCAGTTGTCTTTAGAACCAGAATCCCGAAAATATACGGCATTTAACGTAGATAAAAGTTATCAAATTTCTATAGATGAAAAATCTCGTAAATTAACTGCTTTTACAACGGATAAAATGTATCAAATGAAAAGATGCCCTATGGGATTAAAAACAAGTCCCAGTGTGTTTTCAAGGTTAATGACAATCGCTATGTCTGGATTAAATTACAAACAATGTTTTATTTACTTAGATGATTGTATTGTAATAGGAAATTCACTAGTTTCTCACAATAGAAATCTTATTAAAGTTTTAGAAAGATTAAGAAAAGTAAATCTTAAATTAAATCCGATGAAATGCGAATTTTTAAGAACTGAAATAATGTATTTAGGTCATAAAATTACTTCCAACGGTATATTGCCCGACCCAGCGAAAATAGAAACTTTAAATCATTACCCCAGGCCAACGAACACTGATGAAGTCAAACGATTCGTTGCCTTTGCAAACTATTATAGAAGGTTTATAAAAAACTTTGCTAATATTGCCTACCCCTTAAATCAACTGTGTAAGAAAAATGTAACTTTTGTTTGGTAACTTTAGCCTATAAATTGTTGTACATTTTAAATAAACGTGGACTTTTATTATTATCACCGGCCGAGATGGTTTTATTTGTCCCCTCGTCGCACCAGCCATTACAACGTATTTTTTCTTTTTTTACGTAATCAAAAAATAACGGCGATATATTGAGTTGAAATTTCGCGTGACGTCACTATTCTGACAGTTTGTATGGCTGTTTTGCGGTTAGTGACGTCACAACCTCCTCATCCTAAATTTTAATGCGCTTTATCTCTGTATATTTTTAATTTTTTTAAAAAAGCAAAAAATACGTGTCTATTGTTTTTTTATTTTCTAACTGACGGACTAATTAGAATTTTGATTTTCAATAGTAGTCAACATCCCTATTAAACACTACTCAAACTAAATACTCGCTCTCAAGTCTTAGCTGGCCTTCTTCCTTTTCCAGTACAATGAGCGAGACGGACGACATCTTCAGAGATGGCCGACTCTTGAGTAGCAATTATAAATACGGACCTTATAATGTATATACTTATAATATAGTTAGGTAGGTACCTCCAAAATCAATCAGAGAGAACAATCCCACCAAAAACATTTTCATGTAAAATGATGCCAAGACGAGTCCATATGACGGGTACTCTCAAAAAGTTATCAGATCTTATGTAGAGCCAAGCTTATAACTCTACACACCCTAATTCTAACTTCTCAAACTCTGCACCGTAGTCAGAATATGTGGCTTGGCCATTTCGCTCCATTTACATGAGCACAGATTGAAACCTTACTTTCGTAAGGCACAGATAATAAAATACTATCGTAAGGTGAAAAATGTATCCACTGTGAATTACTTTTCTGTTATACAAAGGTTCTTGCAGTAACGAAACGGCCAAGCCACATTCTGACTAGGATGTAGTGTTTGAGAAGTTAGGCCTTGTAGAGTTAGGGTGTGTAGAGTTATAAGCTTGGCTCTACATGAGATCTGATAACTTTTTGAGAGTACTCATCATATGGACTCGTCTTGGCATCATTTTACATAAAAATGTTTTTGGTGGGATTTCATTTTTTTTTTTGTATTCTCATACAAACTTCCATCCCCTAGTTTAAGGGGTTAGGGGATAAAAGTTAAAAGTTTTATAATTTTTTTGTTGTTTGTCTACTACTTAATACTAGCTTACATGCCAATTTTCAGCTTTCCAGGACTTTAGGAAATACCCTAAGAATTTTGATGATCATCAGTGAATCACTGACGAAATCAGGGATTTTTAGATATCAATAAAATCTAAAGTATAAGAGCTACGCAATTAAAACTTTATATGTGTGATAAGTCCGCTATTGAAAACATATCTCGAGAATTTCGTTTATCTGGTATAATCCAAACCCAAGTTATAAGAGTTCAAAAAAATGACGAAGCGCTTCGAGAAAAGATAGGTAGTGCTCCCGCTTCGCTTGGCCCGTCTTGGCGGGGGCACTACTGTGCCCCAAGATGTGCCCTCCCATTGATCACTGATTGAAAGCACCTCAAGTTTTTAACTACTCTCACAACTTTATTCGCGGCCTAATATTGGAATTTTGAGAACACTCGAAGCTAAATCATAAAAGTATATTTATATAAATTTCATTTGAATCGACAAGATCATATTGTGCTTAGCGTGTAAAAGTGTAGTGTGAAATTAGAACCGAAATAGAAAATTAATTCTCACTTCTAATACTCTATAGTTTTTGTACTTCTTGTTTAAGCTGGGTTTAAGCGGAAAACTAATGTTTTTATGCCCTCGTTCATAAAAGTAACCATGACAATTCACCGGTTGCCATCTTTGTTGAGCGGTATTTGTTTCGTTATTTAAAAATTGATGTTTATTTATTTCATCAATGTTTTATTTCTTCGCAAATCGCAAATTGAAAGCAGAGTGTACTCCTCCCTCCTATTTCGAGCATTGTTTTATGCCCTTGTTGTGACTTGTGAAATTTACATTGTATCGAAAGTACCTACCAGATTAACTTTGGACATAAATAAATGTAGTAGTAAGTACCCTATTCGTTATCATTATCATCATAGAAGACAAAAAAAAGACTCGAAAGTGTCAAGTTACAATTGATTGCGACAAGATCGTGTGAAGAACCTAATTTATGTGTGTTTGTTCTACGTATGTATATAATTATAGGTAAATAGATCACTACATATTACAAACTACACGAGCATCAGTACATATTATTATAAAACAAAGTCCACCCCGTCTGTTCGCGATAAACTTAAAAACTACTGAACGGTTTTCATCATTCATGCGGTTTTCACCAATAGATAGAGAGTGATTCATGAGGAAAGTTTTGGTATATAATTTTGTTAGTTGTTAAAGTATATAACTTGTCAAGGTTTTTTGTAAATTGTTTGTAACTTGTAATATAAAGATATTCGTTACATCGAAGTGTCGGAAAAATTTAAGCCACCTATGTCGCCACAGGTATACAAAAGGACATAGGATACTTTTAATCTCTGAATTGCCGCGGGAACTCTTAAATTAACGCGGGTAAAAGCGCGGATAACAGCTAGTATAATATATTTCTTTAATAAAATATTTTATTAAATATTTTGGACTGGGTTACTAAAATGTGTCGTAGTCGCCTTTTGCGGAATATAACTGTTTCCATTTAAAGTGTTGCAGTAAATTCTGGTTAAGTCGAGTTAGTTCTAATTATACAATATTTCACTAGTTGAAATCTTAAAGGAGGAAAAAACTGTTTAATGTTGACAACTCCGTTCATTTTTTAACTATTTTTCACAGTAGTATATTATATAGTAGGTATATAAGTTAATAACGACATAAGTCATAACATAACATAAAATACTTCAGATGAATAAGTCACTTGTTGCCGAAATCATGGTGTAGCATTGTTGTAGAAACATTTATGGTAGCTTATTATGATTATCTATCTTCTTAATGTATAAAAATGAATTGCTGTTCGTTTGTCTCGCTAAAACTCGAGAATGACTGGACCGACTTGGCTAATTTTTATCTTGAAATATTTGTGGAAGTTCAAGGAAGGTTTAAAAGGTAAATTTGGCTACTTTGAAGTTCCTGGGGGAATTCTGACACTCGGGCACTGCTAATATGAAAAGAATTGTTGTTACACTGAAATGGTGCTTTTATGAAACAATAATAGATTTTTTTATTATGAAATCAAATACCTAGAATAGGTACAAAAAACACATATTTATACAATCATAGTAGATCTACTGTTACTATAGTGTTAGTACTAATGCCACTTTGTTGCCTTAAATAAGGGGTCTAACTATAAGCAACTGCAATAAACGGACACCGCAGATGTCTGGAAAAACTGTCCAGTAAATTATATTCCCCCATTTCATTACCGCTCGTATAATATCCGGTGGCACTCCGGCGCAAATATTATGACTCTTCAAACATAATAAAATCGTAGTAAATAACATTTGAAGATACACTCCTCTTTATTTTGATAGTATTCGATCGCCCCCGGTTTCCCTCGCGTTGATATCAGAATTCCCGTGAGATACCTACCCTATCGGCCGCATTCAGTCGTTTTAATGATTACTTAATTTTAAGTAAAGATTTTAAAAACAAAACTTCGTCATTAAACAAACAAAAAAACAAGTAATTTATCACTATAAAATTAATATTGAAGTATAGATATTGTGTATAATATGATATTACAGGCGATCAGTATTATTTGTCCTTTTACAAACAGGCGGCATTTTGTACAATTTCGAGGATATAAAATGCCTTATTTGTGAGCGGTATGTAACCCGACATGCTAGGTGAAGTTGAACAGTGAACAAAACAGTTGGAATATACATAGGTACCAACCAATGACATGCACTTAAAATAACTATAATTGAGGAAATCTTAATTCCTCAATTCTATTCTATTGATAAACATTTCTTCATTTTAAACTAAGTTACTTTAGTTTCGGCAATCGTTTGTAAATTTCATTATTTATCTACCAACTTACAGTAATCATAAAGTCTATTATATTATCGGCATCTATATTATTATATTATATAGTAGGTATTATATTATCGGTAAACCTACACAGTAAAGCAACTTCTAGAACATTGAATAAGTACTATTTTACATCTCTACAAGACTTGTCGAGTGCACTTGATTGCGATGACTCTACAGAACCTAATCGCAAAAGATTTGAGTTCTTATAACGTAACTATACTGTACAATGTTGTGGTTCTGTGTGACAGCGGATATGACAGTACATTCTACTACTAAGACATATTTTTTGTGCTTCCACAGGCCATAGGTACGAGTTAACGACGTTGCCATGCACTTACTGTTTGTTCAGGAAAACCACGTACCATTGTGTGTTCAACTGTGGTTTTCTGTTTACGTTTTGACATCGTAAATAAAAGTTTGACTGGATTGTGGATTGATTTAAGCTGTGATATAGAATCTTATATTCTACAATATATTATAAATAACACCCAGCCTCAGAGTAAACACCACTCGAATGTTTACCCAGACAAGGAGATCGAACCTGCAACACCTACTCCACCTACCTACCTGCCTATCTGTACTCCAGACCTCTAATAGGGATGTTGACGACTTTTGAAAATCAAAATTCTAATTAGTCCGTCATTTAGAAAATAAAAAATAATAGACACGTATTTTTTGCTTTTTCAAATGAATTAAAATATACAGAAATAAAGTGCATTAAAGTTTAGGGTGGGGGCTGGTGACGTCACTAACCGCTATAAGCCGCCATACAAACTGTCCGGTTAGTGACGTCACACGAAATTTCAACTCAATGTAGCTCCATTATTTTTTGACTACGTAAAAAAAAAAATACTTGTCCAATATTTTTTAATAATCTACAAGACGGACTAAAAAAAAATTAGTCACCTTGCCTATTACGATGCCGACGGTGATCATTATCACAACACACAATAATGGCGTGCAAAAGCGCAAATGATTTTCGGCACTCGGTATCAGTAGCACTACTGAGTTTACAAACTCTCTTATCTTACAAGCTAATGCCAACCGTGCCGAGGCTTAATATTTTCAATGTTTTAACCAAATCTCAAATGTTTTAATAAAATTACTAGCTGATCCATGTGATTTCCACCCACGTTAATTTGAAAGTTCCGCTGGAAAAATCCTGTCTTAGCGGTCTTCCACTCTCCATAAACTGCCTACCTGTCAAACAGCTTTATAATGTCACAATATAGTTTTCGAGACTTCGTGTTTAATCAGCGAGTCAGTGATCTTTCGCTTTTATACACTACTAATTGTCCCCCGCGGTTTCACCCACAGTAATTTCGGATTTCCCTTGGGAATTTCGGAATAAAAAGTACCCTATGTCACTCAGGACTACCGTAGCTTCTTATAAGTGAAAGAATTTTCAAAATCGGCTCTTAAATCCAGACGTCCCCCCTACAAACGTCACAAACTCACAAATCACAAACTTTAACTCTTTATAATATTAGTATAGATAGGCGATTTCCGCTCGATTAATATTTAGTATGTGATTACTACGTATTTTATACTCTTGTATCTTGTATCAAAATTTTCAGTTTATTTATTCCACTGTAAACATTCTATATGTTTATCAATTTCACTTGCAAACACATTAATTACGTGGTGTGGCGGGAAATTTGCGCGTTGTGACGCCAAGCGTCGCTGCGCGGCGGCGGCGCCCGAAATGACGGGAAACTGCTAAAAGTTTTAATAGCTAATTAGCCCGATAGTAGCTAGTTAGCTCTCAGAGACGATGCGGTGACGTAATCACGAATTTTTTTCCCATTTAACTAAATAACTTGGTAATCTGCAATTAATTTTTCTATTAGCTAACTCTTAGGCAATCGAATATCAGCAAACTTCAAACTTTTAAAAATATCTTTTTTAGTACCTACTTACGTTCGCTTATTGTAGGATTGCCAACCGTCCTGTTTTCCCAGGACATGTCCGGATCGGGGTGTCCTGGGGTGTCCTAGATATTTTTTAAGTATTGTCCTGGGTTTTTTACAGCATCTTGGTTTTAAAATTCACGCGCCACTACTGCCTCCAATCTTCATCATCTCTCTCTCTCAATCTCCAATTCACCTCGTTCTAACGCGAACCGCGGCAAGTCTGAGTCAAAAGTGAATTGTCTTATATGGACGCAATAACATGTTAACCCACAAAACGAAATTATTGATTCAGAACGATTTATTGAGAGTTAGAGAACGTTTTTTAATTATGTGTTTACCTTATTACATTGTTTAAATATGTAACTAAATATTGAACATAAAAATGTTGAAACACAATGGTGCTATAATTTTAAAACTTTAATTTACTCAAAATTTCTCGAGTGTGGGTTAACACACTATTGCTTATCTATGTCCATATGTGAATCGAGTACCTACCTATATGTATAACCAGCAGAGGTGCGATAGACATCAAAAAAGATAAAAAAAGGATTGTTTACTTCGTAATTTAATCATTCATTTATATCTTAATCTTATCTTTATCTTTAATATTAAGTATATAAATCACGTGTCACGTTGTTTGCCCGCGATGGACTCCGAAACTACTGAACGGATTTTGATAAAATTTTGTAACCATTTATAATATGGTCCAACTTAAAAGATAGGAAAATTTTTATCCCGGAATTCGCGGTAATCGCGGTACAAAGAAGGATAGAGAGTACTTTTTTCCTGCAACCTCCGCGGGAACTTTGAAATTACCGGGGATGAAATCGCGGGCGACAGCTAGTCTTGATATAAATCACGTGTCACGTTGTTTGTCCGCGATGGACTCCGAAACTACTGAACGGATTTTGATAAAATTTTGTAACCATTTATAATATGGTCCAACTTAAAAGATAGGATAGTTTTTTTCCCGGAATTCCCGCGGGAACTCCGAAATTACCGCGGATGAAATTGCGAGGGACAGCTAGTATAATATATAAAAATTAATCCCTATTTCCCTTGGTCACGGCATCAAGATTCACGCGTGAACGGCTAGAACGGCTATTTCGATAATTTTTTTTTGTAATGTTTGTTAATGTAAGGAGAAGAACAATAAAAGAAGTCTGGAGTTCCTGCGAGAATTCCCAAACTCACGCGGATGAATCTCTGAAACGGTTGGATCGATTTTGAGTGGACTTTCACTTTCACGTTATAAGGAGTGAATTAGGCTACTTTGGAGTTCCTGCGGGAATTCCGAAACCGCGAGGCACAGCTAGTTTCTTATATTATAATTTAATTGAAGATACTTTCATAAACAATTGACCTGCTATTATTTGAATTTCATGGACCCTTTTTCCATTGCGTTAACATCATAATATTATTACTATTAAAATACGATGTCATATTAACTAACTATACTGCACTAATACTGCGTTCTATTTTTAACCGACTTACAAAAAAAGGAGGCGGTTCTGCAGTCGGCTGTATATATGTTTTTTTTAAGCCATAGTGTCCTGATATTTCCACGTCGAAATTCTTGTTTTCTATATTTGGGCATGGCAACCCTTTATTGAATCAATGACGCAAAAATATTTAACTAGGTACCTATCTACCTACGTATATGATCGAGTAAATCTTGTTGTGACGAATATGCGAAATCGAGTGAAAATTTTTGCTCTGCTACGCAATGTCGAGAGCGCGAGGGTTAAGAATTTTTTCCACATCGCTTCACGTTCCAGTCTCCATTTTAATACCAAGAAGTTCAAATTCAATATAAGTAACCCGCCCAACTTATTTTCGTCCTGTAGCACAGCAGACAGCAGTCTCGTATTTAGATACTAAAATTTAATTATATAATAAATATTTTTGTATTTAAAAGCAATCTATAGTTATTTTTAGCAGAGCAAAGAGTCGAAGCGTGTTTTGTCATTTGTTTTTTAAAACTACTATTTATTCCGCGGTGATGTATTGCTAATAACCAAACCATTTTACTGATTCTGGTGGGTTAAAAAGATGAGGTTCTGAGCCTTCCCTGGTGTTTTTGCTAGGAAGTGGCGAGATTTGCACCGCGTAACTCTTCTCTAAATTGGTAATTAAAATAGTACCTAACATCCAAGGTCCGGTTCACGGGGGCCTGCAACATTCCTTGCTCATTACGCTCGTACCTGTAAAACAATTCCAAAAGCAGTATAAAGCAAAAAAATCCAAATTTTATATTATACACACCGGCACAATTAGCGGAACAAAAAAAGGCAGAGTATAGAAATAATATCGTATATTAAAACAAATAATAATTAGTCATGAATTAACAAACTAATATGTACCTACTTACATTTTTTAACACTTATGTAAGTTTATAATTGAATTTTATTAAAAATAATAATAAAAAATAAATAAACACTTTTTTCTCTATTTTGTGGGAACACAAACAATGTTACAAATTAAAGAGCACTATGATTTTAATACTAAATAAATGCAAGATTAATAACTTGTGTTTTCCCCTCGTGCTCTAACTTTAATTTGCAACATTGTTTGTGTTCCCACAAAATAGAGAAAAGTGTTTTTTTTTTGATTATTTTTAATAAAATTTAATTAAAAACTTCTTAAAGTCGATGTTAAAAGATAGTTTTAAAGAAAGTAGATTAGTTTGTTACTTCATGTCTGATTTTATTATTTGTTTTCATATACACGTTATTATTTTTATACCCTGCCTTTTTTATACTCCGCTAATTGTGCCGGTGTGTGTATTTTATAAATATGCTTACTAGCTGTCCCCCGCGGTTTCAACCGCGGTAATTTCGGAGTTCCCGCAGGAATTCTGCGATAAACTAACTTAACTACCCTTCCTCTTGAATCGTTTCTTTTGGTGAAAACCGCATCAAAATACGTATCAGTTTTTTTTGGATTTTTGGTCAGGTTTTGGAAGAAAACAATTTCGGTAGCGTTATACTGTTTATCGTAAAGCGGAGTGTTATGGTCGTATAGTGGATCGTGGATCCTAAACACGATACACGAACTACTTATCACGAGAGCCATGAGTACCGAGGAGTTACCAATCCTCGAACTTTCCGTTTTGAATATTCTACTTATATTATTCGAAATTGTTCAAAGATATCGAGGATCATAGAATTTTCTTAACCTGTTGACACACCTTCACTTATAGCTCAGTAATCCTGTATACCTAAGTACCGTAGATCTACTGAAGACGTTTTTTTAATGTTGACATTTCCGAACAAGTTGTTTTTTTTTTTTATTGGATAACGAATATAACCTGATGATGACGCCGCATCGTTCATAATATATACACTTATGTATATGCCAATTCGCCTGAATTTGTTTACGATCGACTCGCGACGTACGGAAACCACTTTGGTAGACCGCATTCATCGTACCTATGTATGTAGGAGAGCGCAACTCTAGCTTTATAATTTGAAAGCGGATTTTGTGCCCACACGAGCCAAAAACGCGAATGAAAAAAAAAAACAGAATGCGTTATAGATTCTAAAAAGGAACAACGAATAGGTATTTATTTTCATCTACCCTAAACTGGTGCTTAACGTACTAAGCTAGATTTATTTTATTTGTTTTGCATCCACGTTAAGGTACCTACTGTTGCTATATAATTTAACACAAGTTTCCGCTAATTACTCTCTCTACTGTACTCGTATATTACTTTCCGCTTCACAATGTTTATATGTACTTATATAGATTTTGGCTGCGCGAATTTCGGAACTCCTCCGGGAACTCTAAAAAATATGTAACTCAGGGATACTGTAGTTTCCTATCAGTGAAATAATTTTTGAATTGAGTTAGGTAGTTATCCTTGTATACCCTAACATACAAACGACCCCCGTTAGTAACGTCACGACCGCGACCCCCTCACCCTAAACTTTAATGCGCTTTATCTCTGTATATTTTAATTTATTTGAAAAAGCAAAAAATACGTGTTTATTGTTTTTTTATTCTTTAACTGACGGACTAATTAGAATTTTTATTTTCAAAAGTAGTCAACATCCCCATTAAATTGGAGCTCTGTGCACTATACAAACAATTATGCAGCGAAAATCTTATATGAAATATCACATTTCGTATCGTCCCATTTCCATTCATGCCCACTCGAGTCACAACGAAATGGAAAACTTCTCCTCGACCAACTGTACAAAGTGAAAACTTCTTTATTGAATGCAGTACCCCATACTACACTCTTTGTAATTATTTTGTCATGGAACTTCAGTGGTCTCTTTGTCGAGATTTCATAACCGTGGAGAAACTTTACACAAATTGTGGCAGTTTGCATTTAAATTTCAATTTATGTTTTTATAGCTTCACCATTTTAAAGATGATAGTTACAAATACGATTTTGGAACGGAAGTCTTCGTTGCCAATTTTCCATGCCGGTGCACTAACATAGTTGAACACCGGCTTATTTTACAATATTCGAAGGAAATTGGTAAACAATGAAAATCAATTTCTTGAATGTCGACATTCAATTTAGCAGCGAACAGTAGATCAGAAGATTCACTTGGTTTAGTGGGTTAGCGAAGTTAGCGGGTTCGATCCCGCATCGATAAACATGTCAGTGGTGAACATTAGTTTTTTCGTTCAGTGTTTAGTATGATCATAAGTATGTATTCTCAAAAAAAAAACATAATATCAGTTTTAGTCATGAAACAATGAGTTCTCGAGGAAATCCCGAAATTTTCGAGGGCGAAACCGCGGGGAACAACTAGTAACAAATATAATTTAACCTAATAAGTATCTCAAAACAGATAATTCTGAAACGTTGAAGTTATATTTTTTTATCTATGATTATACCTAGTGTTACCTACTTAAAGTATGTTGTAGATATAGATATATTTGAATTAGTTAACTTTAATAAAAACATAATGATAATAATAATAATAATAATCGATCAAAAAGTGTATGAGTTGTCTTCAATAAAATAATCAAGGCTGCTATACATATTCGTTTCTTTCATAATTGTAACGAACATCAAAAAAAGGTAAATAAGAATACAAACTTCCTGGGAACTATGATAAATTAATGTAGGTACTTATATTGTTGTTAAATCTGATAAAAAATTTATTTCCCATGAATAAAATATGTCTTATAACTTGCGTATGTAAATGAGAGTAAATTATAATTTCCTGTGACACATTCGTATTTCATATTGGTAGGATTCCGTATTTGTTTACTTGTATTTGCTTCCAAGAAAACTGCTCAAGATGTAATTTTTGTATGCATTACCATAATACGAGTAACAAGGTAGCTAACGTGGTGTCCCGCTGGGTTCGTATATTTAAGTAAGTAAGTTAAGTCACATATCTTTTTTAAACGTGAAAGAGTCGAAGCTACATACATGCCCTTAATGGTACTCATACGTACGGCGTAGGTACCTTGTGCAAAATAAAGCTCATGATACGGGAGCCCAAGAGGGGATTTGTGAATTTGCTAAAGCGCGTCCGATGAACATAAGGGGGGAATTTTGCACCATGTTGAGTACCTCCACCAAATATAGGCCCTCTACACTGGTGGGTGCGTCTAGAATAACCGATCAGATTAGTAAAAAAAATCGATAACTCGAAATACTCGAGCGCGTCAGATTAAGATATGGTGGGTTAATTATATGCTGAGAAGTATGTACATGAATAATCAGACGATTTGAACGTGACGTAAGGGAGTCAGAGGATCACAAACTTGCAAAAAAAAACGCCACCTCGACATTCTCGAGTGCGGGTGGTTTATTTTTTTATTTTGAAGTAAATAACTCAAGGATAGCGGGAAAAATATAATCTGCCAATTTTCATAAGCCGAAGAAACAAAAGTCGTCTATAAAATTTATAACGAGCAGCTGAAGTGAAACATATACCTATTGCTCACTCTGCCTTTTTTTCCTTTACTTTTTCTCTATCTATCACTCTCTCGCACCGTCACACTACTTTCCATCGCCATGACGTCATCACAGCATATTACGGCACTAAACGTGTCAAATTGATAACTTTTTGTAAGTCGGTTAAAATGCATACTAAAATAATTGAAGGTAAGTATTACATCGAACTTATAGGTTAACCTATAACCTTTCACTTAAATGTAATTTTTAATCGAAAAAAGTAGCGTTCAAAGGTAGGTGTATTACTCCGCTCCGCGCCTCTCGCTCCCTTTCACTTTTTGTGTATCTCTGACTCTCTCACACCATTCCCACGCTGCTGTCCGTCGCCATGACGCCATTTTACTTTACAGCTCATCACAAAACAACGCGTTCATGTTATTATAATATGTAAGACGCTCTGGCTTGTTTGTGCTTTAAAATTAGTTTTGTGAATAATATTTAGTGTTTTTGTGAACAAGAAATAGCTCAAAAAGTTATTAAACTTACGTCAGAAATAAAAAAAATCTTAAAAATGAATCATAATTTTTGTTTCTAGCAGTCAGGTTAATAATATCCCTCAAAATTATTGTCAGATTTTAAGCCAACATATATTAGACTGCAAGCTGAACCTTCTGTAAAATAATCTGACACGCTCAAGTATTTCAAAATTGAGATTTTTTTAGCATTTCCAAAAATTCGCTACTACCCTGCGTCACCTCCAAATCGTCAGATTTTCGAAGGGGAGCATTTTTAGGGTTCACTTAACATCCCCTTTGAATATCTGACGCGCTTTTTTTTTTCATTTTCTCCTTTTCCGGATGGCCACCCCCACCACACAAATCGGCAGATGAATATATTTTCGATATCAGAGACACCTTGGAGTATCTAAACTACAATATCTGACGTGCTCGAGTATTTCCATGTTACTATTTTTTTTTTAATTTTTGAAAGCCTATAGAAGCTAAACCCACCGGTGTATGAAAAAACATCATATAACCTTATTTTGTTTATACCTCCTAATCTTCAAAACCCAATAGGTCCCAACGACGGTCGAGTGAATCCCGAATTAGCAGCGGTATCTCCCGTACTATCATAGATATGTATGTAAAGAAGGATGATTTAATTAATTACGGCATCTAAAAACCTTCTCTTCTGGACCAATTATTGTAATCCTGTATTTCTCAATAAATCTAAAGATACGATAGATCGAGTTTTCTTTCAAGAAAATTTCGTTTACTTAAAGAAATCTTATTTCAATTGCAATTTGACTTAACTAATTACATAATTAATTAATACACTCGCTCTGAAATACGTTGCGATGAGCAACCTCCATCATAATGTAAAGTGCGGTTTTTTAAAATCAACATCAAGGTGTAACGGAACAGTGCAAGAGTGAAGAAGATGATTAACTTAGTCCATACTCCTTAGTTCTACTGTTCTTGAGGTATTCGAACAGTGAAAACAAGCCGGATACATTGCTTATAATCTTATATCTATCTATACATATAAAATGCTTTGTCCTGAATGACTGATGGATCAACGCACAGCCTAAACCGCTGATTGTAGAGACCTGAAACTTGGAGGGTGTGTTCTTTGTAGGTATGACGTAGGCATCCGATAAGAAAGGATTTTTGAAAATTCAATCCCTAAGGGAATGAAAAGGGGTTGGAAAATTTGTATGGAACAATTCCGCGGAAACTTCGCAATTATCGCCGGTGAAACTGCGCGGCACAGCTAGTACTTGAATACAATAATTGATCTAAAAAATAGATCTACCGATAATGAGCGTTATTTGCATTTGTCTAACCCCATACCTACCCACAAACCTGTGCAATATAACATTGTCAAAAAGCGCCATCTGGTCCCCAACTGTACAGAACTTGTCATGGGAGTACCACAACTGATTTTATATAATACTTTCATATATGTACTTTTTTGTAAATACACACTTAGGCTAAATAAACGCAAATAACATAAATTTTCATACCCTGACATCAATTTACTGACCCATGGTGATAAGTTCACCTAAATATGGACTGAACACAAGCTTGACATATTCGCAAGCTACACAAGAAGGAAACTGTGCAATAATGCATAATCCGAAATGTTCCCTTCATCTATATATTTAAGAGAGGCCTTGCATGCACGCTGTGAATTCCTGACGAGACTCGGCTCTACACTCCACTCCCCGCTGAAGAGGAGTTATTTTACCAAGTTGCGCATGAAAATTAAATTTAAGTGTGAGAGAATACCTTTGTCGGTGGGGGTCTCAGTGGGGGTACTATGTAACCGGATCGATTGTCTAATGGATAACTTTTTTGTTATTGGTTTATAAATTGTAACAATCTATCTATACTATAATAAAAGAGCAGAACCCGTGATTCTGTACATTAAATATTTTTACCTAAAATTGAGAGGGGTGATAAAAGAAGAGTAACCAAGTCTGTCTGTCTGTCTGTCTGTCTGTCTGTTCGCCATAATCTCCGCATCTACTGAACCGATTGTCATGCGGTTTTCACAGGTAGATTAAGCTGAGCCTCGAGCTACATATAGGCTTTGTTTCATTGAAATCAGATGTCGGGAAAAAAGTTGTTGTATAAAAACCTTTCGCGCGGGTGAAACCGCGGGGCACAGCTAGTAAATAATAAGGTCATTAAAGAAAAATATTCAACGTTCACAATGACAGACAAAATAATATTATGTATATCAATAGCTTTTAACGTCAACAAAAGGGGGCGTTTTGTCAATAAATCATATTATTATAATTCTGCGAATCTTGCTCATTGTTGCGTGTTGAATAAAAAGTCGAATTTCAGCTAGTATTTTTTGTTGCCATGGGTATATTATTTTACATTACCTACATATTATGATAACGAGAGTTTCTCATAGAGCCAGAAGAACTGGAACTCCTTAATGGAAACTGCAAAGACATGTCGTGTTTGCACTTATGGTTCACAATATGGAGAAAGGTGAACGCCGAATTGAGATATATATGTATAACTAGCTGTCCCCCACGATTTCATCCGCGGTAATTTCGGAGTTCCCGCGGGAATTCCGGGATAAAAACTATCCTATCTTTTAAGTTGGACCATATTATAAATGGTTGCAAAATTTTATCAAAATCTGTTCAGTAGTTTCGGAGTCCATCGCGGACAAACAACGTGACACGTGATTTATATATATTAGATAGATATAAAGACACGCGACAATAATATCAGAGGCGACGATTACACATTAATAAATATGTAAATGTGATGTACATATCCTACTAATATTATAAATGTGAAAGTGTGGATATTTGGATGTTTGGAAGGATGTTTGTTACTCAATCACGCAAAAACGGCTGAACGGATTTGGATGAAATTTGACATGCACGTTGTACAGAGAAAGACATAGGGTACTTTTTATCCCGGAATTCCCGCGGGAACTGCGAAATTACCGTGGGTGAAACCGCGGGGCACAGCCAGTAGTATTATAATAATAATATGATCTGTGCCAATTTACACAAATAAGTTTTTAGTTACTGTTCTCGGGTTTTACACCTACCTTTTTCACTCCATTTAGGCTATATCAAATTGAATGAAATAATATAAAAGATTTACTTGCCTTGCGTAATTTCAGGTTTTTAAATCCAGCAACGAGCACGTATCAGTCATTCAGTTTCCCCTTAATAAATTCCTTAATTTATATCAGGTATTGTATATCCTTGCCTTTCATTTAAGTTTTTTTTTGTTTTATATATTATATTTTTTCAACCGTAGTAACAAAGGCAGAACTTGGGATACAGCAGGGAAAAAGCCCTGCTGTTTCCCCGGTCAAGTGCCGGGAGTCAAAACGCATCGAGTGGTGGGTGCGCTCTTAAAACCCCGCCGCCAATCGTGAATCAACAGTCACTAATAAAATGGCTATATAGGTACATTGAAAGGAAAGGGAACCGTTGGCGGAGTTTAAGGCGGTACACTTGGACTTGGAAGTTCTTCGGTTATTTATAGCAGCGATTTTACAACTAGACGTTACATCAAGAAAATATTTGATGTTTGAAAAAATTCTGGAATAGGACATACTTTTTTTACGGCCGCACTCAGAGTCGTTTTAATGCTACTTCATTTTTTCAAACAAAACTGCCGCAATCAGAGACGTACATTAAGTAAATTAATGTTAATTGACTTTCAACTAAAAACTTCATTATGTAGCCAATTAACATTAATTTAATGAACGTCTCTGATTGTAGCAGTTTTGTTTTAAAAATCTTTACTTAAAATTAATTAATCATTAAAACGATTCTGAGTGCGGCCGTTAAAGTAACTGGCACTCTGAAGTCTGAAGTTCTGACTGAATTGGTCTTTATGTATACGGCGTTATAAGATCGATGTCTATTAAAAAGGTCGATGTTTCTTAAAAAAATAAAAGTGACGTAACATATTAAGCGTGGCTGTGATTGGTGTTTCGTTCCGTTCCACAAAATTAAAAGTTGACTATTTTGGAAACTATTGATATTTTTAGTGATTATTTCTTTTTAAGCTTTTTTTGGGCCCAATTTTTGAAGTATTGACACAATTTCTTATTATAAATTTCATGCAAGTACACTATGGTATTCGTCTTAATAACAATGATCTATCAATACTTTTGAGACTTTATTGTTTTAATAATAAATATCGTAATGTCATAATATGAAATTCGTAATTGTTGTTTGTTTGTGTGTTTGTCTTCATAAACATGTTCCATCTGGTATAATAATTATAATATATAGGTAATAGGTATTATGTTAATCATCTACTTGGTTGCTAAGTCTGTCAATTCGCTCTAATAGGCATGTTGACAGTATTAAAGAATCAAAGATATAATGGTTTTAGAGAAAAATATATGTCAAAAGAACTCTTAAAAGTCACTCAGTTTTCAATTAAATATTGTGATTAATAAGATTTTCATTAAAATAAAAGTATAAAATACTGCAATCGGCCATGTTTACTGAAACACCAATCACAGCGAATGACGTCACAGTCAAGTTAACGCCGTGCATGTTACTAGACAGTCATATTGTCTACATATTGTCTGTTACGCGTTTCGAGTGATTCCTGCATCATTTAATTAGTAGAATTTGTGTTAAAATGCAATATCGAAGTATCATCAACGATGGAACAAGGTTACATTAAGGCAAATAGCGCTAATTTGCTCAGAATTGATTTGTTGATGTTGGGAGAGTTTCTTGCATCAAACACAGACTTTCATCTGAGTTTCAAAATGTGAAAACTTCCGTGTAAGTACAACATTATTATTAATCTTTAGTGCTAAGTGAAATAGTAGGTATTTTTTGATGAAATTTAACTTAATAGGTATATTAAACTTGCAGAAGCTATAATAATTTAACACTGAGGTATGTCATAGGTTATTTTTGAGGTTACTTAATTCCCAGTTCAAGAAAATAATACTTTTTTTATTAAGTACTAGGTTTGTAGGTACCTTTTCTCAAAACTCCACAAGTACTATTATGTACAACTTTCAATTATTATAATTAATAAATATATCAACTTAAAAACATATTGAGTTTGCCTGATTATAACTTTCATTATTTACTTTGGTCAAAGAACCAGAAAATATTTAATCCCAAAATGTTTGAATGACATATCTTTAAAAATAAGAATAGTTTTAGTGAGGCCACATTCCTAAATAAAAAGTTTTTGTTAAAAACCTGTAAGAGATTTAAATTAGGTGAAAAAATATGTGGTGCATTATTGTATTGTGTTGTAAGTACTTGAAACTTGCTGGTTCAGTACATATTAAAACAAGTATAAAGGGAGTGATTTGTCTGCCAATAAACTGTTATGCAGTTTCGCAGCTTTCATTTAGAAATAACGCTAAATTGTTATTATTATTCAAACTTATCTTTCAAACAAGTAGGTATAAACCATTGCTCTCCACACCCATAAATTCAATATCTAAAGTCAGTTAGGTAGCTAATTTACCTATTTGCGAAGATAGTTAACAGAAGAAGAAACACTACAGACTTGTCACTTTATGTATTTATATAATAATAAATTTTATTTATTTCAGATCCTCGCAACCATAATATGGGGATGATGCTATAAGTTATGTGCAACTTAAAAGTGAAGGAAAATTTTTACAGTAAAATGTAGAAATTTAATGTGTTACATTTGATGAAAAATATGAATCAGATTTTCTTGAGAGCATAATTAAATTCTGGAAATCTTATATACATATATCCATTGTTATATAAAGTATGGAGTAGTAAATAAAAATGCACATGTTTTTGTTTTTAACACTCTTATATTAGCTTCACCTGTATCACTAGTATTATATTATGTATACCTACAGTAAAAGACTAGTATTATATAACTTTAAACTGACAGCGTGCTACTGGCGAGTTTGTTGCGTAGCTTCTCTTCGGCCATAGCACTAGGAAGCTGTGTGGATATTTTATGGGTGCTGTCATAATAATAATTGTAATTTTATTGACGTCAAAAAGAACCACATTATGGACCAACGTTGAATAAAATTATTTGACTTTAACTGAGACTTTGATCTATCTAACCAAATACCTAGAACCCTACTTGGTTTTGTTTTTCAGTTTATTTTACTGGTTTATAATAATAGGGATTTTGAAGACTTTTGAAAATCAAAATCCAAATTAGTCCGTCATCAAAGTGGTCTTCACAAAAATAAATTGCCGAATTTGTAACTACACCAGCTGGGTTTCGCCTTGCAAGCTTATCTCTCACTTTTTCTTGTTAGGAACATGAGCAAACAATTTATTAGGTGATGCTTTTGATGTGTTTTTAGATACAGAGAAGCGATAGCGGTCGCACACCACTTGTAGGTACACTTTGGAATTAATTTTTAATAAATATATTGTTGACTTAGTTCGTCGAGCATACACACAATGCAACGTGAACTTAGGTGTGAACTGTGACGTCACAAGTGGCGCCATGACACTCACGACTGTTTTCGGGCACAATTCAAATTAGAAAAAATAAAATGCAGTAATTTGCGTTAAAACTATAAACTAATGCTGAAATAATGAGTTTTTCGGAAATAGTACACGTGTACCTGCATTATAAAAGGGGATTTCAAAATTAGTCAACATGCCTATTAAACACAAAAATCTATTGTAGGATAACTTAACGGTCTTTCAAAGTCTCACAAATTATAAAATAGTTACCAAAGAGTTTGATATTCGGATACCTACATACATATATGTTAATTGAGCGTGTAATTAAAATTCTGATTGAACTTAAAAAAAATAATTCGATAAACACCATGAAACCGCAACCGAAATATTTAATCTTGAAATACTTATAGGAATCGTATTAAAAAAAAAATCAATACACTGTGTTCGAACATAACGAACCCGACACGAATGTCTGAGAGTAACGCCGCGTAGTGCACCGGGGAAATAAATTTAATCTCAGCGCCGCGCGCCGTGGCCCGTGGGCAGGTGTCACCTACCCGCGTTACCTTTGTGAATTTCAGGTAGGTAACTTAAGTGTGGAATTCTCCGACACATTAAAGCCTTGCTTCCACCAACTTAAAGGGGAGCTGTTTTGTCCGTAGCGATTGTAATTTGTAAGACTGCCGGCGCTCACCATGCGTCCACCCCGCACACCACGTGTCCGCTGCAAATTCGCCACACCACGCTCACCGTTATAATAACCGCTTACCTCACGCAAAAAAATTAAACAAATCTACCCTCCACTTGAACAGGGCCCTTATTTACTACTAGCTGTGCCCCGCGGTTTCACCCGCGGTAATTTTGGAGTTCCCGCGGGAGTTCCGGGATTAAAACTACCCTATGTCCTTCTCTATACCCCTAACAACGTGCATGCCAAATTTCATCCAAATCCGTTCTGCCGTTTTTGTGTGATTGAGTAACAAACATCGAAACATCCACACTGTCACATTTATAATACTATTAGTAGGATGACCATAACGCGTCGCGTTAAGATAAGACGCCACTTAAATTGCTTTATCCTCGTGTTCAAAGAAGTTTAACTTAAAAAAACAAAATACATTTACAACGTTTCTTTTGTCATAAGGAATATAAATTTCTAATATTTTTGCATCTGGAGCGTTTGGGATTATTTTTTTGGGACGCGCGTTATGGGCAAGGAATATTGTTGGTCATACTGAATAAGGGCGCTGTATTCACTGAAGCTAAAAAAATAATTAAATAAACATTAAAAGACAATTTATTGAATTATCTCTAATATAGAGAAAACAAAACATCTTTTTTCTCTCTGTTCTTTTTCATTTAGTATTAAAATGTGCGTTGTGCCTATTGAAAAATAACCGCCGCATTTGGAGACCAACGTATAAAATTTATGTATGTGTGTGCGAAGCTTTATGTAAGGCTTGTATCTGGGATGTGTATGGGATGAGTATAGGCATCGCTTCACATTGTTGGGTCGTGCTCGATTCGCCTCGCGAGAGACAGTGCTCGCGTGAAGAGAGTTCGAGAGGGGGCTTCTCCTCCTCTCACTTAACATCGACTTTGTTCACTCAGCCCCTTGGGTATTATATCTGTTTTAATAAACAACGTATGTGTCGTGAGAACCATATCTAGAGATAGTTATTACACATAGCCGGACAAAGGACGCATTAATTTTATTTAAAAATGAACGTTCAAAATTTAAGAAAAGAAACCCATTGGATCATTGGAGTTTGAATGAAAAGAGGTGTTTTCACTACACTTGAAATTTCATGACTCTGCAACCGCTGAATGCGGCTCTACGCCTATTAATGCCATGGTGAGAACCCTGTGTTGTTTCTGGAAAGTTAGTTTCAACTGTTTTTAAAATTTAGTTTTTAAGAAAAACTAAAAAAAAACTAAAAATTCAGGTCGATTTTCATCTAACAATGTCGAACAACGGCAAGGTTCTTATATGGTATGGTAGGTTCTATTTATACGATCCGTTCCACAGTTGGTTTCGAGTCAATATTTATTCTCTAAACATTTGCTCATTAACACATTCATAACTTACGATGGCCCGGCTTTATTGAAATTTCGACATTTCGAGTAGGTACATTTTTAAATCAGCGTGACAACAATGAAGTTGTAATTAATTACTTTGTTTATCGACTTATGTAATAACCAAAATATTAAGTTAGGGTACAAGGATTTAATCACATCGAAAAATTACAGTATTAGTCTCGTACTTGCTGAAAAAATATGCACGAACACGTATATTATGTACATTCCTAACACTTTCTAAAATTAACATTCACAATGTTAAGGACTCTTCATCCCATTTCTCTACTTCAAACCTAAACGCGGTGGCTTGAATGAAAATAGTGTTGGGAATTTTCCCATAAAACTCTATCGATGTAATTTAATTCAGTTTAGATTGTTTAGGGTGCATATTGAATATCGTAATCTAATAGTATGATATCCATAAAAAATTGATTATTATGTAAGCGCGAAATTTAAAAGTTATTATTTCTTCATGACTAACTTGTCAATGTTTGAAGTGTGTAATAGGATTAAATCGATTCTGGTTTATCTTGATTTATGTGGACAAATAACTTGTATCCAATTTATTTATATATATTGCACAAAAAAAGGACAAATGCCTTGCGGCATTCTCTACCAATTATACATTGGATTGACAAGTAGATACCTATAGCCTATACTTACAGTAAATGTGCAACTCATACTTAAAAATAAACTTATTATATTTTCAATTACACAATGATAACGAAAAAGTGCTAAAACCAACTAGGGCTGATAAGGATAAAAATATATAAAAAAAAAACACTTTAAAAAAACGTTAGAGAGTCGAATTAATTGGATACCTACTCTTTGAAATGTTCTGTAATAAATTTTCAGCAAAATCATCGAAAGAATTCTCAGTTTGGCTGGTTCTCGAGTAGCTTTTTTATTGAGCTTGTATCGATTTCGACGACGCGACACGACGCCACAAATAATAGAATGTTATAATAATAATTAATAGTTGGTATTCTATAATAACGACATTGAACTTGGCTTTGAATAACGCATAGACTATAGGGACACCTGTGCCACGGCCCTTGTGTGGACCCTTGCCCCTTGTGGTTTTTTTTTTTCAGGGAAAAATT
Source organism: Zygaena filipendulae (assembly GCA_907165275.2). Classification (NCBI taxonomy): domain Eukaryota; kingdom Metazoa; phylum Arthropoda; class Insecta; order Lepidoptera; family Zygaenidae; genus Zygaena; species Zygaena filipendulae. The sequence goes on from OU015666.1 coordinate 3,369,793, forward strand.
TAACAATTAAGCTATATATTTAAAAAATTCTATCTGCTTGAAATTCAGCGACATAATCGACATGTTACTTACTGATGTAGCTTTTATTGGTGAAATATTTTTTTTTAAATCGGTTAAGTAGTTTTGAATTCGTCAATTACAAACAAACAAGCCAACTGTCAAATCTTTTGTCATTATAATATTTAGTTTAGAAAATTATACCGAATTACAAAGGCAAAAATGTATATTTTTATATACACACCGGCAGAATTAGCGGAACATAAAAAGGCAGAGTATAGAAATAATTACGTATATATATTAAAACAAATAATAATTAGACGTGAAGTAATAAATTAATATACATCTTTTAACACTTTAAAAGTTTGTAATAAAATTATTAAATTTTATTTAAAATAATAATAAAAAAAACACTTTTTCTCTAATTTGTGGGCACACAAATAATGTTGCAAATTAAAGATTACTGTGATTTTAACACTAAATAAATGAACGATTAATAACGTGTGTTTCCCCTTCGTGATTTTACTTTTATTTGCAACATTGTCTGTGTTCTCACAAACTACAGATTTTTTTTATTTTTTTTTATTTTGATAATTTTTAATAAAATTTAACCAAAAACTTCTTAAAGTCGATGTTAAAAGATGTATATTAGTTTATTACTTCATGCCTGATAATAATTTGTTTTAATATATATACGTAATTATTTCTATACTCTGCCTTTTTATGTTCCGCTAATTCTGCCGGTGTGTATAGTATTTTTTTCTTTACAGTCACATTTTTTTACTTTACATAAAACAGCTGTATTTCTACTATTTTGTGTTCAATCCTAGTTAGTTCAGTATGTGTTAGTAGGTAGCGACAAGGCAAAGAATAACAAAAAAATTAAAACCGACTTCCAAAAACACAAAACTAAAAAACTAAAAATAAAAAGCTAAAAACAACAAAATACCGATTTAATCCAAAAGACAAAAACACACGTAATATTATTATTGGTTTGTGCTACCACTGATCGGTTTGAATTCGGTGACAAGCCCGCTGGTGTCTGCCCACTTGGGTTGTTCTGCTCACGAAGAGCTGGTGGCGGGAGTCGACTTAGCCCATCTTCCCCCTCCATATTTGGCTTGTCACCGACTTCATACCGATCAGTGGTAGCACAAACCAATAATAATATTACGTGTGTTTTTGTCTTTTGGATTAAATCGGTATTTTGTTGTTTTTAGCTTTTTATTTTTAGTTTTTTAGTTTTGTGTTTTTGGAAGTCGGTTTTAATTTTTTTGTTAAAAATTTGTTTATTTCTTGCTTTTTAGTGAGTCGGTTTGTAATTTATCTAAGTTACAATAGCCTAATGTCAACTACTCATAACCTTTTACAAAATATTGCTTTTCCCGACGCAGGAACGTTAATTGTTGAGGAGTTCTCCTAGTACATCATCATCAGTTCCACTTCACCATATACATTGTGACGGGCATAAATTGTTTAGAAACCATATTAAAGTTATCGATTCGGAACTCCTGAAATACCCATTATTGAGTAGTTCCGATGACCATCTGTGGTCTTCATCATCAGTTCCTCTTCTTCAAATTTTGCTTTCCGAAAGCAAAGAAACGTTTTACTATAAAAAATACAAAAATCGCTATAAGTGTTCTCATAATTTTTGAAGAGTTCCCTCGATTACTCCAAGATCCCATCATCAGATCTCGACTTGGTGACAATGGAATCAATTTGGGAGTATCCCCTTTCAAACAAAAAAACAATTTTTTGAAATCGCTTCAATCGGAACCCGTGAAATACGTATTATTTTTGAGTTGTTCCGATGACCACCTGTGGTCTTCATCATCAGTTCCACTTCTTCAAATTTTGCTTTCCGAAAGTAAATGAACGATTTACTATCAAAAATACCCAAATCGCTATAGGTGTGCCTATAATTTTTGAAGAGTTCCCTCGATTTCGCCAAGATCCCATCATCAGATCCCGACTTGGTGGCAATGGGACCTAATTGGGAGTAAACCTTTTCAAACAAAAAAAGAATTTTTCAAATCGGTCCAACCGTCTTCGAGTAATCGGTGAACATACATAAAAAAAAAAAAAAAAAAAAAAAAAAAAACATACATACAATCGAACATAGAACCTCCTCCTTTTTGGAAGTCGGTTAAAAACGGATACCTTTTTGTTATTTCGAAAACTTCCTTACATATTATGAAACAAAGTCCTGTCTGTCTGTCAGTATGTTCGCGATAAACTCCGTTTAAATGTTATAAAACAAAATTTTAACAAAAAAATTAAAACCGACTTCCAGAAACACAAAACTAAAAAGCTAAAAATAACAAAATACTAAATTAATCCAAAAGACAAAAATACACGTAATACTATTATCGGTTTGTGCTACCATTAATCGGTTTGAATTCGGTAACAAGCCCGCTTGTGTCTGCCCACTTAGGTTGCTCTGCTCGCGACGAGCTTGTGGCGGGAGTGGACTTAGCCAATCTAAACATCTACTCCATATTTGGTTTGTACCCAAATCGCCATAGGTGTGCCTATGAATTTTGAAGAGTTCCCTCGATTTCTCTAAGATCCCATCATCAGATCCTGACATGGTGACAATGGGACTAATTTGGAAGTATCTCCTTTCAAACAAAAAAAACAATTTTCCAAATCGTTCCAATCGGAAACCGTGAAATACGTGGAAAAAACCTGTAATAATAATATGTAGAGACAGGCGCCGATTATGTTGGCGGTAGCTAGTTAAAAAAAAAAAAAAAAAAAACCGTGAAATACGTATTATTGTTGAGTAGTTCCGATGACCATCTGTGGTCTTCATAATCAGTTCCACTTCTTCAAATTTTGCTTTCTGAAAGCAAATGAACGATTTACTATAAAAAATACCCAAATCGCTATAGGGGTGCCTATAATTTTTGAAGAGTTTCCTCGATTTCTCCAAGATCCCATCATCAGATCCTGATTTCATGACAATGGGACCCAACGGGAAGCACCAGCTAAAAAATCATCAAAATCAGTTCACCCAGTCGAAAGTTATTAACAAACATAAAAATAAAACATACGCGTCGAATAGAGAACCTCCTCCTTTTTGGGAAGTCGGTTAAAAATACTCGTCACTACATAGTATTTAAACAAAGTCGCCTCCCGCTGTCTGTCTGTCCCTATTTATGCTTAGATTTTTAAAACCACTGAACGGATTTTCGTTCGGTTTTCACCAATAGAGTGATTCAAAAGGAAGGTTTATACGTATGGTTTATCCTGGAATTGTCGCGGTTGAAACCGCAGGGGAAAGTTAGTATATTAGAATTTTAAACTTGTGTACAAGTACGTCCAAGATTAGTCCCAAATGTCCCACGTGAGCATAGCTGCGAGTGACAAATAAACTAATGTTTATAAAATCAATCAAAGTATAATGTTGGTGTCACACTTTATTACTCTCATACAGGTGTAGTTAGGCTAAATTACAACTCTATACTTATATTGTACACCTTAGAAAGCTATCTCTAATCTAGGAACACTGTAATATGTAAACGTTAAAACTTCATTTTAAGTGAGTAAATAAAAATAATACATAGGTACATAATATTATTTAGGCCATTTGGAAACACTTGTTAGTCGCCATACCGTTGATTGTTTTATTCAAAACTATAAAACAAGACAATGAGATGTCAACATCCATCGATTGTTACACTTCGATTTCATGGACAAATAAAAATAAAATAAAAAGAGCTTTTCTTTATGAAATCTTATCATAACCATCCCACTATACATACTATTGATTAATTAATTATAATTATTAATTATTTAATAGCAGCGATATTAAAAAAATAAAATAAAATTATACTCCATGTACCATATACATAATTATAATAATATGTTTTATTTTTATATAATACGCACGACTCCTGAAATATATTATGTAATATTACTTAATTTAAAACGTTAATGTGCAGTTATACACACTACGTCTACTTAATTTTAAAAATTTTATCATGTGATAATCTTAATCACATAAAATATATTATGTTATTTTGTGGTTATTACTTCCTCTACTAATATTTATTGGGGATACCAAAGGAATATAATTAATTCATGTGGTTTTTATCACTAACATTTCTAGTTATACACTTAAAGGTACTATTTTCTAATCATAAGACATTTTTCTGAACTCTGCTACACGTTTTTTCGCTCTGCTCTATTCAGATGTCTTCTACTTGGTATACTTATTGTGATGTTATTTATAATTGAATTACAATAATAAAAAAAAATCATTAGCGAAAATAAGCCGTTAATTAGAAAGGCACATAAAATTATTAGTAAGGCCTCTCGCGATTAAACGATGCCATAAGATATATTTTAACGCATTTTATAATTTTAAAAATTTGCTAATTTGCAAAAATGAAACGGCATATTTTGGCAAAAATGTAAGTAGGTAGTGAATTGCAATTTTTTTCAGTGCAGGGTAAAGTGCGTGATCATTGTGTAGACTGTACCTAGAGGAACTGTTAAAACATAAGATACTTTTACACTTAAGAAACTTTTTTCTTTTAATATTATTATAATATAATAATGCATTATAATATAATAAACGAAGAAAATAAATTGTAACCGTAACTGCAGAGACGCAGTTATGATGGCGGTGGCCATTGTTGTGGCGCTATTTTGAAATGTTTTGATGTTTTTTTTTTGTTTTTATGAAAGCAAATACATGCATTTTGTTACGTTCTTTCCAAAGGGACATTGATTTTTATTAAGTATTTTATCAACACCTTACAAATGGCGATTTGTGTCTTCACCAATTGTTCTTCACTTTTTATGACATCATTTCATAATAAAATTGAGACAAGGTGGAGGTGAACATTTTCTTTCATCTACACACCTGTTTGTCGTTTGATTATTCTAATCAAACAGAGCATCATCATTTGGAAACTGCTGGTTCATTAGGATATTAAACAAAAAAATCTTCCAGATTTATAATACAAAACGAATAAATATGCAAAAAATATATCATAATATGATCGTCATCAGCGTGCCGTGTTTTCGGAACTCAACTCACACCCGCAACTCTGCTAATATTAAAGTTGGTGCAAACAATATTTGCTCGCATATTTATTTTGGACTGTTGAAAGTTGTAAATGAAAACAATAACTTTTATTATGTACATTATTATTTGTTTTGTACTTCAATTGGTTTTTCAATCAAAGTCACAATTATAGGAACGCAATCTATGTATTAAATCGAACAAGACGAAACACAAAAACATTATGTGTGATTTATTCAAAAGTATCGTTGCCTAATTCACTACTTATATGTTATTATTTACATTTTGAATGAAAATGTCAAAAGTTATGCGACCGTGAACCGTTTATTGCGGTAATTCGCGTAAATTAGAACGGTCTTTAAAGCGTTAAAATTTAAATTAAATCATTTGCGCGTACGTAATTATTAACAAAAACTGACAAGTACCTTCAGTTCGAACTGTTTAGATATTATGTTCTTCTTTTTCCTTTTTTCAAATGGCCACAGACGCCTTGGATAGGTAGGCGCACTATTCATGCGAATTTAAGAGATGTGTTCTTGATTAGTCTAGAAGGAAATATCAGACGCTTTGTCTTCTACGCTATCTATCTTTACCTATTTAATACAAAGCGTAAATCGATAGATGTTCGGATGCTCAAAATCCATATTGTACCATATCTTAAATACAATAAATACATAATATCATCGCATCATCACAATCAAATCACAAAAAAAATCGCTATTAAGCTGCAATGCTAAATTTAGCGACTAGTTACTGACAAAGACATAAGACACGGTGTAAGAGACGTCTATTAATCTGGGCCCAAGAGCTGAAGTGTTGGTCGATGAAACAAATGCACTAATTGCAGTGCAAGTATTATAACTTGGTGTCCCTCAACATGACGGCGGCCTCGTACGAAGGCAGGCCGCTGTCCGGTCGGTGCTGGTCCACGCATCGGTACGACTCCGATATTATCACCTCCTGAAAGCGAAATTAACGATCTCAGGCGAACCCCCATTGCTAGAACCGGAAACCCAAGTAAAAATACCATAATCAGACATTTTGACAAACTTTTGGGGCAAAAAGCTCCTCACGCACAATATGAATAGAGTTCTTGAGGGAATCCTAAAATTAAAGCGAATGGATATATTTACTTGCGTAACTAAGTAAGTAATATGTTACCTGCAACGGATGACAGTCTTTGTGCGACGAATCATCGATCACGGAGTCGTAAGCCGGTGGAGGACTGAGCAGCTGTTCATGCACCTAGTGAAAACGATAAAAAATTCATTAATTTTGCGCAATTAAATAAAAAACATATTAAAAAACAAATTATAATCCTTACTAATATTATAAATGCGAAAGTGAGTTTGTTTGTTACGCTTTCGCGGCTATGGCTAATACGGCTCAAACGATACCCTCGAAATTTTGCATACACGTTGTCAGGGGTACAGGAAAAGACATAGGGTACTTTTTATCCCGGAATTCCCGCGGTAACTCCGAACTTATCGCGGGTGAAACCGCGGGGAACAGCTAGTTATTATAATAAATTAATAAAAAGAGCACTTGCAACTCCGCATAATTGATACAAGTGCTTCAGTACTTATATTTAACCAAGGGAACGCCATAGGTAAAACGTGCCGGAACAAAAAGTTCTTGTGTGCTGGGACAAATGTACATAATATTATTTCCTCTTCAATTATTTTGTCAGTGACTAGCTGTCCCGCGCCGTTTCACCCGCGGTAATTTTGGATTTCCCGAGGAACTGTTCGATACAAACTTTGTGTGATCGGTCAGTCAGTCAGTTTTTGCTTTTTAACCGACTGCCAAAAAGGAGGAGGTTCTGCATTCCGCTGTATGTAGGTCTTTTTTTTGTAATATTATAAATAAAAATTTATGCTGGGCTGATTGGAGTCATTAAAAACATCAAATACAAAAATCTGAATATAAAAATTTAAAATTTAAAAAAAGAATAACATTAGAATATAAAAAGTAACATATCTATTAAAAATACAAATAAGGCAGGATATCGTAATGAATGGCATACGGCCACCGCGTTACAAGCTAGGTATCGCAACTTAAAACAGAATTAAAATAGTATATTTCATTATAAGTGCGGAAAGCCTGTCATTGCAAAGAGTTCCGACAAATGTCTACCCGAGCCGAGGCGCAGCCGAAGGTGAGGGTTGACAGTCGGAACTAGTTGCAATGACGGTTCCGCACGTGTACTGAACAACTATTTTTAATACAGTTGCGAAAAAAATTAAGAAATTTAATAAAATATCAAAAACACAACAAACTCAACTAAGTTCCAACTGTGATCAAGAGATGGCGCTAGTCGTATTAGTAATGCGAAACGTACGTTTCGCAATGCAAAAAAGTGTGTCAAAGTCGTGTCGCCATTTGACAGTTGGCAAAGAGAACGCACGAGTTCGGGAAAGGTAAACAAAAAGCTCGAGTATGTAATAGCCCACATCCCGAACGCTAAACGTCCCTGCAATACGCCACTTTTTGAGCAACTGTATTAAAAAGTAAGTTTGTATAAGCAATTATTGTATAGATTCTTATTTTGTTTCAGATGCTAAAGGAGTGGCCTGAAGCCTTGTTAATATCCCCCAATTGAAATGGTAAGTTGGCATTTGCTCTTTTACCGCCGAGAAATACCAGTGTAATGGATATTCTTTGAATTGAAAGAAAGAAAATCGCCAAAAAATAATGATCCCTCATACAAAAATGCCGCGTGCTTTTATAATGTCTAAAAATAACATGAGAATGATTAATGGCGACGCGTGACGACTCAAAACGACGGTGGAACCAGATTGAAATCCGATAAAGGCAGATGAGTTATCCATCTATAGGTCCACGTATAATGCGTAATATTTCCTCTTCTGATAAATGTGAAAACCGTGAAAGCTTTGACCTTTTGTTTTGGTATAAAAAAAATTATGTCAACGATCGTTCCCTTTGAGGCGCATTTTTTAAACAATATATCGCCCGGCGACAAAAGGGCAATTCTTAAGTGGATAATAGAGAGATGTCAAATAGAAGTTGCAGAAATTAATAACAATACTTGAACATTAACACAAATATACAATATATTATGTTCTTTTTGTAAATGGGTTATTCTCTAGCACAAAGTACGAGTTTACCGTTTCCTTGTTTACCGATATTGAGTCTATTGTTACCTGATAATAGGGTCGAAATCGGTAAGAGTAAACATAGAACTCGCACGTCAAGCTATAGCATGACCCAAATACATTACTTGAACACCCAGCCTCAGAGTAAACACTAAACACAAATGTTCATCATATAAGGTTAATCCTGGTGCGGGGATCGAACCCGCGACACCCGGTGTAGTAGTCAAGTTAGCTGACCATTAAACCGACGGTTCTGTCTCTTTTGCATGGAGTTATCGTAACGTACATCTTAATGTGAATAGTGAAGTCACTAGTAAAGTTAGAAAATGTGCAATTTACATTGCGCCGCTCGTATTAAGTCGTGTAGGAAGAAAAATCCAGGCATAGAGGTCAATGCCTAAGACAGACCTCTTAGCTCTTAGAAAATAAGTACCTACTTATTATAATAATATAATATAGTAGACTAATTAATATTTTCAATTCCTCATTTTACAATCTACACTGATCTACGTAGGGACTTTACATCTTTCATAAGCTTGTTATCTAAATATACATTATGACCTGGCGTATTTGTACATTAGAAATTAAAATACAAATATGGGGGGGGAGTCGAAGGATAACCAATACAATCCAGAACGGTTATCGTTAATCGAGTTAATGCTCGTAGAATTCGAGACCTTAATCGAGACGAGACTGCTAACAATTCTCTCGCTCGGATCAAGGGGCAGTCGCTTGTCTAAGGCGTTCAATTCGTATCGATATTTGAATATCTAATATTATTCAACATAAATATGAAATTAAAAACCAAAAATTGATAAATTGAAAACTAAAGAAAGAAAATTGAAATCCTATATCTAGAATAAAGATGTGTAGCATAAAAATAATAGGTATGTATGAGCCAACCATTGTGTCCGATGTTCTTATTTATGTACATTTCTATCTATATTGATATTAAGGGCCGGTTACACAGACACCAATTTTAATTTATTAAAATATAAATATTTACGAAAATAACCGGTGTCAGTGTACACACACTGCAGAGTCGCGACTAAGATTTCTATAAGCACAATACCTACGAGTAATAACCTTTTTTAAGGTACCTATTAGCTCCTCTATTAATACAACACATGTAATTTGTTTGCACAAATGCACTACTTACTTACTGCACGTATGGGGAGAATTTTCACACCGTCGTGTGGACTTGCTCCATCTGGTCGAAAACCAATTATGGCAAATGCGTTTTTTATATCGGACCAAGTACCGTGGATCGTTAAATCCGGTGAGAACGGCTCCCCGGTCTCGACCTGTGCCGGAGCTACGCTTGTCGAGACTCATTGCAGGAGCATACAAAGAATCATGTTCATGATCGTAGGCAATCGCTTCATATACCTACCTACCTAGCCTGCAGCAGAAATATGTAATCACTTTAGACGGTCGCTGAATGTAATTGCAATAGTAATGAAATTCCACGACTCACAAAAAGTTTACATATTTTTGATGCAAACTGTACGAGCAGGCATTGATGATAATAAATATTGAGTACCTTTCATTACAAGTGCGGGACGTCTGTTATTACTATGAATTCCGTTCAGCAATCGGATAAGTCTCCCGCACGTGTAATGAGCGACTGTTTCCAACGCAGCTCAGTAGCGAATTTAAAAAATTTAAATATCATCGATACAAACAAATATAATTATACCGAGTGAAAAATTTATGAAAATGGCGCCAAATAGGTACTACCGCGAGTTCGTCTTTCGTCTGCTTACGGAGAGGCTAGGCAAAGGTCGTGCGGGTCACACAGCCAGCTAGGGTATTTAATATTTTTCAAATTATTTTTAGATAATAATAATTATTCTTTCAATATTGAAATAAATATCACTTTTTGTCAGACACAGGTGATTTTTTTTTTCGTGGGAATTTGCTTAATTAATGAATAAATGAAAATTAATATACGTACCAATACGTAGAAAGAGTAAAGCGCAAAATTAAATTAAAAAGCTATTTGCAGGATTATCTTTGCCAGTTTTTTTTTCTTCTAATGAGTAAAGTAAAAAGCACTAGTGCGTAATCGTCAACTTTCCGCACGCTAAACAGCGAAATATAGCACTTTTTGAGCAACTGTGTTAAAAAATAACATTAACATCTATTTGATCTATACAAACTGTACATTATGTCTTTTGCAATCATTATATATTTTACTAGCTTTTTTCTTCTTTACTAGCTTTCCCCCGCAGTTTCACCAGTGTTGATTTCGGAGTTCTCGCGGGAATTCCCGGATAAACAGTACCGCTTCAATGAATGCATAAAACATGCAGGCAATATAAAACAAAACATCTATGTAGGTATGGGCGGCATAGCCAAGACCTACTCAAACGTGATCTCATGGACAGGATTCGTCTTAGATTTGTCGCCATGGGAATCAAATCTACAGCTCTTAGGTTCGATTCCCACGACCCCATGACTTCCGCTCGGTCACGGCGACGAACGATCAATAAATCCATTGCATCTCTCGGTTTTTAAGCAAGTTTTAAAAATATCAAATCACATTTTCAAAGGTTTCGCGTTTTAACACGTTTTTTATAGCGAACCGAGTGAAATCCGCTTAAATAGCCGTTATGTAGCACGGCTTGGGGTTTGAAACGGATTTAAACTCGATAATACGTTCTTAAGTCTACGTTTTGCCATTCAATCCGATTGAACGGTGGTCTCTGTAAAAACAAAACGTAGTACGTCATTGTTATTGTAGGCATAAAATAAGAGAAAATTTAAAAAAAAGAACGTGTGGCCCAATAGGCCAATGGTCACACGCCGAAATATTTCGGCTTTGTATCACTTTTCAAGAAAAAGAAGTATCGCGGTCGAGGCATGAGCATGACACAGCTTGATCTCTAAATATTTTTTTCGAAATTCGAATATCAGCGCATGCTTTTTAATTTATAAATACTTAATAGAATATCCACTACTGTTTGAATACAGTTTGTTTCAATCAGCTTGAAAGAACAAAAAAAAAAACACGAATTTACATAAATATCCAAGTGTTGCGTCACCAAATCCAGGAACTGAGGAAGTTTTAAACGACTCAATGTCATAACACCTAGCTCTACAAAGTTAGAAGCGGAAGTGTCACAATACGGCCATTTTCAGCTGCATTCGGTTTCGTGATTAGAATTCGTAAGTCTTGCGGATTAACCGTCCGAAAGATTACCTTGTTCGGAAGACGATTTGTGATGGATTTACGAGCTAGATTAACAGCTGTAAACCTAAAATGTGGCGAGCATTTCTAATAAGCCGAATTGTGATCATGAGTTGTAAAATATAGAGTGGCGGTAGGTATATCAGTGTTTTTTTTTTTTTTTTTCAGGACGTGATTCTTTGAACCTTTACCCCTTGGCCATAGTCTCGGCGGCGGCAGTGGCGGAGGCGGCAAAAACAAATGGCAGACAACATACGAAGTTGACCACAGCTGTCAGCGGCGCGAGCTGTGGCCTGCGTCTTATGTTGTCTACCATTTGTTTTAGCCGTCGCCACCGCCGCCGCCGCCGAGACTGTGGCGCCGCCATTAAGGTCCATTTATATCTACAGACATTGAGCGTGCCAGACACGTTCCGTCGCTGACAGAATAATATTCTCTTATAAAGTGCGTATTCACATATTTATATCCATCGTAACACGGCCGCGCAGACGCGGACAGACACGGGCCAGTATTCGCGGAAAGAATATTTTGTTTCACGGTTCATTTCTGTACGTGTCTGTGGCTACAAATGTCGAGCAGTGTGAATAGTCAATAGAGCATCGGAACCGTGCAGCCGTCTTTTATAAATAAACGGTGTATGTTGGTTTTTTCCCACATTTTTTTCTTGGCACGTGTCTGGCACGGAACGTGTCGGGCACGTTCAATGTCTGTAGATATAAATGGACCTTTATTCGTGATTTTGACTTTTGTAATGTATGTATTATGTACTATCCATTCACAATTTGTACGGTCACAAGAAATTCAATCGCAAACGATTGTAAACCGCAATAGGCGTATATCCAAGAGGACTGGATTGGCGAAGTAGGTCACCATGCCTACCCGCTAATCAAGAGGTTCGATTCCTGGTAAGAGTGGACTTCGTGTGGTTTGCCGAAGATTTTTGATTACTTAGATTTAAATTATTCAAAGAAAATACACTTGCGTTCTTTGGCCATCATGATTAAAATTTAATGGAATAAAAGTCGACTGTCGTTACAAAATTGATGTTGGTTTTTAATTGATTATATACAAGGAACGCGCGAACGTACTGATCGATACTACCCAGTCACGTTTGATGGCTTCGAAACAATATTATATTAAAGTGTTGACTCAGCTCAAGGTCGAATAATGTGCGTACCTACCTGCATAGTATAACTTTTAACCGACTACGAATACCACAACTTACAGACGAGCGAATTTAACCAAAAGTAACTAACTGATCGTAATCTAAGGGCACGAGTAATATTCCGATGAGCTAATTTAACTAAAGGTTTGAGGGCACCGGTGTATTTCCCTTCTATAACGTGATGTCCGAGGAGGTGACGTCAGGTATAATTTACACACATTATACTGTGGGGAAGCACCACAAAACCTATACTTGTATCACCTTATACCTATATTATATCTATTTACGAATAACTACGGATACGTCGGTGCACGGAAAAACCTAAAAAGGTTTATGTAGCACCGTCAAGTGGTTACAATGTTTATAAATTAGTAAATAAATAAATAAAATAAATTCCGTACAGACTACAGCTGCCAGTAATGAAACATTTATAAGAAAAAATAACAAATAGAGAAACCGTGAGGTTCGAACTGACGTGTGGTGTTACTAAAGATTTTTTTTAGGATTTTTGATGATGAAAGACCATAGAAGTATTAAAAAATACTTGAAAGCCAATGGGTGCAATTTAAAAAAAATAGCCTAGAACTGTTATACTCAGTTCTGCTCGAACTATAAAAAGATCAGTAAATCTACTGAAAATCGCGAAATAGTTAAAATAGAAGTGAAAGCGTTACAAACAAACAAATAAAAAGTCACGTTCGCATTTATAAAATTAGAGTTCACTTATGTACATATTATTATCGAACATCGATGATAGTATCAAAGTGATATATGTCGAGTTGCCGGGTCGGTGACATTTGTCACGCGCCAGCTCGACCCGGGGGCAACGCTCGGGCCCTTGCTTTCGTGCCCTATGGTATTTGAGTTCCATGAAAGGTTGGCGTTTCGGTTATAAGACTAGTACATATTTTATTAGCCATCTTAAAACGTGGGATATCTTTACATATGTACGTTATTTTTAATATGTATAGTCAGCATAACATGTAAAAACTTTTAAAAGTCTTTGAACGTTATTACTATTGCGATAAGATTCGATAACGGTCAACTGTGTTTACATATTTCTACCGCTCCATGTACACCGAACCTGAATATACGTGTAGTTGGTTCAAAATCAGAGCCCCTTTTACGCTGCGTTACGACAACGCGCCACAAAAAATTGTTTTTCCTCGTGCTCATAGAAATTTCACTCAGAGTAAATAAAAAACAACGTGTCTTAAAGCACACAGAATATGAATATGTGATTTTTGCCATTCAGAGCGGGATTGTTACCGGCACGCGCGTTATGTGCTAGGAATATTATTTATACTGACGACCGATACGAGTGGTTTAGAGCCCGGTAATAGAATCGTAGCAATATTTTTAAATAGGCTATTTGACTAATTTTTTTTTTTTAGTCCGTCTTGTAGATTAATAAAAAATATTGGACACGTATTTTTTCTTTTTTTACGTAATCAAAAAATAACAGAGATACATTGAGTTGAAATTTCGCGTGACGTCACTAACTAGTGCAGTTTGTATGGCGGCTTGTAGTGGTAAATGACGTCACGAGCCCCCACCCTAAACTTTAATGCGCTTTATCTCTGTGTATTTTCATTTTTTTGAAAAATAACAAAATACGTGTCTAATGATTTTTAATTTTCTAAAAGACGGACTAATTAAAATTTTGATTTTCAAAAGTTGTCAACATCCCTATTGTGTTAATGTTTTGCTCCAAAAAGCGTAATTTTTTTTAATCCAGTAATCAAAAAGGGTACCCGACGTCCGTTCGATGGTAACGGACGCCATGCCTTCGGTGAAAAATTAATATTGTGCTATTTTGTGGGGTGCAAAAATCCCAACTTACTCAACTTATAAGCTTTTATAACTTTGTGAGATTTTATTTTTAACAAGAAACTTCTTTGTCACTCTAAACAAACATGGACATGGTAATGGTTTGGTTTGACGCTGATCATATAGGTTTAAAAACAAAAAAAATACACGCTTAATGAGTGAACTTGACTAAAAAGTAATCATCTAGAGCCAGAGTCCTCGTCAAGGCCAATCAAAACGACGAAATCGATGGGGGTTTCGTCATTAATTACAGAGTTCCCATAGCCATTTTCGGCTCCATCATCAGATCAGCTCTATATCATATTAAATTGCATCTTCATATACACACGTACTAAATACGTATATGTACATCCAAAAAAAGTTTAATTTTGATGCGACAACTGGAACTAGTAACCTACTCTTTTTAAATTCTGATATTTTGTTAGTTACAACTGAAGGTAAAAATTGGGCGACGTTATCAGTAATATGGAACGGTTTATAAGGAAACGGGAAAAACTGTAGCGTTTTCCCAGTAACCCTTCAATTGATCGACGTCGGTTAGTGGGACGAGCGCCGCCGTCTGCGGAAACGGAAACGGAACAACAATCCCACGGCGGATGCGCCGGCTCTGTGCCGCGCCGCGCCGCGCTAAACGCATTATAATCTAAAAGCTAGCAACGATTTCATAAAAGAGTTTTCAGGTAAGCCGCCCCCCCCCCCCCCCCCCCCCCTGAGTTTATTGTATTATTTTTTCTCGAATCACATAAGTTTTGTATTTAGACATAGACATAGACAAATATTTATTCAGAAAAAGACAACACAGCACATAAAACATTTCAACTAATATCGTATTAAAACAGCCGTACAGTATCTGGCACAGTGTTATAACAATGACAAAACCATCTTGCAGTATTTAATAAGTTTAAGATGCTAAAATTGAAGTTAAATCCAGTGAAAAAATAATTTATAAATAATGTAATCTATTATTTTTATCTAAATCAAAATCGGTGTAAACGCAATCGCCATATAGCCCGCATGCTGAATTAGAAAACAAAAAAGCTTACCTACCCGAAATTATCGTTTGACTTTGCCGCTTGCTAGCTCTCGGACTACTTTGACCGTATTACCATTTACCATAGGCATAGCTCATATTTTGTACTTACATATGTGGTATCGAACATCTAATCCATAATAATGTCTATTATGATTCCTTTATCATTAATTCTTCATCAAAATTAATGATTTAAACATAATTTGAAAGCTTTTTTGCTATTGACAAAAATAATATATACTAGGTAGTAACAAATAAAATTATAAACAATAATTTCTAATCAAGAATACATAATATATTATAATCATCTAATTAATAAGTTACCTATCAGCTAGACTGTTTATATTGCAAAATATGCGACACATTTTTAGAGAGATGTGGGGTCAATGACACATGTCTTAATCTAGGTATACCACGGACCTGTAATAATATTACAATCGGCCCTGCAATGGGCCTGTAATCTATTATAGGTATCTGTGAGGTATAACCGTCGTCCGTCTTGTTTTTATTGTTCGCCATTGCACTCCATCTATTCAAATGTTATAAATATGAAAGTTTGGATGGTTAGATGGTTAGATGTGTGTAGATGTGTTAGATCAATCACGGCTGAACGGAATGGGGCGGAATTTAGCACCAGAGATAGATTATAGTCTGGAAACGGATCTAGGGTACTTTCTATCCCGGAGATCCCGCGGGAACTCTGAAAATACCTTGAGTAAAACCGCGGAGAATAACTAGTTTTATATATTTATTAGACTTGTAGCTACTTGGTTGTTCAACATTACCTGCGCGAGCCTGAGGTCTGCGCTGACCGTGTACACGCCGCGGCACTCGGTCACCTCGTCCGGCTTGTCGGCCGGGGCGCTGCGCCAGCACGCCGCGCACACCGCCACCAGCACCCCGCACAGTGTCGCACTGTGCCACAAACAAACAGTTGAACGAGTTTAAAGATAATATTATATACATGTATATAGATAGCCCCCTAAGCCAATTTGACAGTGATGGCCCTATGATCAGGTAGAGCGAGATTGTCTTTCAGCGCCCTTTAGTCGGCGTTACTTAGACTTTATGTAAAAGCAATACTGCAACACAGCTGCGCGTCTTTCGAAAGGCGCTATCAAAACTTTATTTTTTACTGAAAATAATTTTTCGCATTAGGTATATTAATATGTCGCATTTGATTTTTGGCACCCCTTGCTACGAAAAACCATATATACAGGAGAGGTCGATGACCACACTTGAATCTTTGCCCGCCCCAGAAAAGCTTACAGTATTGAAGAATTATTTACTCTGTAATAACTTTTAATATTCAATAGCAATAATAGCTTTTAAGATTCCATAGCAATTCTCGTGTAATTAATTTATTCAAAATCAATATAATAGCAAGTTTATAAGTAAGGGACGCGTTCGTCATAATGCGTTTAAGTTTACCGCCGTGATTTGTTAATCAGTTGTGGTCAAATAAGAGCTGCGGGTAATGGCAGCTTGGGTGTATTGAAACTTCACGATTTCTCCTGAAAACTTCTAATCCTTTTTTATATATTTGATTTCTTGTGAGATATATACTCATTACACTGATATACGCACCCGTTTTTATTAAACTTCGTTTGAGTAAAGTTACAGTGACTTTAGTTATATCCGCAAGAATTGAAAACATTAATGCCTAGTACTTAAAAATTATGCCACGTAGAACGTTGGCGAGACGGAAAAATATTGTGACACGAAATATCACGAGTTAAAAAACTACTACTAGAAATCCAGCACAAAAGCGACGTACGAGTTCTTTACACGTACCGTGCACGGCGTGCACCCCACAAAACGCGAGTCGTCGCCTCGAAGACAATGTGGATATTTTTTTAAATGAAAAATTCGTCTGCTTCACTCACATTGCATACAAAATTTATTGGCCACCTTTTCATTTTTATTAAAACTAAATGATGAACCGGATTTACATCCCAAGTCCCAACATTATAAAGACGAAAATATGCGCGCGAGTGTAAGTCGTGACGCTCCGTAACAGCTTAACAGGTTTTCATGAGATTTAGAACTATATATTTATAATTTTATATGTATAGTATAGGCCTTAAAAAGGATGTAGGTGACTTTCATCCTGAGTTGTCGATTGAATCCTGAAAAGCACGCGGGTGGAACCGCGGGCAACAAACAGCTTTAAATAATAATAAAAGAAACGATTCGTTTTTTTATCTGTCCACCGAATATACGACTTTATAGTCCAACATAAAAAATAAATTATTTTAAAGATAAAAGCCGCGGGTTAAAAAACTGGTTGCGTGACAATGGGGTCGTCGTGACCAATGACCACAACTGAAGTTGTGCTGTCTGCTGTAAATAACTATGTATTAACTATATATTACCTAGTATATTTATCGATTTTCCTATTGGCCAGTTGTTCCTAATGTTTGTGTTCCTATAGCTATGAATGAGTACTTACTCGTTCTATTTGTCTACTGATGTTTGGGTTTATTAGTAGTCGTATAAATGTGCTGACTGACTGAGTTATCATCTATTTTCAGATCTAACCGCTGGGTCTAGAAACTAGGAATTTTGCCCAAGAGTTTTTGAAAATGGTGGATGTACCGTTAGTTTTAAAGCTGGAATCGTGGAAATCGATATTTGATATTTTCTTTTCAAAAAAATAAACTTATTCCGAGTTTTGGTGGCTCTAATGGTATGTTCCGCTTTTATTGATAGCACTGGCCCAGTGCTCGCAATGAGAAATCCGTTTCGTTATAGCGCACAGTATATTGCCGCAGTATCCTAGGGTAGGCATTATGAAGTCGTAACCCTAGCCATTTTTCTACTGTAAGCACTGGCGTTTTTGAGGTAAGGTGCTCTCAGTGGTTTGGTCGTGTATCACAGCGCTCGACAGCGTATCATGACAGTGACATGGATGACAATATACTGGACTACGTTCCGTTTTAAACAGTAACCAGTATAGCTAACTATAAAAGATACGGCTTCGCAGTATATTAAATTGCGGCCATACCTTATAGTGCTATCCGCAATTACGGAACATACCTTAAATCTAAGGGTAACGAGTTAAAGGTGAGTGAATCCGCCGAGGGAACAGCTACGTATAATTAACGCACGTGGAACTTAGAATCTTTGAGCCGTAAAATATTCTAACAATAAGTCGTTAGTGCTGAAAATGCTAGTCGTTACTGTTTAAAAAATGGGCTGGCATAGATTATATTACATAGCAGGTAGTATTCTTATTACCTCCAACAGTAAGTTATTAGTATGTGGATTTAAATTAAATCTATTTCACATTAACAAAAAATCCAATCGCAGCGGTTAAATAGGCAAGCTTCGAGCTAAGTGGCACTGTAAATAATCTGTAGATAGAGGGCAGTTAATTAATCTATCGACTGCTGAGCAAATGGGCGGGGATTGCGATCCGCCGATTTATAGCCCGCCTGCAATCACCACTCGCTATAATTGAGATATCAATTTGCCACTTGCACTACTTAACTTGCCATGCGGGATTGTAGAGTAAAAACATTTTTGACAATTTAAAATATGAACCTATTTTTGGGTTCGGAAGAAAGAACGTGGTACCTATTACAAATTTACAATGGTTCTTTAACTCAGTAATCGTTATGGTTGAGTACGAATGGAGAGGAATTAACAACTGACCGTAGAGTAGAGAATGTATGCGAAACTCTTAATTTCTTTTTTCTGATAGCACTACTGGGCACCAGAGCTCGTTAAAAAAAAAAAAAACAATCTTTGCTAACGAAATAAGGCCAATGATACTAACGTATTTCATATTTTTCTCTATCGATTTATTTTTAGATCTAATATTATAGACAATACAAGAAAGGAAATATCTTAGAAATAATGTTTTGAGCAAGTTGCGCTAGTCTAGTGTGATCCGATGGAGCCTCATATTCAAACAAGTGTATTCAAATTAAAAATGTTTGATATCTCAAAGTTTTTACTCACTTCACCTACAGATATATCAACTCCGCATCTTTTAGTTTCCAATATCCACTTTAATCATTTCGACGCTCTAATTATATAAACCTAGACGCAGGTTAATTAGTTCAACATCAATATCAGCTTAGTATCGATTGAAGACAAGTTGTAATCCCCGAGCCAACATGGATCAATGCCGTACTGTATATGCATCATACGTCGAATTAAGCACGTCTGACAGCGAGGTGTGGCGTGCCTCCGCGAAGTTAACTCCTGTGAATTCTATCGCTTCCATGCGATCCTAGTAGTGTTTAGGCAAACGCTTTACCAACATGTTTGTCCAAATGTGCGATGTTGTTGGTACCTATGCAAAAATAATTACCATATCAGACAGTTCATTAAATCTTATGAAAGGCTGGAGAGGCAAGAGTAAGCATAAGCATACAGCTATTTTTTTATATTATAAAATGTAAACAATTGTATTATTAACAGGGAAGGTTTATTGGGAATTTTAGAGTTAATGATTACAGTAATAATAAAATATATTGTGAATAAACGGTGTTAGCTTAGCCCTTAGTGCTCCGAAATAGAGCACTTTGAAATTTCGTATTTCACTTGCAATTTTTACTACTAGATTTCATTAATTTGCAAATTTAATTAGATGCATTGGAAAAAGACAGGATAGAAATCGTATGCCGATTAGATGAAATATGAATGTCGTTAAAAACTCCAACACAAGAGTGGGTAGGTAGTGTGTAATGATTGTAACAAGTTTCCTGTTTAACTGACTTCCCAAAAAGCAGGAGGTTCTCAATTCGATGCGTATGTTTTTTTTTTATTAATAGCGACCGCTTGTAGAAAAACAAAAATCGTTTTTCATCATAACTGGGTCTTATTAATATATTTGTCAGAAAAATTCATGGTCTATAAAACGATAACGAGTCTGACCAGTCGTTTTAGGGGTCTCAGTGATACGCCGTTGATGGCTTGTTATCCCCAATAAAATGGTAGCCGGTTTATGGCCTCCCAACTCCAACGTAATTCGCGCCACCGTTCCTGACAGCTGTGATGTCCGTTCTTATTAATAATATTTTTTCAAAGTTTCGATTTCGAATGTGTATTGTTCAATGCTTTCTATCGATTGTGTTCTCGTTTGCACTCCTGTTCACCTTGCTAAAATAAGGGTCAGAGACAATTCCCTCTGTGAATATGGTTATGATGAAGGAACCGTGGATCATATTTTTTTCAGCTGTAAAAACCTTAATTACTCTCTTTACGATATTCTACCACCTGAAATTTCCCGGCCTGTAAACATAAAAACATTACTAATGCTTGTTAATACTCCATTTGTGAATATACTTGGAAAATTCTTATGCGATAATAAAATAAAACTTTAAAGTGGTTTTTCATTTTTTGGCAAATAATAGATACCTACTTAATTCGATCCTGTAGTAAGTAGGGGTACACTCTTTAAAATAAAAGTCTACTTATGTTTTTTGTATAATTTATAAAGTTGTTGGTTGTATATTGTTGATTATAGTAGATAGGTGTGTAAATATTTTTTTCATTACTCATACTCGGAAAGTAGGTCTGAAGTTGCCTGAGAAGCGGGTTGAAAGTAACACTTTTCAGCCCTAGGGAGAATCGCTTTCAACTGACAGCTGGATACTGCAGAAACTCAAGTTTTTTTTTTATGTCATAGGATAACAATGTACTATTAATTGCTTAGTAATTGCTTAAGTAGTTCTTTATTTTATTTTGGAGATCTCATGATTTCAAAATATATCGTGTTTTTTTTTATTTCAATCGCATTGCTTTGTCTATCAAGTCACACATTGTCATTGGCACAATTATTTAAAAGTTGCCATTTAATAAAAAAGAAGAAAAAGACTGTGCTCTATGTATTAGGTATGGACTGTGAAAAATACAACTTGGCTAATGGCGAGTTTCGTATAATTATGTTTCGATTTCATTTCTATTATTGCCGAAATTGTTTTTTTTTTTTTTATTGTAATGTATCTAACTTATGTAATATGTTTCATGTGGCGCTCTTGTTTATTGGGAAGACTTTCAATGATTATTACTATTATTACTATAATTAGAATTTTAATTCTGCTATCTTAAATTGGATATTTACCTGCAAGCAATTTAATTATCAAAGAAACAAACTTGCAATTTTATTTATGATGCTGAAAATTGCTATCGTAATTTCTCTTGCTATCTGTTTTAGTTAGGAGTAATTAACTGATAAATATTTACTCATAATGTTTTATTACTTGTTTTCTTTTTTTTTTCAAAGATCCTAATTGGACATAATATGAGGTTATTTTGAACTCACCTCACAAAAAATATATTGACCCCATTCTGCGGCCCTGCGGGCACTGCATCGTTTTGGGTGTGATTGTAGTAATGTCTTGCATGGGAGACAGCCGCAACCGCGGCCAGGCGTTGCGTGCCGCCCATGGCCCATCCGAGCGGGCTGCGCTGTGCACCGGCAGCACTCGCTCCCGCCAACAGCCACCAGCAGCGGTGCCAGTGAGCCACAGCAGCACCGCGCGCCGCCGCAACCGCGACAGCCGCGAACAACGAACGCGTGTTCTTTTTTCAATTTTTTTTTTTAAATCGGTACTGCAATTCCAACGAAGCCCATTCAGCCAGTACACGCGTATCGAATGACCACAGATTATTATCAGCTCGGCTTCTCTTTGATGCATTTGCCAGCAAAACACATCTGTAACAACATTGAAATCTTTGAAATGTCAGCGAAGTTATTTCTATTTTAGCTACATGCATACATACATTTGCTTAGTTAACTTCAGAAGATGAAAGGACAGGTTTGGCTTAACCTAAATAATGTTTGCATAGAAAAGTAAATTGTATTTAAATTGGTGTACCTAGTCTTAAATTCTTGACAAGTTGCGAGTACATACAAACAATGGTTGTAATTAAATGGACCTAACAAATTTCTGTTTGCCGGGTAAGTTAGAGCAAATTTGCCAATTGGCAACTGTCGGCGGAGTTGTTTACTGTCGCAGCCGTCCAAACATAATAAACCTACCATCGTCATTAGTCACTTCGATGTTATTCCTTTAAATTCTTATTAGATCGATGGGCCTGGCTGAGACTGTTAACGAATTGTTTTACTTAAACAAAACAAAATAACTAATTAACTGGTTGAGAATTCAGAAGCTGTGTATACAGTTTATATATTATGTATAATATGTACATACTAAACTGTTTTGTTAATACGAGTAAAAGATTAGAATCGTCACCTGGGTACCTAGTGAATTTCTTTCGAAAATAATTCAGAGTGCTGAATATTTTAATTTGTTTTGTAGGTACATATGTACAATGTACATTTTACGTTTACTTTAATTAAAAGGAAGCACTATCAAGTTTAATTTTGGAAATAAATTCTTCTTTTTAATTTTATCCCGGACACAAAACCTAACCAGCGTACATAGCAGTGGCGAAGGTACCATACAAGCCGATTCCCACCGGCTTCCCTTCAGAAGTTGGGAATACAACCACTCTCTCTACCGTAATTTAGAAATGGCACAATCAGTAATTTTTTGTAGTATTTCAGTAGAATCTACTGAAATACTACAAAAATTATCTCTACTGAGTAGAAAACATTACAAAACGCCTAAACTATCTACAAAATTTGCTCTTCAACAACAAATTGTTATAAAATAAGCCGCTGGCGCGATCGGCTTTTTGGCAGTTAAACTTCCATACAAAATAATGCCGTGACGTCACATCAAGGTCGCAGGCAGCCGGCTAAAATAGCTACTTTGGTAAGCCGCTACAAATCGAGTTACTCTCTCCATTTCACTCACGCGCACGCATTTTCTATTACTGTCTCAACAAATATCCTTAGTGGTCCTAGAAATTCGAAACGACGCGGACATTCTGAGATGACTGTTGACAGACAACTTGAGTTTATGACGAAAAAATTGAAAATTTGAATTTGTTAGTTAGTGTCACGTATTAGAATTTATTTCTTGGTATTAAATAGTGATTAGTATTAAAGTTGGACTTTTTTTTGTTGTGTGTAGTGATAGTCAAAGCAGTTACGCAAACGTACGTTGAAATTAGATACCTATTTGCGGTAAGTAAATAGTTTAATAAGTTGAAATTACGTATTTATAGTAGGTACCAAATAGATTTCCGGCTTGCCTCTCTCAATATTTCACCCTTCGCCACTGGTACATAGTCTTTTTAAGATTAATGTATGTGTTTTACGCAGTTCTCTTCGAATAAACAAATATAGTAGGTATATATTACATAGTAGGTATATCTTATAGCAATAAAAGCTTATTACTCTTATAAGTTACTAGCTGTCCGGTTCCACCCGCGGTAATTACGGAGTTGCCACGGGAATTCCAGGATAAACTATATGTTTAATAAACACTATCTATTGGTGAAAACCGTATGAAAATCCGTTCAGTACTTTTTTAGTTTATCACGAACAGACAGACTATAGTGATTTATATTTATATGCATGCATACCATCGCACCACACCACATTTTTCAGCGATTATAATTACTGTAAAGTAAGTACGTTATATATTATGTATATATTTATTTACAGATAGACAAAAATTATTTAACAGTAATAAACTAAACTTAACCTAACCTAAAATAAAGCTAAATATATTATTAAAAGGAGTCCCTTTAGGCAAGGTTATGTATATTGTGTTCTCTGTGGTAGAGTGTAAGTACCTACTGTATGCTGGATCCTAATTCGATATGACCAAGTGACCGTACGGCCGCGTTATGATAACGAATCAAAAAAACTGTTTTCCCCCGGCCCCTTGACCAAATAAGCTGCACTCAAAAAAACTCATACACAATGTGTCTTATGGCGTACAGAGTACACATTCGTGATGGTTTGCCATATATACAGCGGATAGGATTGTGTTATGGGTACAGGCACGCGCGTTATGGGCAAGGAATGTTGTTAGTCATAGCGGCCTGCCCTGTTGTTGCATGTTTGAGTACATCCTTTTAACGACTTCAAAAAAAGGAGGAGGATCTATGTTCTATGTTATGTATGTTTTTATGCAGATAAGAGCGAGTTTGGCACCGATTTCAAACCTACTGATCGGTTCGAAATAATACCCTACTAGCTGTACCCCGCGGTTTCACCCGCGGTAATTTCTGAGTTCCAGCGGGAATCCGGGAAATTAAGTATTAGTTATTATGGTATCTGATAATAATATTATCCTCGAATCTAGATTAAATTGTGTAGTTTCAATGATGAAGCCGTCCAAGTTGGTTCAATTGTCCGCACGTCACGCGCCTGTGGGCACTAATTTGGCTGCGGGCACCGTGATATCTATTATTCCGTTTGCGTAAACCAAAACAGATTTATTGTGTTGATATTATTTTGTAAATTCTCACCTTCAACCAATAGGCTTGTTTCCGGGATATGAAAATCAAAATTCTATTTGGTCCGTCTTGCCGTCACGCCGTGCTACAGTTTATAGCATGTTGTGACGTCACGCGCCATTTCGACTTAATGTATCCGTTATTTTTTAAAAACTAAAATGTAGTTGACAAGCTTATTCTATGTGAAAGTTTGTGGCTGAGTCATGGGCTCGGTCGAGTCATCAACAGCTAAGCGGGTTACGATTTTTGACAAATGGAATATGTTGTGGATACTTACTACACTTTTATCCCGATCCAAAGAAAGGGGGACCTCTAAATATACTAGTATAAAACCGCTGCAAAAACTAGTATATTTGTATACTGGTAATCTATGTATATCTTCTATGTAATGCTGGACCAATTTAGTTAATTATTTTTTTTTGTGTTTGTCTTTGTAAGGAGAAGAAGAATTATAGAAGTTTGGAGTTCCTGCGGGAATCCCGCAACTCACGTGGGTGAATTTCCGAAACGGTTAGACCGATTTTGTTAAAAATTGTTTATTTCCACTATAAGTGTTTGTAAAAAAAAATATTAACAGACTTCCAAAAAGGATGAGGTTCTGTGTTCGACTGTAGCCTGTATGTATGTTTTTTAATCTGTAGAGTATTTTCGTTGAGTAAAAATCTGCTAATGCTTTCTAAGGTTCTTAATAATAAGTAATAACCACCGCCAAATATCTAGTTATTGATTATAGAATACCGAGAATAAAAATTACACTGCACTGACTAAACACTTTCGTCTAAAAATAGTATCCGTATTCCGCACGGTAATGATGCCAAGTTGAATATTTACCTTAGAATGCCAAAGCGCAAAACGGTATAACAATAACGAGATCGCGCGCGATAGTAAAAGTTTGGGCGCGCCGCTTACGCGTTGGGGCGCGTCGGGCTCTCGCGGTGTGCCGACGTCGAGTGAAGGCGGGCGGGCCTGCAATTGAAAAGCTCGCCGCCCGCCCTAGCCGAAGACTTTCCAACGCAAACAATGAAGCCAATCGACGATTTACATTAGCCGATAACGCCACGGCGCGGTAGCGTTTCCTCTTTCGTTCGCTGGTGAAATAAAACTTTACCATAAATACTGCTATACGCATTCAAAACCGCTCGCTCAAAAGCAAGGTGTTCCGTCGCATTTGCATAAGGAGTTGATCAATTTGTAGTTGATCGGTACGGTTGAGAACGGAAAAAAGGGAGTATGTTTGACCAATTTCGAATTTAATTAAATTTTAATGTTATGTTATTTTAATGTTTAACCGACTTCAAAAAAGGAGGAGTTATGTTCGGCTGTATGGATGGATGTATTTTTTTTTTAATGTATAGCTATGAGTTTTTAGGATCAGTTCAGTAGTTATATAAAGAGACTATCCCTTACCCAAACAAAGTTAAAAACTTTACCTGTTTATAATAATCATTATGTATACCTACAGAGACGTTGAATATTATGTATAGAGCATTATGACGGTTTTCGGAATTTTTATTAGAGATTTCTATATCGCTGCCTGTGTGCAGTCGGTGTCAGAATGGTGTAACCACTTTTGACAGTCGTTGAATTTTATTTCCGTAGTGGTAAAGTACAACGTACGCGCCTAAATAACAAAAGTGTATACATAGTTATTGTTTTTGATGCTGACTGTACATTATATGAAAATAGTGCTCGCACTCGCTGCGGAATGTGGGCGCCCAACGTCAAACAACGCGGCACGCCCCTCTACCGCGATCACCGTTGATGGATAAATTTAATCTCTAATGCGGGTAGTACCCATTTCGGCAACGTCTCTTTGCTGCTGCGTTGCTTGGACTTTACTTGATCGTTTCATACTGGCTAATAGATTTTTTTTCTACGTGATCCGGTACGTACATAATTAGGTACTTGATTTTATTCATATTTCATTTAGCGTGCTTATTTGTACATAACCTCCACTGGCAGAACCCGGCCGAAGTTGTACTACCATCGTAAATTTATTAAACGCGTCATCTAGTGGCGAGTTGCAACAAAGTGAACAATATTAAAACTAGAGATGAAACGAATATCCGGTAACTATCCGGCCTTGTTTTCACTATTCGGCCGGATACCGGATAGTAATTCGGTATCCTCGGCTGGATACCGCGGATAGTGAAATTCAAAAAATTCTCATTATTTTACACAAGGCAAATCGTACCACAACAACATAAAACCACGATGACAAGTGAAGTAACAATGGAATAAACAAACTGAGAAACAAATACTAATATTATAAACTGACACGCGTGATAACACTCGAACGCCCCCGAGTAGTCCCGAGTAGTCTTCGCTCACGTGCGATAACGCCCGAACGCGCCCGAATATTTCCCATCTCGTTCACCGCGCCTATATTCAAATCAAACTGATCGTGTGAAACGCGACAAAGGGCCGAATATCCGTTGGCCGGATATCCGACGCTCCCGCCTCGTAGCTTCCCGAATATTCGGTATCCGGTATCCGGTCAAACCACTATTTGTTTCATCTCTAATAAAAACCTCCATGATCAAACACGTTAGCGAATCTCTTATATTATATCGACATTCACTTTTTATGTTTATAACATAATGTAATCTCACTCAATCTCACTTCAACGTGCATTGGTTGCGCGGTGTAACTTACATATTATTATAATATACTATGTTATGTTAGGTGCTTTGGGTTGCTGCTATGATCGTGCGGCATCGACTATAATTTAACCTTCTTTCTGTAAGTACATATGTATTGTATTTAATGCCAGATGTGACACGGAATAAACCCTGCTGGGTTTTTGTGTCTGACGTAAAAATTTTTGTACTTTTTTCTGAGTAAATAAATAATAAAAAAAAAAATAATAATAATAATACAATATTAAAAAATGCACATACATAAAGTCACAAGTCCAGAATGACTATTTCATCAACGCACAGAACAAACAATAAGAAATCATTATTATTAGCCAAAAAGCGGTTTGCCGCCATGTCTGCGTTGGCCCTTTGGACGGACAACTTTCATGAAATGAGCACAAAAATGCTCCAGTTGACAATAATCCCAGTATGGACTAGTTGCGCTAATTGCTTGCTATCAAGGTTTTTATTCAGAGTTTTTCAACGTAAACGTAAAAATGCGAACAAATAATGCTCCCGATTTCATTCGCGGGATTTTAGATTTCCTCACTGGGATATTGGGATATTTTCCCGATGTAACTGCACCCAAACACACAAGCTCTTCCTTGTTTTTAAGTCTGTGAAAATGTTAATCCTGATGACGCTATCTACATATACTCTGACTTCGTCTTAGAGTTAAATAATTTCGAATAGTCTCATGTTTTTTCTTGTGTTTGTGCAATGTAGAGTCATCATCATAAATATTGTGTCAGTGACTAGCGAACCTGACGCTACGACGTCTGTTTGTGTTTGTCCATAATTATCATTATTTTTATTTCTAACCAGCTGTGTTTCGCGGCTTCACCCGCGTGAGTTTCGGAAGTCCCGCAGGAACTATAAAATAAAAGTAATAATAATAAAGTAAAGTAATAACTATAAAACTATAAAATAAAAGTAGCCTAAGTTACTCTCTATAACATCAGCTATCTAGTGGAAGTTCCGTTAGAATCGGTTCAGCCGTTACAGAGATTAGCCGGAACAAACAGACAAAAAGACAGACAGAGAAAAATGTTAAAAAAAAAATTATGTAAGTACCGTATATTATACTTTCATATAAATTTAGTGAAAAGCTGTTAATTTGCAATTACAAACAGACACTTCAATTTTAATTTATATGTATACTAGCTGTCCCCCGCGATTTCATCCGCGGTAATTTCGGAGTTCCCGCGGAGGTTGCGGGAAAAAAGTACTCTACGTCCTTCAGTTCCCGAGGGAATTCCGGGATAAAAACTATCCTATCTTTTAAGTTGGCCCATATTATGAATGGTTACAAAAGTTTATTAAAATCCGTTCAGTAGTTTCGGAGTCCATCGCGGACAAACAACGTGACACGTGATTTATATATATTAGACTAGCTTTCCCCCGCGATTTCATCCGCGGTAATTTCGGAGTTCCCGCGGAGGTTGCGGGAAAAAAGTACTCTATGTCCTTCAGTTCCCGAGGGAATTCCGGGATAAAAACTATCCTATCTTTTAAGTTGGACCATATTATAAACGATTGCAAAATTTTATCAAAATCCGTTCAGTAGTTTCGGAGTCCATCGCGGACAAACAACGTGACACGTGATTTATATATATTAGATGTAGATGTACCTACTCAATAGCAGCAGGTATGACGTGCCTCAAAAATAATTAATAATACAATGTATAGAGGTGAATTTTTCAAGTGGGCGTGGATGGCCGATATGAAACTAGGACGAATAGCGGAAAATATTCAAACGATTCTCGGGAACGATTTGATAAATGTTTCTTTTCTTTTCTAATCAACGGAATTAGATTCCCAACTTAGAAAATTATTTTAGAAAATCATAATACACAGTTTTTATTTTTATCAAAATCGACTCCGAGACTCCTTTGAGCATTTTTCGCTATTCCTTGTCGTTTCATATTTAGCCATCCACACCCACTTGACAAATTTAACCCTGTATATAGAGGTCAGTGTTTTATCTTAATTGAAACGAGAGAACCTCTCATTAGGGAGGTAAAGGCGCGTTGCCATATACAGCCGGGAATACCTTTATATGTTGAATTTCTGATTTTATATCCAACGTGTAATTATTATCAAGGTTAGTCGAAAAGTAAACGTACATTATGTAATTTTTTCATGACGCGTGAGCGTGACGTAACGATTTTTTTTCTTTATTTATTCGTTTTTATATCGACTTCCGTATATAGGGCATTTAGTCACCATCAAGTATTACAAATATTTTTATATTTTATATACCTACATATAAGTACTAATAATATTTTTATTGGCCTCGTTTTACGGTTTAAAACTGTCGTTTATGGCGCTTGCAAAATTTTTCTCGGTGCTCTTAGCGGACACCCGAGGAAGCAGCTCGACCTCAAAACATCACATATTTCAATGGAGACATACGAAACCGACAATGCGAAACATAATTGCTCCAAAACAGGCCCGTAATCACTAACTAGTACACAACAATATCCACTTTTATTTTTTTTTTTATCAACAAAAAAGAACCAACGCCTTTCGATCCAAAAGATCCATTTTATTACTTTTTCTAAAATCTATCATGGTGATGGACAAAGACGGCTACTTTGTTTTTTTCTTTATATCAAGACCCCACACAATGCCCTCAAATAGCACAGGCATGATAAGGTCGAAAAAACACACATAAAAACTTTTATACATATAGTATAAGAGTCAACTGGTGGTATAGTCTGTTGGTTGGTCCACGGGTATGTCCACTGGTCGTGAGTCGTTTATATGGCATATATTTTACAGTTATTTAAAAGTAACTCTTTTTATTTTTTTCTGCTTTCCAGTTAACCTTGTATATTATGTTATATACTATCTGTGAGTGTTAACTCCATATCCAGCTCGCAGTTAACTACGATATTCATCGGCCTAGGGCAATATTACGAGCTCTAGAAGTTCTTAAGGCTTAAAGCATTTCGCGAATATACACTCGGTTCCAAAAATAACGGGTCGGTCACAAAAGTTAAGATATCTCCAGAACTGTACGAGCTAGATCATTGAAATAAAAAACAGAATAAAGAATCTTTAGTTGCGTTTCTTGTGAAGTATTTTTTATACTGTCTGTTAAAGAAAATTTCTGTAGAAAAAACAAAATTTAAAAAAATGAAAATTTTCGAAAATCTAATTACTATTTTATGTCATTGCGGTATCATTCCATTTTTATTCTTTCACATGAAAAATATTGTAAACGTCTTACACGACTACTTAAAACCATTCTGTGGGGTCAAACATGGCAGTCACCTTGGAGGAATGTACCAGGATCCTGACTTTACTGGAACTTGGGCGGAGCCAGCGAGAAACAGCTAGACACATTGGTGTATCTTTGTCGACTGTTCAGCGGGTAGTCCAGCGGTATCAAGAGACCGGATCCCATCTCCAGAGATCAGGAAATGGCCGGCCAAGATGTACAACGGCCAGAGAAGACAGATTCATTGTGTCCACAATGCTCCGAAACCGTTTCCAAACTTCAGTAAATCTGAAAACTCACTTTATGCGCTTTGGAGGAGGCAACTTAAGTGCACAAACAGTGAGGAGACGTCTTGCTGAAGCAAACTTAAAGCCAATGAGGCCCGCAAACGGCCCAAAACTGGAACGGCATCATAGGATTGCAAGACAGAGATACGTGCGTGAGTACTTGTACTGGACACTGGACGATTGGTCTATGGTAATGTGCACGAATGAGTCAAAATTCATGCTTTTTAAACATGATGGAAGGCAGTTGGTGTACAGAAGACCAGGGGAGCGCTTTCGTCAACAATGTATAGAAGAAAAAGTGCCGTACGGCGGAGGCTCAGTATTGGTTTGGGCTGGGATATCTGCCGAGGCTCGCACCGAGCTGGTACTTATTCAAAATGGAACACTAACTGCAGAGAGATACGTGGGCGAGATCCTCAATGAACATGTGGGACCTTTCATGGCTAGAATGGACCGGGATGGCATATTGATGCATGATAACTCACGTCCCCATACCGCTAGAATCGTGCATGATTACTTTCAAGATGTCGGTATCGAGCTAATGCAGTGGCCAGCACGAAGCCCAGACCTTAATCCCATCGAGCACGCCTGGGACGAGCTTGAACGATGTGTGAAGCGCCGAAATCCTCCGCCAATTACGCTTGCCGAGCTCAGACAAGCACTGGTGGAGGAATGTGATGGCATTCCTCAAAACCGGCTCCAAAATTTAGTAAACAGCATGCCTAATCGCCTGGAAGCTGTGAGAAGAGCTCGTGGAGGCAATACAAAATATTAAAATGAAAAAAAAGAGTAAAAACAAAGAAAAAAATGATTTTAATAAATTTTAATTTTATGAAAAAGATAGTGTTTAAGTTTTTTAATTTTAATTAATTTAAGTAAACCTTTTTTTAAGTTAATGTAAGTACACCAATTTATTTCTTTTCTTTACCATTAAATGCTTTATTGAACAGTTTTCGTTTCATTAAGATATCATACGTAGTTCGCGAGATATTAGGGTTCATGTTACTGACCCGTTATTTTTGGAACCGAGTGTAGTACACACGTCAAATGTTGTTGAAATTTTTATCAGAGATGTTATATTATTAACGCCTTAAAACGGGAATAGATTTGTACTATATTTCAACAGAGATTTGTCTACAACACTTAACCATATAAAACATAAAAGAGAAAAATCCATCGTAATTTTCTGAATATATAAAATTTAGTACATCAAGTGCGTTTCCATCAGCGAAAATTAAAAGTTCAGCAAAATTAAAAGCATCTCAATCTACATTACACGTAATAAATTCTTACTATAATAAATGTGAAAGTGAGTTTCTTTGTCTGTTTGTTACGCTTTTACGCCTCAACGGCTCAACCGATCATCATGAAATGTTGCATACACGTTGTCAGGGGTACATAGAAGGACCTAGGATACTTTTTATCCTGGAATGCCGGCGGGAACTCCGAAATCTACAGCGGGTGAAACCGCGGGGCACAGCTAGTAGTTCATCATAAAAAGATCCCTTTGAAAAATAAATACACACATCAAAAATGTCTAGGGATCAAGTGCATTTTAGAGAATTGCCGCCAATTGGGATTACTATTGTAACTTTTCTGGATCCTTTTTGAAATTTTTTATTGAATTTCACCATTTCAATAAAGAATTTTATTCAAATTTTGTTTAAACTTTTAAAAATAACTGTCATTAAAAATCCCTATAAAAGCGTGTGACGGCGGTTTTACAAAAACATTACAATTTCTGCATCGTAAATGAAAAAAATTGCATCGGTATGGAGCGATGACACCACTTGCCTAGACAAGAGATGCTGAGAGCCGTTGGAATGTTGGAAGCTGGCGCCAGGCAACGCACTGTGGCTACTGCTGTTGGAACAAGGCAGAGCGTCATAAGCAGCCTATGGACACGCTATCGCATCACGGGCAGTGTGGCCGAGCGACATGGAGGGCGAACTCGTATCACCACTCGAAGACAGGACCGGTATATCCAGAATACAGAGCGAAGAAATCGTACTATGACCGCCATGATGATAACTACGAGGCTCCACAGCGCTTCAGGCTTACTGATAAGCGATCAAACCATACGTAATGTTTAAGAGAAGTGGGTCTGCGATCCTGAAGGCCTCTGAGAGTTCCACCAATAGCGCCCCGCAATCGTAGAGCCCGTTTACAATGGGCTCGCGAAGACAGTAATTAGGAGGAAGAAGACTAGCGTGGTGTTTGCTTTTCCGAGGAATCTCGTTTCGGTATGAGGCCGGATACAAGACGTACATTAGTTTGGAGAAGCCCTGGACGTCAAGAACGATTGAAATTCTGTTAGGAAGTTCATCCATATGGAGGGGGAACAATGATGGTTTTAGCGGGTATTAAGATCGGTGGAAGAACCGATCTCATTTGGATCAGGGGCAACCTTAATGCTCGGATTTATGCGACAAGTATTGTATCAGATGTAATCATCCCTTTGCGAAGCCAGTTGGGTGATTCGTTTCAACTTATGCACGACAATGCACGTCCACACACTGCTGGAGTCGTAACACGCACTCTTGCCAATGCTGATATCAACGTCCTGCCGTGGCCTGCTCAATCACCAGACTTAAATCCTACTGAGCACGCATGGGATATACTCCAAAGAAGAGCTCTGCCGAGTATGGACGCCGTAAATACCCCACAACAACTTTTTGACTTCTTATAAAGAACGTGGGTGGCCATTCCTCAAAGTGATTTTGATGAACTGATTTTAAGCATACCAAATCGCTGCGAATGTGTGATTCGTGTCAATGGAAGGAACACAGATTATTTTAATTTGTTTATTCATTACAATAAAAGTTTCAAAAACCCCTGTCTTTGCCTTTTTTGCAATTTTATTGTCGACTTGGAATTGGTTCAATTTCTCACATCTTACAAAAAATGAATATTTTCTTAATTTATTCAAAATGTGGGGATTAGTTGTTAATTTAGATTTGGGAAATAAGGTAGGCAACAAGCCCAGAAGATTAGATTAGATTTAAATTAATTGGGTTTCTTTTTATAGCAAAAAATGCACTTGATCCCTAGACACTTTTGATGTGTGTACCTTTCACTCACTTTATGCAGACACGTCAAGATAAATTACTTATATTCTAAAGCTTAACTATTGTTTACGCAAATGCATAAATACCTTGTAAACTGTGATATACATAATACCTACATATTTGTTCACACGGTAAATATTAGCTTCCAACTGCTTAGCAGTGAAATATCGCGAGTTTATGTACTTAGTGCAGTAATTTGTGTGATGTGTAATATATGAGTTTTGGTGGAGCCCACGGCCGATAACGAGTATAGGATCGGTTGCATTTTATGTTACTGTACGGTTGTATGACTTTCTTTTTGTATGATAACACAAACCAACGAACTATAATAGTGATCGATGTTTTAATGCTGGCTACTTTTTCACTATGACGATGATGGTCGGGAATGTTCTTTTTTTGCAGTAGAATCAGATTGCCCCTTCAGTTTTCTGAATGAAAAAATAAAAAATCCATAGCCGTTTTTTGGATGGTTCGAGAATCGAGTAGCTAGGCGTTCGACCACAACTTGATGATTGTTTGGTATGCGATGGTGTGATCGAAGATCGAGAAGCACACCTAGCACAAAAAGGGAACTGACTTTCAAGTATTTCAAGAACTTTCTTGCTCCATCGCTCATCAGTTCTTCGAGCGATATTGCCCCGCCCACTGCCACTTGAGGTTTCAAATCAAATCAAATCAAATATTCTTTATTGTCGCCAAAAACATAAATATAAAAAAATACATGGTGGAAAATACAGGCAACAAAGGGCGGCCTTATTGCTTAAAAGCAATTTCTTCCAGGCAACCTAAGGTTTGCTATTCTTTGGGCTATGTCGGTAACCTCGGTCCTCCTGCGGATTTTCTCATTTCTGATTCGATCTCGCAGCGATACTCCGAGCATAGCCCTCTCCATAGCCCTTTGGGTGACCTTGAGCCTTCGTATGTGACCCATCCATGCTCTATGAAATTTGCTGTTGCACTAATTCTAGCCACGTTTAGGTACTAAATTTTTTTAGCCATAATGTAAATCTGTTTAAACGAAACATTTTATTTATTACTTGCAAGATGTTTGAAAAGACAAAAAAAGCCCCAAATAATATCCATATAGATTTTTAATGCGTTTCTGGCTAGACAAGATTTACATGAACATGTAAGTTCTTAAGCTTATCACCTATTTACGTATTTACATGTTTACTATTTTTTTCTACTGTATGTGTGCAATAAAGTAAGTATACATATTTAAATTGAGATTACCTTAAAAATATCAACTATCAACATAATATAACTGAATTATGTAGTTAATCATATAGGCAATTTGATTTTACTATTATTATTATTGTATTTATTTTACTACCAAACTAACGAACTTTTTGTAGGGCAAAAGTTATTAAGTCTAGCAAACGTCATAACAACAAACAAAGTAGGGTAAGGGGTTGTTAATAATACAAGACATCAACGCACACCGGATAGCAACTAGGAAAATGCCATAAGGCGAGTCCACTGATCGATTCACCTGAATTATATATGAACTTCGGTGTACACTCCACGGCGAAGTTAGACAATTCTGAAACTTACTCAGACCGACACGACAGTGTAAAGAGAATCGTTGCTGCTTGTACAAAGTAGGCGATTGGACCTTTATTGGGCCACGTAGCAGCACCACGTGACCACTGTGTGGCTATTGGTTGCGTATACTTGGACGCTGTAATTAACGTGGGTATAATTTTCATGCCTTAAACAATAACCTGCAATTTGTATGGCTTCGTTGCGATTAAAACTATTATTAGAGTTGAGGAAACAATAGAAAGTATCGATTTACATTTATGAAAACCTAAATTTACCTTAGCGCTGTTCTCATCGCCGTGCTGCTTCGCATACAGTCGGGGAGAGTGGATGTCTTGAAATGTTTTTTTATTTCTCTTACTTAAGGCGCGAATCTACGATGGGGGGAGGCTGTGAAGCCTGTAAAAATAATAATTTACTCAAATTTGGAAAAAATTGTAGTGGTGGAAAATATTTTTCCAATACAAACAAATATAGGAGTTTTTCTTTATTTCTTACACCGCGAGGATCTTGTCTATATCGGACCGATCGTCTTGTGACTATTGTTCTTGTCAAGATACTGACCTGATTACCGATGACCTGACAGATCAAAGAGTTCATAGCTCCACTAAGGCCTTAAAGGATGAGATTCCGTCTCACTAATAGCCGGGATGTCTAATCTCATTTATTTGTGGATAATTTTATGAAATTATTTATCGAATTCGTCGTTTATTTTGGATCTATACAAAAATTATAATTAGATTTTTCTATCGCAGTGGCGGTATATTTACGTGTGCATTAAAATACATAGGCAGATGATGTCTTTGGTAGA
The DNA here is from genome assembly GCA_907165275.2 of Zygaena filipendulae. Classification (NCBI taxonomy): domain Eukaryota; kingdom Metazoa; phylum Arthropoda; class Insecta; order Lepidoptera; family Zygaenidae; genus Zygaena; species Zygaena filipendulae. The sequence continues at coordinate 3,406,068 of OU015666.1, forward strand.
CACTAAAGAAATCAGCTCGATCCTTCGGTGTCTATCAAAAAAGGAAGATTTCACAGTCTATATGGCATCGATAAACTGCAGTCTCAATTTGTTCGAGACTTATAAAAATAAATAATTTAACCGACTACGTAACATGTGCGAAAATCCATGATAATATGAAGAAAAGTCCTTTCGGTATTCATTGAATAAGTGAAAGACGAAAAGTGGTGCAGAGAACTCAGTCGTGGGTGTTAAAGCGATGGGAGCCCTAAGAAACGAGTTCTCCTAGACTAGAAGTAGATATGTGTAGTATGTGGACGCAGTACCTACCTACAAACGATTCTGACGCAGTGCGAATGCGTCACCCGTCCAGGTGACGTTTCCCCAGAGAGCTCGCCGGTGCCGGTGTGCCAGCCGCATGCATCGCTGAACATCATTAAACGAGTATATTATGCCTAATAACTAGACGTCAGTGGTGCCGTCTCTTCACTTTTATAGCGGTCTCGCATCTAATTATGATTTTATAGCGGTTTTTTGGGCGGTAAAAATGAGCTCAGGGCCTGAGGTGCCACTTGCCAGCGCTATTTCATGAACCGTATGAAATTGGAACAGATTTTTTCTTTAAATGATTTCGTTGGCTTTCTTATAGGTAAGTAGAGTAACAGCGATGATAGCTCAGTGGTTGGTACGTTCGGATCAAACGCCGCAAGGCGTAGGTTCAAACCCTAACAATGAGCTTGAGCTGTCGGTGAAGGAAAACATCGTGAGGAAACCATAGCATGGTGGTAGGGCACTTCCTAGTGCCCGGCTGGCTAGCTACCACCTTCAATTTGCAAATCTGTCGCCAAGCACCGAACGGTGTGTTCCGGCAGCCCCACTTGAAAGCCAGTTCCCATCCCCATTCCAGGTCGGCAACGCACCTGCATTTCTTCTGGTGTTGCAGATGTTCATGGGCGACGGTAATAACTTACCATCAGGTGTACCACTTGCCCGTTTGCCCCCTATGACATAAAAAAAGAGTTGTCGTTTGGTAGTGTTGATAAATAAATTTTACTGCATTCACCCACACGCACACATAGTCGGTCCATTCGCGCGAATGTGCCATGCTTCCACTACCTATCCACTGCATACTTTATTCGCTTCTCCGGTATCCATACAGGAACGTAAGAAAAGGTTCTCATTGTAAATGCATTGTGGCGTTAGCGATGAAAGGGTTAAAGTCACAATGAGAAGCCGTTTATAGAAGAACTGTTCGGTTGCTCACTTGTAGAGGAAAATGAAAATGTAAGGAAATTTCAAACTAATACAACTTGTAAAGTCACACTAGGTACAACAAACTAAATATATTCTTATAAATAATAAAACAGTCAGTTCTGAAGTCAAAGTAAGTGCATTATTAATTAAATTTCACAGAAACAGCTTTTTCTTGAAACTTTCAATGAAAAATTCAATTAGTGCGTCACAAGGCAAGCAAGTCAACAAACTGGAGTCATTTAATCAAGTAGAGTAAGCGCGCCGGGTCATAAAAAATGGGGGGGAAATACCGTCGTCGTTGCTGTCTCGTTCCTCGACTTAGGTCGCTCGGTCCGGGAGGCACGATCTAAAAGCAGTCGTGTCTGGGGCGCGTTTTAACTTGTCTCGGTTCAAAAATAAACACCTTCCGAAGTTTCACACTGACATTTTATTATTTATACTCTAAGATATTTGATGATCAAGTTGGCCAACTGTTCACTACGCTACTCCGCAAAACAGGAGGTCCCAAGTCCCATTGCGGTGGGCGTGGTCTTTGTGTGATGAACACCGGTTTCCAATCTGGGCGTGTATTCTAACTAATATTATAAATGCGAAAGTGAGTTCGTTGGTTTGTTAACGCTGTCACGGCTTAACGGCTCAACCGATCACCACGAAATTTTGCATACACGTTGTCAGCGGTACAGAGAAGGACACAGGCTACTTTATATCCCGAAATTACCGCGGGAACTCCAAAACGCCGTGGGTGAAACAGCGGGGAACAGCTAGTAACTGTATAATGTATATATACATCTGGTGCAGCTAACTGGTTTAATCAGCATCGTTAATTAAAAAGCTGATTAATCTAGTAGACTGTGACATATATTTATTATATAATTAGTCTTTTCTTAAAAGAAAAACGCTTACATGAGAATATTGAAAGGTTAAATAGGTAGGTACCATATTAACAAAGCCGCCACTTAAGTTCTGTTACTCAACTAGTAGGTATAGGTACTCATTAACTTATTGACCAATGATATTTAAGCTTTTATTATCATTTTGGTATTGACGCTCAGTTTAAGAGCGTCTGATTTTCTAGAATGTATCTTATCTTATATTTTTACGAAATTAGTTGGTGTTAGAAAAATCATTTACCAGCTTACTATGAGATTTTCTAGTAAGAAATTCAACTATGTTCTGATAAAAAGAACCAACTCTAATTTTGTTCAAAAAGATGTGTGTTTGTATATATTATAACAACATTGCCGAGTGTCCGTGGTCGAGTCTTATTTACTGTAGCGTCTGTAGCTAAAGTCTGTCAGCTTGCGTTCTGTAGCCATATTCAGATCTTATTTGAACTATGATAACATACAAGCGAAGAGTTTTTATTTTTACGAAATCGTTGTTATTGTCTCTGACAACATCCATCCATCAACCGGTACGGACCATTGTGGCGGAGTTTCAGTGACGACAACCGAAAGCGTACCTAGTCGATTTCGTCCCTCCGGTACATATTTCAACGTGAATATTTTTGTGTACTGTTTTAGACAAAAACAAGTATTTACAAGGATAGTTTTTTTATTGATTATTAATATAGTTGTATTTATTACAATTTAACTAAAAATTATCATTAAAAGAAAAGTTACGCTTTTACTTTAAAAGAAAATTACTGACTGCATTTCATATTTCTAGCTTCAGTAGGTACCTAGTCTCGGCTGGTTGTTGGTGAGTCAGTAAGGCAGCTTCTATAAATAGATGTACAGTGTATATTATGGATTATTCTAACTGATCAATGTATACTATGTGGCAAAAAGTCTGAATTTTTTTATATTATGTAGAATGTGCTTAATACTAGTATAATGTTAGCTGTTCCCCGCGGTTTCACCTGTGGTAATTTCGGAGTTCCCACAGGAATTCAGGGATAAAAGTAACCTATTTTCTATTCCAGACATAATCTAGATCAATTTCCGCGATAATTTCTAAATTAATGCAGATGAAACCGCAGGAAACAGCTAGCTATAAATAAATAAAAAACCAGAAAACCAGAGTTACAGTCCCAAAATTTTTATACGAGGGAAATTAAGGCATGAACCAATTCTTTTTTCGTAGTATGATTCGCCCCATCACCATTAACGGCCTATATAACTTGCTGTTCACAGACCGTCGAGTTCAGTTAGTGAGATGAAGTGGTGGGGCGAGGTGCTGGCCCGTGTGGGCGTGCCGGCGCACCTGGCGCGCGTGGGGCGGCTGCGCCGGGCGCTGCTGCTGCTGGCAGCCGTGGCGTGCACGGGGGGCGCTCTGCTCTACTGGCGGCAGCAGACCGACGACCGCTCGCACAGACCCCTACACAGTCTCTACGTGTAAGCTTGCCCACTCTCAAGTGCCGCCGCATGCGGGATGTATCTAACTACGTACCTATGCCGACTAGTTATATCTCGTAGAATTGTTTTTTTTTTGTCATATAAAACTCGAACTCGGGATTTGTAACCTAATGAAAATAAAGATTATTTATTAATATTATTTGGTAGTTCAAGTTACCTATTTTACGAGTATAGCTACCGAGTCTTACAATTCCATGTATTCTAGTGCGATAGATTGTAGTTTTTATGTCAACCCAATCGATCAACTAATGACCCAGTTTCTCTCTTTTAAACACAGTTAATTTTTTTTTAGTATGACAGCATGAGATATCTGTAATTTATGCGTTTGAAATTGTTTTTTTCCTTCGATACCAAATGAAATGATGCTGACTTAATAAAACTCAGTAGATTCAGACTCTCTCTCTCTGTTTACCTTTACAGTGAGTCAGAACCGCAGTGGACATGGACGTGTCGCAACGAGCGGTGCGAGCGGCTGCTGGTGACGCAGGCGACGGTCGCCGTCCAGTCGCTGCCCACCTGCAACATGCTGTGCTCCTCCACGCAGCTCTGGCCGCAGCCCTCGGGGCCCGTCAGCCTCGCCTACACCGCGGTGCCGGTGCGAGCAGACAGATTCACCCTACAAATAATCAAAACGTCCTCGCAAGAAGTCACCGATCATCTGATAGACGCGTTCGCTCTCCTCCGAGAAGACCTGCGGATATTGGAACGGGGCGCCCTCATAGACATAAGGCACAACGAAGTAGGCGCCCCGCGCGACGTGATCGTGCGGGTGACCGTTAACGGCAGCCGGGACCCGCGCATGAGGCTCGACACCGACGAGAGCTACAAACTGTCCTGGAAGCCCGACGTCAACGTGCTGGTGGTGAACATCACGGCGCACTCGTTCTGTGGAGCGAGGCACGCCTTCGAGACGCTGTCGCAGCTCGTCTGGCTGGATCCGTACGCGAGGTGTTTACTGGCACTAGAAGCTGCCTCCGTTGAAGATTCGCCGAGATTCGGATACCGGGGCTTACTGCTGGACACGGCGCGCAACTACTTCCCCGTGAGCGAGTTGATTAGGACGATCGACGCCATGGCCGCGTCCAAACTGAACACCTTCCACTGGCACGTCAGCGATTCGCAGTCGTTTCCTCTGCAACTGAAGAGCGCACCGCAACTGGCGCAACACGGCGCGTACGGGCCGGGCGCCGTGTACACCGGCGAGGACGTGCGGGCCGTGGTGCGGCGAGCGCGGCTGCGCGGCGTGCGCGTGCTGCTCGAGGTGGACGCGCCCGCGCACGTCGGCCGCGCCTGGGACTGGGGGCCCGCCGCCGGCCTCGGGCCGCTCGCGCACTGCGTCGAGGTCGAGCCCTGGAGCAACTACTGCGGCGAGCCGCCCTGCGGACAACTCAACCCGCGCAACCTCAACGTCTACCAGATCCTCGAGCGGGTGTACGCCGAAATCATCGAGCTGACGGGCGTCGACGACATCTTCCACCTCGGCGGCGACGAGGTGTCGGAGCGGTGTTGGGCGCAGCACTTCAACGACACCGACCCGATGGACCTCTGGCTCGAGTTCACGCAGCAGGCGATGCGCGCCCTGGAGCGCGCCAACAACGGCAGGGCGCCCGAGCTGACCGTGCTGTGGTCGTCCGGCCTGACGCGCTCGCCGTACCTCGAGCGGCTGAGCGGCAAGCGGTACGGCGTGCAGGTGTGGGGCGCGTCGCGGTGGCCCGAGTCGCGGGCGGTGCTCGACGCCGGCTACCGCTCGATCCTGTCGCACGTGGACGCATGGTACTTGGACTGCGGGTTCGGCTCGTGGCGGGACAGCTCGGACGGCCACTGCGGCCCGTACCGCTCCTGGCAGCAGATGTACGAGCACCGGCCGTGGACGGAGGAGGTGCAGATGGCGGCGGGGGCGCCGGGCGTGGCGGAGTCGTGGCGCGTGCTCGGCGGCGAGGCGTGCCAGTGGACCGAGCAGCTGAGCCCGAACGGGCTGGACGCGCGCGTGTGGCCGCGCGCCGCCGCGCTGGCCGAGCGGCTGTGGTCGGACCGCGCGGAGGGCGCCACGGCCGACGTGTACCTGCGGCTGGACACGCACCGCGCGCGGCTCGTGGCGCGGGGGGTGCGCGCCGCGCCGCTGTGGCCGCGCTGGTGCTCCCACAACCCGCACGCCTGCCTCTAGGCGCCCCACACTATGTCACATAGATAAAATTAATATGATATATAATCACTAAGCTCGCCTGCCTCGCGCTCGTGTTGGAGAGATTTCGCCCCCTAAAACTCTTATGGTGCCAATTCTCTGAGCGAGAGATGTCCAGTGTTATGTTATACATACATTTTGTACGGGCAGTGACAGACGTCCTAGCAACGTGGGGCGTCACTAACGTCACCGACACGGGTCGACCATAGGCCATGCCGAACCACAACACACGAGACTGCACAATCGAACCTGTGATAAAACAGGCCGTGGGATCTCAACGTAGGTCGGTTTAGTATGATGAGAGGGTGGACGTGAAAAGACGGCTATGGTGATGAAGCGCGGGAGAAATATGTGTTCATATCATGGAGAAAATAATATTATACACGAACAATCCTCGATCGGTGGCTATTACTTACAACTTCGGAAACAGAGTTACATGAGGCGTCTTCGAGCACAAGGCTGAACACTAGTAACAGATATACTGGGGAATGCCACCGTAGCGTAGCGTTATCATACGGACTGTATGTGAAAGATTACTGCTTAATAAACAAAGCATTTTAAAAACCAGCTCGATAAAATACTACGTCCAGTTCAGGCTAGCCTCCTTGAGAATTTTATTATTAACTATGGATTTTGATACACCGATAAGAAAATAACATTCGCTAGTAAGTCAACTCTTACTCTCAAGTGGATACTCTGATTGTATAGCATTGCTATGTTAGCTACGATAGTAAGTAGGTAAGTAAATAATAAGCATGACTGTTGAGCGCTTCACGATGACAGATGTATAGTTAGACAACTAATAATAATTAAATAAATGTTGTAGACGGCTGTTGGCCGGTGGAGCAACTACGTGGTGGTCGCGAGCGAGCGAGCGAGTGGACGCCTGTCGCGTTATTTATTGAATATTTTCACCACCGTTCAGCAGCCTTTTGTTTTCCAAGAAAGAAGCTGGTTTTCGAGAGAGTTGTTTTATCTTGGGGAACAATCTAACATGGTGATTGGTGTTTCGCCATAATTACTTTAATTGCTAAAAAAATACATACAATGGCAGAATTAGATGCGATAAATTGCGAGAGATAGGTAATTGAAGAAGAAAAAGTTGTAGAATGTGATGACGAGTGTATCGTCACATGAATTCAAGTTCGAATTTCGAAAATTTAAATGTTTTCTTTATTTCGTACACCATTTCGTTTTTCTCTTCATTTAAAATTTTATTTAAAATACCGTAATGTTCTGAATGAAAATTTAACAGAATATTTTCAAAATTTTAATTTTAGAAACAAGCAGAATCGTCACAAATAACCTACTGTTACAATTTTAAAGAAATTAGATGTTTCGGAGTTAAGGTTCATCAAAAAGGAAACAATGGAATGGAAAGTATGAAGTATTATTGTTGACGATGCAAACAATCCTTCAATCCTGCATCATTCTGTATCTTCGCATGCTAAGCGAGGGATTATCGTTACCATAGACATATTTATTTTTGTTAAATTTACAGGGCAAAGAAAAAGTCCATACAGTCAGTTCAGACATCTTTCTTTTCTGAAGTTATTTACATTGAAATTGCAATTGCATGGGTGAGATGCATTTCGATGCTTTACCGGGACTTCTGTGAGCAATTCTTTACAATTGGACCTTAATGGGATGCTCTGTAGGAAGTTATATTAGTAAAACGATAACCTCCCAGCGGACACTCCATTTTATATTATTTGACTGTTTCCTTACACTGTTTGTCACTAATGAATTTTGCAAATATACTAATTCCACCATATTTACACAATATTGAACACAATAAACTAATTTGTAAAACAAAGAAATAAAACTGACGTCCATGTTGCTCAAATCCAGTCTAAAGTCACTTACCATAGATATAGAAAATGGATAAAGCGTTCCCTCTACAGATCAGAAATAAAAAAAATAAAAACGAAAAATGACAGGGCCAGTAGTTTTGTTTCTAGAATTATGAATTTCAAAATTCAAAAATCTAAATTCTTGGGTCACCACGTCTCATGCGATGCAGTAGTCATTACAGACCTAAAGAAAAGAGGTTATGCACGCTTTCCAGAAATTGATCAACTTTTTGAGGCTGTTGCCATTCCCAGTTCATTCTTTCTCTGCCTATAATCGTCATATAAAGTTTCGCGAACCACTGATTTAATTATATAAATATTTATAAACCTACTAAAGAGCATAAATGACAAGCTTTTCCTGCGATTTTTTTATAACCTAGTCTAAATCAATAAACACAAATAGGTTTAATTACAGTAAATACTCGAATAAGGCAGCATATATTTTTTCTCTAAGTGAATTTTACAGTTGTATGGTATTTAATCATGTAGTCAAAATTGAAATTAATTAATGCTAAGTCGGTGAAGGAGCGCTTGATTTTTCAACAATTATATTTAATTTATAGGTTGAGGATACATGGGATAAAATAATAGGTAATCAATTATGTATAAAACAATTAGGGTAGATATAATTATTATAATAGTAAATTAGACGAAATCATGTTGATTTAATCGAGTTTTTGTTAAATTTTATATTTTATATTTGCATGTTATATGTGTGAATGTACCTAACTAGTATTTCTATTTATTAATTTTGTTATTTCTCTTGTATACACGGTGAATTTTCGTTGGTTTAGTCCAGTGCAGTGGTGGAGAAACTTTTTCATGAAGGGCCAGAAAGTTTATGAAATTTCGGAGGAGGGCCATATTTATAGAAAAAATGCATTTGGTTCTGAAATCTTTTTTTTTATCTAATATATTATTTAATCATTTAATGATAATTATAAAGTATAAACATTACATATTTGTACACGTATTAGGTACAGATTATTTACTGCCGTGGGCCGGATTAGATCCATTCGCGGGCCGGAGTTGGCCCGCGGGCCGTACTTTTGGCCACCACTGGTTTAGTCGAATCCCTCTTACCTGTATATATTATGTTCTTGTCAGTAGAACCCAATTGGCTATTAAATTTAAAAATATGGGGCACGACTCATCCAGAGTTCATAAGATAGGGAGACCTATTTATTATATTTGCGATGAACAACACTTCGTCTTTTCAATATCTTATTTGTATTTGTTGATGATATGAATATGATGTATTTTGCTAGAAAACCTGCAAATATTCACCGTTTATACAGGTGATACTATTTTATAAGGATACTTTTAACAAAAGACTATACTATATAGGTCGTAGATAGGTCATAGAACTTGTATGTGTAGTACACATTCCTTCTATGATTTGAATTTAGGTAATTTTAATCAGAATGTATTAAGTAATCTACTAATGTGTATTATAAAATTACCTAAAATCAGATCATAAATAATAAAAGTCTATGAAAACCTGAAAATATAAACGACAATCCAAATTGAAAGAATTAACACAAGGAATGATTAATATAACAATTATTATTTTTTTGTTTGTGTCGTTAACGCACACCTTGCCTACACATCACCTTTACTATTTATTTAGTTTTAATCAAGAATTTGAGGTTTATAAAAAAATTCATAAAAATTGAGTATATATTTGTATATATACTTATTTAGTTTTGTTAACTTATGTTTTTATGTCACAAGTGTAACAATAAGGTATTTACTATATTTATTTTTGAAAAAAAAAATCGTAATGAATTTTTCCATACTTACGCTGAAAAGAGATTATTTATTTGTAATTTATTTGTATAGCTTTAAGTTAATAACTTTTTTAAGTGTGGACAGTAGCTTTATTTCATCATCGAAAGGCGCAAGACACGGGTATCTTATGTGCCGTGTATGTGTCGTAGTCAAATTGTATAATTTTTCAGTTTAAAAACGACCAGATTTTTTTATAATAATAGTAAGGACAGAAAACCATTCGACTCTGTTGTGATCACAGTTTACACCTAACTGAACCTAGCATGTCGGGGCGCTCGCCAAATAAAAAATAGCGGTGTTTTCTATTCTCGGCATCATACAATACAAAATGCCGACCGTTTGTAAACGGACAAATTATACTATTCGGCGACGACATACGCGTCGTGATAGGTTGGACATCATCATATGGATATCATGACACGTTACACCATCGCACTGGGCCCTGATTTGCGTCACAATAACGTGCTACAAAAACTGTTTGCTCACATGCCCAAAGTTTCACTAAAAAAAAATAATAATGTAGTCTACTCAACCCATACACACACACACACACTGCACACTGCACACGTATAATAGTACGGACCGCCAAGAGGGGATTTGTGGATTAGCTAAAGCGCGTCAGATGAACATAAGGGGGGTACCTTGCACCATGTTGAGTACCTCCACCAAATATAGGCCCTCTACACTGGTGGGTGCGTCTAGAATAACCGATCAGATTAGTAAAAAAAAATCGATAACTCGAAATACTCGAGCGCGGCAGATTAAGATATGGTGGGTTAATTACATAGTGAGAAGTATGTATATGAATAATCTGACCATTTGAACGTGACGTAAGGGAGTTAGAGGATCACAAACTTGCAAAAAAAAAACGCAACTTCGACATTCTCGAGCGCAGTTGATTTATTTTTTATTTTAAAGTAAATAACTCAAGGATAGCGGGAAAAATATAATCTGCCGATTTTCATAAGCCGAAGAAACAAAAATCGTCTTCGAATCGAACGAGCAGCTGCAGTGAAACATGTACCTATTCATATCTCTGTCTTTCTTTCTCTTTTACTTTTTCTCTATCTCTCACTCTCTCGCACCGTCCTCACACTACTTTCCGTCGCCATAACGTCATCACAGTATATCACGGCGCTAAACGTGTCAAATTATAACTTTTTTTGGTCGGTTAAAATACATATTAAAATAAGTTAAGTTAAGTATTACATCAAACTATAGGTTCACCTATAACCTTTCACTTTATATATATTATATAATAAAGCTCATCACAAAACAACGCGTTCATGTTATTATATGTAAAACGCTCTGGCTTGTTTGTGCTTTAAAGTTAGTTTTGTGAATAATATTTTGTGAGCTTTTACATATTTCATAGAAATATAAAGTGTGTTTTTTGTGAACAAGAAATAGCTCATAAAGTTATTAAACTTACACGTCAGAAAGAAAAAAAAATCTTAAAAATAAATCATAATTTTTGTTTCTACCAGTCAGATTAATAATACCCCTCAAAATTATTGTCAGATTTTAAGCCAACATAACTTGGAGTGCAAGCTGAACCTTCTGTAAAATAATCTGACACGCTCGAGTATTTCAAAATTGAGATTTTTTTTTGCATTTTCAAAAATTCGCTACTACCTTGCGTCACCTCCAAATTGGCAGATTTTCGAAGGGGAGCATTTTTAGGGCTCACTTAACATCCCCTTTGAATATCTGACGCGCTGGAGTAAATGTTTTTTTTTTTCATTTTCTCCACTTCCGGATGGCCACCCCCACCACGCAAATCGGCAGATGAATATATTTTCGATATCAGAGACACCTTGGAGTATCAAAACTACAATATCTGACGCGCTCGAGTATTTCCATTTTAATATTTTTTTTTACATTTTTGAAAGCCTGTAGAAGCTAAACCCACCGGTGAATGAAAAAATATCATATGACCTTATTTTGTTTATATCTCCTAATCTTCAAAACCCAATACGTCCCAACGACGCTCGAGTCGCTCCCGAATTAGCATCGGTATCTCCCGTACTATAAGCCAAGAGTTATGAAGACGAGCTCCGAGTCCTGAAATATCATTTTAAAACCATTGTCGTGGAGCCTAGTACTGAATTAATATATGTATTTGTAGTAGTAGATTAAGATACTAACGAACTCAACTGAAATAGCGGATTTGGGTCCATGCATAGTGACGAGAAACGTCTTCGTCTTAAGGTGTACAATTAGCGCCAACCACTATAAAAAACATATTTTCTAAGATAATTCATTTCTAAAGAAATCAACAGTTTTCTAGAATAACATTTATTAGCATTGCAACATAATATAAAACTTTCTATAAACTTTTTCAAATGAATTTTAAATACTGCAGAATGATTTACATTTACATAGAGCGTTCTCTGTTTTACGAATACTCTCTTTTTTTAAATGAAATATTTTATATGTATTTGTTTATTGCGGTTGGTACTAGTTTGAGACCTGTCTTTATTTAATTGTAACATAACCGTAAAGTATATTCTACAATGTGGCAGGCTTTGATTAAATAATCAAAGGTGGCAGGCACAATTTTGTACATTTTGTATGTAATGATTGGTGCTACTGTGATCGTCGTGGTTTAGACTTCTATGAATAAAAATGAAATAATAATACCTACTATACGCAGTTTTATTTTCTCACTCATTTAATGTAAGAGGCTATAACTATTTCGTCAATTTTGAAGATATTGCAAAACTATAAAGAAATATTGAATCTGCATCGTTCGTTATGTATGGAATTAATAAAATGCATTTGAAAAAAAAATCGCTACATATTTCGAATTTGTACTTTTGAGTCTCTCATAAGTACGTAAAGTTTTACAATATCTTAAAAATTGACAAACTAATCGTCTGTAGTCTGTACAGTGTACACAATGTTTCCAGCCTGCAGTATACACCACTCTACTACAGTCCAGTTTTTGCGATTCGTTTTTTCTTACGGATGTCAATCGAGATTTTTTTTTCTAATTGTCGCTTGTCGAGACAAGCTTGAAATCTCGTCAACTGCAACATCTCCAAACAAATATAATAATATCGTGTAAAACCATACATAACGTTGGTTCATTACAATAGGAATAGTTGTTATATCTCGTATAATTTTTGTATCATGAAACATCAGTCGTGTTTTTTTTTCATTTACCCATACAATTTTCACTTTTGGACACTATAAAAGCTCAAAATATTTTTTTATAAAAATGCACGAGCGTATATTGACTGATCTTTGTATCTAATCCAAAGAAATACTCTAGTTATGAAGTTTTCTTAATAAGAACACAGATAAAAATTTAATTAAAACAATGAGGATAAGAAAATAAGTAAAATAACTTAAAATTTATTGTAACAAAAACGTGTTCTAAATTCTAACATAATTTAGTCAAGTAAATAATATTGCAAAAAATTACTGTTTTTTTCTGAAAAAGCTCAATCGTCGGCTGCGAGGAGTACCCTGGAAAATAAAGTTTCTTTTTTAAGAAAAGAAGCGGACCTCGAGTGAAATAGTTGTAATTCTCAGTTGTCTCAGTTTAGAATGTTCTCATCCGTGATAAATAGGAAATTTTGTAACGTACAAAATATCCCATTAGTCACAAAAAAAAGCAATTTATTATAGAGAAAAACTAAAATCCGAGTAAACTTAAAAACTGAATTCAGCATAAACTCACTTCGGCGGTCTCATTTTTCCCGGAGCGGAAAAGCGAGCGAAGCCGCGACGGCGTACTAGTCTTGCGCGATGCTTGCGGCTCCATGTCCACTCGGAGCGATTCGCGAAGTTCCGAATCCTGATGAAGAACATTCAGCCTATTTTCACTTTAACTCGTGTCACGTGGTCACAAGGCCAGTTTTTCGTGACCACGTGACATGACAATAAGTTCCACAGTTTTCTATAACGACAACGGCTATAGATTGTCAACTTGACTAGGACCTGCTGTCGCAAAGAAAGTATTGGTGGGGAGACCCTTATACAAGCAGCGGTGCGCCGTGCGATTGTGTTTAGAGTATGATTTGATCGTCCGCTAAAATTGGGTATTCTCCAGGTTATGAAAATCAAAATTCTTATTTGTCCGTCAGTCAGAAAATAAAAAAATGATAGACACGTATTTTTTGCTTTTTCAAATTAATGAAAATAAATATAGATAAAGCGCATTAAAGTTTTGGGTGGGGGCGACTCGTGACGTCAATATTCAATATAATATGCCCCATACAAACTGCACCGGGTTGTGACGTCACGCAAAATTTCAACTCAATGTATCGCCGTTATTTTTTGATTACGTAAAAAAAGAAAAATACGTATCCAACAATTTTTACTGATATACCTACACGGACTAAAAAAAAATTTTGTCAAGTAGCCAACTAGGTACAGAATGAAATATGGTTTATTTGAATCAACCAGGTGCACACACACTGCGTACAAATAAACTAAGTCAAGAACTTTCCCAAAAGTAAAGACGGCAAAAGTAAAGTAAAGGTGTTGTATGGTTGACAGCGAGCTGACAGTAACTGTCAGTGAATAATTGTGACATGTAAATTCTACATAATCATGTCAACGTTGACGAGTGAAAGCCGTACCGAAAACACGCTTGTCACGTTGTCTTCGTTATTTCAGTCACTTTTCAGCATCTATTTTAGACCCTGAGCAGGAAACTGGCTTTCAAGAGAGCCATGTTTTAACTTGGGGAACAATCTAATATTGTCATTGGCGTTTCGCCATAATTTAAGAAGTAGATGAAGAGATTTTTATCATTACGAAACATTGTCATTGGCAAATTATAATTATAGACGCCATTATTAAAGAAGAAGAAGATCTCAGAATTTACCAAGAAACTTTCGCGTGGTATCGCGGGGTATGAGGAGGCATGAAATTGGTGGAAAGCGGAGTGTCGCTTCTTTATAAATTCCGTATTCTTTAATTTGAATGAACATGGACGCACCGTGGCCGACAGCCTCCCGGCTTGCTTGCTCGGCGTGGGCGGTCCTGGTTTCTTGTAAGCGGTGATGCCCACCTCCTTTCTCTGTTGTCTGCCGACGCCCAGCGATGGGCGGTCGGCGCCCACTGCAGCCGCACACTGCGTAATAACAACTCGACTTTTTAAAACTATCACTGTCATATCTTATTACTTATCGTCCTAAATTAATATCCTCTTACTTTTAAGTTAACAATTGCTGTATACTAGCTGTTGACCGCGGCTTCGCTCGCGCTAATGTAGATTTCATCAATAAATTTCGTCATCTATCCCTCGGGAACAGTGTCTTTTTCTAAAAAAATCTAGGAATCAGAAAGTTTTTTGTCATGTACCCCTGATCGGTCTAGTAGTTGAAGATTGAAAGAGTAACGACTATCGACCGTTTATTTGATACGCCTGTTTTAATTATTCAACCGATCATCATGAAATTTTACATAATTATGAGTTGTCAGGGGTACAGAAAAAGACAATAAATGTAGCAGCTAGGTAACGGTGTAAAAAGTAACCAATGTTTTTGGGTTTGATCCCATTGACTAATTAATGCCTGAAAGAGTAAAGACCCGCGGTATGACCTCTGTATCCCTGACAACGTGCATGCAAAATTACAAGATGATCGGTTGAGCCACTAAGGCGTGAAAGCGTAACAAACAAACAAACTCCTTTTCTGCATATATGATACTAGCTGTCCCCCGCGATTTAATCCGCGGTAATTTTGGAGTTCCCGCGGTAATTCCGGGAAAAAGTGCTGTAGTTTACGGTTCCCGGCATTAATTCCGGTGTAAGGAAGCAGGCACGCACTCGCCGCGTGACGAATCCCTCGTCCCCCGCCGCAGGCGCACACACCGGCACCGAGCGCACAGCAACCTACCGCGGCGCGCGAGCTGCGGCGACGCACACATCGACAACGAGCGCGCCGCCACGCTGCCCTGCCCCCCGCTACCGCGACTACATAAGCCGGACCGGCCGGCGTGACGCCGTCACTTGCCGACGGGTTCCCGCGCTGCATGCACGTGCGCCCTGCGCTTCTCCACAGAGCGTACGTGTACAGCGGCGCCTGAACTCAGCGGTACAGTGACCATCCGCTTCCGCCTCCGCACATACCTCGTCCGACGCCTATCCTCGCTCGCTAGTGTGCCCGCATTCTGCCGGCCTACCCAGACGCCGCTCACGCGCCGTCTGGCGACGCCCCACGCTTAGCGGACTCACTAGTGAGGCGAACTCCCGACTTCCTTCCGTCCAGACCCCACAGACCCGTCCGAAACAACACCCACACACGCCCCGACGGTGACGGACGGTTTGCGCCAGGGGGCCTCGGCACCCTACGCTGCATCCGGCCGCCGCCCCGCGGGAATTATCTCACCTACACACGCCCCGACGGCGACGGACGGTTTGCGCCAGGGGGCCTCGGCACCCTACGCTGCACCCGGCCGCCGCCCCGGGGGGATACCACTCACCCACACGCGCCCCGAGGGGTGTTCAGCTACTCGCACCAGCTCCGACGGTGACGGACAGTTTGCGCCAGGGGGCTCCGGCACCCTACGCTGCACCTGCCCGCCGCCCCGGGGCGAACCCAGACAGACACCCACTCACCCACGCCTACTCACCGACCGACCTCAAGCACACAGCCCCTTCCGCTACCGCCTTCCTGCCCCGATTCCCGACCGCCCGTCCGACCGTAGCGACCGCGAACCCCGTAGGGCCTGTGTACTGTGTAGTAATATAAGAGTAGTCGTTAAGTGCAAGCCTGTGTTGTGTTATGGATAGCGTATTCATAGATAGTTAGTGGAAATAAACGGGTATCCACCCGCTAGCACCGTAAACCGAGCGTTTCATTCCGGATAGGGACCGCCGTACCTCTCTCCTCCTAGAAATATACGATCGCCCGTGGCCACGAGACGACGCCCCGGGCCACAGCATCGCATTGGCGCCCAACGAAATCAACCCACGGAAGGAGAGGACGGCAAACACCCGCTAGAGTCGCCGCCTTTGCGAACGGCTGAGCACCGCATCGCATTGGCGCCCAACGAAATCAACCCACGGAAGGAGAGGAGCACCGCATCCGCTACACGAACGGCTGAGCACAGCATCGTATCGGTTCACAACGAAAATCACCCGCAGAAGGAGAACAAGGCAAGCCCGTCGTCGTCGTAATCGCCGTTGCGACGGCCGAGCACCGCATCGCGCCGACGCGACGCCGACCAAAACACCCGCAAGAAACGAAGGTAACCCCCGCCGTAATCGCCGCATTACGCCGACCGAGCACCACATATCACATTAGCAACCGATTTAGTGACAAAAAAAAAATAAGGCCACATTTGTAAGAAACCAGGAAAGCAGAAAACCGGAAACCGGTAAACCGTAAGAAACCGGGAAACCGGTAAAAACAGATGTTCTCGTGGGTGTACAATAAGAAGAAAACCGAACTAATCGAAGAATCCATAAAACGTAACCTGCCAGTAGAAGACCTTACAGTGGAAGAACTAAGGAGAAACCTAGTGAAACACATAAGGGAAGAAGAAGAACCCAAATTTGAGGACGCAGGAAACGAGAGCGACGAACCAGTAGAACCGGAAAAACCAAAAATGTCAAAACCGGAAAAACCAATCAGGGAAACCGCCAAATTAGTAACACAATGGAACATAAAGTTTGATACAAGAGATAACGCCGTGGAATTCCTGGAGCGAGTAAACGAGTTTTTAGACGCAAACAATGTAAGTCCAGAACATTTATTAAAACTACTACCACAAATTTTAAAGGGATAAAAACTATCCTAACTTTTAAGTTAATATGGTCCATATTATAAATGGTTACACAATTTTATCAAAATCCGTTCAGTAGTTTCGGAGTCCATCGCGGACAAACAACGCGACACGTGATTTATATATATTAGACTAGCTGTCCCCCGCGATTTCATCCGCGGGAATTCCGGGATAAAGACTATCCTATCTCTTAAGTGGGACCATATTATAAATGGTTACAAAATTTTATCAAATTCCATTCAGTAGTTTCGGAGTCCATCGCGGACAAACAACGTGACACGTGATTTATATATATTAGAAGATAGATAAGATTAGTAAGTATTGAACCCTCGCCGGCGCGCGGCGCACACGCACCTTGATGTCGTCCTCGTCGATGGCGGGCGCGAACTGCGTCTCGGCGGGGTACGAGCTCTTGAGGTGCGGCGGCACCAGCGAGTTGCGCCAGCGCAGCTCCGACAGGCGCTGGCCGGGCGCGGGCGCAGGCGCGGGGCGCGGCGCGCGCGGCGTCGCCGCCAGCTCCTGCAGGAACCGGTTGTCGAACACCTCGCCCTCCTCGTCCGACATGTGGAAGCCGCGCCCTTCTGCAGTCACAGTCGACACCCGTCGCTATATTTACTTTCACCACTGCACACTGCACTTATCACACACACACACACATCAAAGTGCGTACGTGCGTGCATGTATGTGGGCGTGTGTGTGTTTATTATGCATATAAAGGCGTGTGTGTGTGTTCACACTAAGGGGCCATCCATAAAGTACGTCACCCGTTAAGGGTGGGGGGGGGGGGGTCGACGAAGTGTGACAGGATGGGAGGAGTAAATTAGTGTGACATTGTTTATAAATGACCTCTATGTGAATAGATTTTGTGTGATTTTTGTTCGTTTCGTTGACTGTTTCGTTTAGATCTATTAATAATATTCGTACAGACAAAACTGTCTACTTACCACTTTTGGGATTACCGGTGTTGACAGGCAGAGAGCGGAGGGAGTGCGCGTCGGAGGGGCGGGAGGGCTCCTCAGGAGGCGGCACCAGTCCCGACTGGAAATACGCAATTATTACTATTAGATACAACTGATGCAAGTAATATTGAACTTAATTCATATTTTTTACTGACTTTTCTTTTAGCGCGCAAAACGGTAGCGCAACAAACGTGGGCGTCCATACATACAGATAATATATTTCAAAAAAATTAAGTTTATACCAATATCGATTTAAAAATAAAATATGTACATAATAATATCGTAAAGGAAAATATAATACTATTTAAAGAAAATATGATATTTTTTTACATAGCCTCGAAGACATTTATCTGGATCCCACTACTGAACATTATCTTTACAGCGAATAGGTTTGAATGTTTGGCTCACATAATATGTTCTGGATTAACACATAGGATACTTTTATCATGGAATTCCAGAGGTGATTCCCTAAACGAATGTAGACAAAGCCACTAGGACTAGGAACAGTTGAAATGACTCAATGACAAACTGCCAAACATACCGAGTGCACGTGCTGCAGCGACATGAGCGAGCCGCTCCGCTTGCGCAGCCAGTCCGCCTCGTCCTTCTTCATCAGAAACTTCTCGCCGACGCTCCACAGCTCGCTCGTCAGAGCTTTGATATGTTCCTCGTACTCTCGACTGGACTCGGCCAGCTTGGTGCGAGCTTTCTGCACCTCGCGCTCCAACAGAGCGATCTCTTCCTTTTGCTTATCCTTGAACACCTGTATCTGATCCTGGTACAGTTGTTTCTGGAAGAATATCGATTCCATTTTAGTGCATAATTTCGAAGAGAATACTGGTCGTGGCCCACTCCTACGGCTCCGCAACGACACAACAGATGCACATTCAAATGTGGGTCTAAAGGCATGCTTTGTAGACTTGCTTTGATAGCACATCATAGTAAAACTTCTAAAATCATAGGCATGTATTGAATGTATACAATAAAAACAATACCGTGTCGCGAGGACTGTAGGTCTATTTTCCAAGTGACGCTATGTTAAATAACATAAGCACGAGTTTGCAATACATATTTAAGGATGACGCGAGCGATATCCATTGCGTAGTTAATGTGGATAGCTAGTTAATGAAACGTGACCATACAAAGTAGCACAAGCTCGCAGCGAGTGGGCTTTCCATTTGTCTTGTCCTTGTAAAGGGTATTCACAGACCACGCCTTTAAACCCATATTGGAATAAACATTCTTTCGTTGCACCGGAACGGTGCGGTAAAAGTGAGCTACAACCTATTGCATGCGAATACGTGCAAATATTCCCTCTCGCAAAAATTGCAATTTATCATGCACAGGCGCAATTAACAAAGCATTAACAGTTGCAGCAATAAAAAAATACAATATTACCTTTTCGCAAACTACTGAACACAAACATAAAAGATGTTTTAATGAACAACATCAAACTAAAACCAATAAAAAAGCAATTAAATAAAACAAAGTATCCATTAAAACATGGTTTATTTAACAAATGTCAGTAAAAATAAATATGTAAATAAGTATTTAACTTAACAAGTCGCGATATAACAAAGTACCTATATTAAAAAAAAAACAAAGCCACACCTCTCATCTGCTATCAGTATGCAGAAAAAACCACCACAGCACCTGATAGCCTAGTATCAATAACAGTATGGGTGCTATACTGACCATTTTAGCCTTCATTCTGTTGAGTTTGTCTTCGTATTCGGCGCGCACCTCCATGACGGTGACCGCTTGCGCGTCCCTGGCGCCGTCGCCCCGTTGCGCTCTAGAAACATCCTCCAGAAGCCTCTTGAACGAGCCCTCCAACTCCTCCAGCTGGACCTCGAGGCCAGTGTTCTGGTAAGAAGTGGGCGCGAGGGACACGCGCTCCGGGTCGCTGGTGAACGACTGCTTGATCTTCTCCGTCGATATGGTCCGGCTGATGCACCGCTCGACCCACCTCTCCATGTTCATGGTGCATTCGGCCAAGTCTTGCATCACCGCCGCGTAGCCCCGCTCCAACTTGCACAAAGCCGCGTCCGTTATGTGCCCCTCTAGATTCAGTATCTCCCTGCGCACCGTCCTCTGTATGCACACTATCGCGCTCAGCTTCTGTCTGTACAACTCTTTGACGGAGCTGAATGTTTTGAAACCGACCGACATCTCGGTCAAAAACTTCTTCATGTTAATTATCTCGGACTCGTTTATTCTGTTCACGTCGGCTAGGCGATCCCTATCTTTCTGCAAAGCGATTTGCCTCTCGGAGCATTTCTTCAAATGCCTGTCTGTGGTCTCCAGGAAGTTTTCGAGGTCTTCCATCGTGATAGTTCCGGCGTTGAGGCCGCGTCTTAACTCCGCGTCGCTGTTGTTGTTCCCGTAGTTTGTCAGCTCTTTGAGCACCGTATTGGATTTGATCTCGGCTATTCTCTTGAGTATGATCGCTTGGTACTTTGCAGACACTTTGACGATTTGACTAGCTCTGTTTTCAGTGGCGGTCATTTTGTTAACTTGCTTTTTTAGTTCGGCAATCTCTTCGTTCTTTTGGTGGACAATCTTCTTGAGTTGCGACGACAGTTGTTGGCAATTCTCTCTACTTATTTCCAGTTCCCGGGTCACGTCTATAAGTTTGTTCTCCGATTCGGCCATCAGAGTTTTAATGTATGAGATGTCACTCTTCAGTGTCGTTATTGTGCGGTTTCTGTCGTGTATGATTTTCTCTAAGTCCGATATGGTTTTATGGCTCTCCAAGGATGAGTTCGTGAGATCAGAGGGAGTGGTATCTACCTGATGTTGGTGATCGCGGTGTTCCCTGTCCACTTCGGTACTGGGATATTTGTATTTGCATATATTCTCTTGATTTGTGAGGGCAACTGAAAATAAAATACAAAATAAATTTTGCATTCAGTCAGTTATAACAGAGTTTATTTGCTATGGTAAACAGGCTGAGCGTTTGACCACAGTCATGTGATATTAAGTGAGGAAGAGGTGGAAGAAGGTGAACATAACTAGCCTGGAATGGGAATTGACTTTCAAGTGAGGCTGCCGAAACACACCGTTAAGTGCTCGGCACGGATTTTCAACGTGAAATAGCTAACCAGCAGGACTTTTGAATGCCCACTCGTGTCTGCCTGGGGGCGGACTTACCGCCGCACTCAGAGTCGACTTTAATGATTACTTAGTTAAGTATAGATTTTTAAAACAAAACTGCCGCAACCAGACAAGTTTAATAAATTAATGTTAATTGGCATTCAACTAATTAAGTTACACCTCATTAAATGCCAATTAACATTAATCTACTGAACGTCTCTGATTGCGGCAGTTTTGTTTTAAAAATCTATACTTAACTAAGTAAGTCGACTCTGAGTGCGGCCGTTAGTTTATCTACCTATTACCTATTTGGCATTGGCACTGACTTCAAATCGATCGGTACCGGTATTTTGTTATTTTTAACTTTTTAGTGAAAGTGCATTTTTTTGTTTTGAAGTCAGTTTTAATTTTTTTGTTAAAATTTTATTTATTTTTCGCTTTTAAGTGGGTTGGTTTAAAATTTATATAATGACAATTGGCTACTTGACAAAAAATTTTTTTTTTGTCCGTCGTGTAGATTAGTAAAAAATATTGGACACGTATTTTTTCTTTTTTTACGTACTCAAAAAATAACAGAGATACATTGAGTTGAAATTTCGCGTGACGTCACAATTCAATGCGGTTTGTATGGCGCTTATAATGAATATTGACGTCACGAGCCCCCCACCCTAAACTTTAATGCGCTTTATCTATGTTCATTTTCATTAAATTGAAAAAGCAAAAAATACGTGTCTATTATTTTTTTATTTTCTAACTGACGGACTAATTAGAATTTTGATATTCAAACCTTGGAGAATACCCAATTTATTTAATCGAATCGCAAACCATGAAATATTATATATTTAGATATAGACATAGACATTAGACATATCTTTATTTGAAGAGTTCCCTCGATTTCTCCAAGATCCTATCATCAGATCCTGACTTCATGACAATAGGACAACCTCGAGAGTATACCCTTTCAAACAACCCTTTCTTTCGAGTAATAGCGTAACAAACATACAAAAAAAACATCTATACTTATAATAAAACTGTAGAGAGGTCAATTCTGTACATTGAATATATATTCAAAATTAATATTGGAGGATGAATGGTGATCGATACTGATGCCAAAAATGCAATCAGTAAATTTTTGTCTGTCTGTCTGTCTGTCTGTATGTGCACGCATGGGTCAAAAACTATTGAAGGGATTTTAACCAAACTTGGTACGATTGTAGTTCATACTCCTGGGCAGGTTATAGGCTATATAACATAACGCTAAGACACATAGGAGTTGAGCAGTGACGATAAATTTGAAGCAAATCGGATGAAAATGCGCTTTCGAGCTCTTATTCTCGCATACGTTTAGGTACTCAATCACGCAAATACAGCTGAACGGATATGGATGAAAGGCATGCACGTTGTCAGGGGTACAGAGTAGTACATAGGGTACTTTTATCCCGGAATTACCGCGGGAACTCTGAAATTACCGCGGGTGAAACCGCGGGGCACAGCTATTAGTGAAATCCTTCCTCCTTTTTTGGAAGTCAGTTAAAAATTACTCACAAGTCTCCCTTTGTCCAACCGCTTTCACCAACTGCTCATTCTCCTTCCGCAACATTTTAACAATGTGATCGTCAACCATTATCTCTTCTAATTTCTGCTTCAACTCATATACTTCCACCATCTTCATCTCGAGTTCTTTCTGATACATTTCTTTCTGTGCCTTCTCTTCGATAAGATCTTTTCTTATTACACTTATTAAGGCATCTTTCTCTTGTACTGCTTTGGATATTGTGTCGCTTTTTTCTCTCAACTCTTTTTGGTAGTGTTCTATAGTTTCTTTGAAATGTTTATTTTCTTCGCTCAAAGAAGAGATCTCTTTCTGCCTGTTCTCTAGCTCTTTCTCCGCCTTCTCCTGATACTCCTGCAAGATATTGCATTTACTGGCCATATTCAGTTTGTCGTTGCTTGTGTCCTGTCGCAACTGGTGATTTTGCTCCAGTTCCTGCTTTATGAGCTGCTCTAGGTTGTTTATAACTGAAAAGTTTAATGCCACTATAAATAAACATCTTAAAAAACCAGGTGAAACTCAGAATCTCTAGTCTGGAGAAAATTATCTATCTAATAAAAATGAATCGCCAATTGTGGTGCTAAGCGCATAACTTCCAAACGACTGCACCTGTTTGTTATTGTCAGGACAACGTTTATATAAAAGAAGTTTGGAGTTCCTGCGGGAATTCCGAAACTCACGCGAGTGAAACCGCAGGGCACATCTAGTTATTATTATTATACACTTCGCATTTCCGTGGTTATGCACACTAAAGCCCGTATTAATAAACGCCACTTAAACTTGTTACGCTCGCAAGTTTCTATCTTCTTCATTTTCCAACATAATGAGCGAGAAAAAATGTCTTAAGAGTGTAATATCAAGTTTGAGAAGCATTACTAAGTACCGGACTAGATCTGTAAGAGGTTCACTGGATACTATAAACCACATTACGCAAAGTCTCGTCGAATATAATAATCATCTGCCCCTCCGGCTTGAAACAAAACACCTACTTACTTAAAAAATTGTGCTAATTTAAAATCTCACCTACTTGTCGGATTCTAATCTCACACCCAACAAAACTGAATGTAATATAGGACCTTATCTGTTTTATGTACTTATTTACTTACCTGTTTTATTTTCTTCAATGATATTAAACAAATGTAAATTGTCATTCTTAAGCTTGCTCAATTCTCCCTTATCTTTATTCACAGTTTCATCCAATTCCATCTTTAATTCATTTAATTTTTCGACAAAACCAACTTTCTCTTTTTCTAAACAATGTTTTTCTTCAATACAAGCAATTAGTTGATCTTCCAGGGCCTTTGTTTTTTCTTTAATTTCGTTATTCTCGTTGTTGACTTCATCCAACTCTGTTTTTAACTGTTCATTATTTACATCTTGCTCGGCGATAGTTATTTTCAATTCATTAATTTGACTATCAATATTAGTTTTTAGTGATTCAAAATTATTTCTCAAATCATTATTTTTCGCGTCCAGTGATATGATTTCTGGAACAAATGTTTATGTTAGTCCATTCATGGTCATAACCTTAATTTTTAAATGATTTACTTTAATACATACCTTCCTTATATTTTTGCAGCATTTCATTCAGTTCTTTATTTACAATTTCCAACTCGTCTATGTACAACAATTTTGAATCCAAATCTTCTCGAAGTTTGATTATTTCTTTGCGCGAATTCTCTTGTTGCAATTCTAAATCATTTCCTAACATGTCTTTTTGATTTTGAATTTCATTTAACTCTTTTTGTAAATTATTAATAACTTCGTCTTTTGTGAGTATTGTTTTTTCATAATTTTGTTTTTCATTTTCAAGTAAATCTTTTGATAATTTCATCTCTTCCGCGAGTGTTTCGTTAATTTTCTCGTATTCTGTTATTGTTTTATTTAGACTCGTTTTCTGGTCCTCCATTACGGACTCGGTGACCGCGATCATATTTTTAAGCAACACTCGCTCGGATTCGAATTCTGTCACTAATTTTTCCTGGTTTGCGTTTTGAGTTTTTAAATCTTCTTCTAATGTTTTAATAACTGGAGGAAAAGAAACAATACTTATTACATTAATGAGTAAAGGAAAGACTTAAGAAGAGCTAACAAAGATTTACCTTTGTTATTATCTTCGACAATCTGCTGCAATCTCTCTTTTTCCTTCTTCATTGAATCTAGTTCAATCGTCTTATCCTTCAAATAATTCGTCAATTTCGTCATCATAACGTTCAGATTATCTATTTGGCATTCGTAACTCTTCCTCAATTTGTCTGTAAGATTTTCATTGTCAATCAACTTCTCTTTCAATGAATGCACTTTCACTTCAAGTTGAACTTTCAGCTCGTTCAATTCGTTGTTAAGTAAATCGTTCTCATTTTTAAGTTTATTTATATCTCTCACTTTCGATTCCAATAAAGTGTTATAATTTTCTTTGGTTTTAGTTAGTTCTGAAAGTATTTATTTTTAATTGGATTAAGTGAATGAATGAGAAAGATAGACTGCAGAAACTATGATTAAATTTTAAAATAAACAAAACCACTCAACTCAATCAATAAAGTATGGAACATGGCAAGTGGCATAGAATTTCAAACTCCTTACTAGAATATTTTAATCTTATTTTTTTTAACGATAGGGATAGGGAAAAAAATATAAATATATATATAACAACTCACCAACTTTGCCGTCTTCAACAAACTGTTTCAAAGTTCTAACTTCGCCCTGCAACTCTTGTATGAGAATTTCCTTTTGCTTAAACATTTCTCTCATGGAATTCAATTCACAATTTTCGTTTTCCAGTGCCTTTTCCAAGTTTTTCTTCAAAGTCAATTCCATTGTCAATGTATTAGCAATATTTAGTAACAAGTCGAACTGTTCGATCAAACCCATGTCTTTGGATAGAGTCATGTCAGCCAATATTTTAATTTGGTCGTCTGCGTCATCTGCTTTTAGTTTCTGTAATAACTTCTGTAGTCCAGAATTTACTGTGGAAATTAACTGGATATTCTCATCTATTTGATCTGAAAAAACAATGTTTTGTTGTTACAAGGATAAGTGAGCAATTATACGGGTTTATTCACTCACTGGACGAGCCAACAAAATCGAAATAGATGAACTCTACAACCAAAACACCGTCAATTGCGAATATGCAACTAAAAGTTTAACAGGCGATAGAAATGGAAATGCGAGTATGTAAATTAGTGAATTTTTTCATGGATGCATCCTAAAAGTTCGTTATATAGTGTAAGAAGGGACGTCAACGTAAGAGATAGAAGAATGAAATAGCCGCGGTAGCAAGAAAAATCTGAACACAAATACAAATGTGGTCAGATCTAATTCTACTACTTAAAAAAACATTGAATCTCATTCTTAAGTTTTAAAATTTTTTAGAACCATTAAAGCATAACGGGTGCATGTACAGGTGCACCTGCAAGAAGTATAATTGTATAATCCACTTCACAACACACAGATCTACTTGATCCCACACTAAGCTACAAGCTTGTGTCGTGGAAACCAAGCAAACGTGGTATATACTACACATATTATTAAGTCAAACTAAACTAAAAGTTTTTCTTGTTACTTGACTTCTTTATGTTAAACCATGATTTAAAATAAAAATGTTCTTACTTTTGGATTTATTTTCTATACTTGCAAGTTTGATCACAAGCTTTTCAAACTCTTCTTCTTTGCTCTTCAGCTCATTGAAATATTGTTTTTTCTGTTCCACCAATTCGGATATTTCTGTATTTTTTTCTGTTTCTAATTCGTCATAAGTTGCTTTTTCGCAAGCAAGAGTACTTAAAAGTGTTTGTTTTTCGTCAAATAACACCTCCTTGTCTGCCACAAGTGTATCAGAAACCATTTTTTGTTCATCTAATTCACGTTGTAAAGACATATTTATACTGATTAAGCTCTCTTTTTCATTATTCAATACTTTTTTGGCCGAAATTTCTTCTATTAACTTCTGATTTAGCGAGTCATTTTCTGAACTTAATGTACCACTGAAGATCAATTCGTTTTTAAGCTGGAGTTCTAAGCATTCCTTATCCTTTGTCAATTTGTTGTTATGTTCATCAAGATTTTTTAGCAGCAAATCATTATTAGCCAGTTTCAAATCTAATTCTTCTTTGGTTCTTATCAAATTATCTTTTTCTAACTCAGCTATTTCTTTTGCGGAGGTTTCCTCAACAAGCCTTTGGATGAGACTCTCTTTTTCTTGAAGAAGAATTTTGTAATTATGCATTTCATCAGTAAGCCGTCGCTCCAAGTTTGTTTTTTCGTTTAAAACTACATTACTATTTTCTTCTAACAACTTTTTCTTTTGTGTTTCTTCTACAAGTGCTCTAGATAACCATTCTTTTTCACTCTCGAGAGTGTTTTTTTCGATATTAAGAGCATTGATAGCCGAATGCTGTTGGTTTAATTGCTGATTTAGAACATTGTACTTTTCCAATAAATCATAACTTTCTTTAATCAAAGAATTTTTTTCAGAAATCAACTGAGTTATATTTTTGTCTTTTTCTAAAGCAATCATAGCATTTTGTGCGCGCTCTACAGCTAACTCGGCTTGCAAAGCTTTGTAATCGTTGATTAATTTTTTCTCTACCTTTTTCTTCTCCCTAATGATATTTTCAACTTTTCTATTCATTTCTTCTGTAACTTTTTCATTCTCATATATTTTTTCATCCAACTCATTTTTTAGTTTACTAACATGCTCTTTTAATTTGTGATTTCTTCTATCTTTCTCTTCTAAATTCTCTCGCATTTCAATTTTCAGTTTCTCCCACTTTAAGGTTTCGTTTTCATAATCTTTCTGTATAGACTCTAACTGATCAGTGCCCCTCTTCAATTGCTTTTCTAAAGTCTCAATTATTAAATCTTTTTCTTTTAAAAATATTTCATGATTACTGTTTTCCTCTTCAATAGTGAAGTGTAATTGTTCAATTTCTTTATGCAGAGCTTGGATGGCTTCGACAGAATTCTTAGTTTCATTTTTTAATTCATTATTAAGTTCAGCATTGATTGTTTCTAAACATTCAATTTTTTTGCAAAACTCGTTAATCTCGTTGTTTTGTTGAAACTTCATGTCCCTTGAGATTTGCGTCTCATGGCTCAGCTTCTGGTCTAAGTTATGAATTTCTGAAAAGAATAATAAACTATGTGACTTTAAAAAAATTTATAACTAAATATGTATTAGATTCAGCTATATGCATTTTTGCTCAAAATTTAAAGTAATTAGCAAAAGATGACAACGACGTAGAGTTAAGCTTGTCAATTACATAGATGTCTTATTAACAAGATGTCCCAATAACCAATGATATTAAAAAAATTGTGCCATTAACATGTTTTTTGAATAGAATCGACTTGCCTTTGGATTTATCTTCTATAATTTTACCCATCTCATGAATTTCTTTCTTCAAATTGATTATTTCATCATTTTTTGTCATAATCTCAGTAGTTAATCTGTCAGTTATGTCTTTTAAAATTGTGCATTGATTCTGATATTCCTTTTCAAACTTGTTTTTAAACGAAATCTCTTCGTTGAGTTTCTGGATCAGAGCCGCCTTCTCGTTTTCTATAACAGTTTTATTTGCTCTATCGTCTGCAATTGTTTTATGCAAATTTTCTATTTCAATATTTAAAGTTTGTAGAAGCAATTTTTTTTCTTCTATGTCATGTTTTGAATTAGATTTAAGTTCTTTCATATTTTTCTCCATGTCGCCTAGTTTGGATAGTAAATCAGAGGTTTCAGTTTCGAAGTCCTTTTGCAGTTTTACATAATTTGCATTCGATTCTTCTACTTTATAATCTAGATCGGCAATATCTAAAAAAAATTAAATAAAATTAATGTTTTATAGCCAAGAGCAATAAGAAAGTTTTTTTATGCAACATACTTGTTTTATACACTTCTACTGTTTCCAAAAGTATGTTGAGCGTTTGTTGCAGCTGAGATAACTCCTTGCACTTGACATTGAAATCATCTGCTAAGTTAACTTTTTCTGTTATTTCCGTCATATACTTTTGATTAGCGCTTTGTATGACATCATTTTTTTCACGCAGCTCTCTATCAAAGCGGTTTTGCTCGTCCATAAATGTCCGCTCTATCCCATGAATTTTTTCTTCATATTCTAATGTTATATCTTTTATCTTCGCCACCAGTTGCTCATAATCCGATTTCGTTTTTTCCACTTTAGATTTTTCATCCTTCAAGTCTTGGCTTAATGATTCTATGATGTCATCTTTTTCGGACATCGCTGTATCCATTTTTGATAGTTCTGTGCTAAGGTTAGTGTTTTCTTCGAGCAACTGCGCCTTTATGTCTTGTAATTTATTCACTTCATCCTGTAAATTCAATTTGAATTGGATTTCACTGTGCAGCTGTGTCTGTAGCGCGCTTATTTGGGCACATTGTTCATCTATCTCATGTCGGTACCTATCTACATCATTCTTAAACGTGTTTCTTATATTTGCAACGTGATCTTCCAATGTTGTCACCTTTATATCGCGCTCTTGTACCTCATTCAATAATGTTACCTTAGTCTCCTCTAAATGTTTACAGATATCATGTAATTGTGAAATATCTGAATTGAGATTATTAATTTTTACATGTGCATCGTCTATGTAGCGTAGTTTATCTTCCAATTGGGTATGTAAGTCACGCGCTTCCATAGTTTTTTCCTGCAAATTATTTTCGACTATCATCCTCTGTTCATTCAAATTAACAATTTCATTGTTGCATTTATTGGAAATCTCTTCATTCAACTCTTTTTGGAATCTCAAACTTTGTTGTAAATGTTCAATCGTTTCACTCTGTTCAAGAATCTTGTTCTGTATCTCAACCAGTTCATTGTTTCTATTTAGAACCTTTTCATTCAACCTCATTATGTGATTATCGTAATCTTCTCTAATTTTAGTTTTTGAAGCTCTTTCCGAATTCACCTCTGCTTTAAGATTTTTTATAATATTATCTAATTTTGTTGTTTCATCGGATAGACTCTGTAGTAACGATATTTTTTCTTCCTGCAATGTTTGAATTTCCTGCGTTTTCTTTTCAATCTCTCTATTAAAGTTGTCTTTGTTTTCTTTCAACTGAAGTTCGAACTCATTAATGTTGTTGTTAAGAGTGCTCATTTCATCATTAAATTGCTGTCTCAAAACATTTTTCTCCTGAATTTCTTCATTGATACGGTGTTTTAGATTATTTATTTCTATGTCTTTTTCGGAAACAAGCGTTTGTAACGATCGTCGTTCAGTTTCTGATCTCTGAGTCAGATCGCTAAGTTGTTCCTGAATTAATAACGAAGTAAGATTATGTAAACTGGTACAAAATAACTAGTTAAAAAATCCTAACTATTAGTATTATTTACCTGTAAAGAATGAATATGCTGTTTTAATTCAACTATTTTGGCTCTTTCCTCTCCTAATTGCACCTCCACAACATTGACGCAAACTTCGCTACAAACAGCTGGAAAATTAAATTCTGTATGATATAAAATAAACACACACACACACACACATCTGCTTCTCTTTATGGATCTCCCTCATGAGATTTGTTTTTATACTTACACGAGTTATGTGGCATAGACCGTATGCTAGCATCAGGATCGTCACACTCCAGTTGACTGGAATCTAGAACATTGAGCTGGTTATGCTGTCGCAGTTCAGCTACTAGCTCTTTCAGGGACTGGTTGTTGCGACGTTCGATCTCCAGCTCTTCAGCTAAATGGCTGGATTTTGATACCTCTTGCTGACTAAGTAACAGGCATTTATCACGCTCACGTTTAAACTCATCCACCTGTAAAATAGTATTCTTAAGTTTACTGCTAGACTGTTCCGTGCTAGAAACCTGATTCTGGATTATAATTTACATTGGTTTTAGTAATCATTACTACATACCTTAGACTTGTACATATCTCTCTCATACTGAACCTCGTTCAGGTGCCCTTGTGTATCCACAAGCTTTTCCTCCAATTGCTGCAATTCTTTTATAAGCTTCATCGAAGCCGCCTCAGCGCCCGCTTCGAAGCTGGTAGCATCCGTCTCTTGTCCACAACACATAGATATTTTAGCCTTCAGATTTAGTATCTCAAGTTTGTATTGCTCTTTGTCTTTTGCTGTGAACGTACATATGTTTTGTGAGTTATTGCTTGCTGGCGCATTTATTTGCGCATTTACTTGGTAGCAAGCTAAGTAGTCACTACTTCATGATATTTGATTTTTTTTTTTTAATTGTGAACAGGCTAGGTTTGATTGACAGGGTAGGACAGGTTTGATCACAGCTCACCTGATTTTGAGCAAGTGTGGTCGAAAATGGTAAACACCTAGCCTGGAATGGGGACTGACTTTCTAAACACACTGTTAGGTGCTTGGCGACTGATTTTCAACTTGAAATTACTAGCTAGCCAGCTGGGCACTTATGTAGAAAGTATCCTACCACTATGCTTTGGTTTCCTTGTGATGCTTTCCTTCACCGATAGCCCAATTGTTAGGGTTTGAACCTTGGGACGTGCGATCCGAACGCACCAACCACTGAGCTATTATCGCAAGAAAAACATAACTATTATACTACTACTAACTTATTATACATAATTTAAAACTTTTTCTGATATTTTTTTTAGTTATAGCTATTAAAATCTTTAAATGACTGGACATTTAATGATTTAAATTGCAACTTGAATCACAAATTATTAGTTAATTATTTTTACAGCTATACTAACAAAGTTTCTCAAGCCTCAAATTGGTCCTGGTGAGCTCTTCTTGAAGATAATTTCGATCGAACCTCTCAGCGTCCAGAGCCGCCTGCAGCCGGCGCACCTCGCTGTGCAGGGAGCGCAGCGCAGGCGGCGTCTCGGCGATGCTCCCCATTGCGGTAGCAGACTCTTGTGTGCTCATAGCTATATCTTGACCGCATGCTTCTGTTTATAGTCAAAACATTTTTTTTCATTCATTATTAAGTTTCATTTGGAGGCATGTGAAACCTATTTTTAGTGGTTAATGGTTAAGTGTTCATTAAAATGTAGTTAAAATTATCACTACATAGTATAAAACAAAGTCACTTTATCTGTCCCTATATCCTTATGTATGCTTAAATCTTGAAAACTACACAACAGATTTTGATGCGGTTTTCACCAATAGATAGTGATTCATGAGGAGGTTTATAACTATATTTTATCCTGGAATTCCCGCGGGAACTCCGAAATTACCGCGGGTGAAATCGTGCGGGTCAGCTAGTAAAAGATATGGTAAAGATGTTGACGTGTCAATTTCGAAATTCCCTTGAGAACTATTTATTTGGGATAAAAAGTATAAATGTATGTTCCCTGTGGTTTCACCTGTATTAATTCAAAAGTTCCCGGGGCAACTCTGTGAATTTCTTTCTTAGCTGTCAAGCCAGAACCGGGTGATAGGCGAAGTCATAACTTAATAGAAAAACGTAAAACAATAATCTTTAAAATTTATAAAAATTTACACCCTGCGACAGTTCTTTAACTCCTGTTGCTACAAACCTTAACTTTTTAAATTTTCTTCTTATTGTGTAATCCTAAATAGTGATTCTGAAAACTACTGCTTAAAATTTAAATTTTTGACAGTGAAATTCACATATTTCACATTATTGCTTTTGTCAGTTTTTAATGACTGTCCTTTTTTTTAAATAGGCATAGCAAAGATTTATTATTTTTCTGTCAACAGCTGTTATGACTTAGCCTATCACATGGTTCTGACTGGACGTTGATTTACAGGACATCCTGTATATAAATCAACTCTGATGATGTAATAAATAACACAATATTTTATATATTAATAAATTCTGATGATGTAATAAATAACACAATATTTTATATATTAATAAATTCTGATGATGTAATAAATAACACAATATTTTATATATTAATAAATAACTCTTCTTTTTCAGTGTAAATTTTGTGTTTTGGTAGGAGTGTAATAATAATAAATTATGCTGTTATAACTTTATTAGTTACTATTCCTTTTTCCTCTTTAAACAACAATGCATGCTTAAACAAGAAAAATTAAGACTACCTAAATGGGCAAAATCAAATAAAAATATATAAATATAGTTTATTGTAACATTTTTGTCTTATAGCTTTTTGTACTGTACTTTAGTAGACCAAAAATGTACCTGTAATGGCTGAAAGAACATTGTTGTATGTTATTGGTGAGCACTCCATAAGACATTTACTGAATTTTAATATAGTTTCCTGATCCTCCATGTTTAGATTGCTGCACATCACATCCTTAATATCAGCGTCTTTGGAATTTACGCATACAAAGTACAACAGGAGCGACGCCACTACATGTATGTCTTCGTCACTCTTCGCCTCGACAGTGCCGTTCCCAAATGTGAAGCTTGGGTACTTCTCAACAATGAACTCCTCGACTGTACGAGCTTCCAGAAGCGAGGATTTTGACTCGTCCAAACTAAAGTTATCTCGCAAATTTGATATTATTGTGATGAGAGATTCTAGATTTACATGTTGATGTTTTATTTCGTTAACACCGAAGTAACAATTTATCTGAAATTAGTTTTCACAGATTAACTTACACTGGTGAACATTAACATAAAATGAAAAATAATAACTACACAATTATTGACTTTTCTTACTAAACATAAAAATATTTCGCAACGTACCCAATTACAAAGAATATTTTTCCATTTAAGTAACATTTTAATACTGTTTTAATGAATCCCACTAAATCCCTAGTAAATTACAAACTATTGCAAACTAATACACACATTTAAATTTCATTTTAAAACGACCGTTTCGCGATTCTGCCGTTGCCAGCCAGCGATTTGACGGTTTACCGGTTATATTTGAATAATAATGTACTCATTTTTTTTGTTTGTTTGCAGATGGCGCACTCGGCAAGCAATCAGCACAGGTGACATGTCGTGACGTAAGGCGAAGCGTAGGGCGCAGACATAGCAGATGTTTTGCAGCTTGCGGGTTGTGATTGGTTGGGTTAAAAAAAAGGAGCAAAGGTTGGGACTTGGGGAGGAGTTGGGAAAAAAAACACGTAGAGGGAGAATGAAATACCTAATGTAGGTACCATGTGGTTTTATGGTCGTAGAGGGAGAATGAATTGATTGATGAATTTCATTCTGCATCTACGATATAGGTACTCTTTGGTTGGGACTTGGGAGCACAGAGTAATTTTATAATATCTGAAACTTAGGAGTAAATAAATGATTATTATTATTATTATTATTGTTTAGGTATCTTCTTTCTTTGTCTATTCTAACAAAATAGTGTTCTGTCAAAGTCATAGGGGCCCCATTATCCTAATATACCCAGGGCCTCCAATAGGTCTCTGGCTGTAATTGGAAAACAGGACCCTTATTCACTATGACCAACAACATTCCTTGCCCATAAGCCATGGACCAGTAAGTCATAACGCGCGTCCCAAAAACACAATCTCAAACGCTGCAAAAGTATAAAAAATTTATATTCTTTATCACAAAAGAAACGTTGTAAATGTATTTTTTTTAGTGATACTTCTACACGAGGGAAAAGCAATTTAAGTGGCGCCTTATCTTACGCGACGCGTTATGGTCATAGTGAATAAGGGCCTAGGGCATAATATTTTGATCCTTTAGTGAGTCGGTCCAAATTGCGCTTTTCGTGCTCGTGTGCGCTATATTCATGCCAAAGACATTATACTCGCGATGTGCATGTCGCAATTAAAAATAATCAAATAGCAGGTACAATTAAATAACAGCCAGCGTTTTGTTTCTTAACCCCAAAAGAAAACGCCGCTATTTTGTATTTGCGCTCACCTTCACTGGCTTCACCCGCATGGTTGGGTTAGGTTGTTAAACTTACCCAATGAGGAAGGCAAAGGAAGCTAAGTTCATACAGTAAAACGACAACCTCCCGATGAACGTAACATTTCATCTTATTTCACAGTTTCCAAACACTGTTCATCACTAATGGATCACTATTGTGCAAAATCCACCACATTCACATAATATTAATCAATTAATCACGATAAACT
Organism: Zygaena filipendulae; assembly: GCA_907165275.2. NCBI lineage: Eukaryota > Metazoa > Arthropoda > Insecta > Lepidoptera > Zygaenidae > Zygaena > Zygaena filipendulae. Next base: position 3,440,831 of record OU015666.1, read on the forward strand.
AATTTACAAAACAAAGAAATAAAACTGACGTTCGTCACTGTTAAAATCCCGCCAAAAGCTTTTGGTCATAAACAACAGATAATACGTAAGCAACACGAACACGTAGCAAGTAGCAACAGCTTTTTTTTTGGTGTAGTTTGCCCCTTTCGGGGAAGGCAGAAGGAAACTTATAGTCCATATAGCCAATTCAGTGGTATATTTCTTCTTCTGAAGTTACTTACTTCAAATGCATTGGTGAGATGCATTTCGATGCTTTACCGGAACTTTTGGCAGCAAACCTTCACAGTTGAACCTTTAGGACGCTCTGTGGGAAGTTGTATAGTTAAACGAAAACCTCCCGACGAATGCCCTATTTCATCTTATTTCATTGTTTCTGCACACTATTCATCACTAATGGATCACTATTATGCAAAATCCACCACATTCACACAACATTAATCACAATAAACTAATTTGCAAAACATAGAAATAAAACTGAAGTCCGTCACTGCTAAAATCCCGCCAAAAGTTCGTAAGTAACAGCTGCAACGATGCGCATTATTTTGACAAAATATGTTTATTGTTTACTTACTTACTTTTCGGCAAATGACAATGGCAAATGCAGTCAGCTTCAACTTCCAAATTCTTTTTGTCTTGACTACTACCTACCATAATGAAACACCAAAGATCATATAATCACTACGTTTTAAGATATGGGACTCCCATACTGTGAAATGGAATGACGCGAATTGTCAAAATTTTTGCCCTAGCAATCATGGCCGATTCCCACACAAATAGTGCTGTTCTGCTTATAGCGAATGGTCGTCATATCGATATCGATAAAAAATCAGGACTACTACGGTTCTTCATAGTATTTTTATTATTTTATAGCTACAGAAAAAAGCACCAGTGATGGCATAATTGCTGTCGGTTAAGTATATTTAATATTGAACTTAATGTAAGCCATCATTGGTGCCTTTTTCAGCTGCCTCAAATAAAGAAAGTAGCTGGTTGGGAGTGAGACACAACATTTATTTGAAAAAGGTATTTTTTTGTATTTATCGAAACACCGTCTTGTGGAACATGGTCAAGTTGACTACTTGACTAATACGGGTCACGGTTTTTCTTCCTGCGCGTGGGTGTTTTCCAAGGTTTCTTTTTGTCAACCGGTCACTCGATTACTGGAATAAATTAAAAAATTCTAAATTCAAGAAAATAAAATCGAATGACAATGTAGCATAAACAAATCGCTAGGTTCATTACCAGTATCGGCTAGCTGCAATTTTATGTACCCTGACTCCTGAGTAAGCAACTGATTCTTGCAAAAAATCAAGTGTCCAGCTCAGGGAGAACACTTAAACATACAACTTTGCCCATAGTTTAAAACTATTATAAGAATAATCACACGGTCACCCGGTAAAAACAGAACGAATAAAAAAGACTTACTTATTGACTTTGACTTATTTTTTCTTACTCAATTGTGCTATTTTATTTTGATCTGCATTCAACTGCTCTATTTTATTTGATGGAGTTGTTCGATTGGTAAATAGGCCAATTCTTTTTAGTCTTAACCCAACTCTTGCACCTAAAACAAAAATAATGGATTTATCGATATCTATAAAAAATCTGTATATGTATTTTCCGCACTATTTACCTATTCTTTCAAATCACATAATAAATTTACAAAACACTATTTTTGTTATTTTAAGCACTGAATAAGAATAAAAACAACTATAAATTGAATAAAATTTACGTACCGGACTGGATCAAGAGGAAATCTTGAAAGAAAAGTCCTTTTTACACCATTTTCATTCTTCGATTTTACTCCGCAAATTCACACGTTTTATAAGACATCTTATTCGATGGTTCACTTACAAGACAAAACAAACGTACTAAACTAAAAAAAACACTGAAATACTATTAAATTAACAAATAATAACACAATAACAATTACTTTTTCTTTCAATTGAACCAGGCGCCAAAATTTTTACCGCTAAGACTGAGTACTGACTGACATTGCCATAGTCTATAGAGCGAGAAGACCGAATGCCACCATTTCAACTTGGACACAATCCATACATTTTTTCTGAAGTATGGAAGTTGCGACAGCCTGTGAAACACATTGAACTTTAATTAAGCCTGACAATTTGTTTTCAGGTTCATTGCCACAAAGCGTTTGTCTTCATGCATAATTAGAAAACAATAAACATAGACTGTCATAGACCAATAGGTACCATGTCATCTACACGTGCAGCCGGGTTTGTGATATTTAGGAATATGAATCAAGTAGTACAATATTTGTTGTTACAAACTTCTTATGGAGAACATCATTGGACTCCTCCAAAAGGTATGAGTTCATTACTTCCCTGTGTTATTAGTAGCTGATAAGGATCCACCTACCTACCTTGTTCCCGATTACATACTTGTAGTCGACGCAACGAGTACGCTATGCCTTCTCCGATCAATAACTTCTATTTGTCGTCTCTTTATCCACTTCAAACTCATGTCATTCCTATCAAAATAATCACTATCCTGCTACTCACCCTAGTAACATTCACAGCTTTCATTCCTCCTCATTAATGTAATTAAAGATTTCATAGTACATAGTAATTTTAAAATGTACTAGCTAAAATGATAAAGTCATAATTTGCTACAATATCAGTCAAGTAATACCTAATTCTCTTATATTACTGAATGACTTAGTGAGAAATATTAATATCCATAATCCAACACAAAAATAATTTTTCAATTTGAACCAGCAGTGCTTGAGATTAGCACGTTCAATTAGATGATGTAAGTGAACATTTAGAGACAAGTTAAACTAAAATAAATAACTATTTTTGTAACTTCAACTTCTTAGTTTATTGTACTTTACATAATTATGTCTTTCAACTTCTTTAACTCTTAATTTAGTTTATTCCTCTTTATTGATATGAAGTATTGTTGAGTGACAATAACTTATTTTATGGTTTAGGTCATGTTGAAGCTGAAGAATCTGATTTCGCAACAGCTTTAAGAGAAACATCTGAAGAAGCTGGCTTGTCAGAAACTGATTTGGAAGTAAAAATTAAATCTTAATATTATTTACACAAAAAATTGATATTATTATTTACATAAATATTAATTTTATTTTCAGATATATAAGGATATAACAAAGACCTTAAATTACGAAGTAAAAGGAAAACCGAAAGCAGTGGTGTATTGGCTGGCAAAATTAAAAAATCCTGAAACAACAGTGAAACTTTCACATGAGCATCAAGATTTGAAATGGTTGCCTTTGGATCAAGCACAGGAAATAGCTGGCTATAGTGACATGAAGCAATTGCTTGCAGAGTTTGATGAGAAAGCTCAGAAATTGTTGTAATATTATAAAATTTTAAAAATCAGTCAAATAGTAGCTCTTTCATACAAATTATATTGAAATGCTAATGTGATACAATCATTATAATGTAATTCAACCACATTTTTACATTATCATCAATCTAATTAAAAATCCAAGTCTATTTGAAAAACTAATAAAACTGAATAATGAAACCAATAAATCTTCTTTTTTTCAATATGGCAACCAGAGAGAAGGTAATGACGGCAACAAGGGTTGTTGACAAAATATCGATAGGTGCAGATAGGTACTGTTCTCAGAAGAATAACTAAAGCACTGTTATTATGCTTGCAATTTCAAGACACCAATATCGGATACAATTTAGGGTCGGTGAGTGAGAGAAAGAGAGCGAGTAATCACACTACACTAAATTGTACTCAAAATCGACTTCTGTAGGGTACATTTTAATGTAGTGTGATTACTTGCTCTCTCTCTCACTCACCGACCCTAAATTGGAACCAAATCGGTATAATCCGTATATAATCTGAGGTTTTTTTTTTCTCTTCTTTTTGGACTCAACAAAGTGTTATTTGCCACTTTCATTTTTGGTTTAAGACGACAGGAAGCAAAGGTTAGGAAGCATTGTTAAAAAAAAAAAAGGAATTTTGACAGAAATTTTGTGTCTATACTCTATATGATCTTTGTTTTGTTCGTGGACGGACGGTTTTGTTGCAGACAGTATCTTTAGACATAAGTCTAGTTAATTTGTGGACAGTATCTCTAAGTAGTTTGTGTTGCTACTTGCTGACTGCTGTTTGTTTTGTTTTGTTGTTTGATGTTTCTACTTTCTGTTTTTGTTAGGTAGGTACTAAGTAGTTTGTGGTACCTACCTGCACGAATTTTTGTGAAGTTTTATTTTAATAAACTAGACTGTGTGTTATCCTATCATGGAAAAAAATAATTCAAATGAAACAAATGACAAAATTAAACCTAAAATAATCATTGAGGATGAGGTTATACCGAAAATTCGTAGGAAAAAGAGAAAACGGTAAGTAAATTCTGTCGGCAATATTTTATGAACTACTGAAATTTACCATATAATGTGTCTTTTACTTCGTATTTATTAACACAGCATGTTATATAAGTAGATATCGAAAAAATATAAGCATTTTATCATGCTCGGCTATGCATGCATATGCCTACTCCTGGTTAAAGTATGGAATAATGCTGTGGGGTAATAGTGTAGATGCCAAAGAACTGTTCCTGCTTCAAAAGAAATGTGTAAGAATCTTAGCCCAGATCGACAACTCGCAAAGTAGTAGGCCTTACTTTATTAAATTTGAGATACTAACACTAACGTCAATGTACATACACGAAATAGGTACCTTTGTTTTTAAGAACACCCACATATTCGCAAAGGTGAAACACACGCACAATATAAATACTCGCCACAAAGAATATCGCTCTAGAATAAAAATGCTAAACTGTAGTCCGTATTACATGGCGGTTAAAATCTTCAATAAGCTCCCCCTAGAAATTAGAACAGAAACAAAATTCAAATCTTTTAGCCAAAAGCTAAAAAAATATTTAATAACAAAATGTTTCTACACCCTGGACGAATTTTTTGAAACAAAAAAATAACAAGAAGACAGATTAAAATTAAAATAAATGGATTATTATTACTATTATTACTACTATTTCTTAAATACAATTTAATATTTCAATGTAATAGGTTTTTGACTAATTATCCAATACAATTATTATGTACCTGTATATTAATTGTATGGAAATAATACAATTTATAAATTTATTAATCGAATCCATGAATTGTTAATATTTGTATTATTATTGCATGTAATAAATAAATATAAGCTCCGGAATTATTGCTATACCCGAAAAGGGTTACTAAGTTGTAAGTACAATATAATATTATGTAATATCTGACTTAAAATGTACACTTGGTTGCAATAAATGTTTGATTGATTGATTGATTGATTCATCCGCGCTAATTTGATGCTCCGCTCCTAACAGCGTTCCTTGATAAATGTACAATTTGGATGTTTGTTACTCAATCATGCATAAACAGCTGAATGGATTTGGATGAAATTTGGCATGCACGTTGTCAGGAGTACAGAGAAGGACATAGGGTACTTTTAATCACGAAATTCTCGCGGGAACTTCGTTAACACAAAAAGATTTTTTTATCAAACCGGTAGTTCCTGGGATTAGTGCAGTCAATCAAACAAACTTCAGTTTTATAAGGTGTTCCCCGCATGTTTCACCCGCGTTAATTTCGGAGTTCCCGTGGGAATTCCGGGACAGAAGCTGCCCTATGTCCTTTTCTGTACCCTTGAAAACGTGTATGCAACACTTTGTGATTATCTATTGAACCTATAGGTAACATTTGACATTTTAACTTTAACAATATTAACTTTTCATATACATATAATTAAAATTTGTGGAGTACAAATTTAAATTACCTATGTGTAAAGTCACAAAAAATTATAAATATAAAACACATAATTATACAGTTATATAACAGTGTTGGCAGATGTTTCTTAGGTCCCATTTTCTTAAATTTTAATATATTCTTACTCATACTACTTATACTATTTTACACATGGCACATGGGACAGGTGTGTCATTAATTTATAAGGCACTTGGCTGTCATGTCAAGAAATATTTGTTCACCACCTAGGAGCCCACAGATAGAAGTTTGTGAAATTGTGTCCTGCAATGAATCGGTCAAAGAATTTATTGATTATACTTCAGCTTTATGTCAATTGTATCAATATAAAACTTAACATTTTAATTGCATAACAATGCTATATTTTGAATTTACTTTTTACAGAGGGACTAGTGAAAGCTGTAGTGACAATGAGCAAACTGTGTTGCCTGAACACACTCAGCAGGTGGAAAATAGCAATGATACTTCAGTTAATAAGAGTAACTTAGATGATAATAATGTTAAACATATATCCAAGGTTTGTGTACTACAATTCTAATATTGAACAAATCCAACCTCTTAATGTTGTGAAAAATATGTATTGAGATTTATATAAAATCTAACTTAAGTATCCACCAATGATTTCTGGTTTAAAAATGTGTTAATACCAATTTAGATGAATAAATTTAATTTAAGTTAAAAATTTATCTTGTATTTTTATTGCATTGCAGAAAGTTGCGACCGACGATCATGTCCTAGCTGTGGTGAAGATAAAAAAGAAAGAGGAGTCCCCAAAAATGATGGTCAAATCTGTACAACCGAAATTAACTCGGTCTAAAGTGAAGTGAGTATCTATAGAATATAAAAGGTCCTCCTCCTTCTTATAAAACAAAGTACTCCGCCGCGTTTGTCTGTCTGTCTGTTCGCGATAAACTCAAAAATTATGAAATAGATTTTAATGCGGTTTTCACCAATAGATTGAGTGATTCCAGAGGAAAATTTCTGTATAGTTTATCCTGGAATTCCCACGGGACTCCGAATTTACTTTGGGTGAAACGGTGGGGGACAGATAGTATTTACTAAATATTGTCCAAGCTAGAACTTCACTTAGTTAAGTAAACAGTCTTGTTTATTTTTTCGTTTTATTTCATCACGCAGCTACCTATCCATTTAACAGAGTTTGTGGAAAAACCCCAATAATTTTGCCCAATAATTTTATTTACTTTTAGGGAATTAATGTTGATATCTCCAAAGTCAGCACCAGTTGACTTTTTCAATATGGATCTGACTCCAATAAATCACATTCCTGTGAAAACGAGGCCCGAGGTGAAAGCCCTCATTGCTCAGGAGCTGCCGGAAGACGAGGATGATGAGGAATATAGACCCACACATGAAGTATGTTCCTAGCTATATATCTAGTGTACAATTAATAAAATCAGCTGTATGTTTGTCTTTTGCCTTTTACCTATCCTTTGAGCATTTACCCCAATGGAAGGAAATTTAGAATGAATAGCACCCAACAGATTTTCATGCTATTTTCACTAATGGATAGAGTTATTCCAGAGGAAGGTTTATCCTGGAATTCTCGCGAGAATCCCGAAATTACCCCGGGTGAAACCGCGGGAAACAGCTAGTAAACAATATATTATTACGTCTTCAATTCTATGTCCACTAAAACAGCATGCAATAGTATCTAAATTTCATATAATCTCTAAAACCGACTTAAGGTCGTTTGAATTTAAGCATTTGTCCTATAGAAAAGTGGTACTAAGTGAACCACCTAAAGTGGCTTTAGAGATCTGCAGGGCAATTACTGTTATTGCTATCTTATTTCAGTTTCAATCAGAATATTGCAAATTTGTGATTAATTATGATTAGACAGCTTCAACTTTTCAAGTATGTTCATTTTGATTGATTGCTAGATATCGTAGGATTCGTAGGTGTCAAAACGTGCATAATATTGTAATCGCAAAACCGCATTGTTTTTTATTGCTACCAAAAAATGATAGAAACAAAAGTTATACATATAGTAGCCTCTCTGTATTATTGTATAACACCGATGATCGCAGAGCGACGACGACCACGACCACACGCTGGAGTCCTGCAGCGAGCCGGGCACGCCCCGCGACCCCGCCGCGAGCCCCGCGCCGCCCGTCACCGCGGACGGAGCGTTCAAAATGCCGCAGGTATGTTATAATATTATGTACTTTACAATTTACGAAATAGATTGTGCCTTTGCCTATTGGTCATATTCCGAAACTGGAACTTTTTTTTTATAAAGAGCATAACTAAGATATCTTTCCCCTTAGTAAAATATTAGTTTAGACTAGTATACTCGTAACGATAATGACTTCCACCGCAGGACGTGAGCGGCGCGCCGCCGCCGCAGAGCGCGGAGGAGGCGACCATAGCGCGGCGCACGCGCTCTAAGCTGTGCCTGTCGGAGACGCCCATCGAGCACATCGAGAGCTCGTTCGTGCCGCCGGACGAGCCGCCGCTGCCGGCGCCGGACGTCGACTGGATGGACTTCCTAGCGCGGTGCCGCGACCCGGCGCCGGCGGCGCCCCGCCCCGAGGACGACGACGACGCCGACCCGGAGTACAACGCCGCCGCCGACCCCGACGCGCGTACGTTGCATAGTGATGGGCCGGATCCTAACGTATATCCGCGGATATCCGAATGTGGATAATAGGTGTCAAGATCCGCGGATACGGATCTCAACATTTTCAACACAACCGGTGTCGGTGCGCACGCGCTGCACGCACGTGAACATTCATCAACGTAAAGTTATTTAGTCTGGAGAACGCATTTGCTTAGGCTTGAAAGTGTGGAATATATTTGAGATGCCTTCAAACAAGTTTTTGGGAAGATTTGAGCATTTTCTACTCAACTGAACAGTGCAGTGGTACGGCTGTTCTGTCGTTCCCATACGTATTAATTTTTAGTTTACATTTAATACTCCCAGCAGAAATTATAGCTCAACCACTAGCAAAATTATGTGCTCAAACTATGTACTTACAATGTTGACTGTACTACTGTTTATTGTATTGACTTTTGATAACAAAAGTAATTGCAGCAATAGGGTACTTGCATGATTTTTTTTTTCAGTCTATTTTAAAGATATATGGCCTACTTAAACAAAGCAAGAAAAAGAAAAAAAATATATGCATAAATTAATGAAATAGAGCGTTTCAAAGTTCCTACTTTAGACTTTACCGCCGAAACGCGGAATGATTTCACTTGTTCAAAATTACGCCTTATTAATCTGTGATAGAAATGTCAATGTCATATTGACAGGGTCATGTGACACTGACAGACAGATAACTTCAATATCCAAAAGCGAAATTAAGGTTGAACTGTGTCGATTTACTTCCAAAAGTTCCAGTAAAGAATCGAAATGCATGTTACCGATGCATTTTAAAGTAAAAAACTTCAGGAAATGAAAAATATGCGTTGACTGTATGCACTTAGTTTCTTTTGCCTTCTCTGAAAGAGGTAAATATTTCCTAAAAAAATAAAAGTGACGTCATGTGTTAAGCTTGGCTGTGATTGGTGTTTCGTTGCAACGTTCCGTTTCACAAAATTAAAAGTTGAATATTTTGGAAACTATTGAAATTTTTTTAGTAAATCTTTCACGATAGCGCTTTTCTGAGGCTCTATTTTTGAAATATTGACACAATTTCTTATTATAAATTTCATGCAAGTACCCTATTGTGATGTATTTTGTTTAAATCTTAACAGATGAGGACGAAGAAGATTTACTAGAAATGTTCCCCCAGAGCATATCCAAGAAGGAAGTCAACGATCTGATAACGGAGCTCTGCTACGTGATGACGGATGCCCAGAACTACCAGACCAGTGACTGGGACTCCAACATTCCTCAGAAGCCAGACGAAGTTGTTAGTGTTCATGTACTGATGCAATATATTTTTCATTACTCATACTCGGAAAGTAGGTCTGAAGTTGCCTCAGAAGCGGGTTGAAAGTAACCCTTTTCAGCCCTAGGGAGAATCGCTTTCAACTGACAACTGTCAAATTATTAAAAAAAAACTAGGTCTATTTTCACATTTCTATTGAACCATGTTTCAACTTTCTATACAGCCAGCGCGATGTAAAATTGAAATTACGTAAAGTTTAAGTAGGTATTAATTAAAATAAAATTCACTCACTTTTTCTTAAGCTAATTCCTATTTATATTTTTTTATTTTCTTTAATTAATACTTAATAATTAAAGAAAATATTTTTTTTAGGTTGCCACAATGTAAATAAAAAATACTGGCTGAATAGCTAGCCGGCCAAAGAAAAAGAAATAGGTGGGAAAGTGTCAAGGGACTATCCGATCTTCACTCATTTTTTCTTTAGCTAATTCCTATTTTTATTTTGACTTTCCTTGCATTCGTAATGAAAAGCACAGTGTTACCCTCGGGAGAAAGACTTATTTAGTCCCTCGATCTATTGGCGCCCTCTCTACGCTCGGGCGCCAAACCCCGTCTCGGGACTAAATAAGTTACTTTCACCCCTAGGATAACAATGTACTATTTTTTTAGTTTATTATTATTCTGCCAACAAATTTTCTATCCCTCGGCAACAGCTTTTTTGGTTGAAAGTACCTAACCAATATGTCTCGTTTTTCTGACAACGTTTGCGAAATTTCATGATGATCGGTTGAGTAGTTTAGGCTTGAAAACTTAACGAAATATTTTTTTTTTATATTAGTAACAAACTGTCCCCCGAGGTTTCAGCCGCGATAAAGTTAATTCCAGGATAAACTATAATGTAAACCTTTCTCTTGGATTCCTCTGTCTATTGGTGAAAACCGCATGGAAATCCAAACAGTAGTCTTCGAGTTTATCGCGAACAGAGAGACAGAAGCGGCGGCGGAGGACTTTTTACTTATATTATAAACGCAAAAGTTTGTATGTATGGATGTACGGATGTTTGTTTCTCTTTCACGCAAAAAGTACTGAATGGATTTTGATGAAACTCTACAAAAAATATAGCTTAAAATCAGAACAACACATAGGCTATATTGTAAAACGGAATTCCCGCGGGAACTCCTTAATTATCGCGGGAGAATAATGTAATAGATTAGATTAAATTAGATTATTAAATTAGATTAGGCACTGTTGATGTTTGTTTCTTTTTCTTGTGTGTTGTGCTGAAATAAATGTATTTTCTTCTTCTTCTTCTTCTAATAAGTTATCGAGGTACGAAACTTTTACAGGCGGATCAGTGGCGGGGGAAAGTGGAGCCACCGCTGGAGAATGGCGAAACTCAGCACCAAGAGGCGACGTTCAACTACCAGGAGTGCAACGGCGCTAGGATCTCCGTCGGCAAGACGGAGCCGGGCGGGGAGGGCGGGGCCGGGGGCGGCGGCGCGACCGGCGCGTCGCAGTCGTTCGCGACCAACGTGCGGATAGAGATCGAGAAGCTGTCCGACAGCCACCGCGAGCAGGACGTGTGGTAAGTGCACGGCGCACGCTGCGCGCTGGGCCCTTATTCACTATGACCAACAACATTCCTTGCCCATAACGCGCGTCCCAAAAACGCATTTCCAAACGTTCTAGATGCCAAGATGATATTAGAAATTATTATTCTTTATGCCATAAGAAACGTTGTAAATGTATCTTTTTGCAGTGAAACTTCTTTTATTACGAGGGAAAGACAGTTTTTGCGGCGTCTTATCTTAGCGCGGCGTGTTATGGTCATAATGAATATTCAGGGCCCTGAAGTGGGAAATTGGACTTTATTGACAGACTAGCTGTTTCCGTGCGGTTTTACCCGCGGTAATTTCAGAGTTCCTCCGGGAATTCCGCGATAAGAAGTACCCTCTATGACACACAGGAAAACTGTAGTATTCTATTGGTAAAAAAACTTCAAAATCGGTTCATTAGATCTGGATCTACTGTATAATATTAAAAAGAGGTAAAGTTTGTGAATTAGTATTTATAGAAAACGACTTTAACAATGTTGGTACACTCACCTGACGTGTGTCGTGACGTGTCGCTACTAGATCGACTGAAAATGAAAGTTGCTAGAGAGCGATTTCAATTTTTTGTTTTCGAAAAAACATATTCACTATACATAAAGTACCTACTAAGTAAATTTTAGTATTGCGCAGTTTTCAAATTATTTTTATAAACGTACCGAGTTTGATTATCCGAAATACATGTTACTTATCTCAAAATAGGCATGCATTCGGAGCAGAAGAAAAACTTTTGTGTCGATAAAAATGGGTTAAAAGTTCAAAATGCATTTTGCCACAGGACGCCTGCGCAGGCGCAGATCGCGATACCGCCGGCGGAGGAGGGCGCGGGCGCGGGCGCGGGCGCGGAGGCGGAGGCGGGGGCGGACGAGGATGCCGCCGCCGAGCCGCCGGCGCCGGTGCGCCGCCTGCAGGCGCTGCGGGGCGGCGCGCGCACGGGCCCCTTCGCCGGCGCCGACCACGTCGCGGAGGTTGGGCCTTTCTGACCGTTCAATATTTGACGACCCGATTGGCGCAGAGGTCACCATGCCTACCCGCTAATCAAGGGGTTCCGGGTTCGATTCCCGGTGGGGGTGCACTTTGTGTGATGAACACATAGACATAGACATAGACATAACTTTATTTGGCATCACAAAATTTCACACACAGGGTTCCATTTTCCAGTCTGGGTGTGTTTATATATCTATAGTATAATATATAAGTAATTCTATGCAGTATATACCACGTTTGCTTCGTTTCTACGACACAAGCTAATAATAGCTTACTGTGGGATCAAGTAGATCTGTGTGTTGTGATGTGGATTATTATTATTATTAATATTTATTTATTCAATTCAGTAAAAATACAATTATGTTACAATTCAACTTGGCTAGGTAGGTACATTACATTATGTACTGTACAAATATGTTTACTTGTTATAACTTGTATTTATTTAAAAAAAACTTGTTCCCCGCGTTTGTTTCAAAGTTCTCGCGGGAATTCCCGGATAAAAGTACCCTACGTCTTTCTTCGTACCCCTGACAATGTCTATGCAAAATTTCATGGCAATCGATCGAGTAGTTAAAGCGTGAAAGTGTAACAAACAAATAAAAAAATCACTTTCGCATTTAGGTATATAGTAAGGATGACTCCCTATTTCCCAACAATTTGGGAACAACTTGACCTGGGAACAACTTGACCGATAACCCTCAAATATTACATATGCGCTGTGAGGGGTATAGAGAAGGACATAGGGTACTTTTTATCTCGAAATTCCCGCGGGAACTCCGAAATCACCGCAGGTGAAACCGCGAGGAACAGCTAGTATAATATAATAGTAAAAATTTATTGATTCTTTATTGCATAAAAAAGGTACTGGCGGTCTTACTGTCTTGCGACGTTCTCTACCAGTTAACCATTAGGTTGGTCGGTTCCAGTTGCTCCCGGAGCAGCGGCTGATCCTGGAGCAGCAGCTGCGCCAGCACGTGCAGCTGGCCGCCTCCAACTACCTCCAGCTGTGCACCCACCCAGTCTTCTATGACAAGGCGCCCGTATACAAAGGATTCTTAGTGAGTTTTACATAAGTACCTACTTAGTTTTTAATGTGTTTATCATAAGCAAATAATACAGAATATTACTACGTAAAGAAGCGACACTCTGCCTACCCCCAATTTCATGCCTCCTCATACCCCGCGAAAGTTTAGTTGCAGTTTCAGTGAACAATAGGGAATTTTAGTGTTTATTATTTTATAAACCTTTATGTATTAATAGTAGCATTATTCTTTTAAAAATATCTTTTGTATGATATGACTCTTTAAAAGTTCAAGTTGAACAAGAAAAGCGCTACAGTCCTAGTGACGTCACTCGGCTTGTAGCACCCTACAACCGCCATACAAAAAATCCGTTTTAGAAAGAGACAGACATAGTCAAAATTAAACAGTTTATAACTATTTTATTTTTAAACAAATCTATTTTTTCGCTTATGTTATGCTTATCCACGCTTATTTTTTTTGCTAATGTAATTATTGGATATCAACATTTCAACAACAGTGAAATAGTCTATTATTGTCACATGAAGAATCTACATGACGTGACATTGAATACTTGCGTGAAATTTATAATGTAAAATTGGGTCAATATTTCAAAAATAAGGGCAGAACAAAGCATACTTATGAAAAAATTGAACAACTATCGACGTTTCGAATTAGTCCTTGGTTTCAAATTTCACTCTGTATGTATCTGTATATATAAGTAAGCCATACCGCCGCACTCAGAGTCGACTTTAATGATTACTTAGTTAAGTATAGATTTTTAAAACAAAACTGCCGCAATCAGAGACGTTCAGTAAATTAATATTAATTGGCATTTAACTAATTATGTTACATCTCATTAAATGCTAATTAACATTAATTTACTGAACGTCTCTGATTGCGGCAGTTTTGTTTTAAAAATCTATACTTTTAACTGAGTAATCATTAAAGCCGACTCTGAGTACGGCCGTTAATAAAGTAACCGTCGTCGGTGTGTGCTCGCGATTAAGGACGAGCTGTACTCGATGGCGGAATCGAACCCGCGCTCGGTGGCGGACGTGTGCAACCTGCGGCCGGCGCGCGAGCTCGCCGCCACGTGGCAGCGGACCGTCTCCTCGGACACGCCCGAGAACACCAAGATGGTGCAGTGAGTACATGCGCACGGCGTACAGTCAGCGTTCAAATTGTGATTTTGGCACTGTAAATTGTATATTTATGCTAAAGTAAGCAAACTTGGCAGTGCTGCAGTATAAACATTTACTGTGACTTTGATCTTACTTAAACTTTATTACTATTGCAAAGATAAAATAAAATTGATTAAGTACATCATTCTCCTCTTGATTGTACACTTATTAAGATCACTCACAGCACGCCGCCCGCTATTAAAAATCATATCTCCATAATATATATGTATAACATACAACTTCTCAAAACAGAATAAACAGCTGTTGTTTTACTCTTGATGCAAGAAGCGGTTCATAAAGAAATATCAAAAATTTCGTATTTGCAGTTGATTTGAGGGCTGATTCTGTTTTATTATCGTCGACGATTCACCGGTGCTTAACGTTATCTGTAAATCAAAATATGTTAAATTTAGCTTTTTTTTTGTAATGGAAATCATTCCTTTTGTATCTTTGTTTCAGGTTTGTTCAGGAACAATTCGATAGAAAGTAAGTAATATAGTTTTTTTATCTGTTTTCAAAAGCAGTATGTTAAAACTGGCAGGCAAAGAATAACCTGCCACGAATATGGGTGAATGTTTAGATGTGTGCTGTGTGTTAAACTCGCCGATAACGAACTTGATTGATTGATACATACTTTAATTCGAAATTTACTTTTATTATTTAATTTTGATTTTGATTATCTGCCGTTAACTTTGGAATCGATGTACAATAGAAATTATACTCAAGCTGGCATTAGTTAACGTTGTAACTTCGGTAAACGGATTAGAAAAATAAAATTTGTGTTAGTTATGGGAATTCTCAATCCTCAGGTCAATGTGTTTTATCCCGGAACGGTCAACTTTTATCCCGGAACGGACAACTTTTATCCTGGATCGGTCAACTTTTATCCCGGAATTCCCCGCGGGAATTCTGAAATTAACGTGGGGAATTGCTAGTCTAAACTATCTAAACTAATTTTAATAAGGGGAAAGAATTATACATTATACCTGAGTAACATAGGCTACCGGGAATTTCCGCTGGAAATCTGAAATTACCGCACGTAAAACCACAGGGGAAAAGCTAGTGTAAAATAAATTTGTAGGTGTTTGTAGCGCAGTGTTGTGTGGTGTGTTGTAGCCGGCGGCGCGCGGCGCAGTGCTCGCTGTACGTGGGCGAGTTCCCCGAGACGCTGCAGCAGGTGATCGCCAACAGCCCCGTGTTCCTGTACCCGTCGCTGCTGCCGCCGCTGCCCTACCGCGGCGAGAACACGCGCCGCAACAGCTACCTGCGCTCCGAGGACGAGTCAGTGCCCACACCACACCACAGACTCGACCACAGTCCACCACATACCATAACTGACCTCACAACACCATACCTCACCCCACTACACCATATCTCACCCCACTACACCATACCTCACCCCACTACACCATACCTCACCCCACTACACCATACCACACCCCATCACTGACCACACCCCACCTTTACTCCCCAATACTTAATACCCTGGAATAAAGTTATTTTTTGAAGCCGTTTAAAATCTCTCTCCCGTACCAGAATAACCCATCACACCACACCACATCCCCCCATACCCCATCCCACCCCACTACACCTTACACCACCTCACCTCATCATACCTCACCCCACCTTTACTTTTTCTTTTGGAAGCCGTTTAAACTCCCCGTCCCGCCGCAGACTGCTGGCGCTGTACCTGGACGAGGACTGGCAGTACGTGGAGGCGAACCCGGCGCAGTTCCCGCGGCCGAAGCGGCCGGCGTCCCGGGCCGGCGCGGCGGGCGGCGGCGCGCGCTGGGGGCTGCGCGCCACCATGGAGCTGGTGTGCAAGCGGGTGCCGCGCTGGATCACGCCCAAGACGCTGCACGCGCACATCAGGAACGTGCGTCGGTTCGGGGACCGCACCAATCCCATCTACGTGAGCACACCCATACTTATAGATACTTATAAGATTATATAAAGAAGCGACCCTCTCCGCCTCCCACCAATTTCAAGCCACCTCAAACCAGCGAAAGTTAGTTTGGAATTCTCTTCTTTGAAAAATTTACATGTGACAGTTATTCAGCTAACACCTACTGTCAACTCGCTCTTTACTTGTGGGAAAGTACTTGAATCAGTTTATTTGTATGGATTATGTAGAGTGACACTCCCCCCCCCCGCGCAAATTTCGTGACGCCTCGCGTCTCGCAACAAAGTAGCGGTGAGCCTGGTGGTGATAGCGATGTCGGCTGTTGCTGGGTGATAAGAGTCTTGTCACATATATTTTCTAGCTTTTAGATTCTGTCACCCATAGCAAAAATTGTAAATTCAGTTTGTATGAACTATGTATGACAACAATATGACATATGAACTAGTTGGTTGTCCGCAGAGATTCCTGCAGAACCGCGAGATCACGCCGGTGAAGCACAAGCTGCTGCCATTCAACCCCGAGATGACCCTGTACGAGCAACCCGAGCACGAGGTGCCCAAGATATGGCTGCGGTACCTGGCCAAGACGAGCAAGCGGTTTCGGGTGAGGCATCACCACCCTTTTTAGCTTTAGGGCTTGAATTCCCCAAAAATCTTAGTGCTGATCGGCTTTATTAAAGGGAACCTTTGAGAAAAATCTCAAGTTTGTACACCCAGCCGTTTAACCTGTCTGTCAATCAGTAACGGTTTTCTGTATTTGTTTACTTGTAGGAAACTACAGTATTCCTGAGTGACAAAGGATACTTTTTATCCCGGAATTTATTTATTTATTTATTTTTAGGAAGACCAACAGCTTTCCGGATAAAAACACTTTTGAATACAAAAAAAGCAGCTCATTATAGGTCTCCGCTGATAGAAACCAATTTACATACATTAACCGCCGCACTCAGAGTCGACTTTAATGATTACTTAGTTAAGTATAGATTTTTAAAACAAAACTGCCGCAATCAGACAAGTTTAATAAATTAATGTCAATTGGCATTTAACTAATTAAGTTACATCTCATTAAAAACCAATTAACATTAATTTACTGAACGTCTCTGATTGCGGCAGTTTTGTTTCAAAAATCTATAAGTACTTAACTAAGTAATCATTAAAGTCGACTCTGAGTGCGGCGGTAAGACGTCAAATACAGAATATAAGACATACATCACGTTACATTACAGGAACATAAACAAAACATAAATATCTTCAACATTCCTAGATTCTAGGATCGTGTTTCTAGATTGATCCACAACATTGCCACGGGAACTCCGAAATTAACGCGGATGAAACCGCGGGTATCGACTGGTTTATAAATTTTTTAATCGTGCTTTTTCGATCGCAGGACTACCTGTACCGTCGCTCGCGCGTCGGCCCCGAGCCGGAGGGCGTGCCCGTCGACTTCGGCACGCCCGTCGAGCAACCGAAAAGGAATCCGCTGCCCATCGACTTCACCAGCCACGTGCCGTCGCACGAGGCCGCGCTGCTCGCCAAGCCGGGCCTCGTCAACAGGATAGACCTGCACATCGCGACGCCGGCCGGCGACACGCCCGATACAGCCGCCGAACGGAGTGTCCTCGTCGCCGACAACGTTTACAGTGTCGTGGAAACCGAGTCCGGCTCCTATCTGGTGCCCGTTTGTGTGCAAACCAACAAAACCGGTGATGAAGTGTCCAGTGACAAGGCTCTCAAAGAGGATTCAAGCGAAGAAACGACGAGCAAAACGTGTGCGAACTCGGAAAGTACCGGCGCAGCCGCCGAAGTCGATTCGCAACCGCCGAAACCGCCGGACGGAAACGGATTGGTGACGAAAAAAGCACCGGAGCGTTGCAAATGTTTTGCGCTGTTAAGGAAAATAGGAATCAAGGACGCCAGGAAAGCTACGTATCCGCGAGTGTCCGATAAGTTGAGAACGTTGGTTAGTTTGTATAAATCGCAGCCCCGGTGTGCGCTGGAGCGGTTGAAGGCGAAGCTGAAGCAGCTGAGTAAACGTGGCAGGAAGGGGGCGCGGGGGGAGGGCGCGGCGCGGGCGGGGCGGGGGGGAGCCGATGTGGATGTGAACGTATTGGGTGAGAGATGGTTTTTTTACCCACTTTTACTTATTGTAGGATCTGTGTGTCAACTGTCAAGTATCTACAGGTGTACAATATCTACACAAATAATAAAACTGATGAGTTAGGCGTGTCGGTAGTCTGTACATCCTAATCCTTATTTGAGTTAGGCTTTCACGCCTAACTACTCAACTGATCATCATGAAATTACGCATACACGTTGTCAGGGGTACAGAAAAGAACCTAGGGTACCATTCATCCAAAGTACTTACTGTTCCCAAGAGATAGTAAATTGATTGAAAAAATAATTTACACAATATATGTATATTAATGCGAGCAAAGCCGCGGACAAAAACTAGATAAAATATATAGATCTATGTTTCAAATAACTACAAAGATGGTAGTAGGGAGTGTTGACAACTGCAATATTGTAAAAGCTTTCGTTTTCTTTTCCCGTAGCTTTCGCGATATCCTATCAAACAAGATTATCAATCGCGACGGACATTGCGAAAAATAAATACATGAGGAAGCGCATACACAACATATTCTCGAGGTTCAAGCCCGACGACGACTCGCCCGTGAAGCTGGCCGAGCAGCTGTTCAAGGTGTTCCACGTCGAGCTGATCGACATGTACAAGGAGTTCATGGGGTTCCTCACGGCGGAGCAAGCGGACAAGCTGGGCAGATTCACGGACTATTTCAACAGCAACTGCTTAGATTCGCTGATAAGGAAAATCGAGGTCAGTTTAACTTTAATACCAGCTGTTCCACGGGCGGTTTCGCCCGCGTCGATTTGGGAGTGCCCGCGGGAACTCTGCGATATCCTCAATTTCTTAGCTGACTTCTACTCTCCGTGAAATCCTTAATTTCTTAAGACGACGTCTACCCTCTGTGATATCCTTAATTTCTCAGCTGATTGTAGCTTCATATGTCACGTAAACCGCGGGGATCAGCTAGTTCACCTATGATCCTGAAATGTTGGATACAAATTGCCAGAGTTACAGCAAAGGGCATTAGGTACTTTATATCCCGGAATTCCCGTGGGAACTCCGAAACAGCGGCGAACAGCTAGTCAATCTAATATTATGAAGAGGAAAGATTTGATTTTTTTTTTGTTTGTTACGATTCAACTCAAAAACTACTGAACAGATTTCAAAAATTCTTTAAAAGCTACTGAAAAAGCTACATTATCGCTGAGTAACATAGGCTATATTGTAATCCGGAATTCCCGCGGGAACTCCGCAATTATCGCGAGTGAAACCGCGCGGGACAGCTAGTAATAAATATAGGTGTTGTCGTGGTGTATTCACGGTACCAGGAGTGCATACCGGCCAGGAGGGAGCGGCACGCGGTGCTGTCGACGCTGTACCGGCTGCTGTGCGACAACTCGTCGACCGCGTGCCAGATCTGCCGCGGCGTGCTGGCGGCCGTGCGCCGGCGGCCGGCGCTCGCGCGGCACGTGGCCCAGCTGTTCCCGCACACCGGCTACCGCGAGTGAGTTTAACCACCTCAGCCCTCTTAGCCAAGTTGACAACCAACCTATGATCATTGACGCTACAGAAAACTAAGGAACGTATCTCCATGTTATGTGGTCACTTGGTCACGAATAATTTTACTTTAGATTGGATGATCCTAATCCGTCAACGGCAGAAGTTTGATGCCCGGCCGTCGACGGCCGCACATGGACGATCGAATCAAACACTCGTAAAAGATAGAGAGCGCGTACACCAACACGCCCCTCAACGGCCGATCAACCGTCGAATCCGAACTTATTCGGATTTCCCGTCTACAGTGCAAATTGAGTGTATTTAATCATTCTGTCTTTATTCTGTTGTTTTGCGGTATGAGTTTTCTAAAAAATACATTTTATTTTAAGAGGCTCCCCCACGCCAATGACCTTGGGCGCGCGAGCTTTCTTTCGTCCCACCCTACCTGACTCACCTCTGTGTAATTACGACATTTGAGTTATAAAAGCGCCATCTTTTAAAAAGTATTACTATTACTAATTATAATGCTTAGAACGACATCTAACAGATTTTCCTCGTACTACAATAAACTGCGGTGCAAGCGATAGCGGGAGATTAGACAAGCTCTACCATTATAGACCCGGAGCCCAGGCACATTTTATCACACAATATCATCACAATATTAAATAAAACTATGTAAATTTACTAGAAAAATTTATTCATACAATTTGTTTATTGTAACAATCATAGTAAGTAACAGTAAAATGACTGTATTTTTAAATCAATAAAAAATGTAAAATACCTAGCCCGGAAGATTGCTTTTAAACAATAAGGTAACCAGTTGTTCTTTATTTAACCGACTTCAAAAAAGGAGGTTCTCTGTTTGACTTGTATGACTGTATTTATGTTTTTCCATGATAATCTTGCTTTTGACTGAACCGATTTTGATGCGGTTTTCGGAAAAGTATTTATTACACTTAAGAGCAGGTTTTGTACAAGGTTATGAGTTTGAACCGTATGTATGTATGTTTGTCCGCGATTATCATGCATCTGCCTGAACTGATTTTGATGCAGTTTTCAGAAAAGTACAGTTTGTATGACTGTATTTATGTTTTTCCATGATAATCTTGCTTTTGACTGAACCGATTTTGATGCGGTTTTCGGAAAAGTATTTATTACACTTAAGAGCAGGTTTTGTACAAGGTTATGAGTTTGAACCGTATGTATGTATGTTTGTCCGCGATTATCATGCATCTGCCTGAACTGATTTTGATGCAGTTTTCAGAAAAGTACAGTTTGTATGACTGTATTTATGTTTTTCCATGATAATCTTGCTTTTGACTGAACCGATTTTGATGCGGTTTTCGGAAAAGTATTTATTACACTTAAGAGCAGGTTTTGTACAAGGTTATGAGTTTGAACCGTATGTATGTATGTTTGTCCGCGATTATCATGCATCTGCCTGAACTGATTTTGATGCAGTTTTCAGAAAAGTACAGTTTTTAGGAGGTTCTCTGTTTGACTTGTATGACTGTATTTATGTTTTTCCATGATAATCTTGCTTTTGACTGAACCGATTTTGATGCGGTTTTCGGAAAAGTATTTATTACACTTAAGAGCAGGTTTTGTACAAGGTTATGAGTTTGAACCGTATGTATGTATGTTTGTCCGCGATTATCATGCATCTGCCTGAACTGATTTTGATGCAGTTTTCAGAAAAGTACAGTTTTTAGGAGGTTCTCTGTTTGACTTGTATGACTGTATTTATGTTTTTCCATGATAATCTTGCTTTTGACTGAACCGATTTTGATGCGGTTTTCGGAAAAGTATTTATTACACTTAAGAGCAGGTTTTGTACAAGGTTATGAATATATGTATGAATATGTTATAAAATTTTAGACAGATAATCTCACAATTCTACAGTTTGTAACGTTGTAAAATCAGGTTCGTTTGCATTTTTGGAACTACTGGCAACCATGGCTTCCGTTGGTATTTGCATTCTGTAACAAAATAGGCTATTACTTCTCTTTTGTTCATACTACTAAAATAATGTGACCGTGGCAACTTACTGGGATGATTACCCTAATATTTAGAGATGGTAGGTGTATGGAGTTACATATTCAACAAACAAGATGATTACATTTCACTTTAGACATACTATATACCTACCTAGTAGGTTTTTAGGTTCCTAGTTACTAGGTAGGTCCTACTTACCTAGCACCTAGGTAAGTACCTAAGAACCTGTGGTTACTCTATTTCTGAAAACATTTGTGTATTTATTTACTTAGCTAGATGATACTCACGGGCACAGGTCCACTTCAGGTACATTTTCTTTATTACAGTCAGTTTCGAGCAATATTTGTCTATTTTTTAAAATGAACAATGTATTGTAGTTAGTTGGGAACAATACGATTACGTAACAGTCCTACCTACTTTACTTATTTGCTCATCACACTACTATAAATAGGTACCTTACCTATTTCATTTTTTTAATCATATTTCATGTCAACAAACCATAATCAGACACAAAGTAGGTAGGTGCAAACAAACATTTTATAACTTATATTATATATATATACGTAGATAGGTACTTACTTTAATATTTTATTCATGTTTTTAGCGGTTTCTATTCTCCAATTCCGTCTTTTTTTTTTCTTGTTCCGATTATTTCCCATTTCACTGCACTTTTAATTTCTAGGTTATAAGTCGGTGTAAGAGACGACAAGCGACGCGGGTTCCCCTTTCGAATGCCGGAGCGCGACTGAATTCAAGCGGTGAACGCGGTGAACTCGCAATATATCAGAATTTAATTTCTAACAAAAAACAAAAAAACATAATTTTCAATTGAGATCACATAGTACACGTATTGTATTATGTTGAGTTTCTATACAAAGTTTAATTAGTGTGGATAAATGATTCATTGACTTCTGCGGTTTATTTGTATAAATCAGAGGGAAGTTTGTGATTTTTTTCTATCGAGAAAATTTTTAGTAATCGTGTTTTAACATCACATAGGACTTAGTGTATATCCTTAACTTTACTATATATTTTTTTCAATATTATTGATTGAATACTTTTATTGATATACAGGTTCAAAAGTGAGAGGTGGGGCAGTTCTAGCCTCCTATAGGCCCTTAATTACTCGATTTTAAAAACGCGTCTTCACTCTGTTAAGCAACACAGTCAACTACGGAACACCGGCAACTATCGGCACTGTTGCAGTGTAAGCACATGACACGTTCGAGTTACTCGGCCGGGTAGTTCTGTCCGTCAACGGCCGGCAAAATCGGTTTTGGTGTGAGCGTAGCGTTAGTCGCCTATGGCGACAACTATTTTATTGATTGCCAACTTGGCTAAGGGGGCTGTTTTTAGGTGCATACAGGAGTGAAACTAGTATCACCCGCGATGTAAAAAATCATATCATCTTAAGATATTTTATTTAAAATTAGCGTTCCCCCGCGGTTTCACCCGCGGTAATTTCGAAGTTCCCGCGGGAATTCCAGGATTGACTACGTATAAACCTTCATCTTGAAACACAAATCCGTTTAGTAGTTTCAAAGTTTATTGCGAACAGATAGACAGACGCGGCCGAGGACTTGGTTTTAATAGAATATTATGTGAAATTGGGTAAAAACATTCGATTTTAATTCTGCAGCATTTAAAAAAACATGTCAAAAAATATATAGGTAAATATTATTAAAAATATTCTATAATTAACAAAATTCTAGATCATTATCAACCCGGTGTTTGAATTTCCATCTCCAATAAAATAAAACAAATTTTTACAGTGTCGATGAAGTTGTTGTGAAGCAAGAGTCGGAGGAGTCGGATGACGCGTGTGAGTCGGAGCGGGCGCGGCAGCCGGCGGGCGCGCGCTTGCCCTCTCCTGAAGCCCCGGTGTTCGCGGAGTGCGGTCCACAACTCGACACTAGGTATTGTTGAAAGGAGACTGCACCCAACCATAACCAAAACAGAAAATAGTCTTGGTTTATTATGATATAATATTATTACAAATAACTTCATGTGCATGTAGCCTCAAAATAAGCTATCATTCTCTTTTTATCACTGAATTTTTTCATGATTATGTTTATTTATTTATATACCTACAGTGACGAAAATCCATCGATGCATACACTCCAAATAAGGAACAACACAACGAATATGGAGTCGGGTACGTCTGAAGAGACGACTGTAATTAAACAGGTGTGTTCTTAAATGCAAATGAGAGTTTGTTTGTTATACTTTCAGGGATTGCAACTCGACCGATCATCATGAAATTTTGTATAGATGTTGTCAGCCGTGAGGGATATAGATAAAGACGGAGGGTACTTTTATCTCGAAATTCCCACGAGAACTCCGAAATTAACACGGGTGAAACCACGGGGAACAGCTAGTATAGTAGTAGTAGCTATACAATAATAATATAGTAAAATTATTTTTGGACGCAAGTCAGTACAATGGACATTACTTGCAGGAACTAAAACAACTAGTTTTAGAAAAAGTCTTCTATACTCTATGGTGACCTTTGATGTAATTTGTGAAAGTTGTCACCCTCCACTACAATCCTCTCACACTTGACCTACACTAGGATAAGATAAAATCTCTCTGTTTTCATATTATTTTAAAAATATCATAGGAACGCATTGAAGAGACACAGCCAGAAGAAGCAGATAATCTTAGAAATGAATGGCGACCTAGCATCGAGTCTGATGAGGAATCGATGACAGTTGTATCCGAGAGGGAACGTGTAAATACAACAGTGGATCTACCCCAAACAAATACTAATGAGATAACTGCAGTTAATCAGGTGAGTTGATACACACACTGCATAAATATTGAAAAACCTTCTCTGTTGACAAACTTTTCATACTGATATTGAATTATGATTTTATAAATACATAAAATAATGAATGACTAACCGCCGCACTCAGAGTCGACTTTAATGATTACTTAGTTAAGTATAGATTTTTAAAACAAAACTGCCGCAATCAGACAAGTTTAATAAATTAATGTTAATTGGCATTTCACTAATTAAGTTACATCTCATTAAATGCCAATTAACATTAATTTACTGAACGTCTCTGATTGCGGCAATTTTGTTTTAAAACTTACTTAACTAAGTAATCATTAAAGTCGACTCTGAGTGCGGCGGTAAATGTGTTGCCAAGCTCAAAACTCGAGAACTATTTTTTACCAAATATGCGTTGAAGGCCGAGGAAGATTATGAAGTGATCAATTACGAGTATTACGACACTAAATGTGAAGATACGATCCTACTTGTCGTCCCTCCCTGTCGCCACTAATTAGTAACAACACTTCTGTCACAAACTCAAAAAAATCATATTACAGGAACACCCCAGTATAGCAGAGACACGATCAGTCATAGAAAACCATAAAAATGAACGGCAACACAGCGTCGAGTCCAGTGAAGAGTCGCTGATAGTTGTATCCGAAGTGGAACATGTAAAGACTGAAGCCCCCACGTGGAAGAGAGATGAAGACAAATTAATATTAGAAATGATAAAAGAAACCACGTTAACATATGAGCATGACAAAACGCTTATAGAATTAATGGAGGAGCAAAATCAAATACAATTGATCTCAGAAAGTCTAGTTGATAAATCACAGCAAGACGTCAGAGCTCGCGTGTTGTTTTTAATACAAAAAATCACTAGAATCGGTGCACCGACGTAGTTCCGTGTAGGGCCGACACATGTATGCAAACAAGGCGACGGCCTGAAGCGCTCTAATAACCGGATAACTTTTCAGATTATTATGTTTTAAATTAACCATAATGGATATATACACTATGTAAATTTAAATAAAAGACATTCAAGTTCATGCTTTCATGTAACTAATAATAATAAACTGACATTTAAGATATATTTTAATAAATAAATACTAAAAATCTTAAAATTATTTATTTATCTCCACCAGAGGTACATGACATAATGTTACAGTCAGAGAAAGCAGGAAATCTTGAGCCTAATCTAGTCGGAATCCTTAACAGATAGTCCTTGATAATATGAGCTAAGATCACAGACGAGTAAAGCGCTCTCCACATTCGGTTCGCGCGCGAAGCCGCAAACTATAAGATCATGGTTCGCGGGTGTTTCGCGGCTTCGCGCGAGACTGTGGAGCGCGCTTAAGAAGAAAGATCTTTTAGCCTTAAAATGGACAAACCTGAGCGATAAACGAAAAAAAATAAGTTTAATGACGGATATGTTCCGAGATGCACTGCGAGCACTGTAAGGTATGACGTCACTTCAGCAATACTGCCAAGCCGTTCCTATATTACCTCAGAAGAATAATTCTTCTGAGTATATTACTCGTAGACGGAGAATGAACTAGACGAGGCATTCGCGTATAGCGTAAGAGAAAGTGATATTCTTCCTATGCACACATGTAAACTACCAGTATTGCCACTAAATAACTTATTTCCAATTTCCAAGGAGTTTTAGCTTGTTTGGTGATGAAAAAGCTATAGGAAGTAAAATGTAGTTTTATAGGATAGGTTGTTTTGTATATAAACTATAAATCATCGATCCCTGATGGTGTCGAGGGGATTTATAATATACTAGCTGACCCGCGCGGTTTCACCCGTGGTAATTTCGGAGTTCCCGCGGGAATTCCAGGATAAAATATAGTTACAAACCTTCCTCATGAATCACTCTATCTATTGGTGAAAACCGTTGGGTAGTTTAAAGATTTAAGCATACATAGGGACAGAGCATATATAGGGACAGAGAAAGCGACTTTATTTTATACTATGTAGTGAAGCGGGGCAAGTGAAATGAAAACTATGTAGGTGCAAATAACGTTTTATTGGAACTTAATTTCCTTGGCGCACACTACGGATGAGGCAAACCAGCTTATTTCTCGTCAGGGCATCATAAAAGTTGCGCGCTTGGCTTATGGTTTTTGAAACGATTATTATTATTGCTTGCTTATTGGTTCGCGCCAGCTGCTCTCATTGACAGTAAGTTTAGTTTTTCGAAAGAAACTGCTTGGAAATGCTTGAAACGAACCCTTGAATAGCTATTTGGTTTCCAATTTACACGACCAGTGCTTGCTGTCCAGTTAATAAGAGTAACCAATTTAAAAGGAAATCTGAAAAAGAAAAAAGTATAAAATACACACTGTATTAATATGAAAAATGAAAAAATATATGACTTGGACAATGTAGTCATCAGGCCCAATATTCTAAAATTTCCAAATCGAATCTAAAATTGTTTATTTCATACACTACTCATACAGTCAAGAGCATGCAAGATTTTCAGCCAGTCTTACACGCGAAGGGTACAGTACACGTGATTCTGTTGACGGTCAAATTGAACTTATTCAATTCGATACTGAAGTTTTAAAATACAGTGTCTGAGACATAGTTGACTAGAATCTTTCAGTATTTTATCCCACGTTGAAAAAAAAAACAAATGATGGAAACGATTGGCACTTGGCATGAAACTTGGTAGAGATAAAAAAAAATTCCAGTCTATTTTAAAGATATATGTATGGCCTACTTAAATAAAGCAAAAAAAAAGAAAAAAATATACGCATAAATTAATTAAATAGAGCGTTTCAAAGTTCCTACTTTTGACTTTACCGCCGAAACGCGGAATGACGTCACTAGTTCAAAATTACGCCTTATTAACCTGTGATAGAAATGTCACTGTCGGGTCATGTGACACTGACAGACAGATAACTTCAATATCCAAAAGCGAAATTAAGGTTGAACTGTGTCGAGTTCAGAAAATTAAAAATATGCGTTGACTGTATACACTTAGTTTCTTTTGCCTTCTCTGAAAGAGGTAAATGTTTCCTAAAAAAATAAAAGTGACGTAATCTGTTAAGCGTGGCTGTGATTGGTGTTTCGTTGCAACGTTCCGTTTCACAAAATTAAAAGTTGAATATTTTAGTAACTTAAAATTTTTTTAGTAAATCTTTCACGATAACGCTTTTCTAAGGCTCTATTTTTGACATATTGACACAATTTCTTATAATAAATTTCATGCAAGTACCCTATTTTGTTACACCGCATAGGTACCTACTAATATTATAAACAATTGGGAAATTAATCTGGGTAAGCTAGCAACCTTTGTCGTAGTATAACCCGACATATTACGGAAGGCATAGTAACGACGTGGTAAGGACATAGTCGCCATTATGGAATAAGGACTACGTAATTTGGCAAGATTATACATTAAAATAAGAAAGCAAATTAATGTTGATTTTTTTGTTATATTTCTACGATTTATACCACAAAGCTGTTATTATGAATATATTTGCTATTTTGCACAAACAAAACACATTTACATGAAAGTAAATCATTACATACCGATGAAATGTTACATGCTCCGTTTTCCTTTCATTACGGCTCTTACAGCCTAAAATACTACATATCACTATGTCCACAACAAAAACAAACACTTTAAACACGATATGAAAGTCTATTTAGCTTTCAATAATTGAAAAAAACAACGTTTTTTATCAAAATAAACAAAGAGCGCTTCGCTTTGTTGGGCAAACTATAACTTTGCCCAACAAAAAAAACCTATACGCTAGATAAGGACAAAAGATAATCGGAAAACTCTTTCACTCTTAAGAACTTAGCCATAACACTGTCTCGCTTACTATTCGAAAGAGAAGGAAATCGCCTCATCTATTCATTCTCCATCTACGATATTACTGTTTAAAACGGAACGCAGTCCAGTATACTGTCATCCGTGTCATTGTCATGTCACGCTGTCAAGTGTCAACCGACCGACGCGGTTGACCAATCATTGGTGTGCGTTCCGTGGCTTCGCACGAATGCACTCGAACGCGCTCGAGCGCGCTCTGAACCCGTTCTGTGGCTTGGTGAAATTTTACTCTGACAACTGTCAGAGCGTAGTTTCACCCGTTCCGTGGCTCAGAGTGCAGCAACCAAACAACCATCTCCGAAGCAGGTTAATTTTCACTCTGACGGCTATGTATTGTTTAAGAAGTGTCAAAGTTTGCGGTAAAAACCGGATTCGTTGAAAAAGAAATTAATCGGAGTTCTTACGAACAAAGGGGAGGTGTCGTAGTCACAAAAAGTTTATAATTGGATGTAAAACAGTCTTATTTGCAATGTGAGTTGAGAGAAAACAAATGGCGTCTGAAATTTCAAATATTTTGAGGTTATAAAAACAACTCGATCGTTCTGTGGCTTGGTTGCAACTTGCAACTCAAACGAGTGAAATTTTAACCGAACAACTGCGCCCAAATCCACGGAACGCACACTTGGTCTGAGGGTGATCATGTGATCAAGCCACTAAGAGCACTTTTTTGTTTAGGTAAAGTCAGTCTAACGCAACTAGGAACAAATTAAATTTTGTTCGTGTTTAGCACTCATTTTTTTTTTTTTTTTTTTTTTCCATGGCATCAAAGATGGCCTCACATGCTACCTCAGTCTTTTGTCTCTGAATCTTTCTTACAATCTGTCATCTGTTTGTCATGGCGACGCATGTTGTTATTTGGGAAAATAATTGTGTGATTTTTAAAAATTTTGTGTGATTTACGCTTTGAAAAGTGCAGTGTGACTATTAAAAACTATTTTCTTGTGAATGGGTAGTGAAATAGCACTGATTAGACGGTGTACGTATGTAATTTGTAGAAAAAGATAGAGTCGACAAAATTTAAATAAAAGGAAATTTATCACGAAATTTCCTATAGATGAAGACCGGTAAGTACAGCTTGAGTAAAGTAATAAAGTATTTTGTTCTCTTCAGCTATCAGCAAGACTAAAATAATACACTATCTTTTTGAAATGAGAAAAAATATTTGCATGTTTGTAAACCATAGTGATGTAAATCTTCACTATCGATAAAGTGAGTCGATAAACTTTAATGAATGATGCTGTTATAGTGAATATTTTGGAATATTTTTGTATAGCTGCTGCTGCGTATACTTTTTTCATTACTTACTGCAGTTTTAATTAAGTATTATGATCGTATTGTAATAAAGTGAACCTCGTCTTCTGTATAAAGAACTATATTATACTCTATCTTGTTTCTAAGTGTACTTGCATGATTGATAGATATTTTAATTTCAAATGTCGACAATGGGTAAAAAATATTGGAAATGATGACTTAGCTTACATTCTAATCGAAAAACTTCACGATATAAAATATGTCTGTGGAGATGTAAGAAACGAATGTCGGATACTTCTACCGATAGATATTTCTACCGATAATTTAAACAAGGCTCAACAAGGAGGCACTGCGAAGTAAATCATTTACTTTCCCAAATAGGTTATTTAATTTTGACATAAAATGTAAATGTAATTTTTAAAGAGAAAATAAATATCTATCTATCTAATAACATCATCATCATGACAAACTAAAATATTGGAATAATAATAAATAAATAAAAATAATAATTTATTGTTTCAATTTTACGACAAATGTTTTCCCCCGTTGTAGATTTAATTCACCTGGTATGAAGCCCACGATGCTCTAATGATAATTTATCGATATCGATTTAATCAGGAACTACATGTGGCCATCCCTATTGTTCTCGTTAATGTTGGTACCCATGAGTTATGAAGTATTTTGACATTTAAATTTTCGCTGTGTTGGTATTGCTGGGTCTGCTAAATGGATTCCAAAACCAAGTAAGGATTGATTACCTTCTCTCTGGGTAAAGTAACCCGAACACCTAAAAGAACTGCACAGGAGGAGGCTCATTGAAAAATTGGGAAGGCTTTTGGCCAAATCCAAGCTACTGTTTACAGAATATAAAAATCTACTGAATACAGAAATTAAAAATAAATGTTTCAATAAATAAAAATATATGTATTTTATTTCTTAGACAAAAACCAATAATTTTATAATCTAGAAAAGGGCTAGGTCCAGGAATTTGTATGGGCTGTGTGACTATGTTTCCTTCGCCTACTATTTTTCTAGTTTAATAATTAAAAAAAAAAGGTCCGGGAATTTGTTTTGGCTGTGTGACTATGTTTCCTCCGCTTACTATTTTTCTAGTTTTATAATTTAAAAAAAAACGAATTGTCGTGTTCTAAATTGCAAATACTGTCAGTTGTATAGGGACCAAAACGAATGTAGGGGAGATGTCCGTCTGATACGGTAGTATCTCTAAGTAGTTTGTGCACCTGTAGTATACTACCTCTATGTCCATAATATAGATATTTAGTTTTTCTTGTAAAAAAGAAGTGATTGACAAATAAAAGATTTTGAAGAATGTTCTGATAGTCAAAAAAGATTTTTATTTAAAATTATTATAATCCTTTACTTAAGCGAATAAAACATATTTCAAAGAGTCTAATTGGTATAATAAATTGTGGTCTATTAGTGGCCACACACCTTCCCTCGAAAGCGCCAGTGCTCACAGTACATACCCGATAAAAGCCTGATATTTTTGGGTTTAGGGCCACGTTTTTTAAACGCGCCGTCGACGCGCGTGTGTAGCCATACATACGAACGCGAGTCACACGTAGCCTGTAGACTTTTGTAGGATAAAAGCGCGCCGTCTACGCACGTCTCTAAAACACGCGTCGAAGGTGCGTTTAAAAAACGTGGTGTGCATAGGCCCTTAAGCTCCAAATTGACGGTCAGTTTGGATGTCATCCGTGGCAGTAATCCACACCCCGTGCCCATTGAAGGTCAGTTAATGGATGTCATCCGCGGATACGTAGTGATTACCTTCTCTCTGCCGCGGATGTGATCCGTCGGACGTCATCCACCCCACTCACTATATAAAAAATCGATTTTTAACCCTTTAACCTCTACGTTTTTGTAGCCTAAATTTACCCCTAGCGCCACACGCTTTAGGCATGATACCCAAAATTGTTTTCTGTAACTCTTATAAAGTATAGTATGCAAATTCCATGCAAATTCACCCGCGTTAATTTCGGACTTCCCATGATGATTCCGGGATAAAAATCGGATTGAACGATTATAAAAAAAATCGATTATAAATTGATTATTCATAAAAATAAAATGATTTATTTAAATCGATTTTTATATTATTATTTTAATTAATCGATTGTTTTAATAATCGGTTATTTTTTCACATCCCTACTACTTATTCTTTACTTCAAAAAGATTTTATCCGTAGTGATTACCTTCTCTCTGAAATTATAGGATAAATAAACAAAAAAAAAAAAAATCTCTCTGAAATTTGTGTTAATAATAATAATTAGACTTACTACTAGTAAGTTACTAGCTAGCTAATCTCTCGCAAGTTGCAGTATTCATTTGCGATTATTGCTTTTACAAACTAAATAAAGCAAAGACATATTGAATTAAAGTCAATCAGCGATGGCTCGCAATAGCAACGAAAATGATGACAACAATATTGACCCGGCTTCTGTAACAAATAATATGAAAAGTGAACTTAAAAGAGTGAGTTTTTAAACTGATTATTAAAGTAGAACCCCAGAAAGTCTACTGTTTACTAAACTTAAAGCACATAACTTTGTTTTTTAATTCTTGACTTCTTTGTTTTGTAGAACACCTCAAATTTCTTTGATGCGCCTTTTTCTTGCCCTGTGTCTCATAGTGTTTATAATGATCTTTATGCCTCAAGTTCGCAAAACGAAATATATTTATTTTTTATTTAAGGAAGTAATTAAAGAGCTGCTGAATGGTTCATTTCAAGACAACAAGACCAAATTGGGAAATGATGCACTGTTATTAGTTGTGGAAGTTGCCAAGTGTTTGGTCACTGAGACATGTCTGCGAGCCTCTAACCAAGCATTACGGGAGGGTTGTGACAAAGTCGATATTGAGCATGTTGAGAAGTGCCTGCCTCAACTGGTAAGAAATAAAGTTTTGTTTTCACATACTTAATATTAGTTTTTATCAAGCAGTGGACTCAGTGGTGTGGCGGTCCTTCCATACAAGCCCAAAAGCCTGTTCTGCCTAGACAAAACCCTTGCCACAGAATATCAATATTTTAATAAGTATAAATAAAGTGTGTAAGTATAAATACTTAAAAAAATATTTATTACTCCATAAGCAATCGCTTCAGCTAGGCAAGCCGGGCTTTTGGGTTTGTATGGAAGGAACGCCAGTGAGTGGATTATGGATCCTTCTCCTTAGAATAATTTTATAGATAGGAATAGGAATAGAACTTACAATCTCTTTATCTCATTCAGTATGTTAAAGAATAGGTACCTATCTAGGTATTTGGACTACTTAAAATACCTAAATAATTTTTCTGTTTCAGATGCTTGATTTTCCATAGGATAGAAAAGTTATTAATTGTTACTCAAATATTTAATTTATACCCTTCACAGTTAGTTGATTTGCATTTTGGCACCACTCTAATGTGATAGTATATTGTAAACAGCAATTATTATTTTAAGGTTTTATTTTTATAATAGTAGTGTTCTATGTTAAGTGATAATTTTGCAAACCTATATTTATTTATTCTTATGTTTAGTGATTGTAAAATATCTTTTTTAAATCTGCTGGTTCTCAAACTGAACTGGAAAGAATGTCACAATGTGATGATATTAGTGAGATGAAAACATTTTTATTTTTGTAAATAAATGCTAGTTTTGCTAGAATTTAGTATTACACCAGACACACTGTCAGGATAGGATATGATCTAACTTTTTAGTAGGTGCACAGTTAAAGCTGAATACTCTTTTACAAAAATATATGGACCTACAATGGAGAAATATGTATAATAAATATGTTACTTCCATAGTTTTGTAATGTTAAAACTTTTTTAATTTTAGTTATTTAAAATGTTTTTAAATACTTAAGTAAGATATAAAAATTTGGTTGTTGTTTGTAAATGCAATAAATCAATATTTATTTTCTGCAAAAAGTTTTTTTAATATTTTTTTACATCCCATGCATCATACATCTAGCATGTTTATGTAATTACCTACTAATACCTGATACTGTTTACAAAATATGATTACCATTTGAGGACAGAAAATGCAACTGTTGTATTTGCGAGCACCCTGCTTCAAATTCATAATACCCATTATTTGGTTGTCATATCACAAATATATTCCTACTATAAATGTGAAGGTTTTGTTGAGTTTTTAACCGATCATGAAATTTATAACAAGGAGTACAGAAAAGGACATTGACAAGGTTACTTTTATCCCAGAATTCCTGCAGGATCTCCAAAACTAAAGCGGGTGAAACCTCAGAGAACAGCTAGTTTAGAAATATTTCCCTACTTCAGCAGATACTGATAAAATTAGAGGATTATACACGTCCCATTCTTACATATTATAAAACAAAGTCCACTGACGCGTCTGTCTGTCACCTGAACGGATTTTCATGCGGTTTTCACCAATAGATAAAGGGATTCGAGAGGAAGGTTTATACGTAGCCATAGTTTATCCTGGAATTCCCGCGGTTGACACCGCGAGGGTCAACGGTTTTAAATATTGGGCGGCGCTTGATTCGCGACGATCGCGACTGCGGGGTTAGTCAAGTTGACATTCTACAATCGTCATGTCACTTGGTCAGCCAATCAAAACTAGTTTTCAAGTGGTCACGTAAAACTAGGGTTTTGATTGGCAGACCAAAGTTTTCTCTTCTAGTTTCCTATTGTGTTAACTATTGTACCATGTCAACTTGGCTAACCCCGTTGTACGAGTTGGTTTCTATCGACTATTCTGAGGTATGCCGTGGTAGGTCGAACCTTTGTCCAGCAGTGTACCTACTTCTGTAGGATACGATAATGATGATGAATTCATGTACCAAGCTAATTGAGCATTAGTTAATTCTTATTCCCTTTAAGTCGGTTATGAATAAAAACACTGGTTTTATTTGAAAAAGGTTGTATTATGTATAAAGTAGGTATTTCACTTGTATTAAGTAATATTATATGTACAATTTTTGACCACATCACGCTTACGTTACAATTATAAATTATACAGGGTGTCCCGTAAATCGACGTCAAGCCAGAATCAGGTCAGGCTAAGTCATAACAGCTGTTAACAGAAAAATATAAAAATCTTTGCTATGACTATTTAAAAAAAAGGACAGTCATTAAAAACTGACGAAAGCAATAACTTCGAAAACTTCATTGGCAAAAACTTAAATTTTAAGCATTAGTTTTCAGAAACACTATTCAGGATTACACAATAATAAGAAAATTGAAAAAAAGTTAAGGTTTGTAGCAACAGGAGTTAAAGAACCGTCGCTGGGTGTAAATTTTTATAATTTTTATGAATTTTAAAGATTGTTTTTTTTTTTACTTTTTCTATTAAGTTATGACATAGCCTATCACCCTGTTCTGGCTTGACGTCGATTTACGGGACACCCTGTATAATCAACGACAGAGTTCTCAACACTACCTGCTGAAGTATTCATGGAAAAAATAAAACAACAAAATGAAAATTCACGCAACCAATACATACATAAATTGTTTTGAAATAAAAGATGCCATTTGAAATGAATTCGCATCGGACTTGCACTTGACGTGGTAACACGTACCTAGACCCGGATAAAAAAACTAACACTAAAATATTATCTGTGACTAAACACGTCACACACAAAGCGGATTTCGCCACTTTTAAAGGTCATTCCTACTTGTCCCCGTCATCAGCGGTGACAAAAATTCCCATGAGAGCGCTGGAGGCATTCGAAGCGGGCACAACTGGGAATTAACCGCTAGATAATATGTGAACTGGATTGACGGATCACTTAATAGTTTATTTTCTGCTGTCGACTAGACCAAGTAGACCACATTGGAATATATTATGTAGATTGAGGCTTACTACTGGTGGTATATTAGCGGCAAGGGAGGCGCCACAATCGGATCTCGGATATCTCAAAACTATGGCTATAGTGTTAATTTTAAGCTTAAATTAAAATTTAGTCCATTGCAATTTCGATTATTAGTGGTATAAGATCAAAGTTTCAATATAAGCATATCCGATGAAAGGTTTTATCTAGAGGTAAAGTTGGTCAGTTTGTAAGGTAATCTCTGGATCTGTTACTTAATGGATCTGGTTTGCGTGATGCGCGTCGTGTACAAAAGAACGTACGCCGTAACTATTGTGGCTGGTAACTGTTAATCTAAATAAATTAAAAAAATAACATGCTTCCTTCATGCATGATACCTACGGGCAGCTTTTCTGTTTACCTTTAATAAAGTTTCACAACATTTTTAGGCGGAAAAAAGAGCGACAATGCCCGAATCCTACTATTATTATAATTTTTACGAAAGTCTGTGAAGCTGTTTGGATGTTTGTTAATCACGCCAACAACGTCTGAAAGGATCTGGACGAAAGGCACACAGAATAATGTTCTGGATAGGATACTTTTTATCAAGGAATTCTTGTGTAAT
This sequence comes from Zygaena filipendulae, assembly GCA_907165275.2. Taxonomy (NCBI): domain Eukaryota; kingdom Metazoa; phylum Arthropoda; class Insecta; order Lepidoptera; family Zygaenidae; genus Zygaena; species Zygaena filipendulae. The sequence goes on from OU015666.1 coordinate 3,477,019, forward strand.
TCCAGAACTACACGGGCAGCAGTGCAGGAAACAGTAAGTAATTAAACCTGCCTAGATAATCTTTAAGGAAAACGTTACAAGTTTAGCTTTCTATTGTGAAAAGAAGTTTAATATGACTCGTACAATTTAAGTAAATACATAATTATGTAATATGTATAGATGGGTACTGTCATTTGAATGTAACGTGTTACGCGTATGATATTGCGCTGGCCGTTGGTTTCCGGAGAAACCCTTTTATAGTGAGCGCGGTTGAACAATGTTCGAAACAATCACGATATGCAGCATCCGATTCACGATGACATTCCTTGCCCATAACGCGCGTCCGTACAGTCTCAAATGTTCCAGAATCTAAATGAACGACAAATTAGTGTTCTCTATGCCTCATACATTTTTTATGTATTGTTTTGTAGTCAACTTTTTTAGGGTACAGGGGGTAACGATGTAGCGAGTTATGGTCATAGCGAATCAGGCTCCTGTTCAAACAGAATATAATTAAAACTATGCTGTGAATGGATGCTCAAGTCGATACCCCCCTTTACTTGGGCCGTTTTTAACATGGGGAATGGGCAAGTTTCACACAATTTAGTCTTTCTAATTAGACAAATAGTTTTATGAACGTAACAAGTATAGTTGCGCTATTTTTTATAGGTAGGCGTCCACAATCCACATATACACATCGGACGCATCGCATCAAACGGATTATGCTGGAATAACACGTGTGAACAGGACGATAATACAGCGGGCGACGCGGAGCGAGCGAGCGCGCGGAGTCCGTCCACTGGAGCGTCATTTCGTATGACGTCATCGGCACGCATCGGAGTTGCCCCTCGGAGCATCGCGCGGCGGTCAACGTGCGATCCGTACGACGCGGATCAGAGGACGCACTTATATGACTTTCTATACAAAGAATACTACGATCCGTTTGATGCGATGCGTGACAATATAATCAAAAATTTGTTGTGAGTATACTGTTAATGGATGTGAATATTTTTTTCAAAGTCCATTCAAACTATAAACACATTTACAAACTCTTATCTATGGCCCGTGTTAAATAAACAAGAGATTTAAACTGATACCTGAAAAATAAAAAAGACCAAGACTTTCGAATCTTGATCTCCTAGACATGAAAAACTCCCTTCGAATAAACTCTGACTCAAAGCTTGAAACTTTTTTGACAATCTTTAAATCTTATTGCATTAGTAAATAAAGTTCAACAACTGTCAAGTAAAACCATCTTCAATGGTGATCACGTAGAAAAAAAAATCGGACACCTAACTCTAGGTGAATACCAAATGACTTAATACAATCCAGCTTACCATACAGCACCTTATTAAACACAAACGATTCACACGATGAACGACTTAACGAATACATCCCGCCAGTCCACTCGCGGCGCCGGAGCGGGCACCGATCGACGTTCACAGATCACAGTCTCCCGAGCAACGTCCTCAGAACATGTCCATGTCGTCGTTGCACATGACCTCGAGGAAGTCGTCGTCCTCGTACCCCCGCAGCGGGCGGGGCTCCGGGCGGCCGGGGGGCGGGGAGCGCGCGCGGGGCGGCGACGCGGCCGCCGGCCCTGCCCCCGGCCCCGCCCCCGACGGGCCGTCAGTGTCGCTCGAGCCGTCGCGCGCGTCGGTCTCCGGCGACGGCGGCGGGTTCGAGCCGTGCTCCGTCTGCGCGGCCGCCTCGCCGCGGGACATCAGCGACGGCAACTCCGAGTCTGCGTGCAAAACGATATGTAAACGTGATGTACGATCGGGCGATGGTTAAAATCTCTGACGCTAACGATCGGTTGAACTCTATCACTATCGCAAACAATCTAATCTAAGTAGGTACATAAAAATAAAAATTGAAGTATCTGTTTGTAATCCCAAATTAGCAGCTTTTCACTAAATACATATGAAAGTATATACGGTACTTACATAAAATAATTTATTTTTATTTTTGTCTGTCTGTCTAATTGTTCCGGCTAATCTTGGAAACGAATGGACCGATTTTAACAGGACTTTCACTGGGACTTTCGCTGATGTTATAAAGTGTAACTTTGGCTACTTTTGTTTTAGAAGTAAATAGTTCCTGCGGGAATTCCGACCCACACGCGGTGAAATGGCGGGGCACAGCTAGATAAGTATAATATTTTTAAACAATAATTAGACATAAATAAGCAATAGTGTGTTAACCCACATTGGAGAAATTTTCAGTACCATTTTATGTCAACATTTTTTATGTGCAACATATTATTGTTGGTATTTAAACAATGTAATAAGGTAAACACATAATTAAAAAACGTTCAACTATCACTTCTCGGTTACTTGACATTTATTTTGCACATTTATTTATTTATTTATTTACTAGGAAGACCAGCAGCACACTTAATTTTCTATGTATAGATTCTATATAAAACAAATGGTACATAGTTATTTGTGTGCGTACAGCATACTCTGACTTACCGGTTAAGCTCTGTTTCAACTGCTCCATCACCTTCTGCCGACTCTTCGCGCGGGATTTCTTAATCTTGCGCACTTTCTCTTTGCGTTCCTCGTTGAAGATTTGACTGACCATGTCTTGGGACACGTCGTCATCCCGTTTCAATAGGAAAAAATAGATACCGCCGGGTGTCCGTCGCCTTGTGCCATTCTGTAATGTATAACAATACATATAAAACTCAGAGGGGCAAGTAGAAGAAATGGAACCCTATTTACTATTTACTTGCAAGCTTCATGTTCATAGCAGGGATGTTGCGAGTGTTAGCAATCGCATCCGCAATCGACATCGCCATCAATGCGGATATTCATGCGGATGCGAATATAATACAAGTTGCGACAAGAAAGAAATTGGGCGGGGCCGGCGAAAGAAAATTACTAAGTGAAGTTAAAAAAAAATAGGAGCATTAATCTCAATACTAATTTTCATTGATAAAAATGTTAATAATTACTTTATCATTGTTTTAATTCTTTATTCATAAACTTTATATTCATATAAAATCTTAAACATCCGTATCCACATCCGCGGATGTGAGTCTCCAAAAATCCGCACAAAAAATCCGCATCCGCAACATCCCTGGTTCATAGTACTAACAGCACCGTTGTCCTAGCGGTTAGTGAACCTGACTGCTACTAGAAGTTTTGTGGTTTCTGGTACCCATAGTACAAGCTCTGCTTTGTTTGAGACTTGGTGATGTCTGCCTTTGCCTATCATTATTAAATTGACATCACAATATTTATTATATTGCAATAATATTCGAGTCTTATACTCTAATTTACCGATTTAACCTTAACTTTTTTTATTTTTTATTTATTTACTCCAAAAAAACAAATACCTTAACAAAATACAAAAAACACACTTAAGCCCGAAAGGGCTTGTTGGTGTCGCATAACTAATACAAGATTCATACAGGATGTATCAAGCTGTGTGTGATTTACAAACAAGCAAGCAAAATATTCTTTGTTTTAAATAAAACTAACCAAAAAATGCATATTGTATCAATTTTACAATGTACCTAGCTAATGGAAGTAGGTCACAATTTGTCTGGTAAGCGAGGCAAACGAAAATTTTCAATTTCAAAATATATAATTAACTCACCATAACCAGCATGCCTCCTTCGGCTTCCATTTTTTGGGTCTCCTTGTAAATTTCTATTGCTTTATTTGCGCCCAGCACTTCGACAATTCGCCCTGGAAAGCAAGGTGTTGTTCAAAAATGCCTTATGTATTCAAATTCAAATACATATACTTTATTGCCCCAAAAGAGATAGTATAGCGTATTATATTATCTGTGGTATAGCTAAAACACATAAAATGTATTCATACAATTTCAAATAAATAAGAGTTTAAAATACTGAACACCCAATTTCATTGTTAAAGCAGAAATGTAAAAAATCGGATAAATGACAAAGCTGCGAACTGACTGTTCTTTAACCATTTGCCAGACATAGTGAGATAATAATAATGGTTGACTGGTAGAGAATGCTGTAGGGCATAAAGTTCGGCATTTGTACATATTGTGCAGTAAAGAATAAATAAATAAAATAATGAACTACCACAATTTTGTGTCAATTTAAAATTGTAAAATCGTATGTTCATAAATTAGAAAAAATATTTTTGGAATCAGAAAATCTAGTAGTATTTTCTATACCAATATTACAAAGAGAAAAAGTTTGTAAGTTTTTGATTTAAAAATTACCTGAAAGTATTCCAAAATTGAGACAAGTGTATTTATTTCAAGTGTTATCACACCTGTGTGTGATAAATATTATTTGAAATTCCTATAAAGTCATGGATTACCTTATCTTATAAAATAGTATCAAACTAGACACAAGTATTTTTTTTTAAATAGCTAAGATACTTAGTCATAGAATGTTTCCAAAGTTTTTAAATAATAAACTGAGCTTACCAACTAAATCCTGCTTCTCCTCAGATAATTTCTGTGCAATATCAGCTCCAATACTTTCTACCGGATCTTGTGGTGAGACTGCTAAGTCGGGTAGGAACCTTGGTACATGTTTCTCATTATTCTGACGATGACTGTTCACCTTCTTTCCTAGCCTCAGTTTAACATTAGACCGATCACAATGCTTACGTTTATTTGTTGCATGCTCTTTTTCTTTACTCTCTTTGCTGTCAGAAAATACTTTTTTAGAAATATAGTTATCATCTAATCTATATTTAATAGTATAATCATAAGATTCAACACCGTATCTAAATTTCTTAGAGACATCACAGCTGACCATATCCTCAGTCAAAATATCCTCCTGAAATTAAAAAATACAATAGGAACTAAAATCCACCCAATTAATTTATGGAACCAACCACACAATGTCATCTGGAGTAACAAAACAATACAAAAATGCCAATTTGATATTTCTTTTTTGTATTAAAACTTTAAAAGAATAATAATTAATAATGTCAATATCAAAACAATCAATTGAACAGTTAGCAATGTGCAAACAACAACATATAAGATAACAATAAAATGCTTTATTAGTATTTTGTGGTAGTTGTAATGTACCTACATCCATACAATTTGTAATTGTTATTAAAACTAACTAAAGGGAACCAACTAAAGGCTGTACATAATATGAAGAAATAATGCAGATGCCATTAAATACTGGTGTAAGAACTCTATTTATTTTCTTAAATTCTTATACATAATTAATTACAAAAATATTCCTGAGAAAATATTACATTTCAACCTAATAATATTTATAAATTGGCACAATGAGTGCAAGCCAAACTAAATAAAAAGCATTACAGCTTTTCGATAGTAAGATATAAATAATAGCCAGCCGAAAAACAGAACAGCTAAAACTATTGCATAATCAAGCAAACACAGATATAAACAACACCATTAATATCAATTGCAGAATTAAAAGCAATGATTTTAAGAATTTATGTGCCTGTATGCTCGCATGTATGGCAAACTACAGTGTAGAACTGAACTGGGTTTACATGAAGTAAAAATAATCACTGTAACAGTACTGGCATAAAATTAACTGTCATCATATAAACAGCACTTGAAGCCAGGATGCTAACCAAAAACTAGCTATCGAGGCAGCTTGCTATCCTGCCGGGCTAAGATGCGCAACACGATAAAATTTTATCGAGCCATTTTATCGATTCTCATCAACATATTGTATGGCTTTGTCGACGAGAATCAATAAAATGGCTCAATAAAATTTTATCGTGTTGCACATCTTAGCCCCGCTGGTTTCTATAAACCAGACCCTTATATCTCAGGCATAAGCACACAGCTACTATATTGCAATAACATTGTAAATTTACCTGTAAAGCACTGCACCAAACATTATATTTGTTCTTTTTATCTGCCTGTGGTGTTGCTTGTGGTTGTCTCACTTTTATCTTTGAACGCTTTGCTCGAGGTTGGTGCTCTTCGTCCGATTCGGAAGCCAAAGACTCCTGTGGTGATCCCTCGTCACTTGGTTCATCCTGTATCTGCATACGAACTAAGGATGGAGGGTCAAACGCTTCCGGTCGCGCCAACGGTATATAGGTGCCATCCTCCACATCAGAATCTTGTAACTGCGAACGTAAAATTGGGTTAAGAAGCTACTACGCCCCAATTTCATGAGCCAACATTATTCTTTGTTAGACAAGTTACAATATTTTCCATATGTTAATAATGTAATTCTATAGTTTAGCTACGTAGATTGTACACGACATTTTACAGGTGAATTTAACGTTAATTGTGATAGTAAAAAAGGAGAAACTTGACTTAAAGAAGTTCAAGCAAAAAATTTTTGTTCTAACCTCCCCTTCTTCCAGCGATATTTCTGCATCCAACTCCACTTCTGTGGTCGACATCACGTTAAATATCTCTCCTTATATACAGTGTAATAGTGTTTATTAAAAAACTATTTCGTTTACGAGTAAATTTAGTACCGCCGAGCTAATTTCTGAGATTTTGTGAGACATACTAATCAAAAATGACAATTCATTGACATTTTTTTTTTTCGTTTATTTATCCTATATAGGAAAGGCAGGCTAAGAGTACAGGGCCCATACTGCCAATTCTGATGTGTCAATTCATTGATAATTTGACAGCACTTGAGACCTTTTTTTTATTTTATTTTTTTAATAATTTTTTCGGCCCTGAGTACGCGCTCTTTGGAGCCTTAGTACCTCAGAACCGTAGATGGCGCTCAGAACCATATCAGAACAATATTAGTCTTCTGAGCTTAGTACGTAGCTAGATATTTAGTTAGATATTTGACAGCAGCATTGCCAACATTGTAATTTGCAAAATTGCCAAAATTATTGAGATTTGGGATACCTACTACTTACCCAAGCCGCACACGGACGCGCGGACGGTTTTCGCGTCATCGGCTTTTTGAATATTTTGATTCTAATAATATATTATATTAGTCTTTCCGGAGTTTCTGGTACATTATACTATTATTATTATACTATGATTTAATTTTTTTATTTTTTGGGAAACAAACGGCACAACAGTACATAAGTATAACATAATATAGTTTCGTACACCTTAAAGTCTCCACACAAAGGAAGAAAAAATAAATAAATAAATAAAATAAAATAAATTATTATAATAATATTCTGTTTGGAACTTTTGGTAGAATTTGAGCAAAAGTGGACATCATTTTTATTTATTTATTTATTTGAAACAAGATAATCCACCAAATCGCCTCTCTTAAAAACAAAACATCTGATGCAAATAATATATTTTATTTATTTGTTTTTACAAATTGGTTTATCGTAGTTAATATTGTGTAAATGTGGCGGAATAGGGTACTTGCTTGAAATTTATAAAAAGAAATTGTGTCAATATTACAAAAATAGGGCCCGACAAAAGCATAATCGTAAAATATTTATTAAGAAATCATCAGTAGTTTCCAAAATATTCAACTTTTAATTTTGTGAAACGGAACGTTGCAATGAAACACCAATCACAGCGTAGACAGAGAATTTATCACAGCCATCCATAACATGTTACGTCACTTTTATTTTTTTAGAAAAAATTTACCCCTTTCAACGGAAGGCAAAAGAATCTAAGTGCATACAGTCAATACATATAATTTCACTTTTTCTGAAGTTCTTTACTTTGAAATGCATTGGTAAGATGCGTTTCGATTCTTTCCTGGAACTTTTGAAAGTAAATCAACACAGTTTAAACTAAATTTCGCTTTTATTTATTGAAATTACTTATCTGTCAGTGTCACACGATCCTATCAATACGATAGTGATATTTCTGTCACAGATTAATAAGGCGTAATTTTATCTATTGACGTCAATCTGCGTTTTGGCGGTAAGGTCAAAAGTAGTAACTTTGAAACGCTCTATTTAATTAATTTATCGATATTTTTTTTTCTTTTTCTTGTTTTGTTTAAGTAGGCCATATATCTTTTAAATAGACTGGAAAAAAAATCACGAAGGTACGCTATTCGCATAACAGTGATCCATTATTTAGTGATGAACAATGTAGAAACAGTGAAGTAAGATGAAATGAGGCATTCGCTGGGAGCAATGACATTCTATGTATTTAAGGAGGGCCGGGAGGTTGTCGTTTTACTATACAATTTTCCACAGAGCATCCTATTACGGTTCAACTGTGGTCTGTGACGCATCCTTCTAAAAGTTCCAGTAAAACAGTAAAACATCGAATGCATCTCACTATCTTTCAAATTTACAATGTAGAAAGCAAACATGTCTGTATGGACTTAGTTTGACTTTCTCCGACAGGGATAAATAAAAGAATCTCTGTGGTCGAAGGGTCGAATAGTTTCCACAAACTAACTAGACTGAGGTAGTACCTCAGAAGAATAAGGGTAGCAGAGAGAAGGTAATCACTACGTTTTAGTACTCATGGTAGGTACCACGTAGTGATTACCTTCTCTCTGGTAGGTACTTATGTCTCAGATAGTTTCCGGTCATGTTTATTGTTTAATGTGATAAAAACACTAAAACGTTATTGTGAATAAATTACAATATCATTGGTATAAATACATATTAATGAAAACAGATGCAATATAAATATTTAATCAATGTAATAAAAAAGTGGCGCAATAACTTATTCGCTAGCTTCGTCGTTAGATTTTGCAGTTACGTTTAAATTGCAGGGCTGCGTTTGAAGCTGTTAGCAGATTAACCCTTCGGCCTCACGATCGAAGTTCAATTATTGATATACGATTAGCACGATTACCTGAAGAAAATCCAACGGATGATTATGATCCTCGTCAGCATAGGGAACCTAAGCAACCAATCAAGTGCATAACTACTTTAAATTTAAACATATTTTTGTGAATCGTAATACTTTTGATTAACAGTTCTAATGTGGCTATGTGTTATCATTTGAAGGCTTTGGATGGCTTATTTCACAATGCTTCGAACATCTTTTGGACCCGGAGTTCTGGGTATGCCTCTAGCTATAAGTCAAACCGGTGCTTTACTTGGCTCCATTCTATCGATCGGAGTTGGGTTATTGGTTCTTAACTCACATTTTACATTGGTATGAAAAACATAATACTTTTTTAACATACATATTTTTCTTATGTTATGTGATTAATATAATTATGGTCATCACCATCTGTCTTCTAGAAGCAGGTCTACGGTACACGTCTACACTTTGATCTTTTCTATTTTGCTGCGGTTATGATTTGATTGATTGACCTTTTTTCAGTTGTGGTGTCTAAACGAAATAAGTAGACAGCTCCGTATTCCTTACATATCCTATAGATATGGATTTCGCATAGCACTTCTTCATGGCCCTCGAGTGTGCCAGTGTATTGGACGACGTGGCCCGTAAGTACCATTATACCTATCTATACATAAACAAACAATAAATCTAAGAACTAGATCGTTCCAGTGAAGAAGTGTGGTATAGGTTCACTGTGCACACAGCTATCATACCTACCCTGTGAGGCAACTTTTTACCCATATAACTGCGCACATGGTCAGAGGCGTCTTTACCTATAGTGCAGGGTGTGCGGCGCACACGGGCGCCGGGTCTAAGGGGGCGCCGCGCGCCGAGCGCCCTTGCGACACATCCGAAGATGCGTCGCTCTCAAAGACCCTGCGCCCGCCGTGGCCGACGCCGGGCGCGCGGTAGCAAAGCAAAACTACTCCTTTTCCTACCTACTCTATTTAAATTTACACAATTACTTTTGTTCCTGATATCATTTAAAATTGCACCATTTGCATCCGAATTTCCGTTTGAAAATACAGGGTGTTAGGTAAAATAGAGCAAATCTCTTGAGGGGTGTTTCTACTCATGAAACTGAACAACTTTCCCCAAGGAACCCATATCTAATAGGGTGGATCGGTCTTGTATGAAAAAAAAAAAAAACTAAATTATCGAAATGGAACTATTGCCGAAAGTTGTGTCTATATGCAAGAGTTTCAAAAACGAAATATTTTTAAAAACTAACTGTTAGAAATACTGCCCCAAGCCATTTGAAATATGAGAAAAGTTAAAATATTCGGGTTACTTTCAAGTTCGGTTGCTTCTATTAAATAGTCGGCATGAAACTAACTAGTGATTGATTTTAATAGCATAATGTTCACCTCAACATATTAGGACACCCTATCGAGGACACAAGTAATGTCGATCAGAAATAAGACGAGCCCGCGATAAGTAGCGGAGCGTTTTAGTGAGTAAGCGGTTAATATTCCAAGACACCTTAGGTTTATATTTTGATGGGTGAAAAGATAGAAAGGCAAAAGATTTACAGAACAGTTGGTTACAGAAGAACATTTTAGTTTGATCAAGGAGCTGAATTTAGAATATGTTGGATATTATATTTCATTATCATCCGGAGGAGGCAGCAATCGTGAATAAAAAAATAATGGGGTTTTGTAGGCGCAAAAACTGCAGACTTAGATAACATGGTAGTCGTTGGTTGTGATTGGACTGCCTTTAATACAGGACCAAAAGGAGAGCATAGATAAAAGTCTGCAAACACCATTATCTACAGTGGTTTATTTGTTAAATACACGCCAAGGTAATGACGTTGCGTCACTGCTTTGAAAAACTTGATGGATCCACAACTGGACCACGAAACTATATGGGAGCTATGGCAACATTATAAAAGATTGCAAAAGTCTGCAGCTCTTAGTAAGCTATAAATCGATCAATGCACTGACTCTTCCGGATACACAGGAGATTTGAGCACGGTTCAATTATATCTGTTTGAAATTTGTAATGCGAATAATTCAGGTCATTGTAGTTAAAGCTTATGTAAAAGGAATCCTATTAAGGGTTAATTCCAGATAGCTTATTATGGCAAATCGTATTCTAAGAATGCGTTTCCACAGCTTCTTCTACAGAAAAACTGGTAAAATTGGTCACATTTATTGTAAAAGTTTATGCTCCGATGTGGTTTTCCATCAAAACGAAACCAAGTTGCGATTATGGTGCAAAGCATTTACGTGAAAGTATTGCTCTCTCCAGATACCCACCAGAACATCTTAAAGCTTTAACAGATCCAGTTATTCAAAGAAATAGTTTCTTTGTGACATGCAGAGAATATTTTATTGACAATGTTAACTGACAACAGAGAACCAACTAGGGTTTTAGCTTTGCAGAAGATAATGATATCGCGAGGTTCAACTAATAGCAACGTGAGGGAGTTAAGAGTTTCTAAATTTAATTTCAGTGCTGAAATTTCAGTGCTGAAGACTATTAACGAATGCGTAAAGATTTCTAAGAAAATAAAGTCTTCGATTTAACCCCTTCTTAAAAAATACCTACTCTTGTTACTCAGGCTTCTGAAAGATGTGTGAAAATTGTGACAGAGGCCTCTGCTGCTGTTTATTCTCCTATTAGAAGAGATCGGTCTATAAAATACACGATTGGAATCACGAAAAATAATGCCTGTGTTTAATTTTTTTTAAAGGTTATAATTTGATGAATTTTTGAATTTTAAGGTATTTTTTTTTTATAAAAGATATATTTACTGACCTTTATAAGCGTTTTAAGTTAAAATTATTATAGTTTAGTTCTTTTTAAAGTAAATGTATGTAGATTTAGATACAATTATGCTGTTTTATTGACACAAAATGCATATAATAATATTGCCTAAATTAGCATTTTTTTTTAAAGTTCAGAGAGGCTGGGGCAGTATTTCCTGAAATATATCAATCACTTGAATAATACCAATCTTATTGTGTTTAGTAATGACAACTTTCGGCAATAGTTCGATTACAAAAAAGCAAAAAAAAAAATTTCGATCCACCCTAATATCTAATTCTCAAAAAAAAAAAAACAATTTGGACTTTGTATGGATATTTGGCCAATCAGCTGACCGCTCCAATACAAAGTACAATTTTTTTTTTGAGAATTCGATATGCGTTCCCTGGGGAAAGTTGTTTAGTTTCATGAGTAGTATCACCCCTTAAGAGATTTGCTCTATTTTACCTAACACCCTGTATAACTGTTAGTATTCCACTTGTATTCCATTTTGACCCCGCTCGAGGGCGCCAGGTTACTGGCTGCACACGGGCGCCACAAGGGCTAGAGACGCCTCTGCACATGGTAGGTACCCAAAGTATACTTTACGGAGTGTTTTTATACGTATTTGGAATATTATAGGAAAATACGAAAATATACATACTAATATTAATGATAAAAAATATTAATTGTACCTGATAATATTAAAAAAATGCGAAAGTACGTATAATTCTGTCTGTTACCGTTTCACGCCTTAATTACTCAACCGATCAACATGAAATAAAAGTTTTGCATACACGTTGTCAGGGATGCAGAGGACATAGGGTACTTTTTAGTTTACTTTTTCCCCGGAATCCCCGCGGGAACTCCTAAATTAAGCAGATAAAACGGCTGTTCTACTGTAGTAATAGACGTAGTAGTATATTTATTACTCTGAGGTAAATAGCTATAATAATGACTTGGGGATTTTTTTCTCGAAACAATTTTTGGATAGTGTAAAAACTTAAAATCGGGTTAAACGTGATCTAAAAAAAAGGTAACAAAAACAAACGTACTGAATCGACTTAATTTAAATCATGTTAGCATTATTTCATTGTACACATACTTAGTAGGGAATTTGACCAAAGATTTCATTTCTTTACGTATCTAAATGCATCACGGATTAGGATGTTGAGGGAAACTATATGATAGGTACGAGTAAGTAGGTATACCCACAGATAATATAATACTGGTATACCTACCTACTAATTTAAATTTTGTTTTTCAGGACTATTATCGCAATTTTCATGATTCTCAGTCAGCTTGGCATATGCGTCGTTTTTATAATATTCACTGCGGACAGTTTGCGAGACGTAGGTGCTTCATTCACTTTTGTTTATTTATTTATTTTTGAATGTTACCTATACGATGGTATAGATGAATCAATAGTAGCTAAACAAGATTAGTTTATTATAATTATTATTCTAGATTATGGATTGGCAAAGTTCTGCAACGTCGTTTTATGTACTATTCTTTCCATATTTACTGCTAGAGTTCTTGATGAAGAATCTTAAAATTATCGGATATCTGGTGATTTTCAGTGAGTATGACTCTGGTATCTGACACATTAAACATAACGGGCTATATCTGAGGACTATACTCATTATCGGCGATTGGGGTCAATGCAACACAGGGTGTAACGCAAAAATGCTACTCACACCTTCGGACCGGATAATCGAAATTTTACTTTGTTAATTAGTCAACCGTTTAAAACTGAATTTTATTTAAAACCATTGATTAATTAATTATTGTTTGAAACTCTTTTAAAACTCAGTACCTACCTACTTATTAAGTGATGACGGTTCCTTTCAACAAGCGACACTACATCGATTTTTTATCGTGACTTGTGCAAAGCGCTATGAGATTCCGGATCATCTTCTAATATATAAAATTCTCGTGTCACAATGTTCGTTCACATACTCCTCCGAAACGGCTTGACCGATTCTCATGAAATCGGACAACATCTATTTTTCATCCCCCTAAAGGGAGTTCCTGCGGGATTTCCGAAACTCACGCGGGTGAAACCGCGGGGCACAGCTAGTTCTATATATATTTGTTTGGGCTGGGACTTTGGAGAGAAACGCAGGCAGTGCAACTGCAGGTTTATTTGGTTTGATTGCTAGAAATCATAGGTGTCAAAATGTGTTTATCTAATTTCATAAAAATAAATAAATCCGAAAGTTAAAGAGCGTATCGAAAGGGAGTACCTGGATCCAATTCATCAGGCACTGCTCCGAGTTCTTTGCCCTGAAGTAAATTGTAGCTACTTAGATTCGTGTGCATGACTGACATGTTATTTATCGAAAAGATATTAAGGTATCGAATACAGAGTAGACCTCTAGAACTCGTTAGATATTGAACTTACGTAGGTAGGTACCTAACGGTTCAGCCCGAATCTGCAGGTCTCACAAGGAGGATAAGAATTCTTAAAATCATTGTTCGATAAGAAGCTTTTAAAACTTCCTATTTAATTCAGGCAATATGATGACCCTGATTGGAGTGTTCATTATAATGTACCAAGTGTTTCAACCTCCCTACGAGAAAATGGAGATGGCGTCTATGGAGGCGCCTACACAACTGCTGGTCTCTTTCGGAATTTTCCTTTTCAATGGCACATATCTTGGCGTGGTAATTACGTTAATTTTGACATATTGAGCTACATTTCAACTTCGAATACCTATATTTTTGTTATTTATCTAGTGATCCTCAAAAACTCATTCGCTGAAATCAAAAGAGTGTACCTATACTGCGATTCGTATTTGATGTTTCAGATACTGTCCCTAGAGAAAGCATTAGTAGACCCTACGGCGATGACCAAGCCCTTAGGAGTAATGAACGTCGGCATATTGTTCCCAGTCATTTTCGCGACAGTTTTCGGTGTCTTGGGTTATTGGTCCTTCGGTATTATGGAAGAAAACATTCTGCGATCTTTGCCATTTGACGAAGAGTAAGCTAAACGTTTGATATATTTTTTTGTAAAATTCAACAAATTAAAGATTTGTTTTCGGTACCTACCTAACTATTAATTAAGTTTTGATTTAATCCTTTTTAACTTTGTGATTTTCGTTTTTGTAGTTCTTCAATGGCTGCGATAGGATTGTATTCACTGGCGGTGGCTTTCACTTACCCGCTCCAATGCTATCCAGCAATACAGATAATCATCGAGGTCATTAAGAACCTCGATGATCCACCATCTGACTTTTGTTTGAAGGTGATAGAGTACATCTCCAGACCATGTTTTGTGCTGATTTCTTGTGAGTATCTATCATGGATTCCGAAATGCTCCGAATTTTGCTTTTCTTAGCTTTAAAATCAAAATCGTCCCCCAAAGAGTTAAAGTGACTAAAGTTAGATATCGTGTTTACGGTTTTCACTAGAGGCGACAGCCTTTCATTGACAAACGGATGAAAGAAAAGCCTAGTACCTACTTTATGTTGAAAACTGTAGCAAATAACTGTAACATGTTCAATGATATGTGGGATGGCCTGCAGGTGCGGATCTACGGGGGGGGGGGGGGGGGCGTGAGAGCACTAGCCCCCTCTGACGATTAAATTAGGTAAGTAGGTATGTACTTTAATCACACCGTAGAAAAATGTCTGACCCTGTATATTCTAAAAATGTCTTTGTGCAACCATAGCTGCCTCCCTCCCCGTCAACCAAATCCTAGATCCGCCCCTGGGGGTGGCCCTTAAATACTCTACATCAACTACATCTACATCATCTCTAAGTCAACTAGGGGCTTAATATCAGATGCAGTTTTAGGTTGCTTATTGAACTTTCCCACTGAGCAAGCATAAATTGCAACAATATTGCTAAACATCGCAAACTTTAAAACTCATACTCGTATTTATTAATCTTTAATAATAATAATAATAATAAAATTCATTTATTCAGACGCTTTTTTTTTTTTTTAGTCCAATATTGTTAGTAAAATTGTGCTTAAAACTATGTTAGTACAAGTAATTTTTGTTTGAAACCGGTGCGTGCAATGACATCCAGTGTCTTAAGAACGGACCGTCCAACCGATCAGCGACTACGCCCAGGAGGCTGCTGCCGCTGGCCCGCGTCCGCCGCACCATCGAGGCCGCTCGCCTGCGCATGGTGGTGCGGAAGCAGTCCACGCGCGCGTCAGCAAACATTCCCGACGCGCTGCAGAAGCGAGGCAGCCGCAACAGCGCCCTGAACGCGTTATTATATTGAACGCGAAGAGCATCTAGCGACTGTCGCGTATGCCTAACCCACAGGCTGCACGTATAAAAAGAAGTACAAAAGGCTCGGAAGAGCGTTATTTTAACTTGATATGAGCAACGTGCAAACCTGCGAGCTATCATATTCGCACGCACCGACAGCGCCCGCCTCTCGCGTTCAATATCCGCATCATCTTTTAAGTCATCAGTCACCACGTGACCGAGATATTTAAATCTATGCACCTGCTTCAAAGCCACGCCAGCCAGGATGACAGGAGGCACGCTGGTCGGGCATTTGGTCCCGGATTTAAAAACCATAAGTTCGCTTTTCTTTGCATTATATTTTAGGCCGTTTTCACGAGCATAGAAATTAATTTAATAAGCAAAAATTTCTTAACTGTTGCAGTTCTGGTGAGCTACATAACACCATTTCAAGGGCAGTTTGTGGCTTTCGTCGGCAACTTATGTACGACACAACTGGCTCTAGTGTTCCCGGCGTTGATGGAGTTGAGTCTCATGTACCCCGAACGCTATGGGAAGCACAAGGTTCATCTGATCAAGAACATTATCATTATAATACTTGGCCTCATCTGCTGGTCCACTGGCGTCATACTCTGCGGCAACTTGCTGTACGTTCGCATTTTGTCTATGAATTCACCCAATAACGTAGATTTTTACTAATGGTCGAATTGATATGGTTACGTAGGTAAGTACTTACCTACCTACTTATATACCTACCTACTTGTAGTAACAATTGTTTTTGTGTTTTTTATATTTTAAGTCTTGAGAAATGTATAATAAATTTGTTGTTTTAATATTGGTGTTGTTATAACCTTGTTACCTGCTTGATATTAACTTCATCTCCGCCGATTACTGTAGGTATTTATTTCATCAATCTCCGAAATTTCCGCGCGGGTGATACCGCGGGGGACAGCTAGTAGTAAATAACTTATAATATCATTGGTAAATAAACTGTCCAATAATATAACGACGTGTCGTGAATACACAACTCGATTGTTCAAGTTTACCAGTTTATACCTCAGACCAAATAAAAAAGACGGAACGCGTAGAACAAACAAGTGAAGCCAGGAAAAAGACACCATCGCCGTGTACGTAGGTACAAAGAAACACGCACACACTTACAAGAAAAGACACCATAAATCCTAAGAAAACTTTGCAAATCCATACACTTTCCTAATCACCACAGTCATGCATACGCAACCGGCTGCTCTTCATTGTTCCAGACGTTCCGTCTTGAGAGGTTTATACCTATATCCGCCGCGCGCCGCCGCGTGATTATAACTCTCATTTCTCTTTGGCCGCCGCGCCGCGCAAACATGAAATAAACTTTTGTGCCTACATATTATGTATTATCAAGAAGAGTATACCTACCTCAGAAGAATAGCTACTGTTATTGTTCTGAGATACCTACCTACTTAATCACTGGTAACTACTGAACTATACTTTCTCCTCTTCTCTTCAATTATGGCAATCTATCGCGATTTAAAAGATTTAACGTACATCTATCTGCCAAAGAACTGTCAATTTCATGGCATTAGGAGGCATTAGGCAATTAGACGTAGTGGTTACACTGGTACCTATATTTCTCTACGTTTTACAAAATGAACATAAACCCTAAATTAATTTTTAGATTGGGCTAAAATAATTAAATTAAGTTAAAAGTCCCTTATTAAAAAATCTCGTAGAAGGAAATGGTTGTTATACCTACCTAATGGAACCTACATTGTGCGAAGGATAGGTACTAATGCATGTGCTGACTGCTGATGTGTAAACCAAATACATTACTATGGGAATGGTTTATTTTGATTCTCTATTCTTATTTACAAAATGTGTCTACTCCATTAATGCATTTTTTTGTTATCTATTAATTTTTATCGTCATCGCTGTGGAGAGCGTCGAATTGAACGATATAAAGTAAGGCTTAATCTTTTTATTAAGTTCGCGCCTCGCAGTTACGTACTCCTACCGCGCTTCCTTGTATACACACTTACGCAGTACTGCGCAGTACTGCGCAGTGCGGCCAGGTGCCATATTCATCTCCTCAGTGGATAGCAAATATAAATCAAGTTTAAAGTTTAAAATGACTGTCTATGTACCCGGCATCGATAGCAGTCGCAGCTATGAGCTGATGGTACCATATACATAATAATATGTGTACGAGGAAGGCAAGCGTAGGTAGATTGGTTCCAATTAATTAGTACGTAGTATATTTATTACTCTGAGGTTCCAATACATAATTAAGGTGACTGCAAACATGAAATAAACGAATAGTGCCTAATTGGCACTAGAAAGAAACAGAACCTATTTATTCTGGCGTTTGTTTTTTTGCAGAATTCAGCTACCCTTATGGAACTGGGGATGCGTAAACAGAAAGTGTATACCGACGAAACCAACAAAATCAGAAAATTTGCAGTCATTAATGACTTGTAAGATGTTATGCGCGTCTCCGGAACTATGGCCTCGACCTACAGGCTTCGTCAATTGCTCTTCCAAAGCAGTTCCAACACATGCTACTTTATTCAAAATTATAATATCATCCTCACCATCTGAAACGATCGACGAATTTTTACGCCAGGCATTTAATTTATTTCGAGAGGACTTATTTAAACTCGAAAAAAGTATCAGCCCCAATCATGATTGCTACAGTGTTTTAGTGGATGTTAATGTCCGTGGCAATTCTGAACCTCTGTTACGCCTGGACACTGACGAGAGCTATCAGTTATCAGTCTCTCCAAATAACACTGTGCTGATAGCTAAAATCAACGCAAATTCATTTATTGGTGCGCGAAATGCTTTTGAAACTCTATCCCAGTTTGCATGGCAAGATCCTTATCTTAATACATTGATGATTTTTGAGTCTGCGAATGTAACTGATGCACCAAGATTCAGATATCGTGGTTTATTTCTTGATACATTACACAGTTATTTTCCTGTGAATGAGCTCTTGCGTACAATAGATGCCATGGCTACTTGTAAACTAAATACTTTTCACTGGCATATGAGCAACCCGCAGGTGTTTTCGTTGCTCATGGATAGCGCCAAGAATTTTGATCAACGTGATGTTTACGAAACAGAAAAAGCTTACACTGCAGATGATGTCCGTGCAGTTGTAAGTCGCGCAAAATTACGTGGCATTCGAGTTATTTTGGAAGTCAATCTACCTTCACAGTTTGGACACATCTGGGACTGGGGACCTTCAGCTGGATTAGGTCATTTAGTTTATTGTTCTGAAGAGAAACCTTGGAGTGAATACTGTGGTGATCCACCTTGTGGGCAACTCAATCCTTATAATCCTCATGTGTATCAATTGTTGGAAAAAGTATTCAATGATGTCATTCAACTCTCCGGTGTTGAAGACGTATTTCATGTCGGCAGTGATGATTTTTCGAAGTTATGTTGGATGCATAATTTAAACATTACAAAGCCTCTAGATGCGTGGATAAGATTCACGAAATCATTAATAAGAAGAATAGCAAAATTGACTATGAAATCACCAAAATTATTTTTTCTAAGGACATCGAAATTAAGTAATCAAATGAAAAATATTCTCGAAGATTTTAATTTCATGATGGGACTGCAGGTTCGCCATATGGTGGATCAGGAGCATTTGAGCGATGTCCGTACGGTTGTAAGTCATGAGGAGGTTTGGGACTTAAACAGCGGAATGGGAGCGTGGTACGAACCGAAAGGTGGTGCTTATAATTCGTGGCAAAGAATGTACGAGCATCGGCCGTGGGGTCGTAGCGGTGGGAGATGGGTGGAAGGTGGGGAAGTTACGTGTTGGTCGGAAACTCTTCGAGCTGGTGGACTTGACGCCCGGATTTGGCCGAGAGCGGCGGCAGTGGCGGAGCGACTGTGGTCCGATCGCACAGAAGGAGCATCGAGATCGGTACACAAACGACTGGACTTGCACCGATCTCGAATAGCTGCACGAGGTGTTCAAGTCGCCCCTATTTGGTCTATGTGGTGCACTCAAAACTCTTACAGTTGTGCATAAAAGTGTCTTGAGGCAAACCAGTATTGAAATCGTGTTAGGATTTAGGATCTAAACCATAAATTATATCAATGTTATACATTCATACCTATACATTCATTTCCTTTGTTATTGGGATTGTTTTAGTTTTTAATAAATTGATGATGGTGAAAAGTAAGGTTTTATTATTGACATTATAAGGTAAAACACCCTATCTTCGACAAGGCACCAATGTCCGACATTAAAAAAGTTTACAAAAGAAAATAACAGTAGTTTCTAATTTCTGAACGCATTTGAAGTATAAACAATGGACGAGGATTATCCAGCTGTCATTGCGGATGTCGTTTCATACATTCGGCCATTTTGTACAAAATGCCGTAATTACATGTTTCGACCGCGGTCATATCTCCAACGTAATCCAGTTTTATTAGTGACATCGCTAAGGAGGCGAGTAAGATTTATTACCCATAACTTTTGATTGTTTTGCTTTATCGAAAATTTTAGTTATTTATACAATTAGGATAGACATTCACAACTTTTTACTAATTTCATTAGAAGTTTGATGTTATATTAAAATGCCAAAACACGCCTGTCGGTAATTGGAGATTTTTTTTTTGGTTTTTCCAATCTTCGACAAATGTCGAAACGTTTTTTATTTTTATTTTGTGCACTTTATTATATTATTAAGCTAAGCTTGTTCAGCACTCTAAACTAAAAGGTCTTTCATTTAAATATTCAAACTGCTTCCAATGATCGACAGCCGTGTCGATGATTGGATATCCTATACGTTCCAATGACCGACAGCCGTTGTGTCGATGATTGAATATTCTATACGTTAGTCTACATGTTCCAGTAACCGACATTTTTTGCAGGCATGGCGCCTAAAAAGAATTACACCCCTCTTCAAATGGCACAGGTGGTAGAAGCAGTCAGAAAAGGTGAGAAAATTGCCACTGCTGCACAAAAGTTGGGTGTACCCAAAATTACATTACATGATAAGATTTCCGGTAAGACTCCAGTTGAATGTTCCATGAGCCCTAAAACATATTTGTCAACAGAAGAAGGGGTTATTTTAGAAAAATGGGTACTTGAAATGGCTGAAAAACACATTCCTGTTACTAAAGATGAGTTACTCGATAGCGTACAACGTATCATAATTGATCAGAATAAAACAACCCCATTTACTGACAATAGACCGGGCAAGAAATGGTACACCCTTTTTCTCAATAGACATCCTGTATTGTCTCAGAGAACGGCTTAAAACTTAACGATAGCTTGAGATGCTGTTTCGGAAGAGCATAAAGGCGTTGGTTTGAAGAAGTGGAATCTTATCTACGCGAAAATGATCTGACAGATGCATTAAAACAGCCAGCAAGAATATTTAACACCGACGAAAGCGCCTTTTATTTGTCACCTAAGGCTGGTAAAGTTCTTGCAAAAAAAGGTGACAAACATATCTACCAATCCTGCGGAGATGAAAAAGATAATTTAACATTATTAATTACTGGAAATGCCGCTGGACAATTGGCACCACCCATGGTTGTATTTGCATATCAGAGAATTCCGTCCACATTTTCATCTCAGTTTCCCGAAGATTGGGCAATTGGACGTTCACAGAGTGGCTGGATGTGTGGCAGCACGTTTTACGAATACATAGCGAACGTTTTTAATCCATGGTTGATACAGCAAAATATCCAAAAACCTGTATTATATATGCTTAATATGCCAACATGCTCCTGTTTGTTTATTTAGCTAATTAAAATGATTAAAAGACTGAATAAGACTTTTTTTTGGAAATGGCGTTTGGGGTTAGGTCGATATTTAGATGACGATAAATAGAACATGTTGATTACTAGATCACGATTATTGGAACATGTCGATTACTGGGTGTCGATATATGGAATTTTGCAGTCGATAACTAGGCTAAAAAGAGCCTAAATCTATCTTGTTTTTTTTCCTAAGTTATTAGTAAGTATTATATTTCTTTTTACTTTAAAATAATATAGAATGAACCCTAAAATTTTATCCAGTGCATTAAAGAATCGCGAATTATCATAAAGAAACCAGATATTTAAAAAAATGCTCGAATCTCGACGTTAAAGTGTCGATAATTGGGTGTTTTACCTTACGGTCTTCAATTTTTATTCAAATCCAGTATTTAGGGTTGTAAATTTGGCACAAAATAAATAAAAAATAAAATGTCTAAAATCGTCACAGTTCTAATTTTTTTTGATATATTAATTTTGATAGTTGTAAATTCGTCATATTGTTTTTTTCCGTACGGATAGCAGAAAAATTTCCGGCGGAAATTGTATTATTGTACGTAATATGGCTATGGCCAATATCTAACAAGCTTTCGCCGTCCCCTTTCATTTTTTGTAAATTTATAAAAACTGAAAGGGGACGGTAATTTATGGCTGATAATGATAGCTGTTGAAGTTGTGTTACTGTGAGTTCAGAAACTTTATGTGAAACAGGAAGATTATTACTTAGTAGGTAATTCCAATTCGATTTTATTTATGTTCCTTTCTTTGCTAAACGATTTCAAATTATTCTGATACGTAGTAATTATTATTATTTTTAGAATATGGATGTAATTAATGCATGCAAACTAAAATGGATGAATAAGCTTTTCAATGTTACACTAAATAACAAAATGAATATAGTTTGTAAACGCACTTTCTGCTGCTTTTGTGCAACCCTAGCTTACCGGAAAAGGAAATACCGGCATGCAAAATAAAAAAAAAATATTGTCTATGGTTTGTTTCTTGCTTGTATTTTGGAACATTTTCCTACAATAATTTAAGTTTGCCGAGTTGCAGATAAACGATTTCGATTACTTAAAAATATATGACGATTTTGTAAAACATTTTAATAACAATCTTTAACTTCTTTTCATGTAAATATTTTTTAAATATATACACCACACGTTCCAAAAAAGTAAAAAGTAGTTGTCAATGTCCAACGTGGCGGATGAAAGATGAATGAAGCTTGAAGCGTCGAGGAAGCAATGGCGTTTTGTAAAGTCGTTCGTTCCTAAGTTTACACAAAATCGTTAAAGTTTATTGCCCTCTTTAGAAAATAAAATTACTATGAGCAGATATTTCGATTACAGCAACGCTCTATCATGGTAAGTGAGCGTTAAATTCAATCATTTACATCCATATTGTTTATAATTTGTGTGCTATATTTTATCCAAAATATTATTTTGATTTGTTACCCTATAATGTTATAGTATCTTTCACATAGACAAAGTTATTATATTATGAACTTGGGAATCCATCGTTCTCATTTATGAATTTTGCCGGGTTTCTAAGTTAATATTACACAAAATATGCACAAACGTACGAACGTGGTTTGATTGATTCAACCAAGTACAACCAACGACTCAGTATGGTTTCTTAAGGAAAACTATTTGTAACTTTTAAATCTAGTTTCTAATTCGTTTCACAAGTTACTTGGGCACCTTCAGCTACACAACTATGATTATCTACTAAATAAATAGCAGTATGTACCTAGTTATCAGTATAGGTAGTTATTTTTTTTATTTCATCCCCACCTGCTTTTTGGAGTCAAATGTATATAAAAACTCTGTCTAAAAATTTATATATGTACAAATATTCAATCTCCGATCCAGTCTCCAAAGATTTAAAACAGTTTACTTTTTCATCTTTAGATCATAACCAGATTTTTGTAAAATGAAACTAAATTACTAAATGAATCACACTAGGTACAGTAGGTACTATAAAAATGCACATTTGCTATGTTGTTTCCCTTTTTTGATGAGATATTGTTATCAATATTCATCAATACATTCTCTCGGACATCTTTAGGACATAGGTACCTTATCTAGTTATTGTATAATTTTAAGTTAAAAGTACTGAAGATTCTAAAAGATGTTGAATATTATAACTAAATACTGTCAGCATTAAAAAATCACATCTGATTATAGTAAATGCTGATTGCAATTAACCAAGAGAAAAAGTTTTTAAGGCTTTTTGACTCTAAAATATCCAGTGTTTTGATTCTGGTATCTAGAAGTTTATATGAAACATTGGTCTTATTATATTAATTAATATTTGTGACTTGACTAAAATTATAATTTTTAGTTCATTAAAAGCTTGTAATTGGATGTTAACCCACATTCCTTCATAATCATCCACAGACCAGACAGCACAGAGCTTCAAAACTCACCCCTCTCATAGCTCTTACCAACAATTAGACTCAAAATAGAAAATGCAGTGTTTGAAACAGTCTCTTTCATCATAAATGTTATAATAATAATGTTTGGACATTATCACACAGTGTCAGCTGTTCCCAAACTGAGCAGTGCCTATTGCAAAGACAAATATCCTTTTTTTATAAACATACTCAGGGTAAATACCAATGTTTGTCATAATAATGTTTATCCTGATGTGGAATTCCAACCAGCATCACCCGACAACATCTAGCAGTTGTCTGATTTACTAACCATTATACCAATGGTGCTGTTATGCACTCATACACGTCTGAACCATCATTTTTACTAACTACATAATAAGTTTACCAACATGTTTCTGGAAAATTTCATAGACAGGTCAATAGTCTTTATTTCTCTTACCATTTAGCTCCTGTCTTCCTGACACTTCAGTTCGTCTCGATTGTTGAGAACACCTCGGTAACAATATTCTTTCACAGCTGCAGTGGAATAATTGACCAAATATGTTTGCGAATGGGACTACTAATTTTACTGTGCACTAAATTATCACCGGGCCAAAGGTTTTGTGGTTTGTTTAGACATTTCAATAAATGCTGTAAGACATGTTTTAACCATTGACGACACAAATGGATTATTATTCAATTGCAGATGTTTTTGAAAGCCCCACTTCCCATGTTCTATCTTTTTTAGTGTAAGAGAAATAAGGAATCAAATGGTGTGGGCTTGATAGTGTCGGGTCAAAGAAATTTTCCAGAACATCTCTACAATTCCAATAGTGCATTTGATGATAGTATTTTCTGTCCGTTTCCGGACTGCTGCCTTTCAGTTGACATGAGATGGTCGCTTGTCAACAATGGTTAAAACACGATCTTCAGCGAGGGTAGTAAGCGGGGCGTCCAGTTCTTCCACCGGAAATGGAACTTCTTCCGATATTAGAACGCGTATTAGAACAGAGAATGGACACCGCTCACAAAAGAGCAACAATTCTAGGCAAGTGGCAATCTATCACGCGTTTGCCTCGCAGTATACCATGTCAGCATGACCACTCAACCTTAAATGGTTACCAATTTTGCTAACACTTGAAAGTGTGAAATATCAAGCCGCTCTCAGCCCCCTGTTCCAGTCAAGTTGGTATGGTGGATGCATGGTTCTTCAGTAAAAAAGCTTACGGTTTTGGGTCTTATTTTGATTTATTTTCATTTAAAGTATTTACTGATGCATGTGTGGTTCGAACTACTTGTTTTTTCGGTTGAAGATTGGTTTCTTAATGTCTTGTGTTGATACAGGAACAGCCCATCCATGCCGTCAGGTGGGGTCGGTCCGGGCGGTTCGCAGGGCAAGGACCCTTTGTCACAGGGCATGCAGTCTTCCCGCTCTATGTATCCAGGCGGTGGATATTCTACACAGGACTCCAGGGGCCAAAATATGCCAGTCTCGGTAAGTTAACAAAATACGTTCCATTATTTCTAATTGTTTTTCTGTGGTTTCGAGTATCTCATATAACATGAATATTTTCATTCTATAGGCAAGACAAAACCCCATGTATGCGAGTCCGATGTACCATGGATATAGTAGCGCGGCGCCAACAACGCTCGCGGCCATGCCTTCACTATCGCCGACGACGCCCTTGCCACCGTTTCCGGTCCATCCAGATGTCAAGTTCAAAAAGTAATCACTGCCTCATCAGCTAAAGATGAATGAAATTGACTGTCATTTGACTATTTCACTTTTGAATGGTGTGGTGAGCTTGAAGCCTTTAACCTGTGGGACCTTTAAGGTTTATCAACATCTATCTACATAAAATAAAAACCTCATCTCTCTACATAATATAAAATTTATTATTACATAAGGTTTAAATTGATGAAGAATATACTTACTGTACATAGCATTTTGAAGAGCTTTACCTATGACCAGACAAAATAAGAAACTCGTCTGTTTAACAAAGTAATTCTAGCTTTATATTGGATCAAGTTCTGAATAACTCAGTCCTCAAATTACTGCTTAGAATTTACAATCATTCTGCAATAAAAACAGAGGCGCTATAACTTGGTTTTTTCTATCGAGGAATTTTTATCGTGATCGTGACAATGTATCACTACATCCTACTAATATTATAAATGTGAAAGTGTGGATGTTTGGATGTTTGTGACTCAATCACGCAAAAACGGCTGAACGGATTTGGATGAAATTTGGCATGCACGTTGTGAGGGGTACAGAAAAGGACATGGGGTACTTTTTATCCCAGAATATCCCAGAACTAGTTATCTATAAAAACGGCACAAAAAATCATGTCTATTGTATGAGAGCCCCCTTATTTAAGGGGCTCCTAAATCTTTTTTATTCTAATTTAATTATTTGTCATAAAAATTAATATATAACTACATATTATTCTGTCAATATTTAAAGCGTCTACCTGTTGCCGTTATCAATATCGAGCAAAAAAGATCACGTTTGTTGTATGGGAGCCCCTTCAATATTTATTTTATTCTGTTTTTAGTAAATATTTGTTGTTATAGCAGCAACAGAAATGCATCATCTGTGAAAATTTTAACTGTCTAACCATCACGGTTCATGAGATACGGCCTGGTGACAGACGGACAGACAGCGGAGTCTTGGTAACAGGGTCCCGCTCCCGTTTTACCCTTTCGGTATGGAACTTTAAAAAAGAAAAAATATGTTCGCCCAGGTTGCCGTTCTATGACGTGATAGCCGAGCTGATGAAGCCGTCGACGATGATGCCGATGCAGGCGGGCCGCATGCAGGAGGGCACGTTCGTGTTCCACCTGACGCCGCAGCAGGCGACCGAGATCGCGTGCGGGAAAGACGTCATCGGCACCAGCAACAAGTTGGATTACGTCATACAGGTGATTCACGCAAACACATAATAATAATCCACTTCACAACACACAGATCTACTTGATTCCACAGTAAGTTATAAGCTTGCTTGTGTCGTGGAAACCAAGCAAACGTGGTATATACAAAATATTATTACAAATAACATATTATACCATAGATACATTATATGCACTATTACACACCCAGACTGGAAAAGGAACCCTGTGTTCATCATACAAAGTCCACCCCACCGGGAATCGAACCCGAAACCCTTTGATTAGCGTGTAGGCATGGTGACTTGCTGCGCCAACCGGGTCGGAAAAAAAATGAGTTTGTTTCGTTTTTACGCGTTAAATAAACCGATCATCATGATATTTCGCATACACGCTGTCTAGGGTACACAGAAAAGGACATCGAATACATCTTATCGTGGAATTCCCCCAGAAACTGAAATTAACGCGGGTAAAATCGCGGCAAATAGCTAGAATATATGAAAATCAATGTTTATTCGTATTTTATGCGTAGTCCGAAGTGATTTTTAATATTATAAATGCGAATTTGAGTTTTCACGCACTATCTACTCAACCGGTCATTATGAATTTTTTCTCAGGAAACTAAAATTTTCCTCTGAATGGTCTCTCGAATTGGATTGTTTTTTTCCAGGCTCAGCTGAGATTCTGCCTTCTGGAGACCTCGTGTGAACAAGAAGATTATTTCCCACCTAGTGTTAATGTCAAAGTCAACAACAAAATGTGTCCACTGCCAGTAAGTGCTCCAGATACGGCATCTCAACTATGTACATAAATATTGTGTTCACTTCCATACCCATGTCGTGGGTTCGATTACTTCGATTTCACTTCTACAGTATAAAATAATTCGTGTTGATTTCAATTTGTAGATTGAGAAGTTATTATATGTTTGTCAATACCGTCCTTGTCCCATCACTACGAAAATATTCCTAATAGGGTTAGCTATAATTAATTAAACTCATTTGTATACTTCAATCTTTCACGCCTCAACTACTCAACCGATATAATCATGAAATTTTGCATACACGTTGTCAGGGGTACAAAAAAGGATATAGGACACTTTTTATCCTGGAATTTATGCGGAAACTCCGAAACGATCGCGGGTGAAGTGATCTACGATTATTTCGAACCGGGGCACAAAGCGTGTTAGTGGCGACTGGCGTCCCTCTTCGTTTGAGATAAATTATTAAAAAAAAAAACTCACAAAATGTAATATTACTTGTGGTGTTGTGGTGTGGGCCTGTGTGACGTCTTTTTCTTATAAGCCTACCGTATGCTAGGCGCTTCGTGGAGCAAGTTATCATATTAGGGTATATGATTTTTGGCGCCGTCTGAAACTGCTGTACTGTACCAATTGTACTGTCAATTAAGCACACATTATATTTTCCTCTGTGCCACCTCGGTTCCAAACCTGTGCGTTCCGCCGACAGAATCCGATACCAACAAACAAGCCGACGATGGAGCCGAAGCGGCCGCCGCGGCCCGTGAACATCTCGTCGCTGGTGAAGCTGTCGCCGACCGTCGCCAACACCATCCAGGTGACGTGGGCGGCGGACTTCACGCGCGCCTACGTGCTCAGCGTGTTCATGGTGCGGAAGCTGACCTCCGCCGAGCTGCTGCAGCGGCTCAAGAACAAGGGCACCAAGAATCCAGACTACACGCGCTCGCTCAGTGAGTGCCTGCCCGCTGCCGCATGGGTGATCGTTTCGTTTGACCTCGAGTATTTCAACTTTTAATTGGACTATGCCAAGTGATCACGTGACGTGACGCTACTTTGTAACTTCTATAGCGCAAGCGATCATAGATGATCAACTTGGCAAAGGGAATCATAGAATGGGTATCAAGTCAGTTTATTATGAAAACAGATGAAAACCAGTGTCGCCGGGTGATTTTCCTATACGAAACTATTCATCATTCATCATTACAAAATTTTATAACAAAATGTATAAAACGTAATTTGGTTGCGGGCTTTAACTTCACAGTTTTATGTCAACTTCCTTTGTAACCGCCTGCCCACCCTGAAATAGCTTCTCTAGATTTCTTGTTATAACTATAGATATTGTTTAATTATGTTTCGTAAATTCAAGTTATTGCCAAAGTCACTTAATATGAAACCATCTTTTAACAAGATTAGTCATGTATTAAAGTATTTATAAACTCGATTGTGAATCCCTTCGTTTTATGAGTAATAGTAGATTATACACCAAGGGGATAAAGCACTGTTTTATGTCACGGGCGCTACATTGAATCCTGAACATAACGAAGGACTCCAAATTTAACTCCCGAGCGCAGCGAGGGTGTTATAAGTTAATTCCCGACCAAAGGGAGGGAATTAAGATTGAGTCCTGAGTGCAGTGAGGGATTCAAGCGCCCAAGAAAAAAACAGTTTTATCCCTGTGGTGTATACTCTACTTTTCTCACATAATGCGAGACAATAAAAAACCAGGCTTAGTAGATCCTATATAGCCACTTCTTTCAGCTGGCGTGGCCTACTCGATTTGACAAACAAATGAAGTTCGTCTCACTGCGAATCTAGTGGGCCACGGCTTCGGTCTTCGAAAATCGAGTTGGCCGCGCCCGCTGAGAACACATTCTGTTTAGCGAAATGAGACGTTATGGACATAGCAATAAGAATTATGAAAGTGAAAATCACATTATTGACCAGCGGGTTATAATGAAATTCAATAGAACATTATAACCCGGCTAAAGCCAAGAGATATAATGTCTTGCTTTCGGTAAGGTTTACATGACATATAATTCGGCATTGTCGAGCATGTGGTGTGAAAAATATATTAAACCACATATAGTAGAATGAAATTTAACTGTCACAGTAAAAGAGAAGCTGTCGGAGGACTACGACAGCGAGATAGCGACGACGTCGCTGCGCGTGTCGCTGATGTGCCCGCTGGGCAAGATGCGCATGTCGTGCCCGTGCCGGCCGGCGAACTGCCCGCACCTGCAGTGCTTCGACGCGTCGCTGTTCCTGCAGATGAACGAGCGGAAGCCCACGTGGCTGTGCCCCGTGTGCGACCGCCCGGCTCCCTATGACTCCCTGGTAGTTGACGGGTGAGTTTTTTTTACACAGCGGGTGTGGTGTGAGGACAGTAGATATACTACTAGCATATTATGCTTTAGATGCATTGACAGCAACTGATTAGTTACTGTATCTTATATGTACTTAAATAACAGTGGGCGATTTGTGGAATCGAAATTTGTTGACGAGTTTCGAAATCTATATTCGAATTAGTCCATTGGCTAAAAATAAAAAAAAATAGGCACGTATTTTTTGCTTTTTAACCGACTTCCAAAAAGAAGGAGGTTATGCATTCAGCTGTATGTATGTTTTTTTTTTTCAAATTAACGATAATATACAGATAGATATAAAGCGTAGTCCACAAGACATAATTATGTGACAAACTGCACCACTATTGCCCTTATTTTTTGATTACGTAAAAAAAGAAAAAAAAACGTGTCCAATATTTTTTATTAATCTAAAAAACCATTAGTCAACTATCCGTAATACAGGAAATAGTTTCACTATGCTTGCGCTCACTGTCGTTCTATGCATCTAATATAAAAAAGGAAAGTCAGTAGGCTTGTAACTTTGGCTTTAGAGACAAACGAACCCCTCGGTTAGCGGAGTGGCATGGTGACAACTGTACGACCCCAGTCTTCAAATAGCATTTTCTTGTAACCAGCCTGCATTACCTGACTACCTACTAACTGTGAATTCTCGCTGGAGTTCCGGGATAAAAAGTACCCTTTGTCTTTCTCAGTACTCCTGACACCGTGTATGCAAAATTTCATGACAAACAATCACATTCACATTCACATTTGTAATAAGCAAGGATTCCTCTGTCCGTGGCGGCAGGTATTTCCAAGAGGTGTTGACGTCGGCCCGGCTGGCCAGCGAGTGCAACGAGATCCAGCTGCACGCGGACGGCAACTGGTCGGCGCACGCGCCGCCCGCGCGCGCCGCGCCCGCCATGCCCGCCGCCGAGCCCGTCACGCTCATCGCCGACGATCTAGGTCACTACTTTTCTTCTTCTTTTTCTTGTTATAGACTTTAGTCAGTTTCAAGTAAAATTTATTTCTATTAGCATCGTTGTATGGTTGGAAATTGCAAATTATAGTATTACAGATTGAGAAATCTTTCTCGGGCAATAACCCGATGCTTGGGTTTAAACTCAATAAAAGCTAGCCTTTTACAGACTTTTAAGCACCAGGTTGATTGCCCTTTGATAGGACCAGCAGATTTTAAGTTTATGAGTGTGTAACAAATTGTCCATTACAGCACTGTAGAACTCAATTTTCGATAGTTTTAATCAACACAAAAATATATGACGGAACTTTATGAATTTCTACGTTGAAAACTAGAGAGGGAAGAGGAGAGAGGCATATTCAGTTTGCAAAAAACGGGTCACGTACTCACGTAGAATGGGTACCACCCACCAGTGGCGAAGGGTGAAATATTGAGAGGTAAGCCGGAAATCTGTTCAGTACTCTTAATACGTAATTTCAACTTATTAAACTATCTATTTACCGCAAATACCTAATTACAGCCTACGTCTACGTAACTTCTTTCATTATTACTACACACAACACAAATAAACAAAGTCAAACTACAATACTAATCACTGTTTTATACCAAGAAATAAATTATAATAGGTGAAACTAACTAATCAATTCAAATACCAATGACATTACATAGAATGCCATTGTGAAATACCTATAAATTTTGAATTTTTTCATCATAAATTGCAAACTGTCTGTCCGATTCGTTTCGAATTTCTACGACCGATAAAGATATATCTCCATATCGTTCACGCGCACCCATTTTCTATTACTGTCTATAGAGACTATCAAGTAACTCGGTTTGCGTCGGCTTACCATAGTTTTTGGCCCGGTCACCTTGATGTGACGTCATGACGTTTATTTTGTAAAGAAGTTAAAGCCGATCGCGCCTGCGTTTATTTTATAGCAATGTGTTGTTGAAGAGCAAATTTATAATGTTTCTCTACTGAAATATTACTAAAATTACTGATTGAGCCATTTCTCAATTACGGTAGAGATAGTGGTTGTGTTCCAAACTTTTGAAGGGAGTCGGTGGAAATGTGCTTCTATAGTACCTTCGTCACTGATGGGTACTTTCTCTAACCTACACAGGGCCCTGGATCCTAGGGTCCTTCACTATAATGACCATTTGAACTGTCAGTGCGATAGAGTAAAACACTCATAACTAATTTTTTGTTCTCGTCATTATACATTTCATATTATGTAGCATCCACAACATACACGTGTATCTGTATTGAGAGTGGTGTCGTGTTTGTCAACAGAGGTGATCCCGGTGGACGGCAACGGCGGCAACAGCGGCAACAGCGCCAAGAAGGCGGCGGTGGGCGAGGGCCGCGTGGCGAAGCCCGCCGAGGTGCTGGTGGACCTGACGTCCGACTCGGAGGACGAGCTGCCGCTCAAGCGCAAGGCGCCGCAGCCCCGCGCCACGCCGCCCGCGCCGCCCGCCGCCGCCCTCGCCGCCCTCGCCGCCGACCGCGACGCCGCCAACAACAACGACGACAACTACTCCTCCAACGGTCAGCCCACATTACCTGACTACCTACTAACTGCTCATCGCGGTTTCACTGGCGGTAAAGTCGGAGTTCCCGCGGGAACCCCGCGATAAAAAGTACTGTCCTATAAGTATCCTTGGCAACGTGTATGCAACTACCTACCCCAATGGTCGGCCGTTTATTTATTTACTAGCAGTTCTCCCCCGGTTTCCCACGCGGTAATTTCGGGGATCCCGCGGGCATATCGAGATAAAAGTACCCTACCCTATATTTTTTCTGCACCTACCCTTGACAACGTGTGGTATGAAAAATTTAATGTAGTTTCACCCGCGTTAATTTCGGGAGTTTCCGTGGGAATTCCGCTATAAAAGTACCCTATGTCCTCTGTACTCCTGAAAATATATATGCAAAACTTCATCATGATCGGTTGAGCCGTCAAGGCGTGAAAGCGTAACAAACAAACAAACGAACTCAATTTCTAACGAAACGAATTTCTCATCACTACGAACACTGGGCCAGTGCTATCCGTAATACCGGAACATACCCTATGAATCGATGGATGTTTGTGTATATGGTACGTGGTGTTCGACCGCCGCAGGCGTGGACGCGGTGACGTCGAGCGGCTACCGGTCGCCGGAGGCGGGGTGCGCGGGCGGCGGCGGGGTGATCTCGCTGGACAGCCCCTCGCCGCCCGCGCCCGCCTCGCCCGCGCCGCCCGCGCACCCCGCGCACCCCGCGCCGCCCGCCGACGCGCTGCCCGACCGCGCGCACGTGTCCATCACGCCCGCCGACCACTGTGAGTGCCCAACACTGCACACTGCACACTGCACACTACACACTGCACCCTACACACTACACAGTACACACAATAGCCCCCCTAGGTAAATTGACATGCCACAATCGTTCACGCGTAGAAAACGCAAAACTAAAGTTTTGATTGGCTGACCGAGTGTTATGGCGATTCGTCACTTAGTTTTCTATGTGTTAACGATTGTGGAATTGAATTTTTTAATACAGTTGCTCAAAAAGTGGCATATTGCAGGGACGTATAGCGTTCGGGAAGTGGGCTATTACATACTCGAGCTTTTTCTTTACCTTTTCCGAACTCGTGCGTTCTCTTTCCCAACTGTCAAAAATGGCGAAACGACTTTGACACACTTTTTGTATGGCTTAACGTAGGTTTCGTATTATTAATACGACTAGAGCCATCTCTTGATCACAGTTGGAACTTAGTTGAGTTTGTGTTTTTATTATTTTACTAAATTTCTTCATTTTTTTCGCAACTGTATTAAAAATAGTTGTTCAGTACACGTGCGGAACAGCCTTTGATGACAGCCTTTACGCACTTGTAATGAAATATACTATAGCGAGGGCCTTCACCATGACCGACAGCATTCCTTGCCCGTAACGCGCGTTCCAAACAACACAATCAAAAACGCCTACACACTAGTGCTTTTTTATTACTTTACAATACAATATACTTTATTGCACCAAATGATTTTTACAATATTAAATATAAATTGATTTCATGGCAAATAGGCGGCCTTATTGCTAGCAGCAATTTTTTCAAGGCAACCTTGCTTTACCAATTAGAAGAAATAAAAACTAGCAAAGAATATTTAGTTTCAACTTTACTCTTTCTACATACATAATATATCATTTTATTAAAATTATTATACAAATTTCCACAAAAAAAAACTAAAGTATGTACCTGTATTTTTAGGAAAACAGTGATTAAACAATTACAGATCTACAGATTACATTAAAATACATCTACAGATTATTTAAAACCCGATCGCACACGTGAACCAATCATCAGTGACTGACATTATCTTTCCATCAACTTAAAATTGACGAATAATTACTTCCAAGGAATCATCTCAGCCACAACCAATGCAAGCTTAAATCATCCAGATATTGCCATACTGTACAGAGCTAATTTAATGTTGCTGAGCACGATTGTTTTTTATCTACATATTATACTCACACGCAAGTTGCAACTGTATATGTACATAGTGCAAAGAAGTATAACTTCATAAGTGAGTACATAGTCGTTCACACAACTTTTTTAAAGTAAAACTCCTTTGACCGCAACGAAAAGATATTTTTTGTGGCGCGTTATCTTAGCGCGACATGTTATGGTCATAGTGAATAGGGGCCCTGAGTTAAGTTGTGTTCTGGAGAGAAATTCGTTCCGTTATAGCTGACAGTATACTGCCGCACTATGAAGTCATAATCATCGCCATTTTTGCATGTGAGCACTGGCGTTTTCGAGGTAAGGTGCTCTCAGTGGTTCGGTCACGTGATCAACCTCGGACCAATGATTGTTCAACTGAGACGGTCGGTGGTCAATGAGCAGTCGACACCGTGACATGATAATGACATGGATCAAAATCAAATCAAAATCAAAATATTTATTATGTTATAAGTAAATGGACGACATGAATGACAGACATGACACTATACTGGACTGTGTTCCGTTTTTAACAGTAACCACTATAGCCAACTATAAAAGGAACGGCTTCGCAGTATACCAAACTGACGTCATACCTTCCAGTGCTCTTAGTTATAACGGAACATACCTTTACCGCCGCACTCGGAGTCGATTTTAATGATTACTTAGTTAAGTATAGATTTTTAAAACAAAACTACCGCAATCAGACAAGTTTAATAAATTAATGTTAATTGGCATTTAACTAATTAAGTTACATCTCATTAAACGCTAACTAACATTAATTTATTAAACTTGTCTGATTGCGGCAGTTTTGTTTTAAAAATCTATACTTAACTAAGTAATCATTAAAGTCGACTCCGAGTGCGGCGGTAAGTGTCGTTGGCCACTGGCCACTGGGTAGCGAGGTGAAGGTGTTAGTTTGCGCCGCAGGCAGCAGCAACAACGCGGAGCGCGAGGACGGCGACGCGGCGGCGGGGCACTGGGCGCCCTACGGCGACGAGGACCGGGACACGCACGACGCGTACAGGTGAGCCGACACCGACCCACACACCTTGCCGATATTATGCTATAAGGTACTTTGTGCCGGCATTCCCTCGGGAACCCCGAAAGTAACGCGGGTTTGACCGTGGGCAAAATTTCGTGATGATCGGTTGAGCCGTTAAGCTTTGAAGGCATAGCAGAAAAAACAAACAAACAAACATAAACTCGCTTTCGTTGTCAGGGGTATTGACAGAGAAGGACGTAGGGTACTTTTATCCCGGAATTCCCGCGGGAACTCCGAAATTTTCGCGAGCGAAACCGCGGCAACAGCTAGTAAGGATATGAGGATTAAACGAAAATGACCTTGGTAAAGACTGAGGAAAGTTTGTGATATGTATAATCTACATTCTACATGTGACAATTACAAACAAACAAACTCACTTTCGCATTTATAATAGTAAAGGATTTTTCATGTAGATACTGACTGAGGGAGAAGAGTGGCTGCTCCACCTCGGCCGGCGGTCATTCTTCTGATGAGGAGCAGGAGG
The DNA here is from genome assembly GCA_907165275.2 of Zygaena filipendulae. Taxonomy (NCBI): domain Eukaryota; kingdom Metazoa; phylum Arthropoda; class Insecta; order Lepidoptera; family Zygaenidae; genus Zygaena; species Zygaena filipendulae. Next base: position 3,512,775 of record OU015666.1, read on the forward strand.
AGCCCTCGTACCCCGAGGTGCCGCTGCTGCAGCCGTAGGGCGCCCCGGCCGCAGCCGCGCGCCGCCCCCGGGCTCCCGCAAGAGATAGAACACGTCGCTAGGAACTTAGTGAGGCCCTCGCGTGGGATCCAACCACCGGCCGCTACAAAATATATCATATATTTGAAAATATTTCATTTCAAAAGAAATCAACAAGAAAATCACATTGAAAAAGTGTCAATATTGACTACTTTTTGTCCGTTGCAATTCTGCAAAATTTTAAAAATTTGTATTCACGCTATCTATATATAATATTATGTATATAAAAATGAATCCCTATTTCCCTCGGTCACGGCATCACGCGTGAACGGCTGGACCAATTTCGCTAATTCTTTTTTTGTAAGGAGAAGAAGAATAAAAGAAGTTTGGAATTCGTGCGAGAATTCCAAAACTCACGCGGGTGAAACCGCAAGGCACAGCTAGTTTTATATAATTTACCTCCTGTCGATTTCTGTTAGAATAAAATTTCTTAGAAAATACGATTTTTTATAGCGGTTAGTGTTAGTTTGACCACTCTGTAAGGGCAGGGCACTGATGTTATAATATGTATTGTCGAATGTCTGCTGTCTGTATGAGTCAGGCTGGAAATTCCATATAAATTTACAAATTGAATCGAATACCCTAAAATGTATGATCGAGCGAGTCTGTTAAGGCTATTTATTATACTATTATAGCTGTGATGGAAGAAATGGTTAGGAATCTGAAATGTTCATTTGTTGACTGGATGCAAAATGGCTGCTCAACAATTGACATTATTAATATATTAGTATCACTTCACTTCAGTGGCGAAGGGTGAAATATTGAGAGAGGCAACCCGGAAATCTATTTGGTACCTACTATAAATACGTAATTGCAACTTATTAAACTATCTACTTACACACAACACAACAACAAAAAAGTCCAACTTTAATACTAATCACTATTTAATACCAAGAAATAAATTCTAATACGTGACACTAACTAACAAATTCAAATTTTCAATTTTTTTCGTCATAAACTCAAGTTGTCTGTCAACAGTCATCTCAGAATGTCCGCTTCGTTTCGAATTTCTAGGACCAATAAGGATATTTGTTGAGACAGTAATAGAAAATGCGTGCGCGTGAGTGAAATGGAGAGAGTAACTCGATTTGTAGCGGCTTACCAAAGTAGCTATTTTAGCCGGCTGCCTGCGACCTTGATGTGACGTCATGGCATTATTTTGTATGGAAGTTTAACTGCCAAAAAGCCGATCGCGCCAGCGGCTTGTTTTATAACAATTTGTTGTTGAAGAGCAAATTTTGTTGATAGTTTAGGCGTTTTGTAATGTTTTCTACTCAGTAGAGATAATTTTTGTAGTTTTCAGTAGATTCTACTGAAATACTTACTACAAAAATTACTGATTATGCCATTTCTAAATTACGGTAGAGAGAGTGGTTGTGTTCCCAACTTCTGAAGGGAAGCCGGTGGGAATCGGCTTGTATGGTACCTTCGCCACTGCTTCACTTTCTAATTATTTGCTTCTATTGTGACAAGCACAATTCCGCTGTTGTCTAATTGGATTAAACACGTTACAGTTAGAAAAATATGTGGTGTAATTTTAAAGTTCATAACAAATCTGAGTGCTTGTTTAAGGTGTGGTTGTTATCAAATGAAATTAAAAAAAAAAAACCTTTGCTTAATCGTCATGTAGATTAATATTGAAATGAAAACTGTACGATTTTAAGTGCGTGTGACTGAAGTGGATAACTAAAGAGTAGACGGGCCCCCTAGCCAAATTAACATTCTGCAATCGTTAACGCAAAGAAAACTGAGAAACGTGACACAACGACTCGACATTCTACAAACGTTGACGCATAGAAAACATAAGTAACGAATCGTCATGTCACTAGGTCAGCCAATCAAAACTAGTTTTCAAGTGGTCACGTAAAGCTAGGGTTTTGATTGACTGACCAAAGTTTTCTATTCTAGTTTTCTATGCCTTAACGATTATAGAATGTCAACTTGGCTAACCCCGCTGTTGTCTTACCACATCGGCGTCGCGATGGGAACGGGTGGGAAAAAGTGGAACTTGGGATCAGTACTTACGGACAATATTAGCAAATACAAAGAGACCCAAAAAATGTATAAAATATCTTTTCGTGTTCTCTTATATTGCCCCAAATTAAGTTATTTTTTTACAGTTAAAAGACAGGCAGGTTCTACAAGTATTTCGATAGTAAAAGATAGATCTGTTTTGATTATTTTTTATCTGTTTTCTATTTCGAAACTTCATAATATGCCTCTTACCCTATATGGACGTGACGTCGATGTAAAGGACACTCCGTGGTCTAATAATGTGAAATGTGTGTTATTTTTGTAAGAAAATGGAATATTTTGAGATTTTTGAAGAATTTCTGTTCTGCTCACATATTGTGTCACTGCAAGAAATTATTATTTTGGCAGTTAAATACATTTAGTCGCATATCCTGGTCTTAGCTGCTTCAGGACAATGTCAAAGAAGCGCGCCCAGCCATATTGCCTTGCTTTAGAGAAGTTAAATCGACGCAAACATTTTATAATTTGCTGATGACAGAATTTGTATGTTATCTACACTAATCTAGAACTCTAGATACGTAAAATTACTGGTTGGAAGATATAGTATCCCCGAGTGACGTAGGATCCTTTTTAGAGTTTCCGTAGAAGTTTGCACCCGGGTGAAATCGTTAGCGAAAATCTGGTTCCAGATACTGAATTACTGCATTTGTCACGCCATTTAATTAATGTTATTCAATGAGACTAGCTGTGCCCTGCGGTTTCACCCGCATGAAAGGTTTATACAACAACATTTGTTCCCGACATCCGATTTCAATGAAATAAAGCCTATACGTAGCTCCAGGCTAAGCTTAATCTACCTGTGAAAACCGCATGACAATCGGTTCACTAGATGCGGAGATTATCGCGAAAGTACAGAGAGACAGAAAAGAACTTTAAAAACTTTTTTTTGGGCTTGGTTACTCTTCTTTTATCACCCTTCTCAATTTTAGGTAAAAATATTCAATGAAAAGGATCGCGGATTCTACTCTTTTATTATAGTATAGACATTTTCCTTAGACGTGGTGTCACTAGGCTTCAAATAAATTAGGTACTGGTTTAAAAACAATCCTGCAGGATGTATATACTTACGATCATTAGAACGTCTCGGGGGATTCCGAATATCGCGTAGATGAAACATTTATAAAATAGAAAATACCAAAGTATCAGAATGAATTGAATCAGTAATTCTTCGCAATTTGTACATGAGGGCCGTGCATTTGTATGTAGCAGTATGTAGCGACTTGATGCCCATCCATTCTGTGAATGCGCTCTTAAGTGACTGATTAGGAAAAATAATACAGTTGATGAACAAAGAACATCTATACATATAAAATGCTTTGTCCTGAATGATTGACTGACGGATCAACGCACAGCCTAAGCCGCTGGCCTTAGAGACCTGAAACTTGGATGGTGTGCTCTTTGTATGACGTAGGCATCCGATAAGAAAGAATTTTTGAAAATTCAACCCCTAAGAGGGTGAAGGGGTTGCAAAGTTTGTATGGAACAATTCCGCGGGAGCTCCGAAATTGTCGAGGGTGAAACCGCGCATAGTCTTCAGTATTATAAGCAAATATTATATAGATGTTTCTTAGTGAAAAAAAAATCAAGGTACGTACCTGAGTGAATTGAAAGAGAAAATAGTTATACAAAAATATTGTCATTCGAAATTAAAATATCCAATATTGTGTGCGTTACATCAACTTTTTCTTCAGCTCGTTGCGCTTGTGGCGTCGCTTTGGTTTAATACTTTAATTTAACACAGAAGCAAAGATAGGGAAAAAAGGTACCAACTGAAGACAAGTCCGTTAGCGCTAGTGGGACTGCGTCTTAAGTCGAAGGTCGAATTAAAAAAACCCGCCTTTGCAGAATTGTACAGCTGATTTCTGTACAACACTAGAGTTAAAAAAAACAAGTATTTCTAATAGCTATTATGTTGAATGAACATAATAAATGTAAGTAGGCATGAATTATGAATTAATTATGGCGTTACCATAAATTAACTACTCAAATTTAGCATAACGTGTGAGGTGAATAAAAAAAAACCTTTGTCGATTATTTTCTTACGTTTTTCATTTGAGTATGAATCGGATGTTCGTTTATCGCATTGTACATATTACAGTTAGCGGTTATTTACGATAGGTTAAGTTTGTGAGTTTAGATGTAGGGGGTAATCTCTGGAACTGTTGATCCGATTCTAAAAATGTTTTTTACTGAAAGGAAGCTACAATATCCTTGAGTGACAGGAAACTTTATCTCGGATAGTTCCCGCGGGATTAATGCGAGTCAAACCTCGGGAGAATAAGAGGATAATGTATAGGTAGTTACGAGTAGTTTTCAAGTCTTTGAATCATCGATCTCATACAAAAAGTAGATACACAGTCTCATACAAAAGTTCACTTAAAAACTGTCCACAGTCCTGTTTACGTAGTTATAGCTGTGGTTATATTGATTTGTAATATGTAATTAAATTTTTGTTAGATGCAATGAAAACATAATATATTTATGCTATTTTTTTACTACAATTGTACCTAAAGCATAAGGTGAAAACGTAATAAAATAAATACTATACGGTCTCATGACCTGATTTAAAAGCGCACCCAAATGTTTAAGTGGGCGCTCATTTCATGAGGACATTTTTTGACGGTGATTGTGTATCTACTTTTAATATGAGATCGATGCTTGGAATGGAAGATACCTACGTATATCAGGGCAAAAAAACAGTTCCTGCTGTTCCTGGAATTCTCAAATTGGCGCGGAGTGAAAGTGAAACGGTTGGGGGAGCAACACCAGCTAGTTGATTTATAAATCGATTTACCTCGATATTGCTTATTTTATGCTTCTATATTCGAGATGTTGTTTTCTGGTTAACGCAAATACAGAAGAAATATAGTAACATATAAAGCACACGTGCTCACATCTGGTATTAATTGAACATTATTGCGAAACTGGTTTGCGTCAGTTGATTTTTGTTTTATTAATCCCATCTTTGTTTCTAAGTGCGACTCGAAAATTTAATTTATTTTTAATTTTTAAGGGGTGTATATTTTTAAACTGTAGACGTGCTACTTAAAATATAACACTTCCAAACAAGATATTTTTAAATACAGTTTAAGATAGATTAAAAATAAATGTAAATATTATTATGGTGATTGTGTGTTTTTATTTTGCGTATAACTTTCCTTTGTGCTTAAATAAGAAGGTATAATATCAGTAAATATTTCCAAAATGTGAAATTCTTTTAGAAGTAAACTTGCTAATAGAAAAACAACCAAGAAACGAAGCGGAAAATTTACAAAAATAAGTTGAGAGTTTGATATAAATTCCGTTTAAAAGATTTCTTTGTGCGGCAAAATATATCTTTTGTGAGGAATGATTATTATTATGTGGTTAACACGTTCGCTGCGTGACCATTTTCAACGAACTTTCAACCAGTGCGTTTGAGACCTAAAAGAGCTCAAAACTTACCTATCCTTTGGTGCGTTTGAGACCTAATCAGTCTCCTAAAAATACAGTTTTGAAAATAATTTATATCTTCCAAAAAACCAATGATATATATTTAGAAGTTTTTGTAGGTCAAAGATAGCCTATTGCTCTATATTTTACTAGGTTCGCACGCAGTTTTGACATTAGAATAAACTACAAATACCAAAAAAAAACTAGATATCGATTGTATCTCGTACCGCAACCGAAGATAGTTCAATATTTGTAGTAAGTAGTGATGTGAATAAAATAATATCTCAGTTATCGATAAAAAAAGTGTTATTAAGGAATTTTATTTATAAACTTTGCAAAGTGTTTTTCATTAAAACATGGTAAGCACATTGATTGATTGCATTGTGTGCAAATGGTAACAATTCTTTTAGATTTTTTAGAAGCGTCAGTGCTGTTTAATGTGCGTCGTAATTTTTCATAACAACCCACACAACGTCTTTTTTTGTCGCCACGTTGGAAAACATGATCTGTACATCTTCCTTCGGGGAATTCTGTAATAAAATGCATTTTATATATGTAAATAAACCACATGCAACCACATCAGTGAAGTAAATGCAATGGAATCCAATTTTATTAGTTTTCCTAATAGTGAAAAGGTATGTGTATTTTTGTTCTTAGGTTGGTGTTGCTTTAAAAAAATATATGATGGTATTAAATTAATGACCTTTTTTGAAATAAGGAGTACAGAAGCATTAACTGAACACGTTCTGAATATTTAAAAGTCAAAATTGAAAGTGTAGTTTTATTTTCGAACGTGCGCGCGGCCTCCCACGTCGATGCTAGGACAACACTAAATCGAGTCACGCAGCGCCCGCGCCGCTCACCCTCCCGCTCTTGCGTCTACGAGGCCTACGATTCCACGAGTATCGAGATGTCTCCTAACGCAAGGAATGAAAATAATTATACTACTGTGCGTTAGGGACCTAATATCTCTCTCAATTATTTTTTTTTATGTCATTAAATTCACTTTTAAGTAGGAAGCAAATATGTTTGTTTGTCTTACTCATACGTAAAGTACTTTACACGTTAGAGCCTCACGCAAGGAGTGAAACAACACGATTTTAGTCAACGCACAGTACAAAAGTCCAGCAAGAGATCTGATAGATAGCGTAACGCAATGAACGTGTTAATGAATATTAAAAAAGTTGGCAATAAGTTGTTGTGACTGATGGGACTTGAAAGAGATCAAAGATAGCGAGGCAGACAGACAGTGCTGTCAGTAAGCGCCGCTACATAGAGTATTATCAAAAGTAAAACGCTATCTCGTTCACTGAGCGAGCCCTCTGCATCCCGCGTCCGCTGTCGCCGGCACTCTGCACGCTACCTAATTTTTTATGCCGCCTCATAAAGCCTCAGTATATCTCTCTCTAACTTCATGTTGCGACAAAATCCCTCGTCCCGCTCGCACTCGCGCTGCACGCAGGCCGGGGGACACGTAGCACGCTTCGCTTTCAGCCGAGTTCCGCGGTCGTCCGCCGACTCGACGCGGCGCTGACGTGCGTTACGCTAATCCAACGAATTCTACTGTGAAAATATCTTGTTATTTGTTTATTACAAGAGCGATACATTCGATCGCATCCCCAACTGGATTGTCTGCAGTTTGTGTCGTGTACATTACATGTGTGTGTGACCGCCGAGGCTGTCGGAACGGATGAGCCGCGCTCTTAAACGTTCTGAATGGTGATTAGGATTAATTTACTTCGCTTTAACTGTGCCGAGGGTCGGACGATGCGTATCGATCGCTCGTAGAGACAAAGCTGTGGATTACCGTGGCGTGGATAAGGCTGGTGCAGCGCGAGGTGAGTGGACCATGATGGTGTGTAATGGCTGTGTGTGTGCCCGCTCGTAAAGTGTAGCCGCGGGGTGAGGGGGGATGCGCGCGGGACGCAGTGGCTCCCACGGGCCCGAGCGCTGGCTGACCAGCGGCGGCGCTGAGTACGTGCCGCGAACACCGGCTAATAGCTTCACATTCTGAGTGAGTAATGCCCTTCCCTAATGGGATAATGGCACGCCGCTGCCCGCTGCTCGCGCTGCGTTCCAAATATTTATGAACGCCGCGCGACTCCCGGCCGTGTCAACAAGCGGCGGCCTGTTTGCGTTCCCATCTAGAGGGTGCCGATAAGGCGAGAAATGGAGAGCCCATCCGCAAATGGCTCAAAGCCGTACCCACCTATATTTACATAATAGGTATCATGCCGATAGATAGGCAGGTAAAGGTAGTGTAGGTACCTACTGTTGAATAGGTAGGTAGGTACCTTTATTGATAATCCTATTCGCTATACCTACTATCACTTTGCTATCACAAAATAAATCATACTGGGTTCAAAACAATTAAACAATGGTAGCCCTAAAACTTTCGCTATAAAGTATAAACCAACCTTGCTTACTGCCTTCAGAGAAGGACGTAGGTATATAGATCTAATTACCCAGACAATGAATTATGAAAACAATTACCTATACCACAGATAATATAATACTACAGATAATATAATACTACAGATAATATAATACTATACCATGGTCCATGCCTATACCTACTTACGTGATTTACACTTTACGGAAAGAAAAACTTGCTAAAAACAACATAGCAAGACGAACATACATTAGCTCTCTTCACTATGATAAATTGATCGAAACCAACCAGCTTTGTCAGTTAAACATATTTACTCTGAGGTTAAACGTTTGTCACAAGAATAATAATTATATTATTTACTAAATATCTCTAGGTAGGTAGGTACACGAATCTCAATCCAACAGAAATCAAATAACAAAGTACCTACCTAGACCTTTTGAAATGGTTAAAAAGTTTATTAGGTACGTACCTAGGTATAAAAAAACCTCAAATCTGATTAGGGGCACAAATAAAATCTTCATTCCAAAATCATTCTTTTACATTCAGACGAAATAAAATTTCATTTGAGCCTTTAAAGTTTAAACTTCAAACCAAAACCATATAGGTAGTTAGGTACTTTACAACCAGTTAACAGTAAGGATGTACCTACCTATGTTTACCTAATACTTACATTTATATTACTTCACTACATAGTAAGTATAATGAAACAAAGTCGCTTCCCGCTGTCTGTCTGTCCCTATGTATGCTTAGGTCTTTAAACTAGGCAACGGATTTTGATTCGGTTTTTTTTTAATAGATAGAGTGATTTAAGAGGAAAGTTTATACGTATAGTTTATCCTGGAATTCCCGCGGGAACTCCGAAATTACCACGGGTAAAACCGCGGGGGACAGCTAGTTAATAATTATAATAATAAATGTACATTTGACACACTAAAAGTGTGATCAAGTGGTTCTCGATAGGTAGCTATTAATTTCCAAATGCAGTGTAAACTAAGTTACCTAGAACATCCTTAGTGAGTGGTACACGTACAGCCACCAGCACCAATATGTATACATATTTTGGTCAGTATATTTTGATCTCTATTGCTATTGCAATAAGATTCAATGACTGTCAAAAGTGTATACTGTACATATTTCTGCAGCTGACTGTAAGTATACTGTTTTCTAAAAAGCTTCGAAGCGTCTGTCTTTGTCGGTAATGGGAGATATAAAACGATCGTAAAATAGAAGTAATATACCCAGTCTAGACAAGAAATATGAGAGTTTTCGAAGCAAGACAAAATTGTACATATCATAATATTGTGTTAAATCAAAATATATCTACTTGTTCATGAAAAATATCATCATAATATCAGAGATTAATATCTCAACATTACATAGGGAAAGAAAATGTCTCAAAAAAACTGACAGCAAGTTAGGTAGGTAACTCCGCTTCGAATTTTTTACGCCACGGTTTTGAGGTGACTCTTACATCGACTTTACCCTTGAGAGAGATAGAAAAAACTCTACAAAAATGTCTGTTGAATATTATACTTAAGTTTCGTAAACTTTTTTGCTATAAATGGAAAGTCTAAAAATTTTTTAACAGGGCGAGAGGACAAATTTACTTCTCTACATGTTTGACGTTGACATACATACAATACATGCTAACGTGTTAATTACTTTCGACCGTACAAGTTCCTAATACCTTTTAAAGCTTTCGCAGCGAAGCCAACGCAATTTTGAAACGATTAACGGTAATTTAATACTTTTTAAGATTATAAAAACAAGATAGATGCCTAAAAAAGTAGGTACGTATTAGGTAGTATTGGAAATAAATACGAAGAAGATATGAAAAGTCCTTTATCACATCTTTCATAATCCCTTCACTGTCACTATTTGTTAAAATTATATTTCATGATAATTGTTTTCTTTTTTATGTCATAGAAGGCAAACGGGCGCATCTTCATACATGTTCATACTTTTGTACCTATGTAGTGTTAAATGTTACGTCTAGGTAGGTAGGTACATATAAGTCACTAAAATCTTAAAAGATTAGAACTCCGAGCGTTCTTGACTGTACTGTGTAGTATAGGCATGGCATTTTCGTGAAATCGTAAATGCGCGAGCGAGTGCACATTCTCAACACAACAAATTGAATTATGAACACTGAGTTGACACAGCTCGCTTCTCAATTGATGCGAGTATTTTTCCAGTCTCTTGAAAAGGGATTACGTTATTAACATTGCTTTTTGTGAATAGAAAGTGGGTATATTTGCACAATCCATGTGGAACGGTAGTTACCTACCTCTAAAATATTCAAACGGAAATGATATTGTCCTCACGTTGCGTTTCCCGTTTGTTTCTAAAGGGTTTGTAGAGTTCATGATTGGTATTATTGCATTTAGATTGTAGGTACGAACGTCCGTCGGTTTATTGATTTGTGAGTAACTACATCACGTCTGTTGGACGGTATTGCATGGATTGTGTCATGAAATCAAACTATGAGCGAATGTTTAAAACATTTCTGTGCTCGTTAGTGCCGCTCGCCGAGTCCAATTTGTAAGTTTTTTGGCGATCGCAGCGCCGCGGGGGCCGCAGCGGGCGGTCTGCGAAACACAGCTCCCTTTGTGCACCGAGCGAGCAGCAATATTCCCTTTCATGGAAACCGTTATTGTATATTATTGTCGTGTTCTTTGTGAGGGCAAATATTGTTTGAGAACGATTCGACTACTAACAATATAGCGGCTTTTTGATCATATTTGAGAAGCTTCTTCACTAAATACCGAACTAAGTACTTATTATTAATCCTACTAATATTATAAAATGTGAAAGTGTGGATGTTTGGATGTTTGTTACTCAATCACGCAAAAACGGCTAAACGGATTTGGATGAAGTTGGGCATGCATGTTGTCAGGGGTACAGAGAAGGTACTCTTTATCCCGGAATTTCCACGGGAACTCCAAGATTTAAGCGGGTGAAACCGCGAAGCACAGCTAGTTTATGATAAATACTTATAATTTTTTTAAACACACATTAAATATTTCTTGTAATGAGTCTAACCATCATATTCGAATTTATGATTGTTAACTGTAGTCTGTGGCCATTGTTATAATAATCCTACTAATATTATAAATGTGAAAATGTGGATGTTTGTTACTCAATCACGCAAAAACGGCTGAACGAATTTGGATGAAATTTGGCATTTCTTTGTCAGGGGTACAGAGAAGGACATAGGGTACGTACTTTTTATCCCGGAATTACCGCGGGTGAAACCGCTGGGCACAGCTAGTTATGAATAAATAAATAGTTTTTTTAGTTGGTACTTACTACTTAGATCCCTATTGATAAGTCTGTATACAAAGTATATCTACAATGCTAAGTGTAGATACTCATTATAAACAGACAAATAAATCTTTCAGAACTAATCGCGGCGTTATCGATTGAATCGAGTGAAGCATAATAAAACTATAAATTGCTCTAACAACAACCGTTATCAGTTATCATATTGTCAGTGCCGTCGAAGCGTATGCGGCACAAGAACGGGTCCCGGCTTTGCTTGATCAGCAGCACTCTATTAAAATCACACTCGATTAGATCTCAGTGCGGTTTAATTGAACACTCCAGTCGCGGTATGCACGCCTGGTACCTATGTACCTACCGACTAACTCAGAAATACTCCGACCGCAGAGCCGGCTGGCTCCTTTCGCTTTACAAACGTTTTCTTTTTGCTCCGGACGTCTCGGGTCCGATTCCTCTTTGAATTTTTCCTTTGTCCTTTTGTTGGGCTTTTCATATCCTTCTGTTTTTCGGATGGATTAATTGTAATTTGGATTCAAAGACTTTTTAATTCACGTTTGTCTGTCTTTTCTTTTCATTGTTTACTATTGAAAAAGTTCTTTGAAATTTCGTGGTTTCAACATTGAAACGTTTTGTTGGCCGACTGCGGCTAAGCACACGATAGATGGGATGTTTATCAGAGGGGTCGCGGGATCAGGCCGCAGCCGCCCACTAGCAATTTACCGTCCGCCGGCGGCGTAGGATCGAGTCGAGAGTCGAGGGCTCGCCACTCGCATCCAAGACGTTTTCTCAAACTAAACGCTATGCTAATATAATGGGGCTTCATTTGATCACGGCCCACGGGTAATTTAAAATTTTCAATGAGAACTCGTGACAGCGAGTTTATTAGTTGATTTGTTTTACTTGTTAAAACGATCCTCTATTATAAATGGCATCCTCGAAATACTTCACTGTCAGGATTAATGTCGTTAAGACGTAGTGGTGAGGTATTAAAACCACAACTTGTGTTGATCCCGCCAACTCTTCAGTTAATCCGTTTATTGACGTCGATTGACGATCGAAACGGCTACTTACGGGCTTTAATTCAATACAACTTTTGCCCAACATTCAAGAGCCAGATAAATAAAGGCTATTTATGTATTTATTTGTTTTGTTTTTTCCGCAGCTGCGGTCGCCGTACCTGGCCCACAGCCCACTCAACAAAGGATCTTCCCAGAACGACAGTCCTAATAGACTGATATCGTACAAAATGTAATTTCGGTTTCGACCCTCGCCTTTTTATATCTACCTACTTTTCGTTTCTTATCTTCCATTTTATTGTAAATTTCGTCATACACCTCTTAACGCAATTTACACTGTTTCGGTTTACTGCCTAGACTGAATTAGTCATTATTTATTTGGCCATTATTAGATACATATCGAGTACCTATTTATTTTGTTCAAATGCCAAAACAGTTTCAATGTCCGAGTAGGCGAGCAGTACTGTGTTTACAAAATACTTAGGAAGGTGTGATGGAGTGGTGTCTGCTGGAAAAACAATTTTTTTATGTCTCTAATAGTCTGGTATCGTAAGGCGCTTCGCGTGACAACGATCAATCGACGAAACCTTGTTTGTGTTTAACCATTTATGCGATGTCACAACTGGCATGCCTAACACTCAATACACGTCGTTCTCTCAAGCAGGTTATGTTTTCGCCCCGACTGGAACCGGTATGCGTTGTGTATGTACCTACCTGGCATCGCGTGTGTGCTCGAGGAAGCTGGATCGTAAATCACTACCACGGCGGTAATGCGTAGATAAGAGCTCTCTCATTTGTTTTTCCATTTCCCAAGAGAAATTTCACAGCGACGTTACCGCAATGTATGAAGTAACACAATTATCCCACCATCAGTCTAAAATGAGCTACGTTGTGTTGTGATGACAGTTTGATGCCGTTGGTTTATACCAACGGTGGTTTGCATCCATATGGCTTGATGCTGATCCGAGCAGTCTATAAAATCGAGTTCCATCAATAGATTCATTATTCATGAGAATTATCTGGTATTAGGATGAAACTGTGGACATTACCAGTTGGTAATAATATAGAAAATTGCTGTTTATTTATCGTTTAGTGCAATTATATAAACTTAATGATTCGTGCCATGGCAAAAGTAATTGAGTGCACACGATATGATCATAGGTCGGGCCGAGCTCAGCCCGCATGCCATCTCGCTCGTTTGATTAAGGCCAATTATAGTCTTTGCGCGATTATGCTGTCGCGATTCAGGAATAACCCTACCATTTAGAGAGAGATGCCTTTTTAGATGTCATACTACGAATTACTTACCATTTATAAAATGTTCGAAAGGCTAACTGGCTACGGTAAGGTCGGATCCGGTCATTAATTCTGGCACTGGTAAATTACAATTGTCAACGGTTCGAGAAAGAAAATAGGTTTCGTTTATTAATCGCGCGACCCGAATATAGGTTAAATTTCAATTACTTCGTGAGTGTAAGCACCTACCTCGTGATTAAATGGTTGAAATTATGCGTAGAAAGTTTAACATGTTGTTCAATTAAACTCCGACAGCCGGGACCACTACATGTAGGTAAGTACTACTGAGTCTCGAAGACACTTGGTATTCACAACCTGCACAAGGCTAGTAATGTCGTTCGTGACTCGTACAAAACAACTTAGCTCATTCTCTAGAATAATTTTGTCAAATGACATCGTTATATATGTATAGTTTTATTTGCGTGCTTGACCTACCAGGTGCTCGGGAAACACTTGCGTCCCACTTAACGTATCAGCTCCCATATTGACTGTCGATCTTTGGATACCTAATACTTTCTTTATTGCTCTCAGATATTATTATTTTTTATTTGACGAATATTGTGTATTCAAAAGTTTGTTCGTTCGTTTATTTTTGATAAACGAACAATTCGGATTTAATGTTGTTGAGGTTGTGACAGAGCCAGGTGTAGACATAATTTTATGCACAAATGTAATCGAAGGGGCGGGAAGTGCAATAGGATCTCCGGGAACTCCAAAGACAGCTTCTGAGGGAATAAAGAGAATGAAACTGCTAAATATAATCCTTTTATCGATGTATACAATTTTCGGAAGGAGATGGAAACATGTATTATTTAAAAAGAGTTACTTATATTTTACATATTTTGTTGACTAAATATGGACGCCAAACTCCTTGTTGCTCGTTCGCCAAATTGAATTATTATATTATTTATTTTGTATCAGGGAAAGAGGGTAGTCATAAGAGATATCGTTTCGTAAAATATCTAGAATAGCAGTCGCCAAACTCGAAACTAGTCGATGGATTAACTTCAAATTTGACAGGTCTTTGAGTAAAATACCCCCAGAACAATAAATACCCAAGAGTATACCACGTAGTGGTTATATTATACTGTTTGAGTATTATAATTATACCATACTTTATATTCCGGAGGTTCCACGGAACGGGAAGGTTTTCTTTGAAAAATCAAATATGCCACAGAGGAACGTGGCCGCGTTTAACTAGGAATAAATAAAAAATAATTAAATTGAATTTGATCTCATCATTTCTTTCAATCATTGAATGGTTTGTCACTCAACTTTAGGCTATTAGGATTTTATTTATTTACTAGCTGTGCCCTGCGGTTTCGCCCGTGGTAATTTCGGAGTTCCCGCGGGAATTCCAGGATAAAAAGTACCCTATGTCCTTCTCTGTACTCCTGACAACGTGCATGCCAAATTTCATCCAAATGCGTTCAGCCGTTTTTGCGTGATTGAGTCGCAAACATCCACACTTTCATTAGTAGGATTTATTAATTATTTGTTGCACAAAAAGGTAGGTACAAAATAAATGGCGAACTTATGATTTCAATGACTCTTTCGACTGAAACAAAAAAAAATGTGAAAAATAAATATTATGTATGCTCAATCGAACACTAGAACAAGATCGCTGTCGTTTTTTAGTTTGTCGTTTTTAGTAGAACGAAGTGCCTTCAAGTAGGTAAAAGATTATATCGTTGTCACGATACTGAATTGTTTCTGTCGACTGGTCCACAAAACAAAGCGGATTAGGATTGAAATTTCCGATGAACCGATTAGGACCAATCGAACTTAGCTATCGAGGCGACCAGGGCAACACAAGTGCGGAGGAACAAGACGGCGCGAAGGTCGATTTTCGAGATATTACACGTATAGTATAATGGGAACCAGTTTGGCCGGCTGCCTCCGGGCAGGTTTGCCGCACACCGCATTACCATCATCGCTCGCCCTTTCATGTTAATTCTTATCTACCAGTCTAGGCACGCTAAACGAGCCTATTCAATTGTATCTCGAGGACCCTCCATCGGCGCGCAGCGTCACGGCACTTAACATGTCCACGACGACGTCGCGCGTCGTGATTAGATCGTTTTTTGTTAGCATTAATCTCGCTTTTTATTAACGTTACTTATTTATTACTTTTTTTGTAAAATTCACTATAGGTACGTTTGATCCTATATCTTGCGACTGGTAGATTATTATCAGTATCAATAAAACATTATTCAATATCAATATAGCTTTATGTACGATTGATATCATTGGTTTAAAATTAATTACTGTCATTTATTATTTTAATAGATAAACATAGCATGGCTGAAACTAATAAATTCGGTCAGTTTTATTTTTCCGTGATTCACTGAAGGCCATCATCACCTGAAGTTTAAACGATCATCGTAATATGTAAACACTTTATAATGACGGTTAGTTACTAAGTTGACATAAACTTATTCTGTGTTACATTCTTTTCTCAAAAATTCAGTGACATTCCGACCCTTTATATTTGAAAACTTCAACTTAAACGTTATACCGCCAAATGTTGACAAGTCGTTTATCAATTAATTATATTTTTGGGACTCTAATAGACAAGTTGAAAGTGTTCAAAATTTTTTTTTTTGAAACACACTTACACTTTCATAAGTGTGCGGATACCTAAAATTGTTTAATAAAATAGGTAGATAAATGGAGTCTTCAAGCTTTTGAATCATTTAAATAATAAAATTCATAAAGCGCAAAAATAAAGAATTTCGGATAAAATAAAATAGCAAATCCTTTAATGTTAAATATTTGTAAAGGTTAAGTATGTATTTCATATTTACGTACGTCGTACATACATATTGAGGAAAGATAAATAATAATAGGTAATTGTTTTATCTTATCGTAACACATTTGCAGTAGATATGAATATGTTTATAAAAATATAAAAACCTTGTATTATGTATATTTTAACATTTATTTACAAAAGAAAGACTGTTTTCAAAATTAACATAGGTAGGTACTTTTAAAACATTATACGAATGTTCATTACGCCTACATTAATTGTATTTAAATATCGTTACAGATTTTTGTATAATAAAATCAGAAAACGAAATGTCGAATTCAAAATAAAATTACGTAACACCTGGTTTGGATTCCTGGATATATAATATCGTTGATCCTCTTTGTTTAATTTACTGGGACAACCGACAAAATCTGGAGGCGCTAAAGTTTAGGGTAGCTTTCCAGGTTTCCATAACAACACGAGGCCGGCGCGGCGGTGGCTCCCCCTCACTCCGTTCTCCCCTCGTCACACCCCCCGACCTCCACTCGGTCCCCCCGGCCCCTGCACGCCGCGGAGTATCGATCCTGCCTGGCGTTATGCCTCCCCCCCCTGCTACTCCAAATCAAATTACAGAAGGCAGGGGTGGTGGTAGAAAGAAGTACAGTCACCAAAACAAAGACAAAAGCAATTGGACAATAAACAGTTAAGTATGAGCAGGAAAACAGGAAGTCTTTAGCAGTGTTTGGACGAGTGAATCTCGCACCATAAGGTACTTGTTTTTCACGGACGGGACGTGGTCGTCAGAGCAAAATCGCAGCACGTTTGCGGTTTGGTATATTGCGTGATTGCTGACTGTCCGCGGTACGCGCGCTCCGCTCCGCGCGTCGATATCCTAGCTCTCCTCGCTTCTCTGCTGCCCGCGGCGCGCCGGATACCCTCGCCTCGTCTCAATAAACTTCATATTGGCGTAATAGTATTTTAATTCCATTGGCGCGCTTTTGATTGCAACCCCAGGTCCTAATGGGGCTTGTTTGTAAATTACTACACGTAACTGACTTATTGCGGATTTGTCACATTAAATTTAACATCAATAGTTTTGGTTCGTTGCTCTAATTAATTCATGTGTTCGGTGAATTAATTTTCAATCAACTAGATGTACACGAGAGCACATTGTAATTACGTTTCGGTTAATACTTTATGGAACAATTTGATTAATTATATTGTTAATTGTCGGTATTGCAATCTAGCGATTCGACAGCTAATTGAGATTGTGAATGGCAATGATTTTGTAGGTACTTGTACGATTTCCTTACTGAGTGCACAGATAATAATTATTATAATACTCTCAAGTGGTTGATGATAATATCTCAGAGTAAATATATTATGATACGTAATATTGTTGCAATTTGTGGATTCAAATTGAAACAGTTTTAGGCTAGCATACGTGTTGTATCTTTGGTTTTGGGGAACAGAAGGAATTATAGGAAGATATTATGATTTTTTCACAAAAATACTGTAAATATAGGTACATATCAAAAAGCTTGACTACTTTTTTCGTCACCCTGACCAAAGATAATATAATCACTAAGTACGTTGCTGACCTTCACGAATGTCAATCTTACGTCTTTAGCATAACTGCTTCGTCACAATAATAAGTTTCAAAATAATTCACAATGGTATACTATTGTTACTTAGGTACTGCATTTGCGGCATTAGGTTCTAAACATCAGTAACGTGCTTACTAGTTTAATGACCAATTACTTTCCACTTTATCTATTTGTACTTACTTTACCTTCTGAGCAAAGAAAAGCAAGACATCTTTGTCGTTATCAAAATACATATAACAATGTGTGACAATCGTTGGTTATGTCGCGTCCATAGAGACTTATCACTTATGATTGATTCGATGGCCCCGTGCTTTGTGACTCGTGTGAGGCTATGGAGTAAAGCAAATGCGACATGTGCACTTATCAAGGATTTTATAGCGATCGGCAATAAAATCGATTAGGTATCGGATCACGAGGGGACGCTATGCCGCCCGCCGCCCGCCGCCGGGACGTTTTAATAAGGGGAAAGCTGTGATACATCCGAGCCGGTTTGTCTCAACAGAAAGGAGTCGAAGGGGCATTTATCAAAATGCTTCTATTATTTGCCATATTTCTGCGACCGCTAAACGATCACCGATAGCAATTTTAGACACGCAAAATGCCACACCTACTATAAATAATATGAGAAACGAAGAGCGGAATGTTCCGCAATTTTTATTGTAATGCGATGTATGATGTTGCCTCCTTTGAAACATGTTTCAAATAGCATATTGTCGATTTGTGATGTCTAAACGTTGCGCGACTGCTAGCATGTTTTTGGATCGACGCCATTAGTGATATTAAGGTGGATCGCGCCAGGGCTAGTTATTTATTATAAGAACTAGCTGTTCTCCGCGGTTTCAACCGCCGTAATTACGGAGTTCCCGCGGGAATTCTGGTATAAAAGTAGGTACCTTATGTCCTTCGGTGTACCCCTGACAACGTTTTGTCTCGTTAACTAACATTTGCATTTTATCCGTAACAATATGACATAATATGTACGTGTTTACTCCCAAAGACTCCAAGTGGATGGTTTGAATGGCTGCACTTTATGCAAAATTTCATAAGATTTTACAGCGTTAATTTCGGAGTTCCCGCGGTAATTCTGGGACAAAATGCCCTTCTCACCCCTGACAACGTGTATGTGTGCACATGATGATCGGTTGAGCCGTTAAGGCGTGAAACAAACAAACTCACTTTCGCATTTAGTTGGTAAGGATCTCAAAAGATGGACACCATGGCTGCTTTTTATTAATAAAATATCTACCTTTTTTATATCGCCAACACAAAAATCTATGCAGAAAAGTTTATGGTTGCTGGTATGGTTTATGGTTTATAGGTATTATTTCACACAATCTTAGTAGGTACATGCCGTAGTGCAAGAAAGTATCTACCTATTGAATTTCGTATGAAAACTAGCCCTGACGCGCTACCTCAGGAGACGTTCCTTGTTTATATATATAACATTTTATTTACTACAAAAACTTCATTTGTCGTCGATTATGCGTTTATTGTGGAACTTAATTATGTTTGACTCGTGTTTACACTCTGAGCTGCTTTCAGCGAATAAAATCAATTTGCCTCGCTAGTCGCTATTGTATAGGGTATTGACTTACAAAAATATTGCTATTTCACTTTCGTTGCGCTTTTGAGCTCGACTTCAGATTCTGTATTATTAAAAACAAGCTGTCCCCTGCGGTAATTTCGGAGTTCCCGCTGGAATCCCAGGATAAGCTATACGTATAAACCATCCTCTTGAATTACTCTATCTATTGGTGAAAACCGTATGAAAATCCGTTCAGTAGTTTTATGAGTTTATCGCTAACAGACAGCGGAAGCGACTTGATTTTATACCATACTAGCTGTGCCCCGCGGTTTCACACGCGTGAGTTTTGGGATCCCGCAGGAACTCCAAAGTAGCCTAATTTACTTCTTAAACCTTCCCTGAACCTTCCTTTCAAGATCAAAATTAGCCAAATCGTTCTAGTCATTCTCGAGTTTTAGCAAGACAAACGAACAACAATTCCTTTTTAATATAAGTAGTACCTATATGTATAAGATGTAAAGATATGTAGCAGTGATGCCTCGCTAGAATTCTAGTAAGCTGTCATGTATTTAACGAGATTCGTACATATTTATCTTTTTATTTATAAAACTTAAGTAGTATTTCACATTTTTATCTACAAGATCGTTATTATGATGGATGATAGTATACCTAGTCATTACTCATTCGGTCTGATGTTATGTTCGTGTAAAGAGCGTAAGATATTTCAGCTAAATAGACTACTTTGTTCTTGTGTAAACTTTTAAAATATTATACGTACAACCTTTAGTTATCTATCACGCACAATACTGCTAGCCTGCTAGGGAACCAGGCATTGTTTCCATAATGTTTTGGCAAGAATTGTACTCGTAATGGGCCTGTCGCTTATTTCCAAGTCGACATAACAAAATGTGTTTGCTCCTTTATTTATCGTTTAACTCCATTTATCTGATTTAACAAATATGCTTTCGGTGCGTGAACGTGTCACATGATTTACGAGTGCGAATTATTGTCGGCATAAGAGCTTTTTCCTCTTCATTATAGTTTTGGAGTTTATATTGTGAATATTTTTCGTTAATTTATAAAAAAAAACATATTTAGGTTTATTTTAACATTTCGGTAACATCAACCATCATCTCTTAAAGTAGTGTTAAGTTTTTTCCATAGTTATGGTAATTAATAATTATGTAAAGTCGCTCTTCTGATATAAACTACATGTACAAAGTAAAAAGATGGTGGTAACTTTAGTCGCGTTGTTGTGCTTTTGAATCCGTCACAACGCTCAGGATTCGATAGGTAGGTACGTAGGTGCCTACAATAATCGTTAAGCTTGGTATTCAATGGGCTTGAACACTAAATTTTAGTTTTTACTCACTCATATAGATAAATAAAAATATTGGACACGTATTATAGAGTTCTAGGCGAAGTTGGGAATTCAAAGGCACAAAAAACAAAAATGCTGTAGGTCTATAAAAAAAATAATTTACTAAGTACAAAATTTTCAAATAACAAAAAAACCAAACCACAAGATTATTTTCGTTAAAATAACAGTAAAACAAAAATATTCTTTACGATCGCGTCCATAAAGTCCCAATTGGCTACTTGACAAAAAAAATTTTTTTAGTCCGTCGTGTAGATTAGTAAAAAATATTGGATACGTATTTTTTCTTTTTTTACGTACTCAAAAAATAACAGAGATACATTGAGTTGAAATTTCGCGTGACGTCACAATTCGGTGCGGTTTGTATGGCGCTTATAATGAATATTGACGTCACGAGCCCCCCACCCTAAACTTTAATGCGCTTTATCTGTGTTCATTTTCATTAAATTGAAAAAGCAAAAAATACGTGTCTATTATTTTTTTATTTTCTAACTGACGGACTAATTAGAATTTTGATATTCATACCTTGGAGAATACCCAATTGGTTCAGCGACCAGCGTAGATCAATGTTGTGGCTGTTTGGATTTCCGCCAACGTTACTTTGTAACTAAGTATTCATAACTGTATAAAATTGTTTATTCCAAATGCGAATTTTATGTGTTAACGTCTGCTTAAAGATTCTAAGAAAATTTTAGTTTGGTTACATATAAAACATAAATTTCCTCTAGCAAAAGTGGGTATAATGCGTCTAAGCATGTGTTAAGTTTCATCCAAATAAAGACAGAAGTTTTCTTGTTTGATTATTGAATACCTAACTAAAGAAAACAGATAAAAATTGTAAAAACAAACATCATTAACTATAATGTACTAGCTGGGTCCTGCGGGTTCACCCGCGGTAATCTCGGAGTTCCCGTGTCCCGGAGTTTCGGGATAAAAAGTAAGTACCCTATGTCACTCAGAACTACCGTAGCTTCCTATAAGTGAAAGAATTTTCAAAATCGGTTCAGTAGATCCAGAGATTTCAACGTCGCAAACTCACAATTCACAAACTTACAAACTTTAGCTATTTATAATATTATTAATAATATAGGTTTCGTGTTATTTTCGGTGTAAATGAGGAACGTTCTGAAAAAAGAAAGAATTACATTATCTGACTTTATGTATGGTATGTTGTGTAGAAATGTAATCATTGAATAATGAATAGTATCTATAGATTAGTATGAGCTAATAAAATTGCTGATAAAGACGACGAAAGTCAGAAGTGTGACAATAATTATGTGCCTATCCAAATGCTATCCAAGCAAAAAGATAGCAGCATTTAAGTTTCCAAAATATAAGTTTTGTAAAGTTAGGTGAAAAATTGCGTCCGCGATTTTAATCCTACTAATATTATGAATGTGAAAGTGTGGATGTTTGGATATTTGGATGTTTGGATTTTTGTTACTCAATCACGCAAAAAAGGCTGAACGGATTTGGATAAAATTTAGCATGCACGTTGTCAGGGGTACAGAGAAGGACATAGGGTACTTTTTATCCCGGAATTCCAGCGGGAACTCCGAAATTACCGCGGGTGAAACCGCGGGGCTTAGCTAGTTGATTATAATTAATAAATGCTCAATTTTCTACAATTTCATAAGTACATAAATCATTATCTATACCTACATATAAATAAAATTGAAGTGTCTGTTTGTAATTCCAAATTAGGTCCCTAACAGCTTTTCACTAAATGCATATGAAAGTATAAATGTTTCTCTGTCTGTCTGTCTGTTTGTTCCGGCTAATCTCTGAAACGACTGGATCGATTTTAACGGGACTTTCACTGGCAGATAGCTAACATCAGCTATCTGCCAGTGAAAGTCCCGTTAAAATAAGGAGTAACTTAGGCTTTATTTTAGAAAAAATAGTTCCTGCGGGAATGGGCATGTTGACTAATATTTATTTTTTAGTCCGTCTTGTAGAATATTAAAAATATTGGACACGTATTTTTTTCTTTTTTTACGTAATCAAAAACTAACGGCGATATATTGAGTTGGAATTTCGCGTGACGTCACTATTCTGACAGTTTGTATGGCGGTTTTAGCGGTTAGTGACGTCACGACCCCCTCACCCTAAACTTTAATGCGCTTTATCTCTGTATATTTTAATTTATTTGAAAAAGCAAAAAATACGTGTCTATTGTTTTTTTATTTTCTAACTGACGGACTAATTAGAATTTTGATTTTCAAAAGTAGTCCACATGCCACATCCCCATTCCGAAACTCACGCGGGTAAAACCTTTACCTTTTTGCTTGGACGCCCACATATTATTATGGTATTGTAATTTGTAGTTGGTTGAACGTGTGGCGCGTTCAAACTTCAAATAAAAATTGAGATCACCAAGATATCGTGTGACCGTTGTGTGACCTCAGGAGGTCGAAAGCGAATCGCTTGATCGAATATGGATCGAATGCCTAACATTTGTTCATGCACGACCATTATGATTTCTAAATTGAAAATATATTACTTACTTAGTTATTTTTACGACTATCTAGGTACTTACATTGTTGTTAATTTTTCCATGCAAACATTTCAAAAAGTGACATCAAGACCAAATATTATAATTGTCATTGGATAAAAACTTGAGCGTACCTACAAAACATAATTGTAAAACTGTTCAGATAAAAATCTACAGATTCTTCACAGATTTCTATATTATCGTTCCTTTTTTAGGGTTCCGTACCCAAAGAGTAAAACGGGACGCTATTACTAACACTTCGCTGTCTGTCCGTCCGTCCGTCTGTACGTCTGTCAGCAGGCTGTATCTCATGAACCGTGATAGTTAGACAGTTCTTTCTTCACAGATGACAACAACAACAAATACCTACTAAAAACAGGATAAAATAAATATTTAAGGGGCTCTCATACAGCAAACGTGATTTTTTGCTCGTTTTTGCTCGATGTTAATAACGGCAACAGGTAGACGCTTGAAATATTCACCGAATATTAAATTATAAATTCACTTTAAAAATAAATGATTAAATTAAAATAAAACAAATATTTAAGGGGGGGCTGATACAGCAGACATGATTTTTGGCCGTTTTTACAGATAACTAGCTGCGTGAGTTTCGGAAAAGTGAAAGACCCGTCCAAATTGGTCCAACCATTTCGGAGATTCGCCCTTGTGAGTTTCAGAATTCCCGCAGGATCTCTTTATATCAGGAACCTTTGCGGACGCAGGCAGAACAGCCCGCAAAACTTTCACCACAATCGGACCAATGGTTTAGCAACGCATAGAGGACAAACATACAAACATTCATTTTTATTTATAAAGATGGTAGGTACGGAACCCTTCGTGTGCGAGTTCGACTCGCACTTGTTTGAGGACGTTTTTGCATCGTTGGTTTTTACTTTTTAAGTATCTTGGTTATTTAGTTGGTATCTCAATGACTAGGTAGGTTTTTATAAGACAAATGTGAAAATAAGAACTAAACACCTTTGAAACTAAAAAGAATTCCACTAATCTTCCAATTTACAAAATATGGATTGTAGTAATAAAAAATCCCACCAAAAACATTATGTAAAAAACTAGGTGTCATGGAGTACCTGGTTTTGTACCCTTGTGTACCCTTCAACAGCCAAGTCACACAACATTAACTATAATAATAAAGAAATCGCAGTAAGGAACCTTAGAGTTGGCACGACTTTGTCTAGATTTCATTACTTTTTAGAGATAAACAAGCAGCTCCATCGAGACTTGGCTAGTTTTTTATTTTTACAGAATGTTTTTGGTGGGATTTCACTTCTTTTTGTAGAAACGTGGGCATATTGATTTATTTTATAAGTGCGTTTTAAAATACAGTCAGCGCCATCTAGCGACGTGTGCGGGTATCACCGCCACTCTTAGTCCAATGCCTTAGATCCATCTAAGTCCAATGCATAATATTTCGACCAAATTTTGAGCGATATTAATATTTTAGTGTAATTTGTTCATTTAATTTGTGTAATGATCGAGTAGAATAAAGTTAATCGTTCGACTATTTCTTCTTGTAAACTTGTAAGTATAAGTATAAAAGCCAGTCTAGTCTTATCCAGAGTTTTCCTTTTATTTTATTTATATGCGTATCAAAAGCAGAAGGGGAGGCATTCGCCCAGCAGTGGGACGCTATAGGCTAGATTAAATTAGAAGATGTGACCCACTACGCTGGATTTTTGCAATGACAGTCGATTTTTTATGTACCAGTAGTAGAAGGGGGCATTAACATATCTCTAATACAGCTGAGACCAGCTGAGGGTTCTTCATCAGATACTTCAGACCTTCGATTTTTGAAAGTTAAATATTTTTTGTAAAGGCGGTATGTCGATCTCTAATAGTTTGGTTGGGCTCTGGTGTTTTCTAATCAGGGTCAACAGGTACTTCAGATTTCGACTATCCTAGTTTTTATAGTTATCCTTTTATGTGGCCATTAAACCCTAACTCTGTACCAAATTTCAGCTCTATGAGTTTATGTGAAGTACTAGTTCTATTTTGATGATCATGAGTGAGTGAGTGAGTGTCGTAAATGCGAAACTTTGCTTTCGCTTAACTTCGGAACTAAATGACCTACAGACTTGAAATTTTGGATTTTAAGTATATGATTATAGCTTACTGGATGACGAAAATTTCTGCGTTCTGGTCTTATCCAGAGGTTCTCAAATAGGGGCCTGAAAATGGTTCCAGTAAAGGATAGTACGGCAGTGTTTGCTTCGCGTTCGACTTGGCGAGGGCACTGCCGTGCCCCCCGAAGTACCTAACATGACTGCGATTATGAAGATTACTATTTGCTACTTTTGAAGCTGTCCTATTCGTTTATATTTGTATTAGGTAGGTACAACAGTTTTTGGTAATTTATTTTAAACAGGAAACGTTAATTTGACTTGTTCTACGTTATTTTTGTTAGCCGTTAGGGTATCAAAAGTTGAATTATGAAGTTGAAACCAAAACAGAGACAGATAAAGATGATTCTCTTGAAGACTTATATCTACGTTCGCTTAAAATTTGTTGAATAAATCGACATGTAAACATGTGTATATCCGATCTCATACTTAGCAGTTAGCACTTCTCCTACATATATTATATACCATTGTCTAACTATACAAACAGTACGCTGACTTGTACGTATGTTCGTGAGTGCTAATAAACACCTACAACTCCACGCACGTACAAAGCCACTTCGAGCGGACACAAATTGCTTTTGTTCGAATCAGACGTGCTGTGATAGAATCCGCTAGAATATTGCCTTGCAACATACGACAAGACGTTACTATGAACTCACAATAAAGTCAAATAAGTTCTTCTCAATGTAATGATTACTTTTACTTGCTTTTACATTTCCTAATAGGCAAAGCTTATTAGTTCATTCATGATTCAATAGACTCTCAGCGGATGAACCGTTAGAATTCTTGTTAAGAAATAAACGCTCATTCAATAGGTACTTCACAGACTCCGACAAATATTAAAGACAATTATTTATGACATTTTAACAGGTTTAATATTAATATCGCTTTAGAGTTACGGCAATTAGGTACCTATAATGTTGTCTATAAGTGAGACTATGAGTAATGTTTTATAGATAAATACAGTGATTACCTTCTCTCTGATAAATACAATCAATCACATGTTTTTCTTATTATTAGAGCCAAAGAATATTTAAAGTTTGTGGAAAATTCTCAAATTTACTATAATTTTTATATTTTTCTGAACTTACGACGCAGTCTGGCTGGTTGAAATTGAAAAGGCGTCAAGGTTGAAAATACATTTAGATATTGAGTTGGTAATAAAAAAAAAACATTCGAGTAAAAACTATTTTTATCTGTTATCTGTGAACCGCCATCGCATCTATTAGTTGGGTACGAGGCGATCATAAAACTAAAGAGAACGATTTGGCTTAATAATGTCGTTTGTAGCAGAGTTGACGCGCGTGGGTGCACTTAATAAATAAAGTGGCTATCGAGCCATCGCTCTCTCTATAGTCTATGTAAACTTATGTAGTTGGTACTCACATTATTTAAAAGTAAACATAGGCACATGCAAGTAAATCAAAGAGACAAGTTGTCAAAACAACAACAAGATTAAAACAACTATTTAAGGTATCATAAATAAGCGCTGTGTCAATAAAACTTGCTGTCCTCCACGGTTTCACCAGCATAACAGCTAGTTGCATTTAAAGATAAACTTATTGACAAACAAAAATAAATATTTAGGTAAAAAAAATTATCATACTCTCATTGATTCAAAATGATTCAATGTCATAATAATGTTATCACCTTAGATAAATGATTGGTCTCCGCTGCGCTCGCAGCGGAGACCAATCATTTATCTAAGGTTATCACCAAAGACATTTTGGGTTTCTGGCTTGAGCGAACACACTCCATTGATTCTAGATAAGAGCCTTTACCACAATAAAAAAATATACTACATCTACATCTACCAGAATAGAAACCATTACTACGTACAACTATGTACATTGTACACGAGTAATTAATGTGTGAACCGTTGGGGAGGCGTAGGCGGATCGGAATAGCACGGAAAGACAAAAGCCAAAAGTTACAGTGACTTATGAAAATATGGCGACGTGTGTTACACGATAACGTACATTGATATATTGATATTGTATAATATGGTATATTTTATTATTATTACAGATTGATCTAAATTAATTATTAAGTTTATTCTGCAAAGAGTACTTAATAGGTACTCTTTAATGAATTATTTCTATAAAATTACTTTATTATTATACACATAAAATAGGATGTTTGATATCATGTAAACTAAAAAGTCTTCTTAGACAGACAAAATGTGGGGAAACTGTATATAACTCCTTATTATTCACCTCGGTAACGGGGGTGCGGCTCTCGCGAAGGGGTCATGTATAAAGGGCGTATATTTCATTTCATACAATATGGATTTCGTTCACAGGGCAAAAAATATCATTTATCTGAAAATAGAAAAGATCAAAGAATTCGCTTGCGACCGCGAAATAATGTTGTGAACTTTTAAAATTATTATAATACATTCGATGCATATTTTCTTTTGATATTGAAATATGTTATAGAAATAAAATTACTAAATTACTTAAGTTTTCATATAATTTAAATGTTTAATATGTACTATAGTTATTTTAGGTAAGGAATATATTCCTTATTTGCGACGAACATATGTATAACAACGAAACGAACGAAAACGAACTACTTATATTAACAACGAAATTTGCGAAGAAATTTGCTATAAAACAGAAATATTAAAACAATATTACTGTACATAGGTATGTACTCTGAAAAATTGGGTTAAGATACATGTAAAGACAAATTATATAATAAACATGACAAATTGACGAGTAGTAACTCTTTAGAAATGGAGTTGTAATTGTTCTTGCTAAGATTTTTATTAGAAAATATTCTTCAATCTTACTTGCCTTAAGACATTTTAGAGTTTTGACATGGGTTGAACGAGACTTCAAAACTTTTCGTTAAAATATTTATTCAACTTTTCGTTAAATATTTATTCAACAATTTATATGTATAATATCTTTTACTTAATAAATAATACTTATTAAACTGCAATGCATGTTCCTAAACGAAATCAAAGATAAGAAGTCACAGCTAGAAGTCAAAGTCAAACATAACAATGGTTACCTTTAAGGTAAGTATTATTCCTAAAATTTTTATTCAAAGCACTGAAAAAATAATGATTATATTTAAGAACTTGCAACAAACCGTACCTACTTATTTTGATATAAGATATGTATGCAACGTCATTACTTCGACAAAATGCTTAATATTAATGAGAGAGCGACACTTGTAAGTTGTAGCACAAAAAACCGTTGTGAAGTGCCCAGTTACCTACGTTGCACTTTTATAACTTTGTAACTCCGCCGCCGGCATTTTATGCTTTCATAAAGTTTCTTCAAAGGTGAAACAAAGCGTAAAGAATTTTAACGAACTTTATAAATAGATAAATACTTTGAAACTATTTTGAAACGCGCAATTAATTCGAATAAAAAGTACATTTTTCTGTTATATGATACATCAAATATTTTTCATGGCACAAAAGATGTTTTTGCTCAAAACAGATTTCTCTTTACACAAAGTGGGATAACCGTAGCGAAATTCTTGTTGGTTACATCTATTTGGAGGTGAATTTTGAGAGACAGCGTACGAGAAATAGATGTGTTGTGTTGTTGAGAGCAGTTGTGTGGGGAGCTATGATGGAGGGTTGCATAGAAAGCTGTTCGCTGTTGTCCAAATTGTTTAGGGCGTTAATAATTCGTCACACGCCTCACTTAATCGTTGAATGTTATTTTCATTCGTATATCAATTTTGTATTCCAAAGAGTACTTTTAATATTTATATATGTAGTAACAGGTTAACGTAAAGTTAAGCCATTTAAAGCTCACGTAAATGGTATTGAAAGCTGATTACTACGTTTAAAGGTAAAACGTGTTCGGCTCCAGTGCAGCGTTATAAATTAAAATAAGACATAAAACGATGCTAATCGAACTTGTTGCTTTTGTATATTGAATTGATTATCCCACGCGTTCCGATTGTTTCTTGTGTATAGAATTTATCAAGCTCCTGATCTTATCACCGGCCAATCTCGATTTGTAAATGCGCACCTCGCAAGAGGCGCGTATTATTTATAGGCATGGAAAATTTACCTGAAACAAAATAATATGGCAAATAAATTGCTTTTAAAACTTTTTAATTTTACTGTACCACAATACAAAGTCATAATAATATCTACAACTACTCGTATTGAAGCAAAGTTTCTACATTTTGTCGTAAACAAAATGATGAATTGTGAGAAAGATCTCTAAATCGTTGAGTCTGACAACGTAATGTTTGTCGAACTTATTAGCTAAGTAACTGAGGCTTGTAACCTTATCTTGTGTGTAAATTTATTCAACAATCTCATCGAGGCAGCCGCGGGACCAGGGTGTCGGCGATAACGCGAAATTGACACCTCGCCATCAATCACTTGAGATTGAGTGGGCCGATCGAGTGTGTGCCTGTATGGTGTCGCGTTGCAGTTGTGGTTATCGGATACAAATTGCTGTCGCTCCGGTGATTAACAATGCATGACTCGACAACTCTGGACAAAAAATCTTTCAACCAAAGTTATAACCTAACTGTGGTACAGTCTCTTTTTATTATTTTTTAATGAGTTACACAGACCATATTGATTTATTTTCCATCAGCAATAAATAATAATTCTTGTATTATCTGCATACCAAGCTACGAATAACAATGGGCGAGGATTTCAAAACATGACCGTTGCACAATCAAAATTCAAACGCAAAGGCTCGGTTACTCAATCGGAATAAAATTTCAATCATGCGAAAATACAAAAGTGGATGAACCGTGGACAGGTTTATAAGATTGTGAAGTAAAGGATGTGATGTGACAAACTGTACGCGTTTAAAATTAAGCCCATCTCGATTATAGTTTCTGGTATCTCTTACGCTTCATTGTGTACTTTGTGTTTGATTCGGGTTGTGTGAGCTCGGAGACGGCTTCATCCGGAGGCTATAAGGTCGCTTCTCGGAAAGCCAGATGGCGTTTCAAAGCCCCTTGCGATCTCCAATTCCCTGCCTCGTCGCTTAGCTTAGATTACACTGTAAACAGACATTTGAACTATTGAATTGCTCGCCTGATGTGGGAATATGTCTTTTTGTAAACTATAATAATTTGGTTCTATAGCCCGGCGACAAGTTATTTCAAGATAAGGAAATTAGGTAGTTAAAAAAAGCCTTAGTAGGTAGTAGTTTTTTGTAGAGCTTTTATTAAACCCTTCGAAGAATTTTTGGCTGTATACGACGTCATCGCATCTTTTATGCATAATAGGTATACTTGTTTTATAATGACTAAGTTTGCGTGCGGATGACTAATTAATTTGTCTTCAAAAGGAAACTTTGTGTTTCTCGTCTCAAAGTTTCAAAGTTAAAGTTGACAAAATATCCGCGTCGGGGAAACGACTTTTGAGTAATGCTTCAGTTTTTCTTATTCAGTAAGTCTTCCTATAACTCAAACAACAAAGAGCCGACCGCAGAGATCCTAACAAAAGAATATGAGAAATATCTGCGCCCCTACAATCTGAATGGCATCGCTATTTCAAATATATTGGAAAATATTTCTTGCTTCTCGAGTATCGAGCATATCTGAATAGTAGAAATCTTTTCTCGCGTTATATCGGGGGAAGGGAAAATATAAAGATATGTTGATGCAAGCAATACCGACACTATTTTGTCGCGAAAACGATTTTATGCGGATAGGTATCTATGTCACTTTAGCCTATTTATGTAAATTTATATATGAGTTTGCAAAGAGATCATAATAGTCACTAGTCTGATTGTTTTTTCTTTCTCTGTGGGAAATATGCTTCTTTGAATCGAAAAAAAGAAAGTACAAACGAATTTGACTTCAAAAACTTTTTCTAATTTTCTAAAAATGTAAGTATTATATTAAGATAAGATATATTTTTACCTCATTTCCAGATTCCTAGAATTTCGAATTAAATTATCCTCATAATGTTGTATAAGTAAAGTACCTAAGGAAATTTTACAGTTCTTCTGAATTCTGATAATTTTGGGGCAATTTGTTCATTTGTTCCCTGCTAGCACGGTAACCGCTCATAAAACGTTCTTTAATTATGCGTTTTGTTTAAAAATACACAAATAAACTTTACGAGTCGAACGTAAGCATACATTTTTTATTATCTCGTATGTTTTCTTGGACGTTTACATACACAAAAACTGTTTAAGTACAGACGTACATTTACGTATTATATATCTACCTACCAGACTGTTTATCTTGCAGCAAGCACGTAATTATAATAATATTATGTTAAACTATAAACTAGCTGTTCCCGCAGTAATTTTGGAGTTCCCGCGGGAATTCCGTGTTACAATAAAGCCTGTGTTACTCAGGGATAATGTAGCATTCTAATGGTGAATGAATTATTGAAATCGGTTCAGTAGTTTTTGAGTTAAACCGTAACAAACAAATAATCAAATCTTTTCCTTATAAATTAGTTTAGATAATTGTCGATTACAATGACTGGCACTAACTAAGACATTAATATCATAATTAAAGTAGTATGTATATTTAATAGATACCTAAAATGACACAAAGATAATAATATCTTCTTCAATCAAGGCAGCATTACAAATAACATTTTGTTACACCCTCATGAATAAAACGCTTTGCCGTAATATTTCGGGAGCCATGTTTCTGTGTTCCTTTCTTCCCCTGTCTCCCCTTGTCCCACCGCCCTTGTCGCTCGCGCTATCTCAGTCGCTCTAATAGCACTTCGCATAAGGGTGCAAGTGACACAGGTACAATTTGTATTAACCGATGATGTAAGTAGGTACTGGGTATTAATAACATACCTATTTTATTTTTGAGGTTCACAGTTCACACTAACACGGTTTCTCTGCGATAGCAAGCAAAAGCGATTAAGATTTAATATACCTACATAATTACAAAAACCGGTTTCTTTTTACTGAATAAAAGGTTTCATTTTTGTTGAATAAAATTGTTTGATAATTTTAATCGTCTTTTATTTTTATAGCTTTTATCTTTATAGCTTTTTTTAACACCACTTGAATCGATGTCTGATTTGATAAGTTCGTAATTTTTTTGACATAGCGCGGGGAGCGTTACCTCGAATGCGGCGTCGCACCGGGCGCTCAGTATTCGAGCAGCGAGCGGGCACTAGCGACGCGCGTTGTTTCGCTTGCACACTCCACGTTCCATTTTGTGTTGGTACTTGTTCTCAACGACATATTATATACACCCATCAGAGTGGATATTACAGTGTTTAAAGTGTGTACATTACATGTCAGAAGTGTTTTAAAGTACAATTTGTTTCTTCGTAGGTGTCGGTGCGGTGACTAGCAAAGGATTGCCACTGGATGTCAGTGTGTTGTGATAGTGCCTTGAGTTCGTGCATGTACCCGGCAGTGTAGTGTAACTATAGTGATACTGTATAGTGAACGGATTGCGTGTTTGGATTGCCCCAGCAAGATCATCATTAGAACAAATTGGGAACGGTAAGAAACTTATTATGTCACTATATCTATACCTACCTACTATCTTTAATCAATTATGTTAATACTTGTATTAACAAGCACTTTTATAGCATTATTAAAAGCAGGGGCGGATCCAGGGGGGGGGCACTGGGGGCAATTGCCCCCCCTGAAGACCTAAATAGGTACCTACTTTAATTAGACCTTAGAAAAATCTTCGCAAGGTTGTGGCTTTTCACCAAAGTTTCATCGTAATTTGAATAGAAATATACGAATGAACCTGAATGAACGAACAAATATTCATTTTTAAAACTCTATAAATTATTAGTTCGTAACGAACCCCTATGGAAGTTCGTATCTATTATTGTAAAACAAACACAAAATCTGTCAATTCTTTCTCGTTAAAACAAATTTTCTGGTTTGAAACTACGTGCCGTATGGTATATTTCTCATTTAAAAGGAGAAGTTTCTGCGTTTGGCTGTATATATGTTTTTACAATTATCCTTATATATGTAGTTTCTCTATCCCTTTTCTTTAACTTCATCCAACATCCTTGAGACTTGGAAGTAAGCTATTGTGATTTCACTTCCCAAAACTAGTTGGTACCTAACTCTTCTACTTTTTTCCACGTTCAAAGCAAATCTATCCATATTATTTATTTATATTATGTTATATGTAACTGACGAACTAAATGGAATTAATAGAATTTCGATTTTTATTCCCCGTCATATTGTACCTCTGTGCTCAAAAAATAGTCGGCGACTTTTATCACGTGCGGTGCGCGATGAATTCGGATTTGGAAAAAATTTTGGGCAAATTTCCAAAATTTATCAAATTTTTCTTCTGTTGACTGTAAATTTTAAAATCTTCTATGGTCAAAAACATCTTTTTGTTTCAATAGTACCTATTTTTCCGTATCTCGTCATATGGACGAAAATTATTCACTTCTCTGAGTTTTCTGCGTTATTTCCCAAATTTTCTCCTCATTTTACTAATCCAAGGAGTAACCTTCTCCTTTTTGTTTACGCCGATGTGTGCTGTATGAATCTGACAGAAGAGTAATTGAAATTGAAAATTGAAATTGAAAAAACTTTATTTGACACAACACAAAGATTTACAGCATACGTAAACAACAACTAGACATAGTAACGCGATAAGTTGGAGCGGCTGCAAAATGTGTGTGCTTTACATATTCGCCAGGCGCACTACACATATTCTTTGTACCATCTTTAAAGTGCTGAGGGATCCCAAATCACCGACTTACTTCAAAGAAAGTTTCAGATTGCTTTATGTCGGTCGTGAAGCTACGTCAGGTAGTTAGGTAGTTCTTTGTTCTTCTGGTCACGAAACACGTTTTTATCACATCACATGTGCACCTCTGATGGTATTTTTCCTCAGTTTAGTAAAAAAATCGCTATTAACCATAACACTTCCCATTATTTTCCTATCACTTTATAGATACAAACCTACAAAATTTTAATTTAAAGTTGTTAATTCAGGTCAGATTCGCTGGAACGTAAATTTTTCATTTTTTACTTTTATCTGTTGTAGCTTCCATGTAGATTATTTTATGCATGAAAGTACAAGTTGAAAATAATGAAATACTAAGAAAACTTTGATTTTACAGAGAATCGTACTCAAAAACTGCTATACCTACCTAAGCTCTATCGTTTTCGACACCACATTTTTTTTAAATATGAAAAACATAAAACTAAAAAGCTAAAAATAACAAAATACCGACTTAATCCATCAGACAAAAACACATGTAATACTATTGTTGGTTTGTGCGACCACTTTTTGATTTAAATTCGGTGCCAAGCCCGCTTACGTCTACCCACTTGGGTTGTTCAGCTCACAACGAACTCGTGGCGGGACTGGACTTAGCCCATGTACCTACGCCATATTTGGCTTGTCACCGACTTCAAATAATAATAGTAGTCAATTGGTAGAATAAACCAATAATAACTACTAGTACTGGTATAATAACTACTGGTAATAACTACCAAAAATAAACTTACGTGTATTTTGTCTGTTGGATAAAATCGATATTTTGCTATTTTTAGCTTTTTAGTTTTGTGTTGTTGGAAGTCAGTTTTAATTTTTTTGTTAAAATTTTGTTTATTTCTTGCTTTCAAGTGAGTCCGTTTGTAATTTATCTAAGTTACAATAGCCTAATGTCAATTGCTCATCGCCTTTTACAAAATACTGCTTTTACCGACGGGACGACAGGGACGTTGATTGTTGAGGAGTTCTCCTGGTACGTCATCATCAGTTCCACTTTACCATATACATTGTGACGAGCATAAATTATTTAGGAACCATATTAAAGTTAACGAATCGGAACTCGTGAAATACCTTTTATTGAGTAGTTCCGATGACCATCTGTGGTCTTCATCATCAGTTTCACTTCTTCAAATTTTGCTTTCCAAAAGCAAATAAACGATTTACTATAAAAAATACAAAAATCGCTATAGGTGTGTCTGTAATTTTTGAAGAGTTCTCTTGATTTCTCCATGATTCCATCATCAGGTTCTCGATTTGGTGACAATGGGACCAACTTGGGAGTATACCCTTTCAAACAACAAAATCAGTTTTCTAAATCGGTCCAATCGAAACCCGTGAAATACGTATTATTGTTGAGTAGTTCCGATGAACACTTGTGGTCTTCATGATCAGTTCCACTTCTTCAAATTTTGCTTTCCGAAAGCAAATGAACGATTTACTATAAAAAATACCCAAATCGCCTATTATTTTTGAAGAGTTCCCACGATTTTCCCAAGATCTTTTGAGGATAATAAAGATTCTTAAACCATAAGATCCCATCATCAGATCCCACTTGGTGGCAATAGGACCTAATTGGGAGTATACGCTTTCAAACAAAAAATGAA
Organism: Zygaena filipendulae; assembly: GCA_907165275.2. Lineage (NCBI taxonomy): Eukaryota > Metazoa > Arthropoda > Insecta > Lepidoptera > Zygaenidae > Zygaena > Zygaena filipendulae. The sequence continues at coordinate 3,548,494 of OU015666.1, forward strand.
TTTTCGAAATCGTTCCAACCCTAGCTTCGAGTAATATAAAAAAAAAACATACAGCCGAATGCGTAACCTCCTCCTTTTTGGAAGTCGGTTAAAAAATCGAGAAACATACACACAGATAATATAATACATACATAAGCTCAATTCAGATGCTCTCAATATGAAGCACTTAAATTTTATTAATGGACTTTTTTGTCTATCCTGTTAATTCAAAAAATTTCATGGTGCAACCAAATTGCCCTCCCCTCAACCAAATCCTGGATCCGCCCCTGATTAAAAGTCACGAAGTCGAGCCAGTTGTTTCGGGGAAAAGTGGTAACGGACAATGATAATGCAAATGCACACATGACACCCCTTACTATAGTTACCGATGTCACCGGAAAATTGTAATAACCGTTACATTGTAAACGGTTGGCATTGCCAAGGTAGGTATACGTATTTGCGTGCGCCCCAATACGCAAACTGCGGATCTAGGGTTTGGTGGAGGGGGGCAATTTTGCTTTTACCGTAAAATATTTTGAATACACAGGGTAAAAAAAAAATGAGGTCTGATTAAAGTAGGTACCTACTTCATTCGTCAGCGAGGGCAAGTGCACCTATTGCCCCTATAGATCCGTGCCTGTACGCAAGGGTAAGTTTGGTCAGGGGCCGTATTTTTTAATCGTTCGAATTACCTACCTACTTTCGCACACGGAATCGCGAATTCATATGCGAATGCTCATTACTCATTCATACATTTTTTAAGCATTCACATGCAAATCTTGCAATTCCGTGTGCGAAAGGTAATTCGAGTAATTCTAAAATACAACCCCACATGTGACTACAACAGAGTCATCCACCACAGCGCATATTCTGTACTCAGCCTTTTTCAATCTGAGTTTTTAATACAATTTTTACAATTTTACAGTGATACGGTCTACGTACCATCGCCCGTTGTATGCACATGAAAGCTTCCTGATTGATTTTTTACTATTACCTTACAACAAAAGTATCCATAAACTAGAATCCTAAACCTGAGGAATATCCTTTATAGTATAATCAATGAGAATTAAGCTAGCTGTTCCTGTCCGTTTCCCCGCATTTTAATATTTTAAACGTTAAATTTTCAAAAACCTTAAAATACGAGTTTCTTTATTCGAAAACAAAAGCTTAAACACCGATTTCCGTGACCCTAATATCAAACTATATTAAAAAAAAAAGGAATAAATAATAGTTAAGCTTTGTGAAGCATTTCTCCGCTGTCTAGGAACTGGAAATTTTTCTATTAGTAATTAAGCAAAAAAGGTACTGAAGGTAAGCAAGCACAGTCAAAGATTTCTTGTTGTTGAAAAAGTGTGAAACTTTATTTAAACAACACCTTGCACATTTTATTAGGCGCATGTTAATTTGACTGACCAATCGGGAATTCAAGAACTCGAAATCTTTTAATGGGAGAATAGGTAATGAAGTTTCCGTTATGCGATGTCAGAGGTTGCCTCCATCGCGATTGGGGACAATTATATCGAATATGGATGTGTAAAGTAATACATGGGGTCTTGGTAACATTTCGTTATAAAATTCGTCGATTAAATCGTTTAGAAAGAAATAATGAAGAATAGGTAATATGATCTAAATACGCATGTTTTCTTTTGCCGGTGACCCCCAAGTAAAGTTTTGCGAACCTCCTAAGGGCGTAAGCACACCACGTTTTTATCCTACAAAAGTCTACAGGCTGCGTCTCGTCTGACTCGCGTTCGTATCGCGTATGTATCGCTCAAACGCGCGTCGACGGCGCGTTTAAAAAACGTGGTGTGCATAGGCCCTGAGGGTTAGGCTGACCCATAGTTTTTCAAACTATGTAGAGTAGGTTGGAACGCTGTCAGTGCTGGTAGCTCTTTCCCTTACACTATTATTACAATTGAAACATCTATGATTGAAAACTAACGTTAAATGCTTTACATATTATGTAAGTACCTTAAAATAATACATAATTTACTGGCGGGAGGAATTAAACTACTTTGCGATAGTGGCAGTAGGCACTGCCAATTCCTTTTTATTTTTTTAATGCGGAACCTTCAAAATATTAGGATATTTATTGAGCACTTAAAAAAAATTAATAAAAGAATCTTTCAATAACAAAATAACCAGGGTCATTTATAGTACAGCCTTCGCGTACCAATTGGGTACAGCCTGTCATGATTTCGTCAGATAACCTTTTTTGTTGTGGTAACTGTACTCTCTACCTTCTCAACTTCTCAGACATGCTAAAAGGACCCGTCTAGGATTATGTAGGTATTGTTAAAATCCAAGGGTCCGGTAGGTACTTTGTACACGTGAGTATGAGGTATTGTGCCCTTAAATTAATTACCTATCTATGCGTAATGTTATTTTGCGTAGAAAATTTAATGCTGAAAGTTCTATGTAGTTAAGTAAATCGTAAAAAACTTAAAAAAGACGACTTTTAAAACTTTGTTCTAACTTCAAAACCACTCCTTTTGCTTGAGACCTTTTCGTTTATCGGTGTATTAATATAAAGGTAAATTGAAATGTTTTGGTAATTATATAAGTAATTAAGTATAGTTATCTACCTATTTTTAGCTTTGCCTTATCACGATAGGTAGATATTTGATGTATTTACTCGAGTATTAAAAACTATAATGTCCATAACCAATTCATGTCGGTTCGATATTATTGCGATAGATAAAACAAAATAAACCGAATGGGCATAATGACAAGGTCTATAAATCAAAATTCTATTCAGTCCGTCAGTTAGATAGTAAAAAAATAATAGACGCGTATCTTTTGCCTCTTCAAATTATTAAAAAAATACATAAAACGCATTAAAATTTAGGAGTGGGAGGTCGCGACGTCATAACTAAGTATAAAGTGTACCTAGGTGTGACGTCACACGGAATTTCAACTAAATGTATCGTCGTTATTTTTTGATTACGTTAAAAAAGAAAAATACGTGTCCAATATTTTTTAATACTCTATAAGACGGACTAAAAATTAAAATTTTGTCGTCATGCCCATTCATATTAATAACAGGGACAGTTTATCTTGATCTGCAATAGTTTACCTTTTTTTTCATTCGAATGTAGGTCAAAACTAAAAGCAATTGATTGTAATTAATTTTATTGTACACAATATTATCCATACCTTGGGTTGTTAGGTGGCTTGTCCGATTTTTGTTGGACTTTTTGTCTGGCTGGCGTAAAGGGCTGAATGGCGATATACAGTGGTCAAAGAATAAAAATAGAATCCATTGCAATCATTATGTGTCACACAAAAAATATTGGACTGATTTGTATATTAGAATTTACATAACTATAAGTAGGTACTTAGAATATTTATCAAAGAAACAATGAAGAAATTCCGAAATCCACACGGATGAAACCGCAGGCCTCGAGCTGTAGCACAAAAATACATACATTACTTTTGACATTGTGCCCGCAATGTGGAACTATTAATATACCTACCAAATTGTAGTTTAAACAGCTAGCTTTTAAAACATCATAATTATATCCCAGGCTTATGTGATTATGATTACATGAACGTCTCTATAGTCTCGTTTCGCTATATGAAGTTGGTACCATGCGCGTTGGAAAAGGGGGGGGGGGGGGGGGGGGGATGTGTGTCATGACCCCCCAAAGACGGCCCGAATAAGCACTCTGAACAAAGAAACTATGGAAAGAAAAGTGGTAAAACAGAACAAATTAAGGGCTGGGCACGCGACTGGTCAGTGCAGACTGCAGACTACAGTAAACCTCTAAATAATGTCAAAACATTAAAGTAATTATCTGACTGATAAACCGAGCTAAATTATTAACGTGCTTTGATTCGATGGCCTAATAATGGCTATGGCAATCCGTTGGAGCAATACGGACTCAGTTGATACGTAAATCCGGTCATTTGGAACCCGATCGGCCACGAAAATTGTTGAAAACTAGTCACCATCTCAGCTATACCTTATTCAGTTTTATTTAAAACAAGCTGTGCCCCGCGGTTTCACCCGCACGAAAGTTTTTTATACAACAACTTTTTTCCCGACATCCGATTTCAATGAAACAATGTACAGAATCGCGAATTCTACTCTTTTATTATAGTATAGATGGAGAACGATTGACATAATATTATATTGTATCGATTGAATGCTCTATCGGCCTCGATCGGCATGTCCAATCGTCGCACGATCGCCTTTTGTCGATCAAAATAATATATTGATCGAGCAGGTGAAGAAGCACCTTTAAACTTGTTCATTCCATGTAGGAATGGACATCTATGTATATACTTAGTTAATCCTTTTCAAACTATTGCATCATAAAGTTTGAACTGTAACTTGATTTATAAAAAAAATGTTGACTCGCCATCACAATTGCGCAAAACAACTTAAATATCATTTTGCGTCATGTTTATTGTAATAAATAGATGTTTTTAACCACACATATAACCGCAAGTTATTATGTTAGGAGATCTTTATATTGCATTCGCGTGGAAAACTTTGGCAAATAACAGTATGAAATCTTAGTGGACGAGGTTGACGTAACATGTCAAAGAGATTGTGATAGTATCTCAATTCTCATTAGTTTCCAAAAAATCTATTAATTAGGTACAGTTTATCAATTTCAATCCTTAAGGTCGAAATGATCACTTTCATACGAACAATAGGTACATATACGTATACGTAAATAAAAGATTTTTAGGTATCGTAGTGTGTCTAATGAAATTTATTGATGAATTCTTTATTTTGCAAAATTTATTGTGTCGTAATTGACAATTATGTCTTATCTGGGGGCATTACCGTGCCAAGACGAGCCAAGCCAAGCGGGAGCACTACTTATCTTTTCTCAAAGCGCTTCGTTTTTTTTGAACCCTTATAACTTGGGTTTGGATTATACCAGATAAACGAAATTCTCGGGATATTTTGTCAATAGCGAACTTATCAAACGTATAAAGTTTTGATTGCATAGCTCTTATACTTTAAATTTTATTGATATATAAAAAACCCTGATTTCGTCACCGACTCACTGATGATCATCAATTTGGCATGTTAGCAAGTTTAGTATATAAACAACCAAAAAAATATAAAACTTGTAACTTTAATCCCCCAACCCCTTAAACTAGGGGATGGAAGTTTGTATGAGAATTCCGCAAAAAACATATTATTCATGTAAAATAATGCCAAGACGAGTCCATATGACGGGCACTGTCAAAAAGTTATCAGATCTCATGTAGAGTCAAGCTTATCTACACACCCTAACTCTACAAACTTCTCAAACTCTACACCCCGATTAGAATATGTGGCTTGGCCGTTTCGTTACTGCAAGAACCTTTGTATAACAGAAAAGTAATTAACAGTGGATACATTTTTCACCTTACGCCCATGTGAATGGAGCGAAATGGGCAAGCCACATATTCTGTAGAGTTGGGGTGTGTAGAGTAATAAGCTTGGCTGATTGGCTCTACATGAGATCTGATAACTTTTTGACAGTGCCCGTCATATGGACTCGTCTTGGCATCATTTTACATGAATATGTTTTTGGTGGGATTATCTTTTCATTAGACTATCGAGTATCCACCGAACCTACCCGTTTATTGATATTATTATGTCTAACATGGCAGTTAATTATGATAGTTAAACTTAGTACCTAACAGTTGGATTTAATATTATGTTAATTATTTAGTTGATAATGGGGAAGTAATTATGAGGAAGGAAGGATAAACGAATATATTTAATATAGAAATACTGCAAATATTTTTTTTATGATAAATTAATTAAAAAAGGTCATTCTGGTAGGTAGGTAGGTACTCTTTTAAATAATAACTACATAGTTATATCAATAATTTCAAACGTTAACACGTGGAATATCGTGTAGTGGTATTAAAAAATGGTAAAACACTAATTAAGCTTAATGTACAGTCAGCTGCAGAAATATGTACACTTATAACAGTCATCGAATCTTATTGCAATAGTAATAGAGTTCAAATACTCAGTCATTGAATCTTATTGCAATAGTAATAGAGTTCAAATACTGACCAAAATATAGGTATACATTGGTGCTGGAGACTGTACCTATCATAAAATAAATCTATATTATGCCACATTGAGTGGCGTGTGCTACCTTGCCATGGAGGATTACCTTGCCAATGAAACATTGTATTTTTTTTTTTTTAAAACAACGTCCAATAATGATTTGTGGGGCTTTGTGTGCCTGACGTATCGTGATCCTCGCGTCAATTAAATAATCCAGTAAATGACTGTACTATATTTAATTGACGACTGTATATTTATACAGTATTGTTTGGTTCCTCAAAGGTCACAACAATGTATTAGGTATTCATTTTAATAAACTGTAAATATCTATTATTTATTACGTATATTATTCTTACTATTATTTTATATTCACCTTTATTATTTCATAATATGTGTAGATACTCTATATTTATTATGTATATATACATATAATTAATAAGGTATTAACCTGTACCCACCCCGAAATCTTCTGGTATTAATACACATTCTGCAGGTACTATCCCGTCAAAGTTGCCTTGAAAAAATTGCTTTTAGCAATAAGGCAGCCTTTTTGCCATAATGAAATTAATTTATATAAATACCTAACTATTGTAAAAAGATCCTTGGTGCAATAACGCTCCACTCCCGTTTCGATAGGTTTCTCTGCATCGTTCACGAACATCGTTTGCTAGCTTCTCCCGCGCGGTTTCATCCGTTTTGATTTTGGGACTCCTCGAGAAGTCTAAAATGTAGCTAGTATCTAGAGCAGCTTCCTATCAGTGAAAAACTTTTTAGAATCGGTTCTTATATCTTAACAAACTTACAAACTTATAACCTCTTTAAAATCCTACTAAGTAATAGTATAAATGCGAAAGTTTGTAAGTATGTATGGATGGATAGTATAGCTTATACATCAGATTAACACATAGGGTACTTTTATCCCGGAATTGCCGCGGGAACTCCGATTTCACCGCGGGTGAAACCGCGCGGGGCACAGCTAGTCTAATATATATAAAAATCAGTCACAGACCACAGTGTTTGTAATCGAGCTCCTCTGAAACGCCTTGGCCCTTGACCGATTTTTATGAAATTTTTTGTGTATTTGGTAGGTCTGAGAATAGGTCGTAGGCTATTTTTTTATACTCCTAGGTGATAAGGGTGGCTACCCAGAGTTTTTGTTTTTATTTTTAGGACAAAATTTTACTTTGGATCGAAACTCACGCCGGTAAAACCGCGGGGCACAGCTAGTATTAGTATAGACAGATACTTGCATAGTATTATACTAGCTGTGCCCCGTGGTTTCACCCGCGCGAAAGGTTTTTATACAACTTTTTTTCCCGACATCCGATTTCAATGAAACGAAGCCTATATATAGCTCGAGGCTAAGCTTAATCTACCTGTGAAAACCGCATGACAATCCGTTCAGTAGATTTGGAGATTATTACAAACAGACAGACAGACAGACAGACAGAAAAGAATTTTAAAAACTTTTTTTTTGGGCTTGGCTACTCTTCTTTTATCACCCCTCTCAATTTTAGGTAAAAATATTCAATGTACAGAATCGCGAATTCTACTCTTTTATTATAGTATAGATAGATAGATTATCTGTGCTTGCATATTCGCAAAGTCGATCGGCCGTCGCGCCGGCGCGGCGGTATATGTGGGGGCACTATGTGTGGCCTAATCGAATCGAATCGGGGCTACCATGAGGCTACCCCTTAGCCAAAATCGTAAAATTCAAAGACCAATTTTTCGTGACCACGTGACATGACACGTTCCTATAAGCTGTAATTTTTAGCAATAACGATTTTATAGGTCGTCAACTTGGCTAAGAGGGCAGGAGCACGCTTTCCACTTTAGTAGAGTGACGATCTGTGTACCTATCCACTGCTGATCGGGGATGCGATATTCAGTTAATTGGAATACCTACTCATTAAAAAAATCCGGCTTACTATAATTATCTGGTTTGATAATGGAGGTTTAATGTTCTTTGTATCTTATCATTCTTATCACGTATGTCTATGATATTCTTTAATTCACGATGATTTACTCTTGTTCGCTTCCAATCGCGAAAGTAGGTAGGCACCTAATGTATATCGGAACGATACTATCGTATCGCAATTTAAATCTGACCGATTTATTTTTCTTAAATTAGTTTTACAACACACCGATGTAAAAATAAACTTTAAAAAATATAACTCATATTCATAATACACGGATAAAGAGAGCTCATGAATGATCACATATTATATTGGCACTAGATCTCATGTACAAGTATATGTAGTATTATTATGTACATAATGATAATATCTGGGCGGCTTGAGATATACTTGAGTTAACATGCCATTTAGGAATTAGGACACGCTAAATTAATAGTAGGTAATAAAAGTTTTAATGGGATTATTCAGACTATTTTTTAAATCGACGTGAAACAATTAATTTTTTTAATTAGTGATTTTTAAAATGCGTAAAGAAAAGATAGACAAAGTTTATTATTTATTATACTTAAAATAATATTATGTACCTACGTATTATATACAATGTAATATATTTATAAATTCGTATACACAGAGATTACAGTCAGTGGTTACAGTCGGTCGAGTGTACATAAAACATTTTATTGCAACCCGCTAGGTGCGTACGTATATTTAAATTTTTACGGCCCGACTGTAAAATATACTTCGCTAGGTGCTTTTTTTTTTTACTAACGTAAGATAATTAAAATGACTTTTCTTGTTATTTATTACTAGCTGTTTCCTGCGATTCTGCCAACATGGAATTTGTATGTCCCAGGATAAGAATAAATAAAGACATCCTTCTACATAGTTGCAACTTTACAAAGAGTGAGCTTAGCTACAGCCACAGCCGCACAGGTTATCAAAAAAATGCTGAATAATGTATTGTATGTGCGGTGCAAAATCATGCAAACTAAATAGTTTATCCTGTATAAATAAAATATATCGTTGTTAGTATTAGTGATTTTCGCTCGCTATTTATAATTATTTTATGTTCTAGTTCGTTAGTCAAATAAACGATATTTCATGGAATCAGGGAACAAATTATTTAAATGCTATTATAAAATATAATTATGAACAAGTCTAAGCTGGTTATTACAATAATCTCTACTTATAATATGTACAAGTATGTCAAGTAGTGGTAAAATTAGGCGGCCTTATGACCTCCGGTCTGCTCTTGAGTAATGATTAGGTATAATAAACGAAGATAAATAAAATTGTTGGTGAGATATAATATGTAATTGTTTTGAGATAATAGTAAGAGAGAAGCATTATTATACGTACGTCTTACTTATATAATAAAATAAAATACAGATTTAATCCAAAAAATACAAATACACGTAGGATTATTATTGGTTTGTGCTACCTGGTGCTACCAGTGCTGCCGCTGATCGGTTTCAATTCGGTGCCAAGCCCGTTTGTGTCTGCCCTGTTAGGTTGTTCTGCTCACGACGAGCTCGTGGCGGGAGTGGACTTAGTTCATCTGGTACTCCCTATTTGGCTTGTCACCGACTTCAAATCGGTCAGTGGTAGCACAAACCAATAATACCTAATATTACGTGTATTTGTTTCTTTTGGATTAAGTAAATCGGTATATTGTTATTTTTAGCTTTTTAGTATACCTACCTAGTGTATTTTTGTTTTTGGAAATCGGTTTCAATTTTTTTTTGTTGAAAATTTGTTTATTTCTCGCAGTTTTATGTGAGTCGGTTTGTAATTTATCTAAGTTACAATGGCCTTATTTCAACTGCTCATCACCTTTTAAAAAATATTGCTTTTCCCCCGATGCAGGGACGTTAACTGTTGAGGGGTTCTTCTGACATCACCATCCGTTCCACTTTGCCATAATATGCTTTGTGACGAGTATAAATTAATTATTTAGAAACCATATTAACGTAATGGAATCGGAACCCGTGAAATACGTATTATTAAGTAGTCCCGATGACCATCAGTGGTCTTTATCATTAGTTCAACTTCTTCAAATTTTGCTTCCCGAAAACACATAAAAAACACATAAAGCCGAACATTGAACCTCCCCCTTTCATCATCAGATCAACTTCTTCAAATTTTGCTTCCCGAAAGCACATAAAAACACATACAGCCGAACATGGCACCTCCTCCTTTTTGGAAGACGGTAAAAATACACAATATTCGAATAACAATATAAATCTATACTATTATTATAAAAAGGTAAAGTCTGTGAATTGTGAGTTTGTGACGATGTAATCTCTAGATCTACTGAACCGATTTTGAAAATTCTTTCACCTATAGAAAGCTACAGTAGCCCTGAGTGACATAGAGTACTTTTTATCCCAACAGAAACTCCGAAATTACCGCGGGTGACACCGCGGGGGGCGGCTAGTATATCAATAAAAATGAAACAGTGGCATTTCGTGAAATGACCGGTCACATCATGAATTGGCCTATGCTTACCTAGGTGTGACCATAACATCACAATTATTACAAACCTGTAGAAAAAAACAGAATATCATACTAGTCTATAGCTAGGTAACACGTCAGGAACCAATGAATCATAGCAGATAGTACACATTTTAAGAATTCTATTTATATATTAACATACTTGCTACTGAAATTGTTCAACAAAAGCAACAAAGATAACACTATCTATTTTAGTTCCTTGGCGTGGTCAAGTTTATCTCGTGTCTTGTTCGCTCTTTGCTTCAACGATTTGTTTAAGTATCTAGAGCAGTACAACTTGTTATCATATTTTTTATATAGTAATATTTTATATCCTGTTGCCTTTAAAAGAATATTTTGTTTCTTCGTCTATATATTTTTTTAGGCAGTACAAGTGTTGGTATTATGTATAATAAAAACCGGGTAAGAGCGAATCCGACTCGTGCACGAAGGGTTCCGTACCATTATCTATAAAAACTGCAAGAAAAACACGTTTGTTGTATGGGAGCCAACTTAAATATGTATGTATTTTATTCTGTTTTTTAGTATTCGTTGATATAGCGGCAACAGAAATACATAATCCGTGAAAATTTCAACTGTCTTAGTATCACGGTTCATGAGATATAGTCTGGTGACAGACGGACAGACAAACGGACGTACGGACGGACAGCGAAGTCTTATTAATAGGGTCCCTTTAGTTACGGAACCATAAAAATAATGATCACTTTGTTAATATTTAACATTTCAACAATCTCTTTTTGAAACTAAATTCTTTTATACTGCATGCATATTTGATATACTTTCACATCCCAAGTCCCAACAGAGCAATGTATAGGCGTATTTTTTTTTAAATACTTCTAGGACCGTAGTGCAATAGAATACTCGCACTTATTCAGGTACCTACATAGAAACTGGTTCAGGGGTTCTCAGCGATTTCTTTTACTGCGACTTCTTTTTGAGGTTGTTTTTTTATGTCAAGTTCTTTTCATAGAAGCTAACTATGTGTGTAAACCTCTAGATTATCTCACCAGAGGGTCAATTAGAAGAACGAACTAGAGAGATGTGAAGGGTGGATATTATATGGGTGCTGTCATAATAACTGTAATTATATTGACGTCATTTATAGGAGTCACATTATGGGCCAAATTTAAATAAATGGTTTGACTTTTACTTTGAACTGAGCTAGTTCATATATTTATACGAGTAGGTATAATTAATCGTTTACTATCATGATTATGACTTATGAGTAAACCAATCCCAAAGAGAAGTTAGTTATGCGCAAATTATGATGATAACGTCCCAAAGGACTATGTCAAAACATAGTGAAATTCGATACAAGAATACAAAAATCACTACATAATGTATTATTAACAAGATTATGAAAAAAAGTCCTCTGCCGCGCCTGTCTGTCTATCTGTCTGTTCGCGATAAACTCAAAAACTACTGAACGGGTTTTGAATGCGGTTTTCACCAATAGATAGAATGATTCATTATAGTTATATAACTTGTCAAGATTTTGTGTAAATTGGTTGAAATTAAGTGAGAAAAAGTGCACTAAATTTTGAATACTACACGTTGTCAGGGGTACAGAGAAGGACATAGGATGGACATAGGGTACCTACTTTTTACCCTGGAATTCCTGCAGGATCTCCGAAATTAACACGAGTGAAACCGTGGGGAACAGTTAGTAATGTATAATTAGAGCAATTAGAGCGAAACTTCGGCTGACAAATAGTCTTGAGTCGTGATGTTTTATAATAACGTCATTATAAAATGTTTAACATAATTTAAACACAACGGTGCGCAACACAAAAAAATTATAGACACTGTGAATTCGTTCGTCGACAGTGATGAAATATAACGGGTATATATATGTATATCTGTAGTTTAAGCTTTTACGCTTTTGAAGAATTTTTAAAAAGATTTTGAAGATTTTTTACAAAACTCTACCTAAGATTTCCTTCGGAGGAATGATTCAAATAAACGTCACCATTTGAGCGCACAGTCGACGGACGGCTCTGTTCTATAGGTCTGTGGTGCAAAGGCAATTATCCCAGCTCATTACTGTGTCGCGGTCGGTATAAAGTGCCGCAATTCACAATGCGGCGCGGCGCGGCGCGGCATCAAAATCTCCGTAGCGCATAGTTAGCTGTTACATTACATCATTACCGCCAACGACGTGTAATATCACGTCGGCCATTATCTCTGGCAACATCAAGATGACAGATTAACTTGTAACTGTGTATTTTGTTTATTTATAAAGCGCACCTTGTCGACACAGTGGCCGTGTTTGTTTTTGCACTCGAACGAAACACGGGCTCTGTCAAATGAAATACAAACGCTACACACGACTTTGAATTGAACGTGATTATTGTGAAAGATTTTTTGTAAGTTTTTTTATGCCTTTGAGGTGTTTGAACTTGTAAAGTGTGAGATTGGTCGATAAAAATCCAATTTGCTGCCATGATCGAACTCAAGCTTAGGCGAAAAGATCTGCATTAAATAATTATAAATTCTTTAAAACCGTATAAAATCGTAAATAATAAACTAATATTCTCAGTAGTCTGGAAGCTAGGTAATAACAGCTATTTCCGCAAACTTCTGCAATTTTTCTTTATTGAAGTGGAGTCCATAGTGGGTTCGATGCTCGGGCAAAGAGCCAAGTGGCACGCCAGAGCCGTATGGCCAGTCGGTAAATCACAAGCACGTACCAGGGCCCCAGAGCGCCGAAGAGATTCCTATCAGCTGGAATATTGACAAACATACGACTTGGAAACAATGGATTCCAAAGCGAATTATTACTCTCGAATGCTCTCGATTAACATGTTTTTATGAAAATAAAATGCGCATATCAGCATTGTAGCAAAGTATCTTAATAATCCCAAAGTTGTTATCTAAAAGCTATGTTACAACGTCACTTTTTAACGACGAATCAAAATAATTATTAATAAAAGTTAACACTCACTAAAATTCTATACTTGTTAAATCAAGAACGGATTATTTTAACGGAAATCCTACGAAAACCTAATGTATTAAAATACTATGTCCTTAAATTGTAACGCGTCGTTCTTTTTTATCGTGTTTTGTAAAGTTTGTCTTGAAAACGATAGCTTTTTTAACAGCTTTTAATTTCTAGGTATGTACGAGTATGTTATGTTTATGCACCAGACAGTCATAAGCTCTTGTCGTAAAATTGTTACGAGGAGTTATCAAAAGAGCACTGCAGAGCGAGCATCGTGCGGAAGGCAGTAAACTGTCCGAAGCATCTCCTGTTATCTCCACGGCCCCTGTTGCTTTGCTTTTTAGACCCCTTTCCAATATTAAAAACTTGAGAAATTGTGTTGTGGTTTTTTACTATTGAAAATAAAATTGAGGTGGTAATGAATGTGATATAGTAGATTTTACAACAAGTGCACAAAACGAATCATTGTTATCTATCCGAGACTTTTAGCAGTCCGAGCCGAAGGCAAGAGCTGGTAGTAATGTCGAGGATAAAATGGTTTTGTGGACGAGTTATAAACTCTGCTTTTCACTTCGATTACGAGGAAATAAAACAGTAGTATAACATAACATTTCTTTAATTAGAATTCAAAGTAAAATAACAAACATATTATTTTATTTTAACATGTTTATATTAGAATATAAACAGTTTTTAATACTGAAGGAAATTGTTTTTATGTCTTAAAAAACACATAAGGCAAATAAATTAAAGTAAATATTATAAAATAACAAATTCTATCTATGAACTTCTGTGTGTGTTATGTGTTTGGCTGTATGGCTCATTTTCTTTGCCCTAATTAGATACATTTATGAGTAGATACGTTTTAATGCACTTGTGCACAAAGTTCGATTTTGTGCAGCCTATATCCTGCACAAACAAGCACTTTCAGAGCATGAGAAGTGAAAATTAAATTACATACCAGTAAGTGAAGGTTTTGCGCTGATTCTGTTTATAACCACAAAAATAAACATAGTTTTAAGATAAAAGTAATCCTTACTCGTAATATCATAACTTTTGTATTTTTTGTAGTTATCAAAATTATAAATTAATAATACATAATATACGCACATTGTACAGGTAAAGAAAACACGATTCATTTGGATAATACAATAAGTATTAAAGTAGAATTAAGTATAGCCTATAGGTAAATAACATTTAATGAGCGTAATGCGCATAACATTCACACTTAGTAGCTGAATAAGTAGGTACAATAACAATATTATGTGGCCGTCTACGTTTTGTGAGAGAGCCGGCTTATCTACACCGTTTTATGACTATTTTACGATTATTGCCTCTCTGAATTGGTTATAACTTCGTACGATATGAAATTTCTATAAAGGAATGATTTTAAATGGACGTGTTCATTTAAGAACATGCGCTGTTTTACAGTGCGGCTTAATCTTTATAGTGGGACCCTTTCCACAAATAATGAAAGTCGTTTATTCGGCTCGCCGAGCGGGCCGGGCGCAATAAACTAGCTCAACCACCCTGTGTCGCGGTCGTCGATAATGGCTGATGTGCCGTTTCACGATCACGATAGTGATCATACATAGATAACATTCAAGAATTATTATTTGTATTTTGAATTGTAATCTTATCATGTTAATTGTTATATTTGCCGTTTTATATTTAGGCACTAATATAGGTGGATAAAGTGTGCCCAACGATTACTTCGTCAATTTTAAACACATTGCAAAACTTTAAAGTGATATGGATTCTGCATCTAATTAGTTAATAAGAGATTCGCCGTGTTCATAGTAATTGGCATTTTAGCGGCTGTGATAGATTTATGATACAGTGGTCTGTACCGTTGTATGGTGTTGTTGCAGGGCTACAATGGTGTTGTCGTGTGCGGGGCGCAGGGGGGCGGGCGCGGCGAGCCGGCGCGCATGGCGGCGCCAATGAGGGAGGGCGCGCCGTCAGGCGGAGCTCGCCCCGCGCCCCACGCGCACCCCGCCAACTTCGAGTACGATGACAACGAGTGGGACATCGGCATCGGCGACCTCATCATAGACCTCGATGCCGACATAGAGAAAACCGACGAGGCGGGCGGCATGGCGGCACGCTCCGAACCGGACGCCCAGCGTCCACTCAAGATGAAGATCAAGCGCACCAAACCGGGCACCAAAAGCTCCGAGGCCAAACACGAGATCGTAAAGTCCAACGAAATGAACGGCGAGCCGAAGCCGCCGCCGCCCGCGCCCACGGCGTCCCAGGCCGCCGCCGCCAAGCGCGGCTCGGGCGGCCACCGCCGCGACAAGGCGCGCGACAAGCACCACCACCCGCACGCGCCGCACGACGTCAACGGCGTGGCCCGCGCCCCGCCCGCGCCCAACGCGCCCGGCCCGCCCGCCGCCCCGCCGCCCGCGCCGCCGCCCGCCGGCCCCGCACCGCCTGCTGGCCCCGCGCCGCCCAAGCCCGAGCGCCCGAGCCAGCCGCCCGCGCCGCGCTCGGACTCCAAGCCGCCGACCCCCGGGCAGCCGCCGGCGGCGCCCGCGCCCGCGCCGGCGTCCTCGCTTGCGCCCCCGCACTCACCGGCGGTGCCATCGCATGCGCCGCACGCGAATCACGCGCTGCACGCGCCTCATGCACCCCACGCGCCCCACGCGCCACATGCGCCGCACGCGCCACACGCGCCACACGCGCCTCACATACCTCACCCGCCATCGACAACCACTAAACCCGAACCAGACGATTCCCGACAAGAAGCACCCAGTTCGCAGCCGCCGATGAAGAAACAAAAAACTGAACCTAAGGTATGATTCGATTGTCTAATGTTTTATAAGTACTCTACCTTCAAACTAATTTGATCAACATAGGTATAGAGTAGATGTATATTTTTTTGTCTGTATCTAATTATCAGATCTGAAAGTTTTAAATTAATAGATAACCGCGTGCTAATCGTCCGATTGCTCTTTTCCTGTTGGTTCGTGTTGCCGATTGTTTCGGAACAGTGTATTTAATTGTTTGGGCTTAGGGCTGTTTGCGAGCGTGATTGAGTGCGAACGCTCGTGGGGAGTAATCCTCGGCTGTCGTCCGCCACATCGGTTCATTAATTCACCCCTGCACTCCTCCCTCGGACCCCTTTGTCGCAGCGCCGCCGCCCCAGCCTCCCGACGCCCGAACATCTCAACTCACAATAGCTAGTGCACTCCACAAATTAATGTGATTGTGAACGTGCAGCTCACACGCACGTAAGTAACGTTCGCATGTGTATCTCGGTCATAGCGAAGCAGCTCACAGATGTTAGCGAACTCCGTCAACAGGAAATGCATTAGTATCACTATCGCCTATATGAACTGTCTTCATTACACTGAGTTCTTGTGACTGCATCTAAGAGAGAAATTCAAAGAGAAACCTAAAGTTAGTTATTGCAAAGCATGCTTGTGCCTATATCTAAATATGTTTTTAATTCACGATATTATTATAACGTTCCTTTTCATGTTATAACATTAATGAAGTCGTCTTTAATCGTCACTCTAACAAGTTTATGCAAACATGCTGCCATTTCATCAGTTTAAAAAGGCAACTATATTATCATAATATGACGCGTATTACAGCTGCATCATTCAAGCTTGGTAATATTTTTTTCAAAGCTGTAAATTGTGCTGTGCAAAAGAAAACGAATAGGTATCTGCTTTAACCGTTGTAATATAAAAGAGGGTGAGGTTATGAACGCGAAGCGTCTCTTTGGTTTACTTTGCAAACGCAAGGGGGAGCGCTCACCGTACACATTGCAGCCTCAGTCCTTTCATTAATCTTCGTCGAGAGCTTTAAAAATTAAGTGCATTGTGGAATCAATTTTACGTCCTCCGAGACCAGTGAAATTTGCACATAACATTTCTCAAGATGACATGGGCATGATATCATAAAATATTATAATATTATGTTTTACCTAATGGTTTTCGCTTTTTACAATAGCTCTGGCTAAAAGTTTAATTTAGTGTCAAAAAAAATATAGCGTCTATGACTCTAGACTTAGAAATAATAATTAAATTGTACACAAGGACGAAGTCGCAAGCATTCATTCATTCAAATGAGGATTTAAGATTATTTGGTAATAGGATCGAATAAGCGCGTATTTTATATTTCTAAGAAATATGTTTACCTAAGAACACTTTTGGTTTTCATTACTTCTTCTACTTGTATGTTTTTTGTAAATATTATATCGTATTATATTAACAACTAGCTGTGCCCCGCGATTTCACCTGCGTTTCGGTATTCCCGTAGGAACTCCAAAGTAGCCTAATTTACTCCTTATAACAGCTAATTAGCAGTGAAAGTCCCGTCAAAATCGGTACAACCGTTTCGGACATTCACTCGCCTGAGTTTTGGAATTCCCGCAAGAACCCCAATCTTCTTTTATTCTTCTTCACCTTACAATAACAAACAACAACAAAAGAATTAGCTAAATTGGTCCAGCTGTTCACGCGTGATGCTGTGAGTGCTGTGAGTTGTGACCAAAGGAAATAGGGATTCATTTTTATATACATAATTATATAGATTTATTATGTTTATAATATACACACCGGCAGAATTAGCGGAACATAAAAAGGCAGAGTATAGAAATAATTACGTATATATATTAAAACAAATTATTATCAGGCATGAAGTAATAAACTAATATACATCTTTTAACATCGACTTTAAGAAGTTTTTAGTTAAATTTTATTAAAAATTATCAAAATAAAAAAAAAATAAAAAAATCTGTAGTTTGTGAGAACACAGACAATGTTGCAAATAAAACTTAAATCACGAAGGGGAAACACACGTTATTAATCGTTCATTTATTTAGTGTTAAAATCACAGTAATCTTTAATTTGCAACATTATTTGTGTGCCCACAAATTAGAGAAAAAGTGTTTTTTTTTATTATTATTTTAAATAAAATTTAATAATTTTATTACAAACTTTTAAAGTGTTAAAAGATGTATATTAATTTATTACTTCACGTCTAATTATTATTTGTTTTAATATATATACGTAATTATTTCTATACTCTGCCTTTTTATGTTCCGCTAATTCTGCCGGTGTGTATATCTTTATTTGTGGCGGGTGTTCATAATAATCTGTCTCGCAACAACGTCTGCATTTTAAAGGGGTGTCTCCCTCGTCAATAAATGATCTAATCTTTTCATTCCACAACATCAGAAACACGCATTTGAGTCGGATATATGGACTGAATGGAAAAAAAAACCAATCGTTATTATTAATGTTCTGTTACGAGTGAGCGTTGCAATAAACGAATAATATAGGCACGTTTTTGTTGTGCTTGTACTCACCCACTATCGATATCTACCGAGGTTAAGTTATGGATGGAAAACGAGCTATAAAAATATAACAATAACGTTGCAGAAGCGTAGGTACTGTACCTAATCGATTAAAGAGAACTACTGAAAGTTTTGCTTTGTGAAAGGCAATAAATATGCGGCGCATGTTTAAAACGATTTCTAAGCTTGCGCTACAATTTGCAGATGTACGAATTTTTAAACACTGTGTGCGGTAAAAATTACAGTCACCAATTCGATCACTAACGGCCGCACTCAGAGACGAATTTAATGATTACTTAGTTAAGTATAGATTTTTAAAACAAACCCGCCGCAATCAGAGCCGTTCAGTAAATTAATGTTAATTGGCATTTAATGAGATTTAACTTAGTTAGTTAAATGACAATTAACATTAATTTATTAAACTGGTCTTATTTCAGCAGTTTTGTTTTAAAAATCTATTCTTAACTAAGTAATCATTAAAGTCGGCTCTGAGTGCGGCCGTAAGACATCAATTCTGTGTCATTGAAGAAAATGTACAAATACTTGTACCTACCATCATTAAAGTTTACCTAAATTGTTTTTTTTCATGTCATAGAAGTGCTTATTAATTAACCGATTTCCAAAAAGGTGGAGGTTATGTATTCGATTGTATGTATGTTTTTTTTTTAAATAAGTACGAATACCCGTTATTGTTTTCGATAGTTTGGTTAGATATCATTTATATTACTTTTATAAAATAAACTTCCTACTTAATTGATAATAAAAATTGAACGTGAATGCATAATAATCATTTGAAGCGAATACCTAGCATTGTGTGACTACGATCAATAAAACTGAATGACAAAATAATTATATACATCGCTGATTAAAAGCAATTGTTTGCCGTTTATAATTGCATGACAATAAAACTTCATGTGCGAGATTCGATACTCTGTGAAGGTTAGGTTTATAACCTTTCAACATTATTATTATTTTTGTCTTTTATCTACTACGAATTACTAATATTCACAAGAACTGTTTTACGGCCACATTTGGATTTAAATAAATTTAACTTAATGAATGAAATGCCAATTACAATTAATTTAATGAACGTCTCTGAATGCGGCAGTTGTTTTTAAAATCTTTACTTAAAATTAACTCTACTAACTCGCCGTTCTAATTTTAGACGGTATTTCGTTGACCATGGTTCATGTACTTAAAGAACATAAGTTTTCTACTTAATTTATCGGAATAAAACATTAATATTATAAATAATTCTGGGGAGATTGTTGCGCAGCTTTTTCTCTCCAGCATAGTACTAGGAAGCTATGAAGGATGGACTTTTCATGGGTGCTGTCATAATTATTGTATTAGTGACGTCAAAAAGAGTAATGGGCGGTCAACTTTGTATAAAATTATTTGACTTAGAAATAATTTAAACATATACAAGTGCAAATACAATTCAAAATATGTTTTTCATTACTCATACTCGTAAAGTAGGTCTGAAGTTGCCTGAGAAGCGGGTTGAAAGTAACACTTTTCAGCCCTAGGGAGAATCGCTTTCAACTGACAGCTGGATACTGCAGAAACTCAAGTTTTTTTTAATGTCATAGGGGGCATACTTACTGGCCAGTAGCACACCTAATGGTTGATTTATGTAAAATAAAATTCACTAATTTTTTTCTTTAGCTAATTCCTATTTTTATTTTGACTTTCCTTGCATTCGTAATGAAAAGCACAGTGTTATCCTCGGGAGAAAATACTTTCACCCCTAGGATAACAATGTACTATTTCACTTCAGTAGCTCAAACATGTAGGTTTTGCTGTCTGAAATCAGTGAGCAAAATGCGATTTTGCTCACTGAGTGAGACAAAGTAACTTTTTAATTTTTGTTTTCAGAAAACCGCGAATATCTTATTCAGCCTTGGATTAATCATACAATTCGAAACATTTACACTCTATATTCTTTCCCGCCATTAGAAAGAGAGAGAGACAAAGACCAGCCCTTTCGAGGTTCCGATTTTGAATTCGACCTCAAAGACAAACGCGTTCGGAAATTTGTACTAACTAAAGAAATTTTGCAAAAAGATAATTATGTTTTTTAATGTAATTTATTGAATTTTTAACTTATTGTTGTACTTAAACGAAAATAAGTATTTACTGCAAATAAAACTGATATTTAACCTGTAAATAAATATTATCTCCTAAAGCGTTCTCGCCGCTGAAGTGAAAAGTTATCGTGTGTTACACGAGAGCAAAGTTTTTTGCATCTCGTGCCTTTGAATCCCTCGCCACACTCAGGATTCAACATTAGAATCACTCGCTACGCTCGTGATTCAATTATTGAATCCTTCGCTTACTCAGAATTCAAAATCAGCACTCGCAGCAAAAAATGACTTTGCTCTCTTGTTGCACAAATAACTATTAAATACTCGTACGTATATAAATGACCAGGGTAGCATGATGTTTAACACATCATGTAGGTACATACATGACTCGATTAAGGTTAATAACGCTATGGCTTCGCTCGACTCAGTTCAGCTCGATTATACTGATCGTTGTGAATAAATTTACATTTTGATAACAAGTTGATCAGCTTGCTTGCTAACTAGCTTACTTGCGGTTGGCTTATGTTTCCCTTGTCAATCCTTTAAATATTAATATTGGTTTTATGTTGAGAATTTT
The DNA here is from genome assembly GCA_907165275.2 of Zygaena filipendulae. NCBI lineage: Eukaryota > Metazoa > Arthropoda > Insecta > Lepidoptera > Zygaenidae > Zygaena > Zygaena filipendulae. The sequence continues at coordinate 3,569,850 of OU015666.1, forward strand.
GAATGAATAATTTGAACAATTTATGCGATTCTGAGACCTCATTAAGGTTTTCTGATGATAGCAATAAAATTGATGTCAGAATCATGATTCCGATAAAGTAAGTGCATTTTGTTCATGAGCTCTCAAAAAATATTTAGTGTACAGGCTATATAATAAACAACGCAAATAATAATTTCTCGTTTCAAAAGCTCTATTTATAATGATTATTATTCGCGATGGTGAATTGTTATGAAGCTTCCGGACTCTCCTACACGGTACGGCGCGCCGCGCTTCGCCGCGCCGACGAAAATTAAAAACAACTTTATTGCTCAAGCCAGAAATCAAATCGTGATTTAAAATTTTAAATCGAACCCTGGGAGTAATTGATTGATGAGAACGATAAAATAAATCATCTTTCTCTTGAGACCCGAGCTCGTGAGTCGGGCTCGATGAGCCCCGAGCGTCGCGGAACGAATCGCAACAATTACTACAATGAAGCATGATAATTATTAGCTCGTGATTGTCGAGTCATCGAAGCGTCGATAGATAGATGAGAATAGAAAATTATATTAGGATTTGCACCTAGGTTTATTGGGAATTAACGCAACTCATGATTTTTCATTCAAGTCGAAAGGCTAGGTATAGTTATTATCTTTGATAATAATCCTCTAGTATGTATCTAACTCTTATTAGTTAAATTATTATAAAGTTTATCTAACCATGTACTATGTATGTAGTAAGTAAATATTATTGTGCCACTATTAAAAATCAATTCTTATATTGCGTATCTATTATCTATGTAGGTATTTGCAATCGGCATCAATTTGTATCATCTCCAATGATATTATAAGTACCTGCATAGGTATTAAAAAAACCAAGGACATACTCCATAATAATTTAGGTAGTTTTAAGAGTAAATTAAAGCGGGCTTTACTTGCGCGGCGTTTCATCATACACGTCATAATCATCAATTTCTGATAGTCTGTGTATTACTGTAATAATACCTATTATGTATCTAAGTATTATTAAATTGGCAACTGAATAGAACTTAGAATTTAGATAGTCATTTACATATTTCTGATTTTCCCATGCGATTACTCGTGCGTGACGAAATATTTAACAGATAAATGGATTTTTTTCACATTTCACAACCGCAATAAGAATTTGATTTAGTAGATACACAGATTAAAATTGAATTTATTGATTATATTAAATATAAAGAAACTAATAGATTTAATAGTCATTTATGCAACTGTTGCATAATAACGGGTATTAAAACACGAATGTGGGTATAGTATCACATGAGGTATTTAACTTTTAATACCTAATTATGTTCAGTTGCTTACAAGACTTTACACCATGATATGAATCCTCTATAAAAGATTCTGAAACCATAGAGTGGTGTACAGTTTGTTACGGAGTGTTGGTAGTTAAACGCGCGTGTATATGACAATGTTTTTATTTTTAATTCATAAAAATACCATGAATTAGTAGTGAGAAATGAGAATGTGGCCGTCTGATAAGTACGAGAACGAAGGGATCGAGTTCGAATTGCTGAAAAGTACAACATTCGTTTGGATGATAATATTATGATTTATGGTTACTATGACACTGGTTTTTTTCTTCTTCTTCTTCTTATTTAGCGTGTGTCCACCCACTGCTGGATGTAGGCCTTCTCATCGCGTTTCCATCCGCTTCGACACTTTGTTCCTCGCATCCAGGTCTTCCCAGCAGCGCTCGCGAAGTCATCGGCCTACCTCATGGGCGGTTTTATTCTTCCCGCACTCCTACGTCCTGTCCGAGGCCTCCATTCCATGGTTCTCATGGCCCATCTGTGTACGTCCATACGTCCCAGGTGTCCAGCTCATCTCCATTTCAGGGATAGGCTGGACACCTGGATGGCAGGGATGGTTGTTTTAATGTTGGCAATAAGCTAACTGTTTCAGAAACAAATAGGCAATGGTTAAAAAATAAAAAGAAACTGCTTATAATTTTGTATATTGATCGTGTATAAGTGAAACTAAGTGAGCAAGGCAACAGACGGCGCAAGGAGGTAGCAATGGTACTAGGCAGGCAACTAAACTAACCGGGCGTGAGGCAGCTGCCATCGCGGCTACTTCGGCGTAATTATTATTGGCGTAATTAGGATGTGGGGCCGGGCAGAGCCCGCGGCGTCGACGGCCGGCTATGGAGCTACTCGTTACGAACGCCATTATTGTTTCCGTTTCGCATTATAAGTAGGTACATATTAACCGTTGCGGTTTGTTACGCCCTCGTTTGTAATGTCACTAGCAATTGAATTGAAACTATAATAAATATTCACTCCTCCGTAGTGAATTGATTTACTATTAACTTATCATTTATTAATTGTAGTTTGTGTTGAAATAAGCGTACCTAATTACAACTTTACTGAAGCGAAGTTGTGACAGTTTACGTAATTTGTCCGACGGTATGTTTCCCGCGTGTATTTCAGGATTTTCATCTTCTTAATATATATTTAAATCACGTGTCACGTTGTTTGTCCGCGATGGACTCCGAAACTACTGAACGGATTTTGATAAAATTTTGTAACCATAATATGGTCCAATTTAAAAGATAGGATAGTTTTTATCCCGGAATTCCCGCGGGAACTCCGGAATTAATGCGGGGAACTGCTTATCACCGTAAACTACAGCACTTTTTTCCCGGAATTAGATACCGCGGGAACTCCGAAATTAGGTACCGCGGATGAAATCGCGGGGGACAGCTAGTTATATTATAAAAATACCATCCAATACTGACTTCATACAAAACTTGCCAGTTACGAACACAACAAAAAGACATCAGCCAAATCGGTTGAGCCGTTCTCAGGTCGGCGCTCTGTGGCAAGTGATTTTTACTAAGCAGATTATATACCTACATATTTTGTAATCTGACGTACGTAACTTCGTAACTATCCTAAATGCAAATTGTCGATTATCATATTCATATTCAAAATTCAAAAAATGAATTGTTGTTCGTTTGTCTCGCTAAAACTCGAGAATGGCTGGACCGATTTGACTAATTTTGGTCTTGAAATATTTGTGGAAGTTCAGGGAAGGTTTAAAAAGTAAATAAGGCTATTTTGGTGTTCCTGCGGAAATTCCGAACCTCAGCAAGTATTTAATATAATTTATTACAGCGAAGGATATACTAAAGGAATTTTCTTACATTTTGGGGTAATATTATGCTTGTTTTTCTCTCTTGGGCACGATAGCGAATCAGCGATCGCTGTTTTTTTTTTATTAAATCCATACTAATATTAGGTATAAATGCGAAAGTAACTCTGTCTGTCTGTCTGTCTGTTACGCTTTCACGCCTTAACGGCCCAACCGATCATCATGAAATTTTGCATACACATTGTTAGGAGTACAGAGAAGGACATAGGGTACTTTTTGTCCCGGAATTCTCGCGGGATCTCCGAAATTAACGTGGATAAAACCGCGCGGAACAGCTTGTTTATAATATTGCTTATTTAGGTAAACTTGGAATAAATCTGAATCTGTCAGATCTAGTCACAGATAAAATAATACCTAATGTTCAAACTATTACACGTACCTATGTGGAATGATATGTACCTAGTTTTTATTGGTGAAATAAGTTAATTTGTGGTTGTCGTTGCTGGACAGGCGCATTTAGTACTAGTTAGTGGTAATTAATTACTTTTTATTTATACAACATTGTGGCTTCTTAATAAATAAACAAAAGAGAAATAAACCTCCAGTCACACTTAGCAATTACCGCATTTAACTCTTCCTTCCCAACAATTTCATAAATGTAATAATCCCTTTTGAGTAACACGGAATGTCATTAAACACTGTACGTTCGATCGTGTCGAGTCGTTCGTCGGGACGCCGCGCGCCGCGCCGCGCCGCGCCGCGCCGCCGCACAGGGCAGTCGACTGGTTCGTGGACCGAGTCGATCTTTTTGTAGAGAAATAAACGCGCAGCTGGCGTGTAGGTACCTACTATCTACCTGGAGCCCTGCCGTCATCTCTTAAACAGTGTTATTTTTACCTTACATCGACATTTCTTTTTTGTAATGACGACCTTGCATACTGCGTGTAAAGTCGAAATTACAATGGATTTTTTTTTCGATGAAGGTTATAATAAGACAGCTGAGAAGATGTTGGTGGGCCCCGACCACCTCTTTGTTCGTATGGAAAGTTTAGCCGCGTTCTGAACGTGTAACAGATTTGTCTTTGTGACTTTACGCATACAAATATTAAGGTTAGTCATATAATTATCTTCAACAAACCACTTACTTCAAACGAGTACCTGCCAGCTATTCGTGTGATGAACTAATGATTAAAGATTTATTTACAAGATTTTAAATGGACATATTCAATTAACGGAATAAGTTTTTGTCTCATGCTCAATCAACATTTATTAAATCAATTAACATTTAAAAAGGCGCACACCATCAAAGAAAATAATTTTTGAAATTCGAGTCGATTACTCCGCAAATGGAATCGCCCGACTAGTTTGTCGACGGATAAATCTGTAGCAATACATGTAGAGGAAGCAGGGGATCAAAAGCGGTTTTTTTTTTTTTGTTGCCGAAATTTTTTTATAAGCCGCTGTTTTGCCCTCTTTTGTGCCCGCGTTGTTTACTAATGGGTTCTGTTGGGTTCGACTTAAGATAATAATTCTGTTTTTTCTCGCCCATGTGTCGGGTACATTTTTTGCCTCCGGAAATGCGAGAACGTTGTCAGACCGGATTGAGAGAATATTTTATTTTGTTGATCTTATTGTTAGCTTAATCTGTGTACACTGCTGATACATTATACCTTCAAGACTTTTTTGTTGTACTTATATAAAAAGTGTTAAAGATTTTTTTGTTCACATTTTGGTTGATTGCTAACAATATGGTTGATTATTATCATCAGTTTCCGATAACGCATGAGTTGCTCAATTCACCGCCAAATACCGCTGTGTAATAACCGCAGGCAATATTCCAAAGTCATAATCGTTATCGCCGCTTAATCAATCACCGCTCTCGTTTAATTCCCCAATATCCTGTGTTCCAACTAACAATTACATGTGAGGGTGCCGTATCACCGGTCACCGGAGCAGTGCCAATAACATAAATTGTCACGGGCCGCCGGATATGCCCCTGGCTCCCCTGCCCCCGTCCCTTCTTCGTCTCTCGTAGCCGTATTTCTCCCCCGTCTCCTCTCGGCCCGAGATTGCTGTCGACTCGACAATCGATATTCAATCTCTTTGACATTTTATACGCTCCCAACTTCTTACTTTTGTGTCGTCGTTTAGGGCAGCTGATTTGTATCGAAAGAGCACTCGACAAGAGTTGAGTGTCTCATAAAATTTTGTTTGGATATGTACCAACGATACCTAATAGAACGGATGCAAAAAGTTTAATTTCATTTCATTTCAAATTATAATTTAAATTATAATTTTGATGAAAGTAGTTGTGTGTAGGTACTTTTTACGGTTCACTTGAACTCGAAATTAATAAAAACTAAAAATGTAGTTATACCTATATCATATTAAATATCAAATATCAGAGGGAGCTAATTGCAAATTCGACGAGCGCCGTTTATCTCCACGGATAACCAAACATCGGTTCTAGCAGCTACGAAGTTATAATTGAAAATGCGATGGCCCAGAAGGCGAGCGCCCGGCTTAGTGTATCTTCATCGCGTTATTAGGTGCGCATATGTAATTTGTTTGTTAAAGACGGCACGCAGTCATACCCGCTGTGAATAATTTAAATCCATCCCCTCGATGAGACGCCGGGTGGCACCTAATCTCCCCACTCACTCCCTTATCGATTCCCCACGCTTCCCTGTGTGTAACAGTTAATGTGTATTTGTGCCCATGTGTGCGTGCTTCGCTTCACTGCCGCTATTTTCGGCTGTTTTCTGTTCCCCTAGTATTGGAGTTCGCTGGGATTCTCGGCTCGTTTGCCGGCGCGCCGCGAAGCGTCTATCAAGTGACACGAGGGCTCCATGGCTTGGTTTTATGACGTGGTTGCCACGTATTCCGCTGTTCTTTTACGATAACGTAATTTGACTGTTAAAGTTTCCTAAAATCCTCGACGTCAATCATGATTCAGTTATTTAACTAAAAGTATACAGCGACAGCGTAAATGGGAGAACGAATTATTTATTTGAATTATTTGTCACAAATGTGAATAAATATATAAAATATTTGACAGTATATCTTAGCGCATTACCTCACGTTTAAATTTTAATGGCCTTCCTCACGTTTGTTGTGATGGAACTGAAATAACTCGACGATATAAAATTATGCCAGAGTAGTTTAAAAAATATACATTTTTCTTTTAAAATCCGTAGCTAATTGGGAATTTATAAACGATATTTTAGTAGCCGCCCACGCAATAGCTTTGGCTATTTCTAAATCCGAGAACATATAATAAGAAAAAACTAAAGTGAGAAGATGTCGACATACGAATCTCTTATGTTTCTACGTAAACATGTTACATATACATTCGTTTTGGAAAATACATATAATCCAAACAGGGCACGATATAGGTATTCTATTTTGTCGACGGCGAACCAATCGACGAGCGATAGGTGTATCCGAAAATATGCCTAACGATTAAATTTTTTCAACTATTCAAATTCAATTATAATAGGTAGGTACTTATTGAAAAAAAAAAATAACTAATTCAAATATATTTGTGCTTTGATCAGTGCAACGGTTCCATGATTCACGTACTTACGGTGAAAAAATGTTATAGTTTATTTTGCTAAAAAAAAATCTGTGATTCAGCATAAAATAAAATTTTATGGCCACTTTTTATACCTAAACTAAATGTTGGATATCGTTCTAGATAATACAGTAGTTACCTACAGTAAATAACACGATCATACCTATTGAAGCTATGTATAAATCAATAATACGTTTAATTATGTTTTTCGTGAGTGCGACTGCCACCTCATTCAATATTGATAGAAGATATTGAAATTTTATACGTATTATTTGAATAATTCTCTGTTTACCGAATTTAAAGATTCTTCGTTCTTTCGTATTTTGTGGCTTTATTTTGTTTAAAAAGCTCTCTACTAAACGGAGCATATAAGCACGGTAAACACCGTGATATAAATGTAAAGAGTACCTACAACCTCAGACGAAATAAAGCCTACAACATTTAAAAATTAGAAATTCATTAGAGAGAGTTTTGGCTCCATTTGTAGGTCCGAGGATCTGATGTAGGCTACCAAAGTTCAAAGTGTTTTTGGGCTAAGATTTAGTTAGTCTTTACACCCGCTGGGCCGCATGTCATTCAATTAGGTAGGTAAGAATACTATACTGCTGGTTTTTGTTAGGTATCTGACTGTAGGTAATTAAAACTGATCAAGTTTTTAAGTTTATTGCAAGGTATTCAAATAGTTTTTATTTCAATACATAATAACATGTTCCATCGGTGAAATCCAGCTGGCTCAATTATTATAAAATAAGCACTTGATACTTAAAATTTCTTTGTCTAATACTATAATAATGTTGTCATTTTAATCTTGTTATAATTAACTGTTCAAAATGTTATGACATATTATGATGTGTGGATAGGATGCTACTTCCTAGTGATTAGTACAGTTAATGTTACTAGTTCGAAAACAAAATAGTAGTAGGTAACTTTAATTACTGATTTAACATTACTATTAACTGAGAAAATGGTTTTTAACTGTTTTCGGACCAGTAACTATGAGTTATGACCGTTTTATAGTCAGTGCTTATTTTTTGTGTAGTTCAATCGAATGCGACTGGCCACGTGCTTGCCTCTCTCTCTTCCGCACCTACCTACCTATGAAATCCTATTACTCAGCCATAATAGAATTTCACAAGAGCCTGAAGATTTAAAGAGAAATCTTCAATGTTAAATTAAAAAGAATTTGTTAAAAGAGAAGTATTATAGGTATGGAAAACACTTTAAATATCATCAATAATAATTAATGTTGAACAAATCCAACTGCTTTGATGCACGTCATATCGCGTGTCAAAGAACTTTTCTATGAATAAAAGAAGCGTGATATCAAAATCTCTCACCACGGTTCTCAGAACTGCCTCGGTCAAGTTTACATTCGGAACTCGTTTAAATATACATATACTTACTCATAATAATTTTAAGCTAAAAATATCAAAAGCGTTGAACATGATCGTCTATAATGAGTTGCCTGATCATTACAATTAATTGGATCTCAAATATATTTCTTGTTTTTACTGTCAACTTAATTAAAGTGATTATTAAAAATATACTTAATTTATTCGGTATATTAAATAGACCAGTGCACTTAGTTACGCACGGCAAAACAATTTTATGTTGGTTGTTTTTTTTTTTAAATAAGCTTTTATTGCCTTGTTTTTTAGTTTCGTCGAATTGTAGACTGGCAATTGGCGGGCAATGCCATCGTAAAGTTTGAGTAACGTTTATTTTATAAGCGGATTTAAATAACTTGGAATAAATATGTGTGCAGATTCATTTGTGTTTTCAATTAAAAACTTCTAGCTAAAAACTATCTTTGAATTTTCTGATTGTATCGACTTCTTCTTGATCTAGTATCTCTGGTAGCTATTTCCTTAAAATATTCAACAGCCCACGTTTAGGAATTTTTACAGCACCAATCACCATTTTTTGAAATGGAATTATAATTAACCATTTCCTATACATACAGGAAATTGTTAATATATAACAATAGTGTATATAATAATGTAGATTTCAGTATAATCTTAGCAATTTTTTACAGAACAGTACTTACTGCATGGAAATAGTGATTATATTGCCTGTGAGTGTATACATTTTTCTTTGTTCATTATTGTAACCCACAAAATTAAGTTACCTATTCAGAACGCTTTATTGAGAGTCAGGGAACGTTTTTTAACCGAATTCCAAAAAGGAGGAGGTTATGCATTCGATTGTATGTATGTTTTTTTTTTAATTATATTTTTACCTAATTACATTGTTTAAGTATGTAACTAAATATTGAACATAAAAAATGTTGACAGAAAATGGCGCTATAATTTTAAAACACGATTTACTCAAAATTTCTCCAGTGTGGGTTAACACACTTATCTATGTCCAAATACTATTTATTTTATTTTATTAATGGACTACACAGCTTTCACAGTCAAGTCAGTTATTAATGAATTTATAAATTTTGATTAAAATGGACAGGATTTTACTCAGATCGGAAATGCTAATTGTAAATGGCTTCTAAATTACAATCCTATATTATATTTTATTGTTTTTTTTTTTCTTATAAATGCGAAGGTTTTTTAAGATCTCGGAATGAAAGGTTTTTTTGCGATATTCAGTTATAGTATACTAATTAATACTCTATATTTGGAATTCGCTATTTTTATCTCCGTGGTTTCAAATTTTTTTTTTCATTTCAATTTTTGTCCTTTTATTGGTTGTTTAGTTTAGATTAACAATTTTAAACTAAATAACGTGTAAGTATTTCATAAAATTAAACTCGTATATTTATTAAAAAGAAAACGAAATAGAGTTTTATCAAAATTTGTTTTCTTGCATCATAAACTTTTCCTTTTTTTACTCAACATTTTATTAACTATCGTACTAGCTGTTTCACGCACGATAATTTCTGAGTTACCGCGGAAATTCCAGAATAAACTATACGTATAAACCTTTCTCTTGAAACCCTTTAACTTTTAGTGGAAACCGCATGAAAATCCGTTTAGTAGTATTTGAGCTTATCGCGAACAGACAGACATACGCGACGGAGAACTTTGTTTTATTATAATCCTACTAATATTATAAATGTGAAAGTGTGGATGTTTGGATGTTTAGAGGTTTGTTACTTAATCACGCAAAAACGGCTGAACGGATTTGGATGAAATTTGGCATGCGCATTATCAGGCTGTACAGAGAAGGGCACAGGGTTTTTATCCCGGAATTCCCGCGGAAACTCCTAAATTACCGCGGGTGAAACCACAGGGCACAGCTAGTATGTACTAATGATTATGAGAGTCGTTGTTGATTGTACCCTTTTCGTTACAACGCCGTCGTTTATATTCATGATCTTGAAATCGAGAATTTAGATGGCTAACTCTTGAAAATGATTTAATTTTGACTACGATTTGAGTTCACCTCGATGTCATACTTTTGAGATCGAAATCAAATCACTGAAATCGTATTTGGAATCGTGTTAATGTCTAAAGATGACGTCCGACAAGTCAATAACACGACTCCTATATTGTTGAAATCGAGAAAGGCAGATAAATTCGATATAGAGACGCGATTCTAAAGCTTCAAAAGTAGCAAGATATTTTTATTTCGTTTCGATCCTGCGATCTCATTTCGATTGCGTCTGGAGTGGGTATAACCCTTACTCAATTGCGTTAAGGGTAAGCCGAGATCGAATACTGATATTGTATTAATGCATTATGACTGTGTCACAAATCACAATGTACCTACAGTACCTACATGTCATAGTACTGGGTAAAGGTGTAATTGGACATAGATAAGCAATAGTGTGTTAACCCACATTGGAGAAATTTTGAATAAATTGCGTTTGAAAATCATATCGTGATTTTGTTTCAGCATTTTTTTATGTTTAAATGTTTTTTGGTATTTAAACAATGTAATAAGGTAAACACATAATTAAAAAACGCTCTATAACTCTCAATAAAGCGTTTTGAATCAATAACTTAGTATTGTGGGTTAACATGTTATTGCTTATCTGCGCACACTGCTGATATTGCACAGCATGTAGGTACAAATGACGAACTTAATGCCTTGCGGCATTCTCTACCAGTTAACCATTGGGTAGAAAGAGAGATTTGATTTATCCTTATGACTGACCTTATGCGATTGATGCCATTAAAGTACACAAGGGTTACTTTCGTGTTTTAGTCGGTTCGGTTCCCGGATGTGGCAACGTAATTACAAAAATCTTTGATTGCAGTTTTGCATCTTTTTAAAAGTAAAAGCATGTTTTCTTTGGGTAAAATTTACTATATCCGGTATTTAGAGGAATTTCCCTCCAGGTGCAGTCAAAAAACATTTCAATTACTAACTAGTAAACTATGTTGGTATTCTATAACTGACTCTATTTAAAAGTATTTCTGTCCCTCTCATAAACATAGTCACCTAATGCAACAAAAAAGTTAAGAGGATCCAAACCGAACATGACTACCTGCGCTAATAAGGGGCGGATATTGTCCAATCTTATATTTTTCTTGTTGTCTATACTCCTATAGTGTTTATAACTCTATTTCAAACGGAATACTCATCAGTCCTCATCAGCACTCATAAACCAAGCTTGAGTTTAAAGATGGTTTAAAGTCCCAGCAAGTATTAGCCTGTGATACGTATGTACTTATGTGTGCACGTAAAAACTTATACTTCTTGCCGTGACTATAAAACTAACTTGACAGGCTCGTTGCCAACTTCATAGTGTATAATTTAGGTTATAGCATGACTCAAAACTCAAAAGTTTTTGTACATAAGTAAGTCTAAAAATCGCTAACCGCCGAGCTTGGAGATAATAGATTCCTTTGGCGGTTCTATTTTCAAATGATAGTATCTATTTGAAAAACGAACAGTAATTACTGATCTCCGCATTTGGAGACATTTTGATGATTTAAGCTACTACTTATACGGCCCGATTTACATATTTTACACACAAAAATTTGGAATTGGAACCGCTGAGTGCGACGATGAGAATTTTATTCATTTTATACTAATGGTGATGGCGTAATTTAAAATAATAGAGCGTTTTAGTACATTATTAATGATATAATGAGTTAAAAAACTAGAAGCAAACAAAAAAGAGAAACAACATAATTAACCAAATTAACTGCGTGCCAAACTTTTTATATTTTTCAATAGAGTGGGGTCTCACCCTAATGATAGTGTTATGCAAGTGGTGCACTTAACAATGTTGGGTTTTATTGAAATATAACTGAACAGCTGAGCTTCCAAGTGAGGTACCCTGAGTCCTGAGACTACATCGGCATCGTCGCGAAGTAGGTATTTAAACAATGTAGGCGTCTGCCGACATCCATTATATCGTAAATCAACGTTGACGCGCCGCAGTAATTGGCTCCCCGACTGCGGACTGCCGCCGCGTCCGACCGATACCGTGCTATCGATGGACCCCTAGTACCTCACCGCTCTCACACAGATGGCCGTTTGCCCGTTTCACGTTTATGATTTTATCCATCCCATCTATCCTATCCGGCTATCCCCATCTGCTTGCTGTGTATCGTGTATCCCTCTCAAAGCCGATCGATTTCAATTTCACCCATGAATTTTTGAATACAAACGTACAACATACAACTCACGGTAATCCATTCTGAATACGGATCTAGCGGGTTTAATGGATGACACAATATAACGTTACACAATTCGAACCATCGATTTGAATCCGTTGAGCAACTAAAATTGAATGACAGCATAAACGATGCCTAGATTTATTATTACTAAAAGCAATTTAACCATTCCGTAGCTTTGAATGGCATAGGAAATTTAGTTTGTTATTCATTCAGGTGAATCCGTGCCAACTAGATATTGTCTCTGTTCGCGCCGTCACGCTACGTTGCCTAATGGTAGTAGCGAATGATGTCACACTACAGTCGAGTCGTGACAATCGTAAAACGTATTCAACGCTAATGTGAAACGCGTTCAACGCACAAATAACGTGCTTTAGACGAAAATGTAACGGTCTAATTTACACTGCTTAAGATAGTTTTGAATATTTTAAATCGAATTAATCAGGGCATGTACACAGTCATAATGCACATCTTTAATTTTTTATTCAAAAACTCTTCACTAAATACGTAAATCTTATTCGAAGATTTTTTGTGAGTAGATGGTGAGTACTTTTGGGTACTGTATTATATTCTTTATAAGTTTTGAAAGTTTGATATGTATTATTTTCACTGCTTGGGTCGTTGTAAAAAGGCGAGTAGTTGGCGAGAGTTGGGCGACATCAAATAAAAGACGCTCCATTTGTCTGTAAACTTGGAAAAGGGACACAAAGAAAGAAAACTATCGTAATATCCTAGTCGCTATGCAAATGACGGTTCGTGCTTCCATTTACGAGTGGGTACCAACGTTTTGTTCGCACAAATTCTCTTTGAATACGATATTCATGGAGATTTTTTTCGTAATTCAAAGATTTCTCTTTAAAAAAACGAAATCTAGAGAACTCGAATTGGATTTTTTAAATTTCAGTGCTATTTTCAAGTGTATAATTTTTGTTTTATTGTTCACAGGTAAGACAGCACTGGCGATGCAGGTGAGATTTCTAATTCTTTCCAGCCAATGCCTTCCGCTGGTGACATAATATGAACGTATTGTGTGAACTTTATTAGGGACAGTTTTTATTGTGGAACGCGTAGCGTCGAGTGCGGACGAGCGACGTGTCTCAACGGCCACATTTTGTCACCCACCTCCCTTTCGTGGCACTTTAATGACAACGAAATCAATGATGTTTGATATTAAACACGCTCCTTTTTTCTGTTATTTGCGAGAGTGCTAGTTGTTATTCTGTTTACGAAAGTACGTAACAAGTTTACATAGAGCGGATGAACAATGAATTTGCGAGTTGAAGCCGAGCCGGTATGGTACGAACAAAAGGTACAGTAGGTAACGAGAGTTGTGTTGTAAAAAAATGCTTCTCTTTGCCAGCGAAGTCGTGCCGTGTGAACTTGTAACGTTATTGTATTGTTGCGGTTTCACTAGCGACTCGCATCGCATCGCTTTCCGTAGCCGTAAACGCTAGCACATTAAAGCTTAAATTAGGGTTAACAGCGTATTAGCACTCATCACTATTACCGTCTCAGCGGAGCGAATTGCTGTTTATTGATGGTAGTTTTAAACGACATTAAAATTAAATTACTGTGCAGACGTGAACATTCTAAACATTAAGTGCTACTTCTATTGTTAGTTGCTTCGTCTGCGACGTCTTGTGTAACAACCAGCGACGATTGAAACAAATTATCAGAGGAATTTATATTGATAGCTGTTATTAATACATAATTGATACAAAGATGTAATAATTTTAAGAGATTGTATTCGTGTTATTGTTATAACGCGCAGTAAAGATATAAACCGTGAGTAAATCGTTCATGGTTGATTGATTCATTTTAGTGGAGATAAAGCTGGTGCGAGGCAATGGTTTTACTATCTACTTTTATTGTCCCGTCCTCGGATATAAAAGAAGTCGTCTTTGCAATGTGGGCTACATACTTATAATATTCTTCTCGTGTGTCTTACCTACCATTTTGTATTTTATTTTATTTAAGAACGTAGAGCGATGATGTTTTTAAGCATCACGATTGAATAGTCTCTTAAATAACTTTATTAAAAAACATCGCGTCATGACAACTCACGTACGTACACGTAGCTGTGTACTCAAACACGGGGCGGACATAAAAACGAGTAGTCAGTTCCGTTAGGTACAGGCAGCTATTTGCATCGCATCGCAGGTCGTCCCAGGAAATTGTTAGCGGGAGACTCGTGCCGCACCAGCAGCTACGCAGCCGGGATATTAACTGCTCTTTGATTACGGTCAGTCACGGCTTACAAATTTGCATTACATCCATTAACTAACCTTTCTGTTTCTATTGATAACATTGAAATGTAATCGAAAGATAAAGTTGCAAGCAAATAATAAATAAATCGCTTTCAACGACCAAAGAAACAACATGTTTAATGAAAACATGGTTACAAAACGCAATTAGTTCAATCCATTAGATAGAATCACCGTGCATTAGTATTCGAGTAATCGGCTGCAGTAATCTATCTATTGGGCGCGCTCGCCGCGCTCCTACCTCATATCTCATCCACGTGTTACGTTCTCTTCGGATTATTATTGGAACGAAGTTCCTTATTTTATTTATAATGGATACTCTTTCGCTGGCGTCGCGTAGCGGTGGTCCGTACGAATAAATCATGTTATTAATATCTTTAGTGATTTTTTCATCACGTTCCTTTTACGAATCTCCTTTTTTAGTATTGCTTTCATAAAGATTTTGTTTATTACTGAATGATTATTATATTTTTTCGAATATTTGAGTCCATCATTTTGACAGTAAAATGTGCTAAGTTGCCCATGTGAATTTAAATAATGTATGTAGGTATTTAAGTTCTAACCAGTAACTCAATAATTACTATATTTAAATAGTGAGAGCACGTTATGCTGTATGTTGGCGAATGCGTCGAATGAGCAGTTTTATGGACGGAACACTAAAACTACAATGTTCCTAGAAGCACGAGCGTTTATAATAGCAGTTTTAAAATTTTAATACCGCAATTTGCGTGTTGCAAACATTCGCGGTCTTATGTTGCAAGTTACAACAGAGATCCTTTGTGTTATTGTTATGCAATGCACCATCCTAGTGTATCCGAGTCATATTTCTTCTGTAAGACAATATTTGCTGTCATTCTATACATTTCTGTGTATGAAAACGGTATCTATTAGTGTAAGTGCGGTGTGTTATAATTATTTAATGAAAACGGCTTGTTTGTGTGTATGTCGGACGAGAACCGAGTCGACCGCACATGGCTCGCCCGTGGCTCCCGCCAAATGTGTCTCTAATTACACAGCCCCACTTTTACTAATAACCCACTAGTACGAACAAATTACTCGCTCTATTTTTAGTTACGCCATAATTCTGTTATAGCTGGTATAGTGGCATAACGAAACATGAAATACCTAATAGAATTTGTTTAACGTTTTTGTATTTAAGTCGGCACGCTTTGAATATATAATAATGTTACACAATAAGGATCGAGCAAAAAGTATGTACTACCCTAAAGTTTTATCTTTGTATAAATTGTATTGGCTAAAATTTTCTTTATACAAACTTTCGCCCGAAAACGTAACCGTTCGTTCCTACGAATAAAATTTAAGTTTCTTTGACGATTCTTTGCGAAATTAATAAAGTTTTAATTGAATTCGGGCGGAAAGCAATTTTCGAGCGATGTCAAGTTGGTTGGATCTGTTTCTTTGATGTTAATGGAATATTGTGATGCTGCGTCTCAGCGTATCGCGGCGGCACAATACATCGTCTGTGATGCTCTCCTGGTCACGTACTATGCTCCACAACTCCCTTTGTTCGTGCGACATAAATTCTCCGAGCTCTTGCGATCCGTCACGATAGCTATCTGTGACATCTTGTAGAGAAATTTCTCGCCAAATAATCTATTTGCACACTTCAGTTGTGACATTTGTTCAAAATTTATCATTGTGTTTTATCAAATTTTTAGTAGGTACCCAATGATATTCTAAGAGTTAGTATCATTGTAGGTACCTACCTACCTATTTTTCTCGAGAATGTTTTCGCGTTTAGCATTATCATGGTATCATAATGTTCTCAAGTGAATTAAATAGAGTTTCTATAACAATACCAGCAATATTCGGGTAGATTTGTGAAAGGAAAAGGCTCAAAAGATGAAAAGCAATCGTCCAAAAAGTAACATGAATTTCAACATTTATATGGATCTCGTCCCGGCTTTTCTACTTATGTCCCGAGCGGCGCGGTGAGATTTATATTCACCGCGACACCTTTCGGCCCTTTGAAGTCTTCGAATGGCAGGGATAAATTGTTCACCTCATTCCAGTTGTGTTTAATTACAGCTGTATAAACCACATTCGAATTTGTTTATATTAATGGTGAATAATCTTATGTCGATATCGAATATAAGTAAGAAAGTAAGTTTTACAAAAAAAAAGAATCTAAAATTAATCAGATATTATCTAAGCGATAAAGCCATTACAAAGAGCCATTGTTCGAGCGTTGAAGTTGGCTCGAGTGTGATACTGTGATGATCTCCACTTAATCCGGTGGACGCGGATAACAACGCTAACAATGTGATAAAGCCGCTGTGGACACGTCGCACTCGCTTGCAATAACTATAAACTATCAACCGCAAACGGTTGCCATCTTGTAGCTCAGTCGATGAAATATCCACCTCTCCCTCATACCCCAGGGGGCGACAGGCGCGCCGTCTCCCTTCTCCACCCTCCGCCGAGCTGTATACCTGCTGTGCTTCGTATTCTCCTGGTATTGGAGTTTAAATTACACGAATTAATCCAAGCGGGTACTTTGCTTTCCCGGGGGATGTGCTGAATCAAGTTGAGCTTCACATGGTATTTTTTCATGCGAGTAAGTGATTTTTTTTCCGCGTCGCCACAAGGTTTATGTTAAAACTTTAAATTAGTTAGCAGCCATTTATTTTGTACGACAGAATGTTAGTTACTCGTTGAATGCAAACGTGATTACGGCCACAGGCGCGCTGTTTTTCAGTGTTATTATTTATGTGTTTGCTGAACGACGTAATATTCCGCTGTACAATGGTACTTTTTGTAATTATCTGTCACGTATGTTTTGTTGGTTAAATTTTATGTTTAAAAAATTGGACACAATTTAAAGATCATTCTTAGAACATAATTTTACAATGATTCTAATATTTTACTATGTTTCAAGTCTTAACACTGTTTCTGATTCTGTCCTAGTTTCTTATTCGTATCTAGTTGGCAATATGAGATCTCGAGGATCACAAAAACCGTGTTTGAGTGATTTAATGGTTCGATTAGTATGACGATCACAAAGCACTTTCTCAATGGCAAGATGTCGCATGAATTATGTATGTGGCGAGCAGTCGGCGGCGGGAGGCCAAGCCATACTCCGAATTTACCTGCTGTGAATGCTTTAGACGAGTACGATTAGAATAAAACTCTACGTTATATTTCTCTCATCATATTTTAATGTTATAAAATGTAATGCAATTTGTAAGGTGTTTATTATGTAAATATGTATATAATTTTACTACAGGCCTTTTACTATTCAGGTTACCATTAATACACAATATGACTTTAAAAAACATAGAAGATTAACATTTTTTATAAATCCATGTTTAAATTTTTTTTTTACAAATAATACATTTTATTTTATTTGATTTTAAATATAAAAATTTTGGTGCCTACTTAAGTAAAATAAATCTAAATGCAAGATATTAATAATAAACACATCTACAAAACTAAATAAAAAAATGTTATTTGCAAGTAAATTCTACCTAAAATTCGTATGCCTCATTTACAAGCTACTTTGGTGACTAAACAAATTGATATTAAATACAATATAATTTATTATAGTTGCATTATAGGATCTAAATGTTGGCAATGAGTTTTTAAAAACCGCGCGTAGTGCCACCGCCCGCGCCCGCCACTCAGCCAACAGGTTCTCAAACTGTTAATCAATTACACACGCCGTTGCCCCGCGCGCTTTTTCCACAACGTAATGGATACCACAACCTACGTACCGGTTACAACTATGTGGGTAGGTGTGTGCACAACGACTCGGTCGGGTTCACGCACGAATGCCTCGACAACTAAGCCACGCTCGCTGTTTTGCCCTCGTATGCGGTTCAATGTTTTTTATTCGTGTGTACATGTGTGGCAGCTTTATGCCCCTCGTGGCGTGGCTGGCCGGTATCGTATCACGTCGCGTGTGTGCGCCCGCCCTGTTATTTTTCGAGAGCCCGTCTCGGTTTGCGTGCACTCTGTCGTTTCTAGCGCTCATGGTTTTATTGTTTTTAGTTTGCGAATACAAAAATGAGTGGCACCGACGACGTTATTGTTCATTTGGCTTTCATCTTTGGCCAGCTATGCAGTTTTTGAGCAATTTCACACTATTAATCTGCTTTGTTAAAACTTTAAGTACATGCTTTTTTTTGTTAATTTTATTCATTTAGTTTTTGGGTAGTTTTCGTGTAGTTAGTTTCCCAAATTGGCAACCTTGCGTAAAATAAATAAAAATAATTCGAATTAAAAGGAAAATTCCAAGCAATTTATTGATTGCTGATTGGTAAAGGCAATCGGTGGAGGTATCCATAAAAGAGTATTAAAATTTCGGCTGTGGATAATGCCAGGTCCCACATTTGCATAAGGACGTGGAGTTAACGTCCGCGGTCCAAATAAAGACGGAAAGTAATTTGCATATGCAAATAACGTGTCATTCGCATGCAAATATACCCACTTGCTTTATTGCAAACGGCTTAATGATACTTACACAGCTTCAAATTAGCCAAAGTGGATCTCTGTGCAGCCTATTTATCTTTCAATCAAGTTGGATTAATTGGGACATAATTATGAAAACAAAATCGGAGTAGATGTTTTATTAATAAAAACAAATATAGAACGCGACGTAAAAATAAACGATGAATGTTGAGGTTACTTGGAAGATAATAATAGTAAACATTACTATCTTCGCAGCAAAATTTTATCAAAAAAAATAAACTGATTCAAGAGTTCCGCTGTCTTTCTCTGAAACTCATCATCAGATCTATATGAAAATTAAATAGGACCATTTAAATTTCGGAGTAACCTCTTTCGAACAAAAAATAATTTTGCAAATCTGTCTATACTATATCTTCTGACGGAGTTATGCCTGCACATACATAAAAAAATATAAATACGTATATAAACAATAAAAATCTGAACTGATAACATCCTCCTTTTTGAAGTCGGTTAAAAAGATAATATTACATGAAGTGAAACATTATAAACTTAAATAGGTGTTATTGTCAATTCAATAAAAAATGTGTTATCACACTCTCTATTTTATCGTTTTTATTATATTCTTTATTTATATTTATTACTTCATCTAACCTTTATAATATATCTATACATATAAAAAAAATTGAAGTGTCTGTTTGTAATTCCAAATTAACAACTTTTCACTAGTTAGATACATATGAAAGTATATACGGTACTTACATTAAAAATACAATTTTCTGTTTGTTCCGGCTTATCTGAAACGGGTGGATAGATTTTAACGGGACTTTCGCTGGCAGATAGATGATGTTATAGGCAGTAACTTAGGTTATTTTTGTTTAGAAAAAAATAGTTCCTGTGGGATTTCCGAAACTCACGCGGGTGAAACCGCGGGGCACAGCTAGTCTTTAATATTTTTAGTGTAGTAGGAATATCATTATTTTTCATAGCAAATTATAATCAGCTAAGTATTATTCATGGGTACCATACCCTACACCACTTCGAAAGGGTTGCCTTAAAAAAATTAGTCCTTAAGGCCGCCTTTCGCCATGTATTTCTTGTAACGTTTTATGGTGCAAATTGCAATATTTTTACTGTAGGTACCTCTTGTTTTTTCAAATTAGATAATTGTAAAATAATAACTACCTACCAAGAATATAAAAATATTTATATTTATGTCCAATTAAAAGTTATTTGGCTCTCATTAAAGCCACAAATGCTTTTATTGTTATTCTTTTATGCACACATAGGTATATAATATAATGTATTATAATGTAAGCAGGTACGTAAATAATATAAGTTCCATTTAATTGCCTATGATGCTACAAAAACAGAATTATAATACATTCCAATTACTTATAAAAAAGAACTTACAATTTCTTAAAAACCTTCAATAATAAAATGTTCTATTTCAGTTTTTATGATCACACAAAACATGTTTAGGAATTTCCAGAAATTATAAACAGCTTTGTGTTTATGCGAGACAGCTTTAAAACAATGTAATGGGCTATTTACAATGCACAATTTATAGTTTTCCTAGTCTCCAGGGATGTTGTGTAACCAAGAAAATAAACAAAATCAGTTCAGACTGTCGAGACTCGAGAGTTATGTTCTTTATATGTTCTACTTTTACCTGTTGTATATTTTAATTTGATATTTGCTATTCGTCAATCATTACAATAGAATAGTCAAAACTTACAAGTGTAAGCTCTCTAATAACGTACGCGTTCCTTTCTCCTTCCAGCTGTCACCACAATAACGAAGTTTATTTTGTTGGCAGTTGTGTGTAACCCAATCTACGACATAATAATATGTCCCTTTTCGTATTAAATTCGACCTTTTCTTTGTTAACAGAGCTCTTTGTTTTTCGTTGGTGATTATTTATAAAACGTATACAAAATGTTAATGTTGGTATTATAATTTTTAATGTAATTGCAAAAAGGCACCGCCAACGGTTGCCTCGGGTTGCCACTCGTAATTGCGTTCAGTAATTAACTCGACAACAATGCTCCAGTAAGCTGCTAAATTTTTAAATTCAACACGGCTTAATGTTATCCGCCATGTTTTCAGTTATAAATCTTTATTAATTCATTTTATTGTAGAGCAAAAGCTGTTATAAATTGTAATTAAACGCAAATAAAGATAGCAATCTCAGTTGTAATACATGCATTCATAGCTGTTTAATTTACTTTTTGTTCACACAATATTTTGATTAGCATAGCATCATGTTATTATATACTTTATGAAGTTTTCTTTTATATTTTATACGTATTATTTACTAGTGATATTAACTCAGTCAATGCTAACAAGAATAATAAGAGGTCTTGCCACCGCTAAAAGATAACATCTCAAATTTCACAGTACAAATAGCACGACAACCCTGCGACGTCATGTTGAGGAACGATGTTTCATCTTCTTCTGTCTCCTTTTAATGCTAATGCGTGCGAGTGAGACAGGTAGTCGTCAGCCTTATTGTCGGAATTTTAAAGCAGAATCTAATATCTTTGAACGAGCAATTTTTGTAACGATTTGGATCAAATTTTGTTATTTAGGTAGATGTATGTAGATTTATTGGAAAAAACCGCGATTTTACACAAAAAAAATCTAACGCAAACTAGATAATATTTTTACTTACTACATAGAGACTACATAGGTGTTTTAGTTACTCAACGGCATGAAAGTTATCTTAAATTTTTTATCCTAAACATTGATAACTTTAGTAATAAATATTATCTTTATCTTACGTCGTTATGATTCAGTTTATTAAGTATCTAGAGTATTATATTATTGTTTTAGTTGGCACACCTCATCTTCTATATCTCTCTTTCTACTCAATGATTAACTGGTAGAGAATGCCGCAAGGCATTAAGTTCGCCATTTGTACATGCTGTGCAATAAAGAATATATAAATAAAACTTACTATAGGTACTATTTTTTTATACCTATAGTAAATTTATTTTCTTTTGCTTTCTTTTTCCTTTTCTTTAGGTACTGTAATATTGTTACTTTATGTGCAATAAGAGATTACATAAATAACTAAATAAATACTATATGTTAAACTTAAATAAAACTAAAATAAACAACAACGACTTTAAACGCTGTAATTTAAAATTCGGATTTTGGTGTTCCCGCGGGGATTCCGGGATAAAAAGTACCCTATGTTCCATACCCCTGACAGTGTAAATGCAAAATTTCATGCTGATCGGTTGTGCAGTTAAATTTTGAAAGCTTCACAAACAAACTCACATTCGCATTTATAAGTTAGGATTTTATAAAAATTAACATACGAATAGGGGCAATGCCATTAGTAGGTTTAGGTATGATTCTCGGATATAAATCGTCTAGAGAGGGGGGCGACTGCTCGCTGCTCGGTTTATTGGCTCTACGTCGACATCGCTGCTAACAAATGAGCCAGAAAACTTCCACCGGCTCTCTTACTACTTACTAGATAGTATAGCTCTCCGTTTGCCGAGGGCGGAAGATCGGTTGCGCAGACGAGTGCAGACAGCTCTAACTAGTATAGTAGTATTATATTATCTGTGGCGTCGGTATATAAAAGGACCATGTAGAGCTTTTCAAATGGTGCTTTCTATGCACAAAAAGTTACATAAGTACTAAAAAAATAACCGTGGGCATATTATGATAGGTACAATATTGTAGGTACAAACTACAATAGATGATGTCCATTGTAATTTTACGTGTAATGTTTACGTGCGTTGGGTAAATTCAAAATTTGGACCTTTTAAATTTACATGTAGGCTTATTTGGACGCAGATAAGCAATAACATGTTAACCCACAAAATTAAGTTATTGATTCAGAACGATTTATTGAGAGTTAGGGAACGTTTTTTAATTATGTGTTTACCTTATTACATTGCTTAAATATGTAACTAAATATTGAACATAAAAAATGTTGACACAAATGGCGCTCCTACTTTTAAAACACAATTAACTCAAAATTTTTCCAGTGTGGGTTAACACACTATTGCTTATCTATGTCCATTTATGGTTTATTTGCATAACCAAAAACACTAAAGAGATAGTGGTAGGCCGTAGGGCCATTGACCTTGACGTTACCAGCATTGTCTATACTTTCTAAAAACTGCATACTCACTTCTATTTATTACGCTTTTAAAATGTTCTAGCTAGGTATTTTTTTAAATTAAGTTTATTGTACCGGTCAAAAACTGACTATCTCGTGTCGATCAAATGTAGAGCTAAATATAAATTTAGAATTTAATTGCACCCTATCTTACGTACTCGTACGTATATTTAAACGAGTGAGACAGAGCATATAATGTGCTTTATTAAATCAGCTTCACTTCTTCATGTCAGCCGAGTGCACAAAACAAAATTACTGCTTTTATGCGAAGCATAAAAAACCCTTTACAAAGGGTACAAAAAAGCTATTTATCGTCGTCGTGGACGGTGTTCAAACTTCAATTATTAACGTTTATGTGTTTCGTGAAAGTAAAACAAAATTTAATGCAAGTAGGTAGGTACTTGTTAAGAAAGTAATATAACATAGTTAAGTATTGTAGTATATTGTTTATTTATTTATGATAGACATTTATTAAATTTTTATTTATTCAACATAATATAGTGTTTCAATTTCTTTTAATTAGAATAATATTTTAGAATTTCTTGAGAATATCATAAAGTGAATGCGTTAGAATCATATCACCGATTTAATATCACCTCGAGAGGTATTAATAAACTATTATGTCAATAACCTTTTGACATAATCGCCGAGCGGTCCATACTTAACTGTCTCTAATAAGGCGTTGGAATCATGAAATTAAATGTTTAATAGTCAACACGTATCCATTAATATTAATTCCTACCTAGCCGCATATCTACAGAAATCAATAATTAAATTGGAAATAATCTTCGCTCACAACCGCAGCTGCCTGCATGCATTATCACATTAATAAATTTATGGCATTTTATGATAATTATAATATTAACGACTTCTTTTATTTGTCAGTATTTTAATGTTAATAAAACAAGGTGGGACATCGTAACCGTCAAGAGATATTGTTACTTCATAATTCATACGATATTCAATGAACATTTTGTTTGAGCATTAAGCAATTAAGAAAATATACATTTTAAGCCTTAACTACTCAACCGATTATGATGAAATTTCGCATACACGTTGTCAGAAGTTCAGAAATAACTTCTGTTCCCGGGAAACAAAATTTTTTGACAAAATCTGCATTAACACGAGCGAAGCCGAGAGCAACAGTTTACCAGAATACAAATGTTAGCTGTCAACATCAAGGTATAAAATCTGTTTATTTATGCGCCAAGGCTGACATTTAAACTTGTTACAAATAACAACCGGCCAATAATTGCAAGCGATTACACGTAATCACTATATTTCTGTGGGTGTGTTTAAGTATTTATCATAGCTATTAGAAATTATGAACAAAAAAACGGCCAAGTGTGTGTCAGACCACGAACAACGAAAGGTTCAGTACTGGAGAAGAATTTTTACCCAAATATTTGGAAAATATCCCATAGGTATTTGAAAAACTGCACTATTGCCAGTTTTTGTTGTATTGTTTTTTAAGATCTAAATTCTACCACCATGTGATCAGAAAACTACTAGGATTCCTTTTAAATTAAGACTTATCGTAAGATGCAGTTACGGTAAATGGTTAGACGTGTCTCTAGTGAGTAAGAGTAGTGACCGATTGAGCGTCGATCCGATCCGAATCAGTTTTTATAAGATTTTTGAACTTCTTCAGGCTCGACTGAATATTGGATGGCATAACGACTAACGTGACAGAAACGTGCAATAAGTTTCCGCTCAATGTAATGACTTATTTATTTTTAGTTTAACGAAAGGAATATCTGCCACATTGTTAAGTCGACGAAAGAAACTTCAACTGTGCATTTGTCACACGTACAAATTTTTGAAGTAAAATTTCCTTGGGTACGAGAGATTTTAAAAGAAGAAGAAGAGATTTTTTCATTGATTTTTACGATTGCGTTATACCTACTTGTGGGTGGGTGCAACGTACAATTTTGTAACGTCATATAAAATATTATCTTAAGTAGGTATAATCGAATTGTTAGGAATACGGCTAATGACAGCTGGAATGCCGGTTGAGTCACGGTTTCTCCAAGAACATTCTGGTTTTGTTTATATATAAATAGGTTTAAACCCTTTTCCCTGTTTCCCAGTTAAAATTTTCCTAAAAGTGCACAGGATTTCGTGAAATTTCTTCTAAAAAAACATTTTTTTTATTTACCTACATGAATTACTTGTAATCGTGTGTTATATTTTGTTTCAGGTAAGCCATCTTACAAGATTGCATCGCAATTTGTATTTTATGATGCGACTGTAGACTATCGCGTATACGCTTTTCCCAAGGTAAGTATTTCAACAGTTAGTTATTTACACCGCACCGCTAGTCATAGGTAGGTACCTACTCTGTTATCCAATGAGATCAATATTTGTTCGGTAACAAAACGTTTAACGATTTCAAAATACATTAAATAAATTAAGAATCACGATCCTATCATTAGAATGATCAAAGTTACAAACAGGTGATGTCAATAATGCATCTATCACAGTCTGCGATCGGTACTCGGTAGCTAATGATACACCATGAGATGCATCATGTTTCTTATGACTCTCAGTTCGCAGTTTACAATATCACGAGTTATCGTGATCACCGAACCCGCTAATTTATATAATAGTGTAGATATTTCACTCAATTCCATTTCACGTTCCGCAGGCACCGTCGTCGTTAGTGTAAACCCATTTGAAATACTGAACATACTCAACTAATTGCTCTAATGACAATTTAAACTTATGAGCCTTAAATAAATATCTGTTTCCATTATGGCAAAATTGTGTTTCAATATTGCTCCTTATTAGATAGTTTGTAACGTTTGAGACTGGGAGCAAACACGAATATGCCAAGTCGCGCGCGCGGTGTTTTATTTACCCCGGGGAATTTCTATGCTTTGATCTCTCCGCCTCCTGCCGTTTTCTTATACCCTCCGCTTTAATTATTTCGCCTTTGAGTCTCCCTCCGAACTCGTGGAGAGAATTTTAAAGGGCTGTCTCAAAATGGACTCTTAATTACGAGCCGGGCCGAGCTTTAAGAGTATTTGTAATAATTAATAAATCTCCCTTACAAGTTAGTTTTAATTTTGATTTAAAAACGGTTGTATCGAATACGAGTATGTATGTACCTACATGTTTTTATACTGTTTTCGTTACGTTACCTAACAGTCGACTACATAATATTTCCATAAAATAAGTTCGCCAAATCGAGCCCTCAAGATCCACCCTAATCTTATTTATTTTGAACCAGAGATGAGGTCTTTACTTTGAATGTGTACAAAGAAGGTTACCGGTATAAGGACTAATATTATTGGGAATGTAATATTGAATTTCTTGTTTATCCTTAGAGAGAGAAAATACTTTTATACCTACATGATATTTTCTCTTGCGTATTTCGTGGGTTGAACAGTTCAGCAATCATCGGGCAAATATTGCTTTTAGATATATAACGACAGTTGTTTCATTTGAGTCGATGTATGTATTATTTTTGGATTGGCAGTGTTTGTTCAGCTTGAATTGGAATTAATATTCAAACTACACAAAGTTTGAATAAACAAAACTGAACGAATGCGATGAGGATAGTGCGAAAGGCTGATATGTAATTAATTTATAAAACCTATAGATACGTCTAATACATATATCGTTAAGGTATCGTGTCGGAGACGAAAGCCTGTATAATAATATTTTATTGAGGAAGTTGCCTCAGGTCGGTCGTTAAAGGCGACTGCGGCGATCGAGTTAATCCATTACGATTTTATGCTGTCGTAAACATTTCACGACTCCCGCCGACTGTTAAAAGTTTGTTTGTTATTATTATAACAATAATAACGTTTACAATTGGGTGAGAATATTCCGACGACGACAGACTCACCAATCCCGTCGTAGGTACAACTTTGAAGCAATTTAAAAACTTTATTTCATGATGACTTGTCATAGAAATCGATTACGAGGTATAATTGAACTGTAAACCCTAAAAATACAGTCGGTTTAATGATATTATAGAGATTCATTTTCTGATTGCTAAGGAAGCTTTAACATTTAAATAATCTAAACTAGCTGTGACCCTCGGGTCGGTTTTACCTACGTGAGTTTCCGATGTTTCCCGTAAATTTTCATATATATTGTACCTTGTGCTGATAATTACAAACACAACAAAAAGAAATCAGCCACATCTGTTGCGCCGTTCTCAAGTGATGCTCCGTCATACATATTGTGTAATTTTTATATATTATTTACTAGCGGTCCCGGCGGCGGTTTCACCCGCGATAATTTCGAAGTTCTTTCGGAATTGTTACATACAATCTTTGCAACCCCTTTTCATCCCCTTAGGGGTTGAATTTTCAAAAATCCTTTCTTATCAGATGAAACGTCATACAAAGAACACACCCTCCTAGTTTCAGGTCTCTACGATCAGCGGTTTAGGCTGTACGTTGATCCGTCAGTCATTCGGGCAGGACAAAGCAGTATAGATGTATTATAGATTCTTGGGTGACTGACAATGTACACCCATTACCCACTTAAAACTCCAATGGGTTCAAAATTTGATATGGCTTCTTTTTTCCATTAATTGCTAAGAGGGATTTTTAGAAATGATATATCTATAGGTTCCTATAGATCAAAGAAATACGTTGTGAGATTTTAGAAAGCGTATGAATTTTTAACTTGGGTCCATATTTAATTGTAGTTTTTCGTAATTCAGTCCATAAGGTGAAAAAATATGAAATGTGGGTGTTTGAAACGGAAGGGGATTTATATAAAACTGCTAAAAAGTTATGGCATCGCAGTGAACTAGTAAATTAGGTATCAGGAGAGTAGGTACCTATTAAGCTTGTTGATAGTGTGGCGTGTTGGAAGTTTGCGTGCGAATTAGCCGGTAACTACACGGAGGGGCGCGGTAATCCTGTTATCGACTACCGAAGTGCCGGCTAGGCATCGAGTCGACGGAACCCGGGAGGGCAGAACAAGTTTCCTTGTAGCAGCCCCCACCTACTTATCCCCAATACACTCGTGATTGTTCTCTCAAACAATGAGATTAATATCCCAATTAATATTGGTACAGTTGTTACGAGATGCCGCCCGTTGTAATATTATCCTTTTTTTAATAGGTAGGTAGTTACCCGCTTTGCCCAACCACCCGTGTCTATGTATTTTTGTTTGTCCTTTCGCATACTTAATTGGTTGTCTGGAAGAGATCGCAACTATGCGATAAGACCGCCATTTGCTTTCTCCATTCCTTTAGGTACTGTAACATTGTTATTTTATGTGCAATAAAGGATTAAATAAATAAATAAATAACATAAATAGCTACATAAAAAAATCTTTAATTTTTTTACGTATGTAGGTAGGTACTCATCAATGTGCGAAAATAGGGAATAAAATGCGTATGAAATTTAAACGTACCGCTTTCAATATTATTAATGAATAGGTAGCGTATAAATTAACAAGCGAATAAAAAATTATTTGTAATTCTATTACTCAAATGTGGGGAGGTACATTTGTAATAATAATATGAATAAATTATATTATTATTGTATGTTTATATTGTATCCGTGCAGGAGCTATTTGTTTTTCACGACGGGTATCAGAACAACGGAAAACTCGGAAAACCTTGTTAACTTTTTAAAGCATTCGTTGGAACTTCATGAATTATTTATACGACGGCGGTGGCGGAGGCACGCACTGCATGGGTATCTCTTGTATGGGTACATTAGGTAGGTTATGTGTGTGTGTAGCCGGCATAGTGTGTTAACTTATTACCCAGTGTGTGAAGTAACGTAGGTATGACGTGACAGAAACTATGTAGTAGAAGTGCCCTATACCCTTCTCATTCGGAAATGTTGAAAACACCGAAATGAAAATGCCTGCTTAAAATTCATTTCCATTTTGATGTTACCTACAGCACAAAAGAATAGTGCCTATAAATTTTCATCACGAAACATTGTTTTATCACGATTTTAGTTTGCTATTTTTATTTTTTTTAAACAATATTAACGCAGCAAAGATACCTTTTTTATTTTACGGCTTAATGTTTGTATTGTGTACGTTGAAAGATTAAACAGTGTTACATCTCAAAAAGCTTTTATAAATACTTCGCTGGCGGAGTAATTAACTCAGCGCTGTTCTTGTGTTTTTCGCTTGCTTTTACTCAATTAAAAATAATATGAAATAATATTAACGGCACAAAGACACGGGGGCGACGCGGCTGGAATAATTTAAGCTTTTAAGAAAGCCTCTCGGAGTTAGCATCTTGTTTCATTAGCGCCCCACTCCCGACTCCCGAGTGTCTCGAAACTCGAGAAATATTTATATTATTATAAGTGGCGTATCATGAATATTTATATTGCGCGCAAGGCTTTACGGAGCAAATTTGTCCGGCGCTTATGAAATATTAAAATAAACGACAGAAGTTGCAGAGTAACGCTGTTTAATTTGATAGTTTTATTTGTGGTCCGAATAAAAGCGGTGAAGACACAATGGCGTGGTACGGTAAGCCTCTTTTATCTCGCCCCGAGGCGGGATAAAAATCGAGCCCCGATATTATGTGCCCGTAAAGAGCGTTTGGACAGGGATAAATAACACGCTGTCCCCGGGTCGCGCCGCATCGCATTTGACAGTGGCTGAACATTTTTGGAGCGTGGATTTCGCACAACACTTAATGTTAATGTACCGTTGAATTTGGTGAGGAATGTTGGTATTGTTCAACTGTACAGTCAACAAACACACTTGCAGTGTTAACTTGTACGTTGTAAATTGATATAAACATTTTTATTGAATATAGAATAACTAGTGGTTATATATTATATATATAGGTATAGACAAGAAAGACTACATAGTGCGTCATATTAAAATAAATTCAATCAAAATTAAAGAAGTAGGTAGGTCGATATTGCTTTTTAGCTCACAATTTTTTCAATTCTTCCGCTTGTGTAATATGGAAAGGTAGTAATATTGATGGACGGAAATCGGTTCATTAAAAGAAATTGTTTTGATTGCTGGAAAAGTGACGTTTATATGTATTAACACATACTGTTGTGTACAATCTAATTATTTTCAATATAAAATATTTAGAATGTATGAATTTTTCATAAAGGTATCTAGGTGCTTATATTATCAGGATAAAAGATATCACAATTCAAACGTTATAATTGAAGCGTTAAAATGTCTTGATCCAACAGAAAATAAATCGCTAAGTGAATTTGTGCGCTTTTCAACAAATTACTGCTGCGCGGCGACTCGGCGCGAGGTGAATGAAGAAGAAATACATGACTAGAGATATAAATCAGATTATAGCTCCCTGGCTCGCGGCTCTCCCAGTACCTACTACACCACTGTGCACAAATTAAATGGCTTTGAAAACGTAAATTTGAATGGATTTTACTGGATATAATTTATTTGTCTATTGCGATGCTCTCCACTCTTGATGAGTTTTTTTTTTAATAAACCGACCTATTTGGTAGTTTAAATCAATCTTTTCTCTGTGGTTAAAACATTTAAGATTTGGTAGCTTCTCTTCTTAAGATATTGTCTATCTCGCTCATTAGCCTGGAAAATGAAGAAGACTTTGTCTCGAATCGACTCCCAAGTGTTGTGAAGTGGATTATTATTATTATTATTTAATAAAACAATATATTACTTAATATATTGTTATAAAGGTTATGTCTAAATTATTTTTAGATATTATGTACATTGTAATGTATTATAATTTATAATACATAATGTATAATTAATAATTATTTGGTTTTATTTCCGTGATAGTATTTTTTAAATTTCGAAATAGTCTCTAAAACTACTTTAATAATAATAATTAATATTATTGACTTAAAAAATATACTTTAGGGCATAAAGAAGTAAATTTTGAACAAAAAGTGCCATAAACGATCTCGGTTTTTAATTAAACTTTTTCATATTATGTTTCAGTAGACTGGATACTGCAAAATTATCATCTAAAAATAATATTTCTCTTTAAATGAATGTGTTGGAAGATGTATAGCAGCGGCGCTAGTTGTAGTTTTACGTCTGTATGGCTTTTAACATAATATAATCCATGCTTAAAATTAACTAAAGTATTAGTTATTTTAACTAGATTTATTATTCCCCATAGCGTGGTTAGGTTACAGAATTACAGACACATTGACCTCAAAAAAGTGGCAAGCAGCGAGTAACAGAACCCTTTTTTCGTTTTTATTGCTTCGTTCTTCGTGTGAATAAATTTAATTGCTTTTCCAGCAACCGATGCATTATTTTTTTTTAAAGATTTTTTTAATCAAATATGAGACTGCATGAATAAAGGACTTTATACGAATACGATAGGGGAACTAGTAGAGATCTCGTCGTCCCTTTTATGCAATTAAAACGAACTAAGTAACTCAAATTTTTCATAATAATAATCACTGCATATTATAAAACAAAGTCCACCGCCACGACTGTCGGTCTGTTCGCGTCTCGCGATAAAATCAAAAACTACTGAACGGATTGTCATGCGGTTTGATGATGCATAAGGACGGTTGAGGTATATGTATAATTTGTCGGAATTTGTCATACGGGATTTACACTCGCGCCTCGTTCCTCGCCTCGTGGTTCGTCTTGTGGCCAGGTACGAGGCGCGAGTGTAAACGCTGTTTTATCGGCGTTTACACTCGCACCTCGTTCCTCGTCTTGTGCTTCGTTTCGTGGTGGGGTACGAGGTGCGAGTGTAAACGCTGCCTCGTCCCGTCGCTCGTGCGTGCGACCGCGACCGCACGATCGATGGAAAAGAGACAAAAGAGCTGCGGCCTGCAGTGCGTTCAGTTCAGTTGTCTTTGAGCTAGCAACAAGGGAGGATGTCGAAGTGTTAGCGGCAACAAGACGACTTTGCTTACTGAGCTTTTACTACTACTCGATTAATTTTAATAAATGAAATCCTTACTTATTATTCTAAAAATCTTTATATTATAAAGTTTGTATGGATGTTTGTTACGTTTTCACGCAAAAACTACTGAATGGATTTCAACTTTACAATATTTGAAACAATATTTGAAACTTTACAATAAAACAGCTATAAAAATATCAAAAAATAATAATAATAGCTATAGATTCCTATTATCATATTATATATCTACTGTCTGCTATCTGCTCTATAGGATTTTTTACCAAGCTTGGCTAATAATTATTGTATTAATATTGCGACATCTATGTATTGCTAACAAAAGTTTTTTGAAATTTGAACTGTCCTGTGCCTGTATGTGCGTGATACAGGTTCTCGACGGTTAAAATTTCATTTATTCCTGAAATAATCAAGAGATGTCGTTAACCATTATTTTGTAAACGTCGAAAATTAAATGCATGTATAGGCTAATATTTTGATCTTGCTTCAAGTAGGAGCAATTCAGAATAACAGATAGGGTACTTTTTATCCCGGAATTCCCGCAGGATCTTTGAAATTAACGCGGATGACACCGCGGGGAAACGCTAGAATATAATAGCTAGTAAAATAAATAAATTAAATAAATAATTAAACTTTAAATAAATAATTTAAAAAAATAAAATAAATAAAATTGTCAATATCATCTTCTTCTGCGCCGGTTGTCATCGACTGTTTTTTGCGCAGAAGATGCTGTCGAAAGGTTTATTGTTTAGTGTGGTTGGAGGTCTACATATCTATCTATCTATCTATAAAAGATAGAAAGAATCCGCGATTCTGTACATTGAATATTTTTAACAAAAACTGACAGGGGACGGAACGGAGCGGACGGACGGGGGGGGGAAGAGTAACCAAGCACAAAAAAAGGGTTTTTAAAAATCTTTTCTGTCTTTCTGTCTGTTCACGATAATCTCCGAATCTACTGAACGGATTGTCATGCGGTTTAGGATTAAGCTTAACCTGGAGTTACATAGGCTTTGTTTCATTGAAATCGGATGTCGGGAAAAGAAGTTGTTGTATAAAAAGAAGTTGTTGTATAGAAACTTTTCACGCGGGTGAAACCGCGGGGCACAGCTAGTACTAATATAATAAAAGAGTAGAATCCGCGATTCTGTATATTAAATATTTTTAACAAAAATTGACAGGGGACGATAAACGAAGAGTAACCAACTATAAAAAAGGGGTTTTAAAAAATCTTTTCTGTCTGTCTCTCAGTTCGCGATAATCTCTGAATCTACTGAACGGATTGTCATGCGGTTTTCGCAGGTAGATTAAGCTTAGCCTGGATCTACATATAGGCTTTGTTTCATTCAAATCGGATGTCAAGAAAAAAAAGTTGTTACATAAAAACTTTTCACGCGGGTGAAACCGCGGGGCACAGCTAGTTTCTTAATAAAATCTAGTCCATATAACGTTTACTTTTTGGTTATTTTTGTGGAATCTATGTTTGGGATCCCAAATTATCGGTTTCTTTTAAAATAATTCTAGAAACCAAAACGTTTCTTGTTGCAAGTTACAACCAATCCAATTATGCAGTTTAAAAGCACACAACCATCGCGGCCCAAAGTTGAAACCCGACTGAAGCGAGAACGCGAGTGTAAACACCACGCTCGCTTTGACGCGAGGTCCTTTGACTCGTGACCAAAAAACCGCTCCGGAAGCGAGCGGTGCGAGTGACGAGGCGAACCACGCGGCGAGCCCCTAGCGTCTGTTCACACTCGCGCCTCGTCCCTCGCCCCGCGCCTCTTGCTCCTTTTTCGTCCCTTTGACTCGTGACAAAAAAGCCGCTCCGGGGGACGCGAGCGGCACGAGCGACGAGGCGAACCACGCGGCGAGCGACGAAGCGCGAATGTAAACAGTCGCTCGGGGCTCGCCGCGTGGTTCGCCTCGTTGCTCGTACGCGAGTGTAAATGACGTATCAAAGTTTTTTTGTAAACTGGTTGAAATGTAACGATAATTTATTTGATGTGATGGAAGTGTCGAAAAAAGTACTTTGTTACACTTTCAAGCCTTAACTACTCAACCGATCAGGGGTACAGAAAAGGGCATAGGGTACTTTTTACTCCGGAATTCCCGCAGGATCTCCAAAATAACGCAGATGAAACCGCGGGGAACAGCTAATTATATAGATAATAAAACCTCGATATTTGTGGGAGTCCATCAGATTTTAAGGTAAAGCTCTCGTCATACCGTAGTTCTTTTTTGGAGATTTTATTACTTCTCACCAAGTTGGCATTTGGTCTAGTTTTTTATTACTAATAATTATAGATCTAGGTTGCTTGCACTTCAACAGATCAACATTTTACACAATTTTATTTAATACCTTTGCTTTACTGTTCCATCTATTAATAAACTTTTAATGAAAATAGTTGTACCAAAATATGATATAATGTACATTTTACTAATTGGAATAGACGAAATAAGTAATTAATATGTATAGATATTTTTTTACGATCAGAATTTATGAGTTTATTCAAATATCTTTGTATTTTATTTTAATTTTTATTATAATGTTAACTTTTATAGCAAAACTCAAAAAATCGGCTAATATTTTTTATCGATTCTCGATCGTTTACGCCAAAACACCACTTAGCATTTTATTGCCGTTTATTCGTGATGTAAGATTATTGGTGTCGATAAAATAATGTAATAAATATTACATTTATATTCTATCTAATATTATAATCTGAGCATGTTTGTTTGTTACACTTTCAACTCTTTCAAGCCTTCACTACTAACTGATCGTCGTATAATTTCGTATGTAACACGTCAGGGGTACAGAAAACGAAATAGAGTACATCCAGATAGGTTTCACCCAGAAAAATGTACTGTTCCCGAGAGATATAAAATTGATTGACAAAATCTGCACCAACACGAGCGAAACCGCGGGAAAAAGCTAGTACACTAATAAATATTAATTACATTAACATAATTATGATACTGAAAGCTTTTACGACTTGTATGTTTCCTTTAATGCGAATTCGGTTACAAACAAAAATAACGTAGGCAATTATCCTTCACAATATTAGAGATATCGGAAGAGTCGTTAATCATTTTCGAGTGGATATAAAGGTTTACATTGTTCTATAACATTATAACATTCATCAATACAAATCGGACTTTATCCGGTTGGCTTAATGTTTCATATATGATTACAGTAGGTATGTAGAGACAAAAGACAAGAGCTGAATAACTCCATGCCATTATCATATGTGTTTGGATTCGTGTCACATGGTCAGAACTTGGGAGTCGCTATAAGCCCGGTATAAGCCCTGTATAAACTGTACCGGATTGTGACGTCACGCGACTTCGACTCAATGTACCTATCGCCGATGTTTTGTGATTACGTAAAAAAAAGGAAAAATACGTGTCCAATATTTTTTATTAATCTACACGACGACGGTCTAAAAATGAAAATTTAGTCAACCAGCTGGTTCGAAACTACCTATTTAAAAAAATCGCCATGCTTGAATTTAAACTTTCTGCTAACGAGCAAACTAAATAATTTAGGTAATGGCTCAGACGATATAAAAAGTCAAGACGGAGCGCTGTGAACAAAAAAGTGTGTCACGCTGTAGTAATTCCTAATTTTTAAAGAAAAAATGCTGAATTGTGTAGTGAAAGGGTGTAAAATCTTCGAAAAATAAAAAGCAGGATAGAACCACATTTTTAATAAAATATCAATTTTATTAATTTATGGCAACTTGGAACACAAAACCTCCACAACTTCCACAAGTGTTACTACTAGTGAGCGTCATAATAGTTCCCATTTATAGGGTAAGTTAATGTGACGTGGAACGTAATGTAACACGTTCATTTACCTATTTCTATTTTAACTTTTAATATTCATAAAATTAATGTAAGTGTAAATAGGCGTTAATTTTTACTCTCCATGTTTTATCATAACTTCAAAACCTATATTTTTAAAGTTCTCGAATATACAACCAAGGTACTTATATAACTTAAAAAAATACTAACTTATCTATTTACTTATACATTCATCCTTCTAGAGCTTAGACAATTTTGGGTAATAAGTTTTCACTGCACGGCAACACTCACTAAATGCCCACATGTTCACAAACCGGCCTCACTTTTTGTCGACAGCGCTCCGCCTCTAGTTTTTATTTCGTCTGAGGGTAATGGAATATTTGGGGGATTAGCAGTTCCCCATAGTTACACTCGCGTATACTATCTTACGACTGAAAATAATGTGACCTGAGACCTCTACCTACACTTCCACAAAGATACGTGACGAAGTTTCATTCCTTTACTTACTAGTATTTGCAGCTCATCACCAGTAAAAGATCACTAAGGTTGTCTAAGAAAATACAAAATCGAACTCGATACAGCTGTTTTTAAAACGCAACGATACCCGAAAACTATTCTCGATTCTTTAATCGAGACCAGCGCTCAATTTTAATTTTACGATGTTTTTAATAATCGACTGGTCAGATAATTGTCCACAATCTCACCCGATCGACTCAGGTTTTACACGCCCGCTAATTAAAACACGAGTTTTTATTAAGTACTTATTTGGTGTTGGCAAAGTTATTTATTGAACTAATTAGCATACATGGCAAAAGTAACGTTGTTGGACAGGATGAAATCATCTGTCAAAATAATAACTGCAAATAAAATCTATTGCTCCTCACCCACGCGACGGCTATAAATTAAATTAATTTTATTGTTAGAGGAATGACAAATGTGTGTTCGTCCCACTCCCACGCCCGACGAGCGGCAACGCGCGCCCATTATCCGCCGTAGACAATAGATCTAGTAATACACAATTTATATGTACAGTTTAAGCCGCAAACATATTAATATTTCGACACGGCATATCGCTATTAAAACCGTTAGAGGCGGCTACAAGTTCAGTCGGAGCCTCGGCTCGGGAGGCGCTCTGTACGCAGGGGGCCTACCCGTTTAGGGGGCGAAGTTGCGAGCTCACTGTTCGCTCGCTAGTTGACTGCAAACACGAGGGGAGCAAAATCCGGCCAGCTGCCGTACAGTCGCTGTACGATGTCTCGAAAAACCGACACGCTTCATAGCGGGAACTTAGAAAAACTTCATCCAATTTAAATTTTCAATAAGGGCGCTCGAACGTGCGATACGACGCATAACGAATGCAACACATCTAGAGCCTGTAGTGGCGCGGCGCTCTCGTAGAGAACAATGGAGCGTAAATCAATTCATAACAACCGGCCATAACTGGCAGGAACAAGAGAGCGCGCCCGACCGACAGTGTAATGGCCGCCGAGTTCGTTTACGCAAAGCTGGAGGTAGTTTGAAGATCTCATTGTGGCACTTCGTACACCAATTTGTGTAGTTTGCGGATGTTCAGGAATTTAAGCGACGCCCTGCGGCGAGGGACACGGCATATGCTTAATGACTCGAAACAATGTTACCTCGTAGTCTTTGGTATATTATATCCGAACTATAGTTCGGACCGTCGAAATCTCCAAACTGTTATCGCTCGATGCACTGGGCCGTTACGAACGACATTCTAAATCTCGCGAAACGGGACAGATATTTGGCAATGCAGCATTCCGAGTTCCAACGGCCGTACGGGAAACGATTCCGTACAGTGTTACCGAATTACAATCTACTCAACTGGGTGAGCACATACATCATTAAAATAATTTGGGGAAATGGCACATTTTAGTGTTCGCGTTTATGGCAGCCGGGCCGTGTGGAGTTCGGTGCCAGCGAGCGGCAGTAAATACCGGGGCGGTGCCACCCACCATCTTGTTTATAATACCTACCTCTGGCATCACGCGGAGCGGTACATTAATTTCATGCGATGCGCAATGAGTGTTGACAAAGTGAGTCTTGTGCTACACCATTATCTGTAATGGTCTAGAACACAGCATCAATTTTGAAAGTTTTATACGAAAGTAGAATCTGAGAATTTTCCATTATGTTTTGTTTTTTAGGTTTACCAATCTATTAAATGAAGAACTGAACTAATACTCGTATAAATTATGAAAAGCATATTAAGTATGGTCGGATCTCAACGACCCACCAAACTACTTTTTAACACATTCTCAGGGATAGAGGTAGACATAGGGTACCTACATTTTATTTTGGAACTCTCGCGGGAACTTTGAAATTAACGCGGGTGAAACCGCGGGAAGCAGCTAGCAATAATATTAGGTATAATAGTTTCAAATTCTTGTTAACAAGGAATGCTATAAAGGTCCCACTAAGGAAATATTAACTAACATTCAAATGAACTTATTTTCTAAGAAGCTACAACTTTATTGGAAATCGTTCGGCTCGACATTTCCGTTTACGATGCTGGCTCATCTCTGTACTAAACTAACCTATAGATTATTATTAAT
Organism: Zygaena filipendulae; assembly: GCA_907165275.2. Lineage (NCBI taxonomy): Eukaryota > Metazoa > Arthropoda > Insecta > Lepidoptera > Zygaenidae > Zygaena > Zygaena filipendulae. Next base: position 3,608,180 of record OU015666.1, read on the forward strand.
ATTATATATAATGGGTAACAAACACTGGATTCTGCTAGTGACGTTTGTTTTCACTAATTTCACTTCACATGACTTCACACAAAATTAGTAATTACTGAATTGAATAAAACGAGGTGGTCGCAGTTGTCTTCATACCCTAACATAAAACAATAGGCCTTGCTTCATCCCAATCGGTCCACAGATAGAAGAGTTAAAATAATTTAAAATTTAAACAAAATCTTTAATATTTAGCGCAACACGCGTGCTCCCTAGAAACAGCTGGTAAATTACTGTCAAAACAAAAAAAAGAACATTAAGTAGGTATGTAGTTCTTTCTTATTCAATAGTGAGGAAGAATAAAAGTTCACTTTGAGCAGTTTTATCAAACGACCTCGAGAAAAAATATTTCTAATACTTATCTAAGTACCTATATTATGTAGAAAGTGCTTCCCTTTAAATGGAGCAAATTAAATATCTTTACAAAAAACTGATTTAGTTTCCCCTTATTATAACCTACGTATTACACAAATAGTTTGTTACAACTCTGACAGTGAACGTAATAGAAACTCACAAAATCAACTTTCTGCCGCATTTTGTGACATTTACAAACTCTTTCTTTTAAAACATCAAATTTTTTATTCGTTTAAATTACCTAAAGTTTTTTTTTTATTGTATCTGTGCAATAACCAGCAATGCCCCGACGCGACGTGCCCCATTAAACAGTATTAAGCATTATATTGACAACGAGGTCACAATGTCGACGCTTGTACTCGAGGGCCGTCGTAAAACGGCCGGATTAGTGGAGCCCTAGTACGTGTGCGGTATACATAAATATTAATTAAGGGGATACAATCACGGGATGGCCGAGCGAGCGAGCGAGCGGTCTAAGCGGCCGCGTGACGTGCGCCAAACAGTAGCAGGCCAGCTAGACCCTTCTCAACGCTGACACACCCTAATTAACTTTGCACAATTCGATTTGATACCGCGCAACTGTTTCAATATTCGTTTATTCATCCCTCGTCATCGCGCGGCACTTTGTTATTTTTACCCTTTGCCGTGCGCAATAAAAAATTTAAAAGTTCACGCTCCGCATGTCACCGATCTCTTTCCCAGCAACGTTTCGAGTATTTTGACGGCGGAGTTAATTTTAAATAGGTATATTTAATTTGACGTTTTATCGGATTAAACGTAGATTTATTAAACAGTAAAAACTTCATAACTTTGTGTACAAGCTAAATATAACTAATAATGGTTAATGTTAACCTAAAAGTATCTAACCATACATAATGCATACATAATTGTAAAGCTACAACATAAATGTTACAGAAAAATATTAATTTAAATAAAAGAATCACTTGTTCCATTTTAGCAGCTTGTCTTGAAAACAAAAGAAAATATTATATATTTTCCAAACTTAATAAAAGTAGACGGAGAAAACATTAATCGAAAGTCCCGGGTCAAATTAGCATTTGTTATCCTACTTCGTACCGAATAAATGTTCGAGCAAATAACAAAACTCTCAAATAGAGATGAAATAAATTCATCTCGTAAAAGCAATTTTATCGCAATACTGAACACAATCGTTTCCCTCGTCTGCCTGACTGGGACTCGAACAAGATTAATTAAAAATAAAACCTCCCTCCATCATCTGGAGCCCTGGTAATTAAAACAGGAATAACTGAAACGAAATTGACGGTTCAATTTATAATTAAAGCGAGATGAGAGGATATCAGCTATATAGGAGAGGCATTAATTAATTTGGGTGAAAATAATGTTATTATTTTATTTTAAGCTTTGATGACTCAAAATATAATTTGATTCGATTACCAGCCAGATAAAGATCTGACATTAGCTGATCCCCACGGTTTCACCCGTTTTAATTTTGAAGTTCTCACAACAAACAAAGAAACACGTTCGCATTTAGAAAAACTAGCTGTCCCCCGAGATTTCACCCGCGATAATTTCGAAGTTCCCGCGGGAATTCCAGGATAAACTATAGATATAAACCTTCCTCATGAATCACTATCTATTGGTAAAAACCGCATGAAAATCCGGCCAGTAGTTATGAGTTTATTGCGAACCGACAGCGGAAGGGACTTCATTTTATACTATGTAAAGAAGATGTAAAGAATAAAGATAGGATGAAAATTTTATGTTACTGCAGGTCCTATAATATTATATTTTGCCTTCAGTTTTGTGGCATTTTTTCTGCACACCTGCAAGAAAAAAACGACGCAAATAGGTGTAGATTGCATTTGCATCGTTTTTTTATGTATACCATGGACCAATTAAACAAGATATACTATAATTTCGAAGTTTGCGCAAATTGTGGTTGGTTTATTTATGTTACTGTATGCTCGAAGTACTGTCGAATTTAACTTTCTCTAGGAAATGTTCGACGTTGTTTTACCAAGTTTAGAAGCTCGAGACTAATTATTGTGGCTTCTAAAGTGTGAAACAGTACAACTTTATTGTTAGTTTAAAACTTAAACAGCCACATAAATGCAATACTTATTCTTATGTTGGTATTTTTACCCGGTTTATATGTATAGACTGACCTTTAAAGGGATGTGACCAATGTGGCACCGCCTACGCATAAATAATTATGATAATATATATTTTAGCGGGAATCAAAAATGGAGATCATTTTCGTGTCGACATGTGTTACCTACGGGGCAATAAAGTTCCCTGTGCCGGTTTTTTAAGTGCCCAAGAAGAGGATACCTACCTATATTATGACGTTTCGAGTTGATCGCTTCGGTGACCTCTAAGAGCTCTGTGAAGGATTTTGTAAAATATACCAAAATTTCAATTTTAATCTGTAAAACGATGCCAATAGTTGAAAATCTATTACATAATATCTTATCTAATATATATAAATCACGTGTCACGTTGTTTGTCCGCGATGGACTCCGAAACTACTGAACGGATTTTGACAAAATTTAATAACCAACTTAAAAGATAGGATAGTTTTATCTCGGAATTCCCGCGGGAACTCCGAAATTAATGTGGGAAAACTGCTAATCACCATAAACTACTGTCAGGGGTAGGTAAAAAGAAGGACATAGAGTACTTTTTTCCCGGGATTCCCGCGGGAACTCCGAAATTGCCGCGGGTGAAATCGCGGGGGACAGCTATTATATTATAAATCTATACCTACTATATTATAAAGAGCAAAAATTTGTGAGTTTGTGACGTTGTAAGCGATCTACTGAACCGATTTTGAAAATTCTTTCTTTTATAGGAAGCTACAGTGATCCTGAATGTCATAGGGTACTTTTTATTCTGGAATTCCCGCGGGAACTCCGAACTTCCCGCGGGGAAAACCACGGGGGTCAGCTATATTAAAATATATTATATAAATATTATTTTTACTTCAAACTGGCTCAAAGCATTATAATATGCGAAAGTCCTTAAATACATATAAATATACTAAACCTTTAATTACTAATATATATGTAAGTATGTACATGATTACTCTTTGAAGAATAACATCAAAGACTATAATTATTATTATATTATAATTGGCTACTTGACAAAAAATTTTTTTTTTGTCCGTCTTGTAGATTAGTAAAAAATATTGGACACGTATTTTTTCTTTTTTTACGTACTCAAAAAATAACAGAGATACATTGAGTTGAAATTTCGCGTGACGTCACAATTCAATGCGGTTTGTATGGCGCTTATAATGAATATTGACGTCACGAGCCTCCCACCCTAAACTTTAATGCGCTTTATCTATGTTCATTTTCATTAAATTGAAAAAGCAAAAAATACGTGTCTATTATTTTTTTATTTTCTAACTGACGGACTAATTAGAATTTTGATATTCAAACCTTGGAGAATACCCAATTGCAAATAAAATTGCGAATAAAAAAAGGTTAATTTTATTATGCGAAGCTCATCTATTGAACGCTTTGAATGGCACTCGTATTTCTTATTCAGAAGGGGAAGTTCCAATATAGGTACTCGTAAGTAGGGACCGTAGAGGCAGAGCTCCGCCAATAAATAGCCCGTTTACACAGCCAGCCGCGCCGCAGGAAAATCTTCAGTGAACGATCATTGTGGAGCCATTGAAAGGCGTCTCCAGTTACCACAAACAAAATGATCATGTTATTATAAAGAGACACGGACGAATGGAATTACATATCAACAGAACGCACGACGTGAATGCGCGCATGATTTATTAAAAAAAAACGTAATAAGTTACTGCGAGATAAAATAATAAAAATAATTGAAACTATAATAAGTAGATTAATAGGTAGGTACATAATTACTATTGTTTTCTTTCATTCTGGGCCCTTATTCACTATGACCATAACGCGTCGCGCTAAGATAAGGCGCCATTTAAATTGCTTTTCCTCGTGTTCTTAGAAGTTTCACTAAAAAAAAATACATTTACAACGTTTCTTTTGTCATAAAGAATTTCAATTTCTTAAATTTTTGCATCTGGAGCGTTTGGGATTGTGTTTTTGGGACGCGCGTTATGGACAAGGAATGTTGTTGGTCGTAGTCAAGTGAATAAGGGCCCTGATGTTTGTATTTTGAAATTATCACGAAGTAGTACACACAATAAAAATACATAAGTAGATTATATACCTACATAATGTTCAAACGTCATATTATTTTTATATTTGTCTAACGAATATTCTCCAACAGAAACACATGTGATGTGGTGCTGTAGGGCTCAAAGCCGTTAAATGAGAGAGAGAGACAGCACTATCAGAATACTAGATGGCATAATATCACTAGCTGAATATAAATGGCTCGATTTTATTTCCTAGAGCACACATGATGTACGAGTAAACGCGTTTTACATCTTGAATGCTGCTATAAAACCTAGTTCTAACTGAAAGGCAATTAAGACTATGTAGGTTAAGCTTCGAATGGATTTGATACTTCATTTAGCAGTCCTTGAGCCGTATTTTTGATTCGCTCGAATTACTTTCGCACAAGGCTTCGAAAGATGCGAATCCTTAAAAAATAGATATTAAAGGATTCGCATGTGAATATTGCGATTCCGTGTGCGAATTTAATTCGAGCGCTTCAAAGATACGATTTGATTCTAAAAACTAAACTAAGCCATGTTAAAACAAGTGTTCGACATGTTTATGTCTCATAAACATGTCGAACATGTCAATCTATTCGACCTTAAAATCAAAAGGTTGACAATAAGACAACATCAAGAATCCAATATTAAATTAATTAATAAAGCTATAAAACCACTCTATCTAAATTAAATTCATAATTACAACGGTCGCAGTTAACCTGTCTTTCCAATTAAATGGATAATTATAAATAAATGCTAATATATCATGTTTTATGGTAGTTACCGCGGACATGCGCCTGCATAATGCGGTTTAATTAAACAGACGATCACAATCGATTAATTTGATATGAAATTTTAATATGAAAACTCACCGCATTTATTATCTGTGAAATTGAAAACCACTATAGCCGCAGGCTACAATAAAATTTGTTTTAAATTATTCCGTCATTTGCTTGAAACGGTTTGTTTACTTTGTTACCATTGTAATTGAATATATCCTTTAATATCATAACATCAGAGTATTTGATCTAATAAAATATTGCAGAGATAATCGAGATGTTTTCTTCCAGAATTTTGATTGTACGACTAAAGTTATTCCGTTGTTCAAATACAAATTTGTTCTGTTTCAGGAGACAGCAGAGGTGTGCGTTGGAACATCAGTGGGCACGATTACGGAGCCCGACTGCCTCGGCCCCTGCGAGCCTGGTACATCGGTCACACTGGAGGGCATTGTGTGGCATGAGACGGAAGGTGGTGAGTTGTTACTAGCGCACGAACGCAATGCACCGTAGCGCGCCATCATTAAACCTATACACGCTTTATGCACGCCTGGTATATGTGCCAGCTTTGCGACACCATTATGATTCTGGATGCCGTAGACAAAATGGCGGAGTATAGCCGTTTTTTTTTGTGTACGACATCGACATTGACATCAAAAATTGGGCCGCGAGCGCAAAAACGGCCCGAACAGTTTATAAAAAAATTTGTTATCGTCAAAAATCCTTTTTTTCCATAGAAGCAAAATGGCCTAACAAGATGAGTAGACATAATTTACATATACGTTAGTTAAAAACGGAAAATAGGCAAAAAAAAAAGCATAGCAATTCAGCATAGAGGTCGTTTTTGATCTCGCGCCCTCAAATAAAATGTATTCAAAGATTTTGTGGCATCTGAATAATTTAAGTGCAGGCTTGAGTGCAGGCTTAGGGCGTAGATTCTCCATTGTAGTTAAAGTCATAAACTTATATTATCTTACATAGTATTTTGGCGTAGAGTATAAAACAATTATTGTACCTTTGTTATTTATTTTTAATTGGTGTACCTATCCTATCCCATTTATTGACTAACATAGGTTGGCTCTCCTCCTCGGGACTCTTGCACAGAAATATTAATTTATTATTGCTTACAATATGATGCTAATATTAGTCACAAAACATAATTGATGTTAATCTTTTGTATTGTGAATCGGTATTTGTAATTTATTAAACCCAAGTCGTCACAAAATTTTGTCACATTATTTAAAGGTTGGTAGGTATCTACTTTCTAAAAAATATATTCAATGAATTTTTCTAATACCTATAATATTATGTGTCAGCCTCAAGGCTTATTGAGTGATGTGACACGTAACATATTTACTTACGCGTTTTTCTAATAAGGCCGTAAATAAATGAATAATGTGGATATTAAAATATATTGTTTAAGTACCTACGTCTAGTAACAATTAGGTATCATAAATGGCTTTTATAGTCTACTCACAGAATTATTTTATTGAGTAATAACAATAACAATTACATAAGTAGGTAAGTAAGTACAAGTCATTTAGATAATATAGATATAGATAAGGAGCACTGTAGGTACTCAAATATAATAAACAGCATAAATATGATTTTTTTACTAGTAGTTGTAAATAAAAATATATACATATAACACTCGTCCTTTCCCGGAGCTTTTTATGTGCGCGCGATGAATATTAAAATATTCATAATTGTACCTATACGTTCTGGCATTGTAAATGTGAGGTCCCAACATTACAGCGTGCTTATTAGCTATAGATAGTATCGTCGGATTTAATACCGCTCGTATTAAGCCGATACCGTAGTCGGGTCTTACATTACACCTTTTATAATCCTCTTGGAAATTAATGCCAACTCGTTACTGGTTTAGTAAACAAATACGACGCGAATAGCCAATCACTTTGTGTTTGTATGTTTACGACCGACATCCTACTCACATACAAAAAAAAGTGTGTGTAGTTTTTTTAATTGGTATCCCTGCTCTATCGATTTTTTCGTGTTGCAACGCAATGCACAACCGTTTTAATAACTAATTAGTGTAAATCGACTGTAAAATAATGTTCGAATGTTTTGTATTAAATGATGTGGGGGAAGTGAATGTTTATTCGTGAGATACGGTGGTCGTCCATCATTAGAAACAAAATAAAACCGAGTACAATGTAATGCGAGATCACACGTCCCGAGCGCCATTAGGGCGGCGGCGCGCACAACGCGACCCCTCACTCCAATGCTGGAGTAATTATTATAAAACACGATAATAAATCAACATCTGTTCGCTTCTTTTGCCACTTTCCAAATTTATCCGGCCGGTGACCGCGAGGGGGCGACGCTCCCCGCCGCGCCGCCGCGCTCCGGGGAGGGGGAGGCAATTCACGCCCTTTCTCTTCGAGCTTATTTATTTTAGGCTAATGGCCCTGAGGAGCTCACGGAAATTAAATACGGTTAACCGAGCGACTCCGGCCGCGTTATAATTTTACAACTGCCTCGCGTGCACGCTGGCATTTATGAAGATTTTACCATAAAAAAAAAATTAAAAGTATTGTGCTACCACAGAGTTATTCCCATAGCTGGTGTTAAACGATCCAGCATGCATATGAAGCAGTGTTCTCTCGGAAAGGTACACGCATAAAACTGGTTTACCGTGTCGTTGTACGTTTACGTGATAGCAATGAGTATAGTGGATGTATCCGAATGCATTCCGAGTCTTTAATTAGTGGACGTATTTATTGTTTGTTTTCTCATTTGCCGAGAGGGTTTATGTTGTCAATTTTACGCTGAAATTGAACAGCTTTAAAACCAATTCACTACACATAAAAAACCAAATTCCGATTGTCGACTTTGGATGTTAAATAATTCAATCCATTAAAATGAGCTCCGTTCTAGTGCCTCGAGGATCTTTTAAGAGCTTCGTGTTTACTTTACCAACAGGTCGGTAGAGCATTGAATAGATGTAAATGCAATCCCCAGGACTTTGTTTGTCTCGGTTTGGGAACAATGGGCAACACTGATTAGACCGGCTCTCATGCCTACACAATGCTTCCTGCCTATTGGTTTATTTACCGAGCGCCAAACAGCGAGAATACGAATATAAACGTTTAAATGTTAAATTATCTTACTGTCAGAAGTTACATCTCCCTTTCAAAGTTTAACGCTTATTAATTGATGTAGATAGACAAGCGCTTCAGAGAAATGAGGAAGTAAGGGTGGGAAGCCGCGGGAGGGACAGAGGGATGGGAAGTCTACAGCTATTACGCTGTTGATTATCGCGGCCCGAGGTGTAATTAGCACCACCTAAATGAACCTATTTCAGTCCGCTGCTCTCCTGGTGTGGCCGTTGAGATCTCAATCTGTAAACGCAAACATTACATCTATCTACTTGTTGTTTTACATTGATTACATGGCTAAGTTAATTGAATTATAGCAGTTAAGAACATGGTAAGATTTAATACAATATTATGTCGAATTGCAAGCAAACTGAATACAAACAAAATACAAACGTGACATAGCAGTCGATAGAAGCTCAATGTTATTAGCGGTACAAATAAAAACATGACATTTTAATGATAGTCGGCAGTCAGGCTAACGACTAGGTCGGCTTAACGTTCAAGCCATTAGCGACAAATGTACAAACTGATACGATTACACGCAACGGAACGCGACCGGACGGCTTCTAATTTAACTTTTCCGTGACCGAGCCGCGAGCGCCCACTATTCACCATTTCAAGGGGAAATAAACGAGCGGACAGCGAAAATAGTCGAAGAAGCTCACTCGAATATTAAATTAACTGAAGCGAGTCGGAAATTGCTCAAATCCACCGCCTGTTTACGTTTCGTTCCTGTCAGATTGTTTCGTGTTTTGTTTCCTTTTAGCCAGTCAGTCGGCTGTGAGGTCGGCTGTAATCAAACTAACAGATGCGTGACGGTTTGTGTTACCTCATTTGTCATTCACCATGATTGATTTATCACGTCATGATCATGTCTGATCGCCTACTCGCCTCCGCGCGTACAAATAACTCCATCATTTTATGCAAATCGCTTATAGAGATGCTTTATGTGTTCATTGTTTTGTGAAACAATAAATAATCAATTGTTATTTGTGTCAGTTGACGTACATTTGTCAAGGGCCACAGATTTATCAATTTGCATAATTTGTTTTTTCACCAAACTTTTTGTAAGTACTTAGTTGTAAATGCATTTTTATGTACGGTGTCTTAGAGCCTTGGATGATGAGTAGATGTCTAACTTGTAGGTTATTTGTCTTGATTTCAATATATAAGTAGTATCAGATACCTAGTAGTATTAACAAATGTTACTGAAACTTGATACGCTTTCAAGTTATTGTTTGCCTGCCTCATTGCGATGGAAAATTAAGAAGACAAACAAAGACTTGAGAACGTATCAAGTTTGAGTAGCGTTTACGGACCTATCAGTAAAGTTAGGTGGCAGTAACTTATATTTTCTGTGTAGTAAACAAGATAATAATATGTATGACGTATGTATATACTCTTACTGTATATTTATACTTTCAAGAGGGCTCGAAAAAATCCCTTCCAGAAAACTGGCAGGAGATTAAAAAGGGATTGTTCGTGACCCTCATTTTTATCTCAATTTGTTCATTTTATTCAAGAATAACGTTATATGGACAAAGAGGAGATTAACTCGCTCTAGATTAGAGACGGCTCGCATGAAATAAATAAATTCAGCAGCAATGGCTGCGGTGACGGCGTAATAAAAAAATGCTACGAAAAAATATAAATTCTTTGTACACCGAAAAGCGTCGTGAATAGAGGGGGTGAAATTGATTAATTAAATTTGCATAAGTTAGCACGCCAGCGCGATAAGCAGGGGCGGCATAATAACATGACGCGAGGCGCTTCTAAATATGCGGCTAAAGTCACGTTCCGGACGGAGCGGCGCGGCGCGCCTGCCGCCCGCCTCCCGACTCCTGCCTGCCTAGTATGCAAATGCGAGCCCCTGTGACAAATTGGATCGGAACCTCTCTCGATTCCAACCAATACCTTTGGCTGCATCAATTTTGTAAAATGCTCTGTCGACTCGTAAACCAATAATCCCATTAGGACACTGAGGCATTGATTGATCCTGAAGCCATAAAAATAAAGAATTAAAATTTAACAGACGTCGTTATTGTTACAGGTGTATTAGTTGTCAATGTGACGTGGCGAGGGAAGACTTACGTAGGAACTTTACTTGACTGCACGCGGCACGATTGGGCACCGCCGAGGTCCGTTCATAATCGATTCATTATTCTCATATGCTCTATTCGTAGAATCGATCGGTTAATACAATTAAATTTAATATTTTAGATTTTGTGATTCACCCACGGAAGAACTGGATGCGCGAACACCGAAAGGACGCGCGAAACGCGGTCGCGGCGCAGCCCCCACCGATATGACTAATTTCACAGAAACGCGGTCTTCGGTACACAGCAAACTTCGCAACGGCGGTGCTAAGGGGCGCCGTGCACTCCCATCCCCCACGCCTTTCACTCCACCGAGACCAGATTCCAAGAGGAAACGCAACTCGGAGGCGGAAGAACGTCCGCCGACACCGAAAGCGAAGCGACCTCCTCCAGCGCCTTCGTCGCCGCCTCCCGATCCCGTCCTCTTAGAATGTCCCGAGCCGAACTGCTCGAAGAAGTATAAGCACGCCAACGGCCTTAAATACCACCGATCGCATGCGCACGGCACGCCCGATGACGATGAGAAGGATGGGTCTAGTTCGGAGCAAGAGGAGCCTGCGGCTGAGCCGGCATCACCTGCAAGGCCACCCTCTGCTCCGGCTACTCCTGCTACCCCAGTGAAATCTCCGACGCCCGCAAAATCGCCAGATGAAAAGATTGAGAAATCTCCGGAGAAATCGCCGGAGAAAATGGAGACGGAAGCGCCGTCCCCACCGCAACCTGTGCGATTCCCCGAAGAGTTTGCCGCAAGTTCACCAGCCCCGCCGTTGCAGCCCGAGCGACCACCGACACCTCCTGTGCCAGCCACGCCACCGCCTGAAACGCTCACCACCCTACAACCGACGCAGTTCAAGGTATGATTCCAAAATGAACGAAAAAAATATCATATCATAAGAAGAACCTATATTAGAAGCTCTGCATAGTTTGGGACCAGCCAGGGCTTTAAATAATTTGTTGTTATTATTTTTCGATTGCAATCGAAAACATGGCGATTATGCGGTTACAATTAATTGCGTTAGTCAACCTAAAATTTCTAACAATCTACCAAAATCAACGTACTATAAAAATTGAAACGGTCTAAACAATTAATTAATCACTGATGTTTGAAATCGAGAAATGATCGCAACAAACGTTACATAATTCCACTGCAGGTGGTGCTGTGTGATATTGATTGTCTTAGCCAATGGTTCTTAACAGGTGGTCCGCGGACCACTAGTGGTCCTTGGAAGCATAAGTGGTTCGCGAGTCATGCCAATAAAATGACAAGAGTCGACCCAACATTACCCGAGCGCGCAACACGCCCGACTGCGACTCGAGGCGACATAATAGGTATTACCTCCAAATCGATAAACCAACTGAGTGGTCCACGGCATAACGGAAATTTTGTCAAATGGTCCCCCTGAGGATTAAAAGGTTAAGAACCAAGGTTAGACTCTAAGCCTTATTATTATTATTATTATAGGTGAAGCCGCGGTCAGCACTAATGCCATCTGAGGAGAGAAAGTCAACGGAGACGCCCCCTGACGAGTCTCCTGGCAAGCGGCGGGCGCGGCGCTCGCCCACGCCCGGGGTGCGCTCCCCGGCGTACTCCGACATATCCGACGACGCGGCGCCCAACGACGGCGCGCCCGACGCTGAGACCGAGCACAGGCCGTTCCCCGTCTATCATCAGGTACGTCATACATTTTTAATCTTTTCTGCTCTAGAGTAGGTACACAGTTGGAAAGTCATAGATTCATCAAAGTTGACGACCGTATTAGTGCTGTTGGTCACCATGCCTATCCGCTAATCAAGAGGTTCGTTCTAAGTTCGATTCCTGGTCGAGGTGAACTCTGCGTGATGAATACAGGCGTCCACACTCCAGTCTGGGTGTTTTTATATTACCTATCTAGTATCTATACTGTAATATGTAATAATATGTAATATATATGTATACGAGCTGTCCTCCGCGGTTTCACCCACTAATTTCGGAGTTCCCGCGGGAATTCCACGGTAAAATATAGACCTTCCTCATGACTCATGAATCACTCTAGCTATTGATGAAAACCGCATGAAAATTTTAAAATTTTTCAATCAAAATTTTTCCAAATTTTTCATCAATAAAAAGAATATAAAAAACCGCGACCGATTGAAAATTACGCGATTTTTAAAAAACCTAAAAATCTAAGCAACGTATACTATAGGGACAGACAGCGGGAAGCGACTTTGTTTTACACTATGTACTGTGTAGTGATACCACATTTGCTTGGTTTCCATGGCACAAGCTTATAGCTTAGTGTCTTAGATCTGTGTGTTGTGAAGAGTTATTACGTACATTATCATTCATTCTGATCATTCTTGATAGTAATGATAGTTAGGTATCAGGTTTCCACAACTGTTGACCAAAAAGACAGGAGAAAAACTCTTGGAATCCATGTTGGCTTCTTATTTTTTTTCGTTTCACAAAAAAATCAATCTATTCTGTAAATGAAAGGCTGAGCGAAGGGAGGGAAATGGGAGTTGAAGAATTTCAACCATCGTTAAAACTTTGTTACTTATTATATTCCAGTTTTACGGGCAGCCACCTTACTTGCCCCCCGCGCATCCGCCTGCCGTTCCCCCGCCTACCATAGACAAGAGCAAAGAGGACCTCTCGAAAGATCCCAAAGCTGACCACAAGGTAAATAAGGTACAATTATAAATTGTGATTCATTAAAAATCTTTTTTAAGTATTTCTAAGTTGGCGAATTTTTTTGTATCCTTACATTATACTCTTATAAGTTTTACTTGACAATATAACTAGTGCCCTTATTCACTATGATCAACAACATTCCTTGCCCATAACGCGAGTTTCAAAAACACAATCGCAAACGCTTCAGATGCTAAAATATTAAAAAGACTTAACTGTATTAAAACACATAGTAAATTTATTTTTATAAGTGAAAGAAAGAAAGAAAGAAAGTAAACTATATTTATTCCAGCACAACGCACAAGGAAAAAAAAAAACAAATTGAACAAGTTGGTTTACCCAACTTCTAAAACTTCTTTGAGTACGAGGAAAAAGCAGTTTTTGTGGAGCGTTATCTTAACGCGACGCGTTATGGTCACAGTGAATAAGTCAGAATCCCAAAACTAGGCCTATGGGATGGTTGAAATATTTTTTTTTGATGAAACTTTTTTTATATGTTGAACTTCTTTCTTCTACTCACTCTCCTCTTCTCTTACTCTCTTACATATTCACCGAAGATAATTTGTTTACAGGATGGCAAACAGGAGAGCGGTCCACAGAAGGTGATACCACCGCATTTCTATCCTTACAACTACGTCCCTAATTTCCCGTACGGCGTGGAAGCCGCCGGTCCACAGAACCCACCGATGGAGGAGAAGAACAAAGAGCCAGATCGCTCAAAGACGACGCCAAGCCCCCTGGACAAAAGCAAGCAGTCCCGCGCAATGGAGAGCAAAGAGAATCCGGGAAGGCCGAACGATAACCATCAGATACTCAAAGAAAGCATTGAGATGAAGGCACAAATGGGGCCGTACGCTTTTCAGCGGCCGCCTCACGCTCAGGAAGACTTGAGAAGGTTAGGATTATTACTATCTACATTTACTTACATTAATTTTATCATGTGCCAAAGAATCAGTCGCTGGAGTAAGTGAGTTCAAGAAGACAACCTTAATAGTTTGGGATCAACCTAAATAAATCTGTTCTCCTTGAGCTATCGTGGCAAAGGTTGCTTGTGACGTTACCTACTCATATTAAAATTCAAATTTTGTTTAGTACCTAGCTACGTATAGATTACTGACCATTCTTTGTTTTTTTACAAAGAATATTATATTTATTGAAATTATACTTGATACATCATAACATTTAAATATGTAATAATACACCCGCTCGGAGTGCAGGTTTTCCGAGAAAACAGACGCAGAATAATTTGCATTTAATCTATAATGTCTGTACAGTAGTAGGTATATAGTCGCCCAGAAATACAATATATTTTAAATTGCACTCTGAAAACTTCATTCCAGATACTACATGAGCTTAGAGCAGCGAAGGAAAGAGGGGGGCGGCGAAGTGAAGCCCCCCGGGCCGGCGGCGGGGGCTGGGGGGGGCAGGCCGCCGCCGCAGCCCGCTCACAAGCCGGCCCCCAAAGACAAGGACGACAAGCCCAAGGAGGAGACTAAGGTCAAGCAAGAGGGCCAGAAGCCGACCACGGAGACGCAGGGCCCGCCGCCGCCGCCCACCTCGCAGTACTACCTGCCGCCGTACATGCAGTCGCCGCACGCGTACGGCGCGCTGCCGTTCGACCCGGTGTACCGCGCGCCGCTGAGCCCCGCGATGCTGGTGGGCGGGTACGGCGGCGGCTGGACGGTGCCGCGCTACCACGCGCCCGAGGACCTGTCGCGGCCGGGCGCGCCCGCCAAGCTGGAGCTGCTGCCGCCGGGGCACGGCGCGCCGTACGCGTACGGGCCGCACTCGGCGCCGCACAAGATCCACGAGCTGCAGGAGCACGCCAAGTCGCCGCAGGGGAAGCCGCCGCGCCCCGAGCCGCCCAAGGACGCGACGCGCTCGCCGCCGCCGCAGCGGCACGTGCACACGCACCACCACACGCACGTGGGCCTCGGGTACCCGCTCTACCCGCCGCCCTATCCAGGTGCGTCACCTCCGAGCTCCGGTACAATGTTCTGTGCTAGCTGATCGCCGCGGTTACGCCCGCGGTAATTCTGGCATAGAGAGTACCGTATTTCCCATACTTAAACCAACCTCTGTACCAGATATCATCCAATTCTGTTCAGCCGTTCCGGCGTGATTGAATAACAAACATCGAATTTATAAAATTAGTATAGATTGTTACCGAATCATGAAATAAAATGGTTGGGCAAAGTTTGGACCACCCATATTAATTGGTGTACTCAATAATGGTTACTAATAATATCAACGCGAAAGTTTGTATGTATGGATGTTTGTTTATAATAATAATTTCCTTTATTTCAACGAACCACGGATCAATTTTGTTAGTAACATCACTTCTTATCAACTATTGTATATTTATTTTTTGCTTTGTTGCTTTCACGCAAAAACCATTGAATGGATCTTAACGAAACTTTACAATAATATAGGTATATATCATAATAATAATTAGGCTATATAGTAATCTGGAATTCCAGCGGGAACTCCGAAATTACCGCCGGTGAAACCGCGGGTAACGGCTAGTTTTATAAAAAAAAAACAACATTTCGAATGATCTCTCGAATACATCGCCTCGAACCCCCAACCGTAGCGGCTCGCCACTAATTCGTGTCGTGATTGGTTGCAGGGGCCCGATAGCATAAGGCGGACAAGCGGCCGAGCGCCGCGCAGCCGGTCTAGCTATCGACTGTACAGATGTCATTCGAGAGATAGCGTGAGGCAGAGGCGATAACGGCAGATTATTGTTGCAGCCGCAGCCGTGCTGGCCAGCACCCAGGCGGTGGTGAACTCGTTCCCGACGCCGCCCAAATGAAGTAAAGGACCGGACTTGCTGGATTTATCGAGGAAAAAATAGCCGCAACCCCGCGGGTCGCCGCCGCCGGCGCCGAGGGTCGGCAGCTGACAGCAGGCCAGGAGCAGCGAGTCCACGCTAGTGCCGCCACCGGCACGCGCACCCCCGGAAGTGACCAGCTCGGACAGTGTCGCCACCGGAACTCCCACCCGGGACTGTGAAAATAACTAACTGTGTGAAAATGATAGACGTTGTACGTGTAATTTAAAAGACTTGAAAAATTCTCTACGAATTTGTATGTGTATGCCAGTAGCCATAATTCAACACTGTGATCTCGCGTAACCCACAAAATGTTTATGTGACGTGCGCTTTGAATGTTATAGAGTGTGTCCGAACCGATAGTTACCTGAGTACTAATAGTTGAGGTGTGACATCCGTGATCCCTTCGTGTGTGTTGTGAATGTTGAGTGTTGCCAGTGCGACGGTGGCGACGCGAACAGTGACCGTCGCGGACACCGACCCTAGACCCCTCGCAGGAGGGTCCGGCTCCGGGTTTACTTTGTTTTGTATGTTTATTAGCGAAAGCACAAACGCATCCTGTAAATATTAGTGTTATGTGTACCTATATTAATCGCCGTCACGTCGCGTGATGGTGTCAAACTAAATGTATGATATAAAAACATCGAATTCTCCGATTCTCTCTGGGCATTGTACTGAAGTTTGGAGCCCCCCCGTTTAAAATATTGTACTATTCGAATAGCACCTATGTTTAAGTAAGAACTATGAAACTGCATTCCAACAGAACGAAAGCAAGTGTAGTTTTAAATGTAAGATTAAAATTAATGATTTATTATATATTATTACGTTAAGGTAGGGTAATTTTTAAAGGCGTCAATGTGATCATATGAGTCGTAGCGTGCACAAATCGTACTGTCTCGATACTTAACTAGTGAGCGATATTCTAAATAGTAGAGAGCATCGTATAGAAACGTCGAGTGTTTGGACCGAGCGTTGCGGTGGGTGTGTGTATAATGTTTGGCTTTTATTAATTATATACTATCATAGTCCGATATTCTCAAATACAAGGGATTAGTGTTTCTGTACTGCACAATAGTGATTAGCTGCATTCTACTATGTCCTGTGACTATAGATTTGCAATCAACTCAGTGCTTGGGTTTAAATCCGATAAATGCCAGCCTTTTAAGATCTTTTATCGGGTTTAAACCCGGAAACGGCAGGCTTGTATCGGGCTTAATCCCAAGCACCGGGTCGATTGCACATTGTGACTAATTTATTTTTCAACTATTATATTACATAATATACTTAACTCATTATTTCTCCGATAATGTTGAATGGATTGTGTAGTCGTGCATGTATTGTTTCAGATGGAAAAATTAGTCTTCCAATAATTGATTTGTCGAGGAAATTGATTGCTTGATGGTTCTAATTGTTTGCGATACAAAACCGCCTGTTTTGTATAATATTTGTCCGTTATTACGTCATATGTAGTATCCAAATTTAGTTTTTTTATATTGTTAATGTATTCGGTTGAGCAAATAAAACTGTACAAAAATAATACGAAAATCATCATTGAATACAAGCTAGTGATTTATATAAATACGCTGAGATCCACCAATTTGCCCAATTGTTAAGTATTTATATGTAAACATTGTACGTACTATCGTTTTTTTATAGTGCGTATATATTTATATCAACATTGGTTCAAATTCCCGACAGTTCAGAATACATGTACCTGTTAATAAGTACCTAATCTAAAACTATGAAAAAAAAAACATACATACAGCCGAATGCATAATGTCCTCTTTTTTGGAAATCGGTTAAAAAAGGCGCTCGCAACTCTGTATCAGGAATATGTAATCACTATTGAGTCATTGAATTTTATTGAAATAGAAATAAAATTAAAATTATACCGACTGACAAAAGTGTTAACATATTTTTGTTACCGACAATACCTACATATGAAACCTGTTTGCATCAAAATAGTTTCATTCAAATAATATCTAAATACTCTTATAACGCCAAACAATGTTTACTTGAAAATTTTCGGATATTATGATCGTTTTTGTATAGATATGTATTTGAAAATGTAAAAACACACATATTATGTGGTATGAATCGGTCTGTTCAAGATCTGTGGTCACTGGTCACAAGTCGGGTATGACCAAAGAGAATGTGTAGGTATAATCACTGCGTTTGGTATGACCTAACATGAGTAACATGTAACTAAGTGACCCGCCTAATTTTATTAAAACGTCACTTAAAATCCCAATACAGATCACGAATGAGGAAAGGTTCTCTATGCTACCGATCGAATATTTTTATCTATTTTCTTGTTAAGAGAAGCTTGTATTTAAATATCACAAATAAAAAGTAAATTGGTATTTTTAACCGACTTCCAAAAAGGAGGAGGTTCTATGTTCGATTGTATGTATGTTTTTTTTTTTTTTTTTTTTTTTTTTTTTTTATGTATGTTCACCGATTACTCGAAGACGGGTGGACCGATTTGAAAAATTCTTTTTTTGTTTGAAAGGGTATACTCCCAATTAGGTCCCATTGCCACCAAGTCGGGATCTGATGATGGGATCTTGGAGAAATCGAGGGAACTCTTCAAAAATTATAGGCACACCTATAGCGATTTGGGTATTTTTTATAGTAAATCATTCATTTGCTTTCGAAAAGCTAAATTTGAAGAAGTGGAACTGATGATGAAGACCACAGATGGTCATCGGAACAACTCAACAATAATACGTCTTTCAGGGGTCCTAGTTAGAGCGATTTGGAAAATTGTTTTTTTGTTTGAAAGGAGATACTTCCGAATTGGTCACATTGTCACCAAGTCGGGATCTGATGGTGGGATCTTGGAGAAATCGAGGGAACTCTTCAAAATTTATAGGCACACCCATGGCGATTTGGGTATTTTTGGTAGTAAATCGTTTATTTGCTTTTGGAAAGTAAAATTTGAAGAAGTGGAACTGATGATGAAGACCGCAGATAGTCATCGAAACTACTAAATAATAGGTATTTCACAGATTCCGATTCATTAACTTTAATGTGGTTTCTAAACAATTTATGTTCGTCATAATGCATATGGTGAAGTGGAACTGATGATGATGTACCAGCAGAACTCCTCAAAAATTAACGTCCCTGCATCGGGAAAAGCAATATTTTGTAAAAGGTTATGAGCAGTTGACAGTAGGCAATTGTAACTTAGATAAATTACAAACCGACTCACTAAAAAGCAAGAAATAAACAAATTTTTAACAAAAAAATTAAAACCGACTTCCAAAAAAGCTAAAAATAAAAAGCTAAAAATAGCAAAATACCGATTTAATCCAAAAGAAAAAACACACGTAATATTATTATTGGTTTGTGCTACCACTGATCGGTATGAAGTCGGTGACAAGCCAAATATGGAGGGGGTAGATGGGCTAAGTCGACTCCTGCCACCAGCTCTTCGTGAGCAGAACAACCCAAGTGGGCAGACACCAGCGGGCTTGTCACCGAATTCAAACCGATCAGTGGTAGCACAAACCAATAATAATATTACGTGTGTTTTTTCTTTTGGATTAAATCGGTATTTTGCTATTTTTAGCTTTTTATTTTTAGCTTTTTTGGAAGTCGGTTTTAATTTTTTTGTTATTGTTAAGACAAATTAATTTTGTTACATAACATGATATCATGGAATATGAAAATGAACGTAGGTACCTATGCCGTAGATCCGGTGAAGGGGCCTAACAGGCGTGACTTCACCTTTTATGTGTCGTTAGGCATCAGTAGTGAACGAAGACAACCACCAACCGCGAACAATACAAACCCTCAGCGTCTTTACACACACACAAACCGATGTGTTGTGATCAAATGTACCTACATAGCTACAAGCTAAGCAATTCAGGGCCCGTATTCACTATGACCATAACGCGTCGCGTTAAGATAAGGCGCCATTTAAATTGCTTTTCCATCGTATTCAACGAAGTTTCACTTAAAAAAACGTTTACAACGTTTCTTTTGTCATAAAGAATATAAATTTCTTATAAGTATTTTTGCACCTGGAGCGTTTGGGATTGTGTTTTTGGGACGCATGCCATGGGCAAGGAATGTTGTTGGTCACAGTGAATAAGGGCTCAGGTGTCCACATAGTGCTACACAGTCAAAATGAACATTGACCATCTATGCAAAAAGTTTTCTGATTGTTGTGAGTCAATCATATTTAAGTTGCAAATATGATTAGCTATGTCCACACTGTGCCTTTTTTGTTCAACTTTCGTCTTCATCTGAAAGATGAAGAAAAAAATAGAAAAAAGAAATAAGAATAGAAAATTCAACTTTCGAAATGAATGCGTTAACGAACGCAACGCCAATACGCCACAGCGCGCGCTTCGCTTTCAACTGATTTCGCGCATGCGTTAAGGGCATGCCTCACGTGCGCTGTTGACTGCGTCATGACGCACGCCTATGATGAACAAAAAAGGCACAGTGTGGACATAGCCATAGGAGTACCCAGTCTCAATTACAACTGACTGAAAGTCATCGTCATTATCAAGTCTCAGTTGATAAGGTTACTGTGGAGATTTGTTCAATAAGATATATTATTATCTATTGTACAATTAATGTTCAAATGAATTATTTGAATTATAATACCTACTGTTGTTATGTGATGTTATTGGGTTTTTTTGGAGTGTAGAGCTATCTGAATACACGAATCTGCTGTTAACTGTACCATACGTGCGTGCAAATAGTGTAAAACTCGATCTACCGTCTGCATACATAATGACGGTACCTTCTGGTATACTTAAAGTAGGTACAGGATATGGTTGAGGTTAGGTCATTTTCTAGTGTGAAGTGGGAGTTCCATGTTCTCTATGTTATTAATTGGTATCAGAACCGAGGCAAACTTTCCACTTGATCGGAAATGTGAAAGCGGCTTCAAAATCAATTACATAAAAAGGAACCATGTGCATTTGTGTGAACTCTGGAAGTACCTATACTCCATGAGTTATCATTATGATGTGGGTATCATCACTGTTGGACAATGTTGATATGGGGTCAAAATAACTCATGGTCCTTTGAACCGGAAAAACAAACATTGCTTGTAAAAATGATCAATGAATACAATTTAAATGTCTGTGTATATAGTTAACAAGCGATCGCACATTGAGAGTAAAAATATCTGTAAGGCACAGCCGGACTAAAACCTAACTAATGTTTAGACTAGAAATATTGACGCCAGAGGCTGTTGATGTCTATTAAAGGCGAATTTCAAATCAGATATTTTTGATCTTAGTGTAGGTAAGTTTATTTGTTGCATTGGTCTAGTTGATATTTCTCATTTTGTGCACATGAACGTAACAAAATGTTTAAATTAAACCAACAAAAGTCACGTTTTACGAATTAATTGACAGAAAGTTTTAAGTTAGTCCCTTATTATGTAATATTCCGGATGTTTGATTTAGGGTTGATTTTTTAATCGACAGATGAAACAGATTGCTTATTTCTTCACTGGTCCTTACAAACCTTGTTTGTGAACTACCTTACCTGAGGATTAAAAAATCGGCCCCTAATCTATGATACTCATTTTCTTCACCCTTGGATTATTCACTCGAAATTCCAAATTTGTGGATTCTATAGTCGAGTACTTAGCACCAGGAAAGCAATTTATAAGGAAGATGTAGCTAGCTGCATGATCTCAAAAGTGCCGAGTGCACGCCGATGGATGCATCGTTTGCAATAAATACATATTTAAACAGACTGACCCATTTCCTTTCTAAAAACGTGCTTTTGACGCGTTTTTGTGTATGATTACGCTTTTGTTTAATTTTTTACGATGATCGTGTGGCGAATGGAAATATTATTATCATGTTGTATTTATAATTGTACCTATCGATATAATATAATGAACATTTGTGTATTTTTTGATGTAACTAAAAGCCAAGTTTGATTTCCTTAGAAAGAAATTCGAGACGTTGAAAAAAGAAATAATAAAGATTGAATTATTTCTTAAACTGTGTTTTATTTTATAAAATAAAAAAATGGTCCATGACGAGTTAGGATAAAACTTAAAGCTATAGTGCATTATGCTTATAAATAAGTTGTGATGACTGACTAGCAATTAGAAGTATTATACAAAGATGGTCCCAAACATCACTAATACACTAAATTACAAAATATAACAAGAAATACTTCTCGATCTACGTCCGTGTAAGGAATTTGAGTGAAATATAATTCAAATCTCTATTCGAAACAGAATCTCTGTTAAGTGCCTACTGAGATACGGAGCTTATAAAATCTCTATATAAAATCCATTATAAAATAGTTGCACAATAAAATGTGCAGGTAACATAGCGTCACTATTTTACATTAATATACATACAGGTGTGACACTTTTTTCAAGATGTTTCATTTAAAAACAAATCGAAGAAGAGTAGGATAAACACTAATTTTGATGATAATAATTCTGCAAATTAAAAAGGGGAAAAAAATTGAGCAAAAACGGCCACTTTGGCGGTTTTCAAAGAGGCTATTTTGTAACTTTTGTTTCTATAATTTTTCGGTTTTAATCAAAAACATGGCGGTTTTGCGATTGCAATACGCACGTTTTGACACCTTTAATATCTATTAAAATTTGAAGCTGCCTAATCATGATTAATCAATCACAAAACCGCTATTTTTCTGATTGAAACTGAAATATGATAGCAACAAAAGTTACATAAACAATTGCCCTGCAAGTATTTTTATATGTTGCTATACCTACCTGCAGTATACCTACAATATAAAAAATTATACTATTGTACAACCATCGATTTCATTTTAAGTGCAATAATAGGAGATATCATTTTTTATGAGTGTCGCTGGTTTTATTCCAGAATTACATAAAATTGTTTAGACCATCATTACTTTTCCGCCGTTTGGTAACAAGTTAAATAAATACACAATTTCATAAAGCCAATAAATTATTCCTAAAATATAAATTATTCTACAAAAATCTCCTTCCACTATCACTTATTAATGTATATTAAATAACTTAAATGAATAAAAAGAACGTAAAAAAGATAACCAAAGTAAGAAATGTTTTGAATAAATAAATCAAAAGTGACAATTCGGAAACTGGTAGATTAAAAAAATGTATGAACCGAGAGTGCATTAGTATGGTGACCGTAAAATAAGTTCTTTGGTTAAAGTTGTTTTATGGTTAAAAATACTGTTAAAATTGTCGAGTCCTTTCAGAGACGAATGCTTAAATACTATTAAAACATTACGAGGCAAGGGCGTAACATGGGCGTATCTATCACTTAAAATGTCTCCTAAATGTTAAGTCTAAATAAGCCGTATCAAACAAAATGTTTTCTTGATTTGGCTTTTTTTTTGTTTAAATTTTATCTCTTAACTCAATAAAAGTTGTTTTATTACACATATATACCTACTAATAAAGTTAAACTAAATACTGATGTTAGTATTTAATAAGTACAAAAAAAATATCACTCAAATTCTAATCAGTGGTGTGGGAAATCGATATTTCAGTTTTCCACTTTTTTATATAAAATTACCTATCATAAAAAAAATTAAACTAAAATAGTTCCTCTCTAATTTGTTCTTGTAAATTCTAGGATTTCTTCTGTCCTTGGGTTTATCCAAAGATGATTCCGACTCACGATAGAATCGATTTTGTTCAAAAATTTCATTTCGAAAATTTTGCAAGCATAATTTGCTTGTTTATCACAGGGTAGAATTGATCAGAGACATATTTTCAATATTCGAAACGAAATCTGCAAAATTGTCGCAACGAATGTTTAGCCAAGATTAATCTTTCCCGTCAAAATTACTTCACAACAAAAGCTAATATTGTAAACGTTAAACGGCGTCATTTGGAACGAAACATGTTCGGAATTGGGCTTCTGTACTGTTAATAATCTCTCCTATCATCTCCTATAATCATCTATCAGTCTATATCTTCAGGTCTCAATTGCCTCTCGCCTTCACTGAGGAATATCAGCATCGCTTTGTACAACAGATACAAGCCGAACATCCTCCGCTCCTTGAGCGGCCACGCGCCGGCCGCGCCGTAGTAGTTGCCGGACTTCAAGTTCTTCAAGTTGGCCACGCCCAGCGCGTCGATCATGGCCGCCTCGTTGGTGTACGCCTCGGCCGGTATTACGTTCTGGAATATGTGCAAACAAACAACGCCCACCTTGTCCGACCAAATGTCCAGAATGTGCTGCACTTTCTTGTCCTTCGATGTCGTGAAGTCGCGCTTCCACAGGGTCACCGCCTGGTATAAGTGTGAGTAGGGGCGTGAGCGCTTACCTGAAATCAAATATTTAGCTCTTGTGAACAGGCAAGAATCTATGGGGGCACTTGCCCCTCCTGACGAATGAAGTAGGTACTTTAATCAGACCTCAGATTTTTTTTTATCCTGTGTATTCAAAAACTTTCACGGTAATACCAAAATTGCCTTCCCTCCACCAAATCCTAGATTTGCGGCTGATGATATCTTAATATTAAAAACAATTACACCCGTGCAAGTAATTCTTGCTTAATTAATCTTAATACCTACTACACATAAGGATTAGATTATTTTTGACTTTGAAACAGGCATAGATAATAAATGATACTACTACTACACGATAATCCGGCTCGAAGGACCACTTGTCTATGTTCAGTAAATGGGCTGAAGTCTTATAAGTTTGTTTTTCTTTTCTTAAAAAATTTCTTGAACTACAGAATCGCTTCTAGAAAAAAATTATAACATTTTATCCCGCAACAAAGAGATTCCGAGAAAATCCCGAAATTCCAGAAGGGGCAGGCAATAATCAACTTTAATGAGAATTTAAAATTATGCCTTAATTTGGAATCGATCCTCCCCCTCTTTCCTTTTCGCTAAATCATTAAGAGTTTCAAATCAGAGCTCCGGAAACATACCTACTCTGGCTGGTCATCCGGTGCCTAGCGGTACAAGTAATAAAGTGTAAATTCCTTCTACCCACACGTTAAGAGGGAAAGTACGATGATCTCGCGACTTCCGTTTAATAATACTAGAACAAGCTTTAAGTATCTACGATTTCAAATAGTAAGACGGAGTTTGATTCCGATTTTCGATAGTTTCAACCTGTACCTTACCGTTGTACCGTTGTAAGGCACATACATAGGTAAAAATTTTATGCGCGGAAATTATAAAAATTCATGACCGTCAATTAACCTTAGTTTGAACTACGCGATAGTTTAGTTGAGTTGCATGTTAAGGCTCAACTGATACGAGGTTCAGAATCAGTCGCTTCAATTTCCACGGGGTAGCTGTAGGCAGGGAATAGCGAACTTGCTCTATATAAACTTCTATAGTTTTACGGAATTTATAAGGTGAAATAATTTTGAAATTGAACCTGAATATGTATACACATTGTCAGAGATACAGACAACGACATAGGGTACTTTTCAACCTGGAACTCCCGCAGGAACTCCGAAATTATCGCGAGTGAAAATGCCTCAAACTTTACTTACCAAACTATACTACACGTTGTTAGGGGTACAGAAAAGGATATAGAGTACTTTTATCCCAAAATTACCAGGGGATTTCCGAAATTAAAGCGGTCGAAACCGCGGGGAACAGCTAGTTATCAATAAATAAAGCATAAAAGCATGCGAGTTACAATCTCATACAATAAGATTGAACATTTTTTCCACTCACCTTTGCCGACATAAAATATGGAATTGATGAATGTGACCCAGGAAACGTGTTGGCTTTGCTTTGTGGCCCTCGCTGGCAGGTTGTTGGTCAGCCTCGGGTCCAGCAGTAGGTACGTGAATGAGGTTTTGGCGGACCCCTCGCGCCACTTTCGGGTCGAGTTCGCGAAGTCCGCTCGCACTTTGCTCTCGAGTTCGATGTACGGTGTGAGGTTCCTCATCCATTCGTCGGTACGTAGGGATTTTTCTAGCTCTATGCTGTAGCCTGATAAGAATGTGGAGTTGTTTGAACAAGTCGGCTCCCAAATTAGGCGAAGTAGGCTAGTCTAGTAAAATCGAAGCCATAGGTACGTTATTGCTTGTTGTTAAAAGTGAATTTTGTTGTGGTGCTGTTGTGGATGGTAAAATTTCACTCTAACTGTTTTTATTTTATTTACATTTAATATGTAAGTAAGTCTCTAGTGAAATCCTTTTATATTAAATACACTTATTGTACCTACTTGTTACTGGACACTTACTTAACGGCTGCACTCAGAGTCGTTTTAATGATTACTTACTTAATTTAAAGTGAAGAATTTTAAAACAACATTGCCGGAATCAGAGACGTTCATTAAATTAATGTTAGTTAGCATTTTCTTTACTTAAAATTAAGTAATTATTAAAGCGATTGAGTGCGCCCGTAAGTCCGCAATAAAGAAAAGTAGTTACTGAGTGGTAAGACAAGTGTCTTCAGAGGTTTGGGTGTGTGTAAATAAAATGTTATGTGGCCGATCGGAAAAGTGCACTAATTGAAAAAATGGAGTGATTGGATCCGATCCGATACCTATCGAGAGAGTAGACAAGTTTGGACCAGTAGAAAGTGGACCGATGGTTCCGGAGGAAATTGCGTAGGTATTCCAACAGTTCATCCAATGATATTATTAGTGTTCATATCATTCATTACCATTTTTAGTTTATTTTCGTAGAAATTGTCTTTTTTATACTGTTTTTTATTCATTGCGTGGCCACTAATAGATAGACAATCAACCCAAGCACCGGGCTTAAACCGGGTCGATTGGCCATCTATAGTTGCTACAAATGATATGTAAGTACCTACCTATTTTATTGTTGGTGGCTACAGTATAAAAAAGTTTATTTCTACAAAATATAAAAACTAAATATTCAACAGAAATCGAACTACGTTTATAATTTATACCTTTATCCACAAGAATTTTTGTAGCATTCTTACACGGAAATTTAAACCTTTTCAAAACCATAACAGAAAACTTAAAATTAATATAATTATTAATGTAAATAAATAAGAAAATTACCACATCCTACCAAAAATAGATCAAAATGACATAATATGTCATTTAAAAACAAATTAGAAGTAGGTACCAGTATTCCTACTAGTCGAGAATTACTGAAAAAGTTTGTCTCAAGTCTCAATAGTATAAAAAAACAATAAGTACCCGTGTCAGCCCGTGTCCTTCGTAAACTAATTTTACTGCCACTTCTTTGTAAGGATCAGCATTATTCGCTACTTCCGCTTCACTGCAATATCTCTTACCACTTCAGTTTTATTGAAAGGAAAGGACGAACAAAACCTTACGTTTTTTTGTGAAGGAAGAACAACATTCCAGAGGTTGCTTTATCACATTCATTGAATTGTAGTGATTTCTATCAAAGAATTTACTATTGTTAATATAGGGGTGGTAATGCAAGCAAGTTAAGAAATCTATCTCACAACTATCGAAATACATTTTGGCTATATTTCTCATCGAAAAATGCACAATAATCGAGAAATTTTACTCAAATAGAAATGTCAACTTTTAAAATTTATGGGTGCTAATATAAAACAAAGAGTTGGCTTTATTTTTCCGGTTACTTCTTCTAAATTAAGCAACGAATACTGATGCTGTTTACACATTCTAGCTAGCTACAATACGAGTATGTCAGGTGTGGGTACTCACTTTTCCCTTGATTATTGACGGCAACCGGCCTCTGTTTCAACTCCTTGAGTTTCTTCAGATACAGCCTCCTGGTGTTGTCCCGGATGGGCCCCGGCCTGAACCCTAAGCGCAACAGCTCGGCCCTGAGCGTGTTGTTGTCGTAATCGACCGAGGTCGGCAGGGAAGATGCGATAGACAGTATCGTCTGGTCTGGACTTAGGTCTGCGGAGTCGTCTACAGGGAGTCTGCAAGTTTAATGCAGTGTTTTAAAAATTCGACATGGAGACGGCCTATCCTAGGGATTTGACCGCAACCTACGTAAATCGTGATATCAAGTGACGGTGTGATTGAAGATCGCAAACACACAGTCTGGAAAGGGAATTGAACTGAAAAACTGACAGATTGTTAACATGATAGTGGTAACTTAACTAGTCAGCCGGACACTAGAATTCGCACTACCTCTATGCTGTGGTTTCCTCACGATGTTTTCTTTCACAGTGAGCTGGAGGACACTGTTCAAAATTGAACCCAGGCCACGCCAGCCCTTCGCGGCGTAAGATTCGAACGTGCCATCCACTGACCTTTCCAGGCGCGCGCACAAATACTCACTAAAGTTACATCATATAAAGTATAGACATACGCTACAGGGAGCAAATAAAGAAACAATTTTATCGACTATTACACATATCATATTATTATCTACTTACTATATTATTATTATGGGATGGAGCGACAATGCAGGTTGTCTTTTTTTAAATCGACGAGTTCGTCTACGTTGTTTTTAATCTGAATAAACCAGTCTCAGTTTTATCAAAAAAAAACCACTACATTTTGAAAAATTTTCGCTATTCCTCGTGGTTTTGGATTTGGTCATACACGCACACTTGAATAATTCAACCTGTAGGTGCACTAGAGCGTTTTAGTTCCCACGATACAAGCTTCTAACTTAGCGTGAGATCAAGTAGATTGTTGTGAAAGGCTACTATTAGGTATAATTATAGCTAGCATTGTAACTGTAAGTTTTGTAGCTCATAATATGGGATTATCTACATCTGTGTACCTATTATCTTTGTCATCTGCGAAAGACAATATCGTCGAGCGGTAACCCGTAACCGGTATAAACATCACTGTATTTTTCACACCACTTGTCATTTTTGCAATTGATGCCAAATACATTTTTATCATGATTTTAATTATCATTAAGCAACATTAATATACCTACGTTAAAATATTGACGTCAATGTTTATCAAACTACCTAATGTAACACCGCCAATTAACAGAGGATAATTTCCCAGATATATTTATTTTTACCGAATTATTTAGCTAGCTGGCCAGGTGCACATTAATATTCATAAATTTTATTTATTATTTTCAAATTAAATTTTATAAAAAATCTTTTACAATGCTAATATTTTACGGAGATTATGGAATCTGAATAAGTCACTCAGGCAAATGAGTCAGGTGCGTTCCATAATATTTTTTATCGTGCGGGCATCAGCAAATTAACTGTTACAACTTGAGTCTTTTGAAAAAGTAAATCATAGCGCGATTCACCTCGCGAATCACAATCTCTCCGCTTTTAATCTCACTAGCGATTGTTTTGTTACAGGTATTCAAATTAACTCAAGGCTAAGTGAAGTGAGTTTAAAAAACTTCCGTCATTATTTTAGTGTCAAATTCACCGAATTTACATAAGTAAACTATATTTTTAACGCTGATTCAGAAGTGTGATTTCGCAAATGACACTTGTAAGAATAGCATGACTGGAAATTAAATAAATTAGGTACCTATATGTATGTCTTGATTAAAATTAACAGCATTTGCTTACAATTTCATCAGCTTACGCAGTTTCGGGATTCCCCCTTTGTTGTGCCAGGATAAATTACTATCATAATAATAATTTTAGCTGAACAGACTGGCAGACGTCAATTAAAGAGAAAACTGTTATTTTTGTTTTAAATAGCATGCAATTAACACTTTGAGCGCCATTATAATCTCGATATTACAGACACTTTTATTTTATTGTATAATTTAAATTGTAATTCAGTTTGGAAACAAAACTACCTATCTTATAATTAATTATTGTTGCTATGGGAAAGTTATTTTTGTATTGATTATATATACCTATTCCTATTCCTCTATTATTTACCTATATACCTATTCCTCTATTATTAATGCGAAAGTGAGTTTGTTTGTTACGCTTTCACGCTCAACCGATCATCATGAAATTTTGCATACACGTTGTCAGGAGTACAGAGAAGGACATACGCGGGTGAAACCGCGGGGAACAGCCAGTATAAGTAGAAGGTTTTTAATATTTGGATTATACTTACACAACAGACGACACCAGCAACCTCTTCTCGAGCAACACCACACCCTCCTCTGTGTCCTGGTATTTGTACTCCTCGTGCATACTCGCCAACACTATACTCCCGCCGGACACGTTGCTGCTCACGCCGCTGCTGGCCGATGATCTCCTCGTATTGAACACATTCACATTGGACGTGCAACACTCACCACTCGATGACAACCATTCGTTAGTCCTGTTCTGTGCTACGGCTATTGCTTTGTCTAAATCTACTGATTGGTCCTCCGTCAACTGAGACTCGTTAAACGTCAGTTTCGCTTTTAATTCTGATGACAAAGAGTCAGAATGATCTTTAGTTCTTTTCACACTGCTTTTTGAATTGTAATTCCTATGTGTTATACTACTCGGTGAGCCTGGCAAGGAAAAGTTTTCATATACACTGATGCGTTTCTTGGGTTCTTGACTCGAACGTTTCTCGCAACAGCATGAACAGTTATTATCTTGGGAATCGTTCAGAGATTTCTCTAGTGCTTGAACTCCCGTTATTTCTAGTGTGGGAGCCGCCTTTTTTGATAGACATGTTTTAAAGCTATCTGTGTCGTTTGTCAATTTGTTACTAGTGAGATCCATTGTCATGTTATTTGAAAATTCGCCAGGTTTCCATGGTACTGATTCGTTGTCTATAAGACATGTATCACTGAGGATTGTTGGGTACAACCTGTTCATCATCAGACATGTCTTCTCGCACCAATCTCTGACCAGTTCGGACTTTCTGATTGATTTTGCATCTACTTCGTGTTCTGGTGCAGGTTCATATACTGCAACTATTTGGTCTGTGGTCACTAATATTTTATCTGAAAGAGAAATGTTTTTTAATATATTATGTTTAAAAAAATATACATGGCAGGTACATCAAAGCAAAATGCTTATGTATCACTACCAAAATCATAAACCTATTAATGGATGACCTCGATTTTCAAGGATCCTTCAGTTTCAATTCAGGATAAGGTAGTACAGACACTTTGGACTACTTAGGGATATTATAATTTATCACATAAACTACCATTATTATCAATTGTTTGCATCATAAACTTTCTATACAAAAAAAAAACCTACCACTAGATCAGGTATAAACTCATTGAAATAAAAAATATACAATAGACAGGTAGAAATTGGTAGCTACATAGAATGTATGAATAAGAAAAAATAACAAGCACAAACACATTGTGCAGTATGGTGCAATACAATATGAACTTTGTTTAAAAGACAAAATAATTGATAAATTAACTCACCTAAATCTAAAGTATATGCACATTGAGAACCCACAGAATCATTCTTCTGGTCCACAACATTATGCAAATAATCATATACATCCCATTGCTGTTCTTTGACAGCATAGTCAAAAGCGGAGTGTCCATCCATATCCCGTTGTGAAGGGTCTCCCCCGCAGCCAATTAACAGTTTCAGGTTGTCCACACGGCCCCATATTGCTGCTATGTGGACCGGTGTTATGCCATCGTCATTGCTATGAATTAATGCATTATTTTAAAAGCTTTTGGATAAAAATAATAATAGAACCGAGAACTATCCCAACTATAGAAAACATATTTCAAAGAAATCACATAGCTAAAATGACTTATAAAAGTCTTAAAATTAGAAAACACCAATTACATCTATGTAACTATTTAATTTTTTTAAAGTACTTTTACTAAAACACTAGCATTTATACTCTAGACTTTATGCCATGGCTCTGCTTGCTTTTGCATATTTTGATAAAAAAAGAAAACTTACCACAAATTTGGATCACCCCCATACTTCATGAGAAGTTCAGTGCATTCCTTGGATTTATCAGGTGGTTCCACTCCTACAGCCAAATGCAGTACTCCTATACCTTTGCAAGGCAATATCACATTCACATCTATAGTATTGTCAGTCAAAAATCTCTCCACGGATCTGCAACACAAAATTGTGCAATGACTCATAAGAACTTTAAAAATTGCACAATTCTTATCACGGTTTTTTTAAATAGATTTTATTTTACCTTGTATCTCCATTCTGAATTAAGTCATATAATTTAAACAATTCCTTAAACGTTGTACCCATAGTTAAATAAAATGAATACTGACGATATTAATAGCCTCGATACGAAAAAGAAATTAATCGCCCGCAACGGTCCCATTTCCTGCACACCTGCCGATTCTCACAAGTGGCATCGAATTTATTTATAGTATCAAACACGTCAATTTATAGTTGCATTTTCTGATGTAATAAGTCTGGTCGCAATACAGACAAAATGTTTAATCCACATTTTATTTGTTTTTCCTTGTTTTCAAAATAACGACGCGTTTTCACCCAACATCCTTTGTTTACTTTTTGCGCGTCTGCTCGCGGTTACGACTTGCGCAGTGCGCTTGCGCCGTCCATGTACGCTGCACTTCACTTTGTTTGTATTTCTTATTGTAAAAAGTATTGAATAAATTATACTGGCATCCTAATGACATGTGGTTTCTCATACAATTACATCGTGAATTTGTGCATTTTTAAATTTCATAATTTTTCTTTTTATAAACTACATAATTTTTTAATGACCACAAAAATTTTACCGAGAATTGTCTGCGTGAAATGGAGCAAAATCTTATGACGGTTGACACATTTCAAACTTTCAAAAGTTTGAAATGTCTCAACAAGGCGGGTACAGAGTTTTTTAGCGGGAATCATAGATGGCGGTTCAGTCGTTTATTTTCGTGACGGTAAATAATGGTTAAAAATGTTTTTTTTTGTGTTAAAAGGTACTAAATTGGACAATAATTTTAACAGTAACGGTTTTTTATGTGCTCAAGGTATATGATGACATTTCGAGGTGTTTTCCTCCAAGAGCTCCGAGAAAGTTCTTGCAAGCTGTAGTACTATGACTTGCAACTTCAAACCGTACAATGAAGTATTTTAATAGAAAATACATTGATCTAATTAATTTTACTTGAAACTGACTAAATACCAATGATGTTTCCTAACGACTAACGAGGCTTTGAATCAATGAGTACCACATATAATATAATACTATACTACAGTAACTGTACTACATGCCGACATCCACTTCTACTTCCACTTAATTTTGTATAGGGGGTATCGTGCTTACATTAAGCTTCGTAGTTCGTCTAGATTTAACACAGATGTCATTGTCAAAATTTGACTTTTTCACATTTTTTCTAACGTAAGAAGGAGAAAAAAAATACATTGATCCAGTTGGGTATCCTTTGTATCATGTAAGATAGTTCAAGCCACAGATAATATAATACTATACTAGTATTATAGTTCAAGTATTATAGGTTCAAGCTAATATAGCTAATATCTTAGCTAATATTATAGGTTCAAGCTAGTTTATGCCTTTGAATTTGAAAGAAATATAATAAAAACTACCTCGGTGTGCAGGGGCAGCTACCGTCGCGGTACCCAAGGGATTTAGCAAGCCTTTGTTTCTAATTCAGTGCTTAGATGGCGTGTGGCGGCGGCATAGCGATTTGAGAAAAAAATATACCTACCTATATAGTCTCCATTTTTTTTTGTTTGAAAACTGGGGATTCATTAACCGACTTCCAAAAAGGAGGAGGTTCTATGTTCGATTGTATGTATGTTTTTTTTTTTTTTTATGTATGTTCACCGATTACTCGAAGACGGTTGGACCGATTTGGAAAATTCTTTTTTTGTTTAAAAGGGTATACTCCCAATTAGGTCCCATTGCCACCAAGTTGGGATCTGATGATGGGATCTTGGAGAAATCGAGGGAACTCTTCAAAAATTATAGGCACACCTATAGCGATTTGGATATTTTTTATAGTAAATCGTTCATTTGCTTTTGGAAAGCAAAATTTGAGGAAGTGGTACTGATGATGAAGACCACAGATGGTCATCGGAACTACTCAACAATAATACCTATTTCACGGGTTTCGATTGGATCGATTTCAAAAATTATTTTTTTGTTTGAAAGGGGATACTCCCAAATTGATTGCATTGTCACCAAGTCGAGATCTGATGATGGAATCTTGGAGTACACCTATAGCGATTTATAGATTTTTTACAGTAAATCGTTTATTTGCTTTCGGAAAGTAAAATTTGAAGAAGTGGAACTGATGATGAAGACCACAAATGGTCATCAGAACTACTAAATAATAGGTATTTCACAGATTCCGATTCGTCAACTTTAATATGGTTTCTAAACAATTTATGCTCGTCACAATGTATATGGTGCAGTGGAACTGATGATGATGTACCAGGAGAACTCCTCAACAATTAACGTCCTTGGGTCGGGAAAAGCAATATTTTGTAAAAGGTGATGAGCAGTTGACATTAGGCTATTGTAACTTAGAGAAATTTAGGACTAAGTCACTTAAAAGCAAAAATAAACAAAATTTTAACAAAAAAATAAAACCGACTTCCAAAAACATAAAACTGAAAAGCTAAAAATAAAAAGCTAAAAATATCAAAATACCGATTTAATCCAAAAAACAAAAACACACGTAATATTATTATTGGTTTGTGCTACCACTGATCGGTTCGAAGTCGGTGACAAGCCAAATATGGAGGGGGTAGATGGGCTAAGTTGACTCCCGCCACCAGCTCTCCGTGAGCAGAACAAAGTGGGCAGACACCAGCGGGCTTGTCACCGAATTCAAACCGATCAGTGGTAGCACAAACCAATAATAATATTACGTGTGTTTTTGTCTTTTGGATTAAATCGGTATTTTGATATTTTTAGCTTTTTATTTTTAGCTTTTCAGTTTTGTGTTTTTGGAAGTCGGTTTTAATTTTTTTTTTGGTTTGCGATTAGAGCTAATTGGAATACATAATGTACACGTAAAAAATACGAGTTATGTATTTTTTTCTATGTAGAAGTTGTAATTTTTTTTTGTTTTTTTAAATTATTTAATTTATTTAATTTAAAGAAGTGGGTCCACTCACGGAAAATTAGTATCACGTGATGTATTCTGACAAGATTAAATACGAATGAAATTAAATAAAACCTATAGGAATTGGTTAGGATAGTTTTATCCCGGCACAAAAATAAGTTGCCGAAAGAATCTTGTAATTAGAGTAGAAACACCGGGCAGGGTAGAAATACCTACTACCGGGCACAGCTTCAATCAATCAATCAATCAATCAGCCTATAGCAGTCCACTGCTGGACGTAGGCCTCCCCAAGGGCACGCCACAGTACACGATCTCCCGCTTTCCTCATCCAGCCACTACCAGCGACCTTCCTCAGGTCATCGGTCCATCTGGCAGGGGGGCGTCCAACACTACGCACAGCTTGTTTAAAATTAAATACTGCGTAAACCGTCTGACACAAAGACATTCTATTGACAAGAGTTCTTATGTCTATCAACGCCGCCGTCGGTTGGGCAAATAGGGATGTGGACTACTTTTGAAAATCAAAATTCTAATTCGTCCGTCAGTTAGAAAATAAAATAACAATAGACACGTATTTTTTGCTTTTTCAAATAAATTAAAATATACAGAGATAAAGCGCATTAAAGTTTAGGATGAGGGGGTCGTGACGTCACTAACCGCTACAACCGCCATACAAACTGTCAGAATAGTGACGTCACGCGAAATTTCAACTCAATATATCGCCGTTATTTTTGGATTACGTAAAAAAAGAAAAAATACGTGTCCAATATTTTTTAAAAATCTATAAGACGGACTAAAAATAAAAATTAGTCAACATGCCCATTATAATTATAGACGCCATTATTAAAGAAAAAGAAGAAAGAACACGAGTGAAAGCCGTATCGAAAACACGCGTGTCACGTTTTTCGTTATTTCAGTCACTTTTCAGCATCTATTTTGGACCTTGAGCAGGAAACTGACTTTCAAGAGAGCCATGTTTTAACTTGGGGAACAATTTAACATTGTCATTGGCGTTTCGCCATAATTGAAGAAGTAGATGAAGAGATTGTTATTATTATTAAGAAACATTGTCATTGGCAAATTATAATTATAGACGCCATTATTAAAGAAGAAGAAGAAGAACGCCGCCGTCAAGTAGGTAGGTCAACATAAACACCGTCAAGAACATAAATTGATTGTTGAAGGCTCAGACGAAATAAAATTTCGTCTGAGGTTGAAGGGTGAAAGCCGTACCGCACACACGCGTGTCACGTGAAGTCTTCGTTATTTCAGTTATTTTGGACCCAGAGCAGGAAACTGGCTTTGAAGAGAGTCATAGACGCCATTATTAAAGAAGAAGAAGAAGAAGAACATAAATTGTTATAGTTACCTACATGCATATTATGTTATTTATAGACATGAATAATAAATTACTATCGCAAGCTTGAATACTTCCCGTGTATAACATAATATAGGTAGTATACCTACATACTCGTATAGAACGTATTTTGGGTTGTTGTAAATTCGTCACATGCATTAAAACAAAGAGTATATAACCACTATGCATTAAAATATGTGATTTTATTCGTCACAGATTGGTAAAAGTTGTTGTAAATTCGTCACAAATCAAACACAAAAAAATTAACTAGAGAGGACATGTAGGCGGTTTAATTAATCACACTTAATAAAACTAAATTTTTCAGATCACATTTACAAAAACTGAAAGGGGACGGCGAAAGCTTGTTAGATATGGCCATAATATGTACAATACATTTTTCTGCTATCTGGACGGAAACAAACAGTGTGACGAATTTACAACTATAAAAATTAGTATATTGGCAAAAATTAGACCTGTGATGAATTTACCTACACATGCTTTTTGTCGTGACGAATTTACAAAAACCAGTTAATTTTTTACATAATATTATGTTTTTTTTTTTTCTTGATTTCCTGAAATAAAACTTACATAATTATTCAGGTTAGCCGCAGTCACATGTAGGTAGGTACCTACTTACCTATTTTATCAGCAGAATATACCTACACAAGGTAGATATATAACTATCATATTTTTACCATTTTTTTTGTATTAATACAGGG
Organism: Zygaena filipendulae; assembly: GCA_907165275.2. Lineage (NCBI taxonomy): Eukaryota > Metazoa > Arthropoda > Insecta > Lepidoptera > Zygaenidae > Zygaena > Zygaena filipendulae. The sequence continues at coordinate 3,645,077 of OU015666.1, forward strand.
CAGTGCAGCGGTTGAATCATATTGGTTTTTGGTTAAAGTATAGTATATGGACCGTTGATTTTTGGGGTCAGAGGGAGACGGGGAGGGGGGGAGGGTAGAGGGGAAGCCTCCCTTAAAAGGGGGAGTTGCGGAAACGCGTAGTTTTTTTTTTATGAATTTTTGAATGTTCTAACCTAACCTAGCCGTTCCTTTCCAAAAATGTAGGATTTTCATCAAATTAAACTACAAACCGCTACGCAAAGTGTTTCTGGCGCTTCGCCGGCCGCTGCCGCGGCACGCTGCGCTCGGCTCGCGCGTTATCTTACATGTTCTAACCTAACCTAACCTAGCCGTTCTTTTCCAAAAATGTAGGATTTTCATCAAAAACTACAAATGCTACGCAAGGTGTTTCTGGCGCTTCGCCGGCCGCTGCCGCGGCACGCTGCGCTCGGCTCGCGCGTTATCTTACATGTTCTAACCTAACCTAACCTAGCCGTTCTTTTCCAAAAATGTAGGATTTTCATCAAAAACTACAAATGCTATGCAAGGTGTTTCTGGCGCTTCACCGGCCGCTGCCGCGGCACGCTGCGCTCGGCTCGCGCGTTATCTTACATGTTCTAACCTAACCTAACCTAGCCGTTCCTTTTAAAAAATGTAAGATATTGTTTCTCAGTACAAGATGGTGCCGCGTGCACGCACAAGTTGTAATATAAGAAACTGTATTAAAGATGCCACACCAGTTGTCACGCATTTGGTGTGCCATTTTGGAGCGCATGCAATGACGTCTATTGTAATAAAAAAAAAACGTAAACACAATCACCTCAATTTACTGGTTTATAACCTCAATTTAGTCTAAAAACTTAACTTTTTAATATTTTTTTTTAGGAAAACTATAAGGTTCCGCAATTTGAAACTTTGCAGAAATGTAGCTTAGACTGACGCCTTTCAGCCTAAAAATTCTGATTGCCCAACTCGACGGTCCATATACTATACTTTATCCTGGTTTTTCGAGGTAAGATAAATTAATTTAAACACAACCTAAATTGGATTACATAATTTTATATGACAGATTTAGGTTACATAACCGTTTCTATTTATGGTCTAATGTTTTCATTTGTATATCTATCTCCTATAGGCTAGAGTAGGGTCAGAATCAGTGCTAGTTTGTTACATAGCAACTAAGCTTCCCAAGGATCTCGATGAGTTCACCGTTTTCATCAAGGTATTAGGTAAGTTTTACAATTCTTTTAATTTTAATTGTCTATTACTTCAGTCCGCCTACTGGCATGTTATAATGTCGCAACTTCACAATAAAGTGACCTAAATTCCTGTAACTTCTGATTTTGCTTAAAAAAGCAGGCTAACTCTTGAAAATGATTTGAGTCTGATTCCGATTTTGGCCTAAATTGTGCTTTATTTCCATGCATTTTGTATGAAAATTGAATGGAATATTCCTATTTCATGCCGCCCCTGCCATGTCCGCGCCCGACGTCATTTAGGGCCCTTTTCCTGTCATGTGTTTTTTCGCCCGCGCGCGGATCCGGACAAAGATCGTTCGCCGCTGCTCTGTCGTGCGTGTCGCCAGTGATTAGACTCGTGCACATCCATCGTGCGTGCGACCCGCAAAGAAACAAACACTGAAGGCAGAAGAAGAACGCCGCCCGCATATGGCATAATATGGCTAGCACGCACGCGGGCTGCGCGCCCGCAGCCAATCCGCGATGATAGGAAAAACATGTATGAAATCATATGTGGGCAGCCTGCATGCGGACCATCCACGCGCGGGCGTAAATCCGCATGAAAGGAAAAAGGCCCTTAAAATATGTGGCCGGGGCCTCCGTCTCCTACGATTGTACCTACTTATTATTCTGATTCTGATTCTGATATGTAAGTAGGTACACCTCAAACTGAAACTGAAATCTAATTACAGAATATACCAACTATTTAAATGAATATAAGGGTTCCATATATACTTGTAGGTAGGTAGATACGTAAATAGTTCATCGGGACAAACTTTGCCGTCGGATAAATTGTCCTTATATACTCGTACATGGTTATAGGACGCGGTCAGTTTCTCAATTGCAACTTTTTTTTTCCCCTGAATGATATACCCAAGGAGGTAAATCATTATAATAGGTACAATCTAGCCAATCTATTAATGACTAATAAGTATTTTAATTAAACCTAAACTTCTAAACAAGACTATACTAAGAATGTGTCCAATAACACTTTTCTTATTATCTCTCTTAAGGGAAAGACACTTTGTTCTTGTGTTCTTTGGATAATAATGTGCAACTTTTGTAATCGCAAAAATATTACTTGAGAGTTGAGATTATTTATGCCGCATATCTTTTGATTGCGTTGACTTAGAAGTTTGATAATACTTGTATTTTCACAGCTCCCAGGTCATAGTAGGTCATTGGTCTACTCGTACTATGTAGGTAGGCAGATATGTAGATAGATTGGAATTCGTGTGCTCCAAAATTTGATTGAGACGTAACAATATGTTAAAATTACAATATAATAACTATCTATTCTAATTAATTGAATAAATTACTCTATTTAAATTACAATGTCACAGCACACAGTAGGTTAATTGGTCGAGGACAAACTAGAAGAAATCTTGACTAGCAAAGACGCATAATTAATTAGAAGAATAAGTAGGTACCTATAAATTGAAGGTTTTTCTGTTATACTTATTCGTGGAGAGAAACTTAGCGATTGCGATTTTCACACACACACCCACCCACCCACCCACCCACACACACACACACACACACACACAATAAGTAATTATTTTTAAAAGTCATTCAATTTTTTTAAAGAACTATGTAATTTAAATTGAGTGTTTGTGCAAAAAATGTATGAGTATATGCCACAGGTATATGCACAATAATAATTAATTTTTATTTGTATTGATTCACCTTTTGTTTGAGCGCAGCTGAAAGCATGACTCGACTGTAGTTTATACAATGAATAGGTACTTTTAATGCCATGGTTCAGATTGAAAGCAACCTCCTCAGTTCTTTGATAGACGGACTGAGAACCACCTGCGTAACTGAGACTGTTGACACACGTATGCACACGTATTACCAATATGACATCCAATTCTTGTGGCTCTCGACTCCTCCATCAAATCGTTAACGTAAATATTAAAAAGATCTGGAGAGGTAATACCCCCCTGACGTACTCCACAATCTAATCTATAACGATTAGATGTTGCGTCGCCCCATTTAACACTGTTTATTTGGTTTCCGTATCAGTATCTCAACAGACCCACCACCTCTTTTGAAACATGAGACCGGTACAATTTCGCCCAGAGAATATCATAATTCACCAGGTCGAATGCCCGGCTCAAATCCAAGAAACATGCGTAAACTGACGTTTTTCGACTTGTACAGTAGTCCACGGTATGCTTTAAACTAAGAATTGCCGAGTCTCTTGAGAGACCAGGGCGGAAACCAAATTGCGCATCATCAATATTTTTTAGCAGCTCGGGCTGTATCAAACTTTCCAGAATTTCACCGGTGATGGTACCTAGTGATATTGGTCGGTAGTTGTTTGCTGAATCCAGATCACCGGTTTTATTTTTAACGATCGGTACCACTATTGTCTTCATAAGGTATTGAGGAAGATAAGAGTATTTAACGCACAAATTGAATGACCTTCGTTTAGAATGCAAAACTTCACCTCCATATAGAATATGTTCTAAACTAAGGTCATCGTGGTCAGGTGATTTGCCACGCTTCATTTTTCTAACTATATTACTCCCCTATTCTGGACTAAATTGCACCACAGGATTCTCGGTTGCTACTGAAGCATGACTGTACTTGTCTCTCAGATCGGCGTTCATACTAGTTCGAGGGTGTATCTTGAACTGGTTTGCAAACATATTGGCTATCTGAGCATGCTCATGCAACCCATTCACATTTGTAGGTAGACCTGGCTTATAGGAAAACTTTTTTGTTTCCTTCCAAAACTTTGGAAAATTACATTCTTTACGGTACATAGCCAACATATCTGACTCTTCATTTCTTTGGCACCAGCGAAGTTTATTTTTAAAGTCCTTGCGGGTGGTGACCATTTTTTCTTATATAGTCCCGTTAGGGGGCTTGCCTGTCATTATCCACTATTCAAAATTTAATCTATAAACATAATTACTATAATATTACCGATAGATATTTAGCGAAGATACAATGACACACGCGTTAAACCCTTGGAAAATGTACAAACATTTTGACTGCAGCAAAAAATGAATTTGTTTTCAGTGGCTGATCATCTTGTAATTTTGCATACACGTTGTCAGGGGTACGAAAAAGGGCTTAGGGTTCTTATATCTTGAAAATCTCACGGGATCTTCGAAATTAACGCGGGAAAAGCTAGTAAGATAAAAAAATTATTATAATTTAGCAAGCGGCGCTGTTGGATGGTAATTCAATTCAATTCAAATAATTTATTTCAACATAAAAAATGTCATATTAATAACAAATTATAACTATAATTAACAAATTTTATTTACCTACATATTAATAAGTAGTGTAGGTACCTACGGTATGGAGCAGATGATGCATTATTAACGCCAAATACCTCTATGACTGACAGAGGATTAAAATGACGAAGATTGAACTCCTCCCAAATTATGAGATAGCTGTATCTATAGAAAATTTTTTTTTTTATAAAACAGGCTTTTATTCAAATGCGCTAAAAAGAATAAAAAATGCATTGTCATCCAAACTAAACGTGTAATACAAAATTTCAGCTCAATCGGACGCGTATCTTAGTTACATATCTACTTTAAATTCACTACAAGTTAAATAAAAGCTTTTAAAAATACATATTAGCAACGACAGTTATTTACTTGATGAGCTGTTGTATCTACCAATGTGATTTCGGGACCTGCGAGGATGAAAAAGATTCTAGTTTCTCTAGGATGTCTACTTAATCCTATCTAGAACATCTATAGACATATAAATAAAATTGAAGTGTCTGTTTATAATTTTTAGAACTGGTTTAGTAGTTACAAAGAGACAAAAACTAAAACAACTATATAGGCTTCAAATAATGAATAATTTGTATCCAGATACTAAATAACATCTTTGTTTCTTTTTATCATTTCCCATTGACATGGATAGTTCTTGTCAGATAAGTACCTACATCAGATTAGATATAAGTATCTACCTACTCGTAACTTTCAAAGTTATTTTTAGGTCAAATAGGTTAGTTAAAGAACAGTCAAATAGGATACCTTCTAAACACTACTAAACGACGGATGCGCGCGTGTGCGCGTCCGTCATTGCGCCGCGTGTGTATTCTATTTAGACTTTAAAGATTAAGTAATTTGAAGTAGACATGCAACTTAAAAACAATATCCAAGTACATATGATAAAACTAAGTTTTCCACCGCGTCTGTCGCGGGTGAAACCGCGGGGGACAGCTAGTAAGTAAATAAAAGAAAAAACTCATAAATCACAGAGAAAGATATAATTACAGCTTTAGGTACATGAGTTTACGCTTTAGGGTCTCTGTCAGAGTCGGCAACTTTGATTACCTTCGAAAAAAAATTGTTTTTTTAAATATTATATACCCATAAGTACTTAGATGTGATGAGAGTCGAATACAGATTACTCTCGTTCGATATGTCCCTCGTTTATTATATTATATGTGCAAGGCTTACCTTATGCATAGGCATGTCGGAGGCAAATTCAGTAATTATTCGATTTACAAACGCCCAGCATTTTGTATTATGTCGAGGACAGAAGTGCTTCGTGATTGCGTCCTGGCGTGTTGTGGTCACTGTTCAAACTTTAGCTATGGGTACCTACTCACTCGAAAATATAAAACAACGAGATGATGTATTAACTAAGAATGTGAGTTCATTTGTTTGTTTGCCACGCTTTCACGCCTAAGCCGATCATTATATACACGTTGTCAGGGGTAGGTACAGAGAAGGACTTACGAGTTCTTTTTATTCCCGCGAGAACTTCGAAAACGCGAGTGAAACAGCGGGGAACAACTAGTATTGGCCTAAACGATGACGCTGTTTGTACAAATTACCTGAAATTCTCTACGTATACGATTTGTCAACCAAATATTAATAAAATCAATAAGTCGTTTATTATAATAATTTGTAAGAAGGTTTTCCCATTAAGTACGTCCCCGTAGATTCCGGATTTAATCGGAACGTGAGAATTTTTTTTTGTCTAATGATTCCAGTCCAACTCAAAGTTGGTAGGAGAAAAAAAGGAAGCCTTGAAATTAACAAAGTCGATATTATAACAGACTTGAAAAGATTTAATGAGTTTATTTATTTTTATATTTAATTTAAACTTTTGAGATCCAATAAACTTTTCGAAAGCTTGAAAATATGGATGGTTTCCCGCAGGACGTTAGACCATTGTAAACAAAGGTAAGCTGTTGCGAGCATACAATATCAATGCATTGATGCAACATTGATGTAGTGTAGATGCACATTGCACATACGTCATACAAAGCACATCGACAAGATAATATTAGTGCGATAGGTACCTACCTATTACCCTTCTTGAATATCAACAGATATTATAACTTAACCTATTTCTCATAAACAACTCTTGTTATTAATATTTAGAGTATAAATTTGTTTGATTAGATAATAAGTAATCGCCTTGTGAATGAATTTAAAATCTTGGCACCGTATTGACTCAATATAACAAGACCCCTACATAATGCCATTCCACTTGGCTGTTTGTGATGCAACGGTCGTGCCTTAGAAAGGCTATTTAATATTTTTTTAAAAATATTATTAATCTTTTTTTTTCTTAAATTATCTTATCGTGTTTTGTGAGACAGAGCGTGGACCGTAAGTTTTAAATGTTTTTTTTTTTTTTATTGAGCAAAACTAAAGTAATTTAAGTTTGTTATTAATATAGTCAAATCAAAGTTACTACATTGCTTATTCCTAAAGTACGATGGTCGATGAGCGGCGTCAGATTTATTGGCAAAGCGTTTGAAGTATAATTGGCAAATAGAAGAGGCATTGAACTTAATATGCTAAACAGTAACGCGCTACTCGCTAAAATATTCATGACTGACGGATCAACGCACAGCCTAAACCGCTGATCGTCGAGATGTGAAACTTGGAGGTTGTGTTCTTTGTAAGAGATTTTCCGAAATTCTACCTCTAAGGGGGTGAAAAAGGAGGGCAAAGTTTGTATGGATAATTCCGTGGGCGAAACTTCGGGGGACAGCTATTAAAAAAAGAAGACAAGAATTATATTATTATGTTTTAGTCATTGCTAGATCTATAGCCCAAAATCAATATTTACACAATACGAATAAAATAATAATCGTTACTCGTAGTCACATTTCAGACGTTCATACTTCATACGTATCCAGATCTACGTACTCTTTGACATTGCTAAAGTTTTATCGTAGACTAGCTGTGCCGTGTGTGTGCTGTGTGCTGTATCAGCGACTCGTGAGTTTCGGAATTCCCGCGGGAACAAATTTTTTCTAAACTAAAAGTAAAAGTCATTTAACAAGACCTCGATTATATCTGAATCAGACGGCCACAACGGCCGATCAGCTCCAGACTCCAGAGAAATGGTTCTGAATGGCCAAGAGCCATGTTACCGTTGGACACAACCCCGCGTGCCTCGGAAACGATGCGCTCGCGCAGAAAGCGAAACTAACATAAACTTTCTTTTGACAATGACAATGTTTCTCAATAACAAAAATATATCCTACTCTTCACTCAGTACAAAAATATCTATAAAGTATCTACAAGCAGAAACAAATTTTGAAAAAGTTAATATTAAAAAAGTAAAAGTCTATATCAGTCTTTGGGCGATAACGCCAATTACGTTTTTGGTGTTGAAATTTTTTTTACTGTTATATTAAAGATATGTAAATAATCGAATATAAATATAAAAAAGTCATACATATTCCCTTTTCACCAAAGCTTCATACCTCTATGAATGGTACAGAGACGAATAGGTACCTAAAAGTCAAACGATCAGACATTAATTTTTGATTTTTATATTAACGTAGAAGATAGACCTTAAAAACCACATTGTACGTTAAATTAATGATTTAAGTTTATTATCTTGTTAAAGTTTATTTACCAAGACAAAATTTACAATAAAAAAGACAAACAAGGTTTATGGAAAGGATGCAATTTTATGCAGTTGGTAGATGTAATTTTGGTTTAATAATAGTAATTTAATGATTATAATATAGTATAATCAGTACAATATAGATTGCATATAGATTCCAGCTAAATTTGAGACAAGTGCACCTCATATTATTTATCAAGTAGGATATTGGTTTATTTTTAATATTTTTTTGGTTTATACTCTCGACCAAATAACCCATTTTTAATTGGTCGGGGAACCAAGTAGCTTGCAGTCTTCTCGGTGTAGGCTCAGACGAAATAAAAAGGGTGTAGGTACCTACACGTTGCCAGCGCGTTGAGTGCAAAACATAAGTCTAGAATTTGTGTGCAAAACCGGTTTAGACTTTGGGCCTGCATTGCGCGTGTGTATACAGGTGAATAAGAATTCCTTTCTTGAATGAATTATTAAAATAAGTATTCCTATAGTAACATAATATAAGTACTTAAATTGGGTATGAACGGGTAGAATTTTACAGTGCCTAAAGAGACCGATGTTTGCAAGATTTTGTTTAAACCCTCAAACCACTTAATCTGTATTCAGTTTAGCTCTTTTAATTCCAATCCCGTCTTGTTTTTCCTTGATATCCTTGATTTTCCTTCATTGCATTATTTGTATCTTAAAGCTTTTTTGTTTCGTTTCAAATAAATTTTGTTATAAACTATGGTAAAAGCGTGATCCAATATGCATGGATTTCGGAATTACTTCGGTAAATCCGATTTTTTTATTTACACCGAGTAAAAAGTATTTTAAATGTAATAAACATAATATTTTAACATAGCTAGTGCATTTTTTATCTTTATCTCAATGGTAAAATGACATAACATTATTTACATAAGTGCAAATTAGGTCAATCGTTAAACTCCAAATTAAATAGGTACCTATTATTATATTTTTTTACATACATATTTATATTAATTTATCAGTGAATAAATTAGCTAATGCAGACACGACATGGACAAGTTAAAATAATATTATATCTCCATCAAAAACATAAATATTCAAGTGGAAGCCAAGTTCAGTTAAACATAATATTATGCTTGGTTGTCGACTTCGCCCACAAAAGGAGCATACAACTTGCACATTCAATCTGATATTTGGCTAAAAACTATAATAAATTTATAGTATTAATTTACTACTTAACTAATAACCCCTATTAGAAAATATTTTTGATATTGGTTGTTTTTACAAGCAAACTAAATTTTTAGAAGGTAAGATTTGTTGATTTTAACAGAGACTTGCTTAATAAGGAAATAATTATGTAATTGATTAGCCAAAGATAACTTGAATGTGAAAACTAGCGTTGCCAGACGTCCCGTATTTCCCGGGACGTCCCGTATTTTAGGCATAGTTGTCCCGGCGGAACTGACTTTGTCCCGTATTTGAACCGTACTTTGCTTTTCGTTATGAAATCGATCCCAACGCTCGTAAAACGTACTGTCTACAATGTCTTACTCGGCTCGGCTCGAACGACTAGACAGTGTGAACTTGCACTCGCAAAAAAATAAAATATTACACTAAATAATTTTGTTTTTTATTTGTCCCGGGAAAAAAACTTAAATCCCGTACAATTTTTTTGCCCATTTAACCATTTGTCCCTCATAGGCTGAAAAAAAATCTGGCAACCCTAGTGAAAACTATCGGCATAGTCAAGAATTGGTAAAAAGAGTGATTGTGCTAAACTTACGTAGTCGTATAAGCGAGTCCGCAGAAGAGAACATATTTTCTAAGTCACGGCTCACCATTTCTGAGACTGAGTGTGGTTTCCAGGAGAGTCTTGTCAATCACAATTCCCATTAACCGTGGTGCTAACTGGTATGACTACTTCATCATGACTTCATCAAACATTACTGGAGGCAGAGAATTCACGTCAACTCTAAGAGGCCTGTGCTACCAATGATATAACCTGAGTTTTGGTAGGCTTTACCTTTAGCCCGTACGCCTCACTCCACTATATAATTCGCTCTGTCATTGTTCGTTGTATGTATGTATAGCCGTGCAGATATTATAATAATAATGTCACCTACGTGTATTTTTGTCTATCGGTATTTTGTCATTTTTAGCATTTTAGTTTTATTGTTTCCAAACCTACTGTAGGTACTATAGGTACCTACTATACCTATACGTACCTACTATTTGACTTCCATTAACGGTGATATGTAGGTACCTAAAATCTGCACCAAGTTCATTGACCTTTCCAGTTTTTATCTTGGTTTTTGACTAGAACCAATCGGACAAATGTACATAATATGACGAATCGATCGTTTGTCACGTCCCTGACCGTTGCCTATAATAATAATGTGACTACTAATAGGCCTATTAGTATTCCAAGCCTCAATTGCCCTCTGTTTCTTATCGCGGCGCGCGGGGCCATTGTAAACGCGTTCGACAGGGTTGAGCAGTACGCCAATAGTTGCGGGTTCGATTTCCTAACTATTGTTGATAGGCGGTCGGTTGAGAGGCGAACCGTCAATACTTGTTATATACGTTAGCTGTTGTATACGTATTACGTATGCTGTAAATCTTTGTGTTGTGTCAAATAAAGTTTTTTCAATTTCAATTTCAATATTTTAGTACATACATATAGTATACCCTATAGGCTATACTATACATTACTAGATATTACTAGATATACTTAGTAGATATTATTGTATCTCTGAAAAAAACAGTCTGGGGAGCCGCCTGCCGTGGAAGGCGCGCCTGGCAGGGCTGGCAGCGGGGGCGGGGTGCGCACGTGCTGCACCGTGGCCGCCGCAACCATTAATATGTAAAAACAGAGCATCCGTATGTTTGTGATCGCAAAACTCGAAAAGTAGTCGATGGATGGAACTGAAATGTCAGGTCATTGAAATTAAAGCGGGTGAATAGCTATGGCTAATAAAAAAAAACATCTTCAAAAACAGATGGTGCTCCTATGGCTGACTCTCACGACCCTGGCATCACCAATCTTGGCCTTGAATAATGGATTAGCACTGACCCCGCCGATGGGTTGGTTAACGTGGCAGAGGTTCCGGTGCACCACTGACTGCAAACGATTTCCTGCTGAATGCATAAGGTAAAATGACAATGCTGTCTCTACAGTAATCGATCAAAAATTTAGCACGCATATAAAACTATAATATGTTGTAAACAAATCTAGGTACAACTTACTTTAGGGCCCTGATATATCATATACCATATAACAAGATCTCGTTACGATAACGTGCGATAAAAATTGTTTTACCCTACGCTCAAAGAAAAATAATAATTTAAAACAAAACATGTTTGATATACAGCATAAAGCCCCAGGGGCGTCTTAACTATATGCGGCGCCTGGGTGCGAAATTGTAGTTGGGTAAGGTAAGTAGGTAGGTACTATCTAACACCAGATCATTCAGATGTTGATCGCCTGGCCCGGCTGGCGCCCGGGTGCGGGCGCACCCATCATTCCTATAGGAAAGACGCCCTAATAAAGCTTCCAACAAAGTTTTCATTTATCTACTCGTATTCATTCAATAGTTACTTGAGCATTTAGGATTGTATAGGCAAGGAGTGTTATTCGTCTTATAACCGCACTGTCTTCAGAGTTGTTTTAATGATTACTTACTTAATTTTAAGTTAATTTAATTTAACTAGTTAAATGCCAATTAACAATAATTTAATGGACGTCTCTGAGTGCGGCAATTTTGTTTTTAAAATCTTTACTTAAAACTAAATAATCACTAAAACGACTCTGAGTGCGGCCGTTAGTAAATTAAGGTAGACCCCATTTAACTGGAACTTTCAACCCAGGTGTAGTTTTAAGGGGCGTCTATTAAATCCGCAATCGACGCTCGACTTTGCTGTCCGCTTCCTTTCCCCCTAACCGGGTATGGTGTGATCCTGTAGGAGAATTTAACAAGTCGCTTTAGAAACACTGTATTGACAGTGTTGACTGTTGGTTGTCAAAAGAAATTGCCAACAATGTCCTTACAATCATTTCTGCTTACGATAAATTCAAAACTGCACTACACCCGTCTCGGTGAAGATCTCCCCAAGGGTTAATTATATCACTTACTAGCTGTTCCCCGCGGTTTCACCCGCGGAAATTTCGGAGATCCCGTAGGAATTCCGGAATGCGAAGTACCTACCCTATGTCCTTCTCTGTACCCCTGACAATGTGTACCTAAGTAGGAAAAATTTCATGAGATTTCACCGACGTTAATTTCCGAGTTCCTGCGGGAATTCCGTGATAAAAAGTATCCTATGTCCGTTTCCTGGTTCTAAGCTACCTCCCCACCAATTTTTAGCCAAATCTGTTTAGCCGTTCTTGAGTTATAAATAGTGTAACTAACACGACTTTCTTTTATATATACATATAGATTTAATATTGTACTAGAATTATCAAATTAATTATCAAATTATGGCGATGAGAAAGGCGAATCGGGGCAAAACCCCTATAGATTCAGTAGGTAGCGGTGCGGTAATTCGTTTTGCGTAAGTGGAATTGAGTCTCTGTAGGTACAGGTAGTTAGGTACCATTCGCACAATTTTCCAAAATTTAATTAATATCAGAAGTATTAGCACGTGATGTCAAAATTGTCTATTTAGGCAACGAGACCTTTAAAATATGGACTAATATTAACAAAGTAATTAACATAAAAACTTAAATAAATACAATATTTAGCTAGTAACGTGCCCAAAAGGTTGGTGCCATTGTCCCGCTGAATAGCGAAGCTTACTCGCTGGGCGAAGTAAATATCAACCTGCCGGTCATGGGACCAAATGGCTTAAACATAAAGTCCCCACTAAAGGACCCATATTTGTGCCGCTTGAGGGACTCCGCAGAACCTGCCGCGGAACCAGCTTTCACGGCCATAGCTGGAAGATAAGGCAGTGCAATGGTACTACGCAAGTCACGTCCCATACCAAAGACCAGCCCATCTTCCACGGTACCAATGTCATCCCATCTGGCCGCTTGCCATCGCACCAGCCCATGGTGGTGCGATCTAGCAATGTGCAAATCATGGCTGATAGCAAGGCTTGCAACTACAGCCGGATTCCTACTCGCTCGTAGCCTTAAGACGGACACGCCCTGCTTTACTCGTTGACGTTTCAAGTAGTTTATTACGTACGAACAAGCAGAGTGGCTCACCCCAGGACTTTTGGAAAGCCAGATATTATGTGCGAAGAGCATGAACAGCGGCCTACCCACCTTTTGAACCGAACCCCGGCTGCCTATCTTTATTACCATTGCAGTAGGTTCGCCAATTGTCACAAGTGATTCCATATTTCTGATGCTATGTCTCATCCACAGTGAGAACTTAATAAAGCGAACAGCAGACTTGATGGTGAGCGAGGGTTATCTGGAGGCTGGTTATGAGTACATAGCCATCGATGATTGCTGGCTGGAGAAGCAGCGAGGGGAGGATGGACGCATGCTGCCGGACAGAAAGAGATTCCCTAGCGGTATGAAGGCATTAGCTGACTATGTGAGTACGTTTATGAGTTAAAGTCTTTAGGAATCGAACGCTTCATTTAACATGAGGAGTGAAATTAGCGCCACCCGCTATGAGCCGCTTTTGTTTTCGAAGTTGACAAACAAGCATATTCCTAATACTGAACTTGGCTTCCACTTTTACTCGTATGTGTTTGATGGGATTAATATTTTACTCCAGGTACATAGCAAAGGATTAAAGTTCGGCATGTACCAGGACTACGGGAACCAGACGTGCGCCCGGTACCCCGGGGTGTTGGGCCACGAGGAAGTCGACATACAGACCTTCGTCGAGTGGGAAATAGACTACTTGAAGCTGGACGGGTGCTTCATCAACATATTCGAGATGGACCAAGGTGGGATCCTCTTACAAAATATACTGGTTAATTCATGCTTCTCGAACACTGATAAGACACAGAGAAAACCTTAAATAAAACGTGTATTTACGCGGGTGAATGAACTTTACATGTGATTTGTCCGCGCGTAATCGGTGACACTATATGGCAGTGTAAATATAATTTTTATTTTCGACCAGAATTGAACACTGAACCCTTTCGTCTCTCGTCTCTCGTTTGACCTTACACCCTGTGTTCATCAGGTTCACGCCTTGATATTGGGGTAGTCAGAGAAATTAAAATGCATCTAAATCCTATGAAAATCAACATGGGCGTACCTAGTCAAGTTTTAATATTGGGGGGCCCTAGCTGGCTACCCCCGTAAAATAATTAATTGGTCTTTTAGATTTTTATCTCTTTACTACATAATATAACATTTTGATTTATCTTGTAGAGTACTATCTTGGTCAACAACTTTTAATTCATAAATATTACATTTTCTAGGATATCCTGCATTCGGCAAAATGTTGAACGCAACAGGTCGTCCTATTCTCTACTCTTGCAGTTGGCCTGCCTATCAGGAAGACAAAAAAGTTTTGGTAAGTGCAAAGAATATTATGGCTATATTAGGCTTTATACAAACACTAGCAAAAACGATAGCAATCGATTGTTTATTTTTACTATCATATTGTATAACTTTTGTTGAAAAACCCCCAAAATTAATCTTTCCTAAACATAAAAATATTCTCTTTCCATCCCTATCATCGACTATATTATGCATGGAGGTTAAGTCATAGTCAAGGACCTGTATAGCATGTCTGTGGTCATAGTCAACTATCGTCACTGCATAATATTATAAAACAAAGTCCTCCGCCGCGTCTGTCTGTCTGTTTGTCTGTCTTTTCGCGATAAACTCTAAAACTGCTGAACGGATTCTCATGCAGTTTTTACCAATAGATAGAGTATATCCTGAGGAATGTGTAGGTATATAATTTGTCAAGGTTTTGTGTAAATTGATTGAAATATAACTATAATTTAGAAAGTGTTGGAAAAACTGCATTAAATTTTGCATACTTACTAGGTACACGTTGACAGGGGTACAGAGAAGGACATAGGGTACCTACCTACTTTTTGTCCTGGATTTCCCTCGGGAACTCCGAAATTAACGCGGGTGAAACCACGGGGATAGTCTAATCTATACTTATATTATAAAGAGCAAAAGTTTGTGAGTTTGTAAGTTTGTGACGTTGTAGGGGGTAATCTCTGGATCTACTAAACAGATTTTGAAAATTCTTTCACTTATAGGAAGCTACAGTGATTCTGAGTAACATATGGTGTTTTTGTCCCGGAATTCCCGCGGGAACTCCGGAGATTCCGAGTTTGTGAGGTTGTGGGTGTAATCTCTGGATCTACTGAACCGTTTTTGAAAATTCTTTCAATCATAAGAAGCTACAGTGATCCTGAGTTACATAGGGTACTTTTTATCCCGGAATTCTCGCAGGAACTCCGAATTTCCCACGGATAAAACCACGGGGAACAGCTATCTCTGGATCTAATGAACCGATTTTGAAAATTCTTTCAATTATAGGAAGCTACAGTGATCCTGAGTGACATATAGAGTACTTTTTATCTCGAAATTCCCGCGGGAACTTCGTAATTACCGCGGGTGAAACCGCGCCGGTCAGCTATTTATAAATAGGTAAAGAGATTCATAATATCCACCTAGACTCAAGAAGTTACTTGAGAACATTTTTGATCAGAAAGCTTATTTTGAAGATATATCTATGAAACGAAAGGTCTTGTATTAAGGTGTGTGTGTATAAGCAATTCGGTAAATAGTACATTGTTATCCTAGGGGTGAAAGTAACTTATTTAGTCCCGAGACGGGGTTAGTCCTCGCTACGCTCGGGCGCCAAAAGATCGAGGGACTAAATAAGTCTTTCTCCCGAGGGTAACACTGTGCTTTTCATTACGAATGCAAGGAAAGTCAAAATAAAAATAGGAATTAGCTAAAGAAAAAAATGAGTGAATTTTATTTTACATAAATCAACCATTAGGTGTGCTACTGGCCAGTAGGTAAGTATGCCCCCTATGACATAAAAAAAACTTGAGTTTCTGCAGTATCCAGCTGTCAGTTGAGAGCGATTCTCCCTAGGGCTGAAAAGTGTTACTTTCAACCCGCTTCTCAGGCAACTTCAGACATTACTCATACTCGGAAAGTAGGTCTGAAGTTGCCTGAGAAGTGGGTTTCAGCCCTAGGGAGAATCGCTTTCAACTGACAACTGTCAAATTATTAAAAAAAAACTAGGTCTATTTTCACATTTCTATTGAACCATGTTTCAACTTTCTATACAGCCAGCGCGATGTAAAATTGAAATAACGTAAAGTTTAAGTAGGTATTAATTAAAATAAAATTCACTCACTTTTTCTTAAACTAATTCCTATTTATATTTTTTTATTTTCTTTAATTAATACTTAATAATTAAAGAAAATATTTTTTTTAGGTCGCCACAATGTAAATAAAAAATACTGGCTGAATAGCTAGCCGGCCAAAGAAAAAGAAATAGGTGGGAAAGTGTCAAGCGACTATCCGATCTTCACTCATTTTTTCTTTAGCTATAATTCACGTAGTGATTACCTTCTCTCTGTATAATTCCTATTTTTATTTTGACTTTCCTTGCATTCGTAATGAAAAGCACAGTGTTACCCTCGGGAGAAAGACTTAGGGTCATTTCGCCTGTTCGCGTCCATCGCCCAATTCGCGTCCATTTTGCGGATCTTCCTTTGAAAATCCTCAAAAATAAATAAACTAACTCACCAATCAAACGAAAATTAACTACCATTAATACCTTAATATATAAGAGGCACGCACACATCGACAGAAGGTCCGTGCGCCAAACCAATCTTCTTTAAAAAAATAGTTAGTTTAGGCTGTTCATCAAAGGAGTGCGTATGCGCGGGATGTTTTGATAAAAAATAGTGTGCAGCGGCGCGTTCGATGGTAAGTTTTTTATTGTTTTATGTTAATTTTAGGATACATAGCTGTTTCTAGACTTTTATTATGAAAAAAGGAATAATATTAATTATGAATTTGCTTATGTTTTTTATATTTAACGAATAAAATAAGGTGGACGCGAATTACTACATCGAATTTACAAAACTTCCACTTTGCGTCCGCAATGGACGCAAACTATACCTACGTGGGATAATAATAAACCAAATTGCGTCCAC
Organism: Zygaena filipendulae; assembly: GCA_907165275.2. Lineage (NCBI taxonomy): Eukaryota > Metazoa > Arthropoda > Insecta > Lepidoptera > Zygaenidae > Zygaena > Zygaena filipendulae. The sequence goes on from OU015666.1 coordinate 3,662,227, forward strand.
CATTTTCGTTAAATATAATTGACTTGGTTGTAAAAATAATTTAAAATGTATTGATTAATTATTATTATTGTACATTATTTATTAAGACTACGTGTTCAATTTTTAAATCAAATGAGTAATTTTTTTCATTCTCTATTTAAGATGAGTTCTTTGCAGACAAGAATAGAAGAAGGAAAAGAGACATACACAGAAGACGATTTAAAGAAAGTATTAAAGGAAATTCGAGAGAAGAATAAATAGATGACATATATGCAAAGAATATGCTATTCCCAAGACCACAATATTGGACAAAGTCAGTGGGCGCAGACCAGATGGAGTAAAGAAACCAGTACCAGAACCAGCGCTAGGAGTAGATAGTGAATAGTTGAATGGCTTCTTAACTGTTGTTTTTTGTTGGATACTGTTCAGAAAATAATTCCCAGGTCAAAAGTGGTTTAAAAATGTGGAGAGTATTAATAAAGCTAGCGCCCAAGTTACAGAAGAGTCAATTAGATTGTGGCTTAGAGAACTAGAGGAATATTTGGATAGTATACACCAAAAAGATATTTTAAGAATTTTTAATGGCGACGAAAGTGGTTTCGATCTTGCCCAAAGACAGGCAAAGTTTTAGGTCCAAGAGAGTTCAAAAACTTATACCAAATAAAGCCTACTTGGCTTGAAAAAATGAAAAAGAAGACAACGCGACGGTATCAGATACTATGTGTCCACCTTGTATCATGTTTCCATACATTAGACCACCAAGAGCTGTAGTGAATAGTATGCATCAAGAATGGTGCTTAGGCAGATCGGAGTCAGGTTGGATGAGAGGAGATAAATAAATATTATTTGAATACCAATGAGTTTCACAACTAGGTAGTGGAAAATAACATCAAAAACCCAGTGCTTTTGCTGGTAGATGGTAGATGGGATGTCCTTAATATTAAGTAAGATGAAAAAAACACCTATTTTTGAAAGCTTTTTTTAAAGTGATGTTTTTAATGATAGTAATGTTGTTTTATAATATTTATATTCTTAAATAAAGAAATTGTTAAAATACAATCTTTCTTTACAAATTCTTAAGAATTGATATTCTTTTTTCCCCTATATTTCTTTTTTAAGCTGGTGGACGCTAAATGGTCCATGGGTGGACGCAATTTGGATTTTGTGGACGCAAAGTGGGTAAAATGCCTAATTCTGAAGTTTATCTATTTAAAAAAAAAACACAACATGTTTCGAACAAAACTGAAAGTTAATCTTAAAATAGACTATATAATGAACACGTTACATAAATTTTTTATAGAAATTAGTGCTGGGATATTTTTATTATTGCCGTCAAACTTGCCAACTGCACTAAATGGACGCGAACAGGCGAAATGACCCTATTTAGTTACTTTCACCCCTAGGATAACAATGTACTATTCCTATCATCCCCATCATTAAACATAAGTAGGGGGAAAATCCACTGTAGCGCATTGAAACAAATGGAATACGTTGGCAAGACTAGCCGAATACGTCCCCCATTTATAGTTAGGTAACCCTCCTAAGTTCTAACTGATAAATTCAATCATTTTTACAGCCAAACTACGCTTCGATAGCGGAGCATTGTAATTTGTGGCGCAACTGGGATGATATCCAGGACTCCTGGGTTTCCGTAACCAACATCACAAATTGGTTTGGGGATAATCAGGACCGCTTCGCGCACCTAGCGGGCCCTGGACACTGGAATGACCCTGATATGGTAAGGCGATAATTATGTTGTTTTATATCATTAACCAGCTATTTCCTGTGTCCATATTTTGCTTATTTAAAGCCGGATAAAAGTATAAAAAGTTTTGAACAAATAATGGAAATGTGTTCTATTACTGATACTGAACCTCCAAATTTTTTTTGCGCATTGTTTAAAAAATATTCCTGTACATAACTTTCAGTCAGTTTCATATCATTGATGTATATGCAAAACTTAATTATTGGTTGAGTATGAAAAGGTAACAGACAGACAGAGAGATAATAATTATAATAGTATAGATTGTAGATTAGAGACTGCCAAAATAAACTGGAGTCTATATTATTATGATACTTTTTCAGCTCCTAATTGGCAACTTTGGCCTGTCGGTCGATCAAGCTAAAGCTCAAATGGCCCTGTGGGCGGTGATGGCGGCTCCGTTGCTGATGAGCGTGGATCTAGCCACCATCAGACCAGAGTTCAAGGAGATCCTCCTCAACCGGGACGTGATCGCCGTCAACCAGGACAAGCTGGGCAAACAGGGCTTGAGGGTGTGGAAGGTAGGTTTTAAAAACTAATAATATAGCTACATACCTACATACCTATAATATATTATATCTTATGCACAGTGTATTTTTTGAACGTGGAATATTTGTGGGATCCAAACAGTAAATTTTGAAAACAGCCAGCCACTAAATTTCTTATCAAAATAGGTAATTTCGTTATGCAAGGAATATGGTTTTGTAGGCGAATATCAGCTGGCACAGATTTAGCAAGCGACACGGGTTTTAACCGACTTCCAAAAAGGAGGAGGTTCTATGTTCGATTGTATTTATGCTTTTTTTATAATAAACTGACAAACGACAATTCAGCTGTTGTTCTTGTTCCTTCTGTTTTTGTAACTATGTTAAGCAATTAAAGTTGATATAGTTAGGAATTTACCGTGTTTATATTTTCATTAATTAGGCCAACAAGTTAGAAATCTGGACCCGAGAGCTGTCTAATGGGTGTTACGCTGTCGCATTTTTGAACCAACGGGACGACGGATTTCCTCCCGCAGTTATATACAATTTCGAACAGTTGAGGGTGCCGAAACAGGATTATTTGATACAGGTTTGTATACGAATGTTCATAGTTAAATATACGAGTACCTACCTATAGGGCGGTCGAGCGAATAGGGCCCTTGTTCACTATGACCATAACTCGCCGCGTTAAGATAAGACGACGCAAAAACTGTCTTTCCCTCATAATCAAAGAAGTTTTACTACAAAAAAAAAATACATTTACGTTTCCTATGGCATAAAGAATAATAATTTCTAATATTTTGGCATCTAAAACATTTGGAAATGCGATTTTGGGACGCGCGTTATGGGCAAGGAATGTTGTTGGTCATAGTGATGACAGAGGTTTAGTTTAGTGACGGGAATCAAATACTTTAGATAGGTAAGTAAAGGTAATTTATATTTCATATTTATTTAGATTTTTTATGTAATGGTCTATTTAAAAAAAAGTTGATAATATTCAGTATTGTACCTAGTTTCATCAAAGATTTTTTTAAAGTCGTCACATCTATAAGTATGCCGTAAGTAGGTAAGTAGTATATTGACTGAATTAACTAAATGAAATTGAATCTTAACCTGAAAAGTAAAAAATTACATTTGTTGACATAATATAAACAACACATTATTTATATGTAAAAAAACGAATATAAACCTTGATTTATGGTAAAAAAAAATATTATGAACAAAACGTTGAGCGAGATCAATTTTTTTTAATATTTTTCTTTTTTCTTTAACCGCCACCCGTGAAATGCCGCCCCCGCGCTTATCTATAATTCTATATATTACCTAAAGTTTCACCCGCGTGAATTTCTAGGATTCTCGAGGAATATATTCTTCTGAGCTGAAAAGTTAAACATGAAAATATGTAAGGAGGTACATAATATATGTATAGAGGAGTGGTTGGTGATGGTGATATTTTTTATGATACGAGTAGGTACCTACCTATAACTAATTTCTTGTTACAGGACCTCTTCAAAGAAGAAAAAGATCGTAAGAGGAGAGGTGAACTATTTATAGAAGTGCGTGTGAATCCTTCAGGTACGTTTTGTAGCTGCTCCTTTGACGGCCGCCTATGTACTGTAGGTACCTAATAGAATGGGCGTTCCATATGTATGCTGAACGTTGTGGGTTCGATGCCTTACTTTTGTAAGGCATCGATTGTTCTTGGACGTTCATATCTATAGTAAGTATACCTACTGCTCTAGTCTCTGCCTACTTCTGGGACTGTTCACTTCACTATGCAATAGGGATAAAAGAGTGGACTAGTGGCGAACCAAGGATCCAGGGATCTTGGTTCGCCTATCCATAACAATAATTAAGTAGGTATGCAAATTCAAAATTATGTTCATAATGTACCCTAAGTATTTGATTTTTCAATTTCAGGTGTCAGGTTTTATAAATTCACTCCATTGAAGGTAGAAAATACGCAGAAGACTGAAAATTCAACCATTTATTATTAAATTAAGAAAATACGTAGTAAAATACGATTATGTAGGTAAACTTAGAAATAATACGCTTCGTCCTATGCCAGAACGATGTCGGTGGGTCGTGGCCTAGTTTATGTTCCGATATTACTGGTAGCACTATGAGGTATGACGTCAATTTAGTATACTGTGAAGTCGTTCCTGGTTATATACTCTTTGGTCGTTCCTTTAACGCTGTAGGTTACTATATGCTCAACGCAGTCCAGTATACTATCATCCATGTCATTGTCATGTCACGCTGTCGATCACTTATTGACCAATCATTGGCCCGAGGTTGATCACGTGATCAAACCACTGAGAGCACCTTCCCTCGAAAATGCCTGTGGTTACAGTACAAAAATGGTGACGATTATGACGTCATATTGCCTACTGCGGATACCTAATGCGGCAGTATACTGAAAATTATAACGGAACGAATTTCTCGTCACTGCGAGCACTGGGTCAGTGCTATCTGTAATAATGGAACATACCCTTAATGTTTTATATAAAGACCCCGACTTTTGCATGAGTCAAGTCAGGACACTATTTGTGGTCACTGTTCACTGTGTGTGTGTCTGTGTGCTGACTTTTAGGCAGATATTTACATTTTATTACCTAGGTAGTAGGTACTGGTCTAGTGCATAAACGAAATGCACAGCAATCTCGACAACGGTCGGCGTCCGGGGATGCGCCAAAGACATAGGTACCTAGGTATAAGGTACCTACCTACACAGAAATAGGAGCGGGGCTCCATAGATTAGTGTTAGTTTAGTTTATTTAATTCGTAATTTCAGTGTTTGTAATTTGTCAAGTTCATAATATAATATGTCACAGAGAGTTACCTACAATGGTCAATGATTATACCCGCGTAAGTTTCGGAAATCCCGTAGAAAATATTTTTTCTAAAATAAAAGTAGCCTAAGTTACTCCTCATAACATCAGCTATCTGCCAGTGAAAGTCCCGTTAAAATCGGTCCAGCCGTTTCAGAGATTAGCTGGAACAAACAGACAGACAGACAGGGAAAAAATATAATTATTTTTTTATCTAAGTATTAGGTACCGCTTAATAATATATTATGTACTTTCATCTGCATTTAGTAAAAAGCTGTTCATTTTGACTCTTCAATTTTATTTATAGGTAGGTACGTATAAATGTTTAGATATTATAAATAATCATAATATTACAAAATAGTAATAAAATCAAAGTAATTTAAATGCCTAATGTTAAAATTACAAAATAGTAATAAAATCAAAGTAATTTAAATGCCTAATGTTAAATGTCTAATAAAGTCGATTAAAATATTAAATAGTTTTGACATAAAATTCATCCAAGGAGTAATATGTTTTAAATCCAACAAAATATGCTAAATGAGCTTTCAATCGGCGATAAAAAGTTTTGTCATCTCTTTCATTATTAAAATCTGTGGGAAGCTGCTCACATAGACTTTATTGCCATTTGCCATAAAAAAATAGAGTCGGTGGGTAATCAAACAAGTCACGTGTGTCGTGGGTTTTGTAAAACGTAGTGATTACTTTCTCTCTGGTTACTCTCTAGCCAAATCCGGTCGAGAATTAATAATCACAGGTAATAATTATTTATTAATTAAATATACAATTATTACTAATTGCATTTATAATAAATAAAATTGAATGTTTCTTTGTTTCTTTCTTTGTTTCATCCCTTATACGTTTCTATACCTACCGTTAATTCAATTTCAATGAGACTTTGGTGAGTTGTAGCGCGCGCCGAGGAGGGTTTAAAAAAAAACATTGTAGTAGGCAGGTACCTAGCAAAGAACCACGATTTTGCATAAATAATACCTACATATAATTGAAAAGTGATTCATTAGTGATGAACAATGTGTGGAAACAGTGAAATAAGATGAAATGGGGCGTTTGTCGGGAGCACAGGAAATAAATTAACTAGAGAGGACATGTAGGCGAGGCTGGCGCGCCACCGTAGCAAAGGAAGTTAGCGCATGCTCTAACTTGCCCAAAACTTTTTTTGCCGGCAACCCCAATACAATTACCACAATTATATTACCAAAATTCTGAATTTTTAAAACAGTAACTAAGTAAAAACAACCATAAAGCTTTTAATACATTTTCATACCACCTGCTCGACAATGTCACGCAATCTTAGCGTCAGGCCAGCGACACTCCCTTGAACCAAAAGTTACTATGGATTTATGCGCGAACTTTTTTACCAACTTTGGAATACTTAACCAAATTTCTATGACCGCGTCATACATTGCATTGGTATGGTTGGCACAAAATGCTTTCATAGATCGGATCAGCGATTAGTATGGAAGTGCCTACTCTTAAAACGTAGTGATTATTTGCTCAGTGCTTAGCGTAAAGCAAGGCAATGTACATCCCAAGATTCCCAACCCAAGAGAGGGAGGTAATGTTGTATGGAACTTCAAGGGGCGTAAAGTGATTTGAGTTTGGAACGTTATTTGTAGGAAAACTCTTAGCATTTCTTTTTCCTTTTTTATGTGATCTGCCTGTGGTGGCCAGTTCTATTTTCGAATAAACCCTCTGCCCGTGTAAAGAGGGTTTATGTCTCGAAGTAGGTATGAAAAGGAGAGTATTCACCTCGAGAATAAAGCCTGTCTTCGTCACGGGCGGCTTAAACCCCTCGCTTCACTCAGGACTCTACATAAATCCCTCGCTTCGCTCGGGAGTTATATTTTGGATACCTATCCTCGCTACGCTCGGGGATTAACTCTAGAGTTCATCGTTACGCTCAGGGTTCAATATGCCGCTGGTGACGTAAGACGGTGCTTTACTTCTTTGGTGCATAATCTACTATTATTTACTTTAATGAATGTTTTAGTGTGTGATGAATAGTTTTATGTTTGAAAATCACCCGGTGACACTAGTTTTCATCTGTTTTCATACTAAACTAAGTTGATGTCCCTTCTCTCTGTTATTTTCTGTTCTGTGGTCGGGAGGTTGTCGTTTTACTGTACAACTTCCCATAGAGCGTCCTATAAGGGTACGACCTCATGCAGCCGCTCGACGCTCGTTCAACTATCAAGAGTCCCTACCAAAAGTTCCGGTAAAGCATCGAAATGCATCTCACTGCATCATGAAGTTATTTATATCATTTCGATTTACTTAAATAACTTCAGAAAAAGAAAAAAAAAACAACTGAATTGGCTGTACGGACTAAGCCTCCTTTGCCTTCCACGAAAGGGGTAAACTTTAACAAAAAAATGGATTTACTGGATTTATTGCTGAAAAATTCACTGACCTATATTACGATCTGACAAGTGACGGTGGAATTTAGTTAGTGTAAATTAGTTGTTTATAATTTTTGCCCACGTACGATGCACGATACCACAATAATATTATCGTACATCATACACATTTATGGCACAAATTGACTATACTTATGTCTAATTACATAGGTAGTCATAATTCTGGAAAGTACGATATTTTTTCCGTGTTTCAGTACAAATACGATATTTTTATGCCCCCGTTTATTGCTCACTTCGAGATTGGCAATAATAAAATCTCAAATCTGTCAAGTGAGTTTTTTTGGCGGAAATCAAAGATGGCGGTTTGGTTATTTATTTTCATGTGAATAAAAAATAGTTAAAATGGATTTTGTTGTGTAATAAAGTGCTGTATTTAACAATAATTTTCACAGTGACGGTTTTTTATGTGCTCAAGAAGATATATGATATTTCGAGCTGATTTCTTCCGTTTACTCCAAGAGCTCCGAGAAAATTCTTGCAAGCTAAGTACCGTGGCTTGCAATTTCAAACTGTACAACGAAGCATTTCAATAGAAAATATATTGATTTAATTAATTTTACTTGAAACTGGCTAAATGCATTTTATGCGAAAGTCCATAAAAAAAGAAGAAAGAAAAAAATCTGTCAAGTGTCAAAGTGTCAAAAGTGTCATGCATGACTCATGATCACAGCATTTCTGTCGAAAATCGAAATGTTCCGTTCGTAGTGATTACCTTCTCTCTGGTTCCTTAAAATCATAGATGAACTCAAAAAAATATAGATATCTATCTAAACTCTAAAGATATAGTGATAGTGATTAGTGGTATAGATTATTTTTATACATGGACTAAATTATTGTAAACAAATTGCAAAATTATAAGTAGATGGTAATAAAAACTTAGAGTTTGTTCGTTGATTTAATATGAAACCGTGCACTACGCCAGTATATCTATGTAGATTGTAGAGTGAATTCCTATATGCCACGTAACAACTACAAGTGAAAGAAAGTTGATGCGAGAAGTAGGTAGGTGGGTCAGTAATAAATCAGTATGGATATTGGATTATAGCTACTAGCTTCTAGCGCTTTAAAGTGCCGTCGCACACCAGTCGTGAATCGCGTGTGTGTCTGTTTGGGTCGTGCTGACGTCGGATGAGTTTGATTTCAAACTTCGGTCGTAACTTGATGCATTCCGGACACTGATAGGTAAATCAGTCATCAGTCAGTCGACTGCAAGCTGTGTACAGAACGCGTCGTCATCTCGAAACGTTCTACTTAACTGTGCAACAAACACTAAACGTTTACCTTGATCGTGACAATCGTAACGAAATTAAAATCGCATATAATGGGTGGAAGAGTCGAAAACGTGGGCATCCTAGCGATGGAGCTATACTTTCCATCGCAATACGTCGATCAAGCTGAACTCGAGAAATTCGACGGCGTTAGCACCGGTAAATACACAATTGGTCTTGGACAGAGCAAAATGGGCTTTTGTTCTGATAGAGAAGACATAAACTCCATATGCATGACTGCATTACACAAACTAATAGAGGGAAACAATATTAATCTCCATGATGTTGGGCGTCTTGAGGTTGGTACTGAGACTATTATTGACAAAAGTAAAAGTGTGAAAACATATCTAATGACCTTATTTTCGAAAGAAGGTGCAACTGACATAGAAGGAATAGATACTACAAATGCTTGTTACGGAGGTACTGCAGCTCTTTTTAATGCTGTCAACTGGGTTGAATCATCATCTTGGGATGGCAGAAAAGCTATTGTAGTAGCAGGTGATATTGCTGTGTATGGCAAAGGAGCGGCCAGGCCCACAGGTGGGGCTGGAGCTGTTGCTATGCTCATAGGACCTAATGCTCCTTTAGTGTTAGACTGTGGAGTACGTGCCTCATATATGTGTCATGCATATGACTTCTACAAACCAGATCTAGCCTCTGAATTCCCATATGTAGATGGGAAACTATCAATCAAGTGTTACCTTAGTGCTCTAGATAATTGCTACAATTTATTTTGTAAGAAAATGAGAAAAGTTGACCCCAATTTCAAGGGTTTATTAAGTTTGGATGGTATGCTGTTTCATTCACCATACTGTAAACTGGTACAAAAGTCATTAGCTAGAGTTATTTTCAATGATTTTCTAAATGCATCTGAAGAAGAACGTGAAAAGCAGTTCCATGGTTTATCAGAGTTTGCTAATTGCAAAAGGGAAGAGACATATTTTGATAGAGATGTTGAAAAAGCATTTATGACCTATGGTCAGCACTTGTTTGAGGAGAAAACAAAGCCTTCACTCCACATAGCACGTAATGTTGGTAATATGTACACACCATCACTTTACGGTGGTCTGGTCTCATACTTAATAAGCAAGAATCCTGACCAGTTAATTGGAAAGAAATTTGCATTGTTCTCCTATGGGTCTGGACTGGCTTCCACAATGTATTCCATAAATATTTGCAGTGACATGAGTGTAGGCTCAAAATTAGAGAAACTTATAAGTTCTCTACACAATACTGTATCTTTATTAGAGAAGCGTGAAAGTGTTGAGCCCTCCATGTTTTCAGAGATCATGGATGTTCGAACAAAGAACTATCACACTGCGCCTTACAAACCTTCAGGTTCTATAAAAGTATTATTCCCTGGTACATACTACCTCAATGAAATTGATGATCAACGAAGGCGTACCTATGACAGAAAAGTCTGAAAATGGTGTTTGGTAGTATTTATTTAGTTGAATTGATTTTATTGTGTGTTTGGTGCAGGACTTAAACAGGTTTATTTATGGTATGCTAGTGATGTAATTAAATTTATTGTTTTTGTTAATGTTAATTACCAAAATGATATATCAATATCATGTTTCTGTTGATTAAATTATATTATATTATGCAATATATTTACTATTACTAATCATATTATCTTCTTCTTCAATTATGGCAATCTATTGCGATTTATCGCATAGGTATATCTCTAAGTACTGAGGCTGACATGACAAATTCACATTTTTAAAAGAACCAGCCTTCATACATATAAATTTATCAAAATGTTATAACAATTAAATTAATTAGCCTCAGGACTTACCGCCGCACTCAGAGTCGACTTTAATGATTACTTAGTTAAGTGTAGATTTTTAAAACAAAACTGCCACAATCACACAAGTTTAATCAATTAATGTTAATTGGCATTTAACTAATTAAGTTACATCTCATTAAATGCCAATCAACATTAATTTACTGAATGTCTCTTATTGCGGCAGTTTTGTTTTAAAAATCTATACTTAACTAAGTAATCATTAAAGTCGACTCTGAGTGCGGCCGTTAGTGACCGGTTTTATACCTATTTATCGTCATTGATAATTGTACCTATAAAAAAAATATCATCAATGTTTATTACATTTTTTTATCGTATAAAGTATTAAATTATTTTTGACTGTAAAGTACAGAAATTGTAGGGCAATGAGGTTTATACTTTATACACGTTATGGTTTTTAAAAATATGTATAATATTGTAGTTGTAATATTGTGGTTTTGTATTTTGATCTTTACTGAATGTTGAATACTTAAGTGAACTATTCCAAAATGAAATAAATCTTTAATTAAATTAAAACTATCTACTGTGTTTTCTGCATTACTTAATAGAACGATATCAATAGAACCAACTCAAATGTTCAGTTTATATTAGGTGGACTAGTTTTAATTTACAAAAAACTAATATTCTAAACTAGCTGTGTTCCCGCGTGAGTTTTGCAATTCCCGCAGTACCTAACCTTTTTTCTCTAAAATAGCCTATGGGTACGGAACCCTTAAAAGGACATAAGGTACAATATATCTCGGAACTCCCACGGGAACTCCGAAATAACAGCTAGTAATATAAATCTCTTAAGATTTCAAGTTTATAGAGGGACTGTCGCATGCAAGTAAAACCCCGGCCGTGTCGAAACCCATCATACTTCCGTGCCATTATATTATGATTATTATAATAATGGCTATCTATCCAAGATGGACGGGTTTTTTATTTTCTTTTTAATTCTCTTTCGTTGTGTCAAATAAATTTTGATTCAACTGTACGTCGTCGGTGTTTATCTACATACATAATATCACCTACAGACCGTGACCAATTAAAAAAATACGATGTGGTCGGGAAATTGTAGGTCAAAAGTCAACAAACGAGGTACCTACTTCCTAGGTATAATATTTTGTATTGTGGTCGGCAAATCGTATTAGTAGGCATAGGTCGTAGACGTTTCCGAACGACGGGACGCGGACGTTGTCACTGTTGTCAGTCAGGCAAACTGTATAATATTATAGTATTATACATATTCGTCGGTTTAAAAAAAATCAGTTTAGTAGGTATTTGTGAGCGCCCTGACAGTAGATTAGGTTAAGATGAGATTAGGTCAGGTGTCAACAGTGACTGCACCAGAACGGGCGCAGGAGGCGGGCTTAAGTGAACCCCCTGCCGCCCTGAGCGGGGGTGTCCCGCTCCCGTGACTTCCCACAGTCAAACATGGAGCGGGCCCGAAACCCTCCCTCAAGTTCCTCGCCGTCTCTGAGTCCCTCCGCTGGGGGCGGGTGTCCTCCAAGAGCGACCCGAGAAGGAAGGCGCACTCGGTAGTTGGTTGCTCCCAGACTTAATGATCGAAGCTCCCAGACCTTTTTTTTTTTTTGACCCAGGGAAAATGCTTTATGCATACCACCGCCCAGGGGTACGGGGCGGTGGTTATGTGGGACTACGCCCTGAAAAGGGCGTTTACCCACTAACTCAGAGTAAATATCCCCCTAAAAACCCTGGGGTGTTACTCCTCAGCGCCACGCGTCAGGGCCGCGGGAATCGCTACTTGCATGCTCCGCGGCCCCGACGGCAAGCTCCCAGACCTACTGTTTTCCGAAGCGCGAAGATCTATTCACAAAGCCCGCTCCACATTCACGCAAGATCCTCGCGTGAATGTGGAGCCGGTTTAACGCATTTTCTGTCCTCAGTAAACCTACCTTTATCTATGAAAATGGACAAATTCCATGTATAACTAGCGGCACAAAACTCTAGCGCTGATCGTTATTGCGCAGAAGTCAAAATTAGGTATCACAGGGGTGGGTGGTCCGTCCCCTTGCGCGACTGTATACCCATGCGCAGCTATCCCTTCCGGCTTCCACATTTCGCTTAGCGCTAAACTTACGTGCCGCTACCTATATCCTTAAGATTACCTACTGTGTGTACCTATGCAATAAAGTATATTTTATTTGATGAAATCTTGCTCACACGTTGTCAGGGGTACACAGAAATATAATAGGGTACCTACTTTTGTCCCGGAATTCCTGCAGGAACTCTGAAACTAACGCCAGTCAAATCTCATGAAATTTTGTATACCTGTACGTCAGGGGCACACAGAAGCACACATGGTACTTTTAGCCTGGAATTACCGCGGGTACTCCGTAATTACCGCGGGCGAAACCGCGGGGAACAGCTAGTCTAGCTATATTTTAAACTCCGATTTAATGCAAATTCCACCGAATACAAGAAATAACTCCAAAACATCCACTTAAAAAATGATAAGGCTAACGGCCGCACTCAGAGTGACTTTAATGATTACTTAGTTAAGAATAGATTTTTAATACAAAATTGCCGCAATCAGAGACGTTCAGTAAATTAATGTTAATTGGCATTTAATGAGATGTAACTTAGTTAAATGCCAATTAATATTAATTTATTAAAGTTGTCTGATTGCCGCAGTTTTGTTTTAAAAATCTATACTTAACTAAGTAATCATTAAAGTCGACTCTGAGGGCGGCGCGCGGCGGTTAGGTAAGTAACGGCCGCACTCAGAGTCGAATTTAATGATTACTTAGTTAAGTATAGATTTTTAAAACAAAACTGCCGCAATCAGAGACGTTCAGAAAATTAATGTTCATTGGTATTTAATGAGATGTAACTTAATTAGTTAAATGCCAATTAAAATTAATTTGTTAAACTTCTCTGATTGCGGCAGTTTGGTTTTAAAAATCTATACTTAACTAAGTAATCATTAAAGTCGACTCTGAGTGCGGCGGTAAGTATCATAATTTGGTCTGAGGTATCATAATAGTTAATATTAATGTCTATATTTAAATAGGATCTTATCTACGAGTTGTTATCTACTGACTGTACCACACTACCAACTGTATAATAAAATAGGTGAATACCTACCTACATTAAATATTCTGAACTTGTAACATCATACTCTGAACTAAAGTTCATGTTCCTTACCAACCAGCAACACTTCAAGGACAGATATTTTTGTAGACAGCTACTGTTATTATTCAAATTACATGTTATTTTAGGCATTATAACATCGTTCGGTTCAACAGCTTATGACGCAGAGGGTGTATTTAATGTGCAAAGTGCAAACATTGTACGGCTAGGTACCTACCTACATGTAGTTTGTGCGTTATGTTCGAATAACCTTAGCTATGCCAATGCGCTAGATGACTAAATTTTAATTTTTAGTCCGTCTTGTAGATTAATAAAAGATATTGGACAAGTATTTTTCCTTTTTTACGTAGCTTATACAAAAATTACGGCGATACATTGAGTTGAAATTCCGTCGGTGTGACCTCACCTTAATTAAATTTAAAATGTTTGTTTTGGATTGCTTTTCAATTTATTGTTTTCAATAGTGTAGGTACCTAGGTACATGTTTTCTTTGGCATTACAAACTACGAAATTTGAATTATGTATTGTGTTTATTACAATTAGGTCTAGGCTCTAGCACTTCGACAATACAAAATAATACCTATGTAGGTATGATATCATTAGAAAGCGAACGTAGGGGCTCGCTGTATGTCACGCGTCACGCTTGGTTTCATTTTATATAGTACCTACTTATTCTATTAAATTATTTGTGGTTTCATGCAACTTAGCATAGATACCTACTTGTCTGATCTACTCATTTATTTCTGTGTAATTATTCCTAATTGATACCTACCTCAGACCAAATAAAAACTAAAGACGGAACGCGTAGAACAAACAAGTGAAGCCAGGAAAAAGATACCATCGCCGTGCACGTACACAGAAACACGCATACACTTACAAGAAAAAGACACCATAAATCCTAAGAGTATAGTATTATATTATCTGTGTCCTAAGTAAACTTTGCAAATCCATACACTTTCCTAATCACCACATGCATACGCAACCGGCTTCACTTCGTTGTTCGAGACGTTCCGTCTTTAGCTTTTATTTGGTCTGAGTTTGATACATAAAATTTACTGTCATTTATGTTTGTTTGCGTGTATATCATATTATGGAGTATCAATAAGGATATACTGGTAAGGAAACTTTTTTGTATATATAAAAGAAACAGAATCTATTTATTTAATTTCATGGAGGTAAAATTCAAAAAGCTTAGTATGAATCAGTTACAAATCATAATATTGACCTAACACAATTAGTTATATAATTACAATTTATTCAAAGTTTGTTGGTAGATCTCAACATAATTCTACTAAATAAATTAGTTATAGAATTTAGTTGAGGATCTCGGGGAGGGTGACCACAGGGGACGCCTCGATTTCGGGTGTGGGCATGACCGGTGTGGGGATGACGATGGGGGCGGTCTCGATGACGGAGACTGCGTCGGGGGCGATCTCGACGACAGAGACTGCGTCGGGGGCGGACTCGGCAACGCTCACGGCGTCCACGCTGATGGGGGCGGAGTCGACGACGTTCACGGGGTCCATGGAAAGATCGGGCAACGCATCCGAAACGCTCACGCCGTCCACGGCGATCTCGGGGGCGGCAACTGGGGTGCCAGCGGGGGCACCAGCGACCACGGATCCGGCACCAGCCTGGTTGATGTTCAGGATGATCTGCACGAGGGGCAGGTTGGAGACGGGCTCAGGCAGGACGGGGGTGGCGACCGGGGAGGTCTCGATCTCAGTTACGGCACCACCATCGGGCGTCGGCACGGGCAGGGCAACTTCGACGGGAGTGGGGTCAACGGCCACGACGCCGCCGTCAGGGAGGGGGAAGTCGACGATAACGGGCGCGGCTCCGACGGCCTGCGTCTCGACGAGAGCGGGTCCAACGGAGATGGGCAGGAACTCTGGCTGCTCGACGATGACCGGCGCCACGGCGACGGGCGACGAGTCAACTAGCGCGGGGCCGACGGCGATTGGCTGGAATTCCGGTTGGACGATGACGGGGGAGACGACGACTGGCGATGAGTCAACGAGCGCGGGTCCGATGGCGATGGGCTGGGGTTCGACGATTGGAGCTGGCCCAGCAATGCCAGCTTCTATTAAACCGCGCTGGACGGGTCCAGCTACGGCCACGGCGACCACGGCGGCAGCGATCAATAAGAATTGCATATTTGCTGGAAACAGAACAGTAGATATTTAAAAGACAGGAAGCTACTATTTAGGACAATAAGCTAGAGACTCAGTTTGTGTCCGGCGGGCAATAGTAATTTTAGAATTTTGGAAAGTTATATATTTTGTGCCTCTGCAACAGTACCTATACTGACAGACTGACTGAGAATGCATGGGTTAGTTCTAGTGAATATACATAGGTGTACAAGAAACAGTGCAACTGTAACATTGTAACTGTAATATTGATACTTCAATGTACCTTGATGCTTCCTGTGTAGGTATATATTCCAAAAAAGGTACCTACTTAGATACTGACTCTAAAAAATCCCTTTGTGAAGGCAAACACTTGAATTTTTTTAAGAAAAATATCAACCAAAGAAGGAAAAAAGTGAGAAACCGCAGGAAACAGCTATACTTAGGTACGAGATAAAGTTATTGTAGGTACCTATTGTTTTGAGACACTCACCTGGTTTGTTGGTGGTTGTAGTTGTATAAACAAACTATGCCTCTGAAACGAAATTTAGGTGTTTTATACAAAATTATTATCTTTAACTTATCCAATTATCTTTACTAATTTAAAGTGGCAATTCAATTCATAAGCCTACCTATATATCAATAAATTTCCTAATAATTGTCTATCGTTATAATCTTTAAGCAATAAAATTGGTTTAGGTACGCATTACTATCTAGCTATATGACTGACTAAATTAACATTCTTTCCGGGTTGATCAGTAACCACCCCTAATAAAAACTCAAAATATTTTGGTACCTACTATAACTGAGCAATTTTTGTATATCCTTATATTTAAAACTAGCTATCCCTCGCGGTTTTAACCGCGGTAATTTTAGAGTTCCCGCGGTAATTCCAAGATAAACTATTTGTATAAACCTTCCTCTTGAATGACTCTAAAAAGATCGCATCAAAATCCGTTGCGTAGTTTAAAAGATCTAAGCACACATAGGGATAGACAGACAGCGGAAACGACTTTGTTTTATATCTACTAAGTAGTGATATTAATCAGGGATGTTGCGAATATTCGCATCCGCAACTGCGGAGCTTCCGCATAGATTTGGACATCTGCATCCGCTTTAAACAATGCGGATGTAATACAAGTTGCAATAAGAAAATAAATTGGACGGCGCCGGCAAATGAAAATTGGAAGGTGAAGTTAAAAAAATAAAATGAAATTAGGAGTATTATTCTTAACTAGTTGTGCCCCGCAGTTTCACCCGCGTGAAAGGTTTTTATATACCAACTTTTTTTCCCGATATTCGATTTAAATGAAGGAATGCCTATATGTAGCTCCAGGTTAAGCTTTATCTACCTGTGAAAACCGCATGACAATCCGTTCCGTAGATTCGGGATTATCGCGAACAGACAGATAGACAGAAAAGAATTTAAAAAACTTTTTTTGGGCTTGGCTACTCTTTTTTTATCACCCCTCTCAATTTTAGGTAAAAATATTCAATGTACAGAATCGCGGATTCTACTCTCTTATTATAGTAGGTAATAGGTGAATAATAATTTTAATTAATAAAAATGTTAATACCTAATTACGTACTTTATTATTGTTTTAATTCTTCATTCATCCTACTAATATTATAAATGTGAAAGTGTGGATGTTTGGATGTTTGTTACTCAATCACGACAAACGGCTGAACGGATTTGGATAAAATTTTGCATGCACGTTGTCAGGGGTACAGAGAAGGTTAAATATAGGGTAATTTTTATCCCGGAATTCCCGCGGGAACTCCAAAATTACCGTGGGTGAAACCGCGGGGCACAGCTAGTATACTATATTTATATAAGATCTAAGACATCCGCATCCGCATTCATATCCTCGGATGTGAAAAATTCGGCATCCGCAACATCCCTGATACGAATGTGAGTTTGTTTGTTACACTTTCACGCTACGCACGCATGCTCAGTCGATCACCATGAAATTTTGCTTGCATAATCAGGGTACAGGAAAGGACGCAGGGTACTTTTACTGAAACCGCGGGGAATTAAACACAGATTATGCGATAAAGCATATTATAGTGTAGTAGACTATTTAAATGATATCTACAGACGTTTGGGAATGAATTGCTTTATCCAATTACTATTTTTTGTTCTCCTAGTTTATAAGTATGATCATTAAAAGACAGCGCTGCTGAGTTTCTTGTCAGTTCTTCTCAGCAGAGGACGTATTCCGAACTGACGGTAATTTATAGTGCTAAGAACCAGCTGACGATTACAGGTGATTGTAACCAATCCTAAGTAATAAACAGCTTTTGAATTTTTTTTGAATTTTGAATACCTAGTCCTAACTACAAATATTATAAATATGAATGTGAGTTTGTTTTTTGTTGAGGTATAGCTATTATCTATACCTAAGCTAAGGGTGACCGGTGTCCCAAGTAATAAGTATACTAGCCGTTCCCCCGTGGTTTGTTAGAAACGGTTCAGTAAGTAGTTTGAGAAATTACCCCCTTACATAAATACATAAATAAACTTACAAATTTTGTCGATTTGTAGTACCTATTATTACTCAGATTTTAACCGGGAATCGAACCCGTTGATTTTAAAATAAATGTCACGTGCTGGGCCGTCTGACATCTCATAATGTGGCTAATAAGAGTAGGGAGACTGGGGTCAATTGAAACGTTTTCCGAAAAAACGGCCATAGTGCCTACATTTTCCATCAATACTGGTTTGTGAAGGGTTTCGACTATAGCTAGATTATCTGGCTTTAAAGTTGCTATGTTAATTTTTATCCATAGGTATCAGATACGGAATCACAAGGGCTTTAGAAATCCTCGAAAATTGTTTCATTTGACCCTGATTGCGGGTCAATTGAAACAATGAATGGGGTCTATTGAAACACCTAAAAATAAAATATTTATTTATTGTAATAATCATTAAAATTTATCTTTTTAGTCATAATTAAATCATATAATCTCAGTCTTTGATAAAAGCACAGTAAAAGGTAGTTTCTACCATCAACTTAACAAAAAAAGCTAGCATTTATTGCTATTAACTTAACAAAATTTTCATATGGTACTTCTTGCTTAATCATTTAGAATTTTTAAATGTTTATAAGTAATAAGATTAACTATTACTAATTTCTTACTAATTCGTTCTTTGCCTGTTTTTTCTGATTTCTCTTTTCCGATTCTTTCCTAATTTCTTCTTTTTCGGGAGTTTCCGTGTAGATGGTGGACTTCCTCTTTCTCCCACTACCTGCAGGCAGCTTCCTTGGTGAAGCAATGAGAAAAGGCCTTGTTGATTCCGGTCAGAAACTGTTGACTGGCTTGTAGATGGATGACATGGATTAACAACAGGATCAAGGGTCATTGGGGGTGTATTAGATTGATCCGTATATATAGTATTTGTATAGTGATGCAGTTACAAATAACGGATCAATCTAATACGATATCTATACTGCACTTTCCGCGATTAATAGCTTTTGGACGGTTTCACGGCACCTAAAAACAAAAAAGAAGTGTTACTGCAAAAAGAAGCTTAAAACCACATACAAGGATCAATTAAAACGTGTTTCAATTGACCCGGTAAATTTTGTTTCAATTGACCCAGCAACGTCAAGGTGAATATTTAAAATCGTAGAAAAATAACGGTAGACGGTAGGTTTACATAAACCACTACAAATTCAACAAGAATATCTATACAAACAGGAAGTTAAATAGTATTAAACTACTACCAATGGATATTGACTAATACACAAAACAAAAACATAAAAAATACTTACTTTTGGTGCCGGAAAAGCAATACACTCGCGTAATAACGTCCAACGGTCATGGAGCCGCGGCTAGCATAGTTCCACAGGTTCTGACACGAACGCAGATCCATCCCCCCTCAGGGACCACCCCGCTATCTTTTTTTGTTCCGTAGTTATTGCACTTGTTTCTATTGACCCGTGTTTCTATTGACCCCAGTCTCCCCTAAATTTCTGTGAAATAAAGATGAATGTGACAATTAGGAATGTTTTTAAAGATTTTATTATGGTTGATTGATTGAAATGTGCTGTAAAGTTTAAGTTAGCAAATAAATTAAAACCGACTAACAAAAAATAACAATATACCGATTTAAACCAAAAGACAAAAAATCACGTAGGTAATATTAATTTTATTGGTAGGTATGTGCTACCTACGGATAGGTTTGAAGTCGCTCACAGACAAACAGGTAGTAGGTATTATTGAATATATGTAGATAGACTTAAGTCCGCTCCCGCCTCCTTGCGTCTCATCGTAAAAAAAATAACCTAAGTGGACGAGCGGGCCCTCAGAAGAATACCGCCGCACTCAGAGTCGACTTTAATGATTACTTAGTTAAGTATAGATTTTTAAAACAAAACTGCCGCAATCAGACAAGTTTGATAAATTAATGTTAATTGGGATTTAACTAATTAAGTTACATCTCATTAAATGCCAACTAACATTAATTTACTGAACGTCTCTGATTGCGGCAGTTTTGTTTTAAAAATCTATACTTAACTAAGTAATCATTAAAGTCGACTCTGAGTGCGGCCGTAAGAGCGGGTTTTGAAAGTAGGTACCTACTCTGTGCGGGCCTGGCACCGACTTCGAAGTTCGAACCGCAGGATCGCAAACCTGAGTAGGTTTGACCTATTAACTATTTGATATTATTTTCAACTAGATACTTCTACGCATAGACGTCACGGTCAACGAAATGATCCTATAAGGGTTTCTTTTATTTTTTTGGGGCACGGGACCCTATAGAAATATTTATTTTTATTTATTTAATTTTATTCAAAGAACATCATTTACATCCGTTTACATCCGCTTTAATTTCGGAGTTCTCGCGGGAATTCCGGGATAAAAGTATCCTATGTAGTGAATTATGTACTTTCCGGAACCACTGACAGGCGTGAAAGCGTAAAAAACAAACAAAATTTCTTTCGCATTTATGTTAGGCATGTAGTTGGTACCTAAGGATTACAAGCTGTCCTCGTGGCTATTACAAAATGCCTCCTGTTTCAAAACGGACAAATTATTGCCAAAACTATTTATACGTAACTACATACTGTTTATTTTTCGCGGTTTCACCCACGTTATTTTGTAATTCTCGCGGGAATCCCGGGATAAAAAAAACTTCTTTACCTAGGTACATACTCTTGACATACAATATTTCAGGATAATGCAGGGCATGTTGACAAATTTTTTTTAGTCCGTCTTGTAGATTAATAAAAAATACTGGACACGTATTTTTTATTTTTTTACGTAATCAAAAAATAACGGCGACACATTGAGTTGAAATTTAGCGTGACGTCACCAACAGGACAGTTTGTATGGCGGCTTTTAGCGGTTAGTGTAGTCACGAGCCCCCACTCTAAACTTGCGCTCTCTCTGTATATTTTTATTTATTTAAAAAGCAAAAGATAAGTGTATGGTTTTTTAATTTCTAACTGACGGACTAATTAGAATTTTGATTTTCAAAAGTAGTCAACATCCCTATTGGTTGAGTAGTAGGTATAGGTATAGTAGGTAGTAGGTATAGCGTCAACAAACTCACATTCACATTAATACCTATTACATAGGACGTGATACAATCAAATACATGTAGGTATTACGTATATATTTACTCTGAGGTATTACATACATCCTAATAAGCTTAATTGAGCACAGGCTTAGCAAGTCATTGCATCGCTATAGATTTCCCAAATCTGAGCAAGTGTAATGTGTACCTATGCGTATTGTCTGGCTAGGTAGCCCTTGTGTCATAAACTATGTGGAAATCTGTCCAGTTGCTCCGAAGGGATGAAACTAAAATACATATAATATGATATAACATAGTATTAACGACCAGAGTGGACATTACGGGAATAGTACTTAACAATGGACTTAACCCGTATGAAGGAGTGTGTCATTGATTGTATATTGGACGAAATGCGCCTGAACGGTTCTATCCAGTTGAGAATCTGTCTAGTCTAGCACAGAATTCGTGAATTTAGAAGAATCAGGACAATATTCTATCTGTACGAAGTAGGTATTAATAATAATCGAACTGGTAATCGTCACGCGTCACGTAAGAAAAAAGCGTTATGCCCTCTCCATGCAAATCGAGACGGTGTAGGCTTATATTGCGTCCGGCGTAGTTTATTTACTATTAATAATTACTATCGTCAAGCGCTGGGCGGCGCTAGGTGACCTATTAGACCTATATGGCTAAGGACCTAGGTATTTAGATTTTAGAAGATACTTTTTATTTTACAATACTACTTAGTTGTTCTGTGATGAAGATCGTCCTCATTGACCATCGCTCGCTTACATACGTTTTGTGTGTTGAAACTGCTCGAATAATTAGGAATTAGGAAAAAAAATCAAGACATTTGGTTGAGATCAGCATCAGCATGTTTGATTGCACTGGTCAATAATTCAGGGATTTTAAGAATACATACTATCAAAGACAATTTTGTTTGTAGCTTGATTTATTAAAACATTGCGTATACCTTCCTTGATATAATTTCACAGGTCTAAAACAATAGTCTGAACGTAACTTAAACATAAAAGTTTAAAATTTCGTTGAGGACTTTAGGCAAGGTCACGATGGTGCGTAGCACGAGAATGAGCTTCAGCATGTGTGAGAGAATGAAGACATGGTCAGTGATTGAAATGTCGGAGACTACGTCAGTGGTAGCATCAGGAAGAGAGACTGCGGGCTGTTAGCAATCACCCGAACTGGCACCTACTACTGGTTGGTCTCTACATTATTATCTTAGGTTAATAATTAAAGAATCTAGTTGAGGATCTCGGGGAGGGTGACCACAGGGGACGCCTCGATTTCGGGTGTGGGCATGACCGGTGTGGGGATGACGATGGGGGCGGTCTCGATGACGGAGACTGCGTCGGGGGCGATCTCGACGACGGAGACTGCGTCGGGGGCGATCTCGACGACGGAGACTGCGTCGGGGGCGGACTCGGCAACGCTCACGGCGTCCACGCTGATGGGGGCGGAGTCGACGACGTTCACGGGGTCCATGGAGAGATCGGGTAACGCGTCCGAAACGCTCACGCCGTCCACGGCGATCTCGGGGGCGGCAACTGGGGTGCCAGCGGGGGCACCAGCGACCACGGATCCGGCACCAGCCTGGTTGATGTTCAGGATGATCTGCACGAGGGGCAGGTTGGAGACGGGCTCAGGCAGGACGGGGGTGGCGACCGGGGAGGTCTCGATCTCAGTCACGGCACCACCATCGGGCGTCGGCACGGGCAGGGCAACTTCGACGGGAGTGGGGTCAACGGCCACGACGCCGCCGTCAGGGAGGGGGAAGTCGACGATAACGGGCGCGGCTCCGACGGCCTGCGTCTCGACGAGAGCGGGTCCAACGGAGATGGGCAGGAACTCTGGCTGCTCGACGATGACCGGCGCCACGGCGACGGGCGACGAGTCAACTAGCGCGGGGCCGACGGCGATTGGCTGGATTTCCGGTTGGACGATGACGGGTGACGCGACGACTGGTGATGAGTCGACGATTGCTGGTCCAATCGAGATGGGACTTTGGACTGGGCTAGCCACAGCCACGGCGATCACAGCAGCAAACCACAGGAGTTTCATTTTGCTGTTGAAAGGAAGTTTACATAAAAGGTATCAACATGTATGCCTACGAAAATTTTGAAAATAATAAAAGGATAGTTAGGTTAACAGTAAAGCAGATATACTTAATGACAGTTTACTAGTTTGAGAGTTAGAGATAGTTATGCAAGTCATTTTTGTAAGGAGAGCTTGGAATTAAATTATTATAACGTTTACGTACCTCTTTGTTTATTTCTTACTGGTAACTATGCATATGAATGTGCTTTCTTCGTAATTTATATAAAAGTCTTTATCATCGTAAACATGTTTTACACCTTTAACCCTGATATCAAATGATATAAACAGTAATAAACTGATTATTGATGATTATTTGTGAATGGCGGTCTTACCTATTTAAGACGCCATTCTTCAGACGCGCCCTCTCTAAATAAGTATAGGTACCGTAATCAAATCTCGGCATTTCTCTATCTCCTTCCAGAACTCAGAAGTGGAATCTTGATTTACCAGTTGTTTCCTGTAGCTCTGCGTGTGTGGTGTTTGAAATTTTTCTGCCATTATTATCTTAGGTACGCATACTACACTCTAAGTTGCAATTAATGGTCACAACTCTTTTTTCCGATGAAATAATCGTATATAAGTTTTCCGGAAAATAATCTGTAAAATAATAAATAAATGATAGTTAAAATTGCATTAGAATTCGTTGCGTAGTTTAGAAAAAACTAAGCGGACAGACAGACGCGGTTAGCGCTTCTGTCTTATGATGACTATAGGCGGTCTCCGCGGTTTTGTCTGCGTTTTCGTTATTTTCACCTTAGGGGCTGAATTTTCTTGATGCTAGGATTATTTAACTGCTTCTTTATTTGAACAAAAGAGCCTATAAATACCGATATCTACCTATTGTGACAAGTTTATTTCGAATCCGTGCTATAGGTAGTTATTGCGTGATGCGACAGATACAGACAAATTTTCAAAAAAGAAATTGAAATTATTTGTATCTATTGTTATCTATCTATAAATAGCTATTGTTTAGAACAAATATAGAAGGTGATTTGTTCAAAATTGTTAAATTATATAGTCTTGTGTTAGTAGAAACCTGTTTCGCAAAAAGTAAGAGATTATCCCTAAATGCCTAACTAAATCCACTGGTATAAGGATTACAAACTAAATTACTTTTATTATTTCTGAACGATAACGGCAAGATTAGTTCAGTTTCTTGTTTATCATAATATTATTGATATAATGCCTTTATAATTGCCGAATATAAATTATATAGTTAAGTAGTTACCTGCCTTAGCGGAGATTATCAAGTTTTTGCACATCAGTGACTCAATAGAATAGTGACGTGATAGAAGTGACACGTCTGTGGCGTCTGTGGGTCATGATAATATTTTATTTAAAATCGTTACGCACTCAAGTTCGAAATTTGGAAATTTTACTTTCATCGCACCCAAAAAAGTTTCACTTTAAAAACGACAAATTTCAGCTAGTTGTTTTATATTTCAACTACCTACTCTAGCGGTTAAGGAAGATGACAAGAAAATGTAAAAAGACAATTAGCAGAGTAGATAGGTACTACAGAGGAATTGACCTCGTCTAGTACTTACACTACTTATCTATGTAACTTTCATGCACTTCCACATATCCTTTACAATACACATTCTTATGTTATTGAACAGTGTGATATATAATAGTATCTACATCTAATACAAAAATCTCGTTTCACAGTGTTTGTTATCGAACTCCTCCGAAACGCCTAGATCAATTTTATATTTTTTTTTTTGTATATTTGACAGGTTTGAGAACAGGTCACGTAGGCTATTTGTTATACTCCTAGATGATAAGGGTGGCTACCCAGAACTTTTATTTTGGAGTTCCTGCGGGAATTTCGAAACTCATGCGGGTTAAACCGCGGGGCACAATTTGTGGACATTGGAAATAACAAAAGCCTAAATTATTTTTTATGCATTTAATCACTCATAAGATTTTGACTTGACCTTTGACTTAAAAGTCAAAATGGGAATGCACTTCATGCATAATAAGGAGCATGAAAACAATAAAAGCATGTGACATCGTTAGATAGGCCTTTGATCCTTTCACCGCCACGTTTTTGTAAGTTAAGGCTACAAAACATGGCTAACCTCCAGACTATCACAGGCATGACCTAAACGTGAGAATTGGACCCTTTGCGAATTGGACCCTTTGCGAATTGGACCATTTGCTAATTGGCCGGTTTGCGAATTGGATATTTTAAACCCTCTGGACCATTTGCACCTAAACGATGATTTCTCCTAATGTTGCGAATGTTTAAAAACTATCATTGAATCTAATAAAATATATGTATAAAAGTCAGTGCAGCGGTTTGTTAGTAGGTAGGTACTAGGTACCTAATGTAATATTAACCTTTTGGGTCCAGAAGTTCAAGTCTTTCGTAGATCGTGATATTACGGATATGGCGGTGAAAGAGATAAACTTTATTGGAACATCCAACAAAAGATCGCTTGTTTTTTTATATTTAACACCATTAACTTTTTTTTTGGAATGTTAAAACTTTGTTATTATTAAAAACCTATCCAAACTTTAAAATTATCTGTAATTTTTTTCCGTACATAATAAATAAAAATAATAGAAAAAAAATAATGAAGAAGTTTCAGCCCCTAAAAAAGGTTATGGGCATCGTGGGCATGGTAATCAGAAAATAGGTTTGGTTTGCATATCACAATATCTAAACTATTAAACCGATTATGATGACACTTTTACAGGTTGAAAGCATACAATTCGCGTCTTAAATCACGCACGGTAGGTAGGTATATTGGTATTTTTTATTTTACCAATCCATTTGATACCTATAACCCTAGCCTATCAACCTCAGTTGGGGTTGTGCACATGGGCGCAGCTGCGGTCCTAGCGGACGCAGCTATAAAACTTAGTTGAGGATCTCGGGGTGGGTGACCACAGGGGATGCCTCGATTTCGGGTGTGGGCATGACCGGTGTGGGGATGACGATAGGGGCGGTCTCTTTTTAAACACGGAAGTGCTACGGAGCCCCATTCGGAGCGAGCGCTTTGGTCGGCCGCGGCACTTTCAATGACCAACGTCAAAAGAGATCCGCTTTGAATACATTTTGTGTAGCATCTGGAGCTCTACTTACAAGGGGGCGCTAGGGTAATGTTTACACACGGGCGCTACATGGGCTAGAGACGCCTTTGGTGGAAATGCTCTCCGTGACCATAAGGCTAGGTCCGAGCTTGTTCAGAGTTCCGACACACTCTTTAGCGATTCAAAATTAAAATTAAAATATATTTATTACTTAGGGTCGCGTCGGTACAATCTCTTATAATCGTCAGCAAGCGGTTCTTAAAATTTTATGAAGAGTAATCGTCTACCTACAGAAAGCATGTTGGGAGGGGGTGATAGGCGTGGTTATGTTATAACTTATAACTGTATCTTAAAACCAGGGGGTCGATTTTTGAATCGCTCGAATTACTATTCGCAAGATTCACGCGTGAATGCTTAAAAAATGTATGAGGATTCGCACGTGAATTCGCGATTCCGTGCGTGAAAGTAATTCGAGCGATTCAAAAATCGACCCCCTGGGATGTTGCCGATGCCGATTTTTTCACATCCGCGGATGTGAATGCGGACGCGAATATTTGAAAGCTAACATCCGCCGATGTGGATGCGAATGCGGATGTTTAAAATCTTATATACCTACTCTTAAATATCCGATATCTGAGATATCGGATATTTACGATAGATATCATATCTCCAAATCTATCAAGACTTTTTTTAATTATTTTATCTATAATTAAGATCACGGTTCCTAAAAGAGGTTTTTTCTATCTCTTATAGTTTAGAATTTCCCCATACTGACCCGAAAAAAAAACTCACCGTGTATAGTACCTACGTATAGTACCTATGGCATGCACGTTGTCAGGGGTACAGAGAAGGACATAGGGTACTTTTATCCCGGAATTCCCGCGGGAACTCCGAAATTACCGCGGGTGGAACCAAAAAATAAATTTTGTATTTAGAATAATGATCCTATTTTTTCTTTAAATTCACTTAAGTATTAAATTTATAATTTTCAATTTCTTGTCGCAACTTGTATTGCATTCGCATCCGGATGCGGATGCGGATGCAGATGTCCAAATCTATGCGGAAGCTCCGTATTTACGGATACGGATGCGAATATTCGCAAAACTACGTACGTACCTACTATTATATGCATAGAAAACGTTTCTTGTCGTTAAAAAATATTTGAATAACGAAGTAGGGTATAGGTATTGATTTTTATAATACCTACCTGTTTGTCTATATTTCACTATCACTACCTAAACAAATCATCCTACTAATATTATAAATATGAAAGTGTGGATATTTGGATGTTTGGATGTTTGTTACTCAATCACGCAAAAACGGCTGAAAAGATTTAGATGAAATTTGGCATGCACGTTGTCAGGGGTACAGAAAAGAACAGGACGGTTATTTTTATCCCGGAATTCCCGCGGGAACTCCGAAATTACCTCGGGTGAAAAAGCGGGGCACAGCTAGTAATACAATAAATTTTTCATTATTCATACTCAGAAAGTAGGTCTGAAGTTGCCTGAGAAGCGGGTTGAAAGTAACACTTTTCAGCCCTAGGGAGAATCGCTTTCAACTGACAGCTGGATACTGCAGAAACTCAAGTTTTTTTTTATGTCATAGGGGGCATACTTACTGGCCAGTAGCACACCTAATGGTTGATTTATGTAAAATAAAACTTAGTCCCGAGACGGGGTTTGGCGCCCGAGCGTAGCGAGGGCGCCAATAGATCAATAGTTACTTTCACCCCTAGGATAACAATGTACTATTATGGAAACAGCATAACTGTGTAAGCATAACAAGTGTTCGAAAATTGTCGTGAAAAGTAGGTAAGTATAGCTATTACATACATTTAGCAGTTTACGCAGGAAATAAAAAAAACTCTTTTTTTAAGGTTTTTATTCTAATGATCTCAACATACATTTACTGATTAATCAGTATTAAAACTTAGTTGAGGATCTCGGGGAGGGTGACTACAGGGGATGCCTCGATTTCGGGTGTGGGCATGACCGGTGTGGGGATAACGATAGGGGCGGTCTCGACGACGGAGACTGCGTCGGGGGCGGACTCGGCAACGCTCACGGTGTCTACGCTGATGGGGGCGGAGTCGACGACGGTCACGGGGTCCACGGAGAGATCGGGGGACGCGTCCGAAACGCTCACGGCGTCCACGGCGATCTCGGGGGCGGCAACTGGGGTGCCAGCGGGGGCACCAGCAACCACGGATCCGGCACCAGCCTGGTTGATGTTCAGGATGATCTGCACGAGGGGAGCGCTGGCGGATGTCGGGGCCTCAACCGCGGGGTCGACCACGGGGCTGGGGACGGCGACGGGGCTGGGCAGAGCGATGGAGTCGATAACGGTGACAGCGTCCACTTCGGGTTGCGTGTCAACAATTGCGGGTCCGACGGCGATGGTTTCAGGTCCGAGGCCGAGCAGGTCGTTGAGCATCGCCTCGAGGGCTGCTGCTGTGGCCGGGTCAGTGCTGGGGCTCTGGATAGCGGCGATCACCTCTTGGATCATAGCGTTGTCCAGGGAGGAGTCGATCGCCGGGGTCGGCATGATCCACGTAGCCGAAGCTACGGCGACGAAACAGGCTAATACGATGAAGGATTTCATGTTGATTGATCTGTGAAGAGTTGATAAGATTCCATTAGGCAAATACCTATAGGTAAGTACCTATATTAGGTAAGTACCTACCTATATCTAAGAAATCGATTGACGGAAATGTCAACGCACCTACCAAGTGTTTTTCAAAATTCAGTCCTTAAAAGGATGAAATTGAGGTTCAAAATTTTAATGGAGATATAATTTTCTGAGAAACTGAAATCCAGCAAGTAGTTAGGCAGTTTATGAGGAAAAGACGTCTTTAATCTTTATTGCACAAATGTACCTACAAAGGCGGACTTTATGCCCTTATCCAGTTCCCGAAGGTATCACGAAATCCACGCAGGTGAAATCGTGGCAAATAGTTATAAGAGGTATTATAAAAAGGAAAAGTTGTAAGGCTTATAAATATAATGTGATCAAATATTTAAGAAGAGCACTGTCTGAAGGACCTTAGGAACGTATGGCCGCACTCAGAGTCGTTTTAATGATTATAAAAAATTATCTACTTAATTTTAAGTAAAGATTTTAAAAACAAAATTGACGCACTCAGAGACGTTCATTGTTAATTTTAATTGGCATTCAACTGATTTTAACCTAATTATTTAAATGCCAATGAACATTTATTAATTAATAAACGTCTCTGCGTGCGGCAGTTTTGTTTTTAAAATCTTTGCTTACCTACAATTAAGTAGGTACTTGTCATTAAAATGACTCTGAGTGCGGCCGGTAGACTACAAAATGGTTTTTAGTATATGAGTACGAATACTTATTTCCACTAGTTGAATTTGTTTACTTACTTATTGCCTGCGTGTCAGCACTGACTATGATTTTGTAGAGTTCAATGAAGTGTTTATATATTAAAATTATCTGTATTAATATTTGTTTTTATCATTTTTTTATATTTTATCTTTCTCGTAGGTACAGACATAAGTCGTAAATTAACAAATTTTTATTTTATACCTATATGATATGGTAATTAAACTTGTCATGATTAAAATAAGAACGTTTGAAATTATTAGATATAAATTAAGTAATTACCTATGTAGTTTTAATATAATAATA
Source organism: Zygaena filipendulae (assembly GCA_907165275.2). Classification (NCBI taxonomy): domain Eukaryota; kingdom Metazoa; phylum Arthropoda; class Insecta; order Lepidoptera; family Zygaenidae; genus Zygaena; species Zygaena filipendulae. The sequence continues at coordinate 3,692,354 of OU015666.1, forward strand.
TTATAAAGGTATTTCGTTCACTTGCGACGACAGTGAGACATCTCAAAAACCTGGATTTTACAGAAAACTATTTTCAAACTTTCGATGTTGCATAACTTATTAAATTTCATAGATTTTACATGGCACTGTGTAGAGTGGATTTAAGGTGAACTAATATTAAAATTATTTATCCTACTGCGCCACAAAAATTGTTTTTCCGTCGTGCTCTAAGAAGTTTCACTTCAAAAATAGTACATTGTTATCCTAGGGGTGAAAGTAACTTGTTTAGTCCCGAGACGGGGTTTGGCGCCCGAGCCTAGCGAGGGTGCCAATAGATCGAGGGACTAAATAAGTCTTTCTCCCGAGGATAACACTGTGCTTTTCATTACGAATGCAAGGAAAGTCAAAATAAAAATAGGAATTAGCTAAAGAAAAAAATGAGTGAATTTTATTTAACATAAATCAACCATTACAACCGATTAGAAAATATTGTATTATACATCATTTAGACATGGGCAGGAAAACGAAAAAAAATTACCTATATTAAAACATGGTGCGATCGATTCAGAAGTCGATTTTAAGCAAACAACTTTCTAGTTTTCAGTCAATTTAATAACACGTTGTATAATTAAAATTAATAATCAAAAGACAATCCGAGAGCTACCTACAAAGAACTAGATTAGAGATATCATGACACAATCCATTTATCGACCGCCGCTATAATATAGGTAGGTAGGTAAGTATTACTAACTAGCTGTGGCCCGCGGTTTCACCCGCGAGAGTTTCGGAACTCTAGTCCTGCAGGAAGTTTAGAAACTTCTGTTATTCTTCTTCTCCTTACAATAACAAGCAGGGCCGTCTTTACCAGGGGGTGCAAGGGGTGTTAGGGGCTGTCGAGCCCTGATTTTTGGATATTTCATTGATTTTAACGCCATTCGGCCATTGCACAGTTTTATTATACTTGTTACTTACGAGTTACGACAAATATCTATGTATGCGCAAGCAAAAAAAAATAGTCGTCAACAATTTTTTTTTACTTTTATTACGCTTTCGGCGCAATTAAGTTTATGGCGAGACACTTTTGGCGGAATTTTTAGCAGGAAAAACGTCAGATTTAATTATTTGTTTTGCAAATTAATTTATCGTGATTAATATTGTGTGAATAGGTATGGTGGATTTAGCGGGAGTTTTAACAAAAAGGACATTAGTTTTATTTATTATCGTGATTAATATTATGTGAATAGGTATGGCGGATTTTGCATAATAATGATTCATTAATGAAGAACAGTGTATGGAAACAGTGAAATAAGATGAAATAGGGCGTTCGTCGAGAGGTTTTCGTTTTGCTATACAACTTCCCACCGAGCGTCCTATTTTCCTATTAAAGTTCAACTGTGAAGATTTGCAGTTCCAGCAAAGCATCGAAAAAATGCATTTCGATGTAAATAACTTCAGAAGAAAAGTACAACTGAATTGGCTGTATGGACTTAGTTTCTTTTGCCTTCCCCATTCGGGGTACATTTAACAAAAAAAAAAGTTTTTTATGACATCTCGCCAAAACCTCAGAAGAATAACTAAAAAGCAAAAACGAAAAGACGCCGACATATTGACAACTCCAACTGACGTCTGACATACGGTAGTACCTCTATTCAAAGATTGTCGAAGAAAAAAAAAACGGAGAAGAACCTAGTTTTTAAGAATTTTATGTTAATGTTTTGTTTTATGAAAGAATAAGCTCTAATTATCAATTTAAAATTTAAACTAATTTAAACAATGAGGTTGTTTTCGACTTTATTTACGGGTGCAACACAAAAAAATGCCAGGAGACCTCAAAGAGAGCCTGTTCCTTTTCAAATGCTGCTTCCACTAAAGCTAAAGAAAACAGTTTCGGGGAAAGGAGATAAATTAAAAGAAGCTGTTTGTATGCAAGAAATGGCGCTTATGTTCGCTTGTTTCAAGAAAAACGATTTCCATCAGCAACAATGCTTGAAGGAGGTTGCAGCATTTCAGGGCTGTTACAAGGAGTACACTGAAAAAGCTGCTTTACAAAGAGATCAAGCTAGGAAGGGAATCTTAGTGCCAAGGGAAAAGAAGCTTACACATAGACAACTGAATGAACTACTGAAGGCTTTTCCTCCAAAGGATTAGGTTAATTTTTATTTATAAGTAGATAGTTACTGTTATACCTAAATATAGATATTATAACCAAATTGTAAAGGTTTTCAATTTAAATGATATCATTTTATATCACGAACGAGTCTTGGAAAAGCTATATTTTCTTATTGAACTTATTACCACATTCCTTATTTATATATTACTGTCCTGGATGTCAGAGTTGCCTAATGCACATTATTGATTGGCTTAGCAGTCCCTAAATGTGAACACCATAGAATTACACAACAATTTGCATTTCCATAGATATATTTTTTGACAATTAGGAAGAGAAAATACCAATGTTTTATAAGACCAGCTTTATTTTAGTGTGATATTAAGTAATTTGTTTTATTTTCTCAAAAACGTCTGCCACTGATTGTCTGATAGGATCTTGCACATAAGCAGTGTGACTTGTGAGCTGCCTGCGACTTTTTGACTGTGGCTCTTCTATGAAACATTTAGTGCAGGCAAGAAATATTCCTCCTCTATAAGTTCTGTCTGTCTGTTCATGATAAACTAAAAAAAACTACTTAACAGATTTTCATGTGGTATTCACCAATAGATAGAATGATTCATGAGGAAGGTTTAGGTTCATAATTTGTCATGTCAGGTTTCATGTACATTGGTTGAAATATAACAATAATCACTGTTGGAAGTGTTGGAAAAGTACTTTTTTATGCTTTCACACCTTAACTACTACCTAATCATCCTGAAATTTGGCACACACACTATCAGGAGTACAGAGAAGGTATTTTTAATCTTGGAATTCCGAAATTTGGACCTCCAAAATTAACGCAGGTGAAACCACAGGGAACAGCTTATCTGTGGAGACTTTTGAATAAAACCAGTACAATCAACAAAACATTTTAAAATAATATTTTCACACATCATGTATGTAATTTCAAGAGAAAATTGTAAATTGTATAAAATATCATCTTATTTGATAGTAGTGTGGACCCATTGTGGAGCTGATACATGCAGCTCTATACGCTTCACTGTTATTAGTTCATCATCAACCTCATGGATGTTATAAAATTTTTCCAATTCTTCTATTGCTTTATCTTCAAGCTGAAAATAATTGTTGAAAACATGTAATAAGCATTTAATATTGAAGGTATTTCACTGGCAGTATAAACACAACCAGTCATCAATAATTTTAATTAGGCTAGAGACAACTTTAGAAATTCCATTAACAGCATAAGCCATTACAATATAATATTTCATATGCACAGGTGTGGATCTACAGGAGTGTAATGGGTGCAATGCCCCCCCCCCCCACGCCCCTCCCCTGACGACTATAAAGTAGGTACTTTAATCAGACCTTAGAAAAATCTCTGACCCTGAATTGCCCCCCCTCAACCAAATTCTATGTATATTGTGCCTGAATATGCATGTGTCCCAAGGTGACTCTATTGTGCCAGAATAAAACTATATCCTAAAAGGTCAGGCCTATTCCTTACCTGTGTCAAGTTCAATGGTTTGGTCATGATCCTTGAGGAATCATCTTTTTGCTTCTTTTGATCTGCTTGAATCTGATTGAACTCGATAACTTTCGCCTTGTTGACACTAGTGCTTGCTACTGGCACTTGGCTAATCTTCCAAGGATTCTTAGGCACTTCAGGCGCGCTAGCCACATTATGTTTACTTGCAAAATTCTCGTTCAAACTGCCTTGCGACGGATCCTGCAGAGCCAACTTCTTCCTTTGCTTCTGCGACAATTTCGGCCCTACATGACTTATTGTTAGATTGCCTTGTGGACTTCTTGCCGTTTCGAGAATAGGCGAATCTTTAGGCGACACCGACATGCGAGACGTGTTTGGTGCCGAGTTATCGTGAACGTTAATGTATGGGGAAGTAAACGAGTTGCTTTTGCTTAGCTTCGTGAACGATTCGGTTGGTTTTTCGTTCGATATCTCTTTAGCGGTGCTGATAGCTTTCAACCTGGCCTGAACGAGTTTCTGTTGTTTATGTTGTGATGAAGGCACTTCTATCCATTTCTGCTGTGCATCGCGCGTGCCTTTTTCGGTGTCTTTAGGCGTTTTACTGAGAGACAGGTGTATGTCGTCATTGGTTTCGTTAGATAGATCTAACGACGTCACCGAACTGACCGATTCGTATCTCTTTCTAGCTTTCTCACTCTCTGTGTACTCTATTTTCTTTGAGTTTCTTTTCTTTTTCGACACCTCAGCAACACTGTCTCTTTTGAGATCTTCGTCGATAACGTTCAGGTCGACCGGGCAAGTTTTGACGTATTCATTTATAATCTCATCATCAGGTGCATTGTAAAATGGTGTTATTATTCTAGACGACATGATTGGATTGAATTTGCAGTAGTAATTAGTGATGTCTTCTAGCAACGCGTCTTCTAGGATGTCCAGGCTTCTGTTTTCTAGTATGCTTGTAATATTTAGAGATATGAATTCCATGCAGCATTGTTTCAGCTGCGTCGCGTTGTACGTATGAGCGAATTGGCACAGTTCTGCGCAATTCCTCAAAGTAACCAAGTTGGATAAGGCCACCTCACACATTTCTCTAAGCCTGGTGATGAAGAGTTGGTCAGCCACGACGAGCATGCTGCAGATGAAATCGATGCTGTCCGAGCTCTGAACTTCAGGGCATGCGTCCGTGTACAGGAAATTAATTACCGGCATTAGGATGCCGTAGTTTATCGGCAGGGTGACGGTCGATAGCTGTTGGCTCTGAGAAAATAGACAAATGAAAACATCAATATAAGGCGTGTCATGTCACAAAATTATGATATTCATGCTAATAACTAGTGAAGAGAACCATGGAAACCTATCTCGACACAAACCATCCGCGTTATTCTAGTTCAAAAACAAAACGATGCGATTTCGATCTGATACTTAAATATTGTAAGATACCATATGGGTACATTTATTTTTTACTTTAACATTCGATATACCCTTAAAACTTTTTAGTGCGAAGTGCGAGTTTCAAGTTTTCTTGATTCTCTTTAATATGAATTCGCAAAAGAATGTATCCTTCCATTGAATAATTGATCAGAAACAGAAAGATACTCACGAGAAATGGTTTATTCATTATTTTTAGTAAACAAATAACCCTTTCAAATCAAATCAATGGAAAGAGGTTACCTTGATATTATTACTACGACAGAAACTTCGATTATATCAGAATTCTATGTATATAGATATAGAAAAAAAAATAAGCTACAAGAACTCTCACCTCAGTCCACGCGTGCATGAACATGCCATGGAAGTACTCCAGCCTGGCCGCCAGGATGCACTTGTGCGCGGGGACGAGCACGCCGTCCTTGGAGCACACGTTCGTGTCGACCAGCTCCGGCAGCTCCGAGCGGTCCCATGGAGGTGGCAGATTTTTCACGTGGGTGGCGCTCTCCTTTAGACATATTACGCCGTCTCTGTAACTATATTTTAAACGGTATCAGTAAACGGTGAGGGATTTTAACCTTTCAAACTGTTACTACATACTATAATACAAAATCCTCCGTTTGTCTGTCTGTTCGTGATAAACTCAAAAACTACTGAACGGATTTTCATGCGGTTTTCACCAAAACATAGAATGATTCAAGAGGAAAGTTTATAGGAACGTATAGTTTATCCTGGTATTCCCGCGAGACCTCTGAAATTACCACGGGTGAAACAATGGGGGACAGCTATTTAGGGATATGTGAATTTAATCATATTTTCTAGGAAATATTCTATGTAATAATAAATCAATAGAATTGTAAAATAAGGTAAATAATTTTGATAATACGACTTTTTCACCATATAAATTTGACAATATAAATTATATTATGGTATAGAAAACAGCATAATTTTACCCAATTTAACATCTATATTCTATATCTAATGTAACCGGACCCGTTATTACTGTTAGTAGATAAACCTCCAAAGTACAGACTAGTATTTGTCGAGCAGCTTATGCAGCGCCTTGACCTGCAGCCGCTTGGCCGCCGCCTGCACCAGCTTCACGGGGTCGCAGTACGGGCGGCGACACGGCTCGCGCGCCGGCCGCCGCCCCTTGCGCGCGGCGCGCGACCTCGCGTGCGCTTCGAACGCAGACACCTCCATGGGATTCTCTGCAAATAAGATACATTAGATAGTATTTATTTATTTACTAGCTGTTCCCCGCGGCTTCACCCGCGTTAATGTCGAAGATTCCGCGAGAATTCCGGGATAAAAAGTACCCTATGTCCTTTTCTGTACCTCTGAAGTCTGACAACGCGTAGTATGCAATAATTAATTCTATTTCACCCGCGTTAATTTCGGAGATCCCGCGGGAATTCCGGGATAAAAGGTGTTCTTTTCCATGTTAAAGGCTACATGCATGCCAAATTTCATCCACATCCGTTCAGCAGTTTTTGCGTGATAGAGTAACAAACATCCAAACATCTAAACATCCACACTTTCACATTTATAATATTAGTAGGATTTATTCGTGTATTTGGGAAGACGAAAGGTTACCTACATCTAGGTATGTAAATAAGTACGACCTTGTCTAGTTACTAAGTAAGTAGTGTTGATGACGAATGTCGGTGTTTAGATAAACCTACAAAGGTTTTTCAATACTTTAAAAAAAAATATTTACTGTAATAAATAAATAATAAATATGTTTTACTTGTACATCATCTAAACTCACCGATGACATCCGCATCGGCGTCCTCTTGCCGCTGGCTGTCCTTGCCCTCGGCTGTCGGCGGGAGGTCCTCCCTGCGCACGCGCAGCGCGCACGGGCCCAGCTCTGTCACGTCACAGGTGCCGGTGTACATGTACCTTGGCCCCATAGAGTCATCATCAGTCGGATAGTATAGGTGGGCAGTCAACTCGGTGCTTGGGATTAAACCCGACAAACGCCAGACGATTTCGGGTTTAAACGAGATAAAAGACCGTAAAAGGCTGGCTTTTATCGGGCTTAAACCCAAGTACCGAGTTGGTTGCCAATCTATAGTCGGAAGACGTCCACTGCTGGAGCTGGACATAGGCCTCCTCTAAGGATCGCCACAGAGTAACCTGATAGAAAGATACAGTATTTGGCAAGAGTTTACGCAAGAGTTTCGCAAAACCTCGAAGCTGGTTTGAGTAAATGGACATGATGACGGGGTATAAAAATTGACATTCTATTTAGTCCGTCAGTTAGTAAAAAAATAATTAATAGACACGTATTTTTGCTGATTTTAATATTTGAAAAAAAAAAAACCCTAGATAAAAGGCAATAAAGTTTAGGAGTGGGAGCTCGAGACGTCATAACTAAGTATAAAGTGTGCCTAGGCGTGACGTCATATCGAACTCAATGTATCGCCGTTGTTTTTCGATTACGTAAAAAAAGGAAAAAATACCTTGTCCTGCGATATTTTTAATTAATTTACAAGACTAGAGACTATTTAGCGGCTAGAGTATACAATGGGGTAGTTCCTGCATGAATGCCGAAACTTAAGCGGGTGAAACGGCGGAGGGACAGCTGTGCCAGTTACCTCAGCACCCTCTCGAAGACCTCAGGCAGCACGTGGTCCAGCGCGAGGGTCGGCTTCTCGCCGGCGGCGGCGCGCCGCTCCCGCCACAGCCGGTGCAGGTGCTCGCTGCTCGACGCCACCACGTACGAGTGCGCCGGGTACAGCTTATGGCCGATCTTCGAACAGACCACACCAGAGGTAAATCACACTCAAAATAAAAAAAAATATTGTACTCGTTAAGTTACGCCATAACATACTTTTGAACTCAGTCAAAATCTCTACTAATACTAGCTGTTTCCCGCGATTTCGGAGATCCCGCGGGAATTCCGGGATAAAAAGAATCCTATATCCTTCACTGTACCTCTGACAACGTGCATGCTCAATTTCATGATAATCGGTTCAGCCGTTAAGGCGTGAAAGAGTAACAAATAAACAAAGCCACTTTCGCATTTATAGCGTAAGGATTATCAAGAGGTAATTTAAAGTTAGTGAGTTTGTGACGATAAAGGAGGTAATCTCTGGATCTACTGAACCGATTTTGAAAATTCATTTAGTTATAAGAAGCTACGGCAGTCCTGAGCGACACAGGGAATCCCGGTATTCCCACGGGAACTCCGAAATTACCGCGGGTGAAGGCAGATTACCTAAGAGAACAGACGAGCGAGGAACTCTTGGGTTGTTCTTTTCAAAGTTACAAGTAAGTATACAATATAAAATGTAAAACATAGGTTTATGCACTTTATGAATTTAAATTAAGGGACCACCGTATGTAACATAGTAAGCGAGGTTGAATGAGCTCACCAAAGACATTTAAAATATCATTGGAGCTCACCTTGAATATGACGTCGTGCAGCAGATCATCCTCAGACGCGGTCTCCAGCAGAGTCTGCATGTGCTTAGACAGGCACGAAGGCGACAACTCGGGTACAGTCCTCAAGCCGCACGTGGGCTTGACCTGCACAAATGGTGCACAATTTGTAGTTGAGCCCTGCACCTTAGGTCACAACATACAAAGTTATTGCGAAGATATTGATAAGTGGATGTTGCGGAGGGGATATTTGGTGGCGGATATTGCAGGAGCATAAACTACGACAGGATATTGCGAGGGGAATTATCCGTTAGAAGATATTGCGAGAGGGATCTTCTCCGTATCCCTGACAACGCGTATGCGAAATTTCATGATGATCCGTTCAGCCGTGAAAGCGTAACAAACACACAAACAAACTCACTTTCGCATTTAAGGATACTTAGGGATAAAACGATATCACTGAGGTATCAATACTTTTACTCGATACAGTATCGGTCGTGAAATATCGATACTTAATAAGTATCGATAGAAAAGTATCGGTACTTACTCATATCGAATTGACCTATTTTTCATAGTGAAATTTGGATTAAATTAAATTAAATAAAAACAATGGCAGAGATTTTTTCTTTCGCGTATCGACAAACAAGCTTGCTAACTACACAAAATTAGGAAAAAGATAACATGTTGAATCAATAAACATTCCTAATAAAGATATTCTTCACATACCCACTGGTATATCGATACGAGTACTTTTGACCGATACCTACTTGATACTTAGTTTCAAAGTATCGATACAAAAACTACTTGGTATCGGATGGAATGTGTCGAGTATTGTACTCGTATTTACTAGTATCGTTTTATCCCTAAGGATACTACCAACTGCTTGACCGACGACCACGCCGTTTCGTAAACTGTCGACTTATACAATCGTACGGCACGGCACCTGCAGGCACGCGAAGTTCAGCCCCTCGCTGTCGACGGCTATCGCCACCGCGCGGTGCACGTTGGGTATGCGCGCCGTCCTCACGGACGTGCAGTCGTCCCGCTCTAGGAAGCGGACGAGCGCCGACTTGCCGCCGTCCCTGTCCCTGTCCCTCTCCCGCCTGGGCGGCTGCGGCTGCGGCTGCGCGGGCGCCTGCTTGCGCGATATGTTGCCGGCGAACGCCTCGCCGTGGTTGGTGGTGAAGTACACCGCGTCGTGGGTCAGCGCCACGTGGGCGATCACGGTCTGGTGGGCGAGGCCGAACACGCACCTGTTCAACGGAAAGAGGTATTATTGCCTACGTATGTAACCAGTAGCGGGATGAATGATATGACGCCACCGCCGGGCGAGGTGGTATGCCCGATCGTCGGAGGTCGTATATGTATGCAGCGCAGTGTGAAAACTTCGTTAGCGCGATTCAGGACTTCCATATAGCCAGCACTCGTCGCTTCGTTGTAGTTCGTGATTTGTGGCGTAGGTAAAAAATAAATAAACTCAAATTCGAATAACAATTCGTTCCCTCGTTAGTTAGTGGCTGTTCCCCGCGGTACAGCCTTTGTTAGTGCCAAGTGCCAACCCACACGATGTGGTGCGGCGCCGAACAGAAGCCATTTCGCCGCATTGGCGAACATACGGGCAGTGCGGCGTCGCAACGTCCTAATTCGGCGACCAAAAAGTAGGTTTGCCCATCGATACGTACGACAGTCTGTATATCGAAGTACTTATCGATATTTTTTTCGATATATCAATCTCCGATATTGATGTAGGTATTTAAAAATATCGATATAATATCGAGAATCCGATGTTAAAAAAACATCAACAGCTAAGTGCTGCGGCGCCGCTCCGGCTCCACTCCGTTTCGTCTAGACTCCGATGCGAGCGCGGCGCGGCGCCGCAGCACACCGTAAGGCGCCGTGTGGCTACAACGCATTTTTGTATGTAATATACCGCAGCGGCGCCGTACCTGAGCCGCACCGCACCGCACCGTGTGGGTTGGCTCTTACTCAGGATTAATGTAAAATTCTAATAGTGAAAGAATTTTTGAAATCGGTCCAGGAGTTTTTGAAAATCAACAAAATCAAGTCCTTCCTTTTTATAATATTAGCATAGATAAAGATATATCGTCTACTGGCTGTGGGGGGGGGGGGGGGGGGGAGTGTTGCCCCAAGGTTCCCCCCTTCACCACAACGTGGCAAGGTCATCACCGACCTGGTGAGCGTGTTGGTGGTGTCCTGCCACAGCAGCAGCTGCCCCACGCTGGTGAGCAGCAGCACGGTGACCCTGGGGCACGCGCCCTGCTCGCTCACCCGGGCCTCCACGCATATCTGACGCAGGTTTATCTGTCTGCAGGAAGGATCGCCTTTAATGGGCTATATATGACCAAATTTCAGTTTTTAGTCCGTCGTCTTGTAGCCTGGGGGCTCGTGACATCAAAACTCTGAAATGCGTTTTATCTAAGTACAATATTTTTTCAGTGTCTTATATAAGGTCTGGCAAAATTAGCTGCAAATATTCAAGAATGTCGAAAGTATACACCGCGTTATAAACATTTTCGTAACTTTTTTTATAGCACATAATAAATCAACCAAAAAGAAAACAACCAGTGCAGGCGCTCAATGACCTCGATCGAGCTGACCAGCTGATGCATCGCTCGCTGTGTGCGTGGCGTGTGCCTTGTATGGGTACGTATTAGTGAGCTACGTGGATTGTGTACCTTGGGAATGTAGTTTTAATGTTTTTTCAATAAAATTATTTTCCTCATAGATATTCTGTAAAACTACCAAACTTATAATAATTTTTCGCTTATCCTGTTTGTTATAACGTATACTTTTAGCCCTAATTTTGCCAGACCTTTATTTGTACTATATAATTCTGATTTTCATACCCACCCCGGCAACATGTCTATTGTATAGCGAGTCCGCGCGGAATCACCCTTTTCCCACCATAAGGATTCAACAGGCATGATGACGGGCTATGAAATAATAAATACTGACACTAATTGCGTCAGTACTAAAATAAAAAAAATTACAGATGACAAAAAATTACTGATAATACTTTTTTTTGTAAATACAGACTTATGATACGTTCTAAACACCCAAACTCCGAATAAACCCCAATGTACAACGGATAAATGTTTACCCTGATACGGGGATCGAACCCGCAACGGTGTAGCAGTGGAGTACCTCACCAATACACCAACGGTGCTGTTTAATGCGGTTCAATACAGACATAGTCGAGAAGGGTGTCAAGAATGGGGTTTACTTGATGGCAATTTTCTTGCATATGTGCTTGTGCAGCAGGTACACGTCGCCGCGGCTGGTGGTGAGGACCGTGGCCGCGTCCGACGCCTCCACCAGCTGGAGGTTCACCTCCTCCTTGTTGTTCATTGATATCGCCACCTGACCGATATATATGTATTTAGAAGTTGTTATGAGATAATCCATACGGTTCTTTAGTTTTCAATGCGTTAATGATTGCATTGTAGAATAGCTGTTCCTCGAGGTTTCGCCCGCGTTAATTTCGGAGATCCCGTGGAAAAGTGCCCTATGTCTTTTTCTGTATCCCTGACTACACATTTCATGATAATCGGTTGAATCGTTAGGGACAGACAGACAGACAGAGTTACATTCTCATTTATGATATTAGTGGGGATTGTCAACTCGGCTAAGGGGGGCAGTGAGAGCTCACCCGCTTCGGTGTGGGCACCTCCCTCTCCCCCGGCGAGTGCCCCAGCTGCCCCAGGTTGGCGCCCCACGTGTACGCGGCGCGCGCGTTCCACACGACCGCGTGCCAGCGGCCCGCGCGCACGCCCAGCGGCTCCGACAGCTTCATCAGCGGCTTCACGTTCGCCAGTTTGAAGGCAGGTGGCGCTTTCGAAGCGGATTGTAGGCTCGCGGTGTCGGCGTTGTTCAGCGTGTGCTGTATGACCTGTTTTTATTTGTATACATTAACTTAACAGGGTACTGTAGGCTTAAACGAGGGACCTATTCAACGATAGTGGTCCGTGTTCACATTCAGTATCGATTTTCGTAAAAATAACTTAAAAAAATAGTAAACATAATTATAAGGATCTGTGATGTATCAGTGTTTTTTTATTTTTATGTTTATTGGTTACATTTAAGTGTCAATCATCGGGAGTTTTAATTACATAGAATGTCTTTGATATGTCCCCTGTTTAACCTTATACATTTTTAAAATTAGTAATTAAGAGAACCAAAATGACACACTGTAGGTATACCATATATTATATATGTCTGTATCTCTCTCAAAGTATGTGTGTGGGTGCGTGCGTGAGTCACGCGTCGTGTAGGTACACTCACGGTGCCACTGTGCAGCAGGAAGACGGTGGAGTCGAGCGTGACGGCGGCGCACGCGCACGGCTCGGGCAGCCGCAGCGGCGCGGGCCGCAGCGCCGTCGCGCGCGCCGCGCCCGCGCGCGCCGTCTGCCCGCAGCACCACACCTCGCCGCCCGCGCACACCCACACAGTGTGGAACTTGCCCAGGCACACCTGCGGTGCGATCACCTCACTGTCGTTTAACTTTTATAAAAGACTAGTTGTCCCCCATGGTTTCACCCGCGATAATTTCGGAGTTCCCGCGGAATTGCGTTTGACGACCCGATTGACGCAATGGTCACCATGCCTGCCCGCTAATCAAGAGGTTCCGGGTTCGATTCCCGGTGGGGGTGAACTTTGTGTGATGAACACAGGGTTCCATTTTCCAGTCTGGGTGTGTATATATATATCTATAGTATAATATATAAAGGGTCTTTCAATAAGGACGGGTCGATTTTGACATGAAATAAAAAAGGCCGTGTGTGAGATTTTAACGATTTTTTTTTTTTATTTGAAAGAGCTATATATGCCATTATGTGTGGAAAATCACATCGTTTAAATGTCCGCCGCGGCTTCTCACGGTGGCACGAATTCGAGTTGTCCAATGTTCAACAACTCTGCCGCATAGTTCGGGTTGAATTTCAGCGATAGCCTGAGCTATGTTGACTTTAAGGGCATCGGTCGATTGTGGCTTATTGGTATAGACCTGCGACTTAAGAAAACCCCACAAAAAAAAGTCTAAAGGTGATAAGTCGCAGGATCTCGGTGGCCAATTCACGTCACCTCTCACCGTCTGCCGTAAAATGGGCGCAATGCACGTAACGTTTGCACTAACGAACACTCATTTTGGTAATACATTTTTAACATTTGGACGTGTTGCTCAACCGTGTAACTTGCCATGGTGATTTGGCATTACTAACTGAATAAAAAAATATAGGTTAGAAAGACGACGTTAAAACAACATGGCCGCCACAGGCTGCCAACATCGACCCGTCCCTATTGAAAGACCCTTTATTATGTAATAATGTGTAGTATATACCACGTTTGCTTGGTTTCCACGACACAAGCTTATAGCTTAGTGTGGGATCAAGTAGATCTGTGTGTTGTGAAGTGGATTATTACTATTATTATTATTGTTCCATACAAACTTTGCCCCCCTTTTCATCCCCTTAGGGGTATAATTACGGAAAAACCTGTCTTATCGGATGCCTACGCCATACAAAGAACACACCCTCCAAGTTTCAGCTCTCTATGATCAGCGGTTTAGGTTGTTTAATTAGATAATAGGTTAGGGTAGTTAGGTAAAGGTTATTTAAATTAGATTAGACCAACAGAATGGAAGTACATTACTTTATTAATGCTCTTTAACATATTTTATCTGTGACGGGAAATTGTAGTGCGAGGGTTTGTCGCCCCCGCCGTACGTATTCGGCGCTAGTTTGTACGCTTGAAAAGGATTCGCCGCCGACACCACTTTCACCATTTTCTTCGGCGGTTCCTCTACGAACATCATGTTCTCCAACGACGTGTTAGACGGAGCCGCATTCTTGTCCTCGATCCGATTCGCGTTTCTAGCGGGCGCCGACGCTACACCGGTCACCGGCTTCAGCAACGGTTCTCCTCTTATTATAGTATACGCGAAAATTACCAAAAACGTATACATCATTATCAATAGAACAAAATAGAATACAAGCAATGCCTTGTTGCCATCTATGGATTTTCTCAGAGCGTTAAAACATCCTATATTCTTGTATGATTCTACACCGTCGTCGATTGAAAGTGAACAGTTTTCTGAGACAGGGGCAAAAGACGAATTGATCTTCTTCAATTTACAACACTGCATCGGATACTGTTTGGTCGGATTCGCTTTTTTCCATTCTGTACTCGCGAAATCTCTGTAATCGTTGACGCCACAGCACTTGTAATTTACCATAATGTAGTCCCATATGAACGTTATCAGATCATTTTCTTTTCCATAGTTGAGTTGAACTGTCGTTTTTAAATACCGTCTGGTGGCTTCGTTATTAGTGTAAATATTATAGACGCCGGAGACGAAGAACACCCAGAGACCAACCGATGATACGACGGTGACGAGAAATATATAAGATTTGACAGCACACTTGATTTTGCAACCGGCTCCTAATATGCCGCAACACGACGTCATCATTGCAATAATTGCGATCGGTGTGAGTATCGAAGTCATCGGTATTAACCAGAGTTTCAGGTTGACAAAGTTAGCTATGACTGCGACGAGAGAACTTTTGGTCACTGTGTAGTTGACCTCCCTGAAGAACTCGGTGTTGTAAGCGCACCAAACGCATATGAAGCATCCGATCGCGCCGAGAAAGAAAAACAATATGTTCGTAAAACCTAAACATGTACGGGGCAAACCGATCGTGTGCATTTTTGATTCAAATACAGGAACAGATTTTTTTTAAATTAACAAATTCATTACAAATAATTGACATTAAAAATGTCAATCAACTTTTTTTGACAATATTTGATCAGCCGGCGTCACAGTTCACACATTCATTCATAATAGTTTTTTTGTTGAATTCTCTTTGGTCCTTGACCGTCGGAGGCTCAGAACAATATGCGTTAGTTATTCTTCTGAGGTCGGAGGTCATAGCGAATGAAAAACTGTCGCTTGCTCCTCGCGTTATTTATTCAATACTAGCTGTGCCCCCCGTGAGTTTCGGAATTCCCGCAGGACCTACAAAATAGACTAATTTACAGGGCCGTCTTGAGCATATTTTGCGCCGGGGTGCGGTTTTTTTTTGTAATATATTTATTCACAAAAAGTTGGTCAGCCTGCGCCCTTATTCTTGTCAACCAACAAACACGCAATGAAATTTTAATGTTTTATAGTAGTAAATCAATGTGTTCTATTTGTTTATTTCTCAAAATTTTGTTCTCTATACAATAAAATATACAGCATAATTATATAAATTAATCTGTTTTTTTCAAGTTTAAAAGCCCGCAAAAAATATTATACATCAGTAGGTAGTGTTTTATAACATGCATTTGACGTAACTAAATACGTATAACATAGTATATGAAACTAGGTAGCGTTCGACTTGCGTGCGCCCCTATGACTCTGCGCCCGGGTGCACCCGCAACCCTTGAACCCCCGGGTAAAGACGGCCCTGCTAATTTATTCTTCTAATTTACTTAATTTTATAACATTAGGTAATTAATAGTGAAAGTCCAGTGAAAATCGGTCCAACCGTTTCGGAGATTCACCCGCGTGAGTTTCTGAATTCCCGCAGAAATTCTATTTTTTTTCTTCATATTCTTCTTCTCCTTACTATATTGCAAACACGACAAAAAAGTATTACCGAAATTGGTCCAATCACTGTTCAGCAGCCATATTATTTCCAAAAAAAAAAAAATAGTTTTGAAAGAGAACTGTGTTTTATTTTGGGCAACAATATAACATTATCATTAGATAGGGAAGTAGACTAATTTATTTGACTATCATGTCAGAATCAGAATCAATTTTACAACTTCACTTAAATGAGAACATAAATAAAAATTACTTAGATAACAATGATATTTTAAGTAAGAATGTCATTGTTAGATAACCAAACTTGGTATTGTCTCAGCACATCGGAAATATTTATTTGGAAACTCTCGATAATATTCATATCAGACGAATAGCATTCCTGCTAGTGCCATTGCACTGCGCACATTTGGTTGTAAAGAGTTCAATTTCAAAAACTTTTAAGTTGGAAAGCCTATACTACGTGCGTGGTTTACCTTAGTAACAGCCGCTTAATAGGGTATAATTTCACAAAAAGAAAACCTGTTTAACGCAGGTGTTGGCGCGCGAGAAGCACCCGAGCAGCTCTGGCGTGTTCCTCTGCTGTTGGGCGCCGGTGCCCAAAGTGTAGTTGGAGTTGCTGCCCCACACGTACACCTCAGTCGGGTCCGTCGTCCGCTGCTTGTACATGTATTGGCGATCCAGCATCGCATGCTCCAGCGCTCTGTAGTCGTCCTTGTCGAGGATCTCCGTATTTACACCTGGAAACGATAAGCTTTGATAGACGCGCAAAACGCCTTTTTGCCGCAACACAATTGGCATATTCTAATTTTTAAGCGCTTTTATTATTTAAAGCAGGTCGGTCTGTTTCTCAGTCGCCAAATGGGAATCGCCTGGCGGGAGGGTTTGGTGCGCTTGCGATCTTCCGGTACAGTGCTGTTCGTTTGATGGTTGGGAAGTGGTCCCTCATAGATACTTATTTTAATTAATGTATGTTGTAACTCTCCATGTGTTGTGTCAAATAAAGTTCTTTCAATTTCAAAATAGATCAAGTTATGGGGAGGGTCGAAAGTGGTCCAAAATGGTTCGTCTAACTAATCTATGGCTGGTCAATCAATTTTTGCGTGGCGAACATGGCTGAAAAGCTGCCGTGTATCTATATTTGATCACTGGATTGAACATTGAGCTTTATTTTCACGTCAATAAATAAGTACCTATTTTAAGCAAAGTGACAGCGGTGTGTATTTGTCCATAGAAGATGCTCCGATGCAGGGGTGTGTAGCCAGATTCGAGGTCACGTGCGTTGGCGAATTCATCTGACGACAGCCGCGCCAGCCACTCTGTCAGTTTAGTGCGGCCCCGTGACGCAGCCATGTGCAGGGCAGTGCGCCCCTGTGACATGGAAGAATACAGGGTCATGAGGTGGCAATATTGAATCATTATGACAAATTCAAAGTTGCCTAACTCTCTGGTATACAGTACATAATAGGACAATGTGAGTTCAATAATTTGGTTGAATTTTGTTTCTATGACTTTTTGTGATCACAAGTATGTATCATTATTTACAGTATCAGATTAAAATTTGGGTTTCACATACAAAAAAATCTCTATTACCTACGTTTTACCATTTTAGTTTCTAAAACTATGTTTTATGTTATCAATTTCCTGCTATCTAATTTTATTAAAAACAGCTCTTATGCTCATGAAAATACAATTTTAAATAAAAAAATATATTTTATTGTTGTTGTTTGATACAGACTAACTTTGACACTAAGTGTACTGGATATTAATTATATAACTTTCCAAGTGTATTTTCAATATTCTTAAACTTACATACCTCAAAATCAATCGCCTGTATGAAGTTAGCACATGTTGCTTTGATGAAGCTAGCTAAAGCTTGGTCCGTAACTGATCTCTTCGTGATGGCACTTGTAAGGGCTTGACCATGATTGCGAGACTTGCATCGCCTCATGCAGTCCATCTCAAGATTATTTCTACTCATTGTTTCTTTTACAATAGTATTTTTCTTATGAAATAAAGTGGGTGATATGCAACAATAAGTGACATGTACATAAAATAAGGTCTAAATTGTACTTTTTATTAATAATTGTTACTATTCTATCCTAGTCTAGGTACTAGAAGAGCGCTGCTCTACTGTAACCCCCAAGGGGTTACAATATTTTTTATGTAGCCATAAGAGCAGAAATAGCAATCTGGAACAAATGAAAGAGTAGTAGATAAATATTACACAATTATTAATTTATTAGTAGTGTAGAATGATAAGTTGTGTTTTTGAAAATATTGTGTCTTCTACTGTGTGTGCAATAAAGTATATTTCATTACACAATTACTACAATTCTTTGTTTAATAAAAATAGGCATTATGTGCTTTTTGATAGTTTTATGAAACATAACATTCTAAGTTCAAGCTATTCTGATCACAATTAAAATCAGATTTACCCAATGTATTATGCAAATATTTTATATAAGTACCTACCTACTTAATTAAAATACTTTATAATGTACCAACTATTTATAAGTAGGTAGGTATCTATTTAATTATTTGTTAAAATGCTTATTACAGTTTAGAATTTGTCAGACACTAATCTAGGAAATCGGAAAGTGTAATCAAAGTTAGAAGAGTTGGTTCCAATTTAGGATCAGTGAGTGAAAGAGAGAGCGAGTGATCACACTAGAAAATATGTACCCTAGATAATTTGATTTAGGGTACAATTTAGTGTAGTGTGATCACTTGCTCTCTCTTATTCACTGATCCTAAATTATATCCGATTTAGATTCTCTAAATTGGAAGTAATGTAGTAAGCCCATTAGTGTCATGTATATTTCTAATTTTATTTTACAAGAGGGCAAACTAATTACATGTAGGTATAAGAATAGGACAGCTGCAATAAAAAACACAAAATTCACATAATCCAATAGATTGATAGGTACATAATATGGTGTATTTAGCTAAAATTTCATTAAACAACTGAGTAATTATATCAAAGTTTTAAACTAAAACTTTATTCAGATAATATGATGTAATCTATACCTTTACAATAAAACAGCTGTGTAAGATATTTCGTTCTCAGCGGAGATGATAGAACACATAATTCACCTCAAATAAAAGTATTCACAGCACATAATCTATAACCAGTTTTGTGACTAATTTATATCATTAATAGTCGACTGTCGACTAATCCAATAATCTATTGTTTAGCAAAGCACCTCAGAATATTAACAGTAGCAAAAGTACCGGCTCCCAAACACAGAACACACCTACCCCAAATATCTACCAGAGAGAAGGTAATGGGTAATGGTTACTGTCATTTGTGCTCTTGGGCTAGACCACAGAACACACCTCTAGACACAGCAATACCAACTCTCGAAAACATTTACCCCTAAAGACCCGCGCACATTAGGGCGCGGCGGGCCGCATAACACCGCAACGCATAAAAAAATTGTACATTTTGTACAGGTGTGTTCTGTGGCTAATGGCTATCGCATACCTCAGGCGGGCGGCGGGTCGCACCGGGCCACATCGCAACGTACTGGCGCATCGTTAATCGTTATTCGCTAGCCAGCGTATTTTTACGCCGATGTTATGCGTTGCAAATTGCAATGCGGCGCGCCTCAGTTGGCTGACGCAGCAAGTAGACGGCCAGACGAGTGCTGTTCGTGAATTACCAAACAGAAGCCGAATCTCTTCGTCAGAACTATCCATCTTGTTAGATAGCCAACGCCTGCGGCCTGACTGATTCAAAATATTGCGTTGCGGTGCGGCCCGATGCGCCTATAGTGTGCGCGAGCCTTTAAGGTTAAGTCAAAAATCCCTTAATCCCCCAAAATAAAATAAGATTACTAAAAAGTAAAAACAATAGCGCCAAAATTGCGGCATATATTCTGGCCCCTTATAATAAATTAATAAAAATTAGTAACAAAAAAAACAAGAAGTATAAAATTAGAAAAAAACATAAGAAACCAAAAACCCCTGAAATACCCTTAAAAATATGAGACCCCTAAAAAATCCCACTGCATTCATTTACCCCCTAAATTTAGGGGGAAAACCCCTAAGTTGGGAACCGTGGCTAGACATTTTTTTTGTTATGATATTCTTTCTTCTTTTTTATGGCCTTTGCAAATAATAGTATGGGAGCCCAAGAGGGGACTTGTGCATTTGCACCTTGCACCATGTTGAGTACCTCCACCAAAATAGGCTCTCTACACTGGTGGGTGCGTCTAGGATAACCGATCGGATTAGTAAAAAAAAATCGATAACTCGAAATACTCGAGCGCGTCAGATTAAGATATGATGGGTTAATTACATGCTGAGAAGTGTGTATATGAATAATCTGACAATTTGAACGTGACGTAAGGGAGTTAGAAGATCACAAACTTGCAAAAAAAAAACGCAACCTCGACATTCTTGAGCGCGGTTGATTTATTTTTTATTTTGAAGTAAATAACTCAAGGATAGCGGGAAAAATATAATCTGCCGATTTTCATAAGCCAAAGAAACAAGAATCGTCTTTAAAGTTTAGAACGAGCAGCTGCAGTGAATCATGTACCTATCCATATCTCTGTCTTTCTCTCCCTTTTACTTTTTCTCTATCTCTCACTCTCTCGCACCGTCCTCACACTACTTTCCGTGGCCATAACGTCATCACAGCATATCACGGCGCTAAACGTGTCAAATTATTATTTTTTTTGGTCGGTCAACCCCTCGTAATACGTATTAAGTTAAGGTACGTATTACATCAAACTATAGGTAACCTATAACCTTTCACTTTAATGTAATTTTTAACCGACTTCTAAAAAGTAGCTGTTAAGATAGTTAGGTGTATTACTCCGCTCCGCGAGACTCTCTCCCTTTCACTTTTTGTCTATCTCTGACTCTCTCACACCATTCCTACGCTGCTGTCCATCGCTCATGACGCCATTTTATTTCACAGCTCATCACAAAATAATAAGTTCATGTTATTATATGTAACTCTGACTTATTTGTGCTTTAAAGTTAGTTAAGTGAATAATATTTTGTGAGCTTTTACATATTTCATAGAAATATGAAGTGTGTTTTTGTGAACAATAAATAGCTCAAAAAGTTATTAAACTTACTTCAGGAATAAAAACAATCCTAAAAATAAATCATAATTTTTGTTTCTAGCAGTCAGATTAATAATATCCCTCAAAATTATTGTCAGATTTTAAGCCAGCATAACTTGGACTGCAAGCTGAACCTTCTGTAAAATAATCTGACACGCTCGAGTATTTCAAAATTGAGATTTTTTGCATTTTCAAAAATTTGCTACTACCTTGCGTCACCTCCAAATCGGCAGATTTTCGAAGGGGAGCATTTTTAGGGTTCACTTAACATCCTCTTTGAATATCTGACGCGCTGGAGTAATTTTTTTTTTTTTTCATTTTCTCCCCTTCCGGATGGCCACCCGTGGGGGCGCAAAGCGGCAGATGAATATATTTTCGATATCAGAGACACCTTGGAGTATCTAAACTACAATATCTGACGCGCTCGAGTATTTCCATGTTACTATTTTTTTTATATTTTTGAAAGCCTGTAGAAGTTAAACCCACCGGTGAATGAAAAAACATCATATAACCTTATTTTGTTTATACCTTCTAATCTTCAAAATCCAATAGGTCCCAACGACGCTCGAGTTAACCCCGATTTGCATCGGTATCTCCCGTACTATTAGGTGTGTTCTGTGGTTACCTTCTCTCTGGTCACAGTTAAAACGTAGTGATTACCTTCTCTCTGGTCACAGTTGTGTACTTTTTTTAAATATCGAACCCTTTATTATTTAGACATATGTCTAGTTAATTTGTGATCGGACCACCGTTCCATATGTCTAGTTAATTTGTGCACCGTTCGAGTTACGTAAATTGCCTATCTATATTTATCAAGATGTTTAACATCATCGTTAGCCGCACTGCTGGTGTAGTGAGAACCTCACTCTCTCGGTAAGACCTAAAGTCTATAAATTTGCATTTTTATCCATCGCCAGCTGCTGCTGATGAGTTGAGTTTTGGTTTCAGATCTTTGCCATCAGTTTCATTGGGTGGTTCACGTTTTTTTTCTTCTAATGTAGACCCTACATGTCGCAAGGAAGCACCCAAAGTAGACAACGAGTCAATTCTATCTTTGCCTGACGAAATTAGAGAAAGAAATGCACTAGAATCCACTATAACCGTTCCAACGAGGGTGAGTGTTTCTCTTTTCCAATATTTGCTGACCATCTTAAAAAAAGGTTGGTCTTGGATTTTTATCTCAATTCAGCAAACTGCAAAATTTGGCTATATCAATGTATAGAGCAAAATACGATAATTTGGTCAGTAGAGAAATATAATTATTCTGTCAGCTAAGTTGATAAACTATTTATCTGTATTCTGTATGTGGATTGCAAATTTAATTTATTTGCTGCATCATGTCAGTGATTTAATTAAGGCAAGCTTAAAAGGAAGGACATTAGATTCAGTCGGGTTGAAAAGAGGAAAGAAGAGAGGATCATCTCCTCTATCCCAGTACTAACCCTGAAGTCTGAAAATATTAGCTTTACAAATAAGTATATTAAGATATATAAAAAATACATATATTCAATCCATAGTATAAACTTCGTCTAGTTTGAGACTAGGTCCAAGATAGATAATGTCCAAGCTATTTTCATTATGTTTGAATAAGGCTAGACTGACTTTACCATGCCCAACAGCACTGTAAACCCATGTGCCTTTATTAATTAATTGCAGGTTGACTTAAGTCCAGTGACCGGTGTTCCCGAGGAGCATATTGTGACAAGGCGGGTCCGTATTTATCAACCTCCTAAAAATGCTATGCAAAGTGGCACCAACAACATTCACCACTGGGAGATGGAGTTTGACACACGTCAACGTTGGGAAAATCCCCTTATGGGGTGGACTTCCACTGGAGATCCACTGTCTAACATGAAAGTACAGTTTAGCTCACCCGAGGAAGCTGTTGAACATTGTGAGAAAAATGGCTGGGCTTGGTATATTGATGTTCCAAAGACAGAAAAGGTAGAAAGACCGAAAAGCTATGGCAATAATTTTTCATGGAATCGCCGCACCAGGGTGTCTACAAAGTGAATTTCTAATGGTATAATTTGTTGTGTTTGTTATTTTAATAATAAAATTATTATAGTTTAAACAATGTAGTCCAATTAAATTTTAATTTGCATATGACTTCCCTTTTATAATTAAAATTCCTAAAATTTAATATAAAACACTATCGGGATGATTGCTTAAAATAAAACTGAACAACTTCTATATTTTCATTTATTCATAGTTTTCAACATTAGTTTTGAACCCCGGAAGAAAATCATATTTCTGCTGGTCTCACTTTAAAGGTTTTATTTACATCATTATTTTATAGTACAACTTGAATATAATTATTTACTATAATTTACATAATTTCCAAACACATGCTTTAATATTGCAATCTCTAACTAGAGTAGTATTTAACCAATTTCATACATGTACATAGTACACATATCTAGAATATTCATTTAATAATTCAGATAAAATAAATCTAACAACAACTCTTAACTAAATTATATACCCAGGTATGTAGGTATATAAATAATTAATTAAAAACAAATATATGTATTGCATTTTTGCCTCATCTGTTTGTTACAGAAACATTTGGTTTTAATATTGGATACTCAACATGCAGCTTGTTCTAATTTTATTTGAAGTAAAGCAACTAGTGTGAAGATTTGTTACCTAAGAATATTTTTTGATATAAATACCTATTTAAAGAACAAGTTTAAAAATTTGGTCATTTAGTAGGTAGGTGCAATAAATAATTTAAAATAGATATAGATTTTGGTCCTTGGAAATTAATCTATTACTCATATTATTTGTAGCGTTTTACGTTGATATTAACTAATTGAAACCATGGTTTTACTGACGGCTTATACATATAACACACACGGGGAACAGTTGTGCCCCGCGGTTTCACCCGCGTGAGTTTCCGTATTCCCGAAGGAATGATTTTTTTCTAAAATAAAAGTAGGCTAAGTTACTCCTTATAACATCAGCTATCTAGTATTTACCAGTGAGGGCCCGGTTTAAATCTGTCTAGCCGCGTCAGAGACCTTTTACCTTTCAGTGAAAAGCTGTTAATTGGAATAACAAACATACATTTTTACTTAATGTATATAGATTTACTAGCTCTATGGCCACGTAGCACATGCTATGGCATGCGTGGCATTATGCGTAGGTAGTCTACGAAGGTTGTTATCGTAGTTATAATTAAATCAAACGCGGCTGCATAAAGGCCGATCCGCACACAACAGTGCCGACACGTGACGGACAGTTCCGTACCGTACCGTTCCGTGAAGTGCTATTCGCACATGTCAGTACCGACGCGACGCGTGCAGTGATTTTTAGTACCTACCTTGCAGCAGTTTGACGTGCTAGTAAAATGCCTCGATATTCAAGATCACAGTTAGCTGCGATTGCTTTATTATTAGATGAAGGCGAAGAAAATGTGAGAAGAAAGAAATGGGTTCATAAAGCGTGGAGGAAAAGGGAAGACGAAGGAGAGTTCGCCACCCTTTATAAGCATCTGATAGATGATGAATGCTGTTGTTGTTGCTTTAAAATTATTGTCCATGTATTTTCTATGGGAAAGGTCATAAATAGCAGGGTGTACACGGACCAATTCAATTAACTTTTCGTCGTCCATCTTGAAACACTGCGACCGTATCAGGCAAAATATCGTCCGCCACAAATTCACGTCGGATCACGGCGAATGCCGGAGCAGCACTGACATCACTGAACGTCACTGTCACTGACGAGTGCGGATAGCGTCGTACAAAATGTATGCTACAATATCATATTTCACTGACACTGACTGAACGGCACGTGTCGGCACTGTGCCGGCACTGTTGTGTGCGGATCGGCCTTAAGACCTTAGCTTTGTGAAATGGAGCAGTCAAGTTTGCGTAGGAAGTGTCTACTTGGCTATAGTCCTGCCATGCGCCTGAGTCAAATATTCGTAGTCAACACGTAGGTATAAGTTGGTATGTGGATGCCTTTTTATAGAATAAAGAATCCAATGCACCTAAATCACAATGTTTGTAATATTTTTTTTTTTTTTTTTCTTGAAAAAATTTAATGTACCTACTTACTAGATTTCGTATTGATCGAGGATTGACAAAGGTAAACTACGAAAAATAAAGAAATGGCGCAGTGATAATGTGTGTGTGCAATAAAGTATATTTGAATCTTGGGCGTAATAACATAGGCAAGTTGGATTTAAGTAAATGCTTATTTTTTATTATTTTCTATAATAATAATAATATTGTCGTTTGCTAAACAGCTAATAAATAGAAAAATGCTTAAATTCCTATGATTTATATACCTACCTGTTTAAAATTAAAACTAAGAATAATAATAAAATATTTTGTGCGATTCAACGTAATTAATAAAATTCTTATGTATAATGTAAGTACCTATACCTGCATATTTTGATCGGCTGTGCTTAGGTATATAAGTATGTACCTACCTACTTAGGGCCATACCGTTACAAAATGACTATCTTAAAAGCTTTTTGCTTCATCAATACAATCATTTATATATCTGATTTGGAGGGAAAATTCCCGTCGCGGGAATCATGGAAACACTAGGTTTATTTAAAAATATTCTAGTTTATATTAATAGATAGGTAGTAAATGTAATTAATAAATTTGGATAAAAAGTTTAAATTGATTAACGGATGGAATTTTCTAAATACTCTTTGGTAGGTAAATTGATGTAATAAAATAAATAATATAATCTGTAAATAATGAAAGTAATTAACTACAGATTGGACACTAACGATAATAGTTAAATGATAATATTACCTGATAAAAATGATCTTAAAATAGATAAAATAATTAGTTTCCAATTGGATTTCAGTGGAAAAGAATAACAAAACAGGATATCATTATATTTACCTATTTTTATACAATTTAGGTAAATAGGTAATTTCGTGTTTATCGTTTCCATTAAGATAAAAAATCTTCCTACTACAGAGGAATATTCCTTCTTGTTTTGTGTCCAGAGAGTTAATTTTTATTTAATTTTGAATGAAATTAATTGGTTAGTTTTTATTCAAAGTGCAAACAATTACCTACCTAGGTAACTATGTAAAAGGGGAATCTCGAAATTCTGGGCATTCCGGTGTCAATGGTTGTAACGAAAAATATGACGTGTACCTATAAAGTTTAGGCAAAATACTAACAATTCTTTGTTGTATAGGTAGATACCTACAGGTATTAACTGAATCTTATACCAACGGATTAATTTTCGGATTAACCTTTTTAGTTCTTGAAAAGATGAGTAGGTAGGTAAGGGACGCGCTACAAGAATTTTTATTACATTAATGGACAGGAAAGCGTTCTAGACTAGGTATTTAATATTCCGCGTTGGTGTTATCTCAACTCAACCACAGATAATATACTGCAACTAACCTATCTACTGCATTCCGCTGCGATCATAGATTTGGCAAAATTGTAGGTATAGTCGGCGAGAAAAACCATTATTCTCCTCGCCTCTTCGTTACGGCATCAATCCTAGACACCGTTTGTCTATAATGGCTACCTTCCCTTATTGCCCCATCTCATAGTGTGTACCTTCTATTTTCGTTTTTTTTATATGGAGTACAGCTTCTCTTAATACCTAAGTTGTTTTAATAAAAAAATTATCAAAACCAGTAGGTAACGACCAAAAAATAGTAGGTAGTTGGTAAATGAATGTTTTTGTTCGCATATATACGATGAAATATCGATCCCCCTTATAATACACTTCGTGCTTAAAAGTAGTGGAATTGTAACACATTGATAACATTTATTATTTCTTAGTTCATTGTCGATCGTCTACGGTCTAACTAATCACATTAAAGTCAAAAGTCAAAAGCAGATTGAGAACTGTTCGAGATGACTCTTAATGTATAAATGAGCTAGTAATCTTTTCCACAGCTATACGTACCTACGTATAGGTCTGATGCTTAAGCTAGGTTGACTGGCAGAGAATGCCACTGTGGCATTGAGTCCGCCTTTTGCACCGTGGTATGCATGAAGTTTAAAGAAATATGTGGTAGTACGAACTGAAAGGGTTTGTTTTTATACGTGACTAGCTGTCCCGCGCGATTTCACCCGCGATAATTTCAAAGTTCCCGCGGAATTGTTCCATACAAACTTTGCAACCCCTTTTCATCCCCTTGGGGGTGGAATTTCAAAAAATCCTTTCTTATCGGATGCCTACGTCATACAAAGAACACACCCTCCAAATTTCAGGTCTCTAGGATCAACGGTTTGGGCTGTGCGTTGATCCATCAGTCATTTAGGACAAAGCATTTTATATGTATAGATAGATACTCAGGTAAACGCATAAAGAAGCTAACATCTAACCAATTGTTGTCAGGATAAGAATTAAATGACGTATCAGTCGTTCTCAATATACAAATAAATATCTAATTCTAGTAATTTATTTACAACAACAAATTCATTATAGTTACAACCATTCTCTGAGAATTTTTCTCAATAGATAATAATAATCCTATCCTGATATTATTATAAATTTTACTTATTATTATTATACCTACCTATAAAAGAAAGTAATTTGTACAAAAAAACTATAGCCTAATAATATAATTAGACAAGCGCATATACCTAGGTATAGTTGTAGTTTCAAATATTTTAAGCGTGGTGGGAGTCAATGATATAAATGTGAGAGTTGTTACGTCACTTTTGATACGTATTTTACGATTAAGGAGGTAGGCAGACATTCTATAATTGTAGGTAGGTAAATAAAGATGTGAAAAAACATTACAAAATCGCAGGAAATCGCAATATGTGATTAGAATAACAAGGCGTGACGTAGGTAATAAAATTCATACGTGACGTTCATTTACATATTTTTGTTTAAAATATAAATATTGTATAATCCTTATAACTATTTGAGATCAAGGAAATACTATTTTTTTTTATTTTATTGCAACAACTTGGAAGTTTCTCATATAATACTATTTTTTAGGTAGGTAGCTGTACCGTAATACACTTACCTCTACGAGTTTATTTGTTTAAAAGTTATTACATATTTTAAAAATGTGATTTAAAGCTAAATAATTTTTTGACTATTTAATTTTTAAAATCACAATTACATTGCAAAACTTACTAAGGTATAATATCACTTAATATTTTCTTGTAGTGCACGCATTGTATGTGAACACAATTTATAAAATTATTATATTAACAGTTAACATTCGATCGTTATTACTTTGACACTCAATCTTTTACAGTCGTCTAATGATTCTAAATAAAGGAAATTATTTATTACTTAAAGAATAAGAATAGTGGATTTTTTTTATTTCTATACTGACCTTTATCTATAGTTTGTTTAAATGAGTGTTTTAGATTACCTATTTGTCAAATTATATTTGATGTGCTTATCTTTTCGTTTACCTACCGTTTAACACCATACTTATTTATATTTGTTTTATTGTAGAATTTACATGGAATTTTCCTTTAAGTAGTTGGGGTCTACCGCAGGTTATCTTATCGAAAACGTATTTACCTATACCTACTAATATTCAATTTTGAAGTAAAACTCCTTTAGACGTGAATTGAGTGGCAATAAAATGCGTTTCCGCTTAGTGTAAAGCCTTATTACCTATTTCTTTTTAGTTCACCTGTCTTATGGTCTCTACGTCCAAAGAAGTTTTATTACAAACGTGGGTGTAAAAGTTAGACGCACTTATTTTTCATTTTTACTAACTAGCATCTGGAGCCTCTATGGGCTCGTCGGTTGTGGATCAGCTCGGTTGTTCGTCGCTTTCCCTGTGGACCAGCACACGGACCACGGTGGGCGGCGCGGTGGGCAGCGGCGCCGCGTCAGGGGACGCCTCCGTGACCAGAATGCTCACCTCCTTGTTCGAGTGGGGGGAAGGCGTTCGGGCGCGCATCGGAGTTTTGGGCCTCTTCGCCGAGTTGCGTCGGGAAGTTAGACGAAGGGAGCCTGTGCCGGGTAAATTAATTTTAAAAGTTAATTCGAATTTCACCGCACGAATTTTGTTCACAGTGGCATTCTATAGCGTGTTCATTTTATGTGGAGGTAGGTATAGCTATGTTATTGGTTAACCGCCCCAGGTATAGGTTTTATTTG
Source organism: Zygaena filipendulae (assembly GCA_907165275.2). NCBI lineage: Eukaryota > Metazoa > Arthropoda > Insecta > Lepidoptera > Zygaenidae > Zygaena > Zygaena filipendulae. The sequence continues at coordinate 3,721,504 of OU015666.1, forward strand.
CTCGGTTTATATATTCATGCTTTCACTGCCATGCTGTACGTATAGGTAAGCCAGAGGAATGTTTTGGCTTTCAAATATGAATATTAAAAAAGACATTGAAAATGCTAAAAAAGCTAGGTACACATGCAATGTAATAATTATTTTCTGGGGTTTTTGTCGACTGTGTTTGAGCGTCGATCTAAGAAGATACCGCGTAAAATTTGTTAAAGCGATAGTGCAGAAGCTTCACAAATCTACATACATAAGTAAAAATCCTGATAACTCAAGCAGGGCGTTACATTGTATACCCTGCAACACAACACATAGAAGAATAAACATCCATAAAAAATATTTAAACAAAATATATATTACCATTCATTTAAATAAATAACAACTTCTTACTTTATATTCAAACATGTCATATTCAAACATGGCTATAGAAGAAGGTTACTCGAAAACATGTCAGAATACAAAAAAAAAAATTAGCGCAAAGAGCATCTATGCTAATAGAGGAAGAGACACAAAAAGCCAAACATTACATATGAACCTGCGCGTTTCGGACCCTCTTCGTCGACAGCATCCTGATGCCTCAGAAAGAGGGGCAGTCCGTACGCGGAGCGCCGGCGAGGAGGTGCCGTCGCCTCCAAACCTGTCGCCACCTGAAAACAGAGGTCACCAAAATTTCAAATACGAAGCTCTGTGGGTGTGTAAGTTGATATGTTTGTTATTCCTCCATGCTGAAAGGCTGGAGAGATTTAGATGACATTCGGAACGGATAGATAGCTTATATCCTGAATTAACTTTTATCTCGGAACCTTCGTGGTATACCCTAATTTAACGTGAACGCGCAAAGCCGTGATGAACAGCTAGTATATTATAAAATGTACCCCGCTACAGTTTCAGAATCACGCTGGAAAAAAATTTGTATTGGGATGAAAAGTACCCTCTATTAATATTCACCACCACCAAATAGTTGTTCCTCGCTAGATACCTATATGGATTTTTTCTAAAATAAAGTGAGTATGTACTTAATAAAATAAAATGTACACTTTGTGTCAAATCACTATCACTATAGCAAAGGCACCGACGATTAGGTATATCAATACTGTAATGTCCTCACTTGTTCTCCAGGAGCTGCCCCTGGCAGCAACAGTAACGGCAGATTGAGCCACGCGCCCCCCAGCTCGCTCATATCGGAAGCATCAGAAGCTCTGGAGGATTTCCTACTGGACGCGTGAGAGCCTCTCCTCACATGCAATAGTGCGCTGAGTCGGCCTCCCCAGCCACCGCCTGGAGACCATTTTGTGCTTTCTTCTTCATTGGAAGGACTACGGTTTTTCCTTCTGCAAGTGTAATTTTTCAACATAAGGTACCTACCTATGTAGCTAGTTGTATTCGCTTAGATACAAAATTTTGTTTTAAACTTGAAATGTCATAAGTTATTCTGCTACTATTTTTATGCTAAACACAAAGACATTCTATGCTAAACATATAAGGCCGCCCTTTGTTGCCTGTATTTCCCACCATGTATTTTTATATTTTTGTTTTTGGTACAATAAAGAATATTTGATTTGATTTGAGTATGTTTCTTACTTTATATACTCCCTCCAAGATCGCTGTATCATTCTTGCGGCTTTGTCCTCCCTTTTCCATATTCTCGTCGAAGAAACAATTTCCAATTCTTTCCTCGTTGGGAATTGCTTCTTGAATTTTATGTCCATTTGTTCTTGCAATTGTCTAAATGTGTCAGTTTCTTCGACATGCCCCAATACATGCTTAACAAGAGCGTGGAGGATGTCCAAACAGTGGATCTTGTTGCCTCTAGCTATGGGGAGATTGAAACTAACGAGGGCAACGGTGTTGGGCTTCGATATGCCTAATGGCGGATCTAAAGAAGCGATGAAGTCTGATAGTTGAGTAAAACTTATAAATTGAGTCGCGTGTGGATCGTACCTGGAAATTAAGAGGAATTTAGAAAAGCGTTTTGTAAACTTTTCAAACAAATCATGACAAAGAATATTAACTTACTTCGACCACCGAATGTAAAACATTTCTAAATCATCCTCAACAATACCAATTTCTTCCTCCTGATGAGCCTGATTGAAGTTTTCGAGGATAATAGCTATGTACATATTGATCACTATCATGTAACTTATGATAATGAATGACGTGAAATACGTAATGGCTAGCAAGGGACTGCCACAATCGCCATTCAAGTTGCCAATTTCTCCCAATTCACAATTTGGGGGTTGTATCATTAGAGATTCAAGGACATCATTCCACCCTGCCGATGTCATTAGACTGAAAATAAAATGTAGGTATTGCGGATCATTATCTACTTCAAATGAAAAAGGTAACCACACAAACATTTATTTAGTTTAGGTGTAGCTGACTCACCGAAAAAGCAACTGCATACTTCTTCCGAAGGTTTGAAAATTTACTATGTCGTTCAAAGCGCCTTGCTCTTTGACGTGTCCAAAAACCGACATGCCGATAATGGCGTAAATAAACGTTATCAACGCGAGCAAGGCACCGATATTGAACAGGGCCGGTAGGGATACCACTAGTGCGAATAACAGCTTCCTAATGCCCTTAGCGGCCTAAAACATAATATAATAGGCAAGATGATTTGCGAAAAAAATACGATAAGTATATTTTTGATGAAAATATCCCAGTTTTTATGATTTTCTAAGTTTTGAGGTTTCATAACCTTAATCCGTTTTAAATACAATCAGGTTAACCAACGTTTTTTTTGTCAGTTACACCATATTAAAATTGTGACCTGAAAAATAACTCAAAATCGGTCAATAGATACGTAATCCGATATTCATGGCAAATATAAACTCTTCCACCGTATCTACACCTCACACAGCCGTAATTTATTTACAACTGACAAGATAGGTAATACTCACTTTAATCAGTCTTAAAATTCTGCCTATTCGAAAGACACGCACTACGCGTAGCAGAGTGGGTGAAATTGGTAGATCTATCATGATGTCCTCCATGAGAATGCCCAAGATAGATGCGAGCACCAGGAGAAAATCGAATACGTTCCAGGGCACTGTGAAGTAGTGATACCGGAGACCAACTATTTTTACAATAGCTTCTGCAAGAAGAAATCAAAATGTAAATAAGTACTAGAAATAATGTATTTGATGATTGATGATGATGATTTTGTTTGGAAGAATTGAAAATATATAACTTACCTAAACCGAATACAGTTGTAAAAAATGCATTACTAACTTCTAAAATAAAGAAAACTGAATGTGGTTGATCGTAATGCTCTATACCCATCGTTAGCATATTTAAAAATATCAATACAAATATAGCTATCTCAAATCGGCGAGAATTCGATAAATCATAAAACATTGCTAAAGCTTGATTTCTTGGCCTCTTTATCACTTTCTGTGGCTTTTTTCTACCGAGTTTCTTCATAGCTGTATAGTAATGTTTTTGACTTTCTGTTAGAAACATTTCTAAAACACCACCTTCATACTGAAAATAAAAAAAGCAATGATTGAAGATGCGCCTTTTATTGTGATAAATACTGACAGTCGTGTTTACAACTAATATTTAACACGTACCTTTTTTTTGAGCATATTAAAATTATCTATAATGACTCCTATGAACAGGTTTAAAGTGAAGAATGACCCACACACAATAAATATGACGAAGTAGATATAAGCATAGAGGTTAGCTTCACGCGCCGGCTGCAAGTCAACCCCTCTTGCGTCTACCGCGTCAGCCATTACTTCCATCCACCCTTCGAAGGTTGCCACTTGGAATAATGCCAAATAGGCTATGCCGACATGGTCGAAAGATATCTTGGAGTTCACCCATGTGAAATTATTATAATAGCACTCCCATTTATCGTTTACAATCTGAAATAAAATTATTTGCATCAAATACTGATATGACTGCCGTATATTTATGAAAAATCTCGCCGTAGGTATTTGAAATAGCTTACCTCTAACGGTAACAATTCTCCTTCTTCATTCACACATTTGAAGAATTTCCCACCGAAAAACTGTACACCCATTATAGAGAAAATTAACCAAAAGACTAGACAGACTAACAGCACGTTGAAGATACTAGGTATTGCATACATAAGTGCGTTAACAACTATACGCATCCCCTGCCATCGGGATATTGCACGTAACGGCCTCAAAGCACGTAAAGTTCTTAATGATCGCAACACTTTTAAATTCTCATTTTCTTCTATTAATAAACTAAAAACTGACACCTGAAACCGTGTAATAGTATAAATATTAATTTGCCATATTTTAAACTGATAAAATAAAAGAGTAAAGAAAATACTTACAAAAACAATTGTGAAATCCAGCAGCGTCCAAAAACTTGTAAAATATCTAAAAAACCCCAACGCTATCCATTTAAGAAACATTTCCACAATGAAAATCATGCAAAAGCCAAGGTTAGTCCAGTAGAGAATTTTCTTGAGAGGTTTATTTTTTTCAAGGTGTATATCTTCGAAACATAGTGTGATGCTTGAAGCGAAAATCAGGACAAGGACAAACCATTCGAAGGCTGGTGTGTCTACATATCGGAGGACAAAAGTACGAACTACCATCCAACGTTGACCAATGTTAGTTTCGATACAAGTGTCCCAACAAGAGCTCCTGGAAATAATGGGACTCATTAAAGTTTTAGAGCATGCAATAGTTAAAGAGAAACATAAGCATAACCGAGGCATTCCAACTTACGCGTCGTAGCATTGACTTGGAAAACAATCCTCGGGTACTTTTGACTCTTTCGGTTTACCGAATCCTGGAAAATTTCCCATTGCGTCGGCATATTGCCCCTTTGAGTTTTTCCTTCCACCTACGGTTAATTCATCCACATATGAGACTAAAGTTTGCCACGGATGTTTCATATCTTTTTCAGCTGGTTTTATTTCCGGTCCCTTACAAAGAACGTTTGGTGGCGCTTCCCATTCTTTTTTCTTAGACTTTTCCGGCGTTGTTTTACTGGAGAATTGAGCCATTTCGTAATCTTCTTTTTCATCTGGAAAATATATCTTTTATTAAATCCTAAATTATTATGATATGTACTATTATTGTAAACTATTATTTGTTTGTGGTATGTGATGTGGTGGTTACCATTCTGTCATTAAAATGTGAGGTAGTTAATCGTAATACGTATTTTATGGGGCTATTTGTTTACCTCTCGAATCTGAAGGTTGTGTGTGATATCCTGAAGACATTTGATTCAACAGTTTCTGAGCAGCGATTTGTTCTCTGGGCGATGGAGGTTCATCAAGGTTCTCTTTTGAATCTTCTCTTATACTAGTTATTTTATGTTCAATCGCCAAGTCACGAACATCTTTCAATGTCTCTTGACTTCCATGGTTGACGACGTTTCCGGCTTGGTAAAGTTGCGGGTATGCAAAGTCGGACCCCACAGATATTGGTCTGAAAAATACATTTTACGTATTTTATATTTTTAATACAATTAAAATATATAATAGTAACCTACCAATTTTATTTTTCACATACACAGGGACATACCTGTTTAAAGCTTCTTGATAACTATGACTATAAATATTGTCGTGTGGAAATAATACGGTTTCTTGTATTGACGATGAATAGCGCTGTTCGCTTGGCAATGGCTGCTTATTCTCCTTCATAGTGCGTTGTTGTAACATAAATTCGTTAACTAGCTCTTCTAATTTAGATTTCTTTTCAGTCTCTTTACTTCTCGATATAAGGAAACCTTTTTTTCTTACTATAGAACGTATTCTATCGAAACTTTTAGCTAATTTGGAATCTTCTCCGACTTCCTAAAATAAAAAAAATCTTAATAAATTTTAAGAGATTCAATTTATGAAGCAGACAGCAATTTAGATGAATGGATTGGTAGAAAGGTCGAGAGTTTGTTCAAATTGAACCAATTCAATGTGAAACGCTCAAATAAATCGAGCCAATGAGTTTTCTTAAATGAGTGATTTTATTTTATTGCTAAAGATGATTTGAAACTTCGTTCGATGAAAACTAATGAACGACTGTGTGCAGCTTACGCTTTAGGACATTTAGAAAAGGTATTTACAGCGTATACCTCCTTCCTATTTTTAAGTTCTTCGCTGTTGAAACTATTGAGCAGCAAAGCAAGGAAGAGGTTGAGCACCATGAAATTGCCCATGACGAGTGCGGGCAGGAAAATGAAGAAACAGCTCTCCGCGCCGCTCGCTTGTTCCGCTCGCATGCAGTCCCAGAGAGGCTCGATCCACTCGCCACAAAGTATCCGAAATATCATCATGAACGAGTGAAAGAAATCGTTGAAGTTCCACCTTTGGTTAAAATATATTTTTCTAATTACGATACGTTTCTGTGATGATAAAGACACTATAATATAATTTATTGCTCGATAAAATAAATGACCTAAGAGCAGTAAAGATGAGCGTAAATATTTCATGAAGACTCTCAAGGAACTTGGTGAAAGTTCTCCCAAGTTTATTAATGCTTATCGCAATGAAGGCACTTAGAACAAATTATGAAGTGAAATTAAATTTTTAGATGAATAACTTTACAAGACTTCTAAAACATTTGGATAAAACACTTGTAATTACACAAATTAATGACAGCGTGTTGCTAATTTTACTGCATGACTTTCTAAATTAAACGACATTAAAATTATATTTATATCCTCTGCTACTCTAACAAAATAGAATGTGATTTGAGAAATTTTCCGTTCAAATTGGCAATAAGTAAGTAGGTTAAATATTTTATGTTTCTAAATTTTGATCATCAGTGGCGTAGCGTAGGTAACTAGCACCCGGTGCGGATCCCAAATTTGCCGCCTTCTTATTATAGTATTTATATCAAGTTTGTTGGAATTGTCCAGTCTGAAATCAGACTTTAAGTTACGATTTTGCTCAAAACCATCTTTTTGATCAAGCGACCATACCTTAACACTAATACTGTATCCGTTTACACAGTAACATGGTGAATCGTCACGATTGGCTGACATGTTTCGGATCATATCTTATTTTACCAACATTTCATTTTCTCGCAATTATCATATGCACCACTACTTACTTGATCCCGGGGTCACCAGGCTAAATAACATCGTGGCCCTTATTCCGTAACGTTATTACAACTAGATAAATGTAAAAAAATATGGTAATGGGCATGTTGACTAATTTTTATTTTTTAGTCCGTTTTATTTTTTCTTTTTTACGTAATCAAAAAATAACGGCGATATATTGAGTTGAAATTTCGCGTGGCGTCACTATTCTGACAGTTTGTATGGCGGTTTTAGCGGTTAGTGACGTCACGACCCCCTCACCCTAAACTTTAATGCGCTTTATCTCTGTATATTTTAACTTATTTGAAAAAGCAAAAAATACGTGTCTATTGTTTTTTTATTTTCTAACTAACGGACTAATTAGAATTTTGATTTTCAAAAGTAGTCCACACCCCCATTATTGTAATGGTAAAATAGTTTGTCATACCTGGGCACTGGGTCTGGCTCGAATTTGTCAGGCGTATACGACTTGGAGAAGAGTTGCATGCCGATAACAGCGAATATGTAAATAACTATCACTAACACAAACGTCAGGTTACCAAGAGCACCGATTGTGGATATTATAATACTCAACAATACTTTCATTGTAGTCCATGACTGAGCTAACTTTAACACACGCAACTGAAAGAAAAAATAATTCTTACTAAGGTTCTTGTTGATTTGGCCCAATGTACCTACAATATACTTATATAATATGTGTTATTGCAGATATTTAATTTATTTATTGTTTTGTTGTCAGGCAACATGGGCCCATAGATAAATAACCTTTCAAACTAACGTAACTATTATATCTTATCTTATCTATCTATCTAATCTTATCTTATCTTAATATATACAAATCACGTGTCACGTTGTTTGTTCGCGATGGACTCTGAAACTACTGAACGGATTTTGATAAAATTTTGTAACCATTTATAATATGGTCCAACTTAAAAGATAGGATAGTTTTTATCCCAGAATTCCCGCGGGAACTCCAGAACTCAGGGGTACAAAGAAGGACGTAGAGTACTTTTTCCCGGAATTCCCGCGAGAACTCCGAAATTACCGAGGATGAAATCGCGGGGGAAAGCTAGTACAAAATTAAAAACATTGCTTGTCTATTTTTGATACTGTGTCGCTCTGGTGGTGGCTGTCGGTATCCTGATTATATTTTATAAATAATTTATAAATAATACTATTAAAATAATATGAAATCGAAATACCACACACTGATTCCCTCATTAATTTCGAGATAAATCACTTGACCTATAAAGCTGAAATTTGGCAGGCAGATAATAGGGAGTAGATGTCAGCTAAGAAATTATTTTTATCCCGGAGTTTCCGAGGGAATTCTAACTTTTGATTTTACTATATCAGTGACCGATGAATTTAAATATCTTTTTTGATAAAAACATAATAATAGGTATTGTGACTTACCAACCGAAGACCTCGGAGTACGGACAGACCATCGACCAGTTCAAATATAAGATCAAGTAAACTAGCAGATACTATGATTAGATCGAAAATGTTCCAGCCGCATGCGAAGAAGTCTTTGCTCATAGCCATCACTTTCATCATACATTCTAATGTAAAAATTGATGTGAACACCTGATAATAAAAACAGAATTGTCATAAGTTATTAATTATTTTCACTACAATATATTTACGAATAGTTTCAGTTTTATTAGCAGAGTTTGTTCGGTTACTATTATGAATGCTAATCTGAGTTTGTTTGTTATACTTTAACTGATCAACAGATCATCATGATGAGTGTATCACACGTCATCAGCGGCACAGAAAAGGCCAAAGAGCACTTTTTATCCCGGGATTTCCGCGGGAACTCCGAAATCCACGCGGGCGACACCACAGGGGACCTACAGTATAATCATGGAATATAATCGAGTTACCTTATTTCCTATATCTAAAGCTTGCCTCACGTTCTCGCTCATTCCATGATGCTCCAAAGCAAGGAACAGAGTGTTGAGCACTATACAAGTCGTTATAAACAACTCGAAGAGCGGGTCTTTCACAATCCCGTACAAACAGTTTTGAAACTGCAGCCACCCCTCGTAGTCTATGCAACAAGTGACGCAGCACTCACAATTTCTATCCAACAGTTCATCTGTGATCGAAACGAAACGATTATTTAAATTAATAAAAAAAAGCTTAAAACAACAATACACGAGACAAATACAATACACATTTTTGTGGAGTTGCACAAATATTATTTATCATCTCGAAATAGCGAAGCGCAATGAAGCGTGTAAAACTCTTTTTGGGAAGCAGCTCTTTCTTTTGCAATTTCAATAAGTCAAAAACAAGTTTTATTAGTTACAAATTGACATGCATCTGAAAGCGAGAAGATAAGTATATAAAAAAATTGGACAATGCAGAAAATGTAATTACATAAATTATGTTGAGTTCGAATAATAAGTAATACTTTTTTTGTGTATAATTAGATACGTAATAAGTGCAAATTGCCAGTGGTGTGAAAGAATCGATTGAGAAGCAAAATATTATGTTTTGTAATGAAAAAAAAAAAATTGATTATATTAATTGAATTTTGAGGATCAAAAATTGCATTCATATAATGGGTAGGTATATATATTTTTACAAAACTTCTTATTATTATTGCAAAAAGAACGTGCCAAGACGATGAATGCCATTCAAGATCGCTTGTAACGACAAATCGAGCAAAAACCAATCGCAGCATCACCCAGCAGTCTTCCTGTGAGCACAGGGGTGGACTGGGGAGGGGGAGCGTTGGCGTGTCATTTTTACTAACCTGTGAAGTAAGTGCAATTTTGCTCGTAATTGCCCATATGAGTTTTGTGCGTGGCTGCCAATAAACTGAGCTCATTAATTTTCGTCGTCTCCGCTTGGGGGAGGTCGGGCGCGCGCTTGTATGGCCAGTCCGCCCCTGACGATATTAATGAGGGTAGAAGCGAGATTGAAACAGTGTCGTATTATAATGCTCAATGAGGTTTCGCTCGATTGAGCAGTGGCTCTATTGGTGAATGTTAATGTCACTTAATTCGTGAAACGATCACGTTTCACTGCAAAACTTAAATGCTTATAATTAGGGTAAAACCCGGATAGTTGCCACACTTTTCGAAATCATTTTATATCTCCCAGTACATAAATCAAAATATTTTATTTTTTAAACTGGCAAGTACTTTGGTTCTTTATCTACTAATTTATTAAATGTAAAAGACATTATCTTTGGAATTTCCAGAGTATTAGCGATTTCTACGGACCTCTACTTTTTGTGACATCTATCCCATATATGGGATAGTTGCCTAGTCCATATAAATTACATTTAGGATAGACGACCCGCCGGGAAACAAGGCATCTATCCCGAAAAATCTTTGATCGCACCTTGCGTTCCCGTGCAATCGCACAGAGACATGAGACGCGGTCCACTTAATAGTAGTTGGAAAGTCTTTTGATAGATAAATAAAATAGCACGCGATTCATCTGCGAAACTAGAGTAATTACGATCGGGGCAACTATACCCCCAGGGCAACTATCCTGGTTTTACCCTATGTATTTTATGAATAAATATTGTTATATAATGCAGGGGAGGGTAGGGTATGTAGTGATTGTTCCTCAGAACCAAGGTATTTTGTTTTTGGTATCCAACAATACGTATGTTTGTCCACTGCCGCCATTTTCGGCAACGAGATGATATTGTCGGTAAAGTATAATAGTAGCCAGTAGGTAAGTATACGGTCTTCAATGAAGCTCCGTAATTCAGGCCGCCGGGATTTTTATCTCGTATCTCTCTCGGCTCTACCCTTAAAACTTCGCTCGAAATGGGTCAGAGTATCGACACAAAGCACCGAAACACACATAAGCTTTTAGCTTGTCCTGCTTGTCCACTACACCCGCCGTGATGTTGCAGGCAAATTGTATAATTCGTCTGTTTAAGAAACGACTGATATTCTTGTGAAAAATTTCCAAAGACGAAAAAAGGCGCTGATTTGTATTTGCGAGCAACTCAACTTGTTGGGTTAAGTTTGTAGGTACAGTAAAATCAACAGAGTCAAATGATACCGATGTTCAAAGCGCGAGCACTCATCAAAAACGCAAAATAACCCTATCAGCCGTTTTAAATGAATGTATATGCTGACCGTACAGTACAGTATAGTATATTATGCTGAAGACATACACAAAAATCGCTGTTACGTACGTTCTGAACGCGGATCGAAATAATCTCGTTTGACAATGACGGTAGATGAACACACTAGTACCAAAGCGTAGCGTAGCGTTACGTAAGCGTAATACGTAAAGGAAATTACAATAAACGTATGCAATGTGAAGATAGATAAAGAGAATTGTGATTACCAATCGGAGAGCCAAGATAGCGAATGTATTAAATATTAAGAAAAAAAAAATTGTTAAGAACCAAAGATTATCTTCGGTAAAGTGGTTCGGAGGAACAATCGAAAATGAAGATGCTATTTTACTTTATGCTTTTATAGTACCAAAAAAGTATCATCTTTTGCAAATACGCGTAAAGTTCAGTGAAAACTTAGTTATAAAGTTTAGGATAAAATGGCGCACTATAAAATGACGTAGTAAAATATATAAAAATTAGTGTAAAAAAAATTACTCGGTGGCCAGCCATAAGTAAATATCATGTATCAGTTAAAAAATTGCAGGGAGTTCAAGCTCTGATAGTTACTTTTATATTGTAGACAGTATCTAGCAAGGAAGAATGAAATAGACTGTCAAACTGTATATATAAACATTTGAAAATAGAATAAGTATTTCATGCAGAAATCAGCCATAATTTATAGGTACATAATTTATGATTATAATTTGTGGTTAAAAAAATGTATGTATGTAGTGAAATCATGTGATTCAGATGATAATAATATGTTTTGTAGTCTCATAAATAATGTGACGCGAAGCGTTCGTTCTGTGTGTTAATTACGTGCTCGTCAGTGTCAAAAAGCGGTGCCAATTTATTATATTAATAAATGAAACTTATATTAATAATATGATAATTGAATTATGTTGTAATGCCGTCTGAGTAATAAAATAACTAGCTAACAACTAGACGTTTGGATGGAGGACGGTAATCTATCTGTCTCAATACTGAAATGATTCTTAAATTGTTCAACGGATAAAATTCAAATAGGACGTATAATATATCAGCTTCAAAAACTTTTAGACAACATTACCACATTACTAATAGTGTTAATTAAAGCGAGTGCTTAACAAGTAATTTTAATAGCTTTACCTAACACTACGATCTGATTGAGGTAGTCTGGATTCAATGGATATCTCTCATGTACCGGCTTCTCGCTCTTACATTTCTCTGGTAGTTTCTCCGTTTTAGTGCCGTTCTTTTGTGACGCTGGTTCTAGTGTTTGACTCTCCTAAAAAATTCGTTTATTAGTTCGGGGGACACCTATAAGGTTCTTAAACGGGAGAAACTAGCGATGTCGGCTTTAAAAATATTCTTTGTATTTTATTTAAGAAGAAATTTATAAGAAGAAGAAATTTAGAATATGTACCTAAAATAGCGTAAATTTTTGATAATAATTCTGCAGCATTTAACTTTATATGAAAATTTTTAAACAAAACGCTATACAATAGGGATGTGGACTACTTTTGAAAATCAAAATTCTAATTAGTCCGTAAGTTAGAAAATAAAAAAACAACAGACACGTATTTTTTGCTTTTTCAAATAAATTAAAATATACAGAGATAAAGCGCATTAAAGTTTAGGGTGAGGGGTCGTGACGTCACTAACCACTAAAACCGCCATACAAACTGTTAGAATAGTGACGTCACGCGAAATTTCAACTCAATGTATCGCCGTTATTTTTTGATTACGTAAAAAAAGAAAAAATACGTGTCCAATATTTTTTAATAATCTACAAGACGGACTAAAAAATAAAAATTAGTCAACATGCCCATTGGCAGTTTTTAGTTAATCTTTTTTTGTATTATGTTGCAACACTGCAGAATTATCATAAAGATATACACAAAAGTTATGTCAATACAGAGTCAATTTATAAGCCGGGATCTCGTTCTTTTGACAAAGGGGATCGTCCATCAATGGCGCCTCTTCATAAAACTCTACGGCGGCGGACACTCCAGTCTTAATATAAGGACGCGAAACACGTCGCAACTTCGTACATATTATTAGAACAGCTGAGACTGACTTTGTTAGGATTGGTGGTGTTGCCTTTCGGCTGATAATGATACCTGTTCTATTTGGGGCGTCGGCGGATGCGGAGGCATCAAGTGCACACGGCGCGTGTGCGGGTGCGGGTGCGGGTGCGGGTGCGGGTGCGGGTGCGGCGCCTGGTCGTCGGACGTGTGCTCGCCGTCGTCGTGGTCGTCCACCACCCCGGAGTCGTCGAGCGAGGACTCGCGGTTGTTGCTGTGGTCGCTGAGCTGACGGCCCGCCGCGCTCAGGGCGCCGCGCCCTGTGCGTTATAATAAAAACTAGCTGTCCCGGTTTCATCCAGGTTAATTTCGGAGTTTCCGCGGGAACTCCAGGATAAACTACACGTGTAAACTTTCTTCTTGAATCACTATCTAAACCGCATGATAAACGCAGTAGTTTTTGAGTTTATCGCAAACAAACAGCCTGCAGATTGACGCGGCGTAGGATTTCACTACATAGAATAAAACAAAGTCGCTTCCCGCTGTCTGTCTGTCCCTATGTATTGCCACAAGATAAGTTGCTCTACAGATTCAACACGTTGATCTTACCCTTTAATTTGCGGAAGGCTTCTTGAGCATTTACACCAATCAGTCATCAGGAGAGCACCGTTACGGATATTAATTATTACCGCTATTATATTCAATTACAATAAATGTAATAGAAGAACCACGTAAAACATTTAAATACCTACATAAAAGGGGTACTAAAATTTTTTCCTTTTTTAAATCTTTTGTAAAACTGTGAAGGATAATTTATTTGTATGACAATTCACCTAAAGCATTGTCGGGATGTAAAGTGTGGGGGGGCGGCGGAGGTGGTGCAGGCGCAGGCGGTGGAGGCGGCGACGCACTCGGGGTCACTGACCGCGACTGCGACTTCTCCCTAGAAAAGAAAAAAATATATTAAAATATTTACTATCAAAATACATGCATTCGATTTTCTTCAGTCACGTTTATATTTTACTAGCTGTGCCCCGCGGTTTCACCCACGTTAATTTCAAAATTTCCGCGGGAATTCCGGGACAAAAAGTACTCTATGTTCTTCTCTGTACTCCTGAAAATATGTGTGAAAAATTTCATGATGATCGGATGAGCCGTTAAGGCGTGAAAGCGTTACAAACAGACAGACAGAGTTACTTTTGCATTCATAATATTAGTAGGGATAGCACAAAAGAGTTGACAATTCTAACAAATTGATTCTGATTCACATAGTAATCATTTGATTTTCCACTAAGTTTCCTACACGTATAACCATCTACGGAATGTGCTCCGTAGAATACAATTTTGTAGAACGTCTACGGAAGCCACTACGCACGTAGCACTTACGCTACGTGTTAAATGTGTAAGTTTGTGAAGATGTTCGATTTCGCTTATATCCGGCTTCAACAGCGGGATATCTGATAATACAAAAAGTCAAATAATTTCGCTTTATAAAATTAGTATTGATTATTCTTTGAGCCATCCTATCTATCGGTAGTAGGTACCTTGGCCGCACTCATCGCGATAACCCGAATATTTGGCGAATGGCGTGGTAGGTATCTCATTCTTATATTCTTTGTAATTGTAAGAGAGATAAAGGGAATATTCTTTATAGGCGTGATGCGTTTAGAGGGACCCGAGGGGGTCTCTCTCGCATTTTGAAAAGTGTCACGTGAGATTAGAGGAAGGAGGAAGGGGGTCGAGCCATATCTCACGACATCTCACCAGGTGGAGAGGGAGTTGTAAAATCGCCAAAATCACCTCACGTAATTAATCTCACCGATAAGTGTGACTAATGGGTTAATCACGCGTTAATGGCAGAACGAATTTGAAATGATATTCAGCACACAGTATATCTTTTGTTAGGAATAATTCATATAGGATATTTCACATTAATTGTTGTCTTTTTGTCGAATACTGTAGCCAAATATAACAATGTAGCTTTGTCTACTAGTGTCTATAGCGTAAAATATTACTATCAACATAAACTATTTTTATACTGAAAAAGTTTCTTTAGAGTTATTTGGTCATTTAAATTTACGCAGAGATTCCTCGATGATTAATTGAAGCGTCGCGTTGGCGAGACAGAGATAAAATTAGTAATTGAATTTGTGACTGGCGTTAAGATGAAAGCCTCGATTGACGACGAGAATATTGATTCAACATCGCAACAATATTGTTTTTGTTACTTATACTATTACAAGTGTAAGGCTCTATACAAATCTCTGTCTATAGTTGTTGCCATCAAAGGCGGCATAATGCGTCAGATTCGTTCACGTTTACCATGCTAAATTGCTTCGTCCCTCAATACAGTTGTCATGCAAATGCGTCGGTGTGTCGAGACTGGAGAGCGCCCCGACACCGCAAGCTCCACAACGAATTAGGTCAAACATGTGAAATGTGGGCTAACTCGCTGTTGTTCTATGTTCTTGTTTACGGTATACCTATACCTACTATGATAATTTTGAACAATTGTTGTTTGTCTTCACACCCACTCAGTGGAAAAGCGAAAACACTTCAATTGTCAAGTAATTTCTGGGGAGCGATGTAATGTGCTGAAGTAACCCAGATAATATTATGACAAATTAAATAGAGGTGTCAGAATTTTAATATTAGTGTGATTCCATAACTGGAACTTCTTCACTATATAGTACATAGTAGTATAAATCAAAGTCGCTTCCCGCTGTCTGTCTGTCCCTATGTATGCTTAGATCTTTTAAACTACGCAAGGGATTTTCATGCGGTTTTCACCAATAGATAGTGATTCATGAGGAAGGTTTATAATTTATTTTACATCTATATTTTATCCTAGAATTCCCGCGGGAACTCCGAAATTACTGCGGGTGAAACCGCGAGGGATAGCTAGTTTCCATATAAAAATAATTACATTTTCTGCGAGCATAAAATCTCAACAAAGTAATTTTTCATTCCTTTTCTTTTTGGTTAAAAACATTTCTTTCCAAGGTCAAGGCAAAGCTTTGCAAATGATTGCCCTCGCCGATCGCCTCCTAATAGACGATGGGGGAACACAATATTGTTTACAGGGAAATTACAATAATTCATTCGAAAGGGTCGACCGACCGGAAGGTATAGACGTTTCGGCATTGTTCCAAGAAACTTTCTGGATCACATTTTCTGCGGGAATCTACAGCATTAGCTCAACTCCCTCAAAGCCCTCAACGGAAATTAAGAGAATGGTGTCGTTTCCGGTGTACATAAATTAAAGTTTTTTTATAGGAGTTAAACAATTTTTTTTTCGTTGTTTACGTTAAGGTAAATTTTACAAGTGGACTTAGATAGTCAAATTCGGAACTACGATGAACAGCGAAAAATACTCAAAGGAATCTCGAGACCAATTTGAATAAAGACTAAGATTTAAAATTTTGTAGCAGCGAATCTAAGATTTTTTTTATAGCAGATATTCTCACCATTGTAAAGACTGTGTTAAATGGTTAAATTGAAATTACAATATATTTTGAGTTAATTAAAAAAATATATTGTAAAATATTATTTTATCCTTAATTTATGTGAGCGTCATCTATTAATATGACAAATTTCTAGTTTCTAAGTTACTTATAATTTTCGAGAAGAACTTTTGTGACAGACGAACGGACGAACACGGAACTGATCCTTGCCTTTTTAAAGCATCGAACTACCTTTTTCAGAGAAGCTAACCCGTACTAAAATATTTATATGCTTTTTTAGCTTCATTGAAAACAGCGCTAATAATTAATTGAAAAT
Organism: Zygaena filipendulae; assembly: GCA_907165275.2. Taxonomy (NCBI): domain Eukaryota; kingdom Metazoa; phylum Arthropoda; class Insecta; order Lepidoptera; family Zygaenidae; genus Zygaena; species Zygaena filipendulae. The sequence goes on from OU015666.1 coordinate 3,738,409, forward strand.
CTAATATACCCCATTTAAAAAAATAAACAATAATATGATTAAAATATATTTTATGTCGAAAAAAAATATATTTTAAAAGTTATTCAACATTAGTTTGGAGGTGACCTATCTACAAAATTCTAAGCGCTACGCCCGCGCCTACCGGTTCGAATTTTTTTGCTGCGGGCGGCGTACGCGCCAAGTATTGTATTATAAATAATTTAGACATGGGCTAATAAAAATGAAAAAATATAACCTATATTAAAACAAAGTGCGATCGATTCGCTATAGTCGATTCTGAGCAAACTACTTTCTAGTTTTCAGTTAATTCATTAACACGTTGTAGGTATAGGTATTTGAATATGGTTTATTCATTAAGCAGCTTTGATTTCTGAACATTACACAATCTCAATGGGGACAGAAAATAGTTGCTAATGGAAATGCGAGCGCTCTCTCTCGATCGAATACAATACCGCAAATAAATGTAAAGGCTTTTGATTCAACAAGCGACCCTCTAAAATGAACAACTGACCCCGTCTGCTTGGTTGCTTTGTATTTTTTTCCAATGATTAATAATTACTGAGTTTCTTGAAGATTGTTTTTTGCTCTGCAATTTATACACTGAATGGACAGAAAAATCGGAGTTTTTATTCAAAGAACATTTCTTCTATGAATATTTAATGACAATGGACCTGTGTTGATTATTCAATGCTACAGAAACACAAAGTAAGTACTTATGTTATTGCAAAAATAACTACTTCAAAATTAACAACTAAAACAATAAGTAATGTAAAATAAAAAGACATAGAACAAAATAAACATCATTATTATGTTTAGTTCTATGTATTGGGTGGTTTCTTTTATTTATTACTAGCTGTTACCCGCGGTTGCACCCGCGTTAATTCGGAGATCCGCGAGAATTCCAAGATAAAAATATTTTTACTTTATGTCCTTCTCTGTGCCCGCGTATGTTAAATTTCGTGGCGATCGGTTTAGCCGTTAAGGCGTGAAAGCGTACTAAACAAACTCACCTTCGAGTTTATAATAAAATAATAGTAGAAATGGATGAAAAGTGTGTCTCTGTTTCTATGGTAGTTATCAAGTCTTACTTACTTTATTTCTTTTAGCTTCTTCAAAGAAAAATGTTAAAAATAACTTATGTCGTTATGGAAAATACTATTGGCTACTTGACAAAAATTTTTCTTAGTTCGTCGTGTAGATTTATAAAAAAATATTGGATATGTATTTTTCTTTTTTTACGTAATCAAAAATAAGGGCGATACATTGTATTGATACAGAGTAACAAACATCCAAACCTCCAAACATTCACACTTTCACATTTATAATATTAGTAGGATAGTAGGATTACTTGGAGTCATTAATATTGTGAATATGTCATTATAACTTTATAAGTTAGTAGAATGCATTTAATGATTAATCATAGTACCATAATACAGGTAGTAATGGATATATTTATATATTTGCTCAAACAACGGTTGGCGTTGTTTGCACGCTATGAAGCAATAAAAAACTTGTACTATAATAACAACTTTTATATATTTAATATTTATACATAATTTGTCTTTCCTTATAAAAGGATCCCGGTCACGTTAATTGTTCATTACTTACTGTCATAATGTAACTTTTATCTAAATTCCAAAATTGCCGGAACACTGGTAGCGTGAAGCGTCTAAATCAGCGTTTCCCGACCAGTACGCCGCGGTATACTAAAATACCAGGAACTTACAGGAGATCTTTAAATAAAAGGTGTCGCTATCCAATAAAAATAAGTGAAGCAATGGAAAGAAGAGACGATTTTTTTCAGTCAATTACCGTTACGAACTCAATAAAAACAATTCACCCCCGTCCCTGTTTTAGCTAACCTCATTATTGGGAGTCAAGCAACAAGGCGAGGCCCTTTCACAATAACCGTTTTTCTTATCTTTATCTTTTAAATCTCCTTGGATAATGTTAGCTTGTTACTGAAATGGCTGAGAGATCCCTCTCTGTTCTGACCTTACTTTCTATTCCATTCTGTTTTAATTTTTGTCTCAAACTATAATAAAAATATAATAACAAAATGTACACAGAATTTATTTTACTTTATCACGTAGCGTATTCGCTACGTGCGTAGCACTTATCGTAGTTCTACGCGGTTCTTATAATATCGCAGACCGATGGAAATGTAAATTCTAAATGGAGATTTTAAGTTGGTATACATGCAAACTTATAATATCATAGGCTACATTGAGTTTTTGGTAAATAAGATGTGTTGTTTTTGTGACATTGATATCATGGCTTTGTCTCCATAATATAATTTCATTGTATCATTAATACCTACCTACTGTTTCCGTTACTTGTTATTTTATCCATTCGCTCATTGTTTGACTTTAAACAGTAAATGACTGGAATTTTTTGTCAGTAAAAGGTTTATTTATTTGTTATCTGATTAAAAACTTAATAAATAAATGCAACCTCTTCAAATTTTTTAATATATCTATCGGATAAATATAAAACTAAGAAAGATTTGCACAACACAAAACTTGTTAGCTACCGAAGTCCTTTAGATATGATTTATGAGACCGTGTAATCTCAGTGGCGTGGCAGCAAGACGAGTAACTATAAGTAGTCCACGATCTCAGTTGTTAATCCAAGTAAATCCCGGTCTTGAATAAATCTTGTTAGTTCGCTTGCGCGCTGTGCGCTCTCTTAATGTACCACTTTGTTGAGACAAATTCGTGTCATTTTATTAGTATTTCTTATATAAATCACTAGCTGTTCCCCGCGGTTTCACACGCGTTAATTTCGAGTTCTAGCGGAAATTCCGAGGCAAAAAGTAGTTTCATGACGATGCTTAGATACTCAACAGTCAACAGAGTAGTTAAAGCGTGAAAGCGTAATGTCAAACAAACAAATAAAGGATTACTAGTCGATTCCCAACGGTTTCACTGGCATAAATTTCGGAGTTCCCGTGGGAATTCCGAAATCAAAATATCCTTTGTCACTAAGGAACACTGTAGCTTGCTATTAGTGAAAGAATTTTCTAAATCGCATAAGCGGTTTTTGCGTTTATTCATTAGAAACAAACATACGGAAAATCAAATCTTGTTTCTTTATAATAAGTAGGTACTGGGAGTTAAAAATGGTTATATTCCCGCTGCTGGTACACAAATGAAAACCATATCGCTGAAGCTATTTCTGTCACGTGGGCTCGGGTGGATTGCTATATTTTCCAGACGCTTTCGAATTGCTTCTAAAACGTGTACCTACACGTTTTTCGTTGTAAACTTTTTGATTCGTACTATTTCAGATAGTACGAGTCGACGATAAGATCAAATAAGAAATAAGAATTACCTACTCAACTTACAACTAATCAATTAGGTACCATTGTATAGAACTACTCGTGTTTATACTACAGGCGACGATAAGGCGTCTTATTTGAACACGAACTATAGCTAAGTATTATACTGACATAAGTAACTTTCTACTATTTACTTAGCTTGCGCTGATTGCATTACCCTTTTGATAGTGTCTTCGACAAAATTTATTCTGGTTATCTAAATAAGTATAATATGGTAGCTTTTGTTACGTTTGTTAACTTTATGAAAAAGCCAATACACCAATATTAAATATATACGTAGGTATATACAAAGCAACTTAAAAATAAGGATTGACTAAGGATAAAAAACTAAAACTGTTTTGATCTGTATCGTATAGAAGAAGATAGGGGTGACACGAGTTCATTTTGCGCCAACGGAAAATGGATTGCCTTTTCTAATAGAATAAACAAAATTTTAACTAAAAAATTAAAAATGACGTCAAAACACACAAAATGCACTACACTAAAAAGTTAAAAATAACTAACAAAATACCAATTTTCTCCGAAAGACCTAAATGCACGTAATTATTGTATGTGCTACCTGCTGATGGTTTCGAAGTCGGTGCCAGGTAGAGTAAGTTCGCTCCCACCACATTGCAAGCATGTGAGCGTGTCGTCGTGAACAAAGCAACCAAAGAGGGTAGACACGAGCGGGCTTGGTACCGACTTCAAACCAATCAATATGTAGCACATACCAATAATAAATATTACGTGTATTTTTGTCTTTCTGATTAAATCGGTAAACACCAAGAATTCGGCATTTATATTAAGTACCGTCTCAAGCTAACGTATGTCTTAGCTTATATTGAAATCCATCTGGTAATTTTTGAAGTATGCGCAATAATATGTAGGTAATACCGTAATACCTAATACCGATTATGATATAAATGACATAAATATTTAATTTCCCTACAGTATCAACGTGACTGTTTTCATTAACTGAATCCGAAAAAGGCTTGCTACCCTGTCCTTAACTGTAATTTATAATAGAGTACTTTCATCCCGGTAAAACATATAGTTCCCGGGGTGAAATTTAATCCAAAAATATCAGTAGTATGTCTACTCTTGTCATACCTACACGTATTAAATTATTTATAGGAATGATTCCTCAGTGGTTAGTGCTTTCTGATAACACACCGCCCCGCAAGACCGGTTCAAATCCCAACAATGAGCTTGGGCTTGTGGAAACTGAACATGGCGGCAGGGCATTTTCTATATTGTTCGACCAGCTAGCTACACCCTTCAAGTTTATTTACATATTTATTTATTTATTTATTTATTTACTTTAATCCACAGCACTTAAAAACCAATTAACAGTACTTTTATACATTACTTACTGCCAATTAAGAACTAACATTTTGTAAACTAAAGAAATACAATAAAATAGAAATATTGTAAAAAAATACCATTACAATATGTTGAAAATAAGAATAAGTAAAAATCTGTCGCCAAGCACCTAACCTAACAGTATGTTCCAGCAGCTTAGGATAGGTGTAATACACATAACGTGACATAACGTGAGCTGTGGCCAAACGTCTAGCCGGTTATCTATAAATAATATAGTAATAATAAAGTATGAGTTCATATCTATCATCACAAAAGAAATTTATGAATTAAGAAAAAAAACAAAAACATTACACAAAAAGTCACGGTTTACATACATCCCGTAACAAAGCGAAAAGCAACAGCAAAATATAATGGTATAGTAATAATATGAACGCTGAACGTGAATTTCGCCAATTTGTAAATGGCTTGTACCTACTGTTATACGAAGCTGACATTTTGTGTACGTTTCTTTGAGTCCTTTCACACTGAATAAACACTCACTGAATCTCTTGCGACTCTGTGAGCTCCCTCGATCGTAATATACCTATTGTACACCGTATTATGATAATGGGGACTATTCAGTCTTTCACTATCTAAACTAAATGAAACCTAAAGTTCTCGACAAATCATCCTTGTATATCTATTCCATTTCATACAGTTGCCAGTAGTTTTACCCCGGTGATTGTGCTCAGGAATTCATAATTATTATAACAATTATAGTAGATTATACACCAAGGGGATAAAGCACTGTTTTATGTCACGGGCGCTACATTGAATCCTGAACAAACGAAGGACTCCAAATTTAACTCCCGAGCGCAGCGAGGGTGTTATAAGTTAATTCCCGACCAAAGGGAGGGAATTAAGATTGAGTCCTGAGTGCAGTGAGGGATTCAAGCGCCCAAGAAAAAAACAGTTTTATCCCTGTGGTGTATACTCTACTTTTCTCACATAATGCGAGACAATAAAAAACCAGGCTTAGTAGATCCTATATAGCCACTTCTTTCAGCTGGCGTGGCCTACTCGATTTGACAAACAAATGAAGTTCGTCTCACTGCGAATCTAGTGGGCCACGGCTTCGGTCTTCGAAAATCGAGTTGGCCGCGCCCGCTGAGAACACATTCTGTTTAGCGAAATGAGACGTTATGGACATAGCAATAAGAATTATGAAAGTGAAAATCACATTATTGACCAGCGGGTTATAATGAAATTCAATAGAACATTATAACCCGGCTAAAGCCAAGAGATATAATGTCTTGCTTTCGGTAAGGTTTACATGACATATAATTCGGCATTGTCGAGCATGTGGTGTGAAAAGAATATTATATTGATCTGCGATAAGCTTTAACTTACATTCAAAATTTCAAATCAGCCTTGGAAAATTCACGTAGTGTATGCACATATATTTATTAAAAGTTTACTAAACAAAAATATCTACTTTTATCAAGGAAATCAAAGAGAGTATGAAGAAATTAAAAAAATAAAACAAAACCATGGCCAACATCTAGTTTGATATTTTCTTTTGTAGTAGAACCTTTATAAAAAAAAAAAACAATATTTGGTGGTTAATATCTGGAACTCTAAACTTATTCTAAAAGCTTCAGTTCGAGTAACGTAGAATACTTTTTATCTCGTAACAGAGTTCTCGAGAGTTCCCAAATTGCATGCAGGTGAAAGCAGCTAAGTACTAAAAAAACAAACTGTTTTGTTGGGTCGTTATCCCCACAAATGGGGCGTTGATTACCACCGAATGTATACCGGTCTTCAGGTCCGTACATTTACACGTATATAGCGAAACTTTTTCAACTCTGCATTTTTGGCTTGCAAACGATTCTATCACCTTCACCGAACTAACTATTTTCGTGTTTAGTGTAGATACATACTAAAAATTATATTGTATAACTTTAACTAAACGTGTGTACCTAGTACCTACATAATTAGGTATGGATACAAAGAACTCTGCCTTAAGTAGATATGTTCTTGTCATACAATCATTTTGGTAAACACAAAACATTGCGACCCTCCCAAATCTTCTATTGTAACCAAATTCGATTAGTCACCACGAATCTACTCCTTTACCTTGCGGAAATAGTAATATTTTATTATATTATAATTTTTTCTATACCGCCCTTTATGTTAGTAAATCAAAACTTCATCGCCATTTATGGAATACAGTTAGTACGTACGCTAGCTCAGCGTTGCAGCTTTTTTGTCATGGCCCGGTTATTTTTATGCCTCCCCTTCGTGACCCGCTAAATGATTTTTTAACTATTCCAGTGTAAGAATGACCAAAGTTAAACTCATTTGAGTAGAGAACAAAGAGAAAATTCTGCGTTCCGGTATCCCTCGCACCACTTGTTTGTGCGTAATGCACGTAGGTATAAAACGTAAACAATCTCTCATTAATTTGCGAAAACTATAAAACAGTATTATATTATTTAATGACTAGCTATTCCCGCGATTTCACCCGCGTTAACTTCGGAGTTCTTGCGCGAATTTTGCGATGAATGTGGCCTATGTTCTTCTGACAACGTGTATGTAAAATTTCAGGATGATCGGTTGAGTAGTTTTGAACCGTCAAAGCGTCAAAAACAAATATTTGCGTTTACCTGTAATATTAAGGATTACTGCGATATAACTCTGCTATTTTTGACTCTTCTTGTTTTCTAGTACTTTAATACAAAAGAATAATGCTATGACTATTTCTACAGATAGCCAATTTATTTTTAGTAAGTAGAAGTTTTTAATGAAATTTTACTAAAAATAATAAAAAAGATTTTTTTTCCTCTATTTTGTAGTAACATAAACAATGTTGCAAATTAAAGTTAGAGCACGAGGGGGAAACACACGTTATTAATCTCTCATTTATTTAGTGTTAAAATCGTAGAAATCTTTAGTTTGCAACATTGTTTGTGTTCCCACAAAATATAGAGAAAAAAGTGATTTTTATTTTTTATTATAATTTTTTAATAAAATTTAATTATAAACTTATTAAAGTTCTAGAAGAGGTATATTAGTTTGTTACCTCATGTCTAATTATGATTTGTTTTAATATATATGTTATTATTTCTATAATTTGCCTTTCTTATGTTCCGCTAATTGTGCCGGTGTGTGTATTTGAATTTTTTATATAAACCGGTAACAGAAGTTCACAGAGACTGATTTACAGTTCCAACTGTAGTCCATTGTTCACCTCATGCTTTATACTCATCGTCCATTGAGATCTTTTCCTCATAAATTATTATCATTAGAAACGCAGAAGTTTAGATGCCTATTCAACTGTTATTTAAGACTTTCCACATTAAAGTAGCTGTCATTTGCACAAAAACTGTAATTGAATTTTAATGTAAAAACTTGATCATTAAAAATATCAGACTCGTGTATCATAGCAGAGATTACAACTGTCAAAACTCTTTGCTGTTTTTCGAATCATAATTACTATAGAAATTAACTGGGCCTGAATGTAATTTATTTTTAAATATTCGAAAAAGGTAAGTTAGATAACCGTAATAAATCAAAATACATTTTTCTTGCTCTCCAGTTATTTTTCTTTTATACCTAATATAAGCACATGGGTAATTAAAAAACGATTTCTTTCATAGAATTCAATTTAATTGGTTTCTCTTCACTGCGTGGATCGTTCACGGACGAAAGCTTCAAGAGATTTGTTTGTTTTTGGTCACCGAACTGAATCAGTTGGAACGCATTTGATAACACACAAAAACGTCTAACATTTTTCCATGGAGCATGTTATAATTTTATTCTAACTATAAGTAGGTAAGTTGTTTCCAATTTTATTCGCCAATATTAACCTTCAGGCATTTTAATATTTTTCCAAAAAATACTGTCTACATAGCTTTTGACTCTTTTCAATAAGAATAAAAAAACAGCATTGCTTGAAGTAGGTAAATCTATCAAATTATGTTCGTAAATTGGAACGGTTTTTGCAGCGTTTTCGTCTCTTACACCCAAAACTATGTGGTATGTGGTAGATGAGCAATCAATAAGAGTTTGAGTCCGGTGCTTGGGCTTAAACTCGATAAAAGCACGTAAACACCCAAGCACCGGGCTTAAACCTGGTTGATCGCCCATCTGTACCCAAAACCGACATCGTTGACGTTTCTTACATAGGTACTCAAGTTTGTCCATGAAAGTCGAACAACTTTTTTGCTTACAGGGAAAATGTTTAACACTATTATGTGGATGTATTATGATAAAAGCAGTAGCGGTGTAACGCTGAAACGTAAGTAATATTGCCCATAAACACTTCAGCTTTCTCGCCAGTGTCATATGAGCTCGACACACAAATTTTTGGCACAAACATGATTAAACCCAAGCTCACTAACACCGACCGTTAAGCTGGTGAGTTTGGCGAAGGATAATATTTTGTATTATGAACACCGCTAACATTAGTATGCTAATTGTATGATAATTCACGGTCAACTTAGTTTAATTGACTTTGTGGTTATGTTGGTAGTTGTATGAGCTGTCAATTGTTTTGATAATGAAATGACAATATTTGAGAATGAGATTGGAAGCGCCAATGAAAAGGTGTAGGTAGGTACCTATAGTTAAACAATTTGGGGGTAACTCTTGAAAATGATTTGAGTCTGATTCCGATTTTGATTTGACTTCAAATTGAAATCGTATTTGGAATCGTGTGAATGTTTAATGATGACGTCGGACAAGTCAATAACAACGGATTGTTTTCGTTGTCAATTTGAAAATGTCAAAATGAGAAATTTAGAAATTTGATAGAAAAGCTCGATACAGCTTCGATAGAGACGCGATCCTAAGGCTTCAAAAGTAGCATAATTTGATTCCGTTTCGATTCTGCGAACTCATTTCGATTCGAGCTCGATTGTGTTTTCGATTTGATCCTAACTCTAGGGTTTGCGACAAGAGTAAGCCGGCTGAACTACTAAAGTTGTGGGTGAACTACTAAATTTGACATGTAGGTATACATGTCAAATTAAGCCCAGCGATACAGCTCTAATTAAGATTGTATTTAATTACGACCTCAGAGTGTAAAGAAATTTCGATTGCGTCAAATCAATAGATAATAATTAGGACGTAGTTGCAACAACTCTCGGGTTGTTTTTAGATATATGTAGATACGTATTATTAGAAAAAGTAAAAAATGCGTGGACTCCTGAGACTACTATCCTGAGACTATCCTCAGAAGAATAACTAAAGCATATTCTTCTGAGTTACTATCTAACTGACAGACTAAATTGAATTATGATTTTATGATTTTTCAATGCCCATTGTGAGTTTAAAAATTTAGCCACATAAATAACGTGTGATTACCTAAAGTAGCTTGTGTCCTCGGTTAACATAATATGTATATTCTTATATATGTTAGAGATATGATATTTCTAAACAGTTCCTATGAGAATCCGACAATTCACTCGAATGAGACCACGGGAAACAATCAGTAGGTAGGTAAGTAGCTACAGAAGAATAAAAGAATAAAGACCTACCTTTCCGCCACAACTGCGATGGCAGTCGAATGATGCATAGCGCTCTTCCCTCTTTTGCGTCTCCTAGTCCTCTTCCGTGAATACGATGCTAATAGCAACCCTTTCCGGGCGTCAATGCGTTTCTTCGAGTCTTTGGCCAGTGTTCGCACGGCCAGAGACGTCGGATCGAAACTGAAGGTGGAGTCGTCGCGGTGCTCGTTTAAGTCTTTCTTCCTTTCCTGGCACAAAATAAATAAATATTAAAAAATGTTCATAGTGATTTGTAAATTATTCCTTCTCAAACTCTACAATATATGGGAACAATTTAATGAGCAAGGAAAAATCTTTGTGTTCAAAATTAATAATAACAAAATATCAATTAAGTAACCCTTTGAATGGAAATGTTGACTACCTACTTCTGAAAATCAAAATTCTAATTAGTTCGTCAGTTAGAAAATAAAAAACAATAGACTCGTATTTTTTGCTTTTTAAAATAAATTAAAATATACAGATATAAAGCGCATTAAAGTTTAGGGTGAGGGGGTCGTGACGTCACTAACCAATAAAACCGCCATACAAACTGTCTGAATAGTGACGTCACGCGAAATTTCAACTCTATGTATCGCCGTTATTTTTTGATTACGTAAAAAAAGATAAAAAACGTGTCCAATATTTTTTATTAATGTACAAGACGGACTAAAAAAAATGATGCAATATATTTTATATATTTATTACTATATATTTCTTAATTTTTGCAAAGTTTGAACTAGTTTAGTTATGAATGGTGAAGAATGAATAGGTACTGAAAATTAGAGATTTCATGGACTTTTTTATATGCTTATTCAAAAAAAAGTCATCCAGAGTCAAGCTTTCAACTCTTAATTGCTGCGCTTGTTACTCGTCCCAACGTTTTTGATACGATGTAATTACAACTGTTGCTTACATCCATCGCTAACTAGCGAGACGCTGAGGGTTCTGATTACTTATGTAAAGTACAAAATCAAGTTGAATCGAGCTCCTGTGACGTATCAAACCGCAACTTGGACTTGATATACGTAATATAATAATAGTACGTGCTTTGTTGAACGTAACTATGTTATGATGAAATGGAATTTAATTAGATACGCCAGTGAGGCTCACTGCAAACTTTACGGTACAATTGTACATTTAAATGTCCAATTCTTCTAACTTTTGATAACCTTTGTTATCCTCTCTCGATATTTATTGTATAAAATTACTTATTATATCTTACGTGTTTATATTTTCTTTACCACTTAAATACATTAAATACTTTCTCATATTATATAACTTTACCATTGCTGTTTCTAATATTAGACTACTGTGAATATACATATATTTAGAATAGTTATTATGTACGTTTATTATGTAAGTAACAAAAAAAAAAAAAAAAAAACAGTGGAATGTGTACGTGTAGACTGTGACATATTATGTATAATCTTATATTTGTGAACCTCCGGTCCTGACTGAAAATCAGCGCTAGGAGTGCCCGCACTCATAGCAACATGCTGAGGCAGTGACCGTTTTGGTCATGGGGACGCACCACGCAAACACCATTTGTTCTCATAATATTGTCATATATATAACTATATACCTTTTTTTGTTAAATCACGTTTGTATAAAATAATTGTAATTGTGTTGTCTCTGTGTCCAAATAAATGCCTTTTCTTTCTTTCTTTCTTTCTTTCAATATATAGGTAATAAGGGTAATTAATTAAATTATATTGTTTCTTATGAATAATTAGAATGCTACTGTATAAAATTGCAATTTGAAATTCTTTTATTATTTGTAATAAGTACCTATATTTTATGAAAATGTCAATTTTAACTGCCTATCAATTTTATTCAAAAAATTTGCTTTAAAGCATAAAACCAGTTAAGAACGAGTCAGTGTTCTACAATATTCTGTACTAAACAAAAACTAATCGAAACTTTTGAAAATATGGTACCTACATTTTTTTCCGCAGCTATTGTAATTGACGAAAAAATCTGCATTTTTCCTAACTTATTATATAAATACTTTATAAAGAAAAAAGCATTAGAAATCAAGGAAACAATTTTAAGAAATAAAAAAAAATCTAAAGTTTTCTTTTTAGTTTTTCCTTTTTGAAAACAGATTTGAAGTAGGTATGTTAGAATTTTTTTATTGTCAGTAATAGGTGCCTACCTCTTGCGTGATTTGCGACTCCTCTTCGTAGGAGAGAGCAACGACGGCAAGCATCAGGTTGATGAGGTAGAAAGAGCCGAAAAACACAACCACCGTGAAGAAAGACACCGACATTGGACCGCAGGACGAAAGCACCTGCCAAGTACAAGATATCCAACTGAAAATTATTGCTTCTCTATAATAGTAAAGCTAGCTGCTAGCTGTCTCCCGCAGTTTCACCCGCGGTAATTTCGGAGCTCCCGCGGAAATTCCAGAATAAAATATAAATATAAACCTTCCTCATGAATCACTCTATCCATGGAAACCGTATGAAAATCCGTTGCGTGTAGTTTTAAAGATCTAAGCATACATAAGGACAGGCAGACAGCGGGAAGCGACTTTGTTTTATACTGACATATCCAGTATAATTACAAAGTGATATGAAAATTTATAAAAACTAGAAGTTTCCCGCGGTTTCACCGGCAGTTACCGCGAGAATTCCGGGTTAAAAGTACCCTAAGTTCTTTTTTGTATCACTAAAAACATGTATGCACACCCGATTTCATCCACTTCAATTTTCGTATCTACTTAAAAACTATCATACTTAAAACAACTCAACATAACTATGCTATAGCTATGAATACTGAATACAATAGTATTTTGAAACTGTAACAATCAATTTGTAGTTAGGAAACATTTAGGTACATTCAATATCGTTTGTTCGCGAATTTTGTTTTCAGGAAAAAAACTGCTGAAATTTTCAGAAATGTGATCGCTTTTTTTTACCGTCACGCCATGCCCACGCCATATCAACCATGCAATATTCCGATATTACTTTTTAATTTGTATGAAGCTTCCTCAGTGACATATCAATGCCTATCCGAAACTGCTAAATACCTATAGAAACATGAAAGTTGAATTTTAATAGTGCGACGTAAAGAGTAAAAGGATTTTTAAAAATTCAAACCTTCAAGGTTGGCATGGAAGTACGCGCGGTGACTTTGAAGATTTTACTAATCTAACGATATATAGTGAAAAGAGTCATACGCAAGAAACCGCTGATATGCAAGTCAGGTCAGGGTCAGGTACATTATCATTTATACATGGTACAGACAGGTAGGTACATACATTTTGGTGAAAGGTCCAATGTAAATTAGTCGACATTAGCCCGTTAGATTCATATTTGAAGCAACACTTTAAATTTTCGGACTTCTACGATCCATCATTACGCCGAGGGTACATAACTATTACTGTTGAAATATTTAATTGGCATTGTTTGAAACTGACGCGTTCAATTAATTAAACTGAATGTAATTTTATTGGAGCGACGTCTGGACAGTCGAGCATGTTATGCTATTAATAACTCAATATTTAGTCAGTTAAACGTGGAAGATAATAATAAGTGTATTATTACAGCTGTATGTTTCCTGACTAAATAAATAAAATAAAAATAAATAAATATCTTATATTATGGTAACACTAAGTCAGCTCAAGATGTGATAAATAAAAAAAAACCGCCAAATATAAATCTAATCCTATAAATGGACATAGATAAGCAATAGTGTGTTAACCCACATTGGAGAAATTTTGAGTAAATCGTGTTTTAAAAGTATAGAGCCATTTTGTTTCAACATTTTTCATGTTAAATATTTAGTTACATATTTAAGCAGTGTAATAAGGCAAACACATAATTAAAAAACGTTCCCCAACTCTCAATAAATTGTTCTGAATCAATAACTTGATTTTGTGGGTTAACATGTTATTGTTTATCTGCGTCCAAATATAAACCTAATCGGACAAAATAAGGTACAAACAAAACATATGACAAAAGATTTAAATTATTGGTAGGACCACAAAAACATTTTTCGACCATTAGTTTCAATTACTATTACTAAATTATTTTCTGTAACATCGCATTTATACTGACCTAGTGTTTACAGTTGAAAAGTAGAGCGACATAATGTTTACCAAGCTACAGCTCGCAAATGACCTAAATGCGCGACATTAAGGCTGGAAAAAACCTTGTTTTAAATGAAATATTTTACGGCTTACAGAGCAAAAGACCGCTCTATCTTAATATACATTATACATATATAAAAGCAGAAACTGACTGACTGATCGATCAACGCACAGCTGAAACCATGAAATTTTGCATAAATATTTCTTAAGTGACTCAGGTGTGGCCAAAGAAAGGATTTTTGAAAATTCATCCCCTAAGGGCTTGTGGTTGGGGTTGCCAAATTGTATTAAACGATTCCGCGGGAACTAAGAAATTATCGCAGGTGAAACCGTGTGGGACAGCTAGTATATTAATAAATTGTATAAGCTGTGTAATTGTTAGTATTTTTTTTGTGGCCTTTGTCATTTTGCTGTTGAATTGAATGCGAACTGAATAAAGTTTTTCAACATTGACGCCGATTAAGCCTTAATACAATATACCTAACGTATATTTAAGAATATTTGATTTGACAAACATGACCCTTGTTAATTGCTTTGCTTGTAATTACTGCTGTCTCGAGTTGAGCAAAGTTCTTAATTATACTATACCTGTATGTACGTCTATTTATACACATTCTTGAAATAAATAAATCAATAAAGGCTACTCCATCAAGCAGATAAAAGTACTATTAATAAATTTCTTCACTTGATTCAGCTTAAGCTGAGAGTCTATCACGGAATTAAACTATCTAATATTTTTGATTATTTATCATGAATTACATATATATATATATTACGTGGTTTTGTAAATTGTACATAGAATAGTTTACCATGTTATAAACGTTCTCCCAGTAGTCGAGGGTGATTAGTTGGAATGTGGTGAGCATGGACCATAGGAAGTTGTCGAAGTTTGTGTACCCATGGTTGGGATTCGGTCCAACACACAAGCAAGTGTACCCGGGCGGGCAGTGGCGGGCGCCGGTCAAGTTGCCGCAAATTATTGGCACCTCATCTGAGTTCACCATCCAGTTGCTGGGCTCTCTTATCCACCTGCATTAAAAGAGGACATTCAATCAAACAAAAACAACATTAAATCATTAGACGTTAAATAATATCTTTGTCAACAACATACTGTTGCTGTAAAAGAGTAAAAATATACACATGTCGGCGAGAGGGTAGTTTCGTTATCAATAACGTTTCCCGCCGACGTATAATAGTCGTCCGTTCCCCCGCTCCACTCCATTGCCCGACTCGTCTTTGTTAGAACTTGATATAAAACGCGGGTATGCGTAAGCCACGGTTCATTGTTACTTTGTGTTCGGTTCAGTGCAGTTATAGTGTCGTATCAATCTAGAGTGGCTAACTGGCTATAGTGATTACGTGTGCTGTGTCATCTAGTTGTTTCCAGAGGTTTGCTTAAGTCGGGAGCACGGGCAGTGGAGGTGAGTGTTCATGCATTGTAAAGGGGCCCCATTAAACCCTACGGATATCTGGTATGCTGTATTATCTATAACTATGTTAGTGCAATTGCTTATTATAGTTCCATGTTCCTATTCTTTTCCTACATCAGAAGTGGGGTATTCGGATACTTATGTTACTATTCTTTTTGCGACACACACATATTATGTACATTGTTAACAACTCATGTCAGTGTAGTGTAATCAGCGACCTAAAACATCCTCGAAAAAACAAACACAAAATGTGTGAATGATCTGAGTAGGAACTTGTATTTATTCATCAAAAATTTTTGACAGTTTAGGGTTCGGGGTTCACCACCAACAATTTTTGAAATTACATTGATGTGGAACTGTGGATCTAGGTAAAAGTAAAAAAAATAAATGTTGAAAAAAAAAATTGTCCTCACTCGCGCACAACCCTCGCAAACGAGTGGATTGTGAGGTATAAGTATTATTTACATTCTTCTGTGCGCAGAATAAACTTTTTAGTTGTTGATAAGTCCATACAGAATGATGTAACCATATACGTTTTCGGCTTAGTATTTACAAAGCTTTCAAAGAACTTTGGTAGCAACTCATCACACTTGAACCTTAAAAGGACGCTTCGTGGAAAGTTGTTTAATAAAACAACAACTTTCGGCGGATGGGACATCCGTCGAAGGATTGGATTGTTATTATTGGACCTTATTTCATTATTTTCCCCAGTTTCCAAAGACCGTTCATCGTGGATCACTATTATGCAAATTTCATTACATATAGAGAGAAGTAATCGCAAGGAATTAGTTTTCAAAACAAAGTGATAAAATTGTCATCTATATGCTATAGCCATAGCTAGTTCTGTACAAGTTGCCGTAAAGTCCGAGGAATAGACTACTGAACCAAGTGACCGAAGTAGGTATATTTCCCCCTAATTTCAGACAATTCTTTTATTCTACTACATTTTTTTTTATTCTAATAGGCTATGTTTAATATTAAAAGTAAATAGCTCTAACTCTCCGGACTCTTGACAGCAATATGCTGTTTTTGTTATTAAAAATAAATATTCCTACTAAAATTACGGCTCTAAAGCGAGCCTTGGACGAACCTGATGCCAGGTGCTGCCGTTTTAATCTCCGTATCAGAGTTAAACATTTAAGTTTGATGAATATTTTGTGTTTACCCCCAGTCTCGGTCAGTGAGCTACAGTAAGCTTGTGTCGTGGAAACCAAGCAAACGTGTTATGTAATACATATAATTACATATTATAATATATAAAGCTGCATTGCCACTCACTCATTGACATAATTGTTCTCCCAGAAGGAGCATCTCTAGGTTGATACAATGTATGGAACATGTAGAGGGGACGTTTCGGTGATTATGGGAAAACCTCGACATCTTCGATTCCTGCTTCTCCTGGTAGCGAGTCGACTGCCCGCCGAAACTATCCATCGAAAGTGAAAACTTTTCTAACTAAATTTCATCCACACCTTGGGCAAATTTCAATAGTGTAACTTTTTTTTCAAAATGGCGGAAAAAAACATGGCCGCCGAACAAAATTCAAACTCGATTATCTCCGAAACTAAAAGAGTCAGGTAGGGGGTGCTCAAACAAATGTCATAGAGGTCAATGGGGGGCAACCGCCTGGCGTGGTAAAAATCCAAAATGGCGGATTCAAAATGGCGGCCGAAAAAAAAGTTGATCCGATCCGGGTGAGGTTCGGCATCCGGGGGTTTTTGGGGTCGCTGATGCCGAATATCGAATCAGTTTTTCGATTGCGCCATTTTTCAAGATGGCCGCCGAACATTAGTTGTTTGTATGGGGAAATTGTTTCGGCCCTGGCTCGGAAACTATCGGCCGTGGGTATTGAAAAAAAATTTGTACAGTTGGTGGTGCACTATCTTCTTCTATCGGGATATAAATAATTCCAAGATGGCGGACGGATTCGAAATGGCTGGCGAAAAAAAGTTAAGCATAATTGTTCTCCCAGAAGGAGCATCTCTAGGTCGATATAATGTATTTAAGATGTGGAAAGGAGGTTTCTGTGATTGTGGGAAAACCTTGACATCTTCGATTCCTGCTCCTCATCAGGTAGTGAGTTGACTGCCCGCCGAAACTATCCATCAAAAGTAAAACTGTTACTTACAAAGTTTGATCCACACCTTGGGCAAATTTCAACAGTGAAACTTTTTTTCAAAATGGCGGAAAAAATCATGGCCGCCGAACAAAATTCCAACTCGATTATCTCCGAAACTAAGAGGGTCAGGTGGGGGGGTGCTCGAACAAATAGAGGTCAATGGGGGGCAACCGCCTGGCGTGGTAAAAATCCAAAATGGCGGATTCAAAATGGCGGCCGAAAAAAACGTTGATCCGATCCGGGTGAGGTTCGGCATCCGGGGGTTTTTGGAGTCGCTGATGCCGAATATTGAATCAGTTTTTCGATTGCGTCATTTTTCAAGATGGCCGCCGAACATTAGTTGTTTGTATGGGGAAATTGTTTCGGCCCTGGCTCGGAAACTATCGGCCGTGGGTATTGAAAAAAAATTTGTACAGTTGGTGGTGCACTATCTTCTTCTATCGGGATATAAATAATTCCAAGATGGCGGACGGATTCGAAATGGCTGGCGAAAAAAGTTAAGCATAATTATTCTCCCAGAAGGAGCATCTCTAGGTCGATATAATGTATTTAAGATGTGGAAAGGAGGTTTCTGTGATTGTGGGAAATTTTGACATTTTCGATTCCTGCTCCTCATCAGGTAGTGAGTTGACTGCCCGCCGAAACTATCCATCAAAAGTAAAACTGTTACTTACAAAGTTTGATCCACATCTTGGGCAAATTTCAACAGTGAAACTTTTTTTCAAAATGGCGGAAAAAATCATGGCCGCCGAACAAAATTCAAACTCGATTATCTCCGAAACTAAAAGGGTCAGGTGGGGGGGTGCTCGAACAAATAGAGGTCAATGGGGGGCAACCGCCTGGCGTGGTAAAAATCCAAAATGGCGGATTCAAAATGGCGGCCGAAAAAAAAGTTGATCCGATCCGGGTGAGGTTCGGCGTCCGGGGGTTTTTGGGGTCGCTGATGCCGAATATCGAATCAGTTTTTCGATTGCGTCATTTTTCAAGATGGCCACCGAACATTAGTTGTTTGTATGGGGAAATTGTTTCGGCCCTGGCTCGGAAAAGTCGGAAACTATCGGCCGTGGGTATTGAAAAAAAATTTGTACAGTTGGTGGTGCACTATCTTCTTCTATCGGGATATAAATAATTCCAAGATGGCGGACGGATTCGAAATGGCTGGCGAAAAAAAGTTAAGCATAATTGTTCTCCCAGAAGGAGCATCTCTAGGTCGATATAATGTATTTAAGATGTGGAAAGGAGGTTTCTGTGATTGTGGGAAATTTTGACATTTTCGATTCCTGCTCCTCATCAGGTAGTGAGTTGACTGCCCGCCGAAACTATCCATCAAAAGTAAAACTGTTACTTACAAAGTTTGATCCACATCTTGGGCAAATTTCAACAGTGAAACTTTTTTTCAAAATGGCGGAAAAAATCATGGCCGCCGAACAAAATTCAAACTCGATTATCTCCGAAACTAAAAGGGTCAGGTGGGGGGGTGCTCGAACAAATAGAGGTCAATGGGGGGCAACCGCCTGGCGTGGTAAAAATCCAAAATGGCGGATTCAAAATGGCGGCCGAAAAAAAAGTTGATCCGATCCGGGTGAGGTTCGGCGTCCGGGGGTTTTTCGGGTCGCTGATGCCGAATATCGAATCAGTTTTTCGATTGCGTCATTTTTCAAGATGGCCACCGAACATTAGTTGTTTGTATGGGGAAATTGTTTCGGCCCTGGCTCGGAAAAGTCGGAAACTATCGGCAGTGGGTATTGAAAAAAAATTTGTACAGTTGGTGGTGCACTATCTTCTTCTATCGGGATATAAATAATTCCAAGATGGCGGACGGATTCGAAATGGCTGGCGAAAAAAAGTTAAGCATAATTGTTCTCCCAGAAGGAGCATCTCTAGGTCGATATAATGTATTTAAGATGTGGAAAGGAGGTTTCTGTGATTGTGGGAAAACCTTGACATCTTCGATTCCTGCTCCTCATCAGGTAGTGAGTTGACTGCCCGCCGAAACTCTCCATCAAAAGTAAAACTGTTACTCACAAAGTTTGATCCACACCTTGGGCAAATTTCAATAGTGAAACTTTTTTTTCAAAATGGCGGAAAAAATCATGGCCGCCGAACAAAATTCAAACTCGATTATCTCCGAAACTAAAAGAGTCAGGTGGGGGGTGCTCGAACAAATAGAGGTCAATGGGGGGCAACCGGGCAAATGGCGACCAAGCCTCGCGAGCTGCTCGCAGCTCGCGCACAGGGCGAATCTAGTTATTATAATATATAAAGCTGGATTACCACTCACTCATTGACATAATTGTTCTCCCAGAAGGAGCATCTCTAGGTTGATATAATGTATGGAACATGTAGAGAGGACGTTTCGGTGATTATGGGAAAACCTCGACATCTTCGATTCCTGCTTCTCATCAGGTAGTGAGTCGACTGCCCGCCGAAACTATCCATCGAAAGTGAAAACGTTTCTAACTAAATTGCATCCACACCTTGGGAAAATTTCAATAGTGTAACTTTTTTTTCAAAATGGCGGAAAAAAACATGGCCGCCGAACAAAATTCAAACTCGATTATCTCCGAAACTAAAAGAGTCAGGTAGGGGGTGCTCAAACAAATGTCATAGAGGTCAATGGGGGGCAACCGCCTGGCGTGGTAAAAATCCAAAATGGCGGATTCAAAATGGCGGCCGAAAAAAAAGTTGATCCGATCCGGGTGAGGTTCGGCATCCGGGGGTTTTTGGGGTCGCTGATGCCGAATATCGAATCAGTTTTTCGATTGCGTCATTTTTCAAGATGGCCGCCGAACATTAGTTGTTTGTATGGGGAAATTGTTTCGGCCCTGGCTCGGAAACTATCGGCCGTGGGTATTGAAAAAAATTTTTTACAGTTGGTGGTGCACTATCTTCTTCTATCGGGATATAAATAATTCCAAGATGGCGGACGGATTCGAAATGGCTGGCGAAAAAAAGTTAAGCATAATTGTTCTCCCAGAAGGAGCATCTCTAGGTCGATATAATGTATTTAAGATGTGGAAAGGAGGTTTCTGTGATTGTGGGAAAACCTTGACATCTTCGATTCCTGCTCCTCATCAGGTAGTGAGTTGACTGCCCGCCGAAACTATCCATCAAAAGTAAAACTGTTACTTACAAAGTTTGATCCACACCTTGGGCAAATTTCAATAGTGAAACTTTTTTTTCAAAATGGCGGAAAAAATCATGGCCGCCGAACAAAATTCAAACTCGATTATCTCCGAAACTAAAAGAGTCAGGTGGGGGGTGCTCGAACAAATACAGGTCAATGGGGGGCAACCGGGCACAGGGCGACCAAGCCTCGCGAGCTGCTCGCAGCTCGCGCACAGGGCGAATCTAGTATATTATACTATAGATAGATATGTATACACGCCCAGACTGGAAATTGGAACCCTGTGTTCATCACCCAAAGTCCACCCCCACCGGGAATCAAACCCAGAACCACTTGATTATCGGGTCGACAAAATTATGAGTATGTAGTTATCTACAAGTTAATAAGTATTATATCATGCAGTCTGATCTCTACTGCAGTACAAGCCCCCTTCAGTTTGGGACCAGTTGTCGCTGTGTAATTAATGTTTTTTTGATTCTTCGACTTACTGCAACCAAACATCGTCAGTGAAGTTCTCTCCAGACGGCACTACCAAGTTCTTCACGCACTTATTCCTGAGCTCCCCCATGTAGACCTGCAGCGCGAACAGAGCGAACACCATGAGGCAGAAGATGGTCAGTGTCATGACCTCCGCTAGCTGCTTGAACGAGTGCAGCAGCGCGTTTATGATGGTCTTCAAACCTGGTGAATGAACGACATTCAAACTTGATACGCTCTCAAATCTATGTCTTCATCATTTTCCAACGCAATGAGCGAGACAAACGATCACTTGAGAACGTATCAAGTTGATTAATTATGAATGTGGATCTAGGATTTCTTGCTCAAAAATGTGAAAGTAAAATGTTAATATGGAGACATATTATTATTTCTTCTTCGGAAATGAAACCAAAGCCCTTATATTAACAAGGTATGTAACTATGATCAGTGATCAAATACCAATATAAACTAATGTCCATCAGCGTTATAATGCTTTTTTTTTCCAAAAACTTCTGGCGTCCGCTCATCAACCCACTTAAGTTTCATGTCACGTCACGATACCGATAAGAGCGCATACACATAAAGAAACAAATAAAAAAATTTATACTAAAGATAGTTATATAATGTAAGTCAGCGTATTTATTTTGTCAGAGCATTATTATTGTAGGATTATGTGCCTTGGAATGAAAGCAAATTATAGTTTCTTTAACTTTTTGTTTCTCGAAAGCAACATACTGACAAAACAGTATGACTTTTTTACAGAGACAATTGAAGTGTCGAGAAATGCCATAGGGTAGGTACTTCCTATCTCATTTCTAAAAGAATGAAGAAATGCCAGCGAGTGAAATAGCGAGCCGTTGCTACTTACATGGTTTTATAAACTCACCAGGCATAATTGACACGGTCTTCAGCGCCCTCAGCACTCGAAATGTCCTCAGGCCAGCCAAGTTGCCGACCTCCATGCCGATAGTGGCATAACCCGACGTAATCACAACGAAGTCGAGCCAATTCCATGGATTGCGCAAGTACGTGTACTTGTTTAATATAAAACCTTTCGCTATGCACTTAATTATCATCTCCGCCGTATAGATCGCCAGAAATATATATCTGAAAAAAAAAACCTCATTGAGCAGGGCATTGGTGCAGCGTATTGGATATTGGATTAACCACAGAACCAACAGAAGTATCAACTCAGCTTAATACGAAACCAGCTGGTTTACTCTTGACGCAATCGAGTAGGGGCCATACCTACTCTTGACGTAATCGTGTTAGGATCAAATCGAACTCGAATCGGAATGAGATCGAAACGGAATAAAATTTTGCTACTTTGAAGCTTTGCGATCGTGTCTATCGAATTTATTTGTCAAACTTCTCGATTTCAATATAGGAGTCGTGTATTGACTTGTCGGACGTCATCTTAAAATAGGATTTGATTTCGATCTCAAAAGTATGTATTAAAATGACATCGAGGTGAAATCAAACCGAAGTCAAATCAAAATAGAAATCAGCTTCAAATCATTTTCAAGAGTGAGGCCCCAGGTATAAGAACTGGTATTCCTGACTGATTTATTGGCAATGTCAAGCTATTCCTCCTGCACATGAACATTCATTAACGCAACGAAATGTAACGCATTTGGTTACGTGTCCACAGCTATAAGATACGTTCAGTGAGGATAAAAATTTACCCGCACATAGAAAAATAGTGGAGATCTCCCGTGAACAGCGAGAGGTGTAAACTGCTTACGCAAATCCGGTAAAAGTTTCTAGGTTCGAGCGTGAACCCCTTATCCCTCAGTTTTCTATGTGACAGCTTATATACCTCACGGGTGCAAGCATCAACCGATATCAAAGGCGTTGCACAAAATTTAAGAGAGTATACAAGCACCTACAATTTGCCTATTTGCAGAGAAACGTTATTTATATAATTATCAAAAAAATATTTTCGAAAAATATCATAAAACCAATAATCTTGTTGTAATGCTCTCAAGCATTTGTTTTCTCCTTAGCGTTTATATTATAATTTAAATATACCTACTATACCATATTCAAATTGCATCTCAAAGACGCGTAATACAGAGTTCACTTGGCTATCAAATGTTTTAATTGGATTTCGGAGACGACTTCAAGTCCACTATCGCCATGACTGATTCAATTATCTCGTCTAGTTGGCACTCCTCTATTCGTATAACGAGATATAGGACTTGCTATTGTGAATAACGTACATTGACACTGAAGATGGCGTCAAGAAATGACGTCACTGACGCCACACACTTAGTATGCGTTATTTCCTATTGTTTAGCTAACATTAGTAACGAATCCTTATATCTTTTGTCTCCGTTAATGTATCCAATAACTATCCAAACATACCTACTTGTCAACTATATATTTATATATAAATTATAAATGTATCTCGCAATTATTAGGTACAGGCTACTAATGGTTCTCCGTGATTTAGCCCGCGATAAGTTCGAAGTTCCCGCGGGAATTCCGGGATAAAAAGTACACCATAATAATGTGTATGCAGAATTTTATGATTATCGATTCAGCCGTTAAGGAATGAAAGCGTAGCAAAGAAACAAACAAACTCACTTTCGCATTTATAATATTAAGTAAGGATACTTATTCAAATAACATTGCTTAGGAAAGAGAATGATGAATGTAAGTTATGTCAGAAGCTTTCGGAAGTTCGAGGAAACGGCTCTACGTTGGTATATGTTTATTACCGCACACTTTAGGAGTTCATGCAAGAGTAGGTGCAGGGTACATTTGGGGTAATATTAAATGCAATCCATTTACGCGGATAGCATAAAATGTTTGAACCTAATACATAATAATATAATAAATACTAAATTGATAATATTGGAATTTGGAACCAAGCTATCTTGATTGACTAAGTGATTCTCACCATATTTTAATCAACTTAAAAAAAAATCTACGTAATAAACTACACATAATATATTTTGAAACATAGTACTTATTCAAAATTAATGAGTCTAGACTCCAGAGTCTCAAAGCTTGGAAAAATAAAAATCGTTTTTTTTTGAATTTAGAAAACCTAAATTATTAAAAAACCTAATTTTTACCTATTTCAAAACTGTTGATCAATGTAGACAAAAAGAAAGCTGAAAGCCTTCGTCTAGTATTAGTGACGCTAGGTACTTAATAAGTCTCAAAGGAATTTTGTTAATTGAAAAATTAACTTTTAATCTCAGCAGAAAAGCATTGCTGTGTTCAGCACAGCGCGCCAGCTCCCGCGTACAATCGCTAAATCTCTATTATCTAGTTAGTTAATACACCCCAGTTGCAGTAAAATTTTGTCGTTTGTTATAGTTATAAGTGATAAGCTTTATTACATTTTGGTAATTCATGTTTTATTTGTGTTCTAATTAATATAAAACAAAATTCATTTGCATCATCGATGTAAAAACTTTAACGAGTATAGGTAGGTTTATCAATCTTTTGAATAGGCGAAGTCAACAACTTATCATAATATTATGTAAATTGTTATATACCTAACTAACACGTTATATACCTAACTACGTCCCCGCGGTTTCACCCGCGGTAATATCGAAGTTCCCGCGGATATTCTAGGATAAATTATACACATAGGTAAACCTTCCTTCTTGAATCACTATCTATTTAAAAACCACTGCGTTGTTTAAAAGATCTAAGAGGGACAGGCAGACAGCGGGAAGCGACTTTGTTTTATACTATGTATAGTGATTCGTTAACGTTTTAGTACTCAAACGGCCGCACTCAGAGTCAATTTTAATGATTACTTAGTTAAGTATAGATTTTGAAAACAAAACTGCCGCAATCAGAGACGTTCAGTAAATTAATGTTAATTGGCATTCAATGAGATGTAACTTAATTAGTTAAATGCCAATTAACATTAATTTATTAAACTTGTCTGATTGCGGCAGTTTTGTTTTCAAAATCTATACTTAACTAAGTAATCATTAAAGTCGACTCTGAGTGCGGCGGAAAAGGCTTTTCTTCAAAATTTCCTAAGTCGTAATACTTAAGAAAAAGAGTTTAAAAGCCCGCCTAACTTACTTCCACGACTCTAAAAATACATTGCCTACAACGGGCTGAAAAAATGTGTTTAAAAAAAAATTCAACTAAAAGATTCACCGTCAATTTATTCGGTGTCTGCCACGAGTCACCTTGTATTTCAAACGAAATTTCACTATAAATTTTAGCTCTCAACCCTGCGAGAACGCTATGCGCGCTTGCCAACTAAAAATTGCCTTCCATTACAGAGCGTGCTGTAGTAAAAGGCAACTGAACGAATACCTACATCTAAACTGGGTGTGTTCACCCCGCAGAAGGGGTTTGAAAACAAATGAAAACTAGTGTCACCGAGTGATTTTGTACACAAAACTTTAATGTTTCCAGCAGAGAGTTCCAGTGGTAATCGTCTGGCTCCAAATTCAGACTCTCGTCGTCATACGTAATGAAGTCACTTGAATGACAAGTCAACTAATAAAGAAGTTGCAAATTAAAATAAATTTCGTAAAAACGTGTGAAAATTAAATATGCGACAGAGACAAAGGCGCAATTAAGTATCTGCTCATTTTAACAATTCGCGTTCTAAACAAATTGCTTGCAATTGGTGTCGACTACTGCCGACAGAGTAGATTTCGTACGATCAAACAAAGATTATTATTTACTACCGTATCAGGTAGTCGCGCAAGGTTCAATTTACATTAACGCCCTGAAACATGTTTGCTCTTAAACGACACAAGGCTTTGGAAAACAAATGTCCTGTCAGACGGGATTTGGTGGCAAGGTTGTGATGGATTAAACATACTTGCAGCGTGAATGGTAATTTATTGTTTATCGAATTTATATTCAAACTGGTGAGAATAAAGCTCAATTCGCTTTGATGCAAATCCTTAAGAGATTTACTTAAGCTTTAACTCGGGCTTTATTTATTACAATTGCAAATAACTCAGTATGCGAACGGTGTCAGTACTGAACAGCGTCTTATTTAATTCAAATGTTAAACAAGGAATAATTAAGTAACAATGTCGGACATGCTTAATTACTCTTTAATAATAATTAAAATGGGTAGATTATGGTTATTCAACGTCAATTAAAAACGTAACGTATAATAAGGAAAAAACATAGATACGCGTCAAATTGAGAACTTCCTCCTTTTTGGGAAGTCGGTTAAAAATACCCTATTAGTTAGAAATCAAGAAAACTTTAAAAATCAAAAACCCGGCTGCGTAAAAACAAACTATAAAAAAGAACAAGATGGAAACAAGATGATCTATTTCTGAGTGAAATCTGAAACCCTGTACCTATACAACATAATATTTACCGTAAACTGCAATCGGAGGCATCAACAGTCGAAAGCTCTAATCAGCTCAGCCTCTAATTTAACAATGAAGACACGTATTACTTGTTTTTCATTTTTATAATTCGGATTGAAAAACATATGTTCGTAATTGCATAGTCTTGTTTATTAGTCACCAAGCCAAAGGCTTTATGTGTGTGATATTCTCGGGTTATATTTACCAACTATCCCATCAAGTCATTGAGCTCCGAATGATCTCTTTATTGTTTTTATAATACAATAAATCTCTCATCGCCAGTTTTCTTCCATATTTGAGTTGGTGCGATTCGGAAACGACCGTTTTTTTTTTGCTGGCACATCGCCAGCTTTGTTGTGTAGGACTGTGGAGTTGTTAGAGTACTATATGGGCACTGGCTTAACGAACAAATGCAGACAATAGGGCACGAAGTGTGTTGTGTGTGGAGCTAAAAAAACAAGCACCGTTCAAAATTACTCTTTGCTAAATGAAATGTATGTTGAGTGATTTCTATTTGGTTTCGTTTATTTGAAAAAAGAATAATGATTCAATAAATTTTAAATTAAATTAAAATAAAGATGGCTTACTGGATGGTGGTAGAGCAGGATCAGTCGTCATGGAGATCCTCGGGGAAGGTATTTGTTAAACAGTGGAACTCCGTCGGCTAATGTAAATTAATTATATTTTTTAATTTTTTTTGATTGATTTTTATTTGTACCACTGATAGAGTAAGTTACAACCTTTTAGACAGTTAAAAGCGTATACATTTAAATGAAGTCTAACTATAAACTGCTAATACCATCTTTGTAGTGTAGCAGATTAGAAAGGTGAAGTAAAAAAATCTCGTGGAGTCAAATGTCGTGAAGTAATCCATATGACGTTGATGATACCATAAATTATTGCAAAAGAGTCTGGCAATATTGACATAATTCGATGTCTGGCAATCTTATTTTAAATTACTAACAAAACGGACTTGTAAAGTAGGTATTTAATCAATTTTTTTTTGCTATGTTGTTTCCAGCAGCTTTTATATCACCATTTCCAAGTCCAACTTACATCGTAAACAATTGTACTGCTTTGCGGAGTGTTAAGGTCTATCATGTTCAGACAAATCGCTACGGTCTGTTAAAAATTATGGTAGATATTAACTTCTGTCTGAGAAACACAACACGCAAGCGAGTTAATTAAAACTTTTATAACTTAGAGTAGTTAAGTTATACCTATTGTTGTAAGTTGCTAGGGAATAAAAACATTTCATTTCATTTCAACATCAAGAATTTCCATGTAGTTGTTTTCTTTTTTTTTACCATTAATCGAATACATTTCTATTTCTACTTGTATCTCAAAGATTTTATAAAAACTGTCTATGTTTTTGTAGGTTTATGTAAATATCTTCCTCTATCATCGATTCCATATATGAGTGTGTTTGTTTGTTTATTACGCTTTCGCGCCTCTACTACTTAACCGTTCATTATGAAGTATTATATTAAGTAAGCACATATAGGGTGAACAGCTAGTACACAGATAATATTGTATAATAGGTATAAACTTTACTATAAAATTATACTTAGTTATATACCGCAAGAGAGGTAGGTAGGTACCTAGTAAACTTAAAATTGAATATCATAAACTTGCGGTCCACTGTAATAAAAACTTTTTTAATACAGTTGCTCAAAAAGTGGCGTATTGCAGGGACGTTTAGCGTTCGGGATGTGGGCTATTACATACTCGAGCTTTTTGTTTACCTTTCCCGAACTCGTGCGTTCTCTTTGCCAACTGTCAAAAATGGCGACACGACTTTGACACACTTTTTGCATTGCGAAACGTAGGTTTCGCATTACTAATACGACTAGCGCCATCTCTTGATCACAGTTGGAACTTAGTTGAGTTTGTTGTGTTTTTGATATTTTATTAAATTGCTTAATTTTTTCGTAACTGTATTAAAAATAGTTGTTCAGTAAACGTGCGGAACCGTCATTGCAACTAGTTCCGGCTGTTAACCCTCACCTTCGGCTGCGCCTCGGCTCGGGTAGACATTTGTCGGAACTCTTTGCAATGACAGGCTTTCCGCACTTATAATGAAATATACTATTACACACAAATAGTTTTTTTAATACAGTTGCTCAAAAAGTGGCATATTGCAGGGACGTATAGCGTTCGGGAAGTGGGCTATTACATACTCGAGCTTTTTCTTTACCTTTTCCGAACTCGTGCGTTCTCTTTCCCAACTGTCAAAAATGGCGAAACGACTTTGACACACTTTTTGTATTGCGCAACGTAGGTTTCGTATTACTAATACGACTAGCGCCATCTCTTGATTACAGTTGGAACTTAGTTGAGTTTGTGTTTTTATTATTTTACTAAATTTCTTCATTTTTTTCGCAACTGTATTGAAAATACATAGTTGTTCAGTACACGTGCGGAACCGTCATTGCAAAGAGTTCCGACTGTCAACCCTCACCTTCGGCTGCGCCTCGGCTCGGGTCGACATTTGTCGGAACTCTTTGCAATGACAGCCTTTCCGCACTTGTAATGAAATATACTAGTATTTTAATTGTATTGGTTATATCTGGTTCGCGGTAGGAGGGAACCGTCATTTGTTTTTTGTGGGAATAACATTGGTTTTAGCAGTGAATTACGGCGCTGTTTTGTACATACAATAAACAGTAATCGGTGGCAGATTTTTATATACGCTTTGAAATATATTACTTTTATGCTAGCTGGTAAATCTTCAACGGTTAATAGATAGAGTTTTTGTTAATAGCCGTTTTTACACACAAATTTTTGCATTTATATTATTAGTAGGATGCGATTTTGGAGGTGGTGGTTGGTTGGTTTTGTATGTAATATCATCGAAATAAATTGTAAAACGAGATTATCAAAACAACGAACTACGAAGCTAACGTCGGGAATAAGCCGATCACGCTATGCATAAAGACGTTACCAAAACAAAACCTTTAAAACGTCAAATCCTTACTAACATTAGGCATAAACGTGTACTTAAATGTATGGATGTTTGTTAATCTTTCACGCAAAAACTACTGAATGGAATTTAATGAAAATTTACAATAATATAGCTTATACATCAGAAAAACACTTAGGCTATATTGTGATTCGGAATTCCTGCGGGAACTCCGAAATTACCGCAGGTGAAACCTCCGGGAACAGTTGGTATTATAAAAGTCAATTTCGTATTGCGCCAAATGCATATCTTAAAGATGACGACTTAATATTTATTAAGAAAAAAATGTTGGTTAACCTTCGATCTAACTTGAGCGAGTATTAGGAAGGATCAAAAGAAATTTAACAACAGTAATGTGACCTTTCACGATATAATGGTAGGTAATAACGTTCAAAAATATAGTTCGATTGGCCTCCAGCCCCCAGAAGTTGACGATCTGTAATAATCATTATCGCTATAAGGAATGTGTAAAATCGCACAATCAAAAGTCGAATTTTTCGTGACCGCGTGACATGACAATACGTTCCTTATACCTTCTATAGCAAAAACGAATATAGATTGTCAACTTGGCTAAGGGGGCAGGAATCAGGGCGTTTTAAAGAGGGCTACTGGTGGCCGTCGGTCATTGAATATTATTGGTATAATCGGATATTTATCCGGACCTGCCGGAACCCTCGAGTAATCCCGGCAAGGATTGACACTGACAATATTGGCATGTCGGTCGAGCGTGTCATGTTACTTTTGGTATTCACGATCACGCCGTTCGGGCCCCTTTTTCCGTTTTCTGCATTTTCCACAATTAATCTGCATTTACGATAAAAGTTTTCCAGGTAAGACATACTTAATCTTCTATACATAACGTGTTATGAAGTGGAAGTTTCTTGTTTGATTTTATAAGGGGTAATTCATGGAACAACTGAACTGTTCCTAAAATTTATTTGACTGAGAATTTATATAATAGGCTACATCATTCTTGAGTAACATGGGACGATCCGGGAATAGAAAGTTCGCGAGAGGTCCCGAAATTGATGTGGAACCGTGGGCTACGTATTTTGTAATTTAGTTATTGAAATTGAACATAAAGAGAGAAAGAAAATACATTTAGAAAGATATATAGATAGATAACTTTTTATTGCACACCAAACAAAAAAAGGTTTTTAGGTAGGTATTTATAAGACATTTTTAATACCGATACAAAGAGTTCTCGAGGGAATCCTGAAATAGACGCGACTGAAATCTGACTGACTGATTCACTTTCGCAAATCCTAAATAGCTGGGTGTAGAAACCAAAAAGCAAAAAGTTATTTTTCATTACTCATACTCGGAAAGTAGGTCTGAAGTTGCCTGAGAAGCGGGTTGAAAGTAACCCTTTTCAGCCCTAGGGAGAATCGCTTTCAACTGACAACTGTCAAATTATTAAAAAAAAACTAGGTCTATTTTCACATATCTATTGAACCATGTTTCAACTTTCTATACAGCCAGCGCGATGTAAAATTGAAATAACGTAAAGTTTAAGTAGGTATTAATTAAAATAAAATTCACTCACTTTTTCTTAAGCTAATTCCTATTTATATTTTTTTATTTTCTTTAATTAATACTTAATAATTAAAGATAATATTTTTTTTAGGTCGCCACAATGTAAATAAAAAATACTGGCTGAATAGCTAGCTGGCCAAAGAAAAAGAAATAGGTGGGAAAGTGTCAAGCGACTATCCGATCTTCACTCATTTTTTCTTTAGCTAATTCCTATTTTTATTTTGACTTTCCTTGCATTCGTAATGAAAAGCACAGTGTTACCCTCGGGAGAAAGACTTATTTAGTCCCTCGATCTATTGGCGCCCTCGCTACGCTCGGGCGCCAAACCCCGTCTCGGCACTAAATAAGTTACTTTCACCCCTAGGATAACAATGTACTATTAAATGGTACACTACTATTATTAGTACAACTGTATAACTATGATGTTTATATAAACATACTTGAAAAGGACCCTTCGATAGCGGTTGCTTGCTGAGCCCGGAAACGGACTGTTTTTCGGTTACCAGCCCGGAAACGGGCTCTTTTATATACCAGTCCGGAAACGGACTCTTTTGTTTACCAGCCCGGAAACGGGCTTTTTTATTGACGGTAGCAGTGGACTGTATTGACGTGTAGAGTAAAGCCACTCTCTTCTCTATTGACGTCGGGTGGCACCTAGTCGGACTTCGCTGCGCCGCTGCTGCTGCTGTTCACACGTCTTCACCCGTTGACCGCCCGGCGAAGCTCCACAACCCTAGTAGTCGGCCGACGAGAAAGCGTAGTTCGTCGACGCCGCGGTAGCAGGATAGGGTTGCCGCAAATAATAACACCGGGTTAGGTACTGGACCAAAGGCTTCGCTTCTTGCTCCCCGCACTGGAGACTCAGAGTGAGTCCTTACTGTAAGGCGAGTGTTCGCTGAGTACAAATTGCGTAAGAAATCGCGCGGTATTTATAGCACGCTCGCGACGCGGGCGAGCGGTGGGGGAAATCAGTGCGAGCGAGTAAGCAGATGCATGGCCCTTGCGTTTTATTGGCTAAAATTATCGAACGCTTATTGGCTGACATTTTCGCCGTAAAAATTATAAAATTAATTTTTATTCAAAAATAGGTACTTATCAAATTCTAGTTTAAAATAGAAATTATGAAATTTAAAAACGAAACATAGCAAATCTTATATCTAAGTACATAAAAAACTAACTAACTATACCTATTCTATCTTAAGCTATTATGTACATACAGGTCGATCGTCAACAGTCTCCCCCTTGTGTGCCAACACCAATATTTGTCATGGCGATCGGGCTGTGCAGCGCTGTAGTCGAGGAGGAGGTTACGATCGAGTCAGGTTAGAATGACGACTCTTGATGTCGGTCTTCGTAGTATGCCGTTGTTCGTGCGTACTTCTACCACTCGTACTTTTGAATCTGAGCCGAATTTTATGCTTACAACTTCGCCTCGCTGCCATAGTCCTCTGGGCATCGTGCCATCCGAGATGAGTACTATGTCACCGATTTTGGGTTCACGATGGTGCTGCGAGTTTGTGGGTTGTCTTGGTAGCAAAAGTGGTAAGTACTCCTTTGTCCATCTTTGCCAAAATTGGTCGGCCAAGCGTTGAGCTGCTTTCCAAGTGTGACCGTCTGCGTCTCG
Organism: Zygaena filipendulae; assembly: GCA_907165275.2. Classification (NCBI taxonomy): domain Eukaryota; kingdom Metazoa; phylum Arthropoda; class Insecta; order Lepidoptera; family Zygaenidae; genus Zygaena; species Zygaena filipendulae. The sequence goes on from OU015666.1 coordinate 3,771,271, forward strand.
AGCGTTGAACATTCCTATGGGTGTCACTCCGCAGGATCTGCCGATTAGGAAATGGTTCGGCGTCAACGCCTCTTGGCTCAAGTCTGGCTGAACTGGCGTCAGTGGTCGTGCGTTGACTACGTGTTCAACTTCCAGCAACAAAGTATGGAGGGTTTCCTCTCTGGGTGCTCGCTCTTTGAGGACTGTGGATAGCGAGGTTTTTACGGTTCTGATCATCCGTTCCCATGCGCCTCCCATGTGCGGGGCTCCCGGTGGGATGTATTTCCATATTATCCCCCGTGCGGTGGCGTAGTTTGCTACCTCAGTTGCCGCTTCCATTAATTCTTTGTTTGCTCTCACGAAGTTCGTGCCGTTATCTGAATATATGACGCTGGGTGTTCCTCTTCGTGCCATGAATCTTCTGAGTGCCATGATAGCGGACGATGGCGTCAAACTTGCAGCGAGCTCGATGTGTATTGCTCGCGTAGTTAGACAGGTTATTAAGGCACCCCATCTTTTTTCTGTGCGTCGGCCCACGGTAACTGTCATTGGTCCGAAGTAGTCAATGGCGGAACAGTTAAACGGCGGTGCTTCGTTGTTTAATCTTTCAGGTGGCAGAGTCCCTTCTTGCGGTTTCGTCGGTTTCATCCTCCGCAACTTGCACCATTGGCAATTGTAAATTAATTTTCTGATAGCGTTACGTAGTCCGATAATGTAGTATCGTTGTCGCAACTCATTGATGACGGTTTCGTGGTTTCCGTGCATGAAGGTTTCGTGCGTGTGCTGTATAAGTAGTTGTGTAATTGCGTTTCTCGCATTTAGTATGGCGGGTCGCTTCTTTGTCTCGCCTAGATTGTTGTGATAGAGGTCTAGACGGCCAGTCACACGTAATACACCTTGTTCATCGACTTCGATACACATTTTTCTCAGAGGTGACGACCTGGGTGGTCGTTTTTCCGCTTTCGTTCGCGATATCTCCTCCGCGAAATCTGTTCTCTGTGCTTGCTGAATTATTAAATTCTCAGCAGCTTGTAAATATTTCTTCGTTAGTGGGTATAGTTCACCCTTGATTTCAGTATCATCGGGTCGGTATCTACGGCGTAGGATCTCCACGCACTGAAGGACACGAGCAGTGGCCCTAATATACCTACCCCAGTTGCTAAATCTACCTATGTTCGGTAGCGGATCGCGCCTATCTATTGCGGTAGCTACGGTTGTTACGATTGTCGCGCGTTTCAATTCTGTTTCGTCAGTGATGGCGATACTATCCGACTTTTCCCGCGGCCATTCGCTGACCGGAAGTTTTAAATACGGTGGCCCGGTAAACCATCGATGACGGGTCGAAAAATCTACGGGCGGCCCTCTGGTGGCATCGTCGGCCACGTTTAACTTTGTTGGTATCCATCTCCACTGCTGTGGGGTCGATGATTCCTCTATTTCGGCTAGTCTATGCGCGACGAAAGGTTTGAACTGCCGCGGATCCGATCTGATCCATGCTAATACAGTTTTACTATCCGACCAGTACGTTACGGACGTAGTCTGGCTATTTAATTCCTTTTTTACGGATGCCGCCAATCTGCAACCTAGCACGGCCGCTTGTAATTCCAGTCTCGGGATGGAAATAGGTTTCAGTGGCGTCACTCTTGCCTTTGCTGCAATCAAGGACACGTTCTTAGTACTTTCATCCAACCAGTATACAGCGCACGCGTATGCTTGTTCGCTAGCGTCGACAAAGACGTGTATCTCCCCCTTGTTTGCGCCCTGGGAAATACTTCGTGGGACTTCCAAGCCTTCCAGACTGCTTAGGTCGTCTAGCCATTTTTTCCACTCTTTTTCTAGTATTTTGGGTATTTCTATATCCCAATCGATACCGGTTCGCCATATGTGTTGAATTAGCTTCTTGCCCTGAACGGTGATTGGGGATGCCAGTCCCAATGGGTCGAAAACTGACATTACCGCGCTAGTGACTTCTCGCTTCGTGGGAGGTCGTTGTCCTCGTATGACCTCTGTCGGGGTGTTTCGCAGGTTGAGTGCGAAGCTTAGCGTGTCGGCGTCTATTTTCCATATCAGACCCAATGTTCGTTCTTCCTTGTCACCCAGTGTAGCCGTTCCGGACGACGTACTAGTTTCTTCGATTCCTTCTACCGCTTTGGGGTCGTTGCTCGCCCAACCGCGTAATTCAAACTTGGCTCCGTTGTGAATCTTAATCATTTCTTTCACTGCCTTGTTAGCGGTAGCGGCGTTTTCGAAGGCTTGTAAATAATCATCCATATAAAACTGTCTCTCGACGGCGGCGGCTGTCTCGGGATATACACTTTTGAATCTTTCCGCGTTTTTGTTTTTTACGTATATCGCCGTACATGGTGAAGATGCTGCGCCGAAAATTAGTGACGTCATTCTATATTCCTTGATCGGTTCCTTTTCACTTTTTCGCCATAAAAATCTTAGACTGTCTCTGTCTTCTTCTTTGATCCTTACCTGGAGGAACATTTCTTTAATATCTGCTATTACGGCGGTGCGTCCTTCTCGGAACCGGACTAGCACACCGAACAGACTCTGTAGTAGGTCGGGTCCCGGTAGCAATGCGTCATTGAGGCTGCGGCCTTCCACTCTAGCAGCTGCGTCGAACACGAGCCGTATTTTTTGCTTCTGCGGATGACGTACAGCAAAATGTGGTAAATACCATGTCCTTGGTGACACGGGTTTCATGGGAGCTTCTTCCGCGTATTCTTTTTCCAATAAATTTTCTACTTGTTTTGTGTACTCTCTTTTCGTATTCTCGTCCTTTGCCAACTTCTTTTCTGTTGAGTAGAGACGGCGTTCTGCGTATTTCCTGTTTTCTGGCATGACCTCGGTGTCCGTTCGCCAGATAAGGCCCGTCTCGTACCTCCCGCTCGGAAGTTGTTTGGTTGCATTTTTTAGTACACAGAGAGCGCGTTCGTCGATGTCGTTCGACGGTTTTTTGGCTTCTATGCCGAGGCTCTCCAGGCTGAAATGTTCTTTGATCATCGTGTCCAATGAATCGCTGCTTGTTTTTCTTACGCAGTTAAAAACGGCACGCCCCGCTTGGTTGCTTCTCTCGCGCCCATGTAACATCCACCCCAGAGATGTATATGACGCGACTGGCTGATCAATGTCACCTTCTTTTATTTCCCTAGTAGTGATCAAGTGCCAGTTATCTTGTCCTATCAAAATCGTAGGGCGCACGCGTTCGTAAACCAACTGATCTTCGAGATCTCGTAAATGTGCGCACTTAGCGACAAGTTCCCGCGTTATCGCTTGCGTTGTTAAATTCAGTGGCCCCGTGGTGTAGGCCGTCATGTTTTCTAACCTCCGTTCGAATCGCCCACGTATTTTAATAGAGAGCCGGAATGATTGTTTGAAGTCCGTGCGTTTGCCGCCGATTCCCTCTATGCTGAGCGTTTCCGGTTTCCCTCTCGGCGCCACGGCTAACGCTGTTTCTTCTTCCATCAGCGTCATGGTGGATCCCTCGTCGAGTAGGGCGAACGTCTCCATTTTACCCCGCGGGCCGTGCAGTTCGACTGGTACAATCTTTAGGTACGTAACGTGTTCGCCGACGACTGCGTTGATTGACGAAGTGATGGTCGCTTTTGCTTCATCTGTTCTGTGTAGCAGTCTGTGGTGACCCAAGTTACAACCGTTTAGGCCGCACGGCCTGGATTTGCAGTAGAATCGACGGTGCGTACCGCTCAAACACCGGAAGCAGAGGCGCAAATCTTTCACTTTTTCCCATTTTTCGTCGTATGTGAGGACGCGAAACTTCTCGCAGTTTCTTATTCCGTGTGCGTCACTACACAATGGACAAACTGTTTTGTCGGCTTGCTTCGATGAATGTGGTTCGGGCTCGCTTCTAGCCTCTCGTTTGAACTTCCTCGTAGGCTTGTTCACTGCTGCAATCATTCTGCTCGGTTCTTCTCGATCGCTATCGCTATCGCTCGATTCTGTTTCGTTTTCGCTTTCGCTTTCGTGTATTCGGGTCGTATGCACCGGTCTTCGCCTCCGATCAAAGCGTGCTTCTTTCTTTTCCTCTTTCCATGTGTCATAAGCCGCCATCGCACCGCACTGGTAGCTCATTTCGTTTAGGAATTCGCTAATTTTCTCTAACTCTGGTTCATCCGGGTACTTCGACGTGTATTCGAACCATCTGAGTTTAAACGTAATGTTGAGCTTATCTGCGATCTTGTGCGTTAGCTCCGGTGAGTACAAGTACTGCGGTTTTTTTAATGCTTTGATGGAGGCCACGCAATTCGCGACCTTACTAGCGAAAGTAGCTATGTTCCTACCGTCTTCCTGTAGACGCGGCATTTTCTTTATTAATTCGATTTCGTTTCTGATGAGAATCTCCGGCCGCCCGAACCTACGTTCCAGCGATTCCATGATCTCTGCCGTGTGTGATCCCGAGTAGAGTAGCGCTTTGACAGATTCTCTAGCGACGCCTTTCAACGATTTTCTTAATCGCGCTACGTTCTGCGTTTCGTTGAACAGGCGCCTGGTGTCTTCGTAAACGGTTTTAAACGCTATCCACTCGCTGATATCCCCGTCGAATGATGGCAGATCATGTAGGTATTTCGGCGGCGGCGGTTTATTCGTATTCTCCGATTCGTTCTTCAAATGTTTTAACGCGTTCGATAATGCGTTCGTTAAATCGTCAACGCTATTATGAGCCGGGACTCGATCACGTTGCGATCGCGTATCTTCCGTCTCTCTCTGGCTCCCGTAGCTAACTCCCCCGGCCCCTCGATTCCCTTCGCGAATCGCTGCCGTTGTGTCGTACTGCGCGTGTTTAAAATTAACGTTTGACGTTGTCGATTCTGACTCGGGCGGTAAGATAGCTAGCTCATATTCGGTTTGAGCTAACTCCATCGCGAACTCTACCTCCCTACGCCTAAGCTCCATTAATTTTTTCCTAGCTTCGAGTTGTCTTCTCTTCAACACACTGTCCGCGGTACCCGTTCTGGAGCTATCTACGTTATCCCTAGAGACGTTTTCCCTAACCGTGACGTCATGCTCACTTTCTAATAACGTCGCTTCGTTTACCCCCGTGGTAACCGAACCCTTCGTGCCACTGCTCGTGTCGCCAGTGGCGGAGAACCCTGTGCCCGCCGACCAAGTGTTAGTCTCATTGCCCGTCGACGTTTTCGACGTCGTTTCGTTCGTTTCTTCTTGGGATGAGTCTTCCTCTTCTTCTTCAATGACCCTCTGTGGTCTCTCGGTCGGCGTTGTGGTTCTGCCCGATCGTAACCTCACTCCTGACTCGTCGACGCCGTGACTTCCTCTGCCAGCGGCTGGTTTCATCTTCGTTTCGGACGTCTTCTTTCTTGATGTACCTACCTACCTATCGTCCCTATCCCTACGCCCTGCCTAGTTCCTACGGGGTGACGTCCTACCGGTGTACGTCACCCAAGGCGAAAGAGGGGGGAACTGGACCGAGAGTGGTGTGTGCAATGCCAATACGGCTCCACTTCGGGACAGCCGGACTGCTTCTATCCCTTGTCGACCCTCCCGGGATAGGCGGTACACGTCCGATGTACCACACCGCTGTCTAGGTCACGGCTGACTTTCGACTGCGTTCTGTGCACCCCTGGGCCTTGTTATCACCGTTAGGTTTCCCGGCCCTGCACAACTCGTACCGGATGGCACTTTGGTCTTGGTCTTCCTCGTTCGTCGAGCCTTCGTTCTGCCCGACGGAGACCCGCTGTGGTGATTCTTCCTCGACGTGTGAACTGCCTCTTCTTCCTCCGCGCCCTTCCCGGCGCGTCCGACGTGATGTCCCGACCGTCAGCACCAGCGATGATCCAGAGATTCGGCTTCCGAAGGACCATGAAAAGGACCCTTCGATAGCGGTTGCTTGCTGAGCCCGGAAACGGACTGTTTTTCGGTTACCAGCCCGGAAACGGGCTCTTTTATATACCAGTCCGGAAACGGACTCTTTTGTTTACCAGCCCGGAAACGGGCTTTTTTATTGACGGTAGCAGTGGACTGTATTGACGTGTAGAGTAAAGCCACTCTCTTCTCTATTGACGTCGGGTGGCACCTAGTCGGACTTCGCTGCGCCGCTGCTGCTGCTGTTCACACGTCTTCACCCGTTGACCGCCCGGCGAAGCTCCACAACCCTAGTAGTCGGCCGACGAGAAAGCGTAGTTCGTCGACGCCGCGGTAGCAGGATAGGGTTGCCGCAAATAATAACACCGGGTTAGGTACTGGACCAAAGGCTTCGCTTCTTGCTCCCCGCACTGGAGACTCAGAGTGAGTCCTTACTGTAAGGCGAGTGTTCGCTGAGTACAAATTGCGTAAGAAATCGCGCGGTATTTATAGCACGCTCGCGACGCGGGCGAGCGGTGGGGGAAATCAGTGCGAGCGAGTAAGCAGATGCATGGCCCTTGCGTTTTATTGGCTAAAATTATCGAACGCTTATTGGCTGACATTTTCGCCGTAAAAATTATAAAATTAATTTTTATTCAAAAATAGGTACTTATCAAATTCTAGTTTAAAATAGAAATTATGAAATTTAAAAACGAAACATAGCAAATCTTATATCTAAGTACATAAAAAACTAACTAACTATACCTATTCTATCTTAAGCTATTATGTACATACAGGTCGATCGTCAACAATACTTTATAATCCGTTAATTTGCAAGCAACTTTAACTACCTATCGTATAATAGTTTGGCAGCGGCAGGTCGCCGAACTGCCAAAGCTGCGGTAACTTTGGTCTTTCAGCTGTGGGCTGTAGACTGCAATCAATATAACCTGTTGATTGAGCTCGTCGATAAAAGCCTTGGGCCTTGTGATAAATTTAGTACAAGTCATTTATAACGTACCAATTCGACGATGAATGGCTTCGCTCTAGCGAATAAGAGAAACTGAATGATTTTTCTTAAATAACAAGGGATTTATTGAAGGAGAGTGTTCAGAATTCCATTCTCCTCTCAAATGGGTAAGTATATGAAAACATTAAAATTTTTTGCTTTTACGTAACTTTCAATAAAAAAATAAAAATAGGAAAACTACGCAACGCTGACGAATGCAATCCCTCAGGCTCAATACTACAGACGCCCTTTGTATTGACGTTAGTTCACGCCGACCGCGACAGCCAAATACATATCTAAGTATAAAGTTAATTTACCCACGTTTTTATGAAAGGTTTTCTCTTATGATTTTTTTTTTTTTTTAATAGGTAATATTATTTATGTATTATGCATGAATAGGCATGTTTCCGGGGTGTGAAAATCAAAATTCCATTCAATCGGTTAGTTAGATAATAAAAATATATGTCTATAGATACAGCTATGTCTAAAGTTAAAATGTCAGATTTTATCGATAATATGCCGGGTGTCAACAGAGGGTTCCTCTTTTATGAATAACCGTCCAAACAGGCACGTGAGATGACTGTTCATGGCAGAATTATGAGGCGATGAGCTCGTCAAAATCCAGCTTTGTCGGATTATGACGCCTCATATAGACGCAGTATGCCGCGCGCCCTTACAGATGTTTTCCGACGTTCGCCGTCCGGAATGGCTGTACCCTTACAATATATACTTCTATATCATGTCGTTTCATTATTTCCCATGCAAAAATATAGTTTTATGTATAACATAGATAATTAAAGTCTCCTAATCGTATAATTCGTTCGTTTACAAATAGCGTCGTCAGTGAGGCAAATTGCATATACGGGCCGTTCAAGTATTATGTAAGCACTGTTTTTGATGACATTGGGGGTGGGGGGATCTAAAGGGTGATTACGTCAGCAGTAATTATTTACATTTTTACACATATGGCAACCCTCATATTGTCTATGCTTTAAAACGAAATGCATTTACGGGGATTTCTACAAATAATGACCTTATTTCTAGACATCTAACTGCTGCATGCAGCTGCTCATGAATCAATCAATTGTACCAATGTTTACTAAAGCATGGGGGGAGGGGTAACGCTTTGCTTACTTATGCTGAAAAGGGGGAGGGGTGGGTTAATAATTGCAAAAAATCTGCTTACGCAATACTTGAACGGCCCCATATTAATCAGATTAAAAACACTCGCGGTTAGTGGCCATGTCACAGTGAACTAGCTTTATCAACCGTTTAATGAACGGCCGGTGTTTTGTATGTTACCAAAAATGAAAATATGCGTTGTGTTGGGTTCTTGTGCATCGGATATCGGGGATAAATAAATAACTCAATAAATAAATAAATAGAAAAAAAAATACAGCGTGTTAATGAATTACTTAACTGAAAACCTGATACACCCCATTTAAAAAAAATAAACAATAATATAATTAAAATATATTTTATGTCAAAAAAATTATACTTTAAAAGTTATTCAATATTAGTTCGGAGGTGACCTATCTACGAAATTCCAAGCGCTGCGCCCGCGCCTACCGGTTCGAATTTTTTGCTGCGGGTGGCGTACGCGCCAAATATTGTATTATAAATAATTTAGACATGGGCTGATAAAAATGAAAAAATATAACCTATATTAAACATAGTGCGATCGATTCGCTAGTAGATTTCTACTACTTTCTACTTTCTAGTTTTCAGTTCACGTTGTATACGCATAGCCATAACTATAGCGGCCTCAATGCCCATCCTAGAAACTTCTTTGCCGTTTAAGATTCTATAGGGGGCGTAGGGTGTGCAATGATTTCAATGGCCATATTTTCAATATTTTTTAAAGGAGAGTGAATAAAGTGCATCATTTTTTATGTCATTAATTAATTAGTTCAGCTGAACTGGCGCACTTTTATCTTGAACTTCTTCATCAGAACTTTCGCAATTAACCAAACACGCACATATTTGAAATAAAAAAATAATCCAAAAGAACAAAGTGGGAAGATTGGTTTTAATGAGAAGAGGTTTTAATAGAAGGTATCGGTAATCGAGTCGAGTCTTATGATTACAAAGTGTTTCACTGAAATGAGATCCTATTATTCAGAAGTGAATAGACTAATCCGATTTTTTTTTTATATTTCGAGTTTTATTAGAATTGTACTCAAGTGTTTATTATGGCCCTACTTACTTTACCTTTTTAGTCCCTGTAATAGAATTATTTATGTATTGCGTACAATGTAGGTATCATAATTTTGTATTTAGTGTTTTGATATTGAGCCATAATCAGCTGTATATTTTTCTGTTACCAAAAACAACTTTAATATTTAACTTCAACTCACAAGGTGAAACTATTAAAAACGTCATGGTCTAGTAAAAAAAAAAACTTAAGCTACTTCTCGGGCTGAGTAGTGGGTATTATTTATGTAACAAATTTAATCTATCATCATTTAGATGTAGGTTAGGCTAGGCCGGGTCTTGTTAACAGAACAATACACACAAAGAGGCATAAATTTCTCACATTTACAAAGAGTCCTATTAATATTATAAATGTTGAAAATTTGTGAAGGTGTTTAAATATTCAAAGAAAGAAAGAAGAAATAAAGAAAACGAATTGTTTTTAATTTATCAATTATGATATAACTAGTTGTCCCCGCGGTTTTACTCGCATGAAACGTTTTTATATAACAACTTTTATACTGTCATCCGATTTAAATGAAACAAGCCTATATGTAGCTCCAGGCTAAGTTCAATCTACCTGTGAAAACCGCATGACATTCCGTTCTGTAGATTCGGAGACTATCGTGAACGGACAGAGAGAGAGAGAAAAACGAATTTTAAAAACTCTTTTTTGTGGTTAGTTACTTTTTCATTTATCGCTCCTCTCAATTTTTGCTAAAAATATTCAATGTACCGAATCGCGGATTCTACTCTTTTTTATTATGGTAGGTATAGATTTATGTTTGGATATTTGCAACTCAATCACGAATGAATGTCTGAACGGATTTGGATGAAATGTAACACAAAGATAGAGTATGTTGTATACACATAGAATACATTTATCTGAAAGGGTTTCCGAGGGAATAATGAAATTCATAGCTACCTGTAGCCCAGCTGCAGGTAGCTCTTAAGAACCTTAATTAGATCCCCACTCACTTCTCGCCGCAGTTTCACCCGGGTCGATTCGGGTAATCTTTAGATCATCAGTGCATGGATGCTATAGTTTCGTATCAGTGAAAGAATTCTGAGAATCGATTCAGTAGTTAAAGACATCCATACTTACAGCAACTTTACCAACCTCTTTATAAAAGTAAAGATGTTCATTGTTTTTGTATTTCTATTGTAAGGGTAAGTAGGTACTCATATCAGTTTCACTCTCGTGTAGCGTTATAGTTGACAAGGGCGTACCCAGGATTTCAGCTAGGAGGGGGCAGGGGGCTGCTTATACCTGTTTCGAAAAGATAATATACGATAACGAAATAAAGAAATAAATAAACTGTATCAAAACTTGATCAAAACATTTTGCGTTTCGTTTGACGGCGGCTGAAAGTCACTATATAAAATATTCTAATAAATACGTTGCGGCACCACCGTCACGACTCACTATACATAGACTCTATATCGAATATTGTAGAATATTTAACTATAGAAAAAAAAATCTGGCTGAAAAGATATTTTGTTTCCAACACTTCATTTTGCGCAGAGTAGGTAATACGTTTTTAATTTCTATTTGCCAAAAAAAAATTACATTTATTTAATCTTCTAGGGGGGGCAGCTGCCCCCCCTGCCCCTACCTGGGTACGCCCATGATAGTTGAAGGTTTTATTACTCACTCAGCCTCTTCGATGGTTTCCGACATGGCGAGGAAGACACAGTTGAACAGTATGGTTGCCATGACGAAGTAGTCGAAGTACTGGTTGGTAGAGAGATAGACGCAGGCGCGCCGCACAGTAGACCACGGCGACCACCAGAACAGAGACCTGGTCGCCGTGAACCGGTGGATGTAGTTCTTGCGAAACCTTTTCGACACCACGCAGAATGTCTGGAAAAAAGACGTGTTTTTGAACTGAAATGGCATGGCGATGATAGCTCAGTAGTAAGTAGGTATATAGGTAGTTCTGTTTGGACTACGGTGCGTTCCGAGAACCTCACTTTAAAGCTCTGTTACAGGCCAACGGGCGCACTCAGAGTCGTAATGATTGCTTAAATTTTAAGTAAAGATTTTAAAAACAAAACTGCCGCAATCAGCGGCCAGTTAACATTAATATTAATTTTAACTGGCATTTAACTAATCTAGTTAAATTTAGTTAAATACAAACTAACATTAGGTAATTAAATGAACGTCTATGAGTGCGGCACTTTTGTTTTTAAAATCTTTACTCTGAGTGCGGCCGTAAGTGTGTTTACGGTCTTCGATAATACCGTCACTTGACATCAGGTGAGCTGTGGTCAACACTTGGGCCTTATTAACCATTCATAATTAATTAATAAACTTCTTTCGATACGAAGGGGATTTTTCACGTCACTCGTAAAATATGTAACGAGATTCTCTATCATACATCATCATGATATGGCTAGTGATTTTGAACGATTTTTCGCACCTTAATTTTTTTGTGTTTATAGTTTAACGTCTAATGAGTGACCAAAAATTACACACTAATTAATTTAAAAAAAAACATAAATTAATAAGTTACTATTACTTTAATTGCGAAAGTATTTCCGTCTGTCTGTGTCTGTTACGCTTTCACGCCATAACGGCTTAACGATCATTATGACAGGTAAAACTAGCTATCATATTTAACGTTACATCTATGTTATATTCTACCTGTCTTAAAGTACCTATGCTTTTCTAAATATTCCACATAAGTACATATATCCAAAGATAGAAAAATTAGATATTCTTATTATTTTTGTGTTTTCCTTCCATCAAAGATCAAAAGAAGTCTCGAATTAATTACAAAGTTAAAAATAAATAACAGCGTCAAAAAACCAGTGCATCATTAAGTAGATCGTAGTGATTATATGTATTATCTTTGAAGTAGATGAGCAATCAACGTGAAACTTCGCCGCCCCACCAAAGAGGCGAGGCGTTCGCGCGAAAATTTCTTTATTTACGCCTATTAGCGTTGGGAATTTCGTGTTCTAACAAATTTAATTACATCAACGTTAATCTTGCGATTAAAATTGTTAACCCCCGGGTGCGATACAAAATGATTGCCAACGTTATGTTGGACTGGGGTTGCCAGCCAGCTATCGCGACGTGTGAAAATTAGACCTCGGCTCTGGTCTACTATAGTGGTATATTTTCTGGTCTATCTATAGCTACAAGTGTGAATCCATTTTAGTTGATCATTTTCGCGTTTTATTGTTCCCGTATTAGACGCATTACTCAGTTTGTATAGGTACTCACCGAGTTTAATGAACGAATCGATGTTTTAATGGCTAATAACGAATCGACATTTGTATACGAGTATATCAATATTGTATCTACCTATTGCATTTGATGAAAAACAACTTTAACAATTAATGTCATTCTATTTTTAAATGTTGTTATTGATTAGTACAATAAATTGTATCTAGGTATACTTTATTACACTAGAAATATATTACAAAAATATTTTACAGCTAAAAGACAACCAACGGTTGTTTTATTGCTAAGAGTAGGTAATCTTTATTGCTAACAAGTTGTACGCAACTGTTTTCTTTTTTGTTTGTTCGTTTGGTTAGTTCAATTTATGTAATGAAAATAAAAAAAAGCTCACAACAATTCCACCAAACTGCGTAGTGTTTGTGCTTTGTAGCGTTTTTATACACACATACGTCTATATAATGGTAGGTAATAGGTATATTATTGTTTTGAATTATTAAATTACTGCTTTAAAAATTCTAGTAACCCGCTCTAACTTTCGATTGATGGTACAATAAATTCTTCACATTAGGTATTTTGTATCAAAATTAAAGTTTTTTCAGAGTCCATATAGGTATAACTCCTCCATTAAGTGATTGAAAAAAATTTTTTTTTTCGATTTCATTACAAAATATACCATTTAATTTTCTTGCATGTCCTATAATAATAATGGCAATGGCAAATTTTTCGTAATTGAAATTGCAATAAATCTTCCCAGTAGTTTGCGGCCGCTTGAAAATTCTCACTTTTTCAACTGGAACTTATGCCGCTCACGTCCGTTATTTAGCCGTTGTGACGCAATGCGGTTACATTTGCACAAAGAAGTAACGACGCCTACAGTGCCTGTAGCACCGACTCCTGTTATCACGGTTTTCACCGACTAAGAATCTAGCGTGGTCTTTAAACATAAGAGTAAAAGATACTTCAGAATCGGCACCTATCTGAATACACTGCAGATTTTAAAGATCTGGGGGAACGGTAGGGGCATTATTGTATAACAGAAAAGTAATGAACAGTGGGTAAATTTTTCACCTTACGCCCATGAATGTAGCGAATTGGCCAAGCCAATGTAGAGTTTGTGAAGCTAGGCCTTGTAGAGTTAGGGTGTGTAGAGTTAGAAGCTTGGTTCTAAATGAGATCTAATAATTTTTTGAGAGTGCGATTCATATGGTCTTGGCAACATTTTACATCAAAATATTTTTGTTGGAATTTTAATTTTTCCGTCGCTTTCTATTGCTGTCTTTTTAGTTTAGGTGCCTTAACAATTTATTGAATAGGTACTTTGCTCGCATGAATTTTGGGATTCTCAGAAAAAAGCATCATATCGATGCCTTACAACCAAAATGGGATAAGCGACACTTTTTACACAATGGACTGCCGATTATAACTATGAATCATGGTTTAGGTTGGCAGTCTATTGTGCAAAAAATGTCGCTTATCCCATTTTAGCTGTCAAGCATTGATATCATATGTTAGGTAATGCAGGGTATATAAACTGTCTCTATTTCTATCAAAATCCTAGCAGTTGCAGCTGCAAAGAGTAACAACTATTATTTTTAGACTTACTTATATTTAGTAGGTAGTTATCTACACCCAACAAAATGGTCTCACAGATAGGTAAGTACATAAGTATTATACATAACATAAGTATTATACATATCTATGTCTGATCTGTACTAATTTTGTGTAATTGTGTGAAATTTACTTCTTATAACATCAGCTAACAGTGAAAGTTCCGCAAATATACATAGATAAGACTTGCGTTTGATTACCTATAGTTGTTTACGTAAAAATCAAAATGTTGGAGTAGAATAAGTACGAAGGCCTGTCCTGATACTATAGTAAAATCTCAGAGTAAAAATTATACTATGTACTAGTAAATTGCATAATATAAAATGCGTTTTTGCCAACTTGGTGTCATCGACAGCACCGGCCACAATCAATGCTACCTAGGCACTTGTGGTACGTACCGTGGTTTTATGACGCGAACTTTTTTAATTAAAATGTCCCTGTTGATACCGATTAAGCTTAAAAATGCACACCTTCATTGCTCGTAACACGCAATTCAATGAAACTAGTGAAGCGCGTCTAAAATATTATAGCTATTTATTATTCAAAAACATTTTGAATAAACTTTTCATTTGGAGTCACTTAAAACTTTCTGTTTTTATTAGTTTTTAGTTATCTATTTCTACTGATTGTGGTGCTCAATAAAGTGTTTTTTATTCATTCATTATTTTGACTAGTATTAGGTATTTGCTACATCCTTAATATTAAAAATGCTAATATGAGTTTATTTGTTTCAGACGCTTTCACGCTTTAACTGCTCAACCGATCATTATGAAATTTTGCATTCAAGTTACAGAAAAGGACATAGGGTAGTTCCCGCTAGAACTCCGAAATTAACAAAGGTAAAACGGCGGGGAATAGCTATAGCACCTATTACTACAAGACCTACATTCTAGCCAGAAACAACAGAGTTCCCGTGGGCATTTTGGTATTCAACGGGGTTAATGCTGTTGCAAAACAACAGTTTGTAATGAGCGATCGATGCTGTACTCTGTTTAGGCTCAGCGGTCCTTCTAATTAAAGAGTCGGGCTCCTAGGTATAGGCCATGGACCGGGTAATTAATCTAGCTATAGCATTTAATAACGTAGCTATTTCAATTACTAACGTTGTTTCACCACAGCTCCACTTGCATCGCGCTACTAAATCCTATATAAGTACAATATTTCACCCTATTTTACACATTATTATTTTGTCTATTTCCTTGCAAATGAAATATCTTAGAAGATAAATGATTTTTTGACCCACGTTTAACCTCTGTAAAAGCGTTAAAGCCTCCAAATGAATTTGTTTCAAATTATATTATAAACTAGAGGTCCTCACACACCCTCCAATTTCCCGTTTTGGCGGTAATATTACATTAAGTTAATAAAACAACATTTTGAAAGTGACTAACGCAAGTTGATACGGAATAACTTTACTAAAACCAAACAGAGAACGGCTATTTTGGTTTCACTCGCAACAATTTAGTTTCTATCCGTATGAGAGAGTGGAAACTTCAGTAGCTTATTTCGAAAGATATTAACATTTATATGTTTACAGTCACCAACAGAGGTGTTTACGCTAGTTCAAATTTCAATGGTACAATTTTATGACATACTGAATGAGCTAGGTAGAGTTTTATGCAACAGGTTCCTGCGAAATAAAAGAGTCTGCAAGTTTCAACATTCTTAAATACATGAAGTTAACAATTCTATAAAAATATGAATTTGTTGCAAGTGTAAGGTCTGATGTTGTACTCTGTAATTCTGTGTTTCTGAAAGGTGTGCACACGTGACAAGTTTACCCGGTCTCTTTGAAGGTAGTCGTATAGTTGATAGTCGTACATCGGTACGACTCTCTTGCTTTGCTAATTTGTAGTTCTTTTTTAAAGTATTTTGCGGTTCTAATTTTTAAATTTAAACTTCTTTAAGTGCGTTAAGAGTAAAATTCTAGTGTTAAATTAATATTATGATATTTGTTTTAATTGTGACGCTATTAACGGATGTTCCCTCTGCCAAAAGTACGAGAGCTCGCCTCATATCATTTTTGTTACTTTCGTGTATATATTCGTTACGCGGCCCAGTGTAGAGTGCATGTGCGTTCTCTCAACTTCCCGCTAAAAGTAACAGATTGTTTTATTCAGCACGTTGCGCCTATAAAATCTCTTTCGTTAAATATTCTAAGTGATGACTAAGTAATATTGTCTATGTCTATATAAAGGCGTCCTTTTGTCCGATAAATCGACACAACTAATTATTACAGGTGCTATTAGAATAGAATAGAATAGAATTCGATTCAATTCAATTCAATTTCTCGGTTGAAATAAAAAACATGGCGGTTTCGCGATAACAATATGCACGTTTTGACACCTATAATTATAATATGTATCTAGCAATCAACCAAAATAAATATACTTTAAAATTTGAAGCTGTCTAAACATGATTACGTTGTCACAAAATCGCTATTTTTCCGATTGAGACTGAAATTAGTAGATATACATACAATAGTATAGATAGATAGATAGTAGTAAAAGTGCTGTTAAAACTTCACCAATATCCAGTGTTTGATAACTGTTCCTAATTTTTTAACCGAAGAAAGTTTAAAAAGTTAGTAGGACGTGCGTAGTGTAGTGCAGAACGAACAATTTTATTGGGCTTTATAAGTCAAACTAAATTTCGAGTTAACAACACAAACAACCACCAAAAATCCTCGCTCTAAAAACAAATAACAACCATAACAGTGTTTGTCTAATGGCAACATTTGTAATTAGCATTCGCATTAAAAGTTTAACGAGTTTAAAACCGTTTGATGAACCGAATTTATAGCAGCCGCTGTACCAAACGAGGCTTGATGACTCATACCGACATAATATAACGTCGACGCAAAAGCTTGGCAGTGGTCCGTTGTATTTCATATTATACAGTCACCGTACGTAGTTAATAAATTATACGCGATACGACAATGTTACAGAACTTAAATTTGGTGAATTTTCCCCGGAAAAGTCCTAGCGTTATTTGTTTGAGAGTGTTTAAAATTTAGTTTTTTTTTTTTCTGTCAAATATAATCTGTGCAGTTTTATAATTTGGATTATGTACATAATTAGCGGGATTGGTTTTGAATGATCAATCAATTCTTTTGAATAAAAAATCTATTAGAAAATGTGTAAATTCATCAAAAATTTGTAGTTAGGTACTCAATTTAACATAATACATATTTTATTCTTTTTATATAAAGTTAAATAATTATTTAGCAGTTTTATAATTAAGGTACCTATATAAACTATGAATAACAGCGATGTTAAATAAAATCATTTCATAGTTCATAGTTTACTTCAAAATGTTATAAACACATTTGTCTTGTTAATAGTGAGTTAATATAGTACCTTGACGTCGTGGGTAGGTAGGTAGGTATATTATGAAATTGTAGGTCTCTCTCCTAACAAAGCAAAGCACACCTAAGCCTGAACAAATACCCGTTTGAAATTGAACATTAAAGGGTACGTTATCTTGAACCTTTCTTAGTATAAGCTTTGGTACTAAGTAAGTTTAGTTTCTGATATCTATTTTTAACCAGCAATATCTAATATACGCCTTTTGCATTCTGATGATCAACTTATACCTATTTACATTTAATTCCACCTGTCTATTGCCATTTAGGGATTTTAGAGAAAAAAAGTGGCTTTTTTATTAAGTATAACACAATGTTTTTTTATCAAATGTTTGAGGGTTAGTAGTACCTAACCACATAAAAAAAATCTCATGTTGAAAAAATATAACCTGTAAGATCTTAGTAAGAAATTTAATTTTGTGTAACTTGTAACGTAACACGCGACTGTTTGGTTTTTCCTTAAAACTAATCTGATTGAGAGAGATAAACCAATATTTTTTCTTCCCCTCTTGGAACACAACACAAAATACCTCTATATAAGCATAACGTGTATAAAAAGCGCTGTTAGTTTAGTACCAGGAGGTCAGAACATCAAAGAGGCAAGTGGGTCAAGACTTGGAGGTGGAGACATTTAAAAGCACGCACTACAGCGTTTTTAATTTCAAAAGCGGGGTAAATGAATATGAGGATAGCTAGAGGGGTGACCTAACGCCGGGAAGCGAGTTGTCAGAGGTAAAACCTCACACCTCTATCTTTCTACGGAACCAACGTGAAAACTTACTGTAATATTTTTTTTTATGACAGTAATTCGCTCTATTAAATTTTCCTAAATCGCATTTTTTGTAATTTCTGCTAGAGGTATTGGTTCCCGTAATGTATTTTCAACACATTTCACTTTGTAATATAAACTACTGAACTACAGAATTCTATCTGAAAAGCCCTCAAAATAATAATAAACTGGACTTAATATTTTAATATTAAACTCAAATAAGTAATTAAAAATTTTTTGAAATATTTTACTAATATTAATCATATGCTTATTTGTTTGCTTGAACTCACATCAACACAAAAGTTTAGATTAGGTTAGGGATAAGAAAAGCAGAACATTCACCCAAGCAAAACTACATTGATCAAATATTTTTTGACAATTTCCTCACGGCAAGATCTTTTATGACCTTGACCGTTTTTTCCTGTTTTTTCCTTTAATTTGAAAGGGAACACACTCAAAGGTGTTCGATATTGACTTACACCGTTAAAAAAACAAGCCGAAAAAAGAAATAGGCACTTGTGAATCTTTTATTGCGATCGAGGTAGGTACGTACTCACTACTCATGTACGTAGGATTTTTGGAATGCTCTCGTACAGCTAGATACATATCTTCTTATCTTATCTTAATATATATAAATCACGTGTCACGTTGTTTGTCCGCGATGGACTCCGAAACTACTGAACGGATTTTGATAAAATTTTGTATCCATTTATAATATGGTCCAAATTAAAAGATAGGATAGTTTTTTTCCCGGAATTCCCGCGGGAACTGCGAAATTACCGCGGATGAAATCGCGGGGGACAGCTAGTCTAATATATATATATATAAATCACGTGTCACGTTGTTTGTCCGCGATGGACTCCGAAACTACTGAACGGATTTTGATAAAATTTTGTAACCATTTATAATATAGTCCAACTTAAAAGATAGGATAGTTTTAATCCCGGAATTCCCGCGAGAACTCCGGAATTAATGTGGGGAACTGCTTATCACCTTAAACTATAGCACTTTTTTCCCGCAACCTCCGCGGGAACTTCGAAATTACCGCGGATGAAATCGCGGGGGACAGCTAGTCTAATATATATCTCAAATAACGTTGTATTGGACGAACACTAAATTTAATAATTTATGTTTTATTGTGTTGCCGTATTGCTATTTTAATGGTTAGAGCACGATCTAGATTACTAGTGAATACTCTATTTGTAGAGTTCGACGGAAAGAACTGCTTTTATTTACATGGTTTTTAGGGTGAAATTCCTTTGGGTACGATAGGAAAAGTCACGTGTTACACGTTTCTCTCATATATGACACAGTTTCCCCTCTTACATGCGAAAGTTTGTGTATTCGTTTAAAAGTTTCACTTCTTGGCGCGTGTAAAACTTCTTCGGGCATTGTACTGCACTGTAGGAACAGAGATATCGTTGCGTTACGTGTTACGTTGCGGTGTTATAAATTTGAAAGTGAATTAATTTATTACGCTCTAACGCTTTTACTACTCAACCGAATACTACTCATTCTTGAAATTTTTCATAGACGTCGTCAAGCTGGGTTCCGGAAATCTCGTTCCCGGAATTCCAGCGGGAACTTTAAAATTAACGAGAGTGCAGCCCCAGGGAACCTTTTTTTTTTATAAAAGTTTCATTGCTTATACGCGTGTACACACACAAGTTCTCTCTTACCTAATTTACTGTAAAAAAATTATCACTATTACTATACTACTCATCATTCTGTATACAACATTCGTTATGGAAGTTGGAACCACCCCTGAAATCATGAATTACTTACCAGTATAGACGTGTATGAAAATAGAAAGATGGAAGCTGCACTCTTTTTATTTTTACTTCTCGCTACACAAAATATCAAGAAATAAGAACAATAGCCTAATGATTGACGGAGGAGGCGGGCAATCATCTCTCCCGCCACTCCGAACCTAACACAGGTATTTTTTTTTACCTCTTATATCTAAAGGAGTGCAAATAAAATTGAGAAAAGGCGTTTTTTTCCGTGAACCAGAGCAGGTATGTTGGATCGTGCCTCTTGTTGAAGATGATTGTTTGTTTTTCGAGGAAATACGGCAGAATTTCTCAATTAAGGGACGAACGAGGAAATATAACGGAGATACTAGACGTATACTTTATCACAAGCCGTGTTAGCATCTTATACAGGGTGTATCTAATTTCAAACGAGGGATTTATTCATAACCTCGATAAAAGATGCTTACATGTAGCGAATAAGAATATAAATAAATTAGAAAAAAAATTAATAAATCATAGAGAAAACCTCAAATGACAACTGTATTTACGCGGGTAATTTACTTTTAAATTTGACTGTAATTCAAAAGAAAAGGGCGTTGGATGACCTCAGTTCGTCGGTAACTTGCGCTCAATTCTTTATTGTCGTTAAAAATTAATTTGTACTTTTTTAGGGTATTTGACACGAGAATCAAATACTGAACATAAGTACCCTTGTTGATACGTCCCTAATTCAACTTTACACCGTGTATACTGTATAAATATAAATAAGCTTGTTAATACTATACCTACATACATACCCAGGTCCAATGTAAACACTGGTGTTAATCACATGAATGTTTAACCTGATGCCAGAGATCGAACCCGCAACACCGGGCGTAGCAGGGTACCGTGCTTGACCTGACCTACTATCATGTTAAGGTCAAGTTTTATAACCAACAAGGCCAACAATACTGGAAAATAAATAAAGCTAAAGTTTTTCTAAAGCCGTATGTATTAAACGATCAATTATTATTATTAGAACATTGTACCTAGACTAAAATTAAAGTAAATAGTCTAAACTCAATAATTATTAAATACGGTATTCAAGGGGATTTTTGGGTCTTCGTATAGAATATAGGGTAAGGATATAAAGAGATTTTAAAGGATTCCCTAAAATCACACACATTAAACCGTGAAGGAGCAGCTATAGTTTTAAGTCAAAGCTTTTTATGAAGTGGTAAAATCCACGCAACTTATTTCTTAGCGGCTATTTCAACTATCTAATGAATTCCGTGCATCCGCTCCCGGACTTTCCGGTATTCAAGGTATAGTCGGAGAGCTAAATTATTATGAACAAGTTACTATATGCTCCTGTAAAACCGCCGCCGCTTCGGTCCACAGCCTTGCATAATAAGGGAGGCATTCCTCATTTTTTGCCCACCCGAATAACTCCGCGTTGTTACCTTTATAAACTCGCCCAGCCAATTTGTTTAAATTTTTTTACGGCAAAGCATTTTATAATCTCACTTCTCTAATATTACAAAGAGGTAAATGTACCTAAGTTTGGATGAACGTAGCCAGTAATCTTTGAAACTACTTAAATGAAAACTACTGAATCGAGAGATGTTTGGTTTGGGTAATTCGATCACAACTGAATGACTGTATGAAGGGCACACAGAATATCTTCTGGATAAAAGCATTTGATACTTTTATCCCGGAATTCCCCTTTTGTGATGTTCTTTTGTACATTAAATAAATAAACGTACCTAGATATGCATTGTACCTAGTTGTCGACATATTTCTGTATCTTTAAGGTGGCTCAATAAAAATGGACGTAGCAATTTTATATTTAATATGATATAATATAGTTAACAAATATTGTAATAAGCCACAAGAAACGAAAACTGTTAAAAACTGTTCATAACCGTTCTTACCTCGAAAGTAGGTAGGTACCTACTACCTACCATAAGTAGGTACGTAAAGTCAGCAAAGGCATCAGATTGAAAGAGAAAAAAAACAGAGACTTTTTGCCGGTTTCTAGAGCTCTCTAGTTGAATTTTAAACAGGTGTCAGTCGGCAGTAGGTGCATTAGAAGCATGAAAGCATCCCCTATACGCGCCTTGTAGCGTGTTGACGTCATATTGTCGCATTGCCGACCCGTGACTGCGCTAAACAGCAATACACCCACGCATTTATATCGACAGACTGTTCAATTCAATGGATGTGATAAGTGATAAAGATCTGTGACGCAGTCTGTGATAGGAGTGCAGATTAAGAGGAAAGCGTTGCGTATATTCCGTACAATCTCCATGGGTATCTAATGATAATAAAGCAAAAATTTTTTTTACAATATGCCAAGCTCCTGTTTTTTTTCTTCTTTTTTTCTATAAACTATAATCATACCCGGGAAACAAAGATGTAGGTATGTAAAAAAATCAAGATAAACGGCATAACCAAAGCCTTGACAAAAAAATTATGTCAGTTACGAAGGGGACCACAAAAGAATTCGAGATGATGTTTAACATATAGTTATCTGAATCGCACCCTATGCGGGAAAGTTTGAGGGATGGTGACAGCAATACATTTCATACTCTTCGAACCCGCCTTTTCTCTCCTAAGTCACATAATTGACTTATGAATTTTGTATTGATGATACTTTGTTTTGCCTTTCGCTCACTCAGTCGCCGCCTTCACGGAGTTCCCGCGGAAATTTCCAGTTAACGCGGGCGAAACCGCTAGTAAGGTTTATTGACCCCGCAAAGCGCTTTAAGAAAGAAAGAAAATAAAATGTTGTGCTGGAATAAAGTAGTTTTCTTTCTTTCTTTCTTGCCTCTACT
The DNA here is from genome assembly GCA_907165275.2 of Zygaena filipendulae. Lineage (NCBI taxonomy): Eukaryota > Metazoa > Arthropoda > Insecta > Lepidoptera > Zygaenidae > Zygaena > Zygaena filipendulae. The sequence goes on from OU015666.1 coordinate 3,793,779, forward strand.
TGTCAAAAAGTATATTTATCAATAAGCCGCATAGACGGTGGCTTAAAAACACTCTATCCATAAAAAATGCAAGGGTATTTTTTCCTCCGGATATTTGCAGTTCTTAAGGGAACGGTATAAAATCCCAGCTTGTTAATGCTGGTACTTACACGGGGAAACGGGAAAAATACATGCTCTGCGTTCAAATTTTATTGCCGTATTTACCTTAATACAGCCTTTTGCAATTCGAAATTCTGGGAATTTGGTAGATATTATGGCCATTGGAAAGATGGAACCGAATAATATCATTGACCCTCTTAGTTTGCTGTAATGTTTGACGTGTGTGTGATATTTAGATAAGAAAAAAATTTAACAGTCATTGGCTCATTGTTTTTTGTGTTTTTCAGCATAGTATTTTATTAATTAGCATATTTTATCAAAAATATGTGACAATATTCCTCTGGGAAATCCTACTAGATGTCTAGATATACTAAATTTGTCACTACAAAAAAGTTTGTGATCGTGTGACTTCTAAACGATTTGTTTGGCCGATTGTGGCAGTGTTCTCACAAGTCTTACCTGCTGTAGGAGTTCCCAAGGAAATTATAACTCATTTTGCACATAATAAAAAATCAAAATTTAAAAGGGGCTGAAAACAAATAAAACTTGAAAGCTACGGAAACGCATACCTTTTTTGTGCCTATGGTATAAAAAGCAACTTTTCTAGGCGTTCGGAAATAGCCAGGGCAGCGCGTCAAATATAAAATTAAATCTAAGCTAAAAGCACTCAACGCAACAGGACTGATAATGGCCACTCCCCGTCTACTGATGCCATGCACGAATGACAGCTGCCACGCTGACAATTTGCCAAAATTATTAACATAATATGTGTACATACAGCCGAATGCATAACCTCCTACTTTTTGGATGTCAGTTAAAAACTGACGCGGTCTTTATAAAAGAAATAAAGGGTAAATCATCCAGAATTTGACGCCAATGACAAAAAAACATACAGCTGATTGGATATAATATTGAATAACGGAATTATACCCACTCGAATGTATGATAAATTTTGAAATAAGAGAGATCTGTTGAAACTGTAGACAATTACCAATGCTGTGTCACACCTTAATTACTCATTCAGTCATCATGAAATTCTGCATACACGTTGTTAGGGGTACAGAGAAGGACATTTCATCCCGTAATTTCTGCGAGAACTTCCGAAATTAATGCAGGTGAAGCCGCGGGGAATAGCTAGTAAGATAATCTCCACTAACGAATCTTACAATTCCTGAGGTAATTCTAGGTCAAGGGAGATAAATTTCCCTTTTTAAACTTATCCTAAATATTTACTAAGCAAAAAAATTTGTTAAAACAACGTGCCTAGATACCTACATTGTTTATATGTTAATAACCTATACTCTAAATATTAAGGTGAAAACCGCGAAGCCACAACATTAGAATTTGTTATTTATAAACATTAAAGAAAATAATTCAACGCAAAGTGCAAAGAATTCGGAATCAAATCGCGTTCACAACTGTTTTATTATTTATTCTGGTTCATTCTCACCGGAGAAACGGAAAGATATACTTATATTATGTAGGTAGATACATTGCCAACAACACCTTTGCCTTCCATTCTTTCACACTGTGTTTGTGGCGCGAGAAAAAAAAAACAGCAAGCAAAAATATATAGTTGCGGGCGTCTGCAGTAAATTCTTTATAATTTAATTTTCCCCGTTTTAAAACTCTACTCTACAACATACAACGACGTAAAATTTTATAATGTACCTATTCAGTAGGTATTAATTAAAACTTCCTAAATATTTTTTTTTTTTCATTCTTCAATAGCGCCTCGGTAAAAGTTATGGACGTGTCAATTTGTGTAGCGCTAGCGCTAGCTATTGCCGGGAACCTCACGTCTCGATTTGCATGGAGGGCATATTGCATAACACTTTTTCCTCGCGTGGCGCTTGGCTCCTTCCGTTAACTCCTTCCGCAAGTTGCGTTAAGGAACTTGTCTCCATGTCTATGTCTATGTAGATATGGTAAAATAATATTTATCATCATTATCCAGGGGGAAAACAGGCAAATACGTTTTTATGATTTTATATGGAGTTTCTCTTTATTCCCTTTCCTCGAAAAGTTACTGCTAAAAGTCCATTCAATGCCGTTAATTTGTTTTACATAAAAGTACAGACGTAAAAATAGAAAGAGCTGCCAAGACGCACGGAATAAGTCACATATGTTTCAAATCTTTACAATGTTTTATTTTGTTTAATCTATACTAATATAGCTGTCCCCCGCGATTTCATCCGCGGTAATTTCGGAGTTCCCGCGGGAATTCCGGGAAAAAAACTATCCTATCTTTTAAGTTGGACCATATTATAAATATTTACAAAATTTAATCAAAATCCGTTCAGTAGTTTCGGAGTCCATCGCGGACAAACAAAGTGACACGTGATTTATATATATTAGATTATGTAGGGGAAAGATTTGATCTATTATATGTTGATTTGTTTGTTTGTTTATAACGGATAAACTCAAAAACTACAAAATTATCTTATTTTCCCTCGGGAACAACGAAATTAATGCGATTTAAACTGCGAGCGATCGACTAGTTTTCTTATAATTTTACTTATGATGGTTGACTGATAAAATATGTAAGTAATTATTTGTGCGAGATGTTTAATTTATTATAACTCTCATACGTTAATTTCGGAAATCCTGCAGAAAAGTACTCTATATATATATAAATCTTTCTCTATACTCCTGACAATGTCTAGGTATGACTTTCATGAAGCGCAACGAAGTAAGTATACTTTTTCCGACACTTCCAACAAATTATTTGTGTTATATTTCAACTAATTTACACAAAACCTTGACAAATTACACCTTCCTCGTGAATCACTCTATCTATTGGTGAAAACTGAAAATCGCATGAAAATCCGTTCAGTAGTTTTTGAGTTTATCGCAAACAGACGTAGATAGATATGGCAGAGGAATTAGTTTTAAAACTAATTCCTCCTCCACATCTATCTATGTCTGTTATAAATATTATAAATGCGAAAGTAACTCTGTCTGTCTGTCTGTCTGTATGTTACGCTTTCACGCCTAGACGGCTCAGCCGATCATCATGAAATTTTGCTTACGTTGTCAGGGGTACAGAGAAAGACATAGGGTACTTTTGTCTAGGAATTTCCGCGGGATCACCGAAATTAACGCGTGTGAAACCGCAGGGAACAGCTAGTATGTATTAAATGTAGAGATAACACAACTGATATTTTAACATTTTCAAATGACTTTTATTCTCACTTTTATACGTATGTAATGTTATTGTGATTACGATACGCATATTAAATACCGACTCCCTTTGAAGGTAGGTAGGTAATTACAATTTTTTGCCACCTAAAAGCACCGGCTGCTGTTAAACAATGCTTGACCTAAATTCACGTGTTGACACTTGCCACCATATTTTTTTTCGAATACGAATTCAGAGCAATATACGAATGTATCATCTATATACTCTGCTCTATATTCGCACTCAGAGCTCTATATATTATGATCTATTTAGCCATAAATAAGGATAAGTAGATAGTTTTTGAAGATATGAAAATATTATTTACTCAATCACGTATTATTGGTATCGGAGAACACTTTTGGGTGAAATTCGCAACATATACCTACATATGTATATAGAACATAATATTCAATATGCGTAAGTAATAATGTAATTATCTAAATTGGTCTAATTTTTTTGTTTACCTACTTACTGCGACATTCTGTTACATTTAGTGTTCTCTGTGTAAGAGTATCTAACTATTATTGGCATATACCTACTGTAATCTTAGATACCTAGAATTAATATAATATGTACTTATTGCTTTTGTTGTCCTGAATGAATGAAAATAAAAATAAATAAAAATACTATTCCGGATTTCCTGGGAAAAACCGAAATTCACGCGGGTGAATCAGCGCTTAAGACGTAGTTCTGTTTTAAAGCTTAAACTAATTAAACTGTTTGTTTTAAATCTATCGTAAATACATATATAGGCACAATTTGCAGTTTTCGGTGATGCAAATACACGTTTAAAAGTAACGGTTTCTTCCAGAGACTCTTCGAGTCTTTGACTCTTTGCCTACGGCGAATGAAAACAAAATAATAACACAACGCCCCGCTTGGCATTGGAACGGGGAACTGCTTACTTACTAGATTACATGGGATTCGTTTAAGCAGTTAACAAATAATATCGTATTAAGACAGCGCAAGATCTATTTCAAATGGGAATACGAGGTCTTTAGTTTCCTTTAGGTGATAATGTTTAAGATATAAAATAAAATTGCACATTTACAACAACGTAAATACATAAATATTGTGAATTTTTTTATCTATCTAGAACGCTGAATATTCGTGCTTACCCCGAAGTATCCGAAATAGAATAGAATAGAATACACTTTATTGTACACCAAAATAATGTTACAGTGTGTTTACAGAAACTAATAACTAAAGGCATACAAAAGGCAGTCTTATCTCTTTACTAGCGATCTCTTCCAGACAATCTCTTGGGTGGATAGGACAAATACAGAAAATTTATATGTTGATTTGGTATATATAGGTAGAACAGGAATCATAAAATATATGTATAAATAGCTTAGGGATAGATTTTTTACACCTAAGTGCGCAGCCCGCAGTACCTACCTACTGCTAACAGTGCACTAACTCTTGCTCCATGACTTTTCAAAACTGGCGGCAAATAGTTATTTAAAAGTAAGTATGTAGTATCCTTATTTTAAGTATATTTATACTTAAGTAGCGGTAAATGTTGCGTACATTTTATGTGCAGAGGTCACGCGATGCGGTCGCCGCGTATACCACAATTTTATGACCCCTACTCTACATTAATTTCAAACTTAAACCATAATTCACTAGAATGGGATAACGACTAAAGACAACTCTATCCTTCATTTAACATTATTATTGGCGTAGCTTTAAAATGTGTACATGCAGTACGTAATCACTATAAGCACTGTCTATGCTAGTACAAATTTGAGACGTGTCGACTAATAGTAATATTAAATGCAATTTTGAACAGCGAAATAGAGGAATAAAAAAAAAACAAAAAAGGACGCTTGCATCCCTGTAGGTACATGTATCAGAGTGAGACCACTTTGCATCAGAATCGTTTCGTTACACTCAAGTTCGACTTTGAAATTTTACTCACATCGCGCTCAAATAAGTTTCACTCCAAAAAATATATGTAAAAAAGTACCTACGTGTAAATGTAGCATACCTACTTTGATATCAGAAATAATGGCATGGTACCTAGTATAACTTAACTATAATATAATACTATACCTACTAGTTAACTGAAAATCAGCGCAGACTACCGCGGCTTCATGCTGCGCTGGGCCCTTATTGAATATGAACCTAACACGTCGCGTTAAGATAACGTGCCACAAAAATCGTTGTTCCAAGAAGTTTCTGTTCAAAAAATACATTTAACCATGGATCTCATATAAAAAGTATATACACAATCAGCGTCAAAAAATGTCCTCATGAAACTTGAACATTTGGGTGCGCTTTTAAATGTCACATTCAGTCGCTACAGCCGTAAACATGCCGCAGTGCTCGTTTAAAAATTGTAAAAATCATACATCCAGAACCCTAAAAATTTCATATTTCATATTTTCGGTAAGTACCATGGACCAATAAACTAGTTTATTGGTCCATGGTAAGTACTAATGTCGACTGTGGAAAGTTTTTAAGTCAACTTTTGTAAGGGACTGTGTATCTACTTTTTATATGAGATCGATGCATTTAACAGAATATTAATTTCTAATATAATAATTTGGCATTTGAAAAAATTAGAATTGTATTTTTCGGACACGCGTTATGGGCAAGGAATTTTGTTATGTTGTTGGTTATAGTGAATAAGAGCCCTGGTGACTTTTGCTGGTGCATCAAATTTTTAACGTGTTTTTTTGTCCATATTTTTTTTAAACTTCTGTGTTTTCGACAAATAAATGATTAAATAAATAATTCTTTTCTATTCCATTCTATTCTATGTAAATGTATACAACCTACACGTCACCGCGGCGGCGCACTGGTTCTCTCACTTCTCTCTGTTTGGACCGCAGGGGATCCAGTGCGAAGTTAAATTAGTTTATGTTATAATAAACTATCTTTTGCAACAACTAATTGTTTGAAACTAAATGTTCGTATCCAACCACAACCCTTTTTTATCTAATTTAAATAAGTATCTTTAAATTTACATAACACTTGAAGATGATTACTGCAGAACCAAAATTTCTTACTGATATGTAATTTGTATGGTATATCCGTCGTATGCAATTTGTATAAATTGTCTACTTACAAACACCGTGGTCAGTGAGACTGACTGTATAAATACGCTAATAAAAAAAAAACACTCGTCGTTTTAGATTTGAGAGCAACCGACGCGCGACGTGACGCGCTAGCGTAGCTTAGGTTTGAACATCGATCACAACATCACAACAGATTGAAATTGTATTAAATTCACATTTGCAAGCACCCACCGCACGGAATTTTTTGTCTTCAGCACTGTATAAAATGCAGACTGTTTGTAAAAGGACAAATTATACAGATTTGCTGCGGTATACATAATGTATCAGAGTGGTGACAACAACTCTGTGTCTACTTCGCATTTATTTTGTCATGTACCTATATAGAGTAAGTAGAATAAAACATGAAGTGGCGACTCTATATTGCAAATATTTAAAAATAACGCAGTGGATGTTAATAAAATAAAGCGACCAAGTGCGAGTCGGACTCGCCCGTGAAGGGTACCGTAGCAGCAAGTAACATAATAATATAGAAGTTCTTGTAGTCCGTTGTAACTTTGATCAATGTTTTAATGATAGTGTATTTTTTTTACGGTTTACGATTTAGGACGTATCAAAAAAACTACTTACTAGATCTCGTTCAAACCAGTTTTCGGTGAAGTTTGCATGGTAATGTATATCATATATTTTTTTTTTGTTTTTTTATTCTTTTATTTTAGAAGTTACAAGGGGGGATACACATTTTACCACTTTGGAAATGTCTCTCGCGCAAACTATTCAATTTAGAAAAAAATTATACTAGAAACTTCAATATCATTTTTGAAGACCTATCCATAGATACCTATACCTATACCTATCCTATACCTATTCCTATACACGTATGGGTTTGATAAAAAAAAAATTCTTTGATTTTCAGTTCCAAGTATGGGGACCCCCAAAATTTATTGTTTTTTTTTCTATTTTTGTGTGAAAAAATCTACTTACCAAGTTTCAACAGTACCTATAGGTCTTATAGTTTCGGAAAAAAGTGGCTGTGACATACGGACGGACAGACAGACAGACAGACAGACATGACGAATCTATAAGGGTTCCGTTTTTTTCCATTTGGCAACAGTACCCTAAAAACCATAACTTAAAAAAAAGTCAGTTCGCCGGTCTGTAGGTAATGACAGTGGCAGCACTTTTAAATTCTAGCTGTTACCTGCGTTAATTTCGTAGATTCCGCGGGAATTTCACGATTAAAGTACCCTATATTCTTTTCTGTACATATATAAACGTGTATGCAAAATTTCGTATTTATAATCTGTTTCAATTCCCCTCGGTACCCTATAAATAGTAAGTAAAAGAAATTAGTTCTGTAGGTACTTTAAGTTTAAAAAAAAATACACATTTTGTCTAATGCAATAAATTTTATTCTACAAAAGAGAAAAAAAACTATGCTGTACCTAGAGCCTTTTATGAGTAACCTTTGGCCGTAGTTTTTCATTAATATTGTAGTGGAAAGTCGATACTAGTGTTTCGGGATATGTTAACAAATCACGGCGGCCGAAAGTGGTTTTAGGGTATCAATAAATCCTCACGGAACGAGATATAAACATCGCAATCGAATCGCCGGTGTGCCTACTCGATTTCCGGCGGATCCCTTGATTATAGCCGTAATGAAAAATCGATACCACTAAAAATGTAGTGCCTCAATTGAAAAGCTACACGTTTATACCTACAATTTTATATAACTATACAAACTAAAAAGATTACCTAGTTGAATACTATAATTTTTCAGTAGAATACCATCAAAATTTTTAATAAATTTTAGGATTTAATCAATCGGTATTATTAATTTCACGTGGGTAAAGTGGGAAACAGACATTGAAATTGTGTTTTTGAGAATAATATTATATATTTTTTTAACGATAAATGAAAAGACTTAATTTTTGCGATTCATACTAAAATAAACTTTTACGTAAAATAATTGTTAGCTATACGTATTTTTAGTCAAATCGCCTATAGGTACTTGTTGTAATCTACGAGTAAAAAAACAATCTTTTTTATCACTAAAAATAGCAGTGAGTATGTTTAACAATTTTTATTATCCTTTGCGGTGAAACAGTTTTTGTAGTAAAAACACGAAACCCACTTAGGTACATGAAATATCCTAATCGAACTCCCATATATGTAATGACAAGCGATACTTATCGTGGCAGCTTATCAGAGACTATCTGCGCTATTTTTATTACTCACACATCACCCCTTTCGCTCATTATAGGGTTATTTTAAAAGTAAAATCCAAATTTCGATTCCCAAGGTTTCAAAGCTAACAGTACCTTCATATAAACTTTTATCTTCATTAGGTGTTGAATTTCGATTAAACTTTCCGATGCAACTTCACGACTCAAAATGAAACTATATATGTATATAGCATATACTGTTCAAATTTCATGTTTATATCTTCAGTAGTCAGCTATGAGGGGTTGATAAGTCAGCGAGGAAGCTTCTTATTATTATTTGTATTCTATGAGAGCTTCAGACTCTACTCACTGCTCAAATGTCAAAATAATGGTGAGTGAATTCCCAGGTAGATAAGGTTGTCAGCTACAGGCTGATGGTATCGCGGCCTGACACTTCCCTCTTCCGGTGATTACTGCGCGCGTGAAAAGTGAAACCAACTTGTATATAAACGTATGATTTGAGTTTCGATATAGGTAGGTACTGTATTGTATAGATATATAGATTCAGCCAAGAATTGCAGATTACATGAATAATTTAATAATAATAATAACAATAATAAAATTGTTTATTGCCATCAGAAAGGCAAAAGTAAGTGGTTCAGCGTATGCTGGTCGTGATCTAGGTCCCGAGCAGCGCTGGTTTTCAATCACTTCCTCTCTTTTCAATTTACACCCGATTTTAAGAAGTTTCTGTCTCCTCGTTACAATTTTTATGAATTCAATTTTCCATACGTTGTTAGGGGTACAAACGTTAAACGTACAGAAAAGGAAGTAGGGTATTTTTATGCCGGAAGTTTGGCGAGAGATCTGAAATAAACGCGAGTGAAACCGCGGGAAACAGCTAGTACAATTATAGTGATGTAATTGATATTTTGCTAACAGACTATAATGAAAACAAGTAGTCGGATTTAGTCCGTTTTTCAAAACACGGAGCTGTCATTTTAATTTAATTTCAAAATAAATCCGATATACTTACTCGTACCTATATTAACATTGTTTCATACAAATAAAATCCGCACAAACAAACTTTTACCATGATATATTGGTAACTATAGGAAAGTATTATTTAACTTTTAAGTTTCGCTCACTTTACGATAGTAAATATAAAAAAAACACATCGAAAGTAACCTACCAGCAAGGTTTACAAAAATTCAAATAAGTAGGTACTTTGCTAGATAGCGTGTTGCGTTTGTTAGCTTTGCGAACTTTTGTGCAGTAAGGAAGTTTGTTAGATAAAACAAAAAAAAAGATGCTTGCTCATCATTGTAGTAGTAGCTATTTTGAAGAAAAAAAAATAGCTTTCGATTGAAATCCTATGATTCTATCATTATCAATATCAGATGTCGTGGGCGCGGGCTCAAATTACTTATTCGTCGACAGTGATTCATAGTCGTCCATCCGAAGTTTGATATTAAAAACTTTTTCGTTCATTTCCATTTGCATACAAAATCGCTTCTCGTTCGATCTCTATATAATTTTGTTTGTATAAGCTCGCTCGTTCGCCTCGTCCCGAGCAACGTCAACTATAAATTAAAGAAAACTTCTCTCGATCCCTCAGCTCCGGAAGCACGTGAGTACAACACAAAATACCTATGTATGTTTAACTTTGTTTTGACTTACGATATCGACTTCATAAATTTTTAATACTTAAAATCTATCGACTTCTATAAGGTTTTAAGGATTTTTTTTACCTAGCTGATACTCGCGGTTCTACCTAAGTGAAATTCGGGATTCTCTCGAATACTGTATCTTCTGGGATTAAAAGTATCTTATGTTATTCAGGAATATTGTAGCTTCCTATCAACACAAGAATTATTAGAATCAATTCTATAGTTCAAAACCCCTACGAACAAAATGCAAACTTTTCTTCGTTATATGTACCTACCTAATATTGTACCTATTTGTGGTCTATTCTCATTAGATAATTAACAGTTCAAAAATTGATTGTACTACCGCAACATTTAAGTTTCATTAGTTCAATCAAAGTTTTTAATTGAACTACTGATACTTAAAGTATCAATAGTACAATGACAAGATTTTATACAGAACTCTTTTGAGGGTTCCGTAGTTTTAGCTCTAAATTTAGCTCAGAAACTATGCCCAGACCAAGGGCGAATACCAAAAGAAATTCAAACTATCGTTCCAAATGATACTTCAATGTTTATCTATACCAAATCAAATATTGTCTTAGATATTATGTTTATAACACACAACGGTTGGTAAAATAATTATGGAGAAAAAATTGAAAATTGCTTGAAACAGACACTTTCAAACTGATAAGGGTATTCTAGAATAGACTAAGTAAAATCTGCAAAAGACCTTCGAAAAAGACTACGTAGTTAGTCGTGAAATATTATCGCAAGTACCGCATATCATTGATACGAATATCATAGTAAAGTCGTATGAAACTCTGAATATATCCCTCGCGAAATTGGCATCCTCTGATACGGATGGTGAGGGAAATAAAGTAAATCTTGCGGGAATCGAGTGGCACCCGGCGCTCCTAGGTATACGGGGTAAACACATAAAGAGGCTTTTGTGTTCGACAGAGCAACAAATTGCCGGTATTTTGACTCGTGTCACTATTTCCACCCAGCTTACAGTACTTAAGCCTGGAGCATCACTGGCCTAGAAGACGGCTCAGGGTTTTGCAACGTAAGATATAACGTACGTATTCTGAAATAAAATTCATATATTTTGACAGAGTATTCAAAAGGCAATGTCGTTTCTTATAACTCACTAGTCGGAGTTTCCATGGGAATTCCGAGATAAAAGAAACATGTGCTACTGTAACTAGCTATAAGTGACAGAATTATTTATTGAATCGGTTGACGACCGCACTCAGAGTCGTTTTAATGGTAGGTAGGTAGTAGGTACGTCTCTACTCTCTGGTTGCGGCAGTTTTATTTAAAAATCTTTACTTAAAATTAAGTAATCATTAAAAGGACTCTGAATGCTGCCGTAAGTTGGCTTAGTTGTAAGTTTTTTATTTGATCAATTACAAACAAACAAATTATTATTTTTTCTTCTCTTTATAATAATACAGCAGTATATCTGCCAATATGGACATATTGTTCAATCTTAAATCACTACTATACATTTCTAATTTCACTAATAGTTAAGTAGTGCATCTTTTTAATAGGTACTTGTTAACTTTAATTTTGACTTAATGGAAGCACGTTAAATTGCATAGTTATATGAAAGCAAAAACATGCTAAAAATACAAAATATAAAACCCACTGTTTACATGTTACGTACGTACCTACGTAACCATTTTTTATGCAAAGTAAACGCGAAATATTGGAGGATTTGATAAAGTTGTAGATTTACTCGAATTTAACTAGATTTTGTAAAGAACATGGATATGTAGTTATTCGCAGTGCCTTTAATGCCTCTGGTACTTTTTTTTAAACCAACCAAGTGCGTGTCGGCCCACGCAAAATGAAGGGTTCCCGTAGTGGGGAAAAATGTACACCTTAAAATGCAAAGTACCAACGTAAAAAACGTGTGCTTAAGCTCTCATATGATATCTCTAACTTTAGATTTAAAGGAAATCAATTTTACAGAAAACCTGCAACTTTGCAGCTAACCTAACCCTGATCTAATCCTTTTTATAACTTTAAACGAATTCTTTCTGAAATTCTATATATAGGTAGGTATACAAGTTTATCTCGGAAGCAACTTTAATGATTGGGATCAAATATTGTATTCTATTAAATTAAAATCACTATTTAACACCAAAAACATTTTTGTGTAACGTCATGTCGTAAACCTTGGAGGTAGGTACCTACTTGCATTTTTGTCTGGATGTTAATAATTTCAAAGTTAAACTAGATAAGTTTCATCTTGGCTACTTAACAACAGATGGCACTATAAGAAAAATTTTCCCGGCGAAAGTTATCACACCGAACGAAACTCGGTCGCCCAGATATTAGGTACTTAAATCACTATTTTCTACGAGGATGACGTATAAAATGGTGATAGGTAGTGAAATAACAATCACCCCACCACACACCGGTCGTTACTGTAAATTCGTTGGAAGGATTAAAGGTCCATTTATATCTATATAAACATTGAGCGTGTCCGACACGTTCCGTGACAGACAAATAATATTCTCCAATACAGTGCGTATTTACGTATTCACATCTATCGTAACACGGCCGCGCAGACGCGGACAGACACGGGCTGTACCCGGCCGGTATTCGCGAAAAGAATATTTTGTCTGCGCGGTTCATGTCTGTACATGTCTGTAGCTAAATGCCAAGCAGTGTGAATAAAGCACCGGCGTCCGGCACCGTGCAGACGTCTTTTAGAAATAAACGGTGTAGGTCGGCGTCTGCCACGGAACGTTGCTGGCACGCTCAGATTTAAACGGCGTCTGTCAGTGTCTGTGACGGAACGTGTCTGGCGCGCTCAGTGTCTGTAGATAGATATAAGCGGACCCTAAGTTGTGACAAATTTATTCTGCATGGACCGTAGAAAATTTCCTCTATAGAATTCAATCGGTATTCGTATTTCGCTTAAAATATGAACACATCGGAACTTTAGCATGCATAACGTATACCTACGTTGGAGATATATTCTGAAATCGCACTAGGTACTTAATACTGTATGCATTAATACGGAATATATTTTTATACATAATATTATATTCCGGATGAATGTAACAGAAACTGACCTATATCTTTCAAAGGTGCTATTATGTAACTTTTATTTCTATAATTTTTCGGCTGCAATCAAAAGCATGGTGGTTTTGCGATTATAATATGCACGTTTTGACATTTACAATATATTTTAGCAATCAACCAAAATAAACATAGATACTTCAAAAGTTGAAGCAGTATAAACATGATAAATTTATCACAAAATTGCTATTTTTCTGATTGACACTGAAATATGATTGCAACATAAGTTAGATAGCCTGCTGGTCACATCTGAATACAAAATTAAGTAAATTACGTCAATCTCTTATACCTACTTCGTTGTGACGTAGAATAGGTACACCAGCAGGATTAATATTTAGTATTGAACTTTGTTACAAAGCTTTTCTGCAAACAATTACTGTGGGTTTACATTATATACATAAACGTGATATTTGCATCATCTCCGTTTCTAACGGAAACTTTTGCATCAACAGCTGTGCGACCGACGGCTGCCACACACAAGTCTGTAATATCCGGAGCTCTTTGGGTTATCGAGCTCAACATTGAGATAAAACTGAATACCGATGATAGATATCGTTTGACAATGGCGTTTGTAAACGTTTACACAACTTTTACGTTTTGTGCACGAAGCAGATAAGACAAATTCGTGAAGTAGTATTTATTAACCAAGCGTGTCACAATTTCGTTCAGTACCTAGCGCAATTAAGCTTTTCAGTAATAGGGTTTAGTCAGCTAAGAACTCCAACAATTGCAACATTATTGTAGCGTAACTTTATGCATTTGATACTAGATACACTCAATCATACAGTACAATGTTTCAAAATATAAGATATACTCAAAACCAAACTAAACGGTTTGTACTGAATGCTTAATGTCAAAAACATGAAATTCTTTATATATTTTTACAGTAAACTTAAACCACTCTAACGTTCGCGTGTTACCCAGAAGCTCGTTTCAAATACCTTGAAATGCAATTTGGAACAGTTTATTTGCAGGTGCAGTGTTCGAGTGCATTCAGTGTTTTCTTTACAAATACGACACTATACTTGTTTAGACTTCCACAAACACATTCTCTTAAACTTAACATCGAATAAATATTGAAATTCCGGTGAAATTCTTTATAGTTATTGCCCGCTACAGAAGATAATAGGATCAAATTTATTCTAAACTCAACTGTGCGATTCCTGGAGAAAACTTGGAGAGTTAAAAAAATATAAGCATTACCTAGTTTACACACAACGCGAAAATTTTATTCAAATTTATCAGCAATTTCATTTTCAACACATATTTAACGCAAACTGTTTGTGGTAGAAAAAAATATTTAATATGCAAAGCATTTTTTAATGTTCAAAACCTTATCTGACCCACGCACAAGATATAGAAAACCTACCAAAGTTGCATCGCAATCGGACAAACGGTATAGTACAAACAAACAAACATTCATGTTTATACAATACAACATATAAGTTTATAAGTTATTTCTCATTGTACTGATTGTGGTGCTCAATAGTGTTTTTCAGTGAACTCAGAACCTCACTACCTATACTACTACTACTTTTAGTTTGTTAATTAAGTCCGTAAACCAAAGAATTCCCGAAGTAATGCCAAAATTCTTGTTAGTGAAAACAATAACAACTTTTGAATTTTGCAGTAAACTTGGAGTGAAAAGTGATAAAATATACATCTACTTCACACAAGCTCTACTAAACGATCACCATAAACCGCACTGTATTAATCGTTTGAACTTGCTAACGCAGTAAAATCGGAAAAATGCGCTTTATTCAGTATACAAAATTTAATATCGTTCATCCGTTACGGACGGGCAGCGATATTTAGCTGCTATAAAAATGTACCCAAAATGACCCTGATAGGCAATAACGTCGCAATACAACTGATGCTACATCTCGGTTACGAGCGTAAAATTGACTCGAGTTTCGTGCGAAAACAATCGTTTGTTTGTGGTTTGTTTGAAAAATTACCCGGATCAGCGAATAATCACTAACACGTTTATTTTATCTTTAAACTCAGCGAACAGAAATGTAGCGACTATATAGCACGACCGTCTTGTTGCGAGTGACAGATTAAAACCAAAACAACATGGCGGTGGGCCATTTGAATGTTTTGTTGTGTTTATCTTTATTCAAAACATAATAAATATATGCGATCGGTATCTTTACTTATTTGGTCACAACACTACAACTAACTATCAAATTAGAACCGTCATCGAGAAAATAAATAAATTGAAATAGTATAGTTGTTTGTTTTATTATTACGTTTATTTTACCAACAAATACCAACATATTAATAATTCGATGTTTTTCTTTGAAATTGTATAATTTTCTTTGGTAAAACCAACTTTATTTTGCGGTTAAACGCGTAGCACAGAAGCGATGCGGGCGGTAGCGGCGGAAAGCCATGCACAGACGGCTCTTATGTGCGAAGTTATGTTATGTTAAGTTATGTTATTATGTTATTGTGTTAAGTTATGTTATGTTAAGTTATGTTTTTTTTAATTGAAACGAGTACTTTACCATCATACTAGAAATACTAGAAAAAAGTCCTCTGCCACGTTTACCTATCTGTCTGTTCGCGATAAACTTAAAAATACTGAACAGATTTTCATGCGGTTTTCACCAAAAGATTTATAAACATAGTTTATCCTGGGAGTCCCGTGGGGATTCCGAAATTGTCGCGGGTAAAAACGCGGGGCACAGCTAGTTTACAACAAATAAAGATGAGTTGTAACTTTTGCTAATATCTAATTAATATAAAAAAATAGAAGTGACAAAATATTTTGGACGTAATTTTTTTGTGAAAAAAAAAACTTCCCAAGTTGACAGTTATATTTTGCTGAAATGTCGAATAAGCTTCTTGCGCAGATTCCTTTGTTCAGCTATAAATGTATGTGAAGTCAAAGAGAACAACCTCAACGAGAGTACCTAATATATTGAATGGTGAGATATACCTAATATAAGAATTTCATACTGTGAATTTAATAAAAATCACGCGCACCCAGCAAGCCAAACATCTGTCTGTAACAATGATATCTGTCGTTCAAGTTTGGATCACATCCAAATATTATACAGTTCATTTGGTCCGGGAAAAGTTTGTCCGCAACCAATAGCTGGAATAAACTAAGTTTAATATTTTATGAATGAAATCGCGAAACAGTTGGGAAAATCGAATCATTGTCTGCCCAAAAATCAATATGCAATCAGCTGGCAAGTAAAACATAATATTATTTAAGTATTTAAAAAACAATAAATCTCTACTAATATTATAAAAACGAAAGTAACTCTGTCTGTCTGTAACGATTTCACGGCATAACGGCTCAACCGATCGTCATGCAATTTTGTCTAGTTAATTTGTGAAAAAGCAGCCGTAAAATATATCAATAGGGATGTTGACAACTTTTGAAAATCAAAATTTTAATTAATCCGTCTTTTAGAAAATTGAAAATCATTAGACACGTATTTTTTTATTTTTCAAATAAATGAAAATACACAGAGATAAAGCGCATTAAAGTTTAGTGTGGGGGCTCGTGACGTCACTTACCGCTACAAGCCGCCATACAAACTGCACTATTTAGTGACATCACGCGAAATTTCAACTCGATGTATCACTGTTATTTTTTGATTACGTAAAAAAAGAAAAAAATACGTGTCCAATATTTTTTATTAATCTACAAGACGGACTAAAAAAAAAATTGTCAAATAGCCAATTGTAATTTACTATGAAAACTAAACGTGACGAGCCGCTTAACTAACGTCAACAACACTCGATAGAAACTTTTCAATTAACTTAGATTACCTAAACGCCAAAATCGTTAGCTTCCGAGGCGGATACACCGAGGCACAATGAGATAATTTCCCTCTCAATAAATCTAACTTTTAAAAGAGCCCTTTTGAAGTGAAAAAGTGCTTGAGAACGGACACGAGGCGGCAATAAAATTTTGTCATTTCCCTCCGTGCTAACTGTTCCATTTGTCAACTCTAGTAGATTTGTAGGGAGGCGTGGTGTTGGGCCGGAAGTGGTTAAGCCAACAAGTCTGACTGAGCGATGCCACTGAGCGTGTTGCGAACCTTTCCTGTATACCTATACAAAGCCTGTGTAATTAATTTCCTACGATTGCGATTTATTTTGACTGTCGGATTATTTTAATAACAAACTACTTGCAAACAACCCAAATATTTCCAGCGTCGTGTATATTCAGCTAAATGGGAACATTTGATGCAGGGATGAATACTCGTAGTTTTATAGATTTAACTACAAGTTTTTATCCTCAAGGATTATATAAATCACGTGTCACGTTGTTTGTCCGCGATGGACTCCTAAACACTGAACGGATTTTGATAAAATTTTGTAACCATTCTATAATATGGTCCAACTTAAAAGATAGGATAGTTTTTATCCCGGATTTCCGCGGGAACTCCGGAATTAATGCGGGGAACTGCTTATCACCGTAAACTACAGCACTTTTTTCCCGGAATTACCGCGAGAACTCCGAAATTACCGCGGATGAAATCGCGGGGGACAGCAAGTTTCTTATATTAAGATTTTATGTAATAAGTTTCAGTATAGGTACCTAACCACCTATGTATAGGTGGTATACCACCAAATATAACAGGCTGTACGAAATACCATATCGGCACCTGCGTCGGGCTGGGTAGTAAGTAAATCACTTTTCAGCTTAGTAAGTGATTCTCTAAAAGTCTAGACGAAGTTTCGGAGTGGGTAACGATGTAGGTGCAGACTACAGTACAATCACCGTTATGAGTATACGCTATCAAGTGCTGAGTGCAACAGGTTACTTGGAGTGTTTTTATTTGTTTACTTATTAATAAAAGTGGTGCGAAAATATTTTAAGCGTCGCACGACGCTTACGTGAAGCATTATTATTCTTTTTTAAGTTGTTTAGAAGTGGATGAAAAATGAATGAAGTGCTAATAAATTTTTAAGTGTATTTTGAGATTCAGAATATTCGAAATGAAATTTTATTTTTATTTATGAATACTCGATTATTATACGTTTATTAGTCGTTAATTATTATTATTTATGTTAATTACAATAGTTACTATCTAATTATGATGAGGTAATTCTCGGCATATCGTGTATATACATACTCCAACATCCTCAAAAAGGAAGCACAAATAATATGGTACCCGTAAAGAATCTGTAATTATTTCAATTAATACAATAATTTTCTAAAATCAGCATTAATATTATAGGTAAGTCTTAGTACGAATTAGTAAAATAGGGTACACTTTTTTACAAAGCTCCGAGGTCTTTTATTTGATTTCTTTGTCATTGATGGGTCGCGTGTTGCGAAAAGAAAGATATTTGATAAGATATAGACGCTATTTCAGTAGTTTCAAGTCACAAAAATTTCACTGCACTGCAGACTGTGCATTATCATCGCGTACCTATAAAGGTTATACACACAATAAAACATTAAATTAGACAATATAATATTTATCTATTAAATAACTTTTGGGATCTACGATAAAAAATTTAAACCATATTTTTCAATTATTTACATTATTAAAAATTAAATGTGCACAAAGAGAATCCTGAAAGCATTCATAATTTTGTTTACACGAGATAAAATGTTGTGTATAAGTAAACAACAACCATCATTTCATTAAAGTCGGAGATTAACCACAAAGGGCGATAAGTTGCCAGTTGAAAATGTAGGTAGATACGCCTGTAATCCACGCAATATTCCTTTAAATCCAACATCAAACGAAATTTGACTTCACCACAGTGACTAAGAGTTAAAAGTCAAACTTTGACATAATACCCCTTATCCGTTAAGTGCCACTTCTGAGCATACAACTTTTATTTATTTATTTATTTATTGCACATCCATTAAGTAACATAAGGTGTTGAGGTAGTTAGTAAACAGTTCTTTATGGACCCTGTTTATAGGGCACAGCACAAAACAATTCAAATTCGGAGAGAGCAAGATGTCACATAGGTACTTTATCCACCCAAAGGTTGTCTGGAAGAGATCGCTAGTAAAGCGATAAGACCGCCTTTTGTATGCCCTTAGTTATAAGTTTCTGTAAACACACTGTAAAATTATTTTGGTGTACAATAAAGTGTATTCTATTCTATTCTATTCTATTCTACTTTAAAATTAAGTACTTAATTAAGTAGTTGGCTTAACTTTTTGTGCGAATTAATGTAAGAAATAGTTTGAACAAACTAAAAACACACTTTTTGCCATACGTAAATGCGATAGTAACTCTGTCTATCGGTCTGTTACCTTTTCACGCCTTAACTACTTGACCGATTATTTATGATTTTTGCAAGTACCTATATATACGTTGTCACAGGTACAGAAAAAGGACAAAGGAAATTCCCACGGTAACTCCGAAATTAGCGCGGGTAAAACCGCGGAAAATCGGTTGTTATCCATAAAAACAAATCTGAATCTGAAAATATACCTATCTGAAAATATACCTAATCTAGACAATGACATAGGGTACTTTCATCCCAGAATTCCCGCGGGAACTCCAAAATTAACGCGGGTATCGCAGGGCATCGCAGTGTTGCAAAAACAGTGTTAAATACGTTTATTACGGATATTGTTTGAATCCTCGAAATTTATTGGTTGTCAATAAGCCTCCGGTAGGATAGGTGAGGCATACGGAAGTAGGTACCAATCTGGAATAGGTCGTGCAAACTGCAGCGCAACAGGTAAACTCAACGAAGCTTATCGGAGCTTGTATGCTGGTCCAAAGCGATTACATTAGGTCCGGTCTGGGGCTATCGTGCAAACACATAAAACGAGTTCAGCCCCCTTAGCCAATTTGACAGTCTAAAGCTAAGAAACGTAACGTCATTTTCGTGGTCACTTAAAATTGGACGTTTGATTGGCCGATTTAGGTATTTTACGTGACCACGTGACATGACGATACGTGATACGTGCCTTAGTTAGCGATCATAGATTGTCAACTTGGCTAAGAGGGCAATTGTAATGCTGAAAAGTGACAGCCGTATAGCCTTTCATAATGGCATCCTTCTCTCTCGATCATATAGCTGCTAGCCACGTAGCTGACCTTAGTATTCATAATACGAGGCGGAAGTTAGCTACTATCCGCCGCACTCAGAGTCGACTTTAATGATTACTTAGTTAAGTATAGATTTTTAAAACAAAACTGCCGCGATCAGACTAGTTTAATAAATTAATGTTAATTGGCATTTAACTAACTAAGTTACATCTCATTATATGCCAAATAACATTAATTTACTGAACGTCTCTGATTGCGGCAGTTTTGTTTTAAAAATCTATACTTAACTAAGTAATCATTAAAGTCGACTCTGAGTGCGGCGGTATATCTATTGCAAATGTTTGCCGACCTATGCCAATAGTCAATATTGAAACTTATTTCTTGAATCTTTTGAGGATTTCGTAATTTGTATGTGAAAGTTCCAACTGAAGTAGTTATTTGCGAAGCCAATTGAAACAACTCTTTTCGTCACGTAAGACGCAACTAAATAAAAGTTCTTCTACAACTTTTTTGTTTACCCAAAACAAATATTACATTATTGTGTTTGTTTGTTGCACTTTCATGCCTTAACTACTCAACTGATTATTATGAAATTTCGCATTTACATTGTCAGGGGTTTCATCCCCATTAATTTCGGAGTTTCCACGGGAATCCCGCTTTATAAGAATCCTATGTTCTTCTCTGTACCTACCCTTGGAAACGTGTATGCAAAATTTCATGCGATTTCACCGCCGTTCTGGAGTTCCCGAAGGAATTCCAGAATACAAAGTAGCCTATGTCCTTTTCTGTACCCTTCACAACGTGTATGCAAAATTTCATGATGATTAGCTGGAAGCGTAACAAACCAATAAATACATTCACATTCGCATTTATAAAGATTTGATACGGGCCAATTAATTTTTCCGGAATTATTGTAGTTCTACACTTCAATGCTAAAGATCATTTAAAAACCACAAAGCAAATAAATTAACTAGAGATGACATGTAGGCGGGGCAGGCGCGCTACCGTTGTAAAGGAAGTTCTTTTGCTGCCATCCCAAGTATATGTACCACAATATTCCCAAAACTGCGAATTTTGAAAACAGTGACTAAGTAAAAACATAACCGTAAAGTGTTTAATATTTAATACATTTTGAATAATGAATAAAACTATTCCTCACGCACTAAGTGAGGAATAGTTTTGTGTCACCCGGCGACACTGGTTTTCATCTGTTTTTATACTAAACTAAGTTGATGTCCCTTCTATCTGTTATTTTCTGTTGTGTGTACAAAACAAATATTCTTTCTTCTACCGGTTTTAAACACTAGAATAAAACATATACGTAGATACCAAAAAATATTTTTAGTTTTCAAGGATATATTGTAGTAGTCTTCTTCTTCTTCTTTAATAATGGCGTCTATAATTATAATTTGCCAATGACAATGTTTCTTAATAATAACAAAGTCTTCCAATAGACATACTGATCAAAATATGTAATAAAATTCACTGAGATTTTTAAATGTCAGTGGTTATTTTTACGGCCGACTCACTTGTTGCATATATATAGGTACCTGCATGTTGTACTGTCCGTCAGTTCACCAAACTAAATTGAGCTCTTACTTCAGCCCTTATTTTCTTACTATGCTATTCTAAAGCTATCGGTTTGGAGGCGTAACTTGTCTAGTTAAGTGGACTTCGGCAACCATTATATTCTAGGTTCTGCGCCACTAGTCCCTACTAGACTCTAGACTCTAGAATCTCAGCGTAACAGCCACAAAGTTATTCATAGTAAGCTGTATAGGTATCCTATAAATTATAATCACTGCAATGGGAAATCGCTACGGAGTAAGTCTACGCTGTCTTCGACGATATCAGAATGCAGTTATGATAAATAATAACTGCAATAATATATAAGTAGAAGATAATAAGAATAATAATTTTTGAACATCACCACATAAGCACAACGCCTGCACGTGGTCACAAACTATAAAGCAGAGCATCAGAGCAGAGATTGAAGATGCAGAAAACATACTTATTGTGATGGGTAAATACTAAAAAAAAAAACCTAGACTCAAATTAACACAAACACACCTACACACACTCACTCACTCTCTCTCTCTCACACACACAAACACGTACAAACATGCACGATTTATAATTTTATAACTTAATTTTTAAAACTACCTTTTTTTATAAGTTTGAATTAACAAATTGGTTTCTGTGAAATATAATAATTGTAAATTAGCTATAGAACTACCACAGGTATTGCAGGTATTGTTATACTTAAGGGACCTTGATCACTTGCGTTTCGATTACTATTTGTTCCCAATCACAAAATTAGATTGGAAATACGCGTAACTATAGTGTTCTGAAATGCTGAAAAACTAAGCACATGGCCAATACGTAAGTGTGAGAAACCTTGGACTACTCAGTACTCACCTCATCATAAATGAAGTTGTCTATCTCCTCGAGCGGTCGTCCGTATAACTTAGGCGGGAAGGGCTCGTATTTGCGCGGCAAGCGGGCGCCATCTTCGACGCTGAGCCGGCGGCGGGGCATGAACCCGAACTCGCGCACCAGCTGAGCACCCCGCGACCCCGCCCGGCGCGCGCTCTCGCGGGTGAACGGGGTGACGGCGGCGCGCGGCTCCTCGCGCCCCGCGCCCCCGCTGCCACCCCCGCCAACGCCCGCGCTGCTGGCCCCATCGCTCGCGAACGTGACGCCCTCGAGCGGGATGCGCAGCTCGTCGCGGCGGGAGCGACCGCCCGGGGTGGAGGCGCCGCCTGCGCCCGCGCACCCGGCCGGCTCCGCGTCGAGCGTCTCCCGAGACTGCGAGGCGACGAGCGGCGCGGCCGCCTCCGGGTTGGTCGCCTCGAGCGTGCGCACGATCTCGCCGAGCAGCCGCGAGCCGTCGATCTCCTCGCCGGGGGAGTGCAGCGGCGCCGGCGGCGGGAACGACAAGCGCCGCTCGCCCTCCTCCATGTGGGGGGCGCGCGGGACCGGCCGGGGGCTAGGTGCGCTCGCGGCCCATCGCCGCTACACCGCCCGCTCACGCGCACCGCTCGTGCACCGGTGACGCCATTTTCGATTGTTACTGCCACCTGAAACAATTAACGGAAAGTTTGTACGTCAAACGTGGATCCACCCATGTGGGCACGGTAGGCATGCCACAAACTTAATTGAGGTCGATATATGGATCGGGGCGTCATACATTTTGTAAACCTCTCCTTTGGACATGACCACAACCTTTTTTGGGAGCTGACTCCACGCCTGTTGTACCTATATTTACACAGATTTCGTTCTTAACAAAGAAGCTTCCTCACTGACTTATTAAAGCGCATTCTAAACTGCCTATTGTTAGAAGCATAGCATAGTACCTATAGTTTCCTTTTGGTATGTACGTAAGATTGACTATAAAGGATTTTTCATAAATCAACTTCAGAATTGGTGAAATTATACAGAACTTTGTACGGCAAACAGAAACACAATTTTTGTCTATAGCACAATTATCTTAATCTGTAATTGAATAACTCTAAATTTTTTTTTATCATATTTATTTTTTAAGCACCTCTACATTTATATGTATATATTAGAAAGAAGAAGAAGAAGAAAGAAGAAGAATTCGATGACCGTTTCATATAACAGAAATATTATGTATTCATTGTGTAACGCACCGGATGTACCTACCCGTAATCTATCCTACCTACTCGTGTTTGTGTTTTGTTCCTGTATTTACCGAATACGGGTGCTGCGGTTCGGTGTATCTTTGCATATTGAAAGATGTAACCGTAAAACCTTTTTTTAAGGAACTTTATGACCGAACTCATATAAAACCGAATTACTTCATCCTGCCCGACCTAATTCTCTGAATGAAACCTCAATGTCATACCGCAACATACAGCCGCAACGCACCCAAAAAATAATGCCAAGTTCATTTCAAATTGATTGAAACAAATCGTAAAACGCCTGCAATAGTACATTGTTATCCAAGGGGTGAAAGTAACTCATTTAGTGCCGAGACGGGGTTTGGCGCCCGAGCGTAGCGAGGGCGCCAATAGTTCGAGGCACTAAATAAGTTACTTTCTCCCGAGGGTAACACTGTGCTTTTCATTACGAATGCAAGGAAAGTCAAAATAAAAATAGGAATTAGCTAAAGAAAAAATGAGTGAAGACTGAAGATCGGATAGTCGCTTGACACTTTCCCACCTATTTCTTTTTCTTTGGCCGGCTAGCTATTCAGCCAGTATTTTTTATTTACATTGTGGCGACCTAAAAAAAATATTTTCTTTAATTATTAAGTATTAATTAAAGAAAATAAAAAATATAAATAGGAATGAGCTTAAAAAAAAGTGAATGAATTTTATTTTAATTAATACCTACTTAAACTTTACGTTATTTCAATTTTACATCGCGCTGGCTGTATAGAAAGTTGAAACATGGTTCAATAGAAATGTGAAAATAGACCTTAGTTTTTTTTAATAATTTGACAGTTGTCAGTTGAAAGCGATTCTCCCTAGGGCTGAAAAGGGCTACTTTCAACCCGCTTCTCAGGCAACTTCAGACCTACTTTCCGAGCATGAGTAATGAAAAATTCTTAAATACGCGGTGGTGTCTCTACTTTCTAGCTCTACAAAAAAAAACTGTCTGTTACAGTCAGCTCAGCATAAAAATGGCCGCCATCAGTTCGCTGGCTAAGCAGAAAGCATTTCATTTAGCTTACAAAAAGGAGTATTGAGAGTTCTCCGCGTTCCGTTGTACGCATTGTCTCGGCCCGCGCTGTTGCGGAGTTAGCCTACTAATCCCCGGCACATACGGAAATATTTTGCATAGGAAAATGTTGTATCATGCTCTCGTTTAGTGCCTACGTATTGTGAATGGTTTGGGATTCAGTAGATGCAGCGTTTAGTTATCGCACAAATGTTGCTATTAAGCAGTTAAAGAGAAAATATTGACGTCATTGTAAAAGCATTAGGTACCTGCTATACCTGCTCTATTGACACAATAGCATTTCTGAAATTCAAGCAGTTGCATCCTCAAAGAATATTAATATTTGTGTGATATGATAATACAATTCATTGTATAGTGTTTAATTAGCACAATATTAGCACATAACAGTTGTACACTATAAGTTGCAGTTATATGAACTGATAGCAACGATCAAAACCAAAATTTTACATAGGTAGTTTTGTAAAATATGTATATAACAACTCCGATACTTAAAAAAACAGTTATCTCGTTCACTCATCTTCCATCGCAGAATTATAACTATAGTCTACGTAGGTACAAGTAGATATTGTTGATGTCAGATTTTATCCAAAAATTTACTTCCTTGTTACAATACCTAAATTATTTAAGCCTCGTTGCTTATCGCGGTTCAAATTACTGCTGTCTATCAACCAACACCGAGCGGCCGAGATGGCAATTTGTAACACGAAAAATAGAATATTGTAGCACTTCGTTTTGACAAAATAAAACAACACAAAGTAAAGATTACAAAAAATACCAATATCTTTTTAAAAAACTTTAGGTTGATACTCATGGAACAAAAACAAAAGGTGTTATTTAAAAATTTGCCGTGGACTAGCTAATAGAACGTTTCCACACCAACTTCCTGTTTTTCTTGGAAAGTTCAATTTAAAGGTCCGTGTATGTTTGATCAATATTGGAAAAAGGTAAGATATAAGAGATATATATCTTATAGGTATCTTAGTAGCAGTTAGCTAAAGTGTGAAATAAAAATGGATGCAAGGCCTCTATGTCTTCAGCTGTTCTATTATGCAATTAGATAATCGAATTCTATTTATGCGTGGTCAATTTTAGCAATGCAAAGCACTCTACTTCAGCCGTTCTAAATTCGTTCAGAAAACTTTCACATCACGTATAGGTATACTAACGAAACGTCTCGATATTTTCCTTTTATATTTTAAACGGAAATTTTATTAATTTCCTATTTGCGCAGTTTTGTTTTTAATGGCCCTGTGCGCGTTATTTATATCTGTTATCGCTTTGATGTGTTCATGGATGGATGTAATAAACTATTATCAAGACAATATATTACAAGTTTTTGGTAGAAAATAATACAAATTGAATCACGTGGTAAAACTTAAGGCAATAAAAAAATCATAAAAATAACGCTTCTTAACACTGTTTTACTTAATTTTACATTAACGTAAGCTACATAAGCTTGTGTCGTGGAAACAAGCAAACGTGACATAATATAAAATACATAATACCTATGTTTCAATGTAAAACGACCTATATTCGTCACGCAAATGTAACCCCTACCGGGAATCGAACACAGAACCTCTCGATCAGCGGAAAGTCACGGTGACGACGGTTTTTTTTTATTCTTAGAGACTTCTCCCTTTTTCCTCGTCTGATAAAAGGTAAGATAAGAGGTAAGAGGGCGTAGTACTTGTAGTAAAGCCGGGGTCGCAACTTTATTTGTAAGAAAAAAGCACTTTATTTTTTCAGCAGATTAATTAAAGGAGATATACCAGTCAGATAAGATCTTGTAGTGCAATGCAAGACAAAAACCCAATCCTTCTCATAATTTGAAAGTTCGTTTTAAGCTCGGAGATGAAATAAGCACCCTTGTTTCATCTCCAAGCGACTCCCACCATGTGCAGGGGGGTAATTCTGGCCACTTTTAACACAAAACTGTGTCGCTTCTACGTATATAGGGTCTGTGGCCTGCTCTCATGTACCCTCGTTGCGGCGTCAATGCTTATCGAGGCGAATGTGGTGAGGTTTTGTGTTTTTGATGACCAGTATTGACAATACTGGTTATGGTCAAGACCATGACTTTTCTAGCTCGATAAAAAAATAAAATTGAAGTGTCTGTTTGTAATTTCAAATTAACAGCTTTTCGCTAAATGCACATGAAAAAAATCAAAAAATCTAATTTTAAAATTTTTCTCTGTCTGTCTGTCTGTTTGTCTGTCTGTCTGTTTGTTCCGAGTAATCTCTGAAACAGCTGGACCGATTTTAACGGGACTTTCACTGTTAGATAGCTGATGTTATAATTAGTTTTTATCTACTTTTATCAAATCAAATCAAATATACTTTATTGCACACACAGTAGAAGACACAATATTTACAAAAACACAGAAGCATCTCGGGATTCCCGCGGGATCTCTGAAATTAACTCAGGTGAAACTGCGGGGCACAGCTAGTCTAATACTATAAAATATAAATGCAAAAATAACTCTGTCTATCTGTCTGTCTGTTACGCTTTCACGCCGTAACGGCTCAACCGATCATCACGAAATTTTGCATACACGTTGTCCGGGGTACAGAGAAGGACATAGGGTACTATTATCCGGGAATTCCACCGGGAAACCAAAATTAACGCGGGTGAATCTGCGGGGGACAGCTAGTGAGTAAATAAAATAATTAATGACGATGAATGTTTTAGCCGAAACTCAATCATTCAACAACGGATATGGTTTTTTTACTCATTAAGTTTATTCATATAATACCTATATAAAGTTATAAATAATTATAATAGTAGGCCATTTCCAATTAAATTGCAAATGACCGCAATATATGTGCGGTTACCCTTTGCGGCGACGCGTCGTGCAAGCGACATTTAGGGTATGCGTTTTTAAACATTATGCACATTTACACTTAACAAAATTGGCTACTTGACTAATTTTTTTTTTAGTCCGTCGTGTAGATGGGTAAAAAATATGAAACACTTTTTTTTCTTTTTTTACGGAATCAAAAAACAACGGCGATACATTGAGTTGAAATTTCGCGTGACGTCACAACCCGGTCCAGTTTGTACGGGGCTTATCTGAATAATGACGTCACGAGTCCCCCACCCTAAAATTTAATGCGCTTTATCTATGTTTATTTTCATTTATTTGAAGAAGCAAAAAATACGTGTCTATTATTTTTCATTTTGTAACTGACGGGCTAATTAGAATTTTGTTTTTCATACCCTGGAGAATACCCAATTATATGATGTTCGAGGCTAAGCCCGCGTGTATTTTAGAATTCCCTCGGAAACTCTTGATACAGAGGTAGTCGATACCCCATAGTTTTAGTCACTTTAAATTCGGAGTTCCCGTGGGAATTTCGGGATAAAAACTATCTTATGTCACTCAAGAACCCTGTACCTATAAATGACCGAAAGACTTTTTGCCGTCGTCAGAAAAAGTTAAAAAAATAATTAAGAATACGTATATAAATAAATTGTCATTGCTTAAATGTAGATAGATATAAAAACCACATGATCTAAATGACTGGGTACGTAAACATTTCATTTTATCTGTGACAATAATAAGATTTTTATCAGTGGCATAAATATAAATAAAAATTAAATACTCTTCGTTGCTAGGTGCATCACTTGAGAACGGCTTGACCGATTTAGCTATTTTTTTTTTTAAAATGATCGTAAGTCCGAATGCCACTTGAGAAAAAAAATGGAAAAGTTACTAGGAAAATGAGAAAATTCTGCAAAAACTGAAAGTGCTTTTCTTCTGATTTTTCGAAATCTGATTTTTTGAATAAACTCAAGACTATAACTTAGGTACCTACGACGGATATAGAATGAAAAATCGTAAAAATTGAGTGCATATTTCTAAGGATTTTTTTTAAAATTGAAATTTGGACGAACGTCTGTCGGGATTCTATTCTCAATAAAAATGTATAATACTTACCATATTATATATAAGTTATTCTCCGCGATTTCAATCGCGATCACTTCGGAGTTCGCGCTGGAATTCCGTAACTAAAAGTAGATACTTTGTCCCTTTCTGTACCCTGACAACGTGCATGCAAAACTCTATGATGATCGGTTGGGTAGTTAAAACGTGAAAGTCTAACAAATGAACAAGTAAACTCACATTCGTATTTATATTAGTAAGGACTATGTATTCGTAAGATGGCATAGGTGATGAAAGATAAAGTCGTGAAACAAATGGCGCGCTAAGAACGTCTGTCCGTCGTACTCGAGTCGAATTTTCCAATACATTTAGCAGACACTCCTCAGTAACACCGCCAGTGTTTATTGGGCCAAGAAAATTGTTTATCTAAATCGCTGTGGCTTAGTGAGCACTCGGTGTGAGTATAAACTGTGAACTACGGTGCCGCTAGGGAATAGAGGCCGTAACCCTATTCGAAATGAATTCTATATGCATGAAACATAATTCACTATATCTCTGCCCTGCGTTTTATATACATACCTACGTACGTGTTGTTTATAAAGGGTTTAATAGGCTAAATGTTTGTTTTCAAGCTGTCATGTATCAATAAAAAGTATTGACCGCGTGTTTTTTTTTAAGAAATAAAAAAATAACGGCGATTTTGAGTCAAAATATCGTGTAACTTTCCTTACATTTTATACGTAATTATGACGTCACGATATTCCGATTTGATGTCCATACCCCGGCAACATGCCCATTATCAGAGACACTAGAATATATACTTATTTATTTCATGAAAAAATATAAACACCCTTTTTCTGGAAATCGGTGAAAAGAAGACACCAAACCAATCAATCCGTCAATTTTGAAGCAAAACGTTACTTCTATAGGTAGGTACAAGTTTCCAGGGCACTTTTCAATCCTTTGTCATTTGTACAATGTAAAAGGAAACATTGCGCTCAGGTTTCTAATTTCAGTTGGGCGTTGATGAGTCAGTGAGAAAGCTTCTTTATAATAAAATAGCTTTCCCCCGCAGTTTCACCCGCGGTAATTTCGGAGTTCCCTCCTGCAACGTCACAAACTCACAATTCACAAACTTTACCTCTTTATAACATTATTATAGATATACACAGATAAAAGATTACCTTTATTTTGCGCAATGGAATCCCAATAATAGACGATTATTTTACCTACTCAGTGATTTTTACATGAGTGAGCATGCGTGGGTGCGTGTATTTTAATACAAGTAGAATTAGAAACTGTATTAGCCAACAAACATCTTGCAAAATAAATTTTATCTTGACTAAAAATACAGTCTCTAATTTTGAATTGAACCTCACTTGAGCGTAATTGCTCTACTAGTAACGTTTATGTCGACATTACTGGCGTTCGGGTGTTATAGTAATACACCGGCTTTCATGAACTCCGAAATATAGTTATTAGTTGCTTACTTTGAAGATAATAGCGTTATTTGAATTCTTGATATTTTAGTAAGTACCAGAAAACATTAGTGTTTATTTTTTATTATTATTTAAAAACCTTTATGTATAAGTAGAATTGGTCCATGATAAGTAGTATAATAGCATTATTCTTTTACAAATATCTTTTGTACTTTCAGAGATGTGACTCTTTAAAAGTTCAAGTTAGACAAGGAAAGCGCTAGTCCTATAGTGACGTCACTCGGCTTGTAGCGTCCTACAACCGACATACAAAATTCCGTTTTAGAAAGAGACAGACATAGTCAAAATTAAACAGTTTATAACTATTTTATTTTTTAATTAAATCTGTCGATTTTGTCGCTTTATGTTAGCTTGCTTATCCATGATATTTTCAAGTGTAATTATTGGATATCAACATTTCAACAACAGTGAAATAGCCTAACCGGGAATATCGAAATTCCCTCGGGAACTCTGATCTGACAATCCTTTTTTAAAGCACCCTGATTTTATAAAATAAACTGGCTGGTCTCCACGATTCCACCCGCGTTAATTTCGGAGTTCCGCGTACAACAGTATAAATTTCATGATGATCCATTGAATAGTTAAGACGTGAGAGCATAACAAACTCACAAACATAAACAAACTCACATTCGCATTAACGATTTATTGCCTCTGAGGTTATTTTTAGTGAATTTGCATCACTTTGGTCCACTAGCTGTATCCATTCACAATTATTTGTTAATATTCAAGGGAATATTTATACGCAAATATCTGCACATCATATTCTATTCAAATAAAAAAGTAACCTTTACAAAGTTCAATTTTGCGAATACCCAAATTGACATGCAAACTTTGCGCTGGCAAAGTAGTAAATTTCGTTGAATTTGTTATATTCAGCGTCGGAAACCAATTTTCAAATGTCACCGAACATCGGAGCAGCTCTCGTCAACTAGACCGGTAGTGACGTCACAGCGTGGCGGCTTTATTTCCGGATTCCATTCTACAGTTATCCGATTCACGTGTGCTGTTTTAAATGTCTTATTTTTAACCGCCGACGTAGAGGGGTGTTGAAAATTTAACGTATCTTTGTCTAAACTCTAAAGCATCATAGCTCCTAACTGGACCAATTTTTTTTTTGTTTGAAATGTGAGGTCGAGAGTGTTCTTAGCTGTGATTCAAAATGGTCGCTATCCGCGTCTGTTACCTTAGCTCAGCTACGCAACGAATTTTGATGCGGTTTTTACTAACATTTACAAAATGTATTTTTTATTTATAAAACCACGTTGCTTTATTAATACATTATATAATTTATGTTTCTTATGAGGTCCCTAGGGAACTAAACGAATTCGTTCCCATTTAAGAAAAAAGGTTTGTTCTCGTTATTAAGTAACTTCAGTTATGTGAATGTAAAAATTACTTTAACTCTTTCACACAATTAGGTAGAAGTTTCTCCTGACCACGCGTACCTATCTAATTTATCGAGCCAAATATCCATTGCTACACATTAAACAACGGGCTATCATTAATGAGAACAAGAGATTTTTGCTTGAAAGCAAATGTATCTCTCGTCTTTGTGCAAGCAAATTGAGTATAAAGAGCAGGGACGGGTGTATTCATCCCTTAGAGTTGAAACATGAAAGCGCCCCGGAAAGCGTCACGCGAATAAAGAAGTTTGCAAACGGAACCCGGGGCGTACTGGCCCGAATTGCCAGATGACGTGTTCGGTCAACCTTATACGTTAAATTGAAAACGTCAAACCTTGCCTTCCTGTTTCCTTTGCTTTACTTTGTTCGAGAAGAAAGCTTTGCAGCTTGTTCAATTTCAAACAAGAAAAAATAAACTGACTTGAAATATAGCCAATTATTTTATCTCATTCTCACTGGCAACTAATTTTATTGTAGTGATAAAAAAATAAACGTCAGTTTATATTCCATAACATGACAAAACGAGGGAGATAAAAAAACTGGTCAAGTCCGAGTCGGACTCGTCCACCGAAGGTTTTGTACAAATTATTATGACCTAGGTACCTATTTGCAAAATATTATATACACCTGCTTTGCTTTACCATTGCTAATGGAAGGTTGCTGTTACTTATGGCACGACTATACTCAGATTAAGTGCCAACTGCCAGCTATAAAATCTAAGTAAAAATTTAAATATAAGTAGGATATATCAAGTAAGTCTCATTGTAAGCATTAGAGATTATTATTATTATGACCGCGCATACCGTTGATTAACTTCGATGATTCATCACAAATTAATGTAAGTATAGTTTCAGATTTTTCGTGTACTCCACTTGGGTCGTCCCAAGTAGAGTACCTACTAGTATTACTTGCTAAATTTCACAGTAATTGGTCAACGGAAAGTACCCTATAAAATTTGATTTCCTTGAGAGTGTCGAAATATGTTTTTTTTGCGGCATAAACAGCCGCACCTTTTTTCCGTTAACTTAGAAATTAGAAGTTTCATTTTTTCACAGTTTCAAGGGATTGTAGAACCAGAGTATATTATGTACAGAGACAACACGTATTCAACCTGTAGAGCCAAGCTATAAAATAAACTACTTATAGGCAAGAAGTGAAACTTATGAAATAAATTTGATTAAAGTAATATTACACTTATCTACACTAACCAGCTAGTGCCATCTATCGTGTGTGTTGTATCGTTGACGTTCATTCATTGACATTATTCTTCTGAGTCACACTGTATAAAACACTCGCTACAATGACCCTCGATAGAAATGAAATGCAGCTGTAAACTTTTCTACAAAAAAAAAAGTTTTAAATTTTTTCAATTATTTGCAGGTAAATAAAAAAATAAAGGTAAATTTTTTTACTGACTGCACGACTGATACCTACTTGTCACAGCTAAAAGTTGTCAAGCACCTTGTTCCTTCGTTCTTTTTGTTCACTCCAACAAGAACGTATTGGAGATTTCCTCTTGAAAATTGACAAAAGTCTGCCAAAAAGCACTGCCACAATGGATACTCTTGGATGTAGAGCGTACCTATATAAAGCGACGTAAAAAGACAAAACAGATAGAGATCCTGTATGGAAATTTTTCTCCTTCACTTTGTAAAGAGAATGTTTAGGGCTTTACTTGAAATACAACCTGTATGATTCATGCCTATATAATCTATACTATAATAAAACTCTTTTGAGTAGAATCCGCGATTCTGTACACTGAATATTTTTGACGGAAGTGGTTAAAGAAGAGTAACCAACCACAAAAAATAGTTTTTAAAATTATTTTTTGTCTGTCTGTCTGTCTGTCTGTTCGCGATAATCTCCGAATCTACTGAACGGAGTGTCATGCAGGTGAAAACTTAGCTAGATTAGGTAGATTAAGCTTAGCCTGGAGCTACAAATAGGCTTTGTTTCATTTAAATCGGATGCCGTAAAAAAAGTTGTTACATAAAAACTTTTCACGCGGGTGAAACCGCGGGGCACAGCTAGTCAGAAATAAGAAAAGCGATATTCTTCATAGATTCAGATTTAGCCATCCTTGCTTACTTGAAAAATTTATTTATTTAAATTTATTATTATTTAATTTAATTATATTTTAATTAATTTATAAAAGCGGATTTAGTATTTAAGATATTCTCTACCGATCGACCTTTTGGCTAAGTGAGATTCATCTTGTACATATTAAAGTTGTATGAAAATCAGTTTAGTAAATACAAAGGCTGAGTGATAATAAACGAATGTTTATCATCACTCAGCTTTTGTAAGACACAGACTCATACAGACTTCCTTTCAGAGAAGTATGTACAGTAAAAGAAGCGAGTATCGTTGCCTCAGCAGCATAGGTACCTCCCCCACTCCTAACGATCTCATAAAAGGCGACAGAACGAGTAGATAAGTAACTGAAATAAATGGGCAGGTTGACCACCTGTTATTTTGTCCCTTGTTATACGTATTTAGACGTTCAAAGAGTTACGAACAAAAATAGATTATGCAAAATAACTAAGCACATTTTTTAGGTGTAAATTCTTTTATAGGTATATTTTGAAACGAACAGAAAAACAAAATTAAAGATATAGAAAACGTAAATATTTTTAAAATTGTATATGTTGTTTAATGTTATATAAAAAACCATATAAGAAGTGGCCGGTCAGAAAAGAGGTTGGTCTTCGAAAAAAACTTCTAGTAAAATCACGACGGACCGGTGAACGGTTTCCACTGTGGCTCAGCAGTCAGCACACTGGTTGATGTTTTCCAGACGGCCGCACAGTGCACTGTCACGATCGATAATTCCCATAATATTCCTCTGGCCACAAATTACACCGTTGCGACTTGTGACAACATCATAGAAAAGAGAGAATGACACAATGCGTTTTATTTTTATTGTTACTTGTGCAGTCACGTGTCACGAATTAGTCCCACTATGAAATAATGGGTGAAATATTTTAATGGGTACATAATTATAGTTTATTTATTATCAAATTATGTTATGGCTAATAGGTTACTTAGAAACCAACCTTTATTACACCATATTTTTACTATGCAAATGTAATTGATAGGTAGTGTATTCAGTTTGATTGATTTACACATATAACTAAATATTATATTAAATTAAAAAAAAATATAGATCAATTGTAAATTTTATGTGGATATGTATAGACTATATAGTAGGTTACAACAATGGAGTGAGATTTATTTGGACGCTTCACTTTGGATCTGGTGTTGTTTTTTCTTGGATCTCAAATTTTCTTTGTTTGCTACGACGTAGCCACTACGAAAGCTACGCTCGTAGAACTTACTCACAAGATAGTGAATGGAAGTGCCCCGACTGACTATCTATTATACCTACCTAATTTTACCTACTTATTTGATTCACTCTACCTATACTTTCCCGTCGGTACTAGGTACAAGTAAGTGATTTAAGATATAACAGTATCTTGCAAGCATTGAAATTTTTATCGAGCCAACCTTTGTACTCAAATCTTAAGTGGAATCCTCAAATATGAATTTCAATTCGAAGATCAATACAAGAGTAGGTATATGTAAAAGGTCAAGTGAGTTATATTAGTCGAGATCTTTATTTAATGATCTCTTCTTTATCCTGTCGAGCCTTAGAATTTAACGAGAAGAAAAAACTTTATTAAGTATGGAAAATAATAAATATCTAAAAAAAATTATTTATTTTATTATAATTATTTTTATAATAAAGAATTTTTATGCCTGATATTTATCAGATAGTTAAAAAAAACTAATACGTAATTTCATCCTCATCTTCATCTATATATTATCTATTGATAAATACAATAAAAATAAATCCCTATTTCCCTTGGTCACGACATCGCGCGTGAACGGCTGGACCAAATAGGTAAATTTTTATTAATTCAATTCATAATTGTTAATTATTTTTTTTGTTGCATCTGTTATTGTAAGGAGAAGACGAATATGAAAAAAAACTGGTAGAGAATTCCTTAGGCATTAAGTCCACTTTTTGTACGATAAAGTGCAATAAAGTTCTAAAAATAAATAAATTCTGAAACTCACGCGGGTGAATCTCCGAAACGGTTGGACCGATTTCGACGGGACTTCTACTGCTACATAGCTGATGTTATAAGGAGTAAATTAGGCTACTATGGACTTCCTGCGGGAATTACGAAACTCATGCGGGTTAATCTCCGAAACGATTGGACGGATTTCGACAGCACTTTCACTGCTAATTACTGATTTTATAAGAAGTAAGTCAGGCTACTTTGGAGTTCCTGTGGGGATTTCTATACTCATGCAAGTGAAACCGCGGGGTACAGCTACTGTATAATAAACATTAACAGGTTTTAATTTCATATTACGAGTATTCAAACGTTTACTATATGATATGATCATGAAACTATATCGTGTGAGAATTAATCAAATCTGAACAGAAGTGGCAGTAGGATCTGCACCTCAAATAGATATTTATTTGAAAACTATATAAATATCTTACGATAGGTAGTGCTCGAGCATAGAAATTAAAATCATTAGCACCATCTCATTAACAGTATTATTTTAAACTTACCTTCGAAATTTCGTTCCTTGAAATTTCAACCATGCACTGTGTGTAAAATCGAAATTACTGACAAAAACTGTCAAAGTGAGGGTTGTCCTGATGAAAAACAAAACGCACACCATGAGACACGACTCCGTTATGGCCATCTCTATTCAACTACTATCCATATATCCATATACTTATAATAAAACTGTAGAGAGGTGCAGTGGCGAAGGTACCATAGAAGCCGATTCCCACCGGCTTCCCTTCAGACGCAACATCTCTCTCTACCGTAATTGAGAACGTTGTCAGGGATAAAGGGAAGGACTTTTTATACCGGAATTCCCGCGGGAACTCCGAACTTATCGCAGGTGGAACTGCGGAGAATAGTTAATAGTTTAATAAGTTGAAATTAAAGTAGATTTCCGGCTTCCCCCTCTCAATATTTTACCCTTCGCCACTGAGAGAGGTCAATTCTGTAAATTGAATATATATTCAAAAATAATATTGGAGGGTAAAAGGTGATCGATACTGATGCCAAAAATGCAATCAGTAAATTTTTTGTCTGTTTGTCTGTCTGTCTGTCTGTCTGTATGTGCACGCATGGGTCAAAAGCTACTGAAGGGATTTTAACCAAACTTGGTACGATTGTAGTCTATACTCCTGGGCAGGTTATAGGCTATATAACATAACGCTAAGACACATAGGAGCTGAGCAGTGATGATAAATTTGAAGCAAGTCGGATGAAAATGCGCTTTCGAGCTCTTATTCTCGCATACTCAATCACGCAAAAACGACTGAACGGATTTGGAGGAAATTTGGCATGCACGTTGTCAGAGGTACAGAGAAGGACATAGGGTACTTTTTAACCCGGAATTCCCGCAGAATCTTCGAAATTACCGCGGGTGAAACGGTGGGGTACAGCTAGTTTCAACCATAATTTACTGTTTAAAAATCCTTTGCTGTGTTGTCCTGTGGAACTTTAAATCAGTGCAACTGATGATGCTTGTTTGCGTAACGTACGGTACAAACTAAAGAGAGCACGTAGCAATCCGTTATCGAAAATGTAATCAAGACTCAGCTGGATGCAGCAATCAATCTCACATCCGGCTCGCTTGCTGACCCTACCGTCATATGGCTCTACCCCGAGGGAGCATATGTTTGTTATTAATTATTCATATTCCTTTACCAGCACTGAATTATAATTAGGGACTCGCAGAATAATTACGCGAAAAATACACTTTTCGGCTTAGCCAAATTTTTTTAATGCGATTGCATGGTTACGACTTGTTAAAAGTTGTACGTCTGCCAATGAATAGGTAACACGTGTATGTTGAGTATAGATAGATACATGTTTGTTATTTTTAACCGACTAAAAAACAAAAAGTTCTGTTCATATTCCCCTAGTATTTTCTTTTTTGTTTGAGTAATCGTGAAAATTTAAAATGCGATGTTACAAAGTTACAACTCGGTAAATATAATATTATGATTATTTAACACTCTTTTGACTTTTTGAATAGAAGGCG
Organism: Zygaena filipendulae; assembly: GCA_907165275.2. NCBI lineage: Eukaryota > Metazoa > Arthropoda > Insecta > Lepidoptera > Zygaenidae > Zygaena > Zygaena filipendulae. The sequence goes on from OU015666.1 coordinate 3,831,561, forward strand.
CCTACCGCGATGAGCTTCTTGCGCGAGAAAATTTAAGCTTTCTCTTTGAGCGGCTACATGTATACGAGTATCTCTCAAGATTGTAGCGATGTTTTTCTTTTTAGGGTTCCATTCCTTGCATTTAAAAACGGAACTATTTTATGATCACCAGAGTCCATCCGTCCAGTTATAACAGACCAGTATGGTTTTTCTCAAAGGCTAAGAAACGTAGAAACTTGGCCATAATTATAAATCTAGATGCTGACGCAAATCCAAAGTTTATGAGAGAAAGGTTTTATGATTCCGTTAAACGAATAGGAGAATACAATATATCAAATTAAAGCCAATATTTTGTGTAATGTATTATAATTATCAAGATGGAATTCTATTTGCGCAAAATATGTTTTTTTTTTTTTCATTTTAGCAAATGATTAGCTATAGCAGTTTTCCCCAAGGCGTTCATTTTGAAGTTCCCGCGGGAATGCCCAGTGAAAAATTACTTCCTTTTCTGTACCTCTAATAACGGTTATAAAAAATTTCATGATGAATAACTTCATTTGCATTTATTTTATATTGCGGATAACAAAAAAGAGAGACAGAGAGAATATTATAAAACATCCAAATCACCGCGGGTGTGACCGCGGAGAGCAGCAATTATATTGCTTAGTTATTTTAGGTCTTAGCATAGGTCTTGGAATACTTTTAACCCAGATACAACAAATCCCCGAGGGTATCCCTAAATTCACGTGGGTAAACTCGTGACCAACTATGTATTATATAATGTCAGTAAGTTTTATTAGCACACCCGTGGCACTCTATACCAGCGAATCGGTTCATCTGTCTTCTACTACTTACCCGCGCCTAGTTTGTCTACACACATTTTGTGTGTTTCAATGTTCACAATAGCGCAACGTTCACTTGTGCGCGCCGTAGTTTCATAATAAATAACCAGAATAGGCTTGTTTTTGGGGTATGAAAATCAAAATTCTATTTAGTCCGTCTTGTAGATTAATAAAAAATAATAGACCCGTACTTTTTGCCTTTATAAATTATTGAAAAAATACTAAGATAAAATGCATTAAAGCCTTAACGTGCTATAAACTGTAGCACGGCGTGACGTCACGCGACATTTTGTATCTCAGTTATTTTTTGATTACATAAAATATAAAAAAATACATGTCCAAAATTTTTATTAATCTACAAGACGGACTAAAAAAAGTTTTTGGTCGACAAGTCTATTCAGAGTATAATAATTATGGAACATAGATCCAATAAATAACCATACAGAAAGACCTCAGTTAAATAAAATGGCTTTAAATGGAAAGAGGAGCGTACTCCTCTATTTTTCGCAATTTATAAATAACACCCTAAATTACTTAAAGAAACTCTAAAGCCCACGACTTGTTTCGACGACATCTATTGCGTAAACGAATTGAAGAGTTTCGAAAAACTTTCGAAAACCGTGTCAAAGAAAACTTAAGGAACCGATAACGAATACTCGTGTCAAGTGGTCACGCAAAACTGGACTTTCGGTTGAACGATTTTACGTGAACACCTGTCATGTCATGACGACTCGTTCCTTAGCTGTCTACGTGACAACGCTGATATGTAGATTGTCAACTTGGCTTAAGGGGCAGTTCATACTATGGCCCCAGAGTCACAGCGTAAGGCGAGCAATCACAAGGCAGTGTTCACCGAACGAGGCACGTAACATAGGCACGCAGTCAGCTTCATCGATCCGCCTGAGGACCTTGACGTCATATCAATGCTGTGGTTTGCCTCCACCGTGCACCGTGTCCACACGAATGGATTGTTCACGAATCACGACTCTAAACATTATAAGGAAAATTATAAAAGTCTTTATTATAGACATAGATACATCTTTATTCGGCATCACAGAAATACTTAAAAATAATCGCCCAAGATGTTTGTTGTGATGCCAAAATGGACACTGACTCAGCATATTAGATAATATGCTGTCGCGTAAAACGCCGCGCCGCCGCAGCGCTGGTTTTCAGCGAAGCCCATAGAGGAATGCGTCCGCGCGATACCCGATCGTATGTCTGCCCACCAATTCAAAACAATAAATGTAATAATTATAATAAATTAATTGATTATATTATATATTCATTGATACACATAATACATAACAATTTATTTAATATTTAATAGCCTTTTGGGCACGCTTCCAGCTGTGGAGGACCTATGGCAAATATTTTATTTGTAAATATAGTTTTTATTTTAAGTTTTAAGTTTTCCATAAGTTTTATTGTACATAATCTACACAGATAAATAAAATTGACGTATAATATAATTAAAATATAAATTATGTCGAATAAATTAAAATAAATAAATAAATAGAATAACAAATGAATACTTACATGTTAATAAATAAATAAATTCCAACAACTTGGTCTCCAATAACTCATCTCATTCTTTTGTTGTAGAAGAAGATAGGTTTTTATTAAATATATTTATTGAATAATTTTTTCCCTGTCACAAATGTACGTATATTTAAGGTTTTTTTTTTTTTATATTTGAAACGAGAACCACCCTCCTTCAATGCATTCCTTGTTTAACCATAAAAATAACTTATTTAAAAACGAACTATTGCCATATTATTAAAATAACTAACTGGACACATTTTGTTGGTCCCTGTGCTAGGGATGTCAGTTAATAAAAGAATGACAGTAAAAAGATAATCGAATGAAAAATAAACAAAGGTCTATTTCTGAGTCGACCCAACCTTTTTCTTCAACGGGTCCGTCATCCTCAAAATGACTGGCTTTAAAATACACAAAATATTATTTTGTTCTATTTTCCTGCCATCAAAATGTTCATCATGATTTTGCACTTTGCAGTTATGAAGGCTCCGTAATTACTCAGCTCGTGGCACGGATGACTGAGCTTGGTCCGTTGCAGATAATTTCATTCGGTGTTTATCCTCGCTAAACCAATAGAGTGTTCGGCGCTAATCGCAGCTTTCATCCGGCTTTGTTGGTACGGGTGCCTACTGCCTCTGTACATCGAGTTGGCTTTTGGCTACACTGCGCTGAGCTGATTGTACATTTTCGGGGAAAAAACGTATATGTAGTTGTTTAAAGTTTTTAAATATGTTTCAAATTTTGCTTAACCACAATAACAACATTTGTTTGCTATTAAAACAATATAATAACTAGCTGGTGTCCGCGGTTTTACCTGCATGAGTTTCAGACTTTTCATTAATCGACTTCAAAAAAGGAGGAACTAGGAACCCCTTTCGGGCTTGCGCAGAACCATCCACCGAAGAATTATCACCATGGGATCAATGGTTTCTTCTTCTTTAATAATGGCGTCTACCATTAATGGCTTAGAAACGCTTAGAGGACAAGCAAACAAACGTTAATTTTTATTTACGTATGCATATTTATTTATTTCGAAATAGAATAACTCTATTTGAATTACCTATATTAAACTCAAAAAATTATTCAAAAACTAAAAAAAAAAACTGTATTTTCTAATGCATGAAATAAAAGGCTTTTTATTTATTTATTTATTATTTATTTATTTAAGCTTACAACAGGGTACAAAAGGCGGACTTAATGCCACAACGGCATTCTCTACCAGTCAACCTTCACGATGTTCAGAAAGTGTGCTTGGTGGTGCTTGAGAGGAGTTAAATATAATGTCTTAGTACAATACAAAAACATGTAAATTATACATAAACCAAAACTGAGACATGACTAACAGGATATATGATTTTATGCATCCAATTTTTAACTCCACTATCTTCAACATGACTTAAAATTGTTTTAATCTTTTAAATTTAAATTGAAGTTTATTTATATCTTCATGTACCACTGGCCTGTGGTTTTGCTATTATTATTGCCAATGCAATACCAATAATTCTTGTTCAACTTCAAGGTCATTAAAACAAATTCATTCATTGGTATGTAAACAGTTTCTATCTCTGCAATGTGAGAAGCTAAAATGATTGATTGATTTAATCTCATTGTACAATATCAACAATGAGAAAGTCGAGTCGAGTCAAGTCTATAATTATACAGACCTATCGAATTGATTGATGATAATTGCCGCAAATGTTTACCGATATCGAAACGAATCGATTCCTATGAGACTGTTGCCTCAAGCCGTTCGGACCCGGAACCATCTCATTGAGAATCGTTTTAATAAATTGTATTGCAATCCCTCTCATTCAATCTATAAGTATAATCAAAGTTCACTGGGAAACATTTTCTGGCATGAAACCTTTCCTTTCCTTTCTTATACAGCATATATTTCGTGCTAAGCTTACTGCTTGTGATTATTTATTGGAGCATAAAGCGATATAGAACTAAATAATAGTCGGACATCACACAGAGCATTTGACAAATAAAAAATATTATATTAAAAAGTAAAAAGAGGGAATATATCGGTATGTTCCTACACGCGCAATGGATAAAAATTAGAAATAAACAACAAAAAGTTATTAGAGAAACCATAAGGTTCGAATGAAACTTATCTATACATATATTTTTTTTGTCCTGAATGACTGAAGGATCAACGCACAGCCTAAACCGCTGATCGTAGAGATCTGAAACTTGGAGGGTGTGTTCTTTGTATGACGTAGGCATCCGATAAGAATGGATTTTTGAAAATTCTACCCCTAAGGGGATGAAAAGGGGTTGCAAAGTTTGTATGAAACAATTCCGCGGGAACTTCGAAATTATCGCGGGTGAAACCGCGCGGGACAGCTAGTCTATACCTACATATAAAATGCTTTGTCCTAAATGACTGAAGGATCAACGCACAGCCTAAACCGCTGATCGTAGAGATCTGAAACTTGGAGGGTGTGTTCTTTGTATGACGAAGGCATCCGATAAGAAAAAAAAATTGAAAATTCAACTCCTTTAGGTGATTAAAAGGGGTTACAAAGTTTCCAAAGTGAAACCGCGCGGGACAGCTAGTGAATTTATAAAACCCCATAAAGAAATCTCCCTTGCCTATTGGAATTTCACTTCGTATAAATTATGCAATTTCAATCTTTGCTGAGCGATGACTACTCTTTTGCACTTTTTTATACTATTAAGGTTATTTAATACACTCAATAATATTCAAATACAGCACTAATATTATAATAAATAATAAGTAATTCTCATCTTAAGGCATTTAAATTGCAGAGCTCTATCGAGTATTAGCAAATTAAATTTTAATCCTGTCGGTACATTACAGTGGATCTGCTTGTTATGACTGTGAATAAATAATGTATAATATATATTAAATATTAAAATATAATTACTTGGCAACCATCGTTGAGTATACAGCGGATACTTGCGCACCCACGCCGCGTATTATTTAGGTCACGTGAAGTGAGGGTAAAGGTTTTGATGAAATTTTCATTTCGTTTACCTACCTAATATCTTTTGCCTTATTTTTCCGATGCTCAGGTGTAGTAGTTTGCGGACGACGCTTATGTAAAATTGGAAGCTTATATACAGAGAAATAAAACTCGTGAAACATGGTAAAACCTGGTTGGTTATAGAAAAAAAAAATTTCATTACTCATACTCGGAAAGTAGGTCTGAAGTTGCCTGAGAAGCGGGTTGAAAGTAACACTTTTCAGCCCTAGGGAGAATCGCTCTCAAATGACAGCTAGATACTGCAGAAACTCAAGTTTTTTTTTATTTCATAGGGGGCATACTTACTGGCCAGTAGCACACCTAATGGTTGATTTATGTAAAATAAAATTCACTCATTTTTTTCTTTAGCTAATTCCTATTTTTATTTTGACTTTCCTTGCATTCGTAATGAAAAGCACAGTGTTATCCTCGGGAGAAAGACTTATTTAGTCCCTCGATCTATTGGCGTAACCCCGTCTCGGGACTAAATAAGTTACTTTCACCCCTAGGATAACAATGTACTATAGGTAGTAGGTACCTACCATAGGTATTTTTGCTATACCTACTTTTTTTTTCTTTTTCTGTGCGTCTAAAACCGGAAATATTATCAGTAGGTACGAAAAATTTACAAAATTTATTTATTTCTTATATTAGGAACTTTTGCGGACGCAGGCAGAACAATTCGCCAAAGTTTTATCACAATCGGATCAATGATTTAGGAATGTATAGACCACAAACATACAAACATTAATTTTTATTTAAGTATAAAAAAGATAATATAGTGATCACAATTTTTTAACCATCTTTTTTTTCTCAGTTCTCGGTTCTGCCCTCGGGAACTTTTAAAAAAGTACCTATATTAATATGTACCTCCAGACCCAGACCCAAGCAAAATTCTATCTGTGAATCTTATACATATGACATCTAAATTAGTGCCAAATATACAAAGATCTAAGTGACCAAATGTCCAAACATAGTACGAGTCCAAATGTCCAAACGTAGTAGTAAATAATGAACATTGATACCTACATAAAATGGTAGCTAGTTAACTGATCAGTACTAGTATAGTATTCTATTATCCCACCAAAACATAAATGTAAAAAAGGAAAGCCAAGTTCAATACAAAAATTATGCTTGACTGGGTTTCGCCGCAAAAAGAATGGAGATCTAAATGAGTGCCAAGTTATTTGAAAAGATCTTAAAGTAGGTTAAATTTGACTTGGCCAGTTTTCATTACATCAGTCATTTTATAAAGTTATTAAACATATATATATATATATATATATATTTTAATTCTGATAAAAACTGGCCAAGTCAAATCTAAACTACTTTAAGATCTCACATTTTTAAATAACTCGGCACTCATTTAGATCTCCATTCTTTTTGCGGCGAAGCCCACAGTCAAGCATAATTTTTGTATTGAACTTGGCTCTCCTTTTTTACATTTATGTTTTTGGTGGGATTATCATTACTTTTTGTATAGAATATAAAAAAATACGCACTAAACAACACACCATTGGCCGGTTGTTTAGTGCGTATACAAGTTTTTTGTATGGGGACACCACTTATTTTTTGTCTTTATTTATTTTTAGATTTTTTCCTATGCTTATACACAATTACCGAGCTGGATTCCAAATTTCATCCTTCTAGGTCATCTGGAAGTAGGTTAGATTTAGGTACTATATGTCAGTCAGTCAGTGCTAAAATTTACGACTTTTTGACCTTCATATCTTTATAACCGTTTGAGCTAGCTTCATGAAATTTGGGCTTCTACATATCTTTATGGATATAATTAAACACACGTAGTTTTATGTGTTCACGTTAAAGAGGTTTTGAGTTATAGAAGGGTAAAAAGTGGCACCAAGTGGTTCGTGTAATATTACACTCGGCGCTAGCTAGCCAGTTCCTTTGCTTGAACTTGGCTGGACACGCTGCCGCGTGTCTAGATCTGTGTCAGTACGATGTGATTCTCAAGGTCTTTTTACCATATTTTGTTCTTTTTTTATATTGAACACCTTTGAATGTTACTTTATTAGTTTCTAACAACTTGTAATACTGCTTTTCCCTCTAGTCACATTTATGTCGCTGAAAGAATCGATGGTAAGGCCTCTGTCCGTCTAATCAACGTTCCCACGTATTTATCAGATTTATGACTATGCGTGACTACACTCGTCCCTCAAAACTGGATTTTATTCAATGTCGACTCTATATGAACCACAATTAGGTATATTTCACTAAGCAACACATTTGAATATTTGTCGTGTTCGTTTTGTGTAATCCTGAAATTAGAATTGGCTAAACTAATCAAAAGATCATTTTTTTATGTTTAAGGGATATTATATAAACGTGACGATGAACACTTTGTATGACGAAGTTGTGTTTATCTATACTTTTAGAATAAATTACATAATGTTATAGATTGAAATTCGAATCCATTGACGTATATCGTGAACATGTGTTCATTATTTTGGTGTACAATAAAGAGTATTCTGTTCTACTTATTCTATTCTATATATCAAATAATAATCCTTGGACATTATCACAGTGCCACCTGGTCCCAAACTAAACAGAGTTTGTACTATGGGTAGGGGTCGGGGAGCGTTTTTGTTGTAAATACATAGGTATGTACCTACATTATGTTGACTTACTGAAAGTAAGTTTACCCACAGGGACCGAGCCTTCGACACCTGGCCTAGTGGTCAGTTTCTTTAACAACTAGGCTGACGATGGTGTCAAAATTTCATTTATGTCGGTTGTATGTGCAAATACTACAGAAAGTAAATAAAGCAATAACGTCGTAAAAGTGTGTTGAATCAAACAGACCATGGTTTATTGGTTGAACCTTGATGGGATTCTTCACTAAGCTAAGAATTTTTTAAACATTTCACTCAAATTTTATTCTAAAATTTTATACTAAAGTAGCTGGGCGTAATTTATTTATTTATATATATATATATTTAGTAGCTCGATACAATCTAACTTGTGCTATTAACACCACCTGCATTAATAAGTACACATTATGTTGTAGATTTAACTTAAATTACGTTAGAAGTACCTAGATATAACAGTTAATTGATGCAATAGAGAAAAATTTCAGCACGCATTGAACTTACAGTCCAATCTATATGTATGATATGTCTATTTCAAGTAGGTAGCTACGTATTTAAAAGACGGATTGCAAACACGCTCCATTCACATTCTTATGTTGCAGATATCGAAAAACGATTTAGCGTGTCTTCAACTCTTCAGGCACGATAATACCTACCTATATTTTATAATATATACGCATAACCTGTAATATTAGATACATACCGCTGTTAATCGTAAATAACCGTAAAAGGAAAAATGTGCACCTTGCAATTATTAAGTCATATCTGGGGGCACGGCAGTGCCCCCGCCAAGTCGAGCAACAAAAGCGGCACGGCCGTACTATCCTTTTCTCGAAGCAATTCAGGCCATTTTCGACCCCCTATAACTTCGTTGTGGATAAAACTAGAAGCCTGAATCTTTAGTAAACAAGCAGGTATTGTATAAAGACGGTATAATTTAAATTTCATTCGATTTGAACCAGTAGTTTAAGAATTATAACTAGTCAAAGTTTCTTAATTTTGTAGGTCACTCACTCACTCACTCACTCACTCACTCACTGACCGATCATCAAAATTCTAAGGCACTTCTAGCAGACATAGAAGTTTGAAATTTAGAATACAATTAGTGTTTATTGTATAAATCAAGGAAAAATTAAAATATTTAGCAATTTCGGTCCAGTTTTCTAGATACACTAACTGCATAAATAACTTTGTAATCCGATATAAATGTATGGAATTACAAAGTTATATATGCAGTTATATGTACCAACTGCACAAATAACTTTGTAATCCCATATAAATATATGAGACTAGCTGTTCCCCGCGGTTTCACCCGCGTTAATTTCGGAGATCCCGCGGGAATTCAGAGATGCAAAGTAGTTAGTACCCTATATCCCTAGGTTTTCTTTACCCCTGACAACGTGCATGCAAAATTTCATGAGATTTCACCAGCGTTAATTTCGGAGATCCTTCGGGAATTCCGAGATAAAATTACCCTAATCTGAATGCTGCAACGATTTTCATGAAATTTTGTATACAGGGGATTTCGGGGGCCATAAATCGATCTAGCTAGGATTCATTTCTGGAATTCCCGCGCGAACTCTGATATCAACGCGGGTGAATTAATTATTGCATACTACACGTTGTCAAGGGTACAGGAAAGGTCATAGGGTAGTACTTTTATCTCAGAATACCCGCGGGATCTCCGAAATTAACGTGGGTTAAACCGCGGGGAACAGCTATTTAAGCCGTTGCCCAGATATTAATAAATAATAATAATAATTGTAGCTATAGTTACCTACCTAGATATAAAGTGTAGATACATAGTTACCTAGACATAATTATGTTCAAAGGTACAATGGTCAACGGAATGAAAAAGCAAGAATGGGGCATGTGTTTATATATATTATAAAGTTGTACCAAAATCTTTCAAGTTATTAAAGTAGACTAAATTGCTCAAAGGAGGAAGACCATTTACAAAAAGAAATGAGATCCCATCAAAAACAAACTTGTAAAAAAGTCCAAGTCTCGCAACTCACTTCTTCTACAGTAAAAAGTTGTGAGATCAATGTAATACCAAGTCGGTTAATTTATTCAGTGCCTACTTAAGGGTCCTTGTCTAAAGTTATCATGTTATAAGCTAATCTAATAACATTTTATAGTGACCATATCAAATTTAAAAACCTTTTATGTTTTAAATAGATTGATTGGCTTGGCGATCACGTGAAAACACAATGTATCTCACAAGTAATACATATTATAATTAAATTAGATTATTTAGAACCATAATTATGTATTACATGTGAGATATATTGTGTTTTCACGTGATCGCCAAGCCAATCAATCTATTTAAAACATAAAAGGTTTTTAAATTTGATATGGTCACTATAAAATGTTATTAGATTAGCTTATAACATGATAACTTTAGACAGAAGGACCCTTAAGTAGGCACTGAATAAATTAACCGACTTGGTATTACATTGATCTCACAACTTTTTACTGTAGAAGAAGTGAGTTGCGAGACTTGGACTTTTTTACAAGTTTGTTTTTGATGGGATATTGTATTACAAGTACGAGAAATTTAATTTATAAGTTTAAAATAAAGTATTTTTAATATTAAAGTTAATAAATTCTTAAAGTGAAATGGCTGTTATATGAACTGACAGATAGACGGACATACGGACACACGTTCTGTTGCGATTTGGCGATGGAACTCTAAAAACATTTTTTTGATAAACCGACACCAACGAATTAGTTAAGAAGAAGAGTTTCTGTTTATGTACTGTAGAGAGTTAAACCAACCTGTTTCATATGAGCCGATACGTTGGTGTAAGTCCAAAATCTTTCAACAAAAAGGGAACCGAAACACAAAAGTATTATTGTTGTTAGAGTAACAAAGGACGACCAAAATTAAAGTACTTCCACACAAAATCCCTTCAAATAGAATAAGAAACTATTACATACATACAATAGAGTAGGTAAATCTGATAAATATATGCATTCATCCGTAAATCCTTTTATACGAATACCTACTCATTGCTTTGAATTAGCTATATCGTGTTGTGTAGCTTTGTGTGGTATACTAGTGTAGCAGCTGAGGGCAGACCCTGAGAGTGTGACCGTCTCTCCACCGATGTACCAACGGCTCTAGGACACTCGACCTCAAGAGTCAACACTCCAATCTCAAGACTCTAGCTTGCGGTCAAACAAACATTTTTCACTCACTGTTTTTGTTACATCAAATATTTATGTTACACGGTGACTCCATATTAAATTATGGTATTATTTCTATTGCATTAGAATATTATGTAAGAATACGAATAAAACTAGTGAAACCTCAATAATTATAAATTTGAATATATATGTAAACTAGCTGTCCCCCGCGATTTCATCCGCGGTAATTTCGGAGTTCCCGCGGAAGTTGCGGGAAAAAAGTACTCTATGTCCTTCAGTTCCCGAGGGAATTCCGGGATAAAAACTATCCTATCTTTTAAGTTGGACCATATTATAAATGGTTGCAAAATTTTATCAAAATCCGTTCAGTAGTTTCGGAGTCCATCGCAGCAAACAACGTGACACTTGATTTATATATATTAGACTAGCTGTCCCCCGCGATTTCATACGCGGTAATTTCGAAGTTCCTGCGGAGGTTGCGGGGAAAAAGTACTCAATGTCCTTCAGTTTCCGCGGGAATTCCGGGATAAAAACTATCCTATCTTTTAAGTTGGACCATATTACAAATGGTTTGCAAAATTTTATCAAAATCCGTTCAGTAGTTTCGGAGTCCATCGCGGACAAACAACGTGACACGTGATTTATATATATTAGATATTAAGATTTATATTGAAAACTATTTTCGCCTACTTTTTCCAAAGGTGACTTAATATTAAAAGGGAATAAATTCATTTAAGTAGACATCAATTTGTTGTTTCTGGTTGATGGGATTCTAAAAAAAAGATGTTTTTTATTGATCTTGGGTATGTTTTATACTATTTTAAAACTATATTTTTAAAGCTTCTTATAAGCCAAGCAAAGACTTAATGATAGAATGGCCTTTTAAAAAATATGACTGTAATAAAAAGTAATATCTCTCGCACAATGATTCTGAAATCTTTTGTTCGAGCAATGCCCGAGGCTGCGGCAAAAATACAACCGCCCGCCATTCAAACGAAGCCAACCTCGGGATTGTGTACGGCACGACTTGATTTTTCTGATTTTCATAAACTTTTGCGAGTTGATTGGAAGCCCCTTTTTGTATTAATTCATTGTAGTACTAGTTCTTCTAGTTCTTCTAGTTCGGGATTTCCTTGGCTGATAGCGATTTTGTTCGTAGTGATAGTGATAGAATCTGTTGACACACCAATAATTAAAGGGACGAGCAGGACTGTCAAACTATTACTAAAGTCTATTACTTAAGTGATTTTGTATTTTTCTACAAAAATTATTGTGTGTCTCACCAATAAACAGCAATAAGAGAAAACAATAAATCAAATTAAACTTAGGTACTCAGGTATATAACACTTAGGTACTTAGGTATATAACGAAATTTTGAATGACCTTTTCTTCTCATATAAAGCATTAAGAAAAAATATTTTTAAATATGTATAAATTCTTTTCTTTCTTTTCTTTCCAAAAAAGCGAATACGAGATCTCAGACCAAATAAAAACTAAAGACGGGACGTCTCGAACAACGAAGTGAAGTTGCGTACTATGCATGTGGTGATTAGGAAAGTGTATGGATTTGCGAAGTCTTTTTCTTATAAGTGTGTGCGTGTTTCTGTGTACGTGCACGGCGATGGTGTCTTTTTCCTGATGGCTTCACTTGTTTGCTCACGTGTTCCGTCTTTAGTTTTTATTTGGTCTGAGTACGAGATAGAAACTTCGTGATTATGTTCTCTTTGGCCAAGCTATATACAATAATAAAATAGTTGAAATCAGTTAATACCATTTTCTATTATATTTTATGATACCTAGTTTTATATTATCTAGGTGCCCATGAACCAATAAGACATCCGTACTGGCAAGTTTAGGCTGATAAATATCATACCGCAAATTACTGGCAGGGCTAAATTGGCTTGAGGCCAACAGAGCCGCAATGATGTCTTGCTTTGAAGGCAAGTGTTGGTAGGTCAACGAGCTGATTATATAGTACCTAAACATTGTCGATGAGTTATACCTAGTCAGTAATTGCAACTTATACTGACTAAGTAGGTACCTACCTACAAGGTTAGTCGAAAAGGGTAAGGGAAGAGTGACATATAAAGTACCTAGATACATTATTGTCAATTACTTTTACTTGAAAACTTGAAATTTTATTGCAATTTTTGCAAAAATTGTAAAAACCCAATTTTACATTTTCAAATCTTAGCTTCGAACGTTAGAGGTGCTTAAACTCTTCTAGACAAGAAAATAACTATAAAACATACGTACAGGCGAATATAGAATCTCATCCATTTTTGCAATCAATCGTTAATCCTGTTCACAAGTGAGGGTGAAATTGTGTAGGTAATACACATTAAAAAAAACCGTAGATAAATTATTTTTGAAAATATTTTTTTTATTCATTCAGCAAAACAAAATAATCTTAAGATACCGGACGCGCGGTGATGTGTGTGTAAAGCGATTGAGTGGCAAGCGCCTTCATAGGTTGTTTTGTTTTTGATTGATCGATTTATTTTTATATTTTTTATTTTATGAAAATATTTATAACGGTATATACTTTCAACTCTGTAAATATTTGCAGCTAATTTTGCCAGACCTTACTTACCACATATTATACGCACACATACGCCAAAGAATGTATATGGGTACATCAAACCGGCCGAAGTAATCACGAAATTCAGGCGAACGAAACCATGAGCTACCTAAGTAGTAAGTACGTTCTATAATTTTTTGACAATATTTCTTATGTATGTATTTTTTTTTTGTGATATTTGATTTTTTGACTTTTTGTGTATCTGCGGACTTCAAATAACAACTAATTTTTTTAAACCGCAGATACACCGATTTGTTTGTCTTCAAAGTAAACTTTGCAGATGTTGTATTTTAAGATCCTACTAATATTATAAACGCGAAAGTTTGTAACAATGGATGGATGGATGGATGTTTGTTACTCTTTCACGCAAAAACTACTGGATGGATTTAAATGAAACATTACAGTAGTAAAGCTTATATACACCAGATTAACACATAGGGTGCTTTTTATCCCGGAATTTCCGCGGGAACTCTGAAATTAACGCGGGTTAAACCGCGGGGCACAACGAGTACTGTATAAATTGACTATTTCCTCTATCTATGTACTTACTAACCTACATTTTACTGTTAAGATGGATTTCAAGAATATAGGCAAATTGGTTTCTAATATTGACTTTGGAATACAAACACGCACAGGTTAAACACATAAACCTCTATTTAAGAGATCGTTATACCCTTTAGTACAAGTTGGTAGCTAATACGAGTATGAGAAACATAGTGTTCTGGTAATCGTCTATGCTAGTACAAGTAATTTAACAAAAGTAAAACTTCAAAAATATAATAAACTAGCTGTCCCCGCGGTTTCACCCGCAGTAATTCCGGAGTTCTCGTGGAAATTTCGAGTTGAAAAAAACACTATGTCACTCAAGACTATACAGTAGCTTCATATAAGTGAAAAATTTTTCAAAATCGGATTTAGATTTAGAGAGATTACCCTCCATAAAGTCATACACTCACAAACGCACAGTTCTAATACTTTACCGCTTTATAATATTGGCATAGATGTCTACACTTCTATACTTATTAAATAAAACAGTAGATTCCGCGTGTCTGCACATAGGCTAGTTTCCTGGGTAAAAAAATCAAAATTCTATTTAGTCCGTCAGTTAGATAATAAAAAAATAAAAGACACGTATTTTTTGCTTTTTTAAAATAATGGAAATATGCATAGATAAAGCGCATTAAAGTTTAGGGTGGGGGACTCGTGATGTCACAGCTCGCTATAACGTGCGAACAAACTGTAGCGAGGCGTGACGTCATGTGAAATTTCGACTTGATATATCTCCGTTATTTTTTGGTTACATAAAAAAAAAAATACGTGTCCAATATTTTTTAATAATCTACAAAACGGACTAAAAAAGAAAATTTAGGAAACTAGCCTATAGTAACAGGACACAAAGAAGATTTTAACTTTTTGTTTGTTTAATCAAGCTAATCTACGAAACTACTGGATTGGATTTTCAAGAGGTGTTCAACGGCAGATTAAATTTGTTTTGATAACATATAGACTTTGTTTCTTCTAAAGCGGATGTCAGGAAAAAACTTCTTCATGTAACATTTCGAGTGAGTGAAACCGTGGATCCAAGAACTAGCAATAATAATTAAAATGATGCCTCTGACTAATCACAAGATGGCGGAAAATTATTATTATGTAAGTATCGTATATTTAAATGTTATCAAACTCCGTTCCAGTCATACCAGTTGCAATGCGGTGGATTAATAAAACTTTTCTAATTTATAACAGACAATTGGTAACGACTAACAAGGAATGGCGGAAACTTAAACAAGATTCGCCGTATTGTCCCCGGTCTCCATTCACTGAAAGGGAAGTTCCGCTGATGTCCCACTAATCGTGGCCTTGACGCGAGTCGCGCGACCTAAGAGAATATAACCACTACCGACCGCGTGAGGCTACCACTATGGTATAGCGTCAAGACTCCAAGACCATAGACGAAAAAGAATAAAAGGTAATTAAATGGAAAATTGACTTTTCAGGCTATGTTTAGGACGTGGCTATATACCTACATTTATTTAGGAGTGTCTTTGAAACTATACTTTTCGAGCAAATATTGTAAATATCCCGAGAGTCCCGGAACTCATGCGGATGAAACCGCGGCGAATAGCTAGTCACTACATAGTACATATAAAAAAAGTCGCTTTCCGCTTTCTGTCTGTCCCTATATATGCTTAGATACGCAATACGCAACGCTTACGCAACGGATTTTCATGCGGTTTTCGCCAATAGATAGAGTGATTCACATGTTTTAAAAATACCTACTTATAGATATATACACTTTCAAATCCTGTCAAATTCGACATATGTAGGTGAAGCTTGAGTTCAAGAACTTAAAAATAAATTTGAAGTTACTTTATGAACATATTAATTTACAAAAATTTCATTCTGTTTTTTTAACTGTGATAGCTTAAACGAGCATTGGAATCATACAATGTAATTTGAACTTTACACCCATGTCGACCAAATCTCTTTATTTAGTAATAAATTTATACAGATTACCCCAAATATTGCATATATACTTGTCTTAACTGTAGGCTCCGTCAGTGGCTATGTACAAACAAGAGGTAAAGTGTGCTGTGTATTGTTATCTCACCGACACGTAAGTCAATTAGAAAAGGTTCGTACATAAATTGGTTCTGTATAACTAAAGTAGAGGTTTAGTCAGAGCGGATATCTTTGGAGCTTTGATAGGTACACGCTTTATAGATATTCACATTGATTGATGCAGTGATAGATTGTACTGTGTAGATACTACAAACACCTACACGTTAGTGAGGTGTTTTATCTAAATGTGTATGTGAAAATATTATAGCTGCATGTTTAGAGTTTTGTGAATAATATTATGATTCAACATAATAGGTATATCTTGAAGCTTTGCTTTGATTTTTTCCGTATATAATATGTACCTACTTACACGCTAAAAATTTTAATTTGGACAAATTCAGCCTATTTATAAATATTAAGGTTTTTAAACAGTATCAAACTAGATTTATAAGAGCCTCTATACAATTTTAAAATTAATAAAGTATACTAAAATGCTTATGAAGTTATGAAACTAATATTTCTTTTAATTGTAAGTTTTAATCAACGACTTGTTTAATCCTTCTCTACCTAATTATATTATAATTTTAGTGATTTTGTACAGTTTGCGGCTTGTCTTATTATGTGAGTGTACTTACTAGCTGTGCCCCGCGGTTTCACCCGCGGTAATTTCGGAGTTCCCGCGGGAATTCCGGGATAAAAAGTACCATATGTCCATCTCTGTACCCTTGACAACGTGCATGCCAAATTTCATCCAAATGCTGTTCCGCCGTTTTTGCGTGATTGAGTAATAAACATCCACACTTTAACATTTATAATATTAGGATAATTACTTTAAATTACTTCCTATGAGAAAGACAGGCACCAATTTGAACAGTAGATAGTAGGTATATGAAATAAAGTATCCGTCACATTTTGGTTAGGCAAAAACTTAATTACAAATGGAAACAGCTCCGCTCACCGCCGCCGGAAGTTGGTGGCGCTACGGCGGGCTGCTATTTCCGGTGTTTGTCGTACTATTCACGTATTCAGACGTATTTAATGTGTGCAGACAAACATTACAGGAAAACGCTTATATTGTAGGTTTTTGTTGGCGTGCCTGCATAATCGTTGGCCGGCGTATAAAAACTGTTGGATTTGAATTCGAAGCTTTTGTATTCAGCTTTTGTATAGAAATGGTTTTTAATGAAAAATACCTGGGGCCGGATTAATAGCGTTTTTTTTATTATACTTTGAACCTCCTTGTGCCATGGAAGTAAGACTGTAAGGAGTCTTTATAGTAACTGACCACCACTTAGAAGAAAAAACATTCATTTTTTTTAATTTTATTTATTTACTCACAGAAAAGTACATATCTAGTTTTTTACAAGATTAAGTTCGTAGTGATTATATGATCTTTGGTTAAGTTGGTGCTGCATATTGATGTGAGCTACGTGCTCTGAATATGAATCTATCAAAAAAAGTTGAAGTATGACGTAAAACGCTATGATAACATTATATCTATTACGGACCTTACGGAGTCTTTTCCTGTACGTTCCGATATAACCGATATTATCACCTCCATCGGAAGCGAGATCCTAAAATCGAATCCTTTTAACGTCATGGGTATCTGTAGGTCAAATTTCATGCCACTTTACAAGACGACGGTACACTTATAAATAGCACAAACTTCATTTAATGTTCATTTGAACATAACTACCTATCTACTTGATTGTACCAATCATAAAAAAACAACCTTGCTGAGTTTCTTGTCAGTTCTTCTTAGTAGTAAGCGCGTTCCGAACTGGCAGTAATTTCAACTTTATTTCAAGACTTGTTCCGCTTGCTGATGATTATAAGTCATTCTACCGATCCTAAGTAATAAATATTTTTTCTTATTTCGATTTTGATTTTATGACGCCTGATAAAAGATATAAGTATAAAGCAACCTACACAAATCGTATCTTTTAAGGTACTTTATTTAGAAAGAGGTTGACATTATTCAAGTTAAAGTTGAGAAAGTAAATAATATTGAAATTGAAAGGCAGTATTGGTTTCTACTTTCTACTTTTTGCTGTCAAGTTTAAGTGCTGATGTTGCGGAAGTACCTAGGTATTATCAAAATTAAAACGCAGTGATTAAATTCTTTTGAAATTTTTCTGCTGTGATCTCAACAGACGGCACAAACTCCAGTGACTCATCTACAAATAATTCGACAATCTCCATTCAGTCTTTGGGACTGTGAATCTTTAAACCTAATCGAAATCGAGGCAAATGTACTTGACTTAGTAATGCAATGAGATTTAGACAGATCAAGACGTGTCGATTCTGTTTGTCGACTCTACTTTTTTGGTTTTCTATTCAGAGTTCAGAACTACTCAATTACTCTACCTAATATTCGTATTAATAGAATCTTGCATAATAATCTTGCAGTTTCTGACCTTGATAATTAATTATAAATTATGTAAAAGCTATAGTTTATGAGATATAGGTGTTCCCCGCGGTTTTACTCTGGGGTTACTAATGAAGATGTTACATAAGTCAGTCAATTCAAATGTCCCCATTGATATAATAAATACCCGTGAAAGACTCACACTAAGCTTCATTTCCATATATTATAATATATATATATATATATATATATATATATATATATTATATATATATAATATATATATAATATATATATTATAATATATATATATATATATATATATATATATATTATAATTAGAATAGTAATCATAGCTATCTATGAACGCATATTATGAACTGCATTATATTATGAACTCTATTACAATGTCGAATAATCAAAAATCTATTCTAAAATTGCATAGAAAGTCAAATCCATTATTATGTTTTTTAAATTACTTAAACCACGGTATTTTTCGATTTCAAAATTACGTACCTAAAGGACGAAACCTTGTTTCGTGATAATATCAGTCAGTGATATCGTGTCAGTTTGTTTGTTTATTTGTTACGCTTTCCCGCCTTAACGGCTAAACCGATCATCATAAAATTTTGCATGCACGTCATCAGGGAAGGACATAGAGCACTTCTTATCCCGGAATTCCCCCGGGAACGTCGAAATTACAACGGGTTCTATACTATAATATTATAAAGAGGTAAAATTTGTGAGGTTGTGACGTTGTAGGTGGTTATCTCTGGATCTACTGAACCGATTTTAAATTTTCTTTCCCTTTTCGGAAGCTACGGTAGTCCTGAGTGACATAGGGTTCTTTTTATCCCGAAATTCCCACAGAAACTTGGAAATTACTGCGGGTGAAACCACGGGGTCAGCTGTTAAGTGATAAGGTAAGCCTAAACTAAAAACTAACTAATATGTAACTATGTATGTATGTATTTTATTGTATCGGTATGTGTAGGATATGCATGCGTCTTTATGTTTTAGTTATTAATTGTTAGTATCTTGTATTAAGTCTCTTCTATATATCTCTGTCTACCGAAAGGTTAACTGGTAGACAATGCCGCAAGGCATTAAGTTCGCCATTTGTACTTACTGTGCAATAAAGAATAGATAAATAAATAAAATAAATAAATAAAACAACTACTTACACCACGTTACGGAGCAATGTGGTAACAATACAACAATACAATATACGATTTGAATGAAAACAAAGAATACAGTAGGTAGTTTAACTTATGTTAAATTATTCGCACTCTAGCTGTCGGTCAGCTTAGATGTGTAACTTTTAGATTTAATTACTTAGCCTCACATATTATATGCTATACATATAACTTACAATACAAAGTTCTTAAGGTAAATTCGCGTATTAAGTTAGGTAGTAGCCTCTTGGGACCTCGGGGCAGGCGTAAAAACTTTCTTGGCGTTACGAAAAATTTTTTAGGAAGGTAAGCGTTAAAGTTATAGCATTTTTGCGGATCCAATTTTTATGGACCATTATTATTGGAATCGTTTGTGTTATGTGAGCTTTCCAACTTAAGATGTCAATATCGAAGTCACGGTACTTATCAATACCTACTTATCAAATTATTTGCAATTTAGAGCAAGTACCTATTCGAGTTTTTTATTTTTTGCTCTTTAGACCTGACTTCTTCTGAATGATTATAGGATATAGAAAATGTTTTTTGCCACGTCTTATACCTACGACCCGTGCATGTTAACGTAATCATAACAAATATAACAAATTCAGTGACGTAACGAGATTTGGAAGTCAATGCGAATCAAAACTCAAGGAATCTTCGCAATAAAATCATAACATACTCATATAGCTTTGACAATCATTCGCTTGAAATATTGTTTAGGTACTAGCTAGACTTCAAACTTAAAAACTTTTCCTTTTTATAATAATCATTTAGAAGCAGTTTGGAAATTTACCGCCTCCAAGAAAACTGATGTTTGCGGACCTCTCCTACCACATAGAATAGGATCATTTATTTCACATTATCAATAATTTCACAGTTACATTATCTACTAATAAAAATGTCAAACGATAGTACCTATGATCTAAACATATAAAATGCTTTGTCCTGAATGACTGATGGATAAACGCACAGCCTAAACCGCTGATCATTGATCTGATTTTTGAAAATTCAACCCCTAATAATAGTAAAATAGTAAAATTTGGAAACGAATAAAGTGCGATCAGTCTTTTTCAGTACGATGTGTATATTAACGGTATTAGTATTAGTATTAACTAAATTATTCAAGGCAAATAAATTAATTTTGATTCAAGTTATCAAACTCAGCGCTGCGTCGTTTCGACTTTCGAGATCGATGGTTGGATTGCAACAATTACTTTAATGTTCATTAGATTGGATCGTCAGCGCCACTTTTCATACGAAATACAAATAAATAGGTATTTTCTTACATCAAGGCTGCTATTTATTTATTAGATCTAATTAATAAAATAGGGGCCTACTAATTACATTTTTTTTTTCATTACCGCCAATACTAAAATTCACCCAAAAATTTAAAAATATATTCAATTTTAATTATTTTATAAAATTTTAGTAATCGCGAAATAAAAGAGCAGCGGTAGTGCGAAAAAATATCTATTGGAACTCGTATAAAATTTAGCCGAGACAATCCACCTTGATGGCACATCGAGACAGTGCCAAATCTATATACATAGATATTTTATAATTCAAATGTTTGCCCTTATGGAAGCTTCTATGTTTCCAATAGACTTGGTGGATGCAAGTTTAATAAAAAGCATATAAAATATAGGGCAAACCCACTTTCTCGCGTTACGAAAATATGATTTCCCAGGGGGAAACTAGAGAACTACTAGCTGTTATGTCATTGTAGTTTTACGGTGTACTGTTAACTGTACGCCTACCAAAAATGCCTACTATTTAATATAAAAGAATTAATTCTACCCGTTACAATGTACCTAAATCATCAAATTATTTTAATTCTGTCATCCTTAAATATTTGTGTAACGTTAGCATCATTAATAAATAAAAAATATTCTAGTCCGAACATAATATAAATTATAAAACGTATTATTTTATAAATTAGTTTTGGAAATACGAATACGTTTTTAGAATATTAATTACACTGACGAGTAGGCGGCTCGACTATTGTAGGATTTCCCGCATCTCGAGATATTTTCAATAAGTAATTCCGGGAAATAAAAGCGGAATATCGTAATATAAAAGAAATAAAGAATTTTAGTATTGTACTTGTACTTACAGTGCTGAGTAGGATGTACTTTGGGTGTCAAGGAAGATATTAAGCACCCATTCTACGCTCCTTAATTTGAGTCCTACTGTTTTATTGTCTTCTTTATTCTCTAGTATATTTATTATTTTTAATGATTAGAATGTACTGTAAATATACGTATGTGATAGATTTTAGTGGAACTCAAATCACTTTAGAGTCTGACAATAAATCTTACGGACATATTATGTAGGGGAAGGTGGGGGGAAACCGGATAGGGGGTAAAATAAGATAGTTACTATTTTATTCCTCCACGTATAACTGTCTTGTTCTAACTAGTATAGAAATACCTACGTGCGAATGCTTTCTCAGTTTGGATGCATATGGCGGTGACGGTAACATCACGCGACAATCTAGGAACGAAAATTGAAAACAAAGGTAAATTATCTAATAATTTGAATTATTTTAAGTATCAACATTCAGTTTATTTGAGTGTTATCATATATAGTTGTATATTTTAAACATTTGATCCATATTTACCTTCTCAATCGGCATTATTTGTTGCTATAAGAGTAAAGTTTTGACAATTTCAAACATGATGCCTGTGGGTTACAAGCGGACGGGGTGATGTCGACTATCCAGTTCCACTCCGATCGGTTTATATGTATGTATTGTGGGCGTTTGTTTTATTTTTCTTTTTAATTAATATTTTGATTTTTACTTTTTGCAGAGTACGAGCGAAGCACATATTATACCAGAAAGTCAGATAGACTGCAATAGTTGGAGTTAGACATGCTTTTAGCCATAAACTCGGAGACATAGATCATCAGTTACGTAAATTACAGTTGAATAAATGATTTGACTATGACTTTACTAAAATAATTTACTAAAATAATGCTAATCTGGTTTGACCCATAGGTATAGCGTGAATTCGGATTTAAAATTTTTGATTAAAATTGTTCTAGTTTGTAGTTATTACGACTGATCTCAAATATTTTTATACCAACGTTGTACCTAAGGTATACTTAAACATTTATGATGTTGATTATCTTGATAAATAATAAAGTTACTTATTTATTCTGTCTCAATCTTAACTATCCGGTGTCCCCCCACCCCCTACATAGAAAAATCGTTTTGCAGGGAAATCCATCGATCCATCGATGATTTAATATTATTGATACTTACTACTGTTTTAGGTACACTCGACAGCTAACAGAATATATAAATGCGGGAACACACTTATACTTGTCGTGTCGTGTTGTGTCGCGACAGAAACATGTTATGTGTTTCATACATTAATGCTTCTGTCGCGCCCACAACGATCAGAAAACTTATAATGCATAAATGCACTTTGAATGTGTAGCTCAATGTGGACACTTGAATTGCTTAGCTACTTTCGATGCTGACTGTACCTCTTTGATCTCACGATTATTGTTTTTGCTGCCAGTGTCAAGTAATATGAAGTATATTTTACTAATTATGTTGCTCTGTAGTTTGTCTCGGCTAAGTAGTATCTACCAAACAAAGATACAAAGAATATATTTTTGTAAAGTAAAGAGTCAGTACTTGTTTCTTAGAAAAAATGATCGAATAACCAAATAGTCTTTCAGATTCAGTGTACCTAAGACCTAACTACATACTTTAATATCGGTAAGTTTCTAGTAGGAAAATATTTAAGTTCCCTTGAAGGTCAACGTGTTCCTAACAGTATTAACAACATAAATAACTGTTATCACGTAAATGAAATGGTAAGGGACCGTTTCAATTTTAGGTAACATTAATAAATAACCACCCCGAAATTGTCGACCTTTGACCTTTGCCATGTGGCCTGTGGGTAGTCCGCAGAGGTTTCTGTCCGGTTAATGAATGCATATTATCGGTGCTTAATGGAGTTGGGGACATGACGTCAAATGTGGAGTGGTGTGGGATCGATCTCGTGCTAGAGCTGAACTAGGTCGGGATACGATGACGGCTCACCACCGTGCACCGCCACGCCGCGCCGCCCTCGCACACCGCACATGTACATGGCTACAACAACTTTTAAACTCCCACACATGCACCCGAAACTTATTTTTACTTTACTTTTATTATTAAATGGTTAATATCAAATACTATAACGTTATATTATAACGTCCCCAAAAACATATCTATTTAGGAACCCAACCAACAAACCGTAATATGTTATTATCCATCGTCACCCAAATACCATTAGTAAATATCTAATGAAGCAACACTCGCGTCGGACTCACCGACAAAATATCGATTCGGTGACGCAAAGAAATTTCATCGATTACACACATTTAAAAAAGGGAAAAGTTTATTTTTTCACTCGTTTCAAACGGCTCACCTGAAATCGCGTCGGTGGTGTGTCAAATGTTTCATGTTCACAAGTCCGTGAGAGTTAGTCGAGCGGCCGTTAGGCGCGAACACGCGACGGCGTCGCGGGCGCTAGGGGCGAGGGGCGCGCATCGCCGGCGCGTAGCGGCGACACAGCTCGCGCGGCGCAAGCACGGCTCAGCGCGGCTGGGCACAGCGCGGTCGCAGGGTTAGCAGTGGCGGCGGCACGCGGGCGACCGACGCTCGTCGCGAGTGGGACTGGCGCCCAGGACGCCCGGCTGCGCCTCGCTCTACGCGCCGCGACGCGTGCCCGACCCGCTCCCCCCTCTCCCTGCCTGCCACCCCGCCTACTCTTGCCCTATATCCCCGCCGCACGGCCGACACGATAATTGTCGTAGCGCTGCAGCCGCGGCGGGCGCACAGCCTATCGATTCGACTCCTCGGCCGTGTGCGTTTCGTGAAAGAAAAAGTTAACTCGATCGAATACAATGCGGTCAAAGCGGCATTTCTATCAGGAACGCAATCACGCCATTTTCTAGGTCGTAAAATGTTTAAAAAAAAATCCTATTGATTTTTATTTGCGTTGTAATTGAAAGTTTTTCTGTTAATAGATCGGTTGATAAATGTTTACAACGTGTTAGGGTATTTTATTCGGTTGAATGAATTATTATAATTTTTCGCACAGTGACATTGCTTTTTCTCGTAGCGCTCCTGCTACGCGTCTTCGACTGCGGACTACGAGAAAGCTCTACGTAGCAGGAGCGCTACGTGGCTACGTCAATTGGTCTACGTCATGCTACATTGTAAGAGCTAGCAGAAGCTAATGGATGTTATTGATAGAAATGAGTTATGCAGTATAACACACATAATACTCCACTGCTATACTGAACCTATTATTATTGATATTTGTGAATTGATAGATGTACAAAGACAACATTTTAATGGCAGGAAATAAATTTTGTTTTTTGTTTGTTTATACATACTTTTACGCTTTCACTAATGATTTTCGATAGTGATTTTACTGACTAACGAGTAGGTACACTGCTTTTCTGATATTTAATGGCTATGATATATGCTATTAATATGCTGAAGAGCGTGAGTTCGATTCTTATTGGACAACTTTGTTTGACTTTGACATTTTAAGCAAAGATCGGTCTTACGTGTTTCTATCTCTAGTTATTCTTCTGAGGTGTCTATTGTTATACAGTGATAATATATTCCCGCATGACCTTTATCAAAACAAATATGACGTTATTTTTGGCGATTCATGGATTCATGGATTATGTTCGAAAGTTTGATGGGTTTTAGTGTGTGTATGTGTGTTTGTGTTTGTGACGTGGGTCCGCCAAGTATAATAGTCAATAGTAGTAACCTTTAAAGTATTTTATTCCCTTTCAAATTACGCACTTTACCTTATCATTATACTGTGTGGTTGGCGTTTAGAAGTTTTTGTGTAAAAGATGTAATTAAATAAAATAGTTGGCCTCTGTCATAATGTTTTTTGATTCTAATTCAGAAAAGGGTTCAATCATTGTGTTTTGTACTTTAGGTATTTTCTAATTATAGTGATTATGGCAGCACCGTTTGTCTATTAGTGGTTATTGAACCTGACTTCTACGTTAAGTGTAGGTTCGATCCCCGCGTCAAGGTAAACATATTATGATAGACAATGGGCATGTTGACTAATTTTTATTTTTTAGTCCGTCTTGTAGATTATTAAAAAATATTGGACACGTATTTTTTCTTTTTTTACGTAATCAAAAAATAACGGCGATTGAGTTGAAATTTCGCGTGACGTCACTATTCTGACCAGTTTGTATGGCGGTTTTAGCGGTTAGTGACGTCACGACCCCCTCACCCTAAACTTTAATGCGCTTTATCTCTGTATATTTTAATTTATTTGAAAAAGCCAAAAATACGTGTCTATTGTTTTTTTATTTTCTAACTGACGGACTAATTAGAATTTTGACTTTAAAAAGTAGTCCACATCCCCATAGTGTTTACCCTCAGTCTGGAAGTTTTGTATGTATCATAAGTACCTGTGTATGTATTTACTACCAATAAAAATTATGTAAGTAGGTATTATATCAATTGTTTGGTCTGGCACCCAGCTGGATGGGTGATAATATCCAAGCAAAATAATTATTGTTGTCAATTCTCATATTGAAATACTTAGAAACTAGCTGTGTCCCGCGGTTTCACCCGCGTGAGTTTCGGAACTTCCGCAAGAACTTTCTAGAATAAAAAAAGCCTAATTTACTCCTTATAACATATTATTTTTTTATAATATAATATATTATTTTTCATATTATAACATCAGCT
The DNA here is from genome assembly GCA_907165275.2 of Zygaena filipendulae. Classification (NCBI taxonomy): domain Eukaryota; kingdom Metazoa; phylum Arthropoda; class Insecta; order Lepidoptera; family Zygaenidae; genus Zygaena; species Zygaena filipendulae. The sequence goes on from OU015666.1 coordinate 3,858,101, forward strand.
ATCTGCCAGTGAAAGTCCCGTTAAAATTCCCGCCAGATCAAACAGACAGACAAACAGAACAAAATTTTAAAAATTTATTTTCTTATGTAAGTACCGTACCAATATACTCTCATATACACAAATTTAGTGAAAAGCTGTTAATTTAGAATTACAAACAGACACTTCAATTTTATTTATACCTATGTCTGGAAAAAATATTTCTAAAAAAGCGGTTGCGGTCGAAAATAACTGGCATAGAAACGAGTCTCTCGTTTGAATTAATAATTACACGAGTAAGTAGGTATGTAGGTTTACCACGCCTAAGTAACGCTGGCCACAAAGTTTGGGACCGCCACCGCCGCGACGAACTTAGCTCGTTCTAGGCTATGGTAATGGCCGCTATGTGTTGTTTTAAGTAACTTATACAAGGTGTAATTTTAAACGAAGGACGTTTTCACGTTCTCGTTAACTCATGCTTACATGAAACTAAAAAAATTGCATAAAATCACTGATAACACGAATTTTTCCGCGCGTCATGCAAAGGAAAGGTACGTTATACTATTATAACCGTTGGCAACTTTCGTGCTCAATTTTCATATTTTTTATGGGTAGTTATGTCAAAAATAAACGTTTTGTTTTTATATATGTATATGTCAACAGTGGTTGCAAATGCCATTATGTTTCTAAGTCAATCGGACTATCTAACACTGTACCTAATCCATTGGGTACTTACCTGTATTTAAAGTGAAATTTCTATAAATAAATAAATAAATAGGACGAGAATCGAATACTCCTTCTATACATACCTTATTTAACATTACACCCTGTATATTATGCACCCTGTATATCATGATATAACGATGAACACTGAAACACATAAAGGCTTTTACCACGCACCTAAATTAGTAATCAACCTTTTCAGTGTTCCGTCTATTAAGGTAGTAGGTACCTACAGGCCTAGCCTGACACTGAGGGTGTGTGGGAGATAGAGAAATAGCCTTTACCACTTAGGCCCAGTGCAAATTCATAAACTTGACATGCACTTTCGAATTACTTCTGATATATTTTCAGGTTTACCTTTATTTACCTGCATGCACACGATGTTTTGTTTCACCGTAAAGCTTGTGATTCTTAGCTAATATTTTTTTTTTTACATCTATTTTATCTGAACCCCCTGAAAGAAGCGAGAATTCTAGCGCTTCAACCTTTTTCTTTTATTAAATCGTAGTACTATTTAAATATTCACATGCATTAATGTACAGGTTATGTGTTTGGGTGTGCTAAAAAAGATTTTATCTATTTCGACATCTTTAATACAAAATGCATTTACACGAGTCACAAAATTAATGATCACACGCTGCGGTTATTAGGTACCTTTATCAAAGACATCAAAATATTTATAGTAGGCAAAATCTTTAAAAGATTTAAACAATCTGCTCAGAGGTCTGGACTGGGCCGTTGAAGTAGTTCACAACGAAGCTGAACCAGGTCTGGATGGTGGAGAATACGCCCGCTTCTTGAGGGGTGTTCAAGTGAATTTCCACTATGCCGTTGTTAAAGATTTCTCCATTGGGGATCTCGGGTTGAGCGATCGGTTCGGTTTCAACTACTTCAGGCACGCCCGGCTCAGGTAGAATGATCGATTCAGTCTCCACGACCTCGGGAACACCCGGCTCTGGGAGGACAATCGGTTCAGTCTCCACGACCTCGGGAATACCCGGCTCTGGGAGGACAATCGGTTCAGTCTCCACGACCTCGGGAACACTCGGCTCTGGGAGGACGATCGGTTCAACTTCAACCACTTCCGGCACACCTGGCTCTGGAATGACGATTGGCTGAGGAATTTCGTTATTTTCCCCAATGATTACCGGAGTTCCGGGCTCGGGTAAGACAATGGCTTCGGGTACATCGGGTGAGTCAACGATGACAGGGTTGTTGGCTGCCTCAGCGGCGGCTATACCTTCTGCAGTGAGCGGGTAAAGCAGGTTGGAGGCGGCTTCGACGACGCCATTGTTGTGCTCTTTGAGCGTGATGCTGACGATGTCGTCTAATGCTAGCGGCTCCCCCTCGGCGACTCCGTTCACCACCAGATCCACCGGCTGATAGGTGTCCACGGGCAGACCCGTCGCCAACGTCACCAGTAGAGCGAGCACAAATACTTGCATTGTATCTTTTGGACCTAGAAAAGAAAGGTCATTTTTGGCTTTATGAAAACGCTTAAGTTATAGTATCAGTAGTGTTGTGTAATAAAAGTTAAGATATATTCAGAACTATCTGTGCCCGCGGTTTCACCCGCGCAAGTTTCGGAATTCTCACAGGAACTCCTCATTTAATCTGGATAATTACAAACACTGCAACAAAGCCATTTTGGAGTTTTTGCGGGACTACTGAACAGTAATTGATTTTTATATATAAGAAGATAAATAAATCCCACCTTATATCATAAATGCTAATGTGAGTTTGTTTGTTACGCTTTCACGCCTTAACTACTTAACAGACCATCATAAAAAAATTCATACACGTTGTACAAAAAAGGACCACTTAGTATTAATAAGTACTTTTCATCCCGAAATCCCCGCAGGAACTCCGAAATTGACGCAGGTGAAATTGCGAGGGAACAGCTCGTACGTTAATAAGTAAAGTGATAAAATTTTGTAAAATTAAACTAACTCACGATGTAAAAAATATAAAATTACTAAATATAATATGCTTTTTTCAATTTAAATAAAAAAGGAAACAATTATTACACAAAACCTTTTATTTATTTTGTGTAATTTTTAGTGTTTCTTTTCGAGCAATAAAGTATATTTGAATTGAATTGAATTGCACATTTAAAAATACAAACTTAATGCTTGGGTGAAACAATCAGGTAATAAAAAGTATTAATATTATACTTAATGTAGAATTAAAATACATGGTGAAAATAGGTTTTGTAATATTTGATAATTTTAAAAAATATAATAAATATATTATTTATTTACAGCTCACCTGTGCTATGTATGAAAGCTTAATGCTTTATGTCGAATCGCGAACACAATCGTAAAGTACAATATTACATTTTACGTCGCCTCTATGATAAAATTACAAAGCGGTTGGAATTACTTTATAGGCCTACATAAAAATGTAATCTATCTATAATGTTTTAATTTATTATTTAATATGATTTATTAGATTATAATAGTTCCTGAAAATCTATTATAAAAAAATAATAGATAAAACTTTTGTTAATTACTCCCATTGCCTACATATAGATATATTGATACTTCATAGATATAACAACTATATTTATTTTATCGCGTATCATCGGTGTCTTTAATGTGATATATTGGGTATATTTTGTGACCAGATAATCCCTAATTATAAATGCGATAGTGAGTTTTTGTTTGTTTGTTTGTATGATGTTTGTTACGCTTTCATGCGTAACGGCGCAACCGATCATAATGAAATTTTTCATATAGGTACGTCGTCAGGAGTACAGAAAAGGACATAGGGTACTTATAATCCCGGAATTCCCGCGGAATCTACGAATTTAACGAGGGTGAAATGTATGTGAAAAATTTCACGAATAAGGCGTGGAAGCGTAACAAACAAACAAACTCACTTTCGCATTTAAGGATTTATCGGTCAATTGCTTTTGGTTGTGCTAGCCCGCCTGAGGTAAATATCTTAAGATAAATATAGATTTCTACATTTAGAATACCTGGGTAGGTACGGAACATCCATGGCCATGCCTCTTTAGATGGATCTGTTAGTTTTCTTTACTTAAAAATAACATCCCGAATACAATTTTCCATGACTCCTATACTTTAAAATTAGTTAATACTAGCTGTCCCCCGCGATTTCATCCGCGGTATTTTCGGAGTTCCCGCGGGAATTCCGGTAAAAAAGTACTCTATGTCCTTCTTTGTATCCCTGACAATAGTTTACGGTGATTAGCTGTTCCCCGCATTAATTCCGGAGTTCCCGCGGGAATTCCGGGATAAAAACTATCCTATCTTTTAAGTTCAGCCAAATACAACATAGTGATGAAATTTCATCACGATCGATTCAGTAGTTTCGGAGTCCATCGCGGACAAACAACGTGACACGTGATTTATATATATTAAGACTAGCCGTCCCCCGCGATTTCATCCGCGGTAATTTCGGAGTTCCCGCAGAGGTTGCGCGAGAAAGGTACTCTATGTCCTTCTTTGTACCCCGACAGTAGTTTACGGTGATTAGCTGTTCCCCGCACTAATTCCGGGATAAAATTATCCTATCTTTTAAGTTGGACCATATTATAAATGGTTACAAAATTTTATCAAAATCCGTTCAGTAGTTTCGGAGTCCATCGCGGACAAACAACGTGACACGTGATTTATATATATTAAGAAGATAAGATAAGATTTAACTATAAATATAACTAAATAATAAATTTTATAAACTAAAATTTTATAAATATAGATAACTAATAAATTTTAGGTGCTCAAATAATAATCTTCAACTCCGTAGTGTTTTATAGATATTTTATTGATTAAAAGAAATATAATTATATATTTTTAACATTCATTTTTGTACTTATTTGCAGCTTTGATCTATACGAGCATCTATTATAGGTACTTTATTTATAAAAAAACTTCTCTGGTTGTTTAATAGAAAAGTAGTAATTAATTTTTAAAAAAACATAATATTATCACGTATTTTATCTATCTGTTAAGTCTAAGAAATTTTTATGTTATTTTAAATTTTCTTGTTTGTACCGTTTGTTTTCCAAATGAAGAAATAAATAGATAGGTACTTAGATGTTTTTTATGAAACTCGTAGCCTATTCTCTATCTAAAGGTACTTCGTTTATCCGTTTACTTCGTCGTACATATTATCAAAAATTTGGTGTTAAAATCCTTACAATATTGTATAAATAATAAATATCATAATTGTATTATTGGCATATAATTTTAACTAATTGTTTGGTGTGATTAACACTAAGACCGGCTTCAGTTTGGGATCCCAGGATATGGCATCAGGGGTTTGTGGAGTCAGGTCACCACTTTTGAATGTGTCCGATATCTTTTCGAAAACATCCTTGAATTTCCTTTCGGTATTAGCTTCGCCTCTGGCTTTGTCTACGTCCTGGACCGTTGTACCGGATGGCAGGACTTGTTTGCCGGTTGTATACGGAGTTTCCTTGCCGAACTGAAGATCCATATAATCATTGAGGAGTCCTTCGAGCACTTTCTTAACGGTCGGACTGGTAGTTGCGTCCTGGATGCCTTGAGAGACCTCATTGACGGTCACCGTTGGGAGCTTGGCCATTTTTTGGAGTCTGTAGAATAAATGGAGATCAAAAATCAGAATTAATATAAAATTCTTGTAAAATCCTGTACTTACAAACTACATAACATCTGAAACAATCATGGGTACATTGTTAAGAAAAATAGTGCCTATCACAAAATATATTAAATTCTAGCTGTTCCACGCGTGGCTTCTTCTGCGTTTTACCCGGGTCACTCACATTCGTACAAACATTCGTACATAGTACATAGTACGAATGTTTGCGCCGCATGTGAAGGGCCGTTAAACATTCATTGGCAATGCAAATGGGTTCGCATACTCAATTCGCGAACCCGCTTGTACTTCCTCCTACACTCCTACACTCCTATGTCTCAGTCCTGCTTGCAATTTTGTGTATCATGGACAATGAAGATGATTTTATTAATGCGGTTGGACTCATACTAATTATGCTGCATGAAGCGGACCGGTGAAATGCTCCCTTTAGGCAGCCATTACCTATAGAATTTCTCTTTTTTTTAATTCGTCAACGGATTTTAATTCTTTCCCAGGCGTCATTTACGGCCATTCTGTTTATAGGGGATTTCTTATGAGGATCCCATGTGGTCAATTTATTCTGCAGGAGTTCAATAAACTCCATCACCTTGATGTTGTTCCAACCCATGATAAATAAGTAGGTAGGCGTCACGAACTATGAAAATGGCGAAACGTCCGCTACCTTCGCAATCGTGTGCCCAACCATAGATAATATAATTTATTTATTTATTTTATTTATTTATAATTCAGGCAGGCAGTTAATGCAACTGATAGGTGCCTGTATCCAGTTATACACTATTTCTTATCTTTTAATTGTATTCCTGGAGAGGCAGGGTCTTTGCAGTTTAAAGTGATGCCCTCTCAAACGAGTGTCGTTGTCTCTCTTAACCAGCATTTGAAATTCCACCAGATCATAGTGTCCGTTAAGAATCTTGTACACTTCAATGAGATCTCCTCGCTGTCGTCGCTCTCTAAGAGAGATACTACTGGTCACACGAATGTGTGGGAGACTGCACGAAGGATCGAGGTCCGCGGGCTTTGATGTGCGTTAAAAAACCGACACAGCTTGGAAAAGCACGAATGCAGCGAAAACTTTGCATAATCATTCGCAAATGTCATCCTACACTCGTGGGTTTGCGTATTTGTGCGAATGTGAGTGACCGGCATTACACTATTTACCACCTTATGGCTTCTAAAGTTCCACTTCCAACCTTTGTTCCACTTCTTCTACCTTATAAGACCACAATACAAAGAGCTTCGCTTATTGCTACGACCCAAGCTACTCCCTGAATGACTAATCCTGGTGAACAGGCATATTGCACACTATCGCGGCTGGCCAAACTGCAAACGACGCCCCTAGGCAGGTTCCTAGCTAGTTACCATGCGATGCCAGTGTGGCCATAGCAGCCATAGTATCCCTGAGAGAAAAACCACCACCACCATATTTGGCCAGTATACTCTCCCGTAGTTTGCACATTATTGACACCGGGCGGGGTCGGTCACGGTGCCTGCTGGCCACTGATATTGTATCGCCAACATATCCTTCGAGCAACGACTGCCACTGCAACCTCTTCAATTGATTTCTCTCCATGTATGCAAAATGTCTGTTCTCTAGGATTATAGTCACTCGGGGAGTAGCTTGGCTCTTAGCAATAAGCTCTTCGTAGTGAGACTAATGCTTTACATGTTACGGGTATCAAAAAAGATTAGTAAATTTAGATAGTCGAGCAAAAATAATCTATGAATATACCTAACAATCCATAAAAAATGCTCCCTGCATCCCTGTCTCACATTCACGTTTAATTCTATCTCTTACCTTCAACGAGCATTAGAAAGAGATAAATAATAGATAGCGATAATCAATTTAACTGACATTGGATGATAATAACTATCCAACACCAATATCAAACTAATTCCGTAGACAGAAGTTTTCAGATTAAGCAGAGAAATCCATTTATCACTAGCCGGAGGACCCGTCTTGACTTCGAAAAATAGTTTCAATTTGGCTATGTACCTACATAGGTAACTAGTTTGGTCATGAATACTGTTACAAAGAAAATGTCGTTTTTTAATACATAAAAAAATGTTTATAAAAAAATATTATGACAGCACACTGAAAAAAAAAAATTGTGCAAGGTAGGTACTAATATGGCTCGATTAAAAACTATTCTGCTGCATACTTTTATGCTACATAAAAGTACGTGTATCTTCAAATGATTATATAATCTCTATGTACCTTTTTATAAATACATTTACTTATAACCACCCAGACTCAGGATAAACACAAGGGTTCACATAAATATTTACCCTGATGTGGGGATCGAACTCGAAAGGCGATGATACTTGCAAATGAATATTATAAATTTGTAAGAAATACTCACAATAGGTATAAAAAAGACTCGTTGTCACAAATGGGTTGAACTCCAAATATTGAAGCGAACTGACTGCACCCAACACACTCCCAGTTTATATAACAAAAATCACAATCAATACTCTCGAGATACGAATAGGGCTCGACACGTCAACAATCGTGATAAACCCGACATTTATCACTGATACAGTGATAAATTCTAAAAAAAAATCAATTCATATTTTTGCATGACTAGCTCACAAGTCACGATATTTGCTCACCAAGATTAAGCCAGATGCACACTGACAGAAAATAAAACTCTAAAATAAACTTTCTTTACATCAAAACGGAATATATCAATATGATATCAATACAAGTACTCACTACTTTTTAAAATACCAGCATTAGAAAATAATAAAATAGTAATACCCAAAGTTACAATGTATACCATAAAACCTCAAAGGGGACTTGGTCAGATTCGCCATAAAAGTAACCTTGTTGAGCTTCCGAAGTACTCAAACCAAATCTACAAGTTCGTTTGCTCTAGTGTCATTTAACTTGCGACTTCAGAAGCCAATCTTGGACGGATAAATAATTGTATTCGTAAAGTACCTACTTAAGCAGTCTTCCTAAAACAGTACTTATGTGCGCAAAGTTTGATGAGAAAGGTCAAACGTCAATACTACTTTAACAACCGTTAATACAGTACTTACAGCAACCTATCATTCGCCTTTTTATAACCGAAAAAATGTACTTTTAATCGAATAAATTCACTTATGCCGAATTACGAAATACATACAACTCATTGGAAACTAAACTAGATCTTGATTTATGGTTTTTAGTAGATTTATATACATACAAGAGAAGTAAAGTAAGTGATGAGTTAATACCGCTGTATCCGGTTTGATCATTATAAACCCAAATGGCACTTTACTTTTGCATCATCAATGCGGGGTATTAAAATAATACTTTTACAAAAGATCGGTTTAAATTCCGAAACCTATCTACAACTATTTGCATCCCGCATTTTGTATTAAATACGATACGACCCAATTTCGGAGCATGCAACAACTCATGAGTAATGAAAACAATCTTTAAGCGCGTTTCTCGCTTTGTTTGCGTTTTTATGTTGTCTCATACACGCTCATTAGAATAGAATAGAATAGAATAGAATAGAATAGAATAGAATAGAATAGAATAGAATAGAATAGAATAGAATACACTTTATTGTACACCAGAATAATTTTACAGTGTGTTTACAGAAACTTATAACTACAGGCATACAAAAGGCGGTCTTATCGCTTTACTAGCGATCTCTTCCAGACAACCTTTATTATTTATATAGTTCTTATTTTAGTTCAGGATGCTCGTTGTTGTATTAAGGAAGCAATCCAAACAATGATACCTATAGATACGTATATTTTATATATCATCCAGACTGGCTTGATTTTTTTTAACTCACTATTTTATTGCTAACGTTGCACATAGACGCAGTGAGTACTAACCCTTAAACTTCGAATTAATCATGATAACGAAAATTACGTAATTTTAGGTATAATTTTTAGAATCTGCAATGAGTCGTACACAAATTTTATGCGTTCACAGTTGACTAACTAAAGTATATGATGCATTCAAAATAAAAGACTTATAAGAATAATATGGTAATAATCTCTATTTATTCCAAGGTTGACTATTTTTCAATATCTAATACAATTAATGTATTTTTAGTCTAAAATGATAGTTAAATCTAAAAAACGTAAATGCAGCCGAATGCAGAACCTACTCCTTTCTGGAAGTTGGTTAAAAAATAAAAATTTGATGGCTGTGTTGCTAAGTGCAAAAACTTGGCAACTTGTGAGTTGTGACGTTGTAGGGGGTAATCTCTGGATCCAATGAACCGATTTTGAAAATTCTTTCACTCTTTCTGAAACGTTTTTATATGACAACTTTTTTTCCCAAAACCCGATTTAAATGAAACAAAGCCTATATGTAAAGCTTCAGGTAAAGCTTAATCTACCTGTGAAAACTGCATGAAAATCCGTTCAGTAAATTTGGAGATTATCGTGAACAGACAGACAGACAGAAAATAATTTTGAAAACTCTTTTTTCGTGGTCGGTTACTCTTCTTTTATCGCTCCCTGTTAAAATTTATCAAAAATATTCAATGTACAGAATCGCGGATTCTACTCTCTTATTATAGTACTAGCAGTGCCCCGTGGTTTCACCCGCGTGAAAAGTTTTTATGCAACAACTTTTTTCTCCGACATCGATTTGAATGAAACAAAGCCTATATGTTGCTCCAGACTTAGCTTAATCTGCTACTGAAAACTGCATGACAATCCGTTCAGTAGATGCGGAGATTATCGCGAACAGACAGACAGACAGAAAAGAATTTTAAGAACTTTTTTTGGGCTTGGTTACTCTTCTTATATCACCCCTCTCAATTTTAGGTAAAAATATTCAATGTACAGAATCGCGGATTCTACTCTTTTATTATAGTAATAGATAGATAGATAGATAGAAAATAGATATCGTAATTTGATACCGTTTAACTCTATTGTGAATTTGTGTTCTGTTCAAACCTATCCTACCCGCACGTCGTCGGGGTGATCTTAAGTAGGTACACGACAGCGCCATTTTCTGTCTTCAACATTAATACAATATGCCGACCGTTTCTAAACGGACGAATTTGTCTGCAAGACGTCCGGAATGGGGGTAACGTTCAATCGATCATCATGGATATGCTTGAGGGATGATTAGGTATAATAAGGTAGGTGGTTTTTGCATACTTATTGCACTTGCAGGTGATGAGAAGAAACAAAAAAAATATATATTTCTCAAATTAAGTTTCACTTTATTATATGTAAAAATTATATCTACATCATAAAGGTTCTACTGTAATTTTGATTAGCAGCAGTGGTAAGATTTTCAGACGACAATTGGGGAGTTGCCAACGACCGCGACTGGGGTGGGCACGGGGTGGAGGATGTCAACGGGGTTGATGGGTGCGGGGGCGACATCGGCCACGGACACGGGGTCCACAAGGGGGCTGTTGTCGACGACGTTGACGGGGTCTACCAGGACGGTGTTATCCACGACCGACACAGCGTCGACGGGGATCGACGCGTCGACCACAGGGGTGGGCACAACCACGGGAGACGGCGATGGGGCAGCCTACGAAACGGAAACAGTAATCAATTATAAGATACCTATATTAGACTTATTCCAACAATGACAATCCGAATAAGACATCCGAATAGGTCGTTACTTTTATTGTATTAGTGTCTTATTGTGTGTCTAGGATCTACGGGGGGACCGTGGGTGCAATTCCCCCCTGACGACTAAAGCAGTTACTTTAATCAGATCTTAGAAAAATCTCTGACCCTGTATTGTAAAAATTCCGTGCTGCAACCAAAAATCGAAATTGCCCCCCTCCCCCCAACCAAATCCCTAGATCCGCGCTTGTGTGTCAGTATACAAAAAGGTGCTTATAGCATAGAACCTTATGGTAAACATGCTATAATGGTTCGGTTGTACTATATCCAATTAAAATTAACTCTATTGCCAATTCATCGGAAGCATCTAATCCGCACCACATAATATAATTTTGATATTTAGATTGGAGTTGTTTTTCCACACCTACTAATTTGGTTGTCAATTTGACTAAATCTAATATATAAAATTCTCGTGTCACAATGTTCGTTCCCATACTCCTCCGAAACGGCTTGACCGATTTTTATGAAATTTTGTATGCATATTCAGTATGTCTGAGAATCGGACAACATCTATTTTTCTTCCCCCCAAAGGGAGTTCCTGCGGGAATTCCGAAACTCACGCGGGTGAAACCGCGTCACGTTGTTGGTCCGCGATGGACTCCGAAACTACTGAACGGATTTTGATAAAATTTTGTAACCATTCATAAAATGGTCCAACTTAAAAGATAGGATAGTTTTTATCCCGGAATTCTCGCGGGAACTCCAGAACTCAGGGGTACAAGGAAGGACGTAGAGTACTTTTTCCCGGAATTCCCGCGGGAACTCCGGAATTACCGCGGATGAAATCGCGGGGGACAGCTAGTTGTATACAAAATTAGTCACTGCTATAAGTCGGTGTCGAAAAAAACTTCTCACCTGGTCCTGGTTGATGTTCAAGATGATCTGCACAAGAGGAGCAGACGCCGAGGGGGTGGCGACTGGGGTGACGGCCGCACCAGTGGGGGTGTCGTCGACGATGGTGTCAAAACCTGGAGTGATAATTACGGGGCTGGGAGAGCCCTCAACCACGGTGTCAAAACCTGGAGTGATAATTACGGGGCTGGGAGAGCCCTCAACCACGGTCTCAAAACCTGGAGTGATAATTACGGGGCTGGGAGAGCCCTCAACCACGGTCTCAAAACCAGGAGTGATAATTACGGGGCTAGGGGAGCCCTCACCCACGGGGCTGACGGCAATCACGGGGGCTTCTAGGGGCAAACCGGCTGGGACTGGTACGATGATGCTATTCTGTTAAAATACATAAGAGATATCATTGAGAGCATTTGTTGAAATATGCATATTGGTTTGTGCAAAAAGTTTAATTCAATAACTCACGTAGGTTTCACCGGCGAACATTAATGACATCAGCTGGTTAAGAGCATTCTCCAAGTAGGGTTTTAGCTCGGGGTTCAGGTTGGGGTTCTGTAAAGCTTCGGAGAGCTCGTGTACACTCCAGACCTGGCTGGTCAATACAGTCGCGGTGGGGAGGGCCACAGCCACACTAAGGATAGCGGCGAATACAGCGATAAGTTTCATATTTGCTGTTTTTTTATGGCTGGAAAAGAGATACGTAAAAAATTATACAAAATTTAAAAACCTCTAGAAAATAAATTTACCCTTAGTTTATAGCTTTAATTGCTTAGTGTTTGTGTTTGTCTTACCTTTTCGGACCAATCTGATTATATTCCGAATAATTGTTAGTATTTATACCAAATATCAGTTGTACGTAATCATTGTATCTCGATGAGTTTATTGTTAGTATTGTAGATTATATTAATTTAGAATTATAAATTATAAAGAATGCTTTATCTTTTTATAATTCTATAAAAAATTCGGCATTTTTGACAAATCGATAAAGGAAATCCCTATTAGGTTTGGATATTTTAGATATAATTAAATAGTTATAATAACCAGCCCATAATAAGGTCTTTACAGCAAGAGCATTTAATAGAGCTCTTAATAGAGCTGAGGGTGTAAGAGCAGGTATGATGGACTTCAAAGTCGTTTTTCGAATTGCTTATAGGATAGGTAAATAAAGGACACCGTCTGGACTTTATAGATGAACTTGTTGTGAGGAAATCCGATCTCCCTTTATTCCATACAAAATGATACAAACTTAAGCAAATATTTTTTTATTAACTACCTACTCATAATCTATTAGCTAACCCCCGCGGTTTTACCTGCGGGAATTCCGCGATAAAAAGTACTTTATGTCACTCAGGATCACTTTAGCATTCCCATTTATAAGTAAAATTATTTCCGAAATCGGTTCAACTCCGAAGTTCCCGCGAGATTCCGGAATTAAAAGTGCCCTACGATACTCAGGATCACTGTAGCTTCCTATAGGTGAAAGAATTTTCAAAATCAGTTCAGTAGATCCTGAGATTACCCCCTACAACGTCACAAACTCACAAACTTTTTCTCTTTATAATATTAGTATAGATAATAATTTTATCTGCTATGCCGCATGTGTTAGAATACGTTAGAAATTATGTTAAGTAGATTGATTTTTTCACAGCTCCAAGGGAGTATTTTATATTAATTTTAAATTGACAACTCTACGTGTTCCTGAATAGAAGTCTTGACGGACAGACAGACAGATGGATAACGAAGTGATCCTATAAGGATGCCGGCAGTATTTTCCATGTATTTATTATTTTTGAGAAAATAAATAAATCGAACAAGTTCTACAGAAGAGAAAACAACAATATTGAGCGCGCAAGATGACCACCAGCCGATGGATCATACACCTACCCTTACAGACTACGTACCTGCAAAAATGTAAATATATTTCGAAAACATAATAAGCTTATGTTGCATAAAAAAGGTACGAGTTTTTATCTGATGTATGAACGACAAGACCTGTGTGGATGGTAGGGTGCACTCCGGTGTGGTTTCTGAATGCAGGCTAACATAGCAGGAAAAGGTATTTGTCTTGGGATAACCAAGCTACGGTTTCCTAGGAGAGCGGTGCCGTAATTTAGCGGCCGTAAAGCTACGGTAGGTATCTTAGGATAGGTGCCGCTACCTAATATAACGGCTGTAATGTAGCGGTGGATGACGTCACTAACCCCTTGGCCACAGTCTCGGTGGCGGCGGCGGCGGCGGCAAAAACAAATGGTAGACAACATACGAAGTAGGTAGTTTATTATTGTTTTTTATTTAGCTAAATGCAGGCATTCGGGACATTAATACCTACGTCCTTTGTTTGTCCTGTATATATTTACGAGTATACCTATAAATAGAATGTAGAGAAAAAAAATATTTCTAGACTTGTAGATTGTAAGAAGATTACAACAAACCTTTGACGAGGCCCCAAAAAACTGAGTGTAAAAAATTGAATTTAAAATTTAAAACACTCCTTAAAGGGGTTCCAAAGTTTCTAAAAAGTAATATAGAGAAATAGAGGTAGGGCAGATTATATTATTCAATACTTGATTAGGTCGAATTTCAGTATCATTTTATTTGCAAATAAAAAATGAGCTAAGTAAACAGGTAAACCATTTCATTTATTTAATTAATAAGTTTTATTAGGTACGCAAAGTATAAAATTTTAGATATTATTAAACAAAATTTACGATTATATTTAGTAGAGAGTATGTATGTAGTAGGTAGGTACTACTAAGCAAGCAGAAATTACAACAATATCGCTGAAAATCGAAAATAGGAATACTTATCTAAAAATTTATTTAACTTACAAATGTAAACTTGCAGTGTCTTAGCAATATGTGAGCAACGCTAACCCAAGCATTTAGAAATCAACTTTACTGCTATTTATTTTCTTTTGTAACTTTAAAATGCATGATAGACAAACTTAATGAAACCTATATAGGTACCTAGTACCTACCTACCTACCATGGGCCAATTAAACTCTACCTACCTATTTCATGCTTGGTGGGTATAGGTAAATATCATCTAACTAACCTAAACTTGATTATCTAGACACGCGGGCGCGTGTCAAGCCGAAGTTCTCAAACTGACAGAACTGGCGAGCCGCACCGTGTGTAATATTACACGAACCATTTGGAGCCACTTTTCACCCCCCCATAATTCCAAAACTATTTAACATAAACATGTCAAATTTGGCTCATGTATTAAGACTCGCGAGATAAACATGTGCTCCAAATTTCATAAGCACACCTCATACGGGCTTTTAGATATTAACGTCCAAAAATCGTGATTTTTATCACTGACTGACCTATAGACCAAAATTATAACCGACTTCCAGATGACCTAGGAACTTGATATTTGGCATCAAGGTAGACTTTTAGGCGTAAACAAAGGGAAAAATCTGAAAACTGGAAAAACTTAAAAAAAAAAGATAATTATCAATATCTTCAGTTTTTAGATATATTCTTATCAAGAAGGTAATATAACAAAGTCGAGTATTGAAGTATATAACTGGCTAATCAAAATTTTGAAGTATTCTTAATGATGTATTTTACGTCACTCCATTAAACTGAGTCAAACATTGACAATTAATACTTTCGTTATCAGCACGAATTTTTCTATGGTTTTTACGTATAAAACTAGCTATTCTCAAGTTAAAAGTAAATCAGCGTTTGTTTTACGTACGACGTAAATAATTTATGAATATCTGTGAATATTTTCATCAGTTCACGCAAATATCCATTACATATTATTCACATTTGACAAAGAAAGTTCTGTATGTAAAAATGATGAATAAATAATTCTTTTTCAAGAATAAAACTGCTTCTGGATAGAGACGGTTATTTGGCTCTTTCGTCCGCCTACGAGTGCGACGTATAATCCTCGAACAGAAACTGTACGTACTGTCTAGATGATTTTGACTGCAATATAGAGATATACATGTAGGCGAGTTTCCTGAGCGACATAGGGTCGGGTAGGGTGGGGGTTTTTATCCCGGAATTATTAAGGAAACTCCAAAATTAGCGCGGGTGAAACAGCGGGCAACGGCTAGTGTGCAATAAAATTGTGTATTGTGCAATAAATTTTTGACCTCCTCAAAAATTTCAGGCTGCGACAGTACAGAAGAATCTCGTTACATTAACGGCATAATCCAGCAATTCTTCACACTTGGAATGCCAACATGGATTTAAAAGGCAGCTGTATAATTGCAGTCATATATACTGTGCAAGATTTAGCCGATATAGGCAAAGTTATGGAAGATGCTTCAATAGCTGCGATTCTAGTTCGACTTCTAGGAGGCTTAAGTCCTCAATATGCTCCTTTATGCGCATGGTGACGTAATGTATCGTGCTACTGGAGTTTGTTGCGCAGCTTTTTCTCTTCAGCCATAGCGCTAGGAAGCTGTGAAGGGTGGATATTTTATGGGTGCTGGCTGCTGTCATAACTGTAATTTTATTGACGTCAATAAGATACACATTATTGGCCAAATTTGATTAAACGATTTGACTATGACTTTGATTTTGACTTGTCGCAAAAGAATTGATGAAGTTAAGTCCGATCTCTTTTATCATTTTAGAAATAAAACATAGTGTCACTTGGTTGTCTTGTAGATGATACGAAGTTCACCGGGTCTTCTAGTGTATTCTTTTAGTGTCGTCTTCGTCTTGATCGTCTTAAATATTAATTATTTACTACGTAGGTATCTACATTGTACAATGAGTCGTACAATCGAATTACTGGTGGGTGACACTTTTACGATACACCAAATCATTTACGTTGGACTTTCCAGAGTTAAAACCTTAGATGGAGTACATCTTATCAATTTAGATCCAAGTCAAATCAAGGCACAAGAGAGCTCTATTGTAGAGTACAACCGCCTGCGCACGTTATACCGCCCTGACTTGGCCAAATTAACTATAAACAGAAAACGCGTAAAAAAAAAAAACGGATACTGAATGGGCAATTCACTCAAACATTTTAAACGTCCAAGAAAATACAGAAAACACAAAAAAGATAGTTATACCACGGAAACGTAGGAAAATAAACTAAATTGACAAAAACCATTTTATTATGAATAATAATTACCTACTAATAATTTCTGTAAAAAGTTTTTCTTTTCCGATTCATTTATCCATTTCTGTTAATATACAATAATATTGTGACCTATATATCTAGACACGCAGTAGCGTGTCAAGCCAAGTTCAGGCTAACAGAACTGGCGAGCAGCACCGTGTGTAACTTTTGACCCCGTCATAACTCAAAAACTATTTCACATAAACATGTCAATATGAATCACGTATTCTAAAATAGAAGCTCTGATTCTTCACTCGTTAGTACGTCACGCGATAGGAGCGATGCAGGATCAGGGGAAAAAAAATAGAATCGTTTTTGGTGGTGGTGTCTGTCGACAAGAGTTGTGGTGTCATGTCTCCAAAATATTTTACTGCATGCGGTGTTTTCTTTAAATGTAAGCAAAATACGTTTTAATTATAAATGTAACTATTTTTATTCGTGTTTGTTTTATTTATTATTTTATCTATTGAATCTAGACACGCTGTAGCATGTTAAGCCGAGTTCAAGCTGACAACTGGCGAGCAGCACTGTGTGTAATATTACACGAACCCTTACTTATTATGCCTGTAATGTAAGAATCATCAATCAAAATTGATGACAGCCGGTCTTTGGATTTTATGGTCTTTAAATATTTATGTATATGTTTATGTGTTATGGTCTTTACATAGTTACCTTGATTTGTTTTAAATCCAAACATATTAGTTTCAGTAGATACTTACTACCCCGTAAACAGATTGAAATACAATAGATTAACAGAGACCATTTGGTATTAATTTTATTATGAACAAGTACCTAATACCTACTAGTAATTTCTGTACAAAAAGTAGTGATATCCCATCAAAAACATAAATGTGAAAGTGGAAGCCAAAGTTCAGTATTAGCTTAAGCTTAGTTGTCGACTTCGCCGACAAAAGAATTGATATCTAAATAGGTGCCAAGTTCTGTAGATAATCCTGAAATATATTCAAAGGAGCATAGAACTCGGCTAGTTTTCACATTAAAGTTATCTTTAGCTAGTGAAATTATGAATCTTTTTTATATTATTATGAGCAAATTACTGTTTTTATACTGTAAGGTCAATAGATCTCACCCCTTCAATATTGTTTGCTGCTAAAAACAAGCCAATATCAAAAATATTTATACTATAGTTTTTAGCCAAATATAAGATATCTGGTGTGTGAAAACTAGCCAAGTTCTATGCTCCTTTGAATATATTTCAGGATTATCTACAGAACTTGGCACCTATTTAGATATCAATTCTTTTGTCGGCGAAGTCGACAACTAAGCTTAAGCTAATACTGAACTTTGGCTTCCACTTTCACATTTATGTTTTTGATGGGATATTATTATCTACATAATAATTAGCGCCACGTCGGATCTGGGTACCGAGGCAAGAAGTATATCACCACAGACTCCTTTTCAGAATCCACGCGTGTTTGTGAGTTGTCTGCGGTGGTGTCTGAAGGTACGTTCACCAAATCGGGTGGTATAGATTCTATGACTTCTTGGGGCCCAATCAGGGGCCTCATGTCAGGCACTTGATACAGATTTGGCATAGCCAAAGCTACCGTTAGGAAGCTTACGAAAATTATCAGCTTCATGTTTATATATCTGAAAAAAAATAATAATAATAATAATCCACTTCACAACACACAGATCCACTTGACTCCACACTAAACTACCTATAAGCTTGACGTGTTGTGGCAACCAATCAAACGTGGTAGATATATACTACATATTATTATATACGCCCAGACTGGAAAATGGAACCCTGTGTTCATCACACAAACTCCACCCCACCGGGATTCGAACCCGGAACCGCTTGATTAGCGGGTAGGCATGGTGACCTACTGCGCCAATCGGGTGAACTTCTGCTGTGAATAAGAGTTCAGTGCCATACATTAATTTTAACGGTCGACATTTGGTTTAAGGTGTTATAAAACTGTTAATGAGATGGTGGTAGAACCCCTGAGAGCCAATTCTGCTCGCTGCAGGAGTGTTTCGCTATTGCGTTTTGCATGAGTAAAATTGACCTTCAGGCGGAAATAGTTTTTAACTTTTTTTGAAGATATATTTTGTATACTATATACCTAGGTAAAATATTAGCAAAATACGTCAAACCCACTCACCTGACGGTTTTATTGTTTGAAATACAATGATCGATAACGAGGATTACCAGTTAATATACAGCTACAATAGATACCAACGTATTAACTATTAGGTACTACTATATAGACGAACATTGATAACCGATGGTTTTCTGCACGATAAGGCATTGCTTAACACTGCTAAAGCTGCACGTAGGTACAGAGGAACGATTCTACTAACGTAAAAACATCGCTCTACATCTATACCTACAGGCTCCCAATTCCCATCACAATATACCCCTGTCGCAACAATCTGCTTAGTACGAGTAAATATATGTATATCGGAGGAGACCCTAATCATGGCCCAAGTTGCAATTTTTTATTGCGCCTGCCGGGCTAAGATGCGCAAGACGACAAAATTTTATCGAGCCATTTTATCGATTCTCGTCGACATATTGTATGGCTTTGTCGACGAGAATCGATAAAATGGCTCGATAAAATTTTGTCGTCTTGCGCATCTTAGCCCCCCAGGTCAATATATTTATAGTTTTTAAGCTTTATCTGACTGTACTTTACATATACTTACAAGCGAGTTGACGACAGAAAAAATAGGTAAAAACGGAAGGTGCCAACTCGCGCGCCCGCACGAGTTTGATACGCGCGAGTTGACGAACAACTCGAACAGAATTAACTCTAAATTACATTCTACACCTACAACATACAGGTGTATTACATACTTACACATTTATTATTAGTTGTGTTCGAACTTCCACGTTTTGACTCCGATGAATTCCGGAATTCCTTGGAAAATTCCCAAGTCGAACCGCGCGTGTTCAAGATCCATCATTAGATATACTAATTTTCAAGCTTATACTTACTTGTAAGTTTCCGAGAAAAACCTCTGTAACGAACGGACATGGGACATGAGTGACGGGAATGATTGTTCTTATTGGGGTTCCATTTTCCATTTTAAGAGAGGTAAGTATCTACGGTACTACAATGAAAAGACATATAATATCATTAAAAGACAGCGCTGCTGAGTTTCTTGTCAGTTCTTCTCAGCAGAGGACGTATTCCGAACTGACGGTAATTTATAGTTCTAAGAACCTGCTGACGATTACAAGTGATTGTAACCAATCCTAGTAATAAATAGCTTTTGAATTTTGAATTGAATGAATATAAATTTAAAAAGTATAATATAAATTAAAAAAAAAAGATAATTTTCGGTGTAAATCCACAACGGTCAGTGTTAAATAAAACAACACACCATTTTGATTAAGAAACCAACATTATATACTTTATTCTCATATTTTATTTATTATAATTTTCTTGTGTTTTTCCATTACATCAAAATTAACACTAAATATGTATATTTGGCAATATAAAAATAAGGAATACATTTTTTTAATCGGACCACCGCACTATCTAAATTTATTTTAAAGATAAACATGACTAATTTATATGTAGAAATATGACTAAAATTATTTAGGTAGTATATACACTCTCCTGTTTTTCCAAATGCTTTCATAGCTTTGCTGTAAATTGAAATTTATACAAATGTGGTAGAGTTCGACTAAGCTTTACCTGAGTAACCTAGGAAATAAGTACTCACAAAAATCATTAATTTGATATTATTACTGAGCAATACACAATTATTTCTTTTTTTTTTTAATAGTTTACATTGAAACGAGAGTTGAGACTTGTGCCTCGTAGAAACAGATTCGCAAAAAAAAACAATCAGTCGCGTTTATTATAATTTGATGGTTTCTATTAGTTGCAACCAATAAACCAAAGGAAGAGAACTTTGCACTAGAAAATGACCCAACATCGTTTTAAATATACCGATTTTTATTTTGAAGTAGAGTTAGTATCGTATGAGAACTAACTTTCGAATAATAAGGTCGAGTTTTAATTCTATGTACACGGTACATTTTGTAAGAAATAGATTAACGTACTTTTCCTTTTTTTGAGTCGGTAAGATGCGAGTGCTTTGTGTTGATAGAAGTTCCCATGGTTTTCTTTCACTGGTTATAACCAATTTACAAAGAAAGGAAGAAGAGAAAGAGAAGATTACAAGTCTAGAATAGATAGACCAGTTGTCAAATACGCTGTATTAAACTGACAATATCCATTTTATAAAGCGACTACTCCATCATTTTCGATAGAGTTGGGGACACCCGTTTCTCTACTGCAACATTTATTACCATTTAATATTAACATATTTGTTCAAAATTCAACACAATTAGGGAAATTCTAAATTCTAAGGACACTAGATAAAAGAGTTTTGTGCTATCGAATTACACGCAATTCAATTCCGATAAAAAAGTAATTGTCAATTTAAGAATCGTCATTAACTAACTAAGGTCCGTATTAATAAATGCTACTCAAAGCTGACGCTCTCTCGAGGCATTGTCTCGCTCAAAGGACTGGTAATGAGGAAGATAAACACTTAAAAGCGTATCAAGTTTGACTAGCGTTTATCAAAACGGGCCCAAGTTTTATCAATTGATAAGGCTCGGTATCTAGTATTTATTCATATATTATAAATCGATTTAAATAAAAACAATAGTTGTAATATTATAATAGTAATGTTTTTGTCATGACATAAAGGTACAAACAGGAGCGTAAAGAACTATTCGCTATCTAATTTGCTTAAATTACGAAACTTATTTAAAACGCGCATGCGATGCGGGATTACTTTACATGTACATTACACACAGTCCTTTTAAGATTGTAGAATTTACTTATCTATTGAGAAATGATTTTTATCTAAAACCTCGATAATTATCATAGACATATGAAATATTTATATCGGTGACTAATATATAATAATTTTTTTTTATATTTTATTTAATTTATCCAGATCTTAAATCTACAATACGTAAACATCAAAATAAGTTTTACTTAATTTTAACAGCTAAATAATCTAAACAATCATAAACAATTTAATATTTTATCCTTTTACATAAAAAATATATAACATCGAAACATTTTCATTACAAAAATAGAACAATTGGAAAAAATATAATAAGAAAATAAGCAATTCACGAATCAAACTTTAATCATTTTATAGGGTACACGTTCGAGCAAAAAATTGGTCACCCTACCGAGGGGGTTTCGATTTAATTGCACGTCAGTGTAAAATCGAGAAAAGGCGCGTACTTTTTTTTTAACCAACTGAATAACAAATATAGTGTAGACAAATAATGTAATAAAAATTTATTATTTTATTTTGGCAAAAATCTCTAACCACCACGACTCAATACAGAGCTACAGGAATGTAATAGAAGCGGCTGCTTTTATAAAACCAACTTCAGAAATGCTATATAAAAGATTCAGATGCCGCAGACCAGTAGGGGGAGCACGAATTTTTTCGCTCTCGTCTAGTCGATATCGTCGTAATGTCAAAGCGTTTTTTTGTATGGAAAATGAACAACACTGGATAGGTGGCGCTGTTCATTTTCCATACAAAAAAAATGCTCGATATCGACGAGACGAGAGCGAAAAAATTCGTGCTCCCCCTACAGGTCGGTGCTATTTAAACTTACATCGCGTGCAAAAAATTTTGACCTTTATGGTTGAAGTGTGTGATGTCAAAATTTCTAGTGCACAATTTTGATGTATAGTTAAAATAACCCTATACCTACTTCTAAAAGAGAAAGAGATAGGTAGCAAGCTCTCTCAATAAGATTTTAGGTTATGTTCTAATTAGTAGCATCATAAATCCAGACCGCAACGACCGTGACGGAAGCGTAAATTTCGACTGAAGCGAAGCAGAGAAAAACACAATGGGCATGTTGACTAATTTTTATTTTTTACTCCGTCTTGTAGATTATTAAAAGATATTGGACACGTATTTTTTCTTTTTTTACGTAATCAAAAAATAACGGCGATATATTGAGTTGAAATTTCGCGTGACGTCACTATTCTGATAGTTTGTATGGCGGTTTTGCGGTTAGTGACGTCACGACCCCCTCACCCTAAACTTTAATGCGCTTTATCTCTGTATATTTTAATTTATTTAAAAAAGCAAAAAATACGTGTCTATTGTTTTTTTTATTTTCTAACTGATGGACTAATTATAATTTTGATTTTCAAAAGTAGTCCACATCCCTATTGTAAAAGGAATCTTTAAAAGGCATCAACTATGAATCGTGTTTTGTTAGTTCAGTTTTTAATTTCTTTTTATTACGACGATGAGACAAAAAGGGGGGAAATCAAAAAACACTACTACTGGTGGGTTGAAATAACTTCATCATCATCATTCATTTTCGCTTTAGTCCAAGGTTATCGAATGTCCTTGTTTACATTTACAACTAAATTTTTATTACGATGTTCCACTACGTACAAAAGGCAATTTGACTAAATCTTTTGTTTGTATTCCGTCTGGTAGATTTCTAAAAAAAAATATTGGACACGTATTTTTTTTAACGTAATCAAAAAATAACGGTTATACCTCAGAGTAAATATACTACGTACTGTAGCGAATGTTGTCTCGGACACTTGTTTTGAACAGTCTCTATAGGAGTAAATTTTGCAATCAACTAATATTGAACTAGAGCGTGCTGAAGATAATTATAATAATTAAAGGTGAGCTCGCGAGCCGCGTTCCCGGGGGAGGCTGGACCAGGGCTCGCAGCTTAGCCCTTGTTCTCCACTGGGGTGGTGTTGAGGCTGGTCGGCGGCTTGTTCACTAACGTCTTGAACTGTTCCGGAATTGGTAGCTCCGTATCATCTCCATTCGGTTTCGGCCTCTCACATTCCTTCACTTTCCGTCCGTCAAAAAATCTCTTCTCATTTTTCAATTCCATCTGACGTCCCAAAAAAAAATAATAATAAAAAAGGTTGATATTGTAGCAGAATGCTACAGTACGTTATACGTTGTTGGGTCAAAGTATATTTTCATCTTACCTGTTCTAAAATGGTAAAATATTTGTCCCCATAGGACTTTTAGTTTCTCCTTCCTGATTGGTCCGCGTTCATGCTTCTGTAGATAAGTTAGGTTGTAGTCGCTCGCTTGAAGGTTTTGTTTTATTACACTTTCAATCCGATGTCTGATACTTTTTATGTAGGCACTCGTACATTTTCTCACATGTGTGATGAAAAATAATGTGTGTCACTGGGGGCCAAAATACTTTGATTTCGGGTGACATATATATTGAATTCCTCGCTACGCTCAGGATTCTACTTTAGAATCCTTCGCTTTGCTCGAAATTCAAAATCACATCCTCGGGGAACAACACAGATAACTATTTCATTAATTTGGAACAGCAAAATATACGTATACGCGTCTATTATTTTTTTATCATCTACTTAACTGAGACAGACTAAAAACAAAAATTCAGTCAAATAGCCCATTGCGTTTTGAAGGATTATGCCATTAATCTAGCTGGTAATAAGGTCGTGTTTCGCGTACGCGTTGTTAAGGGGAGAGCGCGCGGCGCCGCCGTCAGTCCCCTACTCATTTGATCGCCCGCGCTTCCGGCAGGAACGCGTCCCAGTAACGGATGGCCTGAAATCATAATAGTTATTTAACAGAGAGATAAGAAATAAATTCGCGATGAAAATATGACATAACCAGCTGTTCCTCGCGTTAATGTCGGAGTTCCCGCGGGAATTCCGGGATAAAAAGTACCCTATGCCCTTTTCTGTACATCTAACAATGTGTATGCAAAATTTCACGATGATGGGTTGAGTACTTAAGCCTTGAAAGTGTTACAAACAAACAAACAAACTCGCATTCGTTACATCACCGACAATAGGGTAAAAATAACGGGAAAACCGCAAATAACTAGATGAAGGCATAATGTCCGTTTTCACCAACACCCCCTATACTACCACCTAAGTATGGGATCCTTTACTTAAAAGCTTCTCTAAACCAGCCCCTGAATTGTGATTTGTGAGCCCCTAACAGTTGGTGAAACAGAAACAACCGTCTAACGGTCACCTAAAAAGGGGTTTAGGGGATCCCGTAAACTCCCCCGAGGGTGCCTCCCCCCCCAGCTGCGCGTGCGCAGCGCGGGCCGGCGCGTGCTGGCTACCTGCGCCTGGTGGTGCATGTGGTGCTCGAGGTAGCGCAGCAGCGCGGCGCGCGTGTAGGCTACCTGCGCCTGGTGGTGCATGTGGTGCTCGAGGTAGCGCAGCAGCGCGGCGCGCGTGTAGGGTACCTGCGCCTGGTGGTGCATGTGGTGCTCGAGGTAGCGCAGCAGCGCGGCGCGCGTGTAGGGTACCTGCGCCTGGTGGTGCATGTGGTGCTCGAGGTAGCGCAGCAGCGCGGCGCGCGTGTAGGGTACCTGCGCCTGGTGGTGCATGTGGTGCTCGAGGTAGCGCAGCAGCGCGGCGCGCGTGTAGGCTACCTGCGCCTGGTGGTGCATGTGGTGCTCGAGGTAGCGCAGCAGCGCGGCGCGCGTGTAGGGTACCTGCGCCTGGTGGTGCATGTGGTGCTCGAGGTAGCGCAGCAGCGCGGCGCGCGTGTAGGGTACCTGCGCCTGGTGGTGCATGTGGTGCTCGAGGTAGCGCAGCAGCGCGGCGCGCGTGTAGGGTACCTGCGCCTGGTGGTGCATGTGGTGCTCGAGGTAGCGCAGCAGCGCGGCGCGCGTGTAGGGTACCTGCGCCTGGTGGTGCATGTGGTGCTCGAGGTAGCGCAGCAGCGCGGCGCGCGTGTAGGGTACCTGCGCCTGGTGGTGCATGTGGTGCTCGAGGTAGCGCAGCAGCGCGGCGCGCGTGTAGGGTACCTGCGCCTGGTGGTGCATGTGGTGCTCGAGGTAGCGCAGCAGCGCGGCGCGCGTGTAGGGTACCTGCGCCTGGTGGTGCATGTGGTGCTCGAGGTAGCGCAGCAGCGCGGCGCGCGTGTAGGGTACCTGCGCCTGGTGGTGCATGTGGTGCTCGAGGTAGCGCAGCAGCGCGGCGCGCGTGTAGGCTACCTGCGCCTGGTGGTGCATGTGGTGCTCGAGGTAGCGCAGCAGCGCGGCGCGCGTGTAGGGTACCTGCGCCTGGTGGTGCATGTGGTGCTCGAGGTAGCGCAGCAGCGCGGCGCGCGTGTAGGGTACCTGCGCCTGGTGGTGCATGTGGTGCTCGAGGTAGCGCAGCAGCGCGGCGCGCGTGTAGGGTACCTGCGCCTGGTGGTGCATGTGGTGCTCGAGGTAGCGCAGCAGCGCGGCGCGCGTGTAGGGTACCTGCGCCTGGTGGTGCATGTGGTGCTCGAGGTAGCGCAGCAGCGCGGCGCGCGTGTAGGGTACCTGCGCCTGGTGGTGCATGTGGTGCTCGAGGTAGCGCAGCAGCGCGGCGCGCGTGTAGGGTACCTGCGCCTGGTGGTGCATGTGGTGCTCGAGGTAGCGCAGCAGCGCGGCGCGCGTGTAGGGTACCTGCGCCTGGTGGTGCATGTGGTGCTCGAGGTAGCGCAGCAGCGCGGCGCGCGTGTAGGGTACCTGCGCCTGGTGGTGCATGTGGTGCTCGAGGTAGCGCAGCAGCGCGGCGCGCGTGTAGGGTACCTGCGCCTGGTGGTGCATGTGGTGCTCGAGGTAGCGCAGCAGCGCGGCGCGCGTGTAGGGTACCTGCGCCTGGTGGTGCATGTGGTGCTCGAGGTAGCGCAGCAGCGCGGCGCGCGTGTAGGGTACCTGCGCCTGGTGGTGCATGTGGTGCTCGAGGTAGCGCAGCAGCGCGGCGCGCGTGTAGGGTACCTGCGCCTGGTGGTGCATGTGGTGCTCGAGGTAGCGCAGCAGCGCGGCGCGCGTGTAGGGTACCTGCGCCTGGTGGTGCATGTGGTGCTCGAGGTAGCGCAGCAGCGCGGCGCGCGTGTAGGGTACCTGCGCCTGGTGGTGCATGTGGTGCTCGAGGTAGCGCAGCAGCGCGGCGCGCGTGTAGGCTACCTGCGCCTGGTGGTGCATGTGGTGCTCGAGGTAGCGCAGCAGCGCGGCGCGCGTGTAGGCTACCTGCGCCTGGTGGTGCATGTGGTGCTCGAGGTAGCGCAGCAGCGCGGCGCGCGTGTAGGGTACCTGCGCCTGGTGGTGCATGTGGTGCTCGAGGTAGCGCAGCTGCGCGGCGCGCGTGTAGGGTACCTGCGCCTGGTGGTGCATGTGGTGCTCGAGGTAGCGCAGCAGCGCGGCGCGCGTGTAGGGTACCTGCGCCTGGTGGTGCATGTGGTGCTCGAGGTAGCGCAGCAGCGCGGCGCGCGTGTAGGGTACCTGCGCCTGGTGGTGCATGTGGTGCTCGAGGTAGCGCAGCAGCGCGGCGCGCGTGTAGGGTACCTGCGCCTGGTGGTGCATGTGGTGCTCGAGGTAGCGCAGCAGCGCGGCGCGCGTGTAGGGTACCTGCGCCTGGTGGTGCATGTGGTGCTCGAGGTAGCGCAGCAGCGCGGCGCGCGTGTAGGGTACCTGCGCCTGGTGGTGCATGTGGTGCTCGAGGTAGCGCAGCAGCGGGGCGCGCGTGTAGGGTACCTGCGCCTGGTGGTGCATGTGGTGCTCGAGGTAGCGCAGCAGCGCGGCGCGCGTGTAGGGTACCTGCGCCTGGTGGTGCATGTGGTGCTCGAGGTAGCGCAGCAGCGCGGCGCGCGTGTAGGGTACCTGCGCCTGGTGGTGCATGTGGTGCTCGAGGTAGCGCAGCAGCGCGGCGCGCGTGTAGGGTACCTGCGCCTGGTGGTGCATGTGGTGCTCGAGGTAGCGCAGCAGCGGGGCGCGCGTGTAGGGTACCTGCGCCTGGTGGTGCATGTGGTGCTCGAGGTAGCGCAGCAGCGCGGCGCGCGTGTAGGGTACCTGCGCCTGGTGGTGCATGTGGTGCTCGAGGTAGCGCAGCAGCGCGGCGCGCGTGTAGGGTACCTGCGCCTGGTGGTGCATGTGGTGCTCGAGGTAGCGCAGCAGCGCGGCGCGCGTGTAGGGTACCTGCGCCTGGTGGTGCATGTGGTGCTCGAGGTAGCGCAGCAGCGCGGCGCGCGTGTCGGCCAGCCGCGTCTCCTCCCACCGCTCCAGCTCCTTCTTGATCACGCGCGAGATCGTCTCGAACTCGTTCTGCCCGCGCTCCACCTTCGCCTCCCACTGGTGCCACCGACAAGAGTGCAAGTCAAGTCAATACGCACGTTTCCGGGGTATGATTAATCAGTACATAGTATAAAATAAAGTCGCTTTCGTATATCCCTATGTATGCTTAAATCTTTAATACTACGCAACGGATTTTGCTGCGGTTTTCACCAATAGATAGAGTAATTCATGAGGAAGGTTTATGACTATATTTTATCCTGAAATTCCCGCGGGAACTCCGAAAAAAAAACGAATAACGTCGTACAACCTGTAGCACGTTGTGACGTCATGCGACATTTCGACTTAATGTATCTCCGTTATTTTTTGATTCAGTACGTAAAAAAATGAAAAATATGTGTCCAATATTTTTTGTTTATCTACATGACGGAGTAAAAAATTAAAATTTAGTTAACTAGCCCATTCAACACTCTATACAGATGAACTGATTCAAGTACTTTCCCACAGCCAGCTTGTACACGTGGGCACTTTTTGTGCGCACGTGCGTGTTTGTCGCAAGATTGACAACAAGCTGACAGTAACTGTCAGCTGACAGTGAATAACTGTCATATGTACATTCTAAATGTGTCAAATTTTCCTCAGTCAGGGAGGCGGAGAGTGTCGCTTCTTTATAAATCTCAATTCTCTGCTATCGCTTTTAATTTCATCAAAGTAATAGATTTTAATTTCATAATTTTTAGAACGCTTGCTCATAAAATTGCTGTTATTGAACCACCGGCTTTTATGTTCATAGCACACAGTTTATTAAACACACGTGCCGTTTACATTACCGCACTAGCGCTTAAACTTTCAGTTTTGTTAAACTAAACAAAAAAAAAACATCACACTAATGCTTTAACTTTAGTTTTTTTGACATTTCAACAAAAAAAATTGAATTACCACATTACTACTTTTAATAATAATGTGTTTGCCTCGGTGCTATTTGTAATGTTATCTTATTTCAAGGTTTTATATTATTAGGTGCAATGATTATATTATTATTGTTGTTGTCTCACATCAATGATTTCGTTGGAGGCCTGTTCGATTTTCTCCGGTCGGTTCGCCAGTTCCGCCTTGGCCTTGTTCTCTCTCCGCTTGTTCAGTTGCATTTGGGCGTGTTGCCAGTTTTGGAAAACCTATAAATCATAAGAAAAACACGATAATAATAAAGAATCCTTATAATTGGGTATTCCCCAAGGTATGAAAATCAAAATTATAATTAGTCCGTCAGTTAGAAAATAAAAAAATAATAGACACATATTTTTTGCTTTTTCAATTTAATGAAAATGAACATAGATAAAGCGCATTAAAGTTTAGGGTGGGGGACTCGTGACGTCAATATTCATTATAAGCCCCATACAAACTGCACCGGGTTGTGACGTCACGAGAAATTTCAACTCAATGCATCTCCGTTATTTATTGATTAGGTACGTAAAAAAAGAAAAAATACGTGTCTAATATTTTTTACTAATCTACACGACGGACTAAAAAAAAAATTTTGTCAAGTAGCCAATTACTAAAATGCAAATGCGAGAAGCAGGCGAAACAGCGAGAAACAGATAGTTATCCAGTGAAGACTAGCATTTTTAGATCTATAGTCTGATGTATAGATAGGCTTAATTTTAGTAAGGTTATCTAGTTGATACCCCGATTGGGACGGCTTGATCTATTGAAAACAGGGTTCTGCTTCTCAGTCGGGGCGTATTTATCATTACAATTGTTATAAAACAAAGTCCTCCACTACGTCTGTCTGTCGTTTCGCGATAAACTCAAAAACTAATGCACAGATTTTCATGTGGTTTTTACCAATAGATAGAGTGAATAATGAGGAAGGCTTAGATATATTATAATTTAGCAGTTTTGTGTAAATTGGTTGACATATAACGATAATTGTTTGGAAGCGCCGGAAAAAGTACTTTGTTACGCTTTTACACGTTAACTACGCCTGGGGATCAAGTAGATCTGTATGCCGTAATAAAGTTACAGCTTAATGTCTGTTCGAGTATGTTCTGTTTGAGTTGTGAAGTGTTCAACTTATTACCTTGACTCTTTCATGGAACACATCCTTGATGGACCCAATGAGGCCGAGATAGTCCTTGATGTGCTCAGTCAATACGTAGAAGTCGGTGTTGGACTGCTCCAGCCTCAAATGCTCCATCTAGATAGCAAGGTGGTGTTGAAATATTATAAAGCTGAAGAGTTTGTTTGTTTGGTTGAACTCGCTAATCTCCGGAACCACTGGTATGAATTGAAAAAATAATACACTTTTGCTTTTTCGAATGATTGAAAAAATACTTGGATAAAACGCATTTAAGTTTAGAAGTAGGAGGTCACTGCGTCATAACTAAGTAGTGTACCTATGAGTGACATCACACGTAATTTCAACTCAATGTATCGCCTTAATTATTAGATTACGTAAAAAAAGCCAAAATTCGTGTCCAATATTTTTCACTAGCTGTGCCCCGCGATTTCACCCGTTGTCCTTCTCTGTACCCCTGACAACGTGTATTGCCAAATTTCATCTAAATCCGTTAAGCCGTTTTTGCGTGATTGAGTAACAAACATCCAAACATCCACACTTTCACATTTATAATATTTATTTATTTATTCATTCTTTTTTGCACAAAAAGGTACAAATGGCGAACTTAATGCATTGCAGCATTTTCTACCAAAATTTTTAGGTTTTATCTTGTTGTAGTTATTAGTAGTCTTAGCGTATTTGTATTATTAACTTCACAGTGCCTTAGTTTTACTGTAATGCTGTAAAATTTTTTGTGTTATAAATAAATAAATAAATAAATTGATAACAATATATTAGTAGGATTAATCTGCAGGACGGACTGTAAGCAAAAATTGAGTCATCACGCCTTATTGTGTGCGGTAGGTATAGGTGTACCTTCTCGTGCAGGTCGGCGAGGTGCGAGAGCGCGCGCGACAGCGGCGCGTGCGGGTCGGCGGCGGCGAGCGCGGCGGCGGCGCGGCCCGCGTCGTGCGCGCGCGCGCCCGCCTCGCGCCGCTCGCCCGCCAGCGCCTCGCACGCGCCGCACAGCCGCCGCAGGCTCGCCTCCAGCGCCTCCACGCGCGCCGACCGCTCCTCGAACCACTGCCCACCCGGCACAGATAAGCAATAACATGGTAACCCACAATATGAATGTTATCGATTCGGAACGATTTGTAGAGAGGCAGAGAACGTTTTTTAATTATGAGTTCACCTTATTGCATTTGTTTAAATATGTAATACTAAATATTGCGCATAAAAAATGTTGACACAAAATGGCGCTATAATTTTAAAACTTTAAATTTACTCAAAATTTCTCCAGCGTGGGTTAACACACTATTGCTTATCTATGTCCAATTAGAGGCATCAACATAAGGCGTGGACGTGTACTCTCCAATATAGATAAGATTAGATTAGATTTATTTATTTCGCTTTAACATTAATAACAGTATACATATACATTATATGTATACACAGTGTTATTCATAAAAGGGATCTTCATTTAAAATTGAATAAAAATAGAAACAATAGGCATGTCAAGGGGGCGTCCGTTAATCACGCGAGGCGCGAAACGGGGGGGGGAGATATCACGTGTATTTATTTTTCGTATTTAAAGATAATTTTCTGGAATTTTTAAAATACACGTGAATTTTGGTATAGGCGGGGGAGTCTAAAACCTCGCCGTCACCACATAATTATCACCAAAGCGGAGGAGGGGTCCAAAAGTTGCTAAAAAAACATCACAATATGATTAATGGACGCCTAAGCTGCTACCACTGACTGAGGAGAAATTCGCTCGGTTATATCTGTTCAGTAGAAACTGTCATTCGGCAAATTTCTTGGCTCTAGCAGTAAGTGAAGCTCTTTGTAGTGTGGCCTTAGCCTTAGGGTTTATCATTGTTGTGATGCTCTCCTACTTTTCATAGAGGGGAGTGTTCATCGATAGCATGTCCTTTCGGATGAACACTGTAATATCAGTGCAGAGCAGGCATCGCTGCACTGCTCAAGAAATTTTCATGTCACTTTTTCAATGTGTCAGTAAAACGATACCGTATCTCGACTACTGTAAGCCTATTTTTGAAGTGACTTCGTGCCAAATTATATTGCTTACGTTGCTTACAATAGCAAATTTTTAACATACAGGGTCAGACTCGTCCATCCTGTAGGTGATCTTGTTGACCGTCTCGCCGACCTTGTTGAACAGCCGCAGCATGCCGGCGCCGCTCAAAGCAGAGGTGCTAGTCGCTTTCGGCAACTCCATCTCTGCAGGTTGACGAACAGATAATCGGTCAGTTTACTTATATATTAGATAACTTTGATGCGCACTAGACAGTAACAGTTATAAAAGTAGTATTGTAAAAAAAAAAATCTTACCGGACTCGAGGAACTCCCTGAAGTCGGGGTCGATGCACAGCACGGGGTGCTGCGCCACGCGGTTGAGGAAGCGCTCGAGCGCCGCGCGCCGCCGCTCCACGAACTCCGAGTGCACGCTGCCGCCCCCCGCGCCGCCGCCCGCGCCACCCGCGCCGCCCGCGCCGCCCGCCGCGCCGTTCGCGCTCTCCGCGGACGGCGTGGACGACATCTTCAGCTTGGTAGTACCTTTACACGTAACATTGAAAAAATGGATATTTTCCAAGGTATGAAGATCAAAATTCTAATTAGTCCGTCAGATAGAAAATAAAAAAAATAATAGACACGTATTTTTTAACTTTTCAAATTAATGAACATAAACATAGACAAAGCGCATTAAAGTTTAGGGTGGGAGACTCGTGCGTACAAACTGCACCAGGATGTGATACGTAACATTTTTTTCATACCACCTGCTCGATAATGTCCAATTACATATCTTAATAATTAACCAAATAATAAAATTGATGAAAAAATTTCCTGATAATAAAAATAACTAAACTTATTTAACCAATTACAAGTTGGACCAACTGCGAATTGGACCATTTGCGAATTGGACCATTTGAGAATTGGACCATTTGCGAATTGGACCATTTGCTAATTGGACGGTTTGCGAATTGGACATTTTAAACCCTCTGGACCATTTGCGAATTGGACCATTTGCGCCTAAACGCACATCGTTCAGGCGCATTTCGTCCAATTCGCAAATGGTCCAATCCTCCAATTCGCAAATCGTCCAATTCGCAAATGGTCCAATTCGCAAATGGTCCAATTCGCAAATGGTCCAATTCTCAAATGGTCCAATTCGCAAATGGTCCAATTAGCAATTGGTCCAGTTCGAAATTGGACTTGGTGCAATTTGTAATTGGTCAGATAAGTTTCGTTATTTTTATTATTAAGAAGATTACTTATCAAATGTTTGGTGACCCAAATAAATTAAAAAAAAAAAAGATAAAATAAAGATAAATAAAAAGATTTTATTTCAGACTAACTGTTCCCCGTGGTTTCAGCGGCGTTAATTTCGGAGATTTCGTGGGAATTATGGGATAAAAGTACCCTTTATCCTTTTCTGTACCCCTGAAAAAGTGTACTATTTCAAATTTATTGTAGTTTCACACGCATTAATTTCGGAGTTTCCGCGGAAATTTTGGAATGAACAAAATTTAAAAAAAAATATTAAAACCGACTTCCAAAAACACAAAAATAAAAAGCTAAAAATAAAAAGCTAATAATGACAAAATACCGCTTTACTTAATCCAAAACACAAAAACACACGTAATATTATTATTGGTTTGTGCTACAACAGATCGGTTTGAATTCGGTGACAAGCCAAATATGGAGGGGGTAGATGGGCTAAGTCGACTCTTGCCACCAGCTCTTCGTGAGCAGAACAACCCAAGTAGGCAGACACCAGCGGGTTTTTAGTTTTGTGTTTTTGGAAGTCGGTTTTAATTTTTTTTTTGTTAAAATTTTGTTTATTTCTCGCTTTTAAGTGACTTAGTTGGTAATTTCTCCAAATTACCTCTAGTATTATAATTAAATATTGTATTAAATATAAACATAAGTATATAACTTTATTATTTACTTAATAATATTTTTATGCGCAGTTTTAATTAAAATTAATAATTAACCAAATAATAAAATTGATGAAAAAATTTCCTGATAATAAAAATAACTAAACTTATTTAACCAATTACAAGTTGGACCAACTGCGAATTGGACCATTTGCGAATTGGACCATTTGCGAATTGGACCATTTGAGAATTGGACCATTTGCGAATTGGACCATTTGCTAATTGGACGGTTTGCGAATTGGACATTTTAAACCCTCTGGACCATTTGCGAATTGGACCATTTGCTAATTGGACGGTTTGCGAATTGGACATTTTAAACCCTCTGGACCATTTGCGAATTGGACCATTTGCGCCTAAACGATCACATTACATCCCAACCCAAGAGAGGGAGGTAATGTTGTATGAAACTTCCAAGGGAATAAAGTGATTTGAGTTTGGAACGTTATTTGTTGGAAAACACTTTTTTTTTGTTTTCTTTTTATGCGATCTGCCTGTGATGGCCAGTTCTATTTTTGAATAAACCGTCTGCCCATGTAAAGAGGGTTTATGTCTCGCAGTAGGTATGAAAAGTAGATTATGCACCTCGAGGATAAAGCCTGTCTTCGTCACGGGCAGCTTAAACCCCTCGCTTAACTCAGGACTCTACATAACTTTATATTTTAAATACCCTCGCCACGCTCGGGGATTAACTCTAGAGTCCATCGTTACCATGGATTGTTACGCTCAGGGTTCAATAGGCCGCCGGTGACGTAAGACAGTGCTTTACTCCCTCGGTGCATAATCTACTATTATTAATCTAAATTCTACACGACGGACTAATAAAAAAACTAGCCCATTGTTCCTAAACTATGTCTACCTAGACCATCATGTACAATAATGTGCACATCACATTGTAACATTACAGAGGTACGATAGGAATGAGTTGGTGACACGGCATAACACGCTTTTCACTGGTAAGAGAACAAACACATACTACATGACCCATTCAGGTGGAGTCTTCAAACTTCAACAGCTCACGCTGGGTCACAGGGGCGGGAGAAGGGGGCTTAGGTTTTCGCCACGTAGTCAATATCTTCTTGGTAAAAGGACGTCAGCTGATTTAAATCTGAATAAAATTGTCCTACAGATCATGATAAATGAAATAATAAATAAATAATGAATACATAATTATAATTAAAAATAACTACTAGATACGAATCTAACACTAAAATAATTTTTCAAATCAGATTCCTGAGATTAGCGCGTTCAAGTAAACAAACAAACTCTTCAGCTTTATAATATTAGTATAGATAGATAGTATAGATAAATAGATAATCTAATACATTTTATACTTTGTGAAATCAGACAGATACAGATACATCAAGAGGTAATGATTTACTACAGATCTTAACGTCTCACCGACAATACTCTTCTCCGGTGCTGGGGGAATAATTCTGCCCGTGTGTAGGTATTTCTCTGTAAGTTTTCCATGCAAGCCAAGGAAATCGCTAAAACGTCTCGGCACAGAGAACTCGTGCTTGCTGAATATTGGCATATTGGTTTTAGTGAGCACCCGGTACGCCACATAAGAGCTCATGCCTTCTCCAATCTTTTGTGGCTCGGTGATCGTGATTATGATGTTGTTAGCGCGTTCTGTTGCTATCTGTAAACAATGTTACCTTGTAATTTTTTTGTGAGTAACCAAGTTTATGATTACGCAGACTTTGGCTTTTACATAAATTAGACTGATTTACCCACATGCACGGTCAGCGATTTTTGTAAGAGAGATAACGCGAATATCGATAACAGGCATAAAACCAATTTTATCCTTATACAACTTAAGGATAAATATGTTTTATACATGTTTTTAATCTAAAATATAATATGGGACATTCAATGGAACTTTCACCAAGTTTTATCTATTTACCTCTTCCATGATTGGACTGGCCAGCAAGGCAGCTGGTGCAGGATCATCACCAATTGAAACTTGCTCCATACTGTCACGAGCCCCATTCACCTCACGGTCCAGACTTACCTCCTGCATCAAAACTATACTTAAACTATGTACATTGTACAACTATTATATTCAGATATACCCACACTTCTAAAATACTGATGATCTAAACTAATATTATAAAGGGGAAAGATTTAATTTTTTGTTTGTTAAGATTTAACTCAAAAACTACTGGACTGATTTCAAAAATTCTACCTTATTTCTGAGTAATATAAGCTATATTGTAACCCTGAATTCCCATGTAACTGCAGGAAACAGCTAGTCTATGATAAATTAACCAATCAGATCTTGATTTTTTTTGTGCTCTCTCTCTTTTTGTCAACTCAGACTATCTATATTAATATCACAAAGAGGTAAAGTTTGTGAGTTTGTGACATTGTAGGGGGTAATCTCTGGATCTACAGAATTATATAGCTTTCCTTAATAAATGGACTATCCAACACAAAAACAATTATCAATTCGAAACAGTAGTTCCTGAGATAAGCGCTTTCAACCAAACAAACAAAGAAACTCTTCAGCTTTATAATAATAATAGTATAGTATATTGCAATTCCTAAAAGTACTTAAACTGAAGTAGACATAAGTAAGTCCTGTTTATATTGAAGTAATAAAAACTGTATTCATTTAATTGCTATCTAAATAAGCTAAAATTATACTACAAATAACAAAATAATTGTAACAACAGTAACCACATACCATTTATAGCTTTTTTTTCATAATAAATATTAATAGAATATGTTTAACGAGATAACGCAAAGCTTGATAAAAACTGCTATAGTAGGTAGGTACTATAAATATATTTTCTAGTTTTTAAGTTACACCTGTTTACACTTGTAACACAACTACACAAGTGAACTACAAGGTCACTCGTTGTTGAATATTATTGATAAATAACAACACCGGATTTTATCGAATTATGCAGGAGAAGTGATTTAATCGGATTTATGAATAGAAATTTGATGATTCATATGTTCTACTTGGGCGGAAAGGGGCGTACACTAATCACTGGTGTTCGTGTAATTCGAGTTAGTTGCAGACGTTATTAATATGAATAAAATTTTAAACGTAAATCCGATAAGATACCTGGACCGCTGAGGCGAAAATATCTTCATCACCCCGGTCTGTGTCGATATCAATGTTGAAGGGCGGCGAGTCCGGGCCCTCAGACATGCTGGATTATTTAATGCAACTGATCTTGGACGAAGTATTGCAGCAAAAAATACGTGAATTAAAAACTACTGAGCCCAAAATTAACCGCAATTAGTACTAAACTAACAACAGGCAGGAACGAGGGTAATAAAACTTCAACAAAATCGACAACTGTTTTGTTTGACAGTTTTCTGTGACGTCTGCAGACTGCGCAAAGAGGTTTTTTTTTTCCAAGGTCATTGTTGTTTTGAAGTGTACAGGTACGGCCCTTTCGGGGAAGGCAAAGTAAACTTAGTCCATACAGTCAATACAGTTATTTCATTCTTCTTGAAGTTATTTACATCGAAATGCATTAGTGTATAACAGTGAATAGTGATCCATTAACTGATTGCGGATACCAATCACTATTCGCTGTCATGTTCTGCATGTTCATCACTAATGAATGATGACACAATATTAACCACGATAAACTAATTTGTAAAACAAAAAAATAAATTGACGTCCATTTTGCTCAAATGCCGACGAAATTCCATACCCAAAGTTTTTTCTTTTATTTTATTCTATGTAAGGATTGTATTTCTTTATTTTACTAATTACTTTTACTAGTTTTACTAATTAATTATGTTACTAATATAGGTACAGTTTGCCTGGAAGGAATTGCTTTTAAGCAATAAGGCCGCCCTTTGTTGCCTGTATTTCCCACCATGTATTTTAATATTTTTGTTTCTGGTGACAATAAAGAATATTTGATTTGATTTGATATATTGATTTCTTTGTAGTTTGTCTACCTACCTTTCTGAGAAAAAAAACTGTTAGACAGCTGTGCTTGAACTGACTTGAAGTTGACATTCGTTTGACATTAAATGAAAGTGACATTGTGTTAATGTTGAAAAGTTTTTATTACTTTAATTTATTGTTTAAATTAAGTTGAAACTTGAAATAGTAAATACAAATTATAATTTATAAAACGTGAAGATTTTTGTGCCGACTCAGAGTGCGAGCCCTCTTTAATAACAAATATAGGTACCTATTTCATAATTACTATACGTCATCCTGTAGCTTTCAAAATAAACTTGATGTTATTGATAGCACGTAGTGATAGTAATAACTTTGAATATTATTAAAATGCCTGATCAACAACATGGTCATTGGCAAAATGAATGCAATGGATAAATGTCAAGAAGTTGAATGGCTAAGTATATAAAAAGCAAGTGTGAGAGAATGCGTCTGTAGAATTTGTTATGTAGGCCGTATATTGGTCAGGCAGAGCACCTGAGATGGGCAGCTGGCAAACATCAAGAGCTATAAGAATAAGAACGAACAGATATCTATGAAAATGAGTATGAATGTGGACAATGTGAAGGTGTATAAGGATCATTGCAAGTTGAGGTCCATATTATTTGCCTACATCTGTATGCATGTTAGGTACTATACTTATGTAAAAAAGAAAAAACTTTTTCCTAATAATTTGATTGGTAGAGAAGTTGTAGTTGATGAAGAAATTAATAACAATGGTATCTATTGTTAATGCTAAAGTTATCACACAGTGGTACCTGCTCCCAAACTTAGCAAAGTTGTTCTTCTTCTCTTCAATTATGGCAATCTATCGCGATTTATTGCATTTAATTCTGCCAATGCATGTATTTTTAGCAATTAAAGTAGTTATGGCGAAACGCAAATGACAGTTAGATTGATCTCCAAGATAAAACACCATCAGACGTCTGAATATACAGATATAATCTTTTTGATAAATATTTGTGTTAAAAGTGGTTTTGAAAACATTAAATTTCTCTCTTGGAAAGCTGCAACTGTTAGCTAGAGAAACTACCTTACCCAGCAATAAATACAAATTTTATTTTCTAATGATTTCAGGAGTTCATAAAAATGAGTAAGCCAGATAAAAAGAGTAAGATTCCGGAGGCACCTGTGCCTTTGGGTGGTCCTGGTGGCTCAGGCAATCTGCTGTCAAGTGTCGCCCCACCATCTGCACTCCCCAACTTCATGACAGCCAGTCCGCCCATTACAATTGTAGGTGAAACTATACTTATAATAAATACAGGTTGGGAAAATGTCATATTTGGAAGTAGGTACTCCTAAATATTGACAATGGATAATACTGAATAATAACATGCTTGAGCTAGTAGTAAATTTGGTGGAGAAAAAAAGATTTTTTTATGATGCTGATTTTTCATATTTACTACTATTTTTTCATCTCAAAATATACATAATCTATACTTGGATTAATTTTTTAAGTGGAATATATTAATAACATTAATAAATACAGCAGAATCTATTTACCCCTGAAGAGGGCCTCCCAAAGAGTGAAATGAAACAAATTGTGTTGATACATATGTTTCAGATCCCACAAGAGACCCCTAAGCCAGCACTCATTCCAACACCTGTAAGCAATATTGACACTCACCAAGAGCATAATGTAGAACCACAACAACCAAGTCCAGAATACTTTAGGTAATTAATTTAAACTTGTTGCACAAGCACAACATACATAAGGTGGACTTTATGATGTGATGGGATTTCTGCTGGTTCACTAGAATCTTATAAAAAATACATATTAATTACCTCTTTTCCTTAGATTAATATTATACAATAGAATGATGATTAAATGACCAAAAAGGGACACCAATTATTAAGCAATGTTAAAACAAAAAATTAAGTTATTGATACAGAACACTTTATTGGGAGTTCGTACCTACTAACAAAAATTCTGACAAAATGGCGCTAGAATTTTAAAACACAATTTACTCATTTTGCCAGTGTGGGTGAACACACTATTGCTTATCTATGTCCAAAGGTGGTCTGAATGTAAAGCTAGAGGTAATGCTGAAATTTGCAGATATTTTTATTAAAATGAGTTACATAATGTCTATCTTGTATTGAATGTTCTAAGCTTGCCAATGATAATATAGCATAATTTAATAAATCCACAGTCCAGCAATACCGCTGAATAAGGGTGAGCCATTGCAGTCAATAAGGTCACCAGAGGACTCACAAGCGTCACAATCGCCAGAATCTCTACCGTCTTCAACATCTGAACTGGATGCACTGGGTATGCACTGTCGTCACGTCATGTGGGCACTAAAAATTGAACTTTCGCTTGGACGATTTTCAAGACCATTAGACATCACAATACATTCCTTAGTTTTCTATACCAATTACTATAACGATTATAAATTGTCAACTTGGCCAAGGGGGCTGGTGTGCCGAGAGGATGTCGTATCGAGGGTATGCTAAGACATTTGGTGTCGGCAGGTGACGTCATGCCCGGCAGCGGTCTGCTCACGTGGGTGAAGGGCGCCGTGTCGACGGGCGGGTTGCTGCACAGGGTAGCGGAGAAGGCAAAGAGCTCCGTCGACTCCATGATCACCACACTGGATCCGCAAATGAAGGAGTATCTCAGTGAGCGTGTATTCTAAAAACAAAGTCCTGCGCCGCGCCGCGTTTGTCTGTCTGTCTGCTCGCGATAAACTCAAAAACTACTGAACGGATTTTCATGCGGTTTTCACCAATAGATAGAGTGATTCAGGAGGAAGGTTTATCCTTATAGTTTATCCTAGAATTCCCTTGGGAACTCCGCAATTACCTTGGGTAAAACTGCGGGGGACCGCTAATAGTCTATATTTTATTTGTCTTGCTCGCGCAAATGGGACATTATCACGCTTCTATCTTCTAAGTATTTGCTGCACAGTGCTGTAAAACTTGTAAAATTTTCTATGTACCATGGTCGTAGCGGCCTTCATTTTGTAAGCACATGTGTTGTGTGTAATAAAACAATTGTGTAATGCAATTTGACTTTTACTGTTATTATAATAGTACTGAGTGTATTGTATGTTCCTGTGTTGTACTACAAAATTTGAAAAATGTGATGCTTCATAGTGCTCGAAGCTACAGTCATAAGCTAGTTGAAATGTAATTTGAAATGCTTTTGTGACTATTTTATTTTCTTTGTAATTAAACATTCTCTTTAGATAGCGGCGGCGACATATACGTAGTGGTGGCCTCTGATAAAGACATCAAGATATCACCCATCAGGGAGGCGTTCCAAGCTGTGTTTCTAAGGGCGACGGTTATGTGAGAACCCCAAAAAAATATTTATTCTAATAAAATATACCTACACATACAGAAAACTGCATGTACCTAAATTGAAGGGTTTTTTATATCCCATCAATGATAGATCAAAATAGCATAGAAAGAAAGAATCAATACAATGCCTACTTCCAAAGATTATCTCGTACAAAAATATAGTTACTAGCTATACCCCGTGGTTTCACTCGAGTTAGTTTCGGAGATCCTGCGGGTATTCCGAGATAAAAGTACTTACTATCCTATATTTTTTCTGTACCTACCCATGACAAAGTATAGGTAGTATGCAAAATTCAATGTACTTTCGCGTTAACTTCGGAGTTCCCGTGAGAATTCCGGGATAAAAAGTAGCCTATGTCCTTCTCTGTACCCCTGACAACGTGTATGCAAAATGTAGTCTTGAAAGCGTGACAAACAAACTCACGTTCGCATTTATAATATTAGTAAGGATTATAACGGTAAAACCAATCAATAATAACTAACATAGAATCTGTTTTCTTTGATCTGAATCTGAATCTGAACAGGCACAGGTTAACTTATAATAGAAGACACTCTTGCATACTTAAAACGTCAAGCATGCCATCATAATCTCATTCCATGCATCCACAAACAGATCACAGTCGGAGTTTAATGTTTGTTCGTCTGTTCGTGCAGCGGGTGCGCGGCGCAGAGCTCGGTGACCGCCGCCCAGCCGGTGGGCTACGCGGCCGCCTACGCCGCGGCCAAGCAGCGCATCGCGCACGTGCGCTCCACGCGCGCCGACCTCACCAACCACGTGCCCGTCGTCGCGGTGGAGGGGTTCATAGCGGAGGCCATCCCAGACAGGTAATAATAATAATCCACTACACAACACACAGATCTACTTGATCGCACAGTAAGCTATTATTAGCTTGTGCTGTCGAAACCAAGCAAACGTGGTATATAGTACGTAGAATTACATAATTATATATTATACTATTTTATAATATATAAAGCTAGATTGCCACTCACTCATTGACATAATTGTTCTCCCAGAAGGAGCCACTCTAGGTTGATATAATGTATGGAACATGTAGAGGGGA
This sequence comes from Zygaena filipendulae, assembly GCA_907165275.2. NCBI lineage: Eukaryota > Metazoa > Arthropoda > Insecta > Lepidoptera > Zygaenidae > Zygaena > Zygaena filipendulae. The sequence goes on from OU015666.1 coordinate 3,900,330, forward strand.
CGTTTCGGTGATTATGGGAAAACCTCGACATCTTCGATTTCTGCTTCTCATCAGGTAGTGAGTCGACTGCCCGCCGAAACTATCCATCGAAAGTGAAAACGTTTCTAACTAAATTTCATCCACACCTTGGGCAAATTTCAATAGTGTAACTTTTTTTTCAAAATGGCGGAAAAAAACATGGCCGCCGAACAAAATTCAAACTCGATTATCTCCGAAACTAAAAGAGTCAGGTGGGGGGTGCTCGAACAAATAGAGGTCAATGGGGGGCAACCGGGCACAGGGCGACCAAGCCTCGCGGTCGCGAATAGGGCGAATCTAGTTATACTATTAATATATAAACACATCCAGACTGGAAAGTGGAACCCTGTGTTCATCACACAAAATGCACCCCCACCGGGAATCGAACCCGGAACCTCTTGATTAGCAGGCAGGCATGGTGACCTACTACGCCAATCAGCGCAAGCTTATCTATTATAAGCGGTTTCACCGGTGTTAATTAAGGGACAAAAGTAGTATAGGAGTATAGTGTTTTATAATGCCAGATGGTACGAGCAATCGTTACTGGTGCTGTCGCGGCCGTCGCTCGCGCTGGAGCTCCACGCGCTGTCGCAGGGCTGTGCGCTGCCCGCGGCGGCGGCGGCGGCGGCGCGCGCGGCCACGCCCGCCGACTACCCGCACAGCGCCACAGGCTACAGCCTCCCCATCGGCGCGGTCATGGCCGACAGCCTGCAGGTAACACTGGCCCCCCGCGCGCGCCCGCCGACTACCCGCACAGCGCCACAGGCTACAGCCTCCCCATCGGCGCGGTCATGGCCGACAGCCTGCAGGTAACACTGGCCCCCCGCGCGCGCCCGCCGACTACCCGCACAGCGCCACAGGCTACAGCCTCCCCATCGGCGCGGTCATGGCCGACAGCCTGCAGGTAACACTGGCCCCCCGCGCGCGCCCGCCGACTACCCGCACAGCGCCACAGGCTACAGCCTCCCCATCGGCGCGGTCATGGCCGACAGCCTGCAGGTAACACTGGCCCCCCGCGCGCGCCCGCCGACTACCCGCACAGCGCCACAGGCTACAGCCTCCCCATCGGCGCGGTCATGGCCGACAGCCTGCAGGTAACACTGGCCCCCCGCGCGCGCCCGCCGACTACCCGCACAGCGCCACAGGCTACAGCCTCCCCATCGGCCCGGTCATGGCCGACAGCCTGCAGGTAACACTGGCCCCACGCGCGCGCCCGCCGACTACCCGCACAGCGCCACAGGCTACAGCCTCCCCATCGGCGCGGTCATGGCCGACAGCCTGCAGGTAACACTGGCCCCCCGCGCGCGCCCGCCGACTACCCGCACAGCGCCACAGGCTACAGCCTCCCCATCGGCCCGGTCATGGCCGACAGCCTGCAGGTAACACTGGGCCCCCCTCCGCCCGCCATGCCCGCCGACTACCCGCACAGCGCCACAGGCTACAGCTTCCCCATCGGCGCGGTCATGGCCGACAGCCTGCAGGTAACACTGGCCCCCCGCGCGCGCCCGCCGACTACCCGCACAGCGCCACAGGCTACAGCCTCCCCATCGGCCCGGTCATGGCCGACAGCCTGCAGGTAACACTGGCCCCACGCGCGCGCCCGCCGACTACCCGCACAGCGCCACAGGCTACAGCCTCCCCATCGGCGCGGTCATGGCCGACAGCCTGCAGGTAACACTGGCCCCCCCGCGTGCGCTCGCCGACTACCCACACAGTGACACAGACTACAGCCTCCCTATCGGCGCGGTCACGGCCGACAGCCTGCAGGTAACATTGCCCGCCCCCCTCCGCCCGCCACGCTCGCCGACTACCCGCACAGTGACACAGACTACAGCCTCCCCATCGGCGCGGTCGTGACAGCCTGCAGAATATGTATGTACGCATCCGTGAAGATAAAGTGGGGAAGCTTGAAGTTGGCGGGGGGGGGGGGGGGGACTCGCTTCTTTACCTACTAATCAGTGTAAATAGATAGTACATACCAATTCAAACTTGTTGGTAATGGGGATGTGGACTACTTTTGAAAATCAAAATTCTAATTAGTCCGTCAGTTAGAAAATAAAAAACAATAGACACGTATTTTTTTGCAAATAAATTAAAATATACAGAGATAAAGCGCATTAAAGTTTAGGGTGAGGGGGTCGTGACGTCACTAACCGCTAAAACCGCCATACAAACTGTCAGAATAGTGACGTCACGCGAAATTTCAACTCAATATATCGCCGTTATTTTTTGATTACGTAAAAAAAGAAAAAATACGTGTCCAATATTTTTTTAATAATCTACAACACGGAGTAAAAAATAAAAATTAGTCCACATGCCCATTATGGTGTGTACGCAGGTGCCGCGTGCGCAGTGGCAGGAGGCGTGCGCGGGCGTGTCGCGGCGCGAGACGCTGGCGCTGGCGGCGCGAGCGCTGGCCGGCGCTTACAAGCGGCAACTTGCTATATCCGCCGCGGAGGCCTAACGAGGCACAGCTTACACGAGACGCGCGAAGCACAAGAGATATAAAGGTCAGTTTAGACAAGTCGCAGTTAGCATCGACGGACTACGCCAGCCCCCTTAGCCAAGTTGACAATCTAAGTAATTATTATCGCTATATAGAAAACTAAGGAACGTATCGTCATGGTGGGTCGGCAACCTTTGTGATAATTGAATTGAATTTATTTATTTCTCAGATACAATTTAAATAATATAAATATTACAAAGTATGTACCGAGATAGTCAAAATGTATACGTATTTTGATGGTTACGCACAAACACTTCGTCACTCACTTCATTTTTAAGATTAGCAGGCAGGCAGTTGTATAATTTAGGCCCGATAACTCTCGGGTTTTTTGTTGCAATTTGTGTACGGTGTGCGACAGGTCGTAACCGACCCGCCTGACGTGTTCGGCTTTAATGGCGCTCAAATGCAATTAGATTATGTCGGGTATATATATTAATTGATAATTTTTTCTGTGTTATGAATGACTTTTATTGAAAAGGTATTTGAGACGAGAATCGGATACTTAACACACTCCTTCAATACTCGTTTTGCGCTGGACACCTGATACCTAAGTCTTGTAAAGTTGGTTGGCATAATACCAAACACTTCTTGTGGTTATTTAATTGAAAGTTAGAATCAAGGTTCATTTCTAGAAAATTCTTACGTATACATATAAACGTGAAAGTTTGTATGGATGTTTGTTACTCTTTTACGCAAAACTACTGAATGGATTTTCACGAAACTTTACAATTAGTATATTATACATCAGAATAACACATAGGGTACTTTTATCCCGGAATTCCCGCGGGATCTCCGAAATTAACGCGGGTGAAACAGTGGGAACAGATAGTATCATATAAATTATAGAAGCAAACAGTTTTCTGATGTACTGCTTACTTTCGGAACAGATGGCGTTGTGTGATGTCCAAAATTAATCATATAAACAAACCTATGTTACAAACAAAATCGAACTTTATGATAATATTTTAATTGTTACAGACACGAAGATCAGAAACCTATCAGTGTAAAAATCAAGATGCTTAAATACTTATAAAAACCAAACCACAGATAATATAATACTATACTAGACCAAACTATGCGCATCCCCGTGGACTGACTTAAATACCTACATACTACCCTTATATAATTTTGTTTTAAAACAAAATATATAACGATAGCGGGGCGTATAACCAATTTATGAAATGTATTTGGTTTGTCGGAGCCGGAGGTGGCAGAAGAAAGATCTGTTAATCACAGTTATCCCTATTGCGTTTATTAAAAGAGTAATTGAAAGCACGTGGGGCGAGGGGTTCCCCGGACATGCATAAACTTGCGATTAGAAATGTTTCGGAGCGGGAGTTGGAACCGGAGTTGTAATATCTATCGGAAGTTCCGACTTATCGGAGTCTCGAGTCGAAGTCGAAGCTTCGTAACACCTGTCTGTTAAACAAGGCAGGTACAGAGTACAGACCAACAATTAGCATTAGTAATAAATAATTATATTTTTTTTTTTATTAAATTAGTAAAAAACCTTCGTTTTATATTATAGTAATCTTTAAACGCACTACGCAGTACTCTCCCAAGTGGGTTCCGTGAATGCGGATAGTTCGCGCGGTAACATCTTGAATACTGTAAACATATAAAAATAAATAAGTAATAATATATAAATAGGAATATTATAATAATAAAATAGATATATTTTTAACCATTGACTTTTTCTTAACCACCACTTCACTCTTGGCACATCTACAACTTAGATGTCCCTAGTCTCTACCACAGAATACTAAATAGCTGTTCCCCCGGCGGTTTCACCCGCGACCATACAAACTCAACACCTCCACACCTCTGGGATGAAATTTGAACAATACATAATAAAACGTTAATTTACCTACTAAAGATGTATAACTATGCTGAACTTGCCAATAGACAATTTGTTTGGCACCGTTTTGGCACCCATACATTCATCTCATTGGAGGTTAAATTTCGAAAAAGTTTATCTTTACGTTGCAAAACGACTGCTGACTGATGTTACAGTTGTTAAGGCTTAGCGTTGATATGACGTGTTTGACTCAAGATTCCAATAAACCCTTTGATAAAAGTTGTCTGTGAACTGTTCTGTGTCTTGTATTAATCAGATGATTGATTGTTGTTAATCAGATACAAGTGAAGCTGACGTGGCCATACGAGGTATCAATAAATTCATAATCATTAAAAGACATTCGTGACATCATTTAGGATTCATATGAAGCATATTTTTGGGCTAAAACTCATAGCGCTAGCCAAACAGTAAAAAAATGTTAGTAGTATTATTTTAGTTAGTTATTGAACTGAAATAGGTTATTTTCTATAGGTAACTAGCTGTGCCCCGCGGTTTCACCCGCGTGAGTTTCGGAATTCCCGCAGGAACTCACTTTAGGGGGATGAAAAATAGATAGTAGCCGATTCTCAGGCTTACTGAATATGCATAAAAAAATTCATGAGAATCGGTTAAGCCGTTTCGGAGGAGTATGGGAACGAACATTGTGACACGAGAATTTTATATATCAGATTATAGTGTCTTGAACTAGTGGAGAGATTAAAAAAATATACTGACAGATTGCTCAAGTGTAGGTACCTATTGTAACTTATAATAACTTTATCACCCAAACAAAGCGTTTCTAATAATAAATTTTCAGTCAATATTTATGGTAGGTACTTTAATTAAGCCTATAAAGTTCAAATGTGATTTTAAATAATAATTTTAGGACATTATTACACGTCAGACAAATGAATAAGACCATAAGACCTACCTAGTACCTACATACTAAACACTCAGGCGCAGGGTAAACACATACTTAATGCATACTCTGAAGCGGACATCGAACCTGCGACACCGGTGTAGCAGTTAGGTGACGCTAACAACAAGACTTAGGTCCGTATTCCAGAAGGTGACTCAGATCACGTTTCACTTGAGATTAGTTTTAGGCTCAGATCATAACTCAAGCGTATATCTTATTATAGAATGCTCTTTAGGTTCTAATCACTTGAAACTAGTCTTGAGTAGAGATTCTGAACTCTGATTGGTTCTTATTACTTGAAACTAATGTTGAGTAGAGATTTTGACCTCTGATTGGTTGACACAATCACAGATAATATAATAATCGGTTCCACGCAGTTTCAACCGCTGGAGTAGGTAAATAGTGTTTAGTGATTTTAACCAATTTTACGTACCTACCTAAAACGGGATGGATGAATATAATGTAAGTAAATACAGTCAACCGAATTGGATCATTGAACACGGTAATAATTATATTATCTTTGTTAGTTAATGTTACTTTTATGATTAAAACAAAATCAATTATAATTTTATTTAAATATTTTTTTGCGTATTGCTCTCACTAGAAATGTATAATTAGATTATCGAAAAAGTGACAATTACAGCCTTTCGCTGCTCAAATCAAATAAATTTTCATATCCTGGAAAATGTCCATGTTTCCAAAAATTCAAAACAATCTCATTAGATCTATTCTCAAGAGTGGTCTCGACAGGACTTACGTAATCAAAGATCAAATCTTTGCTTGAGTGTAGTTTAATACTCAAGTATCGTTCTAGAATAAGGACATACTCAGCTGATTGTTGATTGATGAATCTCGTTTAAAATTAAAGCTTTACTTGAAATTAGTTTTAAAACTAGATTCATGACTTGAGTAACCTTTTGGAATACGGGCCTAAGGGTGCTCGCCTGTCATGTTTGAGCAAATAAGTAGTGAGTTGCGCAGTTTAATTTGGATATTTTGTTTGGTCCAACCAACCAAACGTGACGGTCACTTTAGGATCAGTATCAAACTATTCATGTACATACTACACGTTGAATAGGTGTGATTAGTCTGTTTTTCTAGAATGATTAGAGTAGGTATGAATAATGCACTAAATACATGGTCAAATCAAATCGAAATGATAACGACTTATCTTTATCTTTCCATTGAGAGATAATATTTAATACATTAGTATTATATATCACGAAGTAAATTGCATTAACTTCTGTATTTTTATATTGTTCGTGCATCGTGAATCAAGCGAAACGAAACTCTTCTGCACTAAGGTAATTACTTTGTTTACTTTTTCAATGTAGGTACTTACTTATTCTGTGATCTTGCTCCAGCCAGATATAATATTTCCGACTGCGACAGCTACAATAATTGGCTACTTGACAAAAAATTTTTTTTAGTCCGTCGTATAGATTAGTAAAAAATATTGGACACGTATTTTTTCTTTTTTTACGTAATCAAAAAATAACAGAGATACATTGAGTTGAAATGATGAAATGTTGAAAACTTTAATGCGCTTTATCTATGTTAATTTTCATTAAATTGAAAAAGCAAAAAATACGTGTCTATTATTTTTTTATTTTCTAACTGACGGACTAATTAGAATTTTGATTTTCATACCTTGGAGAATACCCAATTGGTTAAATCTATATGAAAAAAATATGAAATGAAATGATTTTATTCCGCTACATTGAAGTTACCTATATATTCCTTTTGGAAAAATCTTATTAGATAATTGGAATAGATTATAGAGATAAGAGACAGATGTGAATTTTTTTCTTTCAATCTTAGACTGTAGGTACCTAAATTACATTTCTAAATAATAATGTCTATTCACCGATTCCACGAATTCAGCCATGGTTCAAGATCACAGGTACACAGTACATTTCAGCACAGTCATCTCGGTATAAGTAAATTCTAGGTTTGTGTTTGCAAAACTGATCACTTAAAGATTTACAAAACATGTTTTCCCTTCAGACAACATGAAGGTGCTAATCGCCTTGGCTTGCGTAGCTGTCGTCAGCGCACTGCCGCCAGTGGAACCACAAACACCAGACATCAGACCAGTATTCGTACCTCCAGAGGTTTTAGATGCCGTCCCAGAAGCGGTTAAGGTAGTTGCCTCACCTGCAGCTCCCGCACCCCTAAGCGAGGCTGACGACCGAACTGTCGAAAACGCACAGGGACCACAAAAACCAGATATCAGACCAGAATTCGTTCCTCAAGAGGTTCCATATAAAGTCAGGGTAGAGGACTCACCACCAACACCTGAAGTCGATGCTGTGAGAGTTGTCGATGCATCTTTAGATGAGGCTGTTGATCCAGTTAATGTTGTTGATGCACCAGTGTATGAACCAATCAGCAGATCGGAATTGGAAACTCTAGTATTCATGCTCCAAGATGCCCCAGAAAAGGTTGTGGTTATTGACCACTACCCACAAATTCCTCTGTTGCCACCAAGAGGAGTGCCACCCTACCACTTCCCACCTTACTACCAAAACCCTCTTTGGCGTTAAGTCACTTTCTTTCTTTTGACAAGTGGGTTTGTCTGTAGGTATGTCTATAATATAATGTAGATAGAGATAATATATCTTTGCTTGGCTTCCAATTGTTTTAGAAGTGGAATCAACTAGATTTATGTGTTGTGTAATGTTATAAATATGTATTTTATTGTTGCAGACTTTTCAATTTGATGAAAATATAATATCATAATTTCATTTTTGATTTATTTTTACACTACCCACCTACTTATAAAACTAGGAACCTACATACTTACACAGTAAAATTAAATAATTATATAATTGTAACTCATTTTAAAACATAGTCCTCTGGATATTCCATAACCTTGGGATACTTTTGTACTTCCTCTTCAGGAATATGGTCAAGTCTTGTTGGCACTAAACGAAGTTGACGGATCTGATTTGAGACATTTTGTAGCACATCTTCAGCCACTTTGTCTCCAGGATAGATAAATAAGCGTTCCATTGTGTGACGTCTTTGGAGAGTGCCTTTCATCGCTCTATACACAGCTTTCTTAATTATCTGTAATAAAAACATATAAATAAATTAATAAATATAAACATGTCAGAAGTTTCTTGATTAGTCAATAATTAATTTCAGTTACAACTATTCTGATTAAATAGTGTCAATGAAAATATGGCCAATAGCCAGTTAGTAAAAATTCTTAAATTAAATTAATTCTTAAAGTTACTAGTACTTTCATTTATTTTAGGAAAATATCATTGCTAAAGTTCTAGCACCACGGAAGTCAAATTTTAATGAAATACGTTTCTTATTTCATTTGATAGGGAATTGCAAGCAAATAATTTTGTTTTAAAATTAAATATGCCTCAATGAATTATACATATTTTAATAATTTGTATATTGAATAACAATAATAATAAGCCTTTATTTACTGAATAAGTGTGTACATAATTACATTTTTTTTTGTTTGTTTTATTTGATTTCCTAATATCTAGTTGTGTGCACATCAATCCAGAATAGATACAGAGTCAGTGTGTCCAACAGACACCTAGGCCTCCTCCAATACTTTCCATGTTCTTCTGTCTTTAGCCATCCTTAGCCATAACGGTCCAGCTACTTTTTTTATGTCGTCTGACCATCTTTTGTGTTGTCTCCCTCTTTTCCTATTGGTTTGTATCTAGGTGACCATTCTGTTAGGGTTTTTGACCATTTCTCGATTGGTTGTCTTAGCATGTAACCTGCTGATCTCCACTTTAATTTTCACATTGATATCTTTGCACTTTGTTATATTTCTGAGATCTGAAGCTCGTTTCCTGTCTGTCCTTTTGTATCCGAGGATACTCCTCTCAATGCTCCTTCGGCAGGTCCTAAGCTTATGTTGCTGTTTTTGTGTGGTGACCCATGTTTGACATCCGTATGTAAGAATAGGCAGGATACATGTGTTGAAAAGTTCCTTTTTACTGATATTTTATATTGGTTACCCTTCATAATATTCTTTAAGGGCCAGAATCTCTTCCACGAGTTGGCAATCCTCCTCTCTATTTTGTGTTTTTGTTGGTCATAAAATGAGATAATTTGCCCAAGATATATGTAGGTCTCTAAGAAATTCTGAGCACATAAAGAAATACTTAAAGGAGACTACAATATAAAAATGAAAAAAATTGTAATGGACACCTGTCTGCTACTATGCCTAACATATGGCTGCCAAACGTGAGTATACATGAACAAAATCAGAAATAGAATAAGGATTTGCCAGAGAGGAATGGAAGGAAGCATCTTAAAAATAAAGAAAGTAGGTACATAAGGTCAGAAGTGAAATAATTAGAAGTAGAACAAAGGTAACCAATGCACTGCAACATACCTTAAAAATGAAATGGCAATTGGCAGGACACATCGCGCGACTGACTGACGGAAGATGGACTGTGAAAGCAACAAAATGGAAAGAGCCAGATGGAAAAAGGAATGTTGGTTGGCCTATCCAACGATGGACTGACAATATCATCCAGGTGGCAGGAATTGAGTGGATACAGAAGGGAAGAGACCGCGAGGCTTGGAGGGGATTGGAGCACCCGAGAAGGGATTCCCAGTAATAATAAACATGCGTAAAAAAAAAAACATGTAACTATATTGCTGAGAAATGAATAAAGGTTTATTATTATTTATTTATTTATTTTATTTATTTAATCCTTTATTGCACATAAAATAACAATGAACCTAATGAAAAAGGAGAAAGCAATATTAAGCAATATTAAATTATTATAATTATTATTATATGTAGGTCTTAACATATTCTATGAGTTCGCCTTCTATAAAGATGTTAGTTTCTATCCTATTTGTCATTACTTTCGTTTTTGCTAGTTAGTTACAGGTACAGGTAGTTACTGATAACCCAGAAACATTACAACTAATGCTACAAGAACTCTCCACAAAGAGCAAAGAAGTTGGACTAATGATGAATATTGAATAAACCCAACTCTAAATAGTTGTTTGATGCAAAATGAAACAGGTTTGTTTGCTCTCCTGAAAAGTTGCATAATTTAACTTCCGTGGTGTCAGAACTTCAGCGACATTATGGTTAAACCTATGATTAATCAAAGCAGTTAAATTTTCAAATTAATATAATAGTAGGTACATCTTATATTATCTATGAAATGTAAAATAAATTATCAAAAGAATGATCATTCTTTGCATGACTCCCTACAAATATAAATAATTTATAGACAAAAATCTGCCTACACAATCAATCCCTGGGGCCTGGGGCATAGAGTTCAAGGATATTATAATAACGCTCACCATTGTAGGATCCTTAGAGTGCAGCTCCCAAGCTAAGGTCCACGAAGCACCGCCAGGATAGCCAGTGTGGTGGAAATACGCTCGTTTACGCCAATCGTCACCACGTAAAGCTATCTCTCGGCTGTTTATGCACACCACAACATCACCACAATCGTTCATTGGATGATATATCGGTTTGTGCAAACCCATCAAATATTTTTTAATTACATCGGCTGATTGATAAGGGTCTTGCCATTTACAGTCAAATATGTGCCAAGTTCGAGCGAAGGTAGCCCATTGCTGAAATTTGTGATTTCCAATTAATGAAAATTGTTAAATTTTAAGTAGCCAGTACTGTTATTTTTAAAGTTCCCCGTAAACCGCGAAGATAATTCATAGTTAAAGATAAAATTACTGACCTGAACTCTTTTGGCTGCACTCATTACGATTGGCACTCTCTACTAAATAATTATAGAACTATCCAATGAGTTTATGTAAATATAAAAGTTTAAAGAAAGGAAGAACACCCGTGAAAAATATAACTTCTAGTTCTACTTTACAAATTTTAGGTTAAAAATAAACAATTGGTTTTGACTTTTGAGTGTTTTGACGTTTTTACTTTTTGTTGTTGACTTGATTAATTGACATTGGCGGAATTGTTGTGCCTTGTGTTAATCAGTTTTAATTTTTTTTTTTTTAGAAAGCAATATTAGAACGTAGTTTTAAATCTTCCGGTTCTGTTAAGTAATTTATGGTGTTCGCTACCTTCTCTTTTTGGTTTAGCTCTCAGAAGAAACCACTACATGACGGGTCATCAGTAGTGATTATATGATACGTAGTGATTACCTTCTCTCTGTATATGATCTTTGTCAGCAGTCAGCACGCAGCTGTGATTTTATTATCTTTGTTCTTTACGTGCGATTTTAATAATAATAACATTTATTATGAATGAAAAATAAAATTACTGAACATCATTGAAAACTTGTATTTATTATTAAAATTTACATTCATTCCATAGTTTTGAAAATAAAATCAAGCTTACAATATCAACAAAAAAAAAAACAAAATGTCACCAAGGATTTCACAAATCTCATCCGTCTAAATGCAAATCTTTGCGTATCGTGTACGCCGATACGTGCATCATGTAGGGTTCATTTTCAAGGAAATTGGCTATGGTCTGTTGTCTCACTTCTTCCCAGGCGTAGAGGTCTCTGTAGATCGGTCGGACGTACTTCATGCGGCCCTGTTGGTTGATGAACTCGTAAACATCATTGAGCACTGTATCGTCCTTGCTTCTGATGCACAATCTCAGCCAGCGGTACTTGATCTCGGAATTTTTGCTCTCCGCGATCTTGTACTCGTTACCCAAAGTGCGCAGATTTATCAAGTCCAATGCTGGGCTCTCCAGTAATTGCTGGAGCAAGTTGATCACTTGGTGTGGAGTGAACTCTTCCACATCACTGTAGGAGAAAGTGGCATTCTTCTTGGAGATCTTGGTCAGTAGCGCGTTGATTGCTTTCGTCATTGATGTGTCGTAGCTAAAATAAAACAAATATGAAGTGAAGATTATGTAAAATTGACTGTTACTACTACTCATTTTCCTCAGAGGGCTTATGTTACACTTCGATATTAGGGTAACTATTTAACTAGTAAAATTTAGGTAGGATCTAGGTGGGTCCTAACGGTCGATGCGAATACCCAGGTGCTATAACATCGTGATGAACATAACTACTTCTAAATATTTAATAAACTAAAATTATTTATATCCCTGGCAAGCGCGGTCCGAAGGGGGGGGGGGGGGGGACATGACCCCCCAAAATCCTTTTTTTTTCGCAATGTGTGCAATATAGTCTAATTTACTCGACATATTATATTATTAGTGACCCCCCCCCCAAAATTTCGGCCTGCGACCGCGCCTGATCTCTGGATCTTTGCCGCCTTTTTACTGTTAATTTGTTTTTAAGTGCTGTAGATAAAAGTAAATAAATAAATAGACTGTGCAATAAAGTTCTTTAAAAAATAAATAAATAAATCTTCGAATTATTGAATTGTTATAAATCTTTTGGTCAGTGCCACGATTCGTAAATCGTAATACAATACAAGTAGCTATAATAAATATTACGAACCTACAAGTCTTAATTTCGGTTCTTAGATACGAAAATATAATTCCGACAAATAAATTTACGCCAAACGATGAATGATGCTCCGGTTTGCAATCGTACTTTTGTAAAGACGTTTGGATGATTTTTATTCAATCACATAACGGCTGAACAGATTTTGATGGAGTTTAGCACACAGATTATGTTATGGATTAAAACAAAGCATTTTTTGTATCCTGAAAGAGTTAACGAAAGAATCTTGAAACTCGGCAGGCGAAGCCAAAGAGAACAAATACCTTTAAAAAAACGAGAGTTCTGACCCGAACCACCTTTAAGTGTTATCCGTGGGCGACAAAGGGGGCGGTGAAATAACCTTCAGGTATGTATGACCCATCAGCGTGTCATGACTCTTTCTTCTTTTTCTTTCTTCTATTTTATCAAAATTTTCTTCTATGTTTTTTAAACAGAACACCCGGCATAGAACACCCTTGAATAGGTCCCTAGTTTAACCAAACATATTGTATAACTAGCTATGCCCCGCGGTTTCACCCGCGTGAAACGTTTTTATAAAACAACTTTTTTTCCCGACATCCGATTTAAATGAAACAAAACCCATATGTAGCTCCAGTTCAAGCTTAATCTATCTGTGAAAACCGCATGACAATCTGTTCAGTAGATCCGAAATTATCGCGAACAGACAGACAGACAGAAAAGAATTTTAAAATTTTTTTTTAGTAGTTGGTTATTCTTATTTTATCGCCCTCCGTCAATTTTTGTTAAAAATATTCAAAGTACAGAATCGCGAATTCTACTCTTTTATTATAGTATAGATTAGCTGTGCCCCGCGGTTTCACCCGCGGTAATGTCAGAGTTCCCGGGGGAATTCCGGTATAAATAGTACCCTATGTCCTTCTCTGTACAACGTGAATGCTAAATTTTATCCAAATCCGTTGAGCCGTTTTTGCGTGATTAAGTAACAAACATTCACACTTTCACATTTATAATATTAGTAGGAGGAACAACCTTTTTTTATATCTCGAGTTCCAGATGGAATTTCGAATGAATAGAAACATGAGTATCTAAGTTAGACCCTTAGCAATACAACAAAAAAAGCGTATTCAATTTGGTGCAGCAGTTTTTGCGTAGCACGAATACAAACATACAGACAGACAGGCAGACAAAAATTCTAAAAACGGTATTTTTGGCTTCTATATCACTCAGAGAGTCGCCTAAATTTATTTTTTCTTATTTATCAACCATGTACAGACATCGACCTGTTAAAATTTTATTATAGTATAGACATGGACCAATAAAACTAGTTTAATTGGTCCATGGTATAGATTAACTGGTAGTTGTTAGTGAAAACTGACTCGGGAATGACCGGGGGCATGCCGCTGTTGTGCAGCCAGGCGTCCCAGTCGATGCTGTCGAGCGGACACGGGCACTCGGCGCCCTTGAAGTACTGCAGGAAGTACGCCTTGAACTGCTCCGTGTCCAACGACTGCCGTTGGAAGGTGCTCAGGTACGACCGCATAAACTCATCGAAGTTCGCTGCGGAGGAAGATTTCCCCGCGGTTTCACCAGACGATAATTTCGGAGTTCTTGCGGGAACTCCCTTAACATTCTAATGAGACCAGTCCGGGAGTATAACCTTTCATACAAAAAAAGAATTGGTCCAACGGTCCAATGCTGCGGCGGTGCGGCGAGTAATCGCGTAACAAACACAAAAAAAACAACATACACTGGAATTGAGAAGCTCCTCCTTTTTGGGAAGTTGGTTAAAAAACAAGTCTTACTCCCAGGTTTGCAGTGTACACACTGATTGCTGCATGCGTCACCTTTGTGACGGAAAATAAATAAGTATAATTATTATTATTATGGTATTATATTATCTGTGTTATGGTTCTCACCCGCCCCACCGACTAAATTCTCCAAATATCTCAAGAAAAGCGATCCTTTCTCGTACGGAACGGTGGAAAACGCATCGTCAGGATGTACACCCTTCAAATCCACCACCAGCTTGGTCAGTGGATTGGTTTCTCCTAACTCTTGCATCACCTAAAAACATGGAGATATTTTATAAATTTCTTACCGGCGCCACCGACTAGGTCTTCCAAATAACGCAAGAACAGGGAGCCCTTCTCGTAGGGGACCCGCGAGAACGCGTCGTCTGGGTGGATGCCTTTAAGGTCCACCACTAACTTTGTGAGGGGATTGTCCTCGCCCACATGATTGACCTGCAAAGTTGCTTTTACATTTTAACCGACTGTTAGCCGCGGCTCTAATCGCGTAGCGTTTGGAACTTGGAAGTGCCTTAGCGGCAGGACCGTAGGAGACATCCATTAATTACCTGAGGTGATTTTGGCGATTTTTCGATCCCCCCCTCTTCCCTGGTGAGGTGTCGTGAGATTTTGCTTGACCTCTCCAGACTCCCCTCTCCATTAATCTCATTTGATTTTTGAAAATACGAGAGAGTATATTTTAGTGGAGAAACATGATCTCTTATTTATTTTCATCCAGTTTTCTTGCAATTTTACACTGTTTTTTGTGGGGGGAAAATCCGTGATATCTCCCCCACATGAGTTTCGGTGAGGTTCGGCTCGACTTCCTCCTCACCATAAACGCCTCTCGAAATTAATGGACGCCCGTTTGGCCCCAGTGTGAGGTCATTGTCACACCTCCAAACAGGTAGGGCTTCTTAAGTATAAAAATAGACAAATACTTGCCAATTTTCGCACACAAAGCTATTCGACTATTCGTTATGCACACGAGTTACGGCACGTTACGAATAACGCTGTTATCGAGATTGACAGTGCGTGGAATATGTTGGAAAATATATTCAAGACTAGCTGTTGCCCGCGATTTCGCTGGCATTAGTGTAGATTTTGTCGAATTTTTCATCCCTCGGGGACATTACGTTTTGTTTTTTTTTTTGATGAAAAGTAAGCTATGTAAGTGTAATAAACTCACATTCACATTAAACATTAGACAAACAAGACAATGTAATATTGTCATTTGAGTATGTAACGTAAATTGTATTTTCAAGTTTTATTGTTGGCAAAAATTTTACACATAGTCAAATAACTCAAAAAAGTTAATGTAACTCAAAATTTTATATTAGTTATCGAGTGATGTTTTTGTGTCAATGATTATTATTATTCGCATTTATTATATTAGTTAAGGATTAGGATTGACTAACCGCTTCACGCAGATCCAGCAGTCCCTGCAAGCTCTCGAAGTCCCTGCTCCGCTTGGCCTCCTCGGCGTCGGCGACCAGGGAGGCGGCCACCTTCCTCTCCAGGAACACGGTGAAGCCCTCGTTCAGCCAGAAATGCTCAAAGTTCCTGTTAGTGACCAGATTGCCCGTCCAGCTGTGCATGATCTCGTGAACTATCACGTCAGCTTGGCTGCGGTCACCGGCCTGTAAGGGAGGTTAGGATTATGAATATTTCTTAACGCGCCGTTTAGATGAAGGGGCTTCATTCGGGCACACTATCGCCGCGTGCTCAAAAAATTACACTGTCAAAGATATTTTATTTAAAAAAACATCGATAGATTGAAATGTAAAATAGGATTATCCTATTTTTCGTTAATAGTTCTACAGCATATGAATATTACAGTAAAAAGTAGATAACAAAACTTCAAAAAACGGCCATTTTCGGCGAATTTGGTATCTACATTCTACTTTTTCAAAGCGTTATCAAATTCAGTTACAAATACAGACCAACCTGGTGCTTTATGAGCTTTTATCGGGCTTAAACCCAAGCACCGGGTTTAAACCGGGTTGATATCGCCAATCTATAGGTACAAAATCAAAATAAATTCCTAACTACAAATCAAATGTAAAAACAATGCTACGATAGATTTAGTCTGGTTGTAATGTAAATATGGAATCAATTGTAATTATGTACTCGTGCCAACAAATAATAAAATACAATATATTATTTTACATGATAATATGGTACAATTTAAACCATTTTTTACCTTTGCTATTTCACATTTCTTTAAAAACGGCTGGAAAGAAAATCTTTGCTCCATACACTTATTAACATAATATTATTATTTACTCTTCTAAAAGAATCATAAAATAAACACAATATTGCCATTATATTATTAAAATTAATAACAAACTTTTAAGGCAATACAAAGAATATCAGTGAATACTTAACAATTTGCTATGGCAAAAAAAATTCAATCCTAAGAGAAACATAAAATCAAACACCATTACATTTTAAACAAAAGGCAATACAAATACTAATAAAAAGAAATAAAATATTGTTATTACTTTACAGCAAAACGACAGTGGGAATATTCATTAGTAGTGTTTTGTATGTGTATTAGTAAAAAATAAAATATTAAGATTATTGTATCAAAGTGAAACATTGGGCAATGTAGGGAGACGAAAACTTACCAATAAAGTGGGAGTAACGAATGTGAGGCAAGGGTTCTCCATGCCCCCGTAGGGGAAGGAGGGCGGCAGTACGACCAGGTCGTACTGCGTCCATTGGTACGGGCCGCACAGCGCTTCGGCGGCTTGCAGATACTTCTCCGTTTCGGCAAACTCCCACGCGCTTCTTTCTATATCTGCCTTTTCTGTCCACACCAATGATCTGTAACGAGTTAAAGCAGCTCACTATTCAACCTCACACTAAATCTTCTTAACCAACTCAGGATGGAGTTGATTGATTGAGTTGCAGTTTTTAAATGGTTAAAAGCCGAAATCAATTAAAATCAATGTAAACTAATATTTCCTAGTAGGCATTGTGCCGGAGTATGAAAATCAAAATTCTATTTAGTCCGTCAGTTATTTAATGATAGTAAAAAATTATAGACAAATATTTTTTTGCTTTTTATTTGCATTAAGTTTAATAATGGGGGCTCGCGACGTCATAACACCATATAAACTGTACCAATTCATGACGTCAAGCGACATAGTATAGTATTATATTATCTGTGGTATTGCTGTTATACATATATTGACTAGCTGTGCCCCGCGGTTTCACCCACGTGAGTTTCGGGATTCTCGCAGGAACTTTTTTTTAAAATAAAAGTTGCCTAGTTACTCCTTATAACATCAGCTATCTGCCAGTGAAAGATTCGTTAAAATCGGTCTAGCCGTTTCAGAGATTAGTAGGGACAAAGACAGAGAAAAATTTTTAAAATTGATTTTATTATCTAAGTACCGTATTTTCATATGAATTTCATGAAATTAGTGAAAAGTTGTTTATTTGGAATTACAAACAGACACTTCAATTCTATTTATATGTACTATAGATTACGTAAAAAAAAATGTTTCCAATATTTTTATCAATCCACACGATGTGGCGGTCTAAATATTTAAAAGTTAGTCACCTCGCCTATTCTTGCTATGCCATGTATTTTGTGATTTTCACCTGGGTCCGAGCCTCCTGTGCTCCATGGCGCCGACGGCGATGGCCAGCAGGTAGGAGGGTATGGGCACCGGCTGCCGGAAGGTGGTCCTGTTGGCGGCGCACTCCTGCCGCAGCGCGCTCATCAGCACCGTGAACTGGGGCGGCGCCTCCACCGCTGCCTCGTACGTGAACTTCACGGCCGGCGTGTCCTGGCACGGCACTATCGAGCGGGCGTGTATCGGCTGTGGAGTCAAAAAACTTTTTAGAGTCGTAAAATTATTCGAATATCGACAGACAGACACTAGAAGTGGCACTTTGCCGATAAGAAACTGGAATAAGATGGAATAATGGTGGAGTTTTTGGCGGGAACTTCAGGTTTTTGGTCCTTCGAGCCAGATGATTTTGGATTATTTATTTTAATTAGTTTTTAAATTGTTTAGTGTATAGTGTTCATACTTCATAGTATGTAGTTTTATTTTAATTTAAACTTGATATTGTTACCTGACATTGGCTGAACATGTATGGATGCTCTTTGCCCGACGTTTGATTGGGATCCAGCCATTGCAACGCCGATGCCGTCGGCGACGTCGTGTATTTCACATTTATTTTTAACCTGTCATCAATGAAATTTAACATCATATCTCATTGAAGTCAAATTAGAAAATTAACAAAAACCGATACAATCAAACAAGTATTCAAACACAACTCTACAACTACCTACTTTCTGAACCAAAATAAATAAAGTAGTATGCAAACCTATCTCCTTCATAGACAATTTTAGTAACAATTTCGTTTTGATTGCACTGGCAACATTTACAAGAATCGTCTGTAGTATCTGAGTTGTATGACGACACTGAATTAATAGATTCCATTTTATCAGGCTGATTCAGATACTCGATAGGTTTGTAAAGAAAGAACTCTGACATGTTTACGGTATTCACTATGGTTTGTGGATTTTCAAATCTTTGTGCAGGTGGAAGGTTAACTTGGACTTCGAAGTCTTTGAATACTTCTTTTTTCAAATCACACCTGCTTTAAAAATTCTGTCCATAATATATATTTTCTACTTTCGAAGGTGAATTTTAAATTTCACCTCCAAAGGTCGAAATTTCAATAGATAAAACTTTAAAAATAAATATTTTAAAAGTTTTTTTAACTATTATTATGTATAATAATTATAATAAATATTTATTTTTTTCTTACTTACATCTAAATAGTACAAGGTTGAGATCTCTTTTCAAGTAGAAATAATATAGACAAAATTTCAAAATCATTGTTTAAATTCCTCTACACCTTATTTTCATTTAAATGTCTTCATTGTGCAGACACTCCTTCTTACAAATAACCACATGGTCACAAAAATCATGCCCAATATACATCCTCATCATTTTCCCTAACCCTATCTGTCATATCTTGTTTCTTCATTTGTTTAGGTCCTAACTATTTCCCGTAGTATTCCTGCAGGAATTCTGGGATAAAAATACTCCATGTCCTTTTCTGTACCCTCTGATGTGTATGCAAACTTTTATGATAATGTAGTAGTTAAGGTATGAAAAGGTGACAGGTGGTGACAGAGTTACTTTCACATTCATAATATTAGTATGTAGTATGGATTTGACAGAGGTTGATATCATTTTAATAACAAGTGTGGCAAAGATGTACCTACTCACTTGTCACAACTGATGAGACATTGAGGCACTGTCACACTCAACTTAGATCCATAGTTGGGAATGTGTTCTGATATCTGATAGTTCAACTGTGTACCATCTTCCAACTGTATGGACTCTATTTTCAGGTTGCTGACATCTAAAATCTGCAATGGTAATTTTTCGAAATCTTCAATTTTATAATCTTTTTCTCTTATGGTTAAAAAAGTACACAATGGTTTTGCTCAGTCAATATTCACAATTATGGACACATAATATATTAAGAACTTTATTACTCAGTAAATAAGGCTTACACTTGTGTAACATAAATAAGAGTCATACAAGTGAGTTATCACGTTGATTAGGACTTTTTGATGCTGTCAGATAGCAATATTATGTCAACCAGATTAATATTAAACTCACTGTCAGATAGGATTTTCACTGTGCAATGTATTTCATGCTATCAAAGCTTATTGATGAATTGGAATAAAACTTAGTATTAAGTATATGCACTAGATAACTCTTAATGTCTCTAGTGAACATTTAATACTTAAAAATTCTATTCCAGTACAATCAATGTTTTTTAAGAAATTTGCAAATACATTAGAGTTTGGACAATAAACAGGATCTTTTAAAAAGCCCCTTAAACCTATGCTTAGGTTGTAAGTTTCTGGCAAGCTCCTTGACTAGGTACCCAGAAACTACACCCATTGAATGCCAAATGGTCTCATAAAAGTTACAATTTTATAGTAATTGTTAATATACCAGTTCATCAGTCGGTTTCAGCACATCAAAATTAAGCTCTGCTAATCCATGGAGTATTTTATTTTCAAAATCCACACCCAAAACCAGTGATACGTGTTTTATTTTTGCTATTTCTGCAATAAATTAATGATGACATAAAAGAAAAATCATTAAAAATTCATTTTCTGATTTCCAGAAATTTAAATTTATTTATTTATTTAAATAAATACACATTGAAAAAAGCAAAAATGTTCCAAATTGCTTAAGTTTAATATTTTGTACCCAATATTATATGCATTACCTGGTCTAGAATATGAGGAGGGATCCATAGGACTTAAGGCGCTCATTGCTCCTATTTGACTAAAACATAAAATATTTAAAGTCATGAAATGCAATGTTAGTAATGTCAAAAAAATTTGGGCCATTGTGTTAATCGCAATACACAGTTACTGCAGCGAGCTATGTTCCCACACTGAGTCTTATGATCGCAGTCGTTTTATCGGCGCCCAGTGCCCACCAAACAGCAGTGCCAGACACCAGCACTGCACACAGCGTTCGTTTATGTTTACACCAGTTTACACCGCCAGTACCGGCGACAGAGAAAATTACGGCCGACCAGCCAGTCACTTTCTGAGTTTTATGTATGTATAAACTAATTTATTTTGTTAAAATAATGTAGGTACCAAATGTAGGACTGTAGGTAGGTTGCCACTCGAGTACCTACCTCAATGATGTCATTGACAAGTAGATCTGTGTGTTGTGAAGTGGATTAATATTATTATTATTGACCTACCTATAACTTTTATTAAATTTAAACTTTAAAAAAACTTGCCACTATATTTTGTTGCCGTAACTAAATTTTAAAATTATTTTAGATTATCCTCACAATTACCTTTGTTAATTGCAAACGTTATGTGCAAAAAAACTGAGCAAACTGAATTGCTGACATTTGACAAACTTTGGCAAAAGCCAAAGCCAAAATATGGACGTCTAGTTAATTTGTGATATGGACCTTATAAAATATGCCCGAGAGTCGAGACCCGAGTACAGACGAATGAGTGAGAGAGAGAGCGAGTGATCACACTAAATTAAAATGAACCTAGGGAAGTCGATTTAGGGTACAATTTAGTGTAGTGTGATTACTCGCTCTCTCTCTCTCACTCACGGACCCTAAATTGTATCCGATTTAGGGCCCTAGATTGGTGCCTTGAAATTGGGAAATGTAATAAGTGCTTATGCGCTAGCACGGTAGGTAGGTACTCGGCTACTCGACGATCATCGTCTGCGGGTTTATGAACACAAATTAACTACATAAATATGTCTGTTGAGGTGTCCGCATTATCTCCGATCACATGATCAACGATCTCAACGATCATCGTCGATACGATAATGTAGTGCAAGCATTAAGAAGAAGAAGAAGAAGAAAATACATTTATTTCAGCATTAGGTTAGGTAGTACCTACAACCTCAGACGAAATAAAATCTTTTTATTTCGTCTGAGCCTACAACTTGGTACATACCTACATGATACAACTACAATAAAAAAAACATTCGCGTCGAATTGAGAACCTCCTCCTTTTTGGGAAGTTGGTTAAATACCCACCTTTTGGAGTTACCTTTGGGAGATATAATTGTATTTCGTGTTGACGAACAGTAAATGTATCTCCTTATTATTGCAGCACAAGGTAGATAATTTAGTTTTTTACCAGATAAATTCACGCAACTTTTATGAAAGCCGTGTGAGACATGTAAAAACCATAGAGTAACTTATATACTACTGTAAAAACACCTTACTGAGTTTGAGTTTACTGATAAGCCTAGCACTCATTTTTTTTTGTTTAAATATTCTATCATCTATGGTAATTGGTATGATAAGTGGTAAGTAGTGATTACCTTCTCTCTGATACGGGATTTACACTCGCGCCTCGTTCCTCGCCTCGTGGTTCGTCTTGTAGCCAGGTACGAGGCGCGAGTGTAAACGCTGTTTTATCGGCGTTTACACTCGCACCTCGTTCCTCGTCTTGTGCTTCGTTTCGTGGTGGGGTACGAGGTGCGAGTGTAAACGCTGCCTCGTCCCGTCGCTCGTGCGTGCGACCCTTTTTTTGAACCAAGCACAAAAAAAGGGTTTTTAAAAATCTTTTCTCTCTTTCTGTCTGTTCACGATAATCTCCGAATCTACTGAACGGATTGTCATGCGGTTTAGGATTAAGCTTAACCTGGAGTTACATAGGCTTTGTTTCATTGAAATCGGATGTCGGGAAAAGAAGTTGTTGTATAAAAAGAAGTTGTTGTATAGAAACTTTTCGCGCGGGTGAAACCGCGGGGCACAGCTAGTACTAATATAATAAAAGAGTAGAATCCGCGATTCTGTACATTGAATATTTTTAACAAAAATTGACAGGGGACGATAAACGAAGAGTAACCAACTATAAAAAAAGGGGTTTTAAAAAATCTTTTCTGTCTGTCTGTCTCTCAGTCAAAATTCAAAATTCAAAATTCAAAAGCTCTTTATTACTTAGGATTGGTTACAATCACTTGTAATCGTCAGCAGGTTCTTAAAACTATAAATTACCGTCAGTTCGGAATACGTCGTCTACTGAGAAGAACTGACAAGAAACTCAGCAGGGCTGTCTTTAAATGATCTTACTTATAAACTAGGAGAACAAAAAATAGTAATTGGATAGAGCAATTCATTCCCAAACGTCTGTATCATTTAAATAGTCTACTACACTATAATATGCTTTATCGCATAATCTGTGTTTAATAAGCGTCTTGAATTTATTAATTGACAAATTAATTACATCGTTAGGGAGTTTGTTGTAAAAGCGTATACATTGTCCTTTAAATGACTTAGAAATTTTATGGAGCCTAGTCTTAGGCACAGCGAGTTTATCTTTATTTCTTAAGTTAAGATTATGTAAATCACTGTTTTTCTTAAAGTTGCCTAAATTTTTGTGAACATATAATAAATTCTCGTATATATACTGAGAATGTACAGTCATTATTTTAAACTCGCTGAATTTAGTTCTCAGTGAATCCCGAGGGCGCAACTTATAGATTGCGCGAATGGCTCGTTTCTGCAACACGAATACAGAATCGATATCCGCGGCACTACCCCACAGCAGTATGCCGTATGACATAATGCTGTGGAAATAACTAAAATAAACTAAACGCGCGGTATTAATATCAGTAAGTTGACGGATTTTCTTAACAGCATAAGCGGCCGAGCTTAATCTACCTGATAACTTTTTTATATGTGGGCCCCATTGTAATTTTGCATCTAATGTTATACCTAGAAAGACAGTTTCATCGACCATTTCCAAATCCTCATTATTAATCAGTAATCTGGTTTTTACTTGTTTAACATTTTTGGTCACAAATCTTATACATTTGGTTTTATCACGGTTTAGTAATAAGTTATTAGCATTAAACCAGTGTACTATTTTAGAGAGAGCATTGTTCACATCGTCTACAGCCGATTGCTGTCTATTAACCTTAAACACTAAAGATGTATCATCTGCAAACAATACTATCTCATGGTTGTCCCTCACTAGATAAGGTAAGTCATTTATATAAACAAGGAACAGGAATGGTCCTAATATAGATCCTTGGGGTACTCCCATTACCACGGCAGAACCATGTGATCGTTTTCCGTTGACATCAACCCTTTGAATCCTATCACTCAAGTACGAAGTAAGAAGATCCAAAGCTACACCTCGTATTCCGTAATAGTGTAGTTTCCTGACCAAAGTTGTATGCTCAACACAATCAAAGGCCTTGGATAAATCACAAAACACTCCATAAGCATCACGTGACTCCTCCCAGGCCTCAAAAATATTTTCAATTAATTTAATTCCTGCATCAGTTGTAGAGCGACCACGAGTAAAACCGAACTGTTTATGATGCAGCAAGTCGTTTTTATTAAAGTATGCGAGTAGTTGGCTAAGTATAAGCTTTTCAAATATTTTACTAAATGTGGGTAGTACTGAAATTGGTCTAAAGTTAGTAGGATCTGTTGTACTACCTGTTTTAAACAAAGGTGTTATTTTACTATATTTCATTTGGTCAGGAAACACACCACAGTCTATACATTTATTAAATATATCAACTAAATCTAGTGCAATAATATCAATTAATGAACTTATAATAGTAACAGAAATCCCCCACAGATCAGCTGTTTTTTTAAGATTTATTGTCTTAAACACTTTGAAGATATCATATACACTTACATGGCTAAAACTGAATTCATTAGAACATTCTGGAACATTTTCCTTAAGAAGTGACTCTGCAACGGGGGTGGAAGAGCCTAAAGTGCTGGTTAAAGAAACGGGTATTTTAGCGAAGAAGCTTTCAAATTCATTCGCGACTTCCAAATCTGACTGAATGATTTTACCATTAACACATAGTTTAAAGTTAGTGTCACCAGTTCGCGATAATCTCTGAATCTACTGAACGGATTTCGGATTACATGCGGTTTTCGCAGGTAGATTAAGCTTAGCCTGGATCTACATATAGGCTTTGTTTAATTCAAATCGGATGTCAAGAAAAAAAAGTTGTTACATAAAAACTTTTCACGCAAGTGAAACCGCGGGGCACAGCTAGTTTCTTAATAAAATCTAGTCCATATAACGTTTACTTTTTGGTTATTTTTGTGGAATCTATGTTTGGGATCCCAAATTATCGGTTTCTTTTAAAATAATTCTAGAAACCAAAACGTTTCTTGTTGCAAGTTACAACCAATCCAATTATGCAGTTTAAAAGCACACAACCATCGCGGCCCAAAGTTGAAACCCGACTGAAGCGAGAACGCGAGTGTAAACACCACGCTCGCTTTGACGCGAGGTCCTTTGACTCGTGACCAAAAAACCGCTCCGGAAGCGAGCGGTGCGAGTGACGAGGCGAACCACGCGGCGAGCCCCTAGCGTCTGTTCACACTCGCGCCTCGTCCCTCGCCCCGCGCCTCTTGCTCCTTTTTCGTCCCTTTGACTCGTGACAAAAAAGCCGCTCCGGGGGACGCGAGCGGCACAAGCGACGAGGCGAACCACGCGGCGAGCGACGAAGCGCGAATGTAAACAGTCGCTCGGGGCTCGCCGCGTGGTTCTCCTCGTTGCTCGTACGCGAGTGTAAATGACGCTTAAAATAATTCTAGAAACCAAAACGTTTCTTGTTGCAAATTGCAACCAATCCATTTTTGCAGTTTAAAAGCACACAACCATCGCGGCCCAAAGTTGAAACCCGAATGAAGCGAGAACGCGAGTGTAAACACCACGCTCGCTTTGACGCGAGGTCCTTTGACTCGTGACCAAAAAACCGCTCCGGAAGCGAGCGGTGCGAGTGACGAGGCGAACCACGCGGCGAGCCCCTAGCGTCTGTTCACACTCGCGCCTCGTCCCTCGCCCCGCGCCTCTTGCTCCTTTTTCGTCCCTTTGACTCGTGACAAAAAAGCCGCTCCGGGGGACGCGAGCGGCACGAGCGACGAGGCGAACCACGCGGCGAGCGACGAAGTGCGAATGTAAACAGTCGCTCGGGGCTCGCCGCGTGGTTCGCCTCGTCGCTCGTACGCGAGTGTAAATCCCGTATAAGTAGTTTGTGCTCTCTGACGAGATTATCAGGGACTCAGAAATTGCGTGCCTAATTTTTTCTTTAAATTATTGTTGTTGTTCTCTTGTTTTTAATTAATTTTGCTAGTTTGAAGGTGATTGTTATTTTAAAATTATCATGGCTCGTGCCACTTACAAGTGACTAGTGGAGATAACTTTAGTAAATTTATTTGTACTTACAAAATGCTGTCCCGATTTCACCATTATCATGGATCAAATATTATACTATTTGAAGAAAATACAGTGGCGTATAGAAAAACAAGTTTTGCTCATGGGATAACTTTCAGCGAGAAGCCGCTTTTGCCGGGCGAGATATTTTTAGTAGAAATTGAAAAAATTGAGCCAGGATGGAGCGGTCACATGCGACTTGGCCTCACTTTGCTGGATCCTCAAACGGCTGCATTGGGTGACAAAGGTTTGCCGCAGTATGCACTCCCTGATCTAGCAAATACTGGCTTATCATGGATATTTCCTATATCGAAGGCGCAAAATAACGTTTTGATTGAACTAGTGAATCAAGGTGCAAGTGGACGCCGTGATAATGAACCCCGAATGTCAGTGCTTGGCGATGGACACAGTATTAAAACACCCAGAGGTTTTATCTCTAAAATGGTTCTCAGACCACAGATATTATCTCAAAATGGAAAACGTCAAGGTATTCTGCCTATGGATGCAGGTAGTCGTATTGGTGTTATGTTTGTGCCATGCCCTAAAACTAAAAAAGATGATCCAGACTTGGCTGAAATGCATTTTATTATAAATGGTGAAGATCAAGGTCCATCCACCAAAGCTATTCCATACACAAGAGGACCATTACATGCTGTTGTTGATGTGTATGGAACCACAAAGCAAGTTAGAATTATTCAACTGTATGGAGGTAGAAATTTTTGAAAAAAATAATAATTTTATTTTATGTTCTCTGTATGTATTTGTAATGCCTAATAGCATGAATCCCACATTACAAAATTAATCTGCGAGTCTACAAAGTCTACATAGATCTGCATTCTGCACTAGAGTGAAAGAAAACATGTTTTGTTTTCTTAAAATCTATATATTTATAAAAACAAAAAGTAACTGATAAAACATGAAATCTTAAAAACTACTTGACCTTTGAAGCTATTTGGCAGGTTTATAGGTTGAGGATGTAAGCTACGAAAAGATTTTAGAGAAACTCTGAAACTCCCAAATTAATGTGACTGTGGATGAAACCCGAGGAAAGAGCTAGTCTGTGTTAAATGTCATTTACTGGTACTGAAAATAGAAATACTGCCTGACAAGTCTTGGAAAATACAAATCCTACTAATATTATAAACCCGAAAGTTTGTAAGAATGTATGGATGGATGGATGTTTGTTACTCTTTCATGCAAAAAGTACTGGATAGATTTAAATGAAACTTTACAATAAAATAGCTTATACATCAGGTTAACACATAGGGTACTTTTTATCCTGGAATTCCTGCGGGAACTCTGAAATTAACGCGGGTGAAACCGTGGTACACAACTAGTAATACATAATTATATACTTGAGTGGTACCATTTTACTAATCCTTACTGATCTAATCAAACAGTCTAGTTGTTTAGATAATCTATACATACAATAAAATTGTAACAGGTTAATGTCTGTACATGGGAGATAAATAAGAAAAAATAAATTTAGGCGACTCTGTGAGTGATATAGTAGTCAAAAATACCGTTTTTAGAATTTTTGTCTGTATGTTTGTATTCGTGCTACGCCAAAACTGCTGCACCAAATTGAATGCGGTTTTTTTGTTGTATTTCTAAGGGTCTAACTTAGATAGTCATGTTTCGATTTTTTTTAAATTCCATCTGGAACTCGAGATATTAAAAAAAAATGCTGGTCATCCTACTAATATTATAAATGTAAAAGTGTGGATGTTTGAATGTTTGTTACTCATTCACGCATAAACGACTGAACGGATTTGGATGAAATTTGG
This sequence comes from Zygaena filipendulae, assembly GCA_907165275.2. Taxonomy (NCBI): domain Eukaryota; kingdom Metazoa; phylum Arthropoda; class Insecta; order Lepidoptera; family Zygaenidae; genus Zygaena; species Zygaena filipendulae. The sequence continues at coordinate 3,928,312 of OU015666.1, forward strand.
CATGCACACTGTCAGGGGTACAGAGAAGGACATAGGATACTTTTTATCCCGGAATTATCGTGGGAACTCCGAAATTACCGCAGGTGAAACCGCAGGGCATAGCTAGTTATGACTATAATCACTCATGTTTGTTTTAATTTCAGTGAAAACTCTGCAGAATGTTTGTCGAGATGCAATTCTTCAGTACATAAATGATGGTTCTGTGAAGTCATTACCATTACCAAAATCGCTGAAGGATTTCCTACTATCATAAATGTTTGTATTATACAGTATGCTTCGTAAAAGGACAATAAGGCTGCAATAAAGAAAACTTTTCTTTTTGCATTAGTATGTCAAAGATTTTAAAGTATCCAATGTAGGTATTTACTTTATGATAATGTAAAGGTATTTTTATACCTATCTTAAATAAAAAGAAAATAGTTTCCAAACGAAACGAAAGTTATGTGAACTAGCCAAGATTACTAAAGACCATACCTAATGTGAACATATTGGTGAGTTTGATTAAATCCTCTTAATGGAGTGTTTCATATTTAATAAATGTGAAAATTGTTTATATTAGAGAGATTGATGATGAAGGTAGTTCACTATGAATTAACAGATTATCATTAAGTCATTAAGATTATCATATATACAAGCATGTTGTCAGGTTGTAGAAAGGAGTAAATCGGAATTCAGGTGATTTTTTCTAAATCTTTATTTGATATGGATGTCAAATCTACAGAATGGAAGAAATGGTGTGTGGAAGTTATTAAAGTAAAACATTCCTTTATATAAAAAAATAATTAGGTATAACTGTATTGAAAGATTCAAAAAATCTCTAATGTTATTCTAATTTAATAATTGAAAAATACGTAGTTTTTTTATTAAGAAATTGACTCTATTGACACTATTATGTCTTAAAGCTGTATAATATATTTCACCTATCTTTGTCTTTAATTCCCAGCTGAGACGAACTAGTTTTCAAATAGCTTTGAATGCAATTGTACCTATATGTATTTTATTTTTATGATGTTAATGCAAAATTGTGTCAAAAAATCATGTAAATCTTTTAAATACTTAATAAGTTATAGCTACTTTTTTATGTCATAGGGGGCAAACGGGCAAGTGGTACACCTGATGGTAAGTGTAATACCGCCGCCCATGGATATCTGCAACACCAGAAGGCATGCAGGTGCGTTGCCGACCTGGAATGGGGATGGGAACTGGCTTTCAAGTGGGGCTGCCGGAACACACCGATAGGTGCTTGGCGACAGATTTGCAACTTGAAGGTGGTAGCTAGCGAGCCGGGCACTATAGAGCGCCCTACCACCATGCTATGGTTTCCTCACGATGTTTCTCTTCACCGACAGCTCAAGCTAGGGCTAGTTAGTTAGGGTTTGAACCTACGCCTTGCGGCGTTTGATCCGAACGCACCAACCACTGAGCTGTCATCGCTATAAAACTTATGATTTCATGAGTTGTATTTTAGTTGAACTTAAAGAATACTGTGTGGTGCAAGGATGTAGGCATTGATTTAAAAACTTTCTACATTGTAAATTTAGGACATGGGGCAAGTATAGATATAGTAAGTCTAGGAGATAGATCATAGAGGTAAGAGGATAGATAGAAAAAGAAGCTTTAGAAGATATTATATAACTAGTGACCAATGTAAGGGCCTTAATACTCTATAATAATCATTATGGGTATCTAAATCAGAAGGTAAAGTGCGATATCTCTGCTTGACCATGTCCGAAATTACCCTCATTACTATGATCATTAGATACTATGTATATTAGTCTTTTTACGATCCCATGAAATCTCTTTCGTAAATCCCTTTATGTGTGCAACTTGTTTAAGTAGTTGATTATATATTAAAGTTTTATTTAATAGAACCGCAAGTTCATCATTTATGTAGAACTTCAAGTTCATTAAAAGTAGAAATACAAGTTAATGAAAAGCGAAAATGAAAGAGTTGGAAAAAGCAAGAGTACTGAGTTCTCGAGCATCCTTTGTTACTAATGCAAAAAACAACTTTAGCTTTGGACAGCTTTATCAGAAAGTAATACTCTTAATTATAATGTAAATTGTGATAGAAAACGAATTCGTGTTCGAAGAGAAGTAGGAATACCTACCTATTGAAATTTAGGAAGAAACATCCTACAGTTGTATCGAAGTTTTTATGTTTTTCCAAATAAAGCAGCTGTTTAGGGATAGGAGCTGAGGATAGGAGTGACAAAATAAAAATTGTTAAATACTTATATTGAATTTCTGTTAAAAAAACTTTACAAGGTTTATTATGCTTAGAAACCAGGCGTCGTGGTTTCGATCCCCAGATCAAAGAAAACGTGACGAATATTTTGGTGTTTACTATGTAGATATTACAAGAAAAGTGTGTAAGCTCGGCCGCACCCGCACGCTTTTTGGGTTCGGTTTCCCATTAAAGATCCGATCCGGAGCATCGAGTGTGTAGTGCTTCATACAAACTTAAACGATACAAAATGCACGCCTTCGCCTTCGCTTCGCCTCCGGCTTCTGTGTGTAGTGGCCTTTAAGGTTGCCAGACAAGGCACCCGAAAGCATTCTATTGTAAGAAATTGACGCCTTCGGATGCTCAGCCCCCCTTAGCTAAGTTTAAAATCAATGATTGTCATCGTTATAGAAAACTAAGGGACGTATCATCATACTGTGTAGTGTGTTACGTGCTCACGAAAAATTTAACTTTGACTGGACTATTTTACGCTACATTGTCATGTCATGTAGCGTTGACGATCATCCCCATTCCAGGTCGGCAACGCACCTGCAAGCCTTCTGGTGTTGCAGATGTCTATGGGCGGCGGTAATCACTTACCATCAGGTGTACCACTTGCCCGTTTGCCCCCTATGACATAAAAAAAGATCATAGATTGTCAACTTGGTTAATGGGGCTAATTCGCTAACCTTATCGGATAACGGGACACGATAGCCGTGCGTGTGCGGCCGGGGTAAGTGCTATTGTTATGTCAGTTTTCTGGTACCCATAGTACAAGCTCTCTCTAGTTTGGAACCAGCTCCCCCTTCACCGCTAACGCATAGAAAACTGCGGGATTGGCCAAGTTGACATTTACAATCGTTAACGCATAGAAAACTTTGGTCAGCCAATCAAAACAAGCTTTACGTGACCACTTGCAAACTAGGGTTTTGATTGGCTGACCAAGTGAAATGACGGTTCTTCTTCTTCTTCTTTAATAATGGCGTCTATAATTATAATTTTCCAATGACAATGTTTCTTAATAATAAAAATCTCTTCATCTATTTCTTCAATGATGGCGAAACGCCAATGACAATGTTAGATTGTTCCCCAAGTTAAAACATGGCCTTCATCTTGAAAGCCAGTTTCCTGCTGCGACTGCCGCGGCGCTGCAGTGCGTCTGGCATGTTTGCTTTCATGTCCCACGTGACCCCCCCACCCCTTCGGACCGCGCCTGTTGTTTTCTATGCGTCAACGATTGTAGAATGTCAACATGGCTAACCCCGCTGGAACGGAGTGGTTATGTCACGTAGTCACGCTAAACTGAACTTTGATTGGACTATTTTACGTGACCACGCGACATGATTCGTTTCTCAGTTTTTTATGCGTTAACGATTGTAGATTGTCAACTTGACTAGGGGGGCAGGTGGCGTTGTGTGATATTTAAGAATTATTATTATTAGATAGTTTTCTGGTTAATCTATCCATCTGCCATCAGGGGTGTGGTCATACAATTCGTCAACATCCAAAATAGTTAACACTACTACCTACCTAACTACCCACCATATCACGTGTGAAGTGTCAAACTATCACTAATTACATAGTATAAAACAAAGTCACTTCCCGCTGTCTGTCTGTTCCTATGTATGTATCTTTAAAACTAGGTACGCAACGAATTTTGATGCGGTTTTTTTAATAGAGTGATTCAAGAGGAAGGTTTATACGCTTAGTTTATCCTGGAATTCCTGCGGGAACTCCGAAGTACAGCTGGACAAGGGGACAGCTAGTTACTACTAAAATATATCTATACGCATACATAGAACACTAAGAAACGAATGGTTATGTAATGTAACCAATTTGAATTAAAGGGCCTTTGAATTAAATATTTATATGTTAGGTATTCTTTTAGTTTTGGGGTTTTATGGTGCTTTATTAAAAAGCGAAAATCTAAGCTACGATAGTATATTGTTACCTTAGAAAGTTAAACTGAAGAATCGGCAGTGTTTCAATACTAGTGAATAAGACTCGAGTCGTCCATTAAAAAGTTGCTATCTATAGGATGTTTTCGTTTCAAGAAGCTTCTGCTAAAAATCTCTCGCCTGTCTTGCATTCAATGTATCTTGAATATTTTATATAATTATCATATTAAATGTAAAAGATGAAATTTTACCATACCTATAGGTCTCAAAAGATGTTTTTTTATTAGTTACGAAGCACCTGTTGGTACCGAAACTAGCGATCATTAAAAAGTAAAAAAGTTACTAACTATAACTTATTACTTGAAGTATTGAGTAACTAAAGTAGGTAAGATCACTACTTATGAAGGATGGTAATTTCATTTTATACTCCGGATGTTTGTTTCCCACAATGGTACTGTATATGTATGTATGAATGAGTAATCGTCTATATCTAGGTACCTACTGGTATTTCTTGTACCTACTAACATTATAACGAAAAAAGATTTGATTTTAAGTGTTTGTTTGTTTGTAATGGAGAAACTCCTAACGCGAGTCAGACTCAGCCTGTAGACTAGGATAAAAGCGCGCCGTCGACGCACGTCTCTAAAACGCGCGTCGACGGCGCGTTTAAAACACGTGGTGTGCACAGGCTCTTACTGATATAGTTTTTAAAAACGGTTCAGCAGCTTCAGTTTCTCCATTACAAACAAACAAACACTTAAAATGGTGCCTATGCACACCACTTTTTAGGCCCTTAGGTATAAAATGCTGCATTATTCCCGAGTAACATAGAGTAGATACTTTTTATCCCGGATTTCTTACGAGAACTCCGAAATTAACGCGGCTGAAACCGCAGAAATCGACTAGTCTTCAATAAGTTAAAATTTTGAATATTTTTTTATTTATTCCTGTTTTATGTATTAAAAAAAAACAAATTATTGTATTTTTTTTTTACTTTTTAAATTGAAAATTGTTATTACCTACATGTTGTGAACGTTGTCTACTATAGTTATTTCAAGAATTTTACATGTGAGAATGAGGTTGAACAATTTGAATTGTACGTAGGTATATCTATTTTAATCCAATTAAATTATTTTTGCCTATTAAGTAATTGGGTTTTTGTTTTTTTTACTATTAATTTGAAAAAATAAACAGCTAAGTTTATATAGAGTCTAGATATCTATAGGTAAAGGTTTGGTAAAGGCATTGTGGAAGGGAAAAAACTTCCATTGCTAAAAAGATAACGTTCGAAATAGTATATTTCATTACAAGTGTGGAAAGGCTGTCACCTTCGGCTGCGCCTCGGCTCGGGTCGACATTTGTCGGAACTCTTTGCAATGACGGTTTCGCAGGTGTACTGAACAACTATTTTTAATACAGTTGCGAAAAAAATGAAAAAATTTAGTAATAGTATATTTTAATACAGTTGCTCAAAAAGTGGCGTATTGCAGGGACGTTTAGCGTTCGGGATGTGGGCTATTACATACTCGAGCTTTTTGTTTACCTTTCCCGAACTCGTGCGTTCTCTTTGCCAACTGTCAAAAATGGCGACACGACTTTGACACACTTTTTGCATTGCGAAACGTAGGTTTCGCATTACTAATACGACTAGCGCCATCTCTTGATCACAGTTGGAACTTAGTTGAGTTTGTTGTGTTTTTGATATTTTATTAAATTGCTTAATTTTTTCGTAACTGTATTAAAAATAGTTGTTCAGTACACGTGCGGAACCGTCATTGCAACTAGTTCCGACTGTCAACCCTCACCTTCGGCTGCGCCTCGGCTCGGGTAGACATTTGTTGGAACTCTTTGTAATGACAGCCTTTCCGCACTTGTAACGAAATAGTATGACGGTTCCGCACGTGTACTGAACAACTATTTTTAATAATAATAATAATAATATAGATTTATTTCAGACCTGAGTCCATAGTAGTGTTGGTAACAATCGTCTTACATGCTAGGGTTAGTATTTAACAAAGCTGAATTCTAATTTACATGAAGGTGTACCCACCTCCGCAACAGCGGTGAGTCCCACCTGTCCGCAAACACACTCAGGATGGTGTTAGTGCTGCCTCGAAGACGTGTCAGCAAGGAGGCGCACTGTTTCCTAATTATGGCAGCAAAACCATCGGTCCGCGCCTCTGCGAACATTCCAGACGCACTACTACGCCTCGGCAGCCCCAACACCCTCCTAAACGCGTTATTATACTGGACACGCAGGTCGCTGTCCGCATTTTTAATACAGTTGCGAAAAAAATGAAGAAATTTAGTAAAATAATAAAAACACAAACTCAACTAAGTTCCAACTGTGATCAAGAGATGGCGCTAGTCATATTAGTAATACGAAACCTACGTTGCGCAATACAAAAAGTGTGTCAAAGTCGTTTCGCCATTTTTGACAGTTGGGAAAGTGAACGCACGAGTTCGGAAAAGGTAAAGAAAAAGCTCGAGTATGTAATAGCCCACTTCCCGAACGCTATACGTCCCTGCAATATGCCACTTTTTGAGCAACTGTATTAAAAAATAATAAAAACACAAACTCAACTAAGATCCAACTGTGATCAAGAGATGGCGCTAGTCGTATTAGTAATACGAAACCTACGTTGCGCAATACAAAAAGTGTGTCAAAGTCGTTTCGCCATTTTTGACAGTTGGGAAAGAGAACGCACGAATTCGGAAAAGGTAAAGAAAAAGCTCGAGTATGTAATAGCCCACTTCCCGAACGCTATACGTCCCTGCAATATGCCACTTTTTGTGCAACTGTATTAAAATAGTATATTTCATTATAAGTGCGGAAAGCCTGTCATTGCAAAGAGTTCCGACAAATGTCTACCCGAGCCGAGCCGCAGCCGAAGGTGAGGGTTGACAGTCGGAACTAGTTGCAATGACGGTTCCGCACGTGTACTGAACAACTATTTTTAATACAGTTACGAAAAAATTAAGCAATTTAATAAAATATCAAAAACACAACAAACTCAACTAAGTTCCAACTGTGATCAAGAGATGGCGCTAGTCGTATTAGTAATGCGAAACCTACGTTTCGCAATGCAAAAAGTGTGTCAAAGTCGTGGCGCCATTTTTGACAGTTGGCAAAGAGAACGCACGAGTTCGGGAAAGGTAAACATAAAGCTCGAGTATGTAATAGCCCACATCCCGAACGCTAAACGTCCCTGCAATACGCCACTTTTTGAGCAACTGTATTAAAAAATAATTGTAACAACTTTGTTTGCATTGAATAATGACTAAGAAGGTATAGGTAATTTTATTGTTTTACAACGCAGCGGCTGTTGTGTCGTCACCTCAGAACAATAACAGGTCGTCGTCACCAACTATTGCCACTTGCCGCCGCGCGTTGCGCTCTGTGACATTAAAGTTCTATTTGCAAATTTTACATAGATAATATGGTGTAGAATAATTGCTAAAATCATAATCACTATGGAGGTTAGACTTTAGAGACTGGTAGTGATGTAGATGTCACAAAAAACAGCAGCAGAGGGTTAAATTCTGCTAATTCACTAAACAGCACCACTCCTCGATAAGCTTCCCTTCTTTGGACCTACCTTATAAATTTGTAAAATTTCGTCATATGCGACACCAATAAGTGTCTTGTATTTATTGTTATCAGCAGACAACAATGCCCGGCAGCATGAGTGAAGAGCGCGATAACCACTGGCGAAGTCGGAAGTTACACAGCAGGGTTCCTACACTATCGACTCTATGACAACCTTTGAAATGAAGGAATATCTCTGTGATTATTTATCTTTCCTTCCCTTTCATAATCTATTTATTTTCAACTTCAAGTAGTCTAGCTATAAACATGTTGATTTTTAAATCTCTTGACAGTGAGATTACACATTATGAAATTTATAGTAGGTAGGTTGTAAGGTGTATCGTGTTATTACTCTGACATAGGTACAGTACCTATAGGTATTTCATTTAGCTTATCACTTTTTACAGTTGATGAACTTTATTGGTTCTTCTCATCTTCTTTTCCATCAATTAATACCTACGACGTTCATTATATAAACCAAAGTATTAAATTTACATTTTTATATGTTTTTAAATTAAAAATGAATATACTTACCTACCTAATACTATATTGAATTCACAAATTTAATTAGTTTAAATGCAAATCTTTGCGTATCGTGTACGCCGATACGTGAATCATGCGAGGTTCATTTTCGAGGAAATTGGCTATGGTCTGTTGTCTCACTTCTTCCCAGGCGTAGAGGTCTCTGTAGATCGGTCGGACGTAGTTCATGCGGCCCTGTTGGTTGATGAACTCGTAAACATCATTGAGCACTGTATCGTCTTTGCTTCTGATGCACAATCTCAGCCAGCGGTACTTGATGTCGGAATTTTTGCTCTCCGCGATCTTGTACTCGTTACCCAAAGTGCGCAACTTCGTCAAGTCCAACGCTGAGCTATCTAGCAGTTGCTGGAGTAAGTAGATTACTTGGTGCGGAGTAAACTCTTTCACGTCGCTATAATGTAGGGTGACGTTCTTTTTGTTAATCTTTGCCAGTAGTGTGCTGATTGCGTTCGCCATTGACATGTCGTAGCTACATAAAAAAAGTTATTCATTAGATTTAAACCACTATTGTTGGGATCATCCATAAAGTAAGTACCTACTTACGTCACACTAATTTCGTGATTTTTCCCTTCCCCTCCCTGATGGGTGTGACGTCGCATATGTTGCAATTTTAAATCAGGAAACTATTAAATCGAAATAGCTGTTCCAATAAAACAGTTTAAACCTTATGTGAATACAGATAGAGTTGGAAATATTTTTAAGATTTTTCGCCAATTTTTCGGCATTTTAAGAATTATAATATGTATAAGATTTTGAAATGTGACATCACGAAGCTTATCATCACGACTTAACGTGTGACTTTATGGATGGTACCTTATGAGCATGTCATAAAGGTTTTTTAATGAAAACTCACTCGGGAATGACCGGAGGCATGCCGCTGTTGTGCAGCCAGGCGTCCCAGTCGATGCTGTCGATCGGACACGGGCACTCGTTATCCTCGAAGTACTTCAAAAAGTACGCCTTGAACTGTTCCGTGTCCAGGGATTTTCGTTGGAAAGTGTTAATGTAAGAACGCGTGAATTCTTCGAATTTCGCTGCAGGGGAAAATTTTCTTTGTAACATTTAGGTACATGTAGGTATGTCATGTCGCCTCTTGGTATGTGCATAGTGCATTATGCAGAGGCCAGAGACTACTTCTACATATAAAAGACTTAAAAGAAGGGAGGTTCTCAATTTTCTTATGGCATGTTTCGTATGGGGGCGATTGTTGCAAAAACTAGCCACACGACCGATAGGACGAAAATATTTTTATGATTCTTTTTTTGGAATAAAATCTTATCGACTAATGAAAAAGTTAATTTCAAGGTTTACCCAGGAAATAGGAAGTACCTAAAGATTTGAAATTTCGAGTTTGTTTTAGGTACTTTTGCAAAAAAGTAATTTTAACATATTAAATTAAGTTTCTACTATCAAATCTTAAGACTTTCTCAAATACCTACTGTTTCTTCTCAAATGGTAGAGCATACCCTTTCGAAAAGTAAGATAGGTTTACCTAAGAATTCGCGCGAGGGGAAAATTTCTCCTTTCGATTGCATCTTAAAAAAAATATGATGCGATTCATGATACTTCTTACCGGGACCACCGACTTGGGATTCTAAATAGCGCATGAACAGTGATCCTTTCTCGTAGGGTATCCGCGAGAAGGCGTCGTCTGGGTGGACGTCTTCAATGTCCAAAACTAACTTCGTGAGGGGATTGTTCTCACCGAGCTCACTGACCTGCAAAGTTTTGTCCATGTCACACGGTAATCATTCACATCTATTCATATTGTTAGATAAATAAAATTATTGTTTTTGTTGAAGTACCTACATGTTATGAGTAGGTATTTTGCAAGTTTTAAATTCTCATACCTACTCACCACCACTAACGGCTCTCTAGCAGTAAAAGGTTTTCCCACCCCGGCCAATCATGACCATGGTCTATCGGTTCATTCATTCATTACACTAATATAATATTTGAAATACCAAAGTTGGTGAGTTAGTATGTCTGTTACTTCTTCCATTTGTAAGGGCTGGACTGATTTGGATAAAATCTAAAATATGGGATAGCTTTTACTCTAAATTAATACATATGCTACTTTCTATCCTCAGATTCTTGAGGGGATACGTAGCGAAATTTTCGCGGGTGTAACTTCTAGTTATTGATAAATGTATAGCGGCACTAACTAACCGTTTCTCGTAGAATTAATAACCCCTGCAAACTCTCAAAGTCTCTGTATCGTTTGCTCTCCTCTTCGTCGCGGATGAATGAAGCGGTCACTTTCCTTTCCAGGAACACGGTGAAAGCCTCTTTCAGCCAAAAGTGCTCGTAGTTCTTGTGGGTGACCAGATTGCCCGTCCAGCTGTGCATTATCTCATGCACTATCACATCCACTTTTTAGCTTTTTAGTTTTGTGAAGTCGGTTTTTATTTTTTTGTTAAAATTTTGTTTATTTCTCGCTTTTCAGTGGGTTGGTTTGTAATTTATCTAAGTTACAACTTACAATAGCCTAATGTCAACTGCTCATCACCTTTTACAATATATTGCTCTTCCCGATGCAGGGACGTTAATTGTTGAGGAGTTCTCCTGGTACATCACCATCAGTTCCATTTCACCATATACATTGTGACGAGCATAAATTGTTTAGAAACCAAGTTAAAGTTATCGAATTATATTCGAATCGGAACCTGTGATATACCTATTATTGAGTAGTTCCGATGACCATCTGTGGTCTTCATCATCAGTTCTACTTCTTAAAATTTTGCTTTTCGAAAGCAAATGAACGATTTACTTTAAAAAATACCCAAATCGCTATAGGTGTGCCTATAATCTTTGAAGAGTTCCCTCAATTTCTCCAAGACCCCATCATCAGATCCCGACTTGGTGGCAATGGGACCTAAGTTGGAGTATACCCTTTCAAACAAAAAACGAATTTTCTAAATCGGTCCAATGAAAAAATAACGCAGATAGTCGAAATATGGCGTGACGTCACGCCGTGCTACAGTTTTTAGCACGCTATGACGATGACGCCAAGAGCCCCCACTCCCAAACTTTAATGCGTTTTATCCGTGGTTTTATCTTAGTATCTTTTCAATAATTTAAAAAAGCAAAATTACGGGTCTATTATTTTTAACTGACGCGTGACGGATTAAATGTAATTTAGATTTTTATACCCCGGAAATAGCTTATTGCTCAGCTACTTGTGATGCTGACTGTTCTATAACATAATACCTAATAGGTACCAGTATTTAAAAAAAAATCGAGAAAAAAATAGTATCTAGCATTTATCACCAAGCGATGGATAATAGGTATACGGACCTAATTATACAGAAAAAAAGACACGAATGTTTTACTTTTCGATCTGCTATGATAATCTGAAAAGTTTAATAATCACGTTCCTAAATCACACTCACTTGGATTGTTTTGGTATTCAGGCATGGTGATAGCTAGAGCACAGCACCCTCCAGTGCCCGGCTGGCTAGCTATACCACCTTCAAGTTGAAAATCTGTCGCCAAGCACCTGACGGTGTTTTTCGAGAGCCTCATTTAAAAGCCAGGGGCCGTATTTTTGAATCACTCGAATTACTTTCGCACACGTAATCGCGAATTTACATGTGAATGCTCATACATTTTTTAAGTATTCATGTGTGAATTTTGCGATTCCGTATGCGAAAAGTAATTCGAGCGAGTCAAAAATACGCCCCCAGCTGTCCCATTCCCATTCTAAGTCTGCAACGTACCTGCATGCCTTATGGTGTTGCAGATGTCCATTCATCTTAAGTAGTATGAAAACCGAATAGAATTCACTCTGTTCTGTGGTATAGTCAAACAGGTTGTTGCTACACCAAAGCCGGCATGTAAATCGTTAATATTGTTTTATCAAGTGTAGATATTTTAGAATATAATTTATACAATTTTATTTTATCAGTTTACTGTTCCCCGCGGTTTCGCCAGCATAAATGTCGAGATCATTTCGGGAATTCCGGAATTCCAGCGTAAAAAGTGTCTTATAAATTAATCCAGAACTTATTTTGTCCGCCAAATTAAATCAAAATTAGTTAAGCCGTTTATGCGTCACCCTCCAGTCACTCTACTTACATCCATCCTTTCCAATAAACCGAACCACCTAAAGAATCCCTCTTCCACCTAGTTTAAATATTACGATAATTATAAAAAATCAATTAAGTAAGTACCTACATTTATATTAGATTATTTTATTGAAGAAAGTACATGAATAAATTAACATATAACTTCGTTTATAACTTAAATGTAATAATTCTGAAATTTATTAAATTCTATAAGAATAAATTAACTAATGGTCCAGATCTCTAGGCAGAGGCAGTGTGTAAGGTATGATAGAGTTTTTATTTTTGTCAAATTCTCTATAGTCCAGAACTTTATCGAATACCACATGTTCTGCCCAATAGTTCTCCAATACTGGATTTAATGTTCCCTTCCAATGCTAGAAAACAAAACAAAAATTATTTTCTTACTTATTATTACACTCTATTTGTAGGTAAGTAGAGCTTATCTAAACTAAAATGACACGCCCACTACAATAAGCAGTTTTAGATGTGCGATATCATGTATTGATAATATCTCTTGTGAGTGCGGCGACACTACATATATGCGGCAACTGAGGACAAATGTCAAGACCCGATTTATATGTGTCATATCGATATTTTTATGCCCGATGGAGGGGCGCGCCATTTTAGCTTAGATATGTTCTACCTATTAATTGAAACGTTACTGTCGGCCTCATAGAGAAAAGAATATAATTATGCGACTTCCCAAAAACTGTCTTAGTTGACATCTCGAATATAACATTATTTTCTACAATATTCCACGCTCAGACAATATAGAAAAAAAAAAACCTAAGCAAATCTATCTATACTATAATAAATAAAAGAGTAGAATCTCCGATTCTGTACATTGAATATTTTTACCAAAAATTGACAAGGGGCGAGAAAAGAAGAGTAACCAACCACAAAAAAAGTAGCTAGTAGGTATATATTTAAAACAGCTTTTCTATGCGGCAATCTTTTTCAAACAATACTTAGTGGTGTTACAATAACTGCAAATACGTAAATAAAATAGCTAGCAAAAATAAGTAATAGCTCATAGAACTTCTCCCTCGTAACTTTCCAATTATGGGATGGAAAAGTAAAAAGAATTTACAAGCTGGTAGATTTAAGAAACGCTGAAATCACTGAAATAATTATTTAAATGGGTACAGTTTTTGAATTAAAATGGAAATTGAAAGAACTTTATTTGACACAACACATGGAGAAATACAATATACATTAATTAATAATAATAATAATCCGCTTCACAACAGAAAACTAACAGAATGAATGAATGATTGAGCGACCGCTTCCCCACCGCTAAACGATCAGAAAAGCACCGGGAGATCGCAAGCGCACCAAACCTTAGGTACCTAGGTACCCTATATTTGCGAGAAAAAATAGTATATTTCATTATAAGTGCGGAAAGCCTGTCATTGCAAAGAGTTCCGACAAATGTCTACCCGAGCCGAGGCGCAGCCGAAGGTGAGGGTTGACAGTCGGAACTAGTTGCAATGACGGTTCCGCACGTGTACTGAACAACTATTTTTAATACAGTTGCGAAAAAATTAAGCAATTTAATAAAATATCAAAACACAACAAACTCAACTAAGTTCCAACTGTGATCAAGAGATGGCGCTAGTTGTATTAGTAATGCGAAACCTACGTTTCGCGATGCAGAAAGTGTGTCAAAGTCGTGTCGCCATTTTTGACAGTTGGCAAAGAGAACGCACGAGTTCGGGAAAGGTAAACAAAAAGCTCGAGTATGTAATAGCCCACATCCCGAACGCTAAACGTCCCTGCAATACGCCACTTTTTGAGCAACCGTATTAAAAAGTGTTTTTAATTTTAATCGTGAACGTTCTCCTCCACTACGCAACCCTTCACTGTGCGTGGTCTGTCACGCACTTCACCGATTCTTTCCTTCTCACGACATCAGGGGATTCAAATATGAAACGGACACGTCATTATACGAAGTTGACTAAAGTAATTACTAACGCATCGTGTATGCTCCGTCCACGTCAGCAACACAGCGTGTCCAAACCGCTTGGCCAGTGTGGACGCCTTGTTCAAATAACTGAAACCACGCAACTTCTTTCCTCTTATGAAGTGAAAGTACGCAAGCAGCAGGTAATTCCTGCAATAGTAATTATAGGATATTAAATAAAAATCTGTACTTAAATTCTTTTAAATTATGGTCCTTCGAGCCGGATCAAAACAGCTACACCTAAAAACAAATAAATAACCAGTGATATGTATTCATCGCTAGTAATTTACATACCTTGGTCTATAAATAGGCGCTATGGCAACTGCGTTTTTAATGTCCTGAAACATGTTCTTCACAGTTTTCTCCAAAACCACAATTTTCTTTACATTACGATTGTCCATCTGTCAAACAATACTCTTCAAATTACAACAAATAAGTATAGCAAATACTAAATATAGGTAGTAGGTTGAGTGGTTAAGGTGTGAAAGCGTTACAAATAAATAAGTAACACAATATATTAATTAGGATTTTACTATTCATCACATCAAAATCTCCTACCGGTACCGTCTTGCCTCGCGGAGCCCGTGGCCTGCTGGCCCTAGTATTTTAAATCTACAATGTATAGTGATAGTGACTGCACCTCTCTCACTAGCGTAATGAGAAGCCCCTCGACCAGCCTCAGCAGCACCATGGTGTTGAACTCGTGCCTCTCAAACTTCATGAACAGCAGCTGCTTTATCTTCTCCTCCCACATTATGGACCTCTCCCATGCTTCTATGCGTACGGTCCTGTGATTACAAATCAGAATGAAGGATTTATAACATTTTTTGGTACCAAGGTGTTCGAAAAATCGAATCAGTAGGTACATAAGGTAATTGGTAGGTCTCTTTCATGACGATTATCCTTAACTATCCTAGTTCTTTATGAGTAATTGTTAACCAACTCACACCAGCCACATGCCAACGAAAAAGTTCCAAGCGGACTCCGGTGTGTTCGACCTGAGTATTGCGTCTCCTTTCTTTGTGTAGAATCTTTCGCTTGTCTCGTAAGATTCCACGCAATAACCAGTGTCCAGGAGTATTACTATTGAAAAGTAATAGTACCAAGTCTCCGCTGGAATTATTCAAAATGGTTGAAATAACGCAACAGTTGTATCAGTGCTACCTATATTTACTCTGAGGTGCTACCAATGATCTGGACCACAGATGAATAAAATAAGTTCAAATTCACAAACACAACTGAAGAGACAACTCTTAACCCTAACAAAGACTACTAGGAGGGTTGACAGGGGAAAGTAAATATTACTTAGTTGCAGTTGCATTTGTTAATGACTGGTCTCATTTGTGTGATTGGAGTCTTATTAGATTTCTAAACTACTTAAATATGTACTTAGATGACATTGAGACTAAGACGATTGAGACCAGTCGTCATTATAAAAAAATCTTCCATTTCCGAGAGAGTGAGACCTTTCTAATCAGTCTAGTCTTAACTAGCAGTTCCCCGTGGTTTCACCTACGTTAATTTCGTACTTAATTCCCGCGGGAATTCCGGGATAAAAAGTACCTACATAATTATATGTACGCTGTCTGTACATTATATCTATATCTCTGCCCACGTGTATGCAAAATTTCATTATGATGATGATGATGTTGAGTAGTTAAGGCGTAAAAGGGAATAGACGGAGTACTTTCGCATTTATAATATTAGCACAGAGTGCTTTTAAATAAATATTAGTCTGATTTGGATACAAGGTTAGGGTGGCACAATCTATTCTCTTTTAAGCTCATATCGCTCACAGCTCAAATCGTAGTGGTCCGTCATATAGAACAGCTCTCTCATAACGGTGACCACTTCTTCGATCCGTGAGTCGGCGAGTAAAAGCTTCAGCATCGACATGACGAGCATTTGCCGCGTCGTCAGATCCGTTAAGTTGGTCATCATGTGCATCACCGACACACCAAACTCTAGGCTTTCAACTTTCTTGCCGTACTCGACGCTGAAAAAGTTTTGTTTGAAATTCCGCTGTACGAAAGCATTTTTCGTCAAAACTTTTAGATCGTCTGTCATACGTCATAAACTACGTACTACGGACTTGCGTATTGACACGGAGATACCTACGTAATTTTAGGCTGCGGATACGTATTTTTGTACGATGGCGTACATGAAAAGCAACATAATGTCATTGGATCATTGTTATTATGTTGTTAGATATTTATTATTTATTTATTATTATATGTTTGAGCTTAATGTGCGTTTATTACAATAATAAAATAAATTGATACTTACTGGTACCAAATGTCTGAAATTATTATTGCTAATCGGCGTAACGCGAGTATTGTAAACATCATTCATCGTAGGGAGATCCTTATCGGTGCAGGAGCGGTGAATGATTTAAGGATAAGGATAAGGATCTCCCCACATACAACCCCGTTGCGATGTGTAACGCGAGTTTTGCAAGCATCGATTTATTTGAAGAGATCCTTATAAGTGCAGAAGCGGTGCGGTTTTGCGGCAGCATGATCAGTTTTAGCCTTTCGCCTGCCATACATAATAGGTACATTTACTGACTAGAACATGAATATGCTGGTGTAGAGGAAGCACACCGCGTGCACTTCGGTCACGTCGATTTGCCCTTTCTTCCGGTGACACAGGTCCATTGCATGCTTCTCCAGTTTCAGGCATTTGGAAAACTACAAAGAAAGTGAATACGTACTTTTTATAACCTTAGTTTAAAAAGTAGCGAAGCAAAATTTGTTAGATTAGTGGGTCTTAAAATAAATCATTACTTTGAGCGGAAACTGATTAGGTATCTACACACGGTACAGATTTTCGTCACGCATATGGCATAGGTAAGTTATCCAAAGTATTTTGTTAGCTTAATTATTCGCGCCTTAAGAAGTAGAAATACTTCAATAATGTTCAGTAGAGAAAGATCATTTCTATACTTCTGCTGGCCCCGTAGTCAAGTTGACAATCTATAAAATCGTTAACGCATAGAAAACTAAGGAATGAATTGACACGTGACATGAAAGTGACCACTTAAAAGCGTCCAACGCGTCCAATCAAAAGTACTTGGCTGACGATGACTATCCTTGGGTGCTATTATAAATGCTTTCACTCCTGAACCTGAACCAAGGGGTACAGAAACTGGACAAAAGGAACTTCTACTCCAAATTTCCCGGGGGAAATTTTACGCGGGTGAAACCGTGGGGAACAAATAGTACCTAATATGTATAATATATATTATAAACTAACTTGCTGTTTCGTACGATAAGTGACGATCATGTTGCCGTAGCTGATGCACAGAATACGGAAGTTGGAGTCCGTCTTCAGGGCGTAGTTCAGTGACCACTTAGCTGTCAGAGTCGCGTTCTCAACGTCCTTGCATTCCTAGTGCAGTTAAATAACAACAGGTAGATACTGTATCACTTAGAAGTACAACATAATCTCTTTGATATGCATAGATAATGCAAGGTACAAAACAAAGTACATCTCCAGAAATTAGAGAGGTAGGTATAGACAACGAAAAAAAAATTCCAAAAGCCTAAGAACCATTATTGGTAAAATAAAATGATTCCATTTTCCTCCCGCTGGACGAAGGTGGAATATCTAGTTCTCAACGCTGCGCTACCATCATAGAATCAGGATTATTAACAAATCATCAGTCTCCTGATCACCATCACCATATCAGCCAAAAGACGTCCACTGCTGGACTTTCAAGGATCGCCACAACGACCGGTCCTGCGCTTTCCGCATCCAATGGCGTCCCACAATGTTTACCAAGTCTCCCGAATCCCGATACAAGTACTTTTCTACATAGAAGCCTTAACCTTGCACAGTCAACAGTAGATATACCTAGGTACAGGAAGGAGCACACCATGTATTCAAATAGTTCTACACTGCCAAAAAGTCCAATAGATAACATTTGCAATATTGAAAACATTGAAAATTTTCTTAGCATCGTATATGCGTTAATAATTATATAGATAGTATATTTTAAATATCTGTCAACCTTAGCAAACAAATCTTCACAATTACCATATTAACTGAAGTTTGAAATGACGACGACATTCTGATTGTTTATTATGGTCACTTTGAATGTGAAGCACTATGTGACCACTAAAAAACCTTGAACTGCTTATAGTTACTTTTGATGGTCACAATCAATACCTAGATATAGCTATTAGATTTAATGGAGCAACAAATACATTTATTATTATTATTTATCAGACCTTCCTATGGAAGATCTGCCCACACCGGCCACCGCATCCCGCGTACGCCGCGGTCCCCTCTTGCACCTTAATTTCTATCCCAGTGACATGGACCAATAACCCAGTGACAATCCTAATTGAGCAATGCTACAAGTGCCAAAATTGTTCTTCGAGCTGCGTCATTTACTTTCATCCTCCTATACAGAGGGGCTATTATATAATGTAACTTTTGTTTCTATCGTATTTCGGTTGCAGTTAAAAACCTGACGGTTTTGCGATTAGGTACAATTAGCATGTTTTGACACCTACAATATCTAGCAATCAACCAAAATAAAAATACTTCAAAAGTTGAAGCTGTCTAAACATGGTTAGTTAATCACAAAATAGCTATTTTTCTGATTGAAATTGAAATATGAATGCAACAAAAGTTACATAATTGCCCTGCAGATCTCATTACTGATTCGATCTCGCAGGGAAACTTCGATTTTACTAAATGATCCGATTGGATTTTATCTTACCGTGAACAATCTGTAAAGCAGATTTAGTGTTCCAGCGATGTCTTCGTAAAACGTTCCATTGAATGTACCGGTCTCGCTCGCCACGTAAAGCTGAGGTGCTACGTACAGTGCTATAGTCTGATGCAGCGACGAGCGCATGCTACGGAAGCGCACCCAGTGTCTAAAAGTAAATACCATAATGACATAATATAGGTATCCTTACTATTATAAAAATAAACATAACTTCTAAATTTTGAAAAAATAATCGTACTTGGAAGTTGGAAACGGATCGCTATAAAGTTCCATGGCTCGAAAAAGTTGTTTTTTTGCTTCAACGAGGTCCCTGGATTCCAACATGCACGCACCACGCAATGAATATATTCGCGCCAAACGATAATCCTTTATCCAACGCATGCTATACTTTTCTTCAAAACAATCGCTCTGTTGAATGATAAGTTCAAGTTTGCACTCCATTCTAATTCATTTTTTACGTGCTCAAAGACCACAAAAGAATAATTGAAATATCACCGTCACTAAAGTTTCAACTTCAAACAGCAGTCTTATTGCTTGAGGTATATTAAGATTTAATACGCTTAAGTCAGCGTATTCAAGATATGCCTCGAACAGTTTCTCGTTTTCACCTGCAAAATGTGTCGCTTTTTAATGCTCATATATGATAAAGTATCTAGACTGAATCATAGCTCCGGGTGTAGCTGATAAGTCATTTACGTATATACCTAATTACGTTTAATTAAGACAGAGGAGAGAAGATTAAATTGGCCATTGAACTTTGACCAAAGCGACCGACATTAGCAATATATCTAATTTTGTAACTGAATAACATAATTAGAAGAAAGAAGTAATAATGTGCCAAACGGAAAGGACACGAATAATTTTTCCAGGAAAAAGTATACAGAAAAACGCAAATGTGTCATTGTGTACCTACACGCGAAGAAGTTTAAACTTTTTTAAAAATGAACAACCTAAAGTTTTAATCTAAAACGTGACTTCTACCTAAATACAATTGTTTATTAACTGTATAGGTACCTAAATCTAATCATTCAACCATAATAATATAATCATATTAATACCGTCTCTCTATAGTTTTTTTTTAGTAAACGAGTACCTATACCTAACGCTACGTGCTATTTTAATAAAAATGGGAGAGGGGGGAGAAGGGGGGTAAGAAGTTACATGCCTTTTTTACCGGGATTTTAAAGTCTTTGGTGAACATAATTGGACTCGTTTTGTTTTCTTATAACATCATCCATTACATAAAAACGATAAGTGACCCGCCAAGTGCCCAGCTGTTAGGTTGTGTGCATGAGTCTAGATTTCAACCAAGAAAGGAAAAAATCCTTTACGAAATTTTTGATTCCTGATGTTTATATTTTTTATTTTCTCAAAATTTTTAATGAACGTTCAGAATATATCTACCATTAATTTGCAATATTGTTTTTTTCTATTATCGATATTTATTAATGGTGACTTCAATTTATATTAAAAAACGTGCCATGGGGCAGGCATTTACAATTTTTTGGGGTAAGTTGTTACATACAAAATTGGGTAGAATGTTAAGAATGCAAAATGTGGGCCCATGTCAAATGTGTAACAAAAACGTTCACTCATTTGCATTTGCATTAATTGCAATTCTGATGAAGCCTAATTTAATATTAGTATGTGATATTGTTACCTACCTCTATATAAATACTTAACTATATATTTTTCTATAATATACCTAAGGACCTTACAATGTTGGAATCCAAAATATTTTAGTTTGCTAAAAGTTTATTAAAATAACTAATGAACATAAATAATTTACTACAAATTGTTAATTGCAGACGAAGTTTCTGTGTTTTTATATAAGATTTTAAAAAGTTCCTGCCAAAGTTATTTATTTATTTCTCCAAAAATTACGATATAGGTAGATAATATTATAATTCTCATAAATGTTAAAAGACTGTTTAGTGATCTCTTTTGTTTATAACGTTTTGAAATAAAAAAAAATATTAATCATTGAGTATTTTGTTGATTTACCTACCGTACCATACCATCATGCCCCGAGGATGTAACAACTTGCCCCAAATCTGGGGTAAGTTGTTACAATCGACTTTTTTGAATAAAAACGATAAAAGGAATCAAATGTATAAATTATTTGATGCCTTTTGTCATATTGACAATTATCTAAAAATTGTAACAACGTGCCCCCCGCTCCCCTACAAAGAAAATTCTTATTGTTAGTGTCCAGAGAAGTTTCACTGCAATATCTATAGATGGGTACTATTATTACAAAGTAGTTTGTTTGTAGGCGATAATCTCTGAAATTTATGGTACATTACATGTTCATTACAAATGTTTACCCTGAAGCGGAAACCGAACCCACGACTTCCGGCATAGCAGTCGCCAGTCTGTTACCTTACAACACACCAAGGGTGCTCTCAGAATCTGTCCGACTATCAACTGTATAACAATCAGAAATAAAAGAAACTTGTTAGACAGTACCTGCAACGCGGCAGTGCTCAATTATCTGACTGTAAACTGACATGAGAATACTCAGACATTCGCAATTCGTTAGTTCCAATGATGAAAACGAACGAACGTGCATATCCTTGCGGTAGATCTGCATTGATTTACGGAAACGTCTCATCTCTGTGAACACAATCCAAACCAATAAGTAATCGGTCGAATCTTTTAGTGATTATTGTTAGATATTGTAATTTTTACCTATACCAAATAATTATGTCATACCTTCAGATTGCATATTTGCAGATGTATTTCTAATTGGCATACGTCCCTGAAAGGGAATGTATTAACTAAACAGAAATCCAACTTCAAAGAATAAAGTATTAAGATATATTGTATTGCCTTCAGGTGGATTATAGGTCCCATAATTGGAATGTCCAGTCAGTTCCTAATGTCTATTTCTCTGAATGTTCAATACCTTTACTGTCTATTTTCCGAATGCCCTCTACCCCAATTGTCCACTTCTCTGAAGGTCAACTCTGTTGATCCATTTTTGAAGTGTCTCTACTAAATAGTATGAAGCTCTTACCGATAGTTGATAGTCAGATTCTATATGGAATGGAGACATATATGTATCCTCGCCCGTCACTCGCGTTTCTTCGCAAAAAGCACGGATTTGGCGACGAGCTTGGGCCGATTCTTTGTTCTCGATGGCTAAACCCTTGTAAAATTGGTTTATATTTAATTAATAATTTTAGTAAGGATTGATACAATTAAAACCAGTTTTATAATTATTACAATCCTTATGTACTAATACTTACCTATAATGATAATAATTTATTATAAATATAAAAATTCCAAGAATCTAATATGTTACTATTATAAAGATTTTACTTATTACAATTAATTGATTATTTAAATACTTATACTTATCTACTTCTACTACTACTATGCGATTTTTACCTATTTTCCAGAAATATTATAAAATAATTGTTTTAAGTACTTACTGAAATACATAGGTACTACCTGTTTATTTTATTATTTACCTATAGTTACCTAGTTTTAACATTCCGATGTAAAGGGGTTTCAAAGGAAATCTGTAACTGACGCGGTTATAAGTTATAACCGATTGGAAACGCACAACTACGAACAAAAAAAAATATTACATACCTTGTATGATAAACCAAAATAAATGATTTAATATTTGCTCCCCCTGTTTCGGTAATCTAGGATACATACAATCTTTTGAGTTTCGATCTGAGTCCGGTACCAAAATTTTCTCTCTTCTGTCTTCTCTATACATATAGTACCTAGTACCTACGTATAGACAACTGTCCCGCACGGTTATTTGGAGTTCCCGCGGAATTATTCCATACAAAATTTGCCCCTCTTTTTCACCCCTTTAAGGGTAGAATTTTCAAAAATCCTTTCTTATCGGATGTCTACGTCATACAAAGAACACGCCCTCCAAGTTTCAGGTCTCTATACGATCAGCGGTTTAGGCTGTGCGTTGATCCGTCAGTCAGTCATTCAGGACAAAGCATTTTATAATTATGTAGGTATAGATAGAGATTTCTTGAAATTATTCTTCGACTTGATAGTTTTGAACTTATCCTCCGCTTCGTCGACACTCATCTATCATTTTAATTTCTGAATAACTATCATTTCAATCTTACGTCATCGCATCGCAAGCCGAGCAATTTAGTGAAGCAGCCAGAGCCGCAAGCGATGCAGCGTCGCGTATATCGTTCGAAGTACAGGAGTGCGCGGGCGTGCATCTCGTGCTGAAAAACAATACCGTATACGAAACGCATATTATATTATAGATACGCAATAATATGTAATTAGCTGCAAATATTTACAGGGTTGAAAGTATACACCGATAAAAAACATGTAAAAAAAATATGAAAAAAAAAAAAATTTCAAACAAAATAAATCAATCAAAAAGAAAACAACCTGTGAAGGCGCTCGCCGCTAAATCGCTTTAAACACACAACGCTGCGTGCCGGTATTTTAAGTTCAATGAACTTGACCGGGCTAAATAACTGATCCGCTGAACATAAATATGGGGTCTAATCGATAGGTATGAAAGTTCCCTATCACCCTGCGCCCGCATGACACCTTAACACACCTGAACACCCTGTATAATGAATTTGCTGGAAAGATTACAGAATCTTGGATTACCTTTTGACCGTCAGTAAGCAAGTCGTATGTAGTGGTCCTAAACGTGCTATGTTTAAACTTCATATAGCCACAAAACGCGTAAATAGGCAGGTCGCGACAATTAGCTGTAACACAAAAGGGAAAGAAAGTTAAATATAAAGGTGAAGTTGGTAGGAAATTTCACTTTTCATTAGGGGCTTGTATTTATTTTTTCGTGATCAAATGAAATCGCCTTACGCGGTTGCCTGGTCCCCAAACACGCACAATATGGTGGTTTCGCCTCGGGCAGCGTCGGGGCAGGATGTACCAGGACCAGAGAAGTGTCGCGGGTGAAGTCACCTCCTTCGCATTCTAGCACCCGGATAGAGAATAGTTTCGCCACAGCTGTAGGTATATTCAGGAAAAATGATACCAAACGCAATCTGCAAACCTTGTTGGTTTATTTTTCTAATGACAAAACTGTTGCTCCGCAAAAATTGAGGGATTCCATCGAGAATTCCTGAAAGCGCAGGGCCGTCTCTACCCGGAGGTTCAAGGGTGCGGGTGAAACCGGGCGTAGAGTCATAGGGGGCGCACGCTAGTTAATACCATCGTCATTCCAACCAATTAACAATTTCAATTTATTCAACACGCGCGCGGCAAAATCATCAGTTTATTTATTTATTTATTTATTCTTTATTGCACAGTGTGTACAAATGGCGAACTTAATGCCTTGCGGCATTCTCTACCAGTTAACCATTGGGTAGACAGAGAGATATAGAAGATGGGGTGTGCAAACAAAACATAACCACGTTATACCCACGTAGCTTTCGGTCCCGCGAAAAAAAACTCGAAGAAACGAAACATCGACGCTATATAGAGCCTCATCTCGGCTTTACTTACTCCCCGAAACAAAAAAAACTGTTTGTCTATATATTCGCAACCGATCACTGTTTACAGTGATATGGCGGAGCAGAGGCGTCTCTAGCCCTTGTGGCGCCCGTGTGCAGCCAGTAACCTGGCGCCCTCGAGCGGGGTCAAAATGGAATACAAGTGGAATACTAACAGTTATACAGGGTGTTAGGTAAAATAGAGCAAATCTCTTAAGGGGTGATACTACTCATGAAACTAAACAAAATTCCCCAGGGAACGCATATCGAATTCTCAAAAAGAAAATTGTACTTTGTATGGGAGCGGTCAGCTGATTGGCCAAATATCCATACAAAGTCCAAATTGTTTTTTTTTTGAGAATTCGATATGGGTTCCTTGGGGAAAGTTGTTCAGTTTCATGAGTAGAAACACCCCTCAAGAGATTTGCTCTATTTTACCTATCACCGCCGCATGTCCCTGGGAAATTTAATTTGAACTTTATAGCATTCTAATACAGCCGAGTTAGCAATGATTGTCGGCCGCGGCGTGTTGTCAAACGAATCAAAACAAACAGGTGCCGATGCCGGCACCCGCCTTTGGTAGCGATGCGACATTACGCCAATTTAATCTTTTATTATCTGTTTTAAGGCTGCTTTCATGTTGAAACAAAAGTATTGTGTAAATTTAAATAGAGTAGGTAGGAAAAGGAGTAGTTTTGCTTTGCTACCGCGCGCCCGGCGTCGGCCAAGGCGGGCGCAGGGTCTTTGAGAGCGACGCATCTTCGGATGTGTCGCAAGGGCGCTCGGCGCGCGGCGCCCCCTTAGACCCGGCGCCCGTGTGCGCTGCACACCCTGCACTATAGGTAAAGACGCCTCTGTGGCGGAGCTAAGATGCGGCACATGACAAAATTTTATCGAGCCCTTTTATCGATTCTCGTCGACAAACTCGTACTTATATCGTTTTGTCTACCAGTGGTAACATGGCAGCAAAAAATGTTTGTATGGCAGAAAACGATATATGATAAAATTGTCGACAATCCCTAACATGCGGCACTTTTGAATGTGTTTTTGTCTACTTTGTCGTTGTTTTCTCACATTTTTATCGTCGACGATTGGTGAGCGCGATAAAATGAAAATTCGTTCAATAACATGGTATTACTTTATTATAATTCAATCAGAATTCGCGCCACATGCAAATAGGTATTACGGACCTACCTGGTACTGAAAAGACTTCTATATTTGTACATTCCGCTAAAGATCCATTCATCAGAATTCAATATTAATAATATATATAATATTAATAATACGAAAATATTAGAAATACGAGGAATGAAAGGCGAAAAAAATGCAAAGTAGTAGTATTAAATTAAATTAAAATTCATTTATATCAGGAAAATAACCCATAAAATCTAACAAAAATTAAATTAAATAAATTAAATTCAGTAAATTAAATTAGATTAAGTAATTAAATTAGATTAAATAAATAAAATTAAATAAATAAATTGCATCAAATAAATTAAATTAAATAAATAAATATTTTAAATAAATTAAATAAAATAAATAAATTAAATTAAATAAATAAATTATATTAAATAAATTAAATTCAAAAAGTAAAATCTTCAAATTGATGTTCTTAAAATCTATAAATTTCCAATTATCCCTGAGTAATATTAAACTGATATATAATATCTACTAATATATTATATTAAATTTAATTATTTGAATTTCAATTAACATTAATTTAATGAACGTCTCTGAAAGAGTGCGGTAGATTTGTTTTTAAAATCTTTACTTAAAATCAAGTAATCATTGAAACGACTCTGAGTACGGCCGTTAGAATAGGAAATAGGATTTTCCTCCTGACACGAAGAGTTCCTGCGGGAACCCCGAAATTGATTCGTGTAATATAACAGGGGGACCATCAAAGTAGGTAGTTTATAAATTCTTCCCATTTATCTTATCTGCTAAAGCAATCAAACTTTAGTGTAAATTTTTTGTATATGTATAGGTATTTTTTATTTATTTACCTACTTGCGACTGCCTTATGGCGTCTATCGCGGTTAGAAAAGGATTTTAGAACTTTTCTAAAATTGGTTAGGAACTATTAACTTTTAAGAAATTTCATAAGCACAACAGAATCTACTTTTAGGTCTGTATTAATAGTCAGTTCTCAAGTACAAGCTCAATAACATGACTACTTGATACCGTCTTAAGACGTGAGAACATGTGCTAATTAATAAACCTATCTTGGGGCGGTTTCATTTGAGATTGTCATTCACCATCTCATTTGAGACCGACTCAACAAACGTCAAAATAGATTGAATTCGTTCCGTTACAGCTACTGCACAAAATGCAATTTTTTAATTGAAATTGCACTTTTACCAATGATTATGTCATAAAAAATTTTTAAAACATAAAATATTTAAATTCTGCATTAAATTCTGTATAAAAAATTTAATTTTACTTCAAATATGGTAAACAGGAAATGCGTTGCAATAGACAAGGCTGTATACGGCTTAGTCCCTTTGCCTGCCCGCTCTTGCGAGTTAAAAAATAATAGCTATTGGCGCGCGAAATTCTAAAGCTTTTCACTTTTCGTTTTGTCCGAATTAATTTTTTCCGAATATAACGTATAATAACGTATATGATGGCGAAAAAACATATTTATTGCTTAGAAAAAAGATATTCTTGGATATTTTGAAAAAATATTCGAATATAATTGAAAATATGGATCCCTAATGTACGTTTTTGGTAAACAATACGTCCAGAATAAATCCTCGTACTGATCAATAACATCATAGTGCTCAATATTATTCAAAATAATTTCAAAATCCATTTTGATTCAATAAAGTTAATAGTAGCACAAACTCAAGATGATCTCAAGTCCGTGTTTTACTTGACTCAGTTGATCCAGACTTATCAAACGTCAAATGATGATCTTGAGTTTGGAGTTTCGTCTATTAATACGTGCGGTACTCACTTGAGACCGTCTACTCAAGATGATGACCAGTTTTATACTTAAGTAACGTTTATTAATTAGAACACCATCTCACCGATGATCTCAAGTGAGTACGTCAACTTGAGAACTGACTATTAATACGGACCTTAAAATTGTTTTAATCGCCACGAAAATAAATGATGAAACCGCCATCTATGGTTCCTACCAAAAACTAAATTTTTTGTCATTTCTTGTCACGGTGATAAACGTGGGCGTACAAGCAAAAAGGCTCCTTCTTCTGAGATATAAGACTTTTGTAAAGTTGAGTGAAAAAAATACTTCCGCGATTTTAATTGATTATATTAATAAATTGAAACAGGAGTGAAATCAAAGAATAAAAACTCATCCAATATGACTAATTTTAATACGTAAAATAGACAGAGTTTCAACTTTAATGCACGCAACAAGAAGAACACTCAATAGTAGCTAGCACGGCTATTTATGTGTCTACCCCCTGCCCCTTCCGTAATTATGGGCGGTGCTACGATATGGTAATCGTGACGTCACGCCGAATAGGCGTGAGGCAGCCGGCGGGAATTATTGGCGCGTCTTTCAAATATTCGGCGAGTCAGGCAGACTGGCTGGCTTGGCTGGCTGGCCTGGCCGGCATGGCCAGCCTGGCGTGGCTAGCCTGGCATGGCTAGCCTGGCATGGCTGGCTTGGCACGCATATGTGAACTTGACACGTAGCGACGCGTTACAATCGGCCATCCTGCAACAAATTGCTCCCGCAATGGGGACAAAGAACGAGGCTTAGCTTTGTAATGAATTGTATCTAGTATTTTAATTTTTAATGTACTCTTTTCACGCACGCAGGTATCAGATATGTCTATTAAGCAACACAAGCTTCTATTGGTGCAACACACAGAACAGAAAATAGCTTTTATCAGCTAAGTTTAGTATGTCAACAGGTGAAAAATAGTTTCGTCAGGTGGTTTTCGCACTCAAACTATTCATTACGCACTAAAACATTCATTAATGTTCTAACATTGCGAAAAATATACTTGGGGCAAGTTAGAGCATTTGCTCTATATTTCTTTGCAACCTTTGTGCACCTGCCCCGTCTACATGTCATCTCTAGCTAATTTATTTTCTCTGTGGTGCCACATAATATACGCCTGCTATTAAAAATTACCTACTGCTTTATGCCTTTCACGGATTAAAGATGTTGGCACTGTTTGATATAGGAATGACAGAAATGATCTCTCCATACGCTTTTTCCCGTGTCCGTTGAAAGTTGAAGCCCGCGATGTTCCTGAACTTGTATCTATCATATTGCTGAAAACTCTGACCACAATGTAGGTTTACAATCCTAGTAGGGCTACTCGAGGGAGTCTTCCTCTAAAGAACGAAGTCACCTTTCAGTTGTCAGTTTTGATGGCGTTTATCGAAACTACATGTTCCAATGAGAGAATACATATAGTAATAACTAGTGTAGGTACCCAACAAAGAAGTTATAAAAATGCACTTAGGGTACAACTAGGTTTAAATAAGTTTTAATAATTTCTTGTAATGTTCGATCATTACAATGTGATAGGCCAAGGTCTGTGAAGGGATCTAAAGATGTTAAAAATGAAATTTAAACATGTAACGAAAACTACTTAAATGTGTAATGTTCAGTATATTAATTGATAGTGCATTAATGCATCAGGAAGACAATTGGACAAATTTCATTATTAGCTGCTTTGCGGAGATTTTATGTGCTACAAAATACTTTTAAATTCCCAATATTATTAATATTATTGCCTCAGAAGAAACAGTAAAATTGAGACAAAATAATGAAATAAAAGAAACAGAGCAAAGGGCGGCCTTATTACCAGAGGCTATCTTTTCACCCCAAGGTAACGGAGGGGTATAGGTTAGTACCTATCTGTATTGAACTTCTTAAAGGGCTATGTCGAAAAATAGTTTTGAGGCAAAAAGACGGTGAACGCATTTTATGCGGACTTCATGCAAACAAGTCATGGTAACTTGCGGCATAATAAATTTAAACGAGACAACTGCTTGCTACAACTACCATAATTGTTGTTACCTACAACATTTAATTTATTTTGCTATCAATGTCAATTTTTGGATGATCTCAATCCCTATTAATTAAGTCGAGTCCTCAAATCCTACAAATCACTTTGAAATCGTAAGCACTCTGCAATACAAGAGACCGCTTTAGTATGAGCTATTTTTTTAGAAAATTTGTAGTACTTAATCATGTTTTGGCATTTACTAGAATCTCATTATTATTTTTGAAGTAAAGGAAACACGTACGTTCGTTGCACTCGTTTATTGCAGACAAAACGGTCGTTGCTAATAATACATATCTACCTGTCTTACATATTTATATCTACCTACATCACAACCCTCCACCCTTAATTAATGCTTACCAATATTAATACAGCAAGATAAATGCGAATTTTACAGTTCCATTAACTTAATATTACTAATGTTTAACTTATGATACTTAATACTAACTATGCTATATTACAGATTGTAACGGGGAGGGTTTCGCAACCGACATTCTCGTATGGGGCGGGACTGAGGCGACTTCACGGGCGGTGTCGCGACTACTTGTTCGCAGTCGTCGGGCGCTGGCTCTAGCGGCCCTGTGGGCCTCGGTGACCCCTGTGTTTCTTCTGCTCCGCCGTCCTCTTGCCCCTGCTGGGCCATAGTAGGTGGCCGTGGGCTACCTGGTGGCGATTCGGAGGAACTACGTTCGGCCTGACTACCCGGGCCCACCAGAGAGCTTCGCGTCCGCCGTCTTAACTGATCGATATGTTTATGATACTCCCTACCTCCTTGATCCGAGACTCTATAGTCCGTAGTACCTAATTTTTGGGTAACCTCGCCCGGTTCCCACTTCCGTCCCCTCTGATACTGTCTCATCCACACTTCGTCCCCCGGCTGTAACGTACGCTCTGTTCCTCCGTTTTGCACTTTTTGTCGTTCTTGCGCCCTCCTGACCCTGTCTTCCCTAACCGGCCTCAGGGCATCTAGTTTCGTACGTAAACGCCTTCCTAGCATGAGTGATGCGGGGCTCTCCCCCGTCGAGCAATGCTCCGTGTTTCTATAATGTAGTAGAAAGGTGTTTAGGAACCCGTGAATATTTGCATTCTGTCGCTGTGCTTTTTTGATAGCTCTCTTTATCGTCCGCACCGCATTCTCCGCGGCCCCGTTAGAAGCTGGGTGATACGGGGCGGAAAACACATGTTCTATTCCCTGTTTCGCTAAGAATTGCGCGAATTCGCTGCTCGTAAAGGGTGGACCATTGTCCGAAACTATTTGTTTAGGTACGCCCCATCTAGCGAAAACTTCATAACATTTATCAATAGTGTGACCAGCTGCCGTACTCGGGACCGGAAACACCTCCAACCACTTCGTCCTAGCGTCTATCATGATTAGATACATCTTGTCAAAAATCGGTCCTAAAAAATCAAGATGAACCCGCGACCAAGGCCGCGCCGGCCACGGCCATGCGCTCGCCTCGTGGCGCGGCGGTGCGTCCGCCTCCGCCGCGCACACTGCGCACTGCCGGCACGTCGCCTCGACCGCTTCGTCGACGCCCGGCCACCATACGTAGCTCCGAGCCATCGCCTTGGTTTTTACTATACCCATGTGGGGTTCGTGCAACTCTTCCAATACCTTATTCCTACAACTTTCGGGTATTACAACGCGGTAGCCCCACATGACACAACCCAACTCTTCGTATAACTCTTTTCTACGATTGTAGTAAGGCTGAAGCTCTCTGATCTCGTTATCCGCCGGCCATGCGTCTCTTATATACATTAACACTTTACTTAATATAGTATCTCGTGCCGTTTTTTGTTTGATGGTGTTGTGATCTAATAACAAGGCGTTCTGCGCAAAATGTAAGTATGTTTGTTCGGGTATAACCATTTCGTCGGCGGCCCCGCCCGGCACGGGCAAGCGCGACAAGCCGTCCGCGCCGTTCTGCTTAGTGTTCACGTATTCTATGTCATATGTATAAGCTGATACGATGATCGCCCAGCGCTGTAGCCGGCTCGCCGCCATTGCTGGTATTCCATGTTTCGGCCCGAATATGCTCACCAGGGGTTTATGATCAGTACGCAGGGTGAAACGTCTGCCATATAGGTATTGATGAAATTTTTGTAAACAGAATACAATAGCGAGGGCTTCCCTCTCTATCTGTGAATAGTGCCTCTCCGCCGCATTGAGTGCGCGCGACACGTACACGACGGGGCGCGCGGCGCCGCCCGCGCCCTGCTGCGTGAGCACGCCGCCCACACCGCGCGCGCTCGCGTCGCACGTCAGCACCAGCGGCCTCTCCGGGTCGTAGTGTGTTAACACTTCCGCGCTGGTTAATATCCGCTTTACTGCCCGGAACGATTCTTCACACTGGTGACTCCATTTCCAAGGGACATCCTTTTTTAAAAGATCATATAGTGGGAACAGAATGGTACTCAAGTTCTTCACAAATTTAGCGTAAAAATTAACTAACCCTAAAAAGGATCTCAATTCGGAAATATCGCTCGGTTTAGGTATTTTTACAATGGCCGCCACTTTTTCGGGGTCCACTCGAACTCCCTCTTTCGTTATGATGTAACCCAAATACTTTACTTCCTGTACTAAGAATGCACATTTGTTTCTTTTCAATTTTAATCCATGCTCTTGTAAACGTCGTAATACGTTTTCTAGTGTGGACAGATGCTGCCTACTCCCCCCCCGCGTACCTATGATGATATCGTCCAAAAATACCTCTACCCCCGGTATATCACCTAGGAGTCCTGACATGATCCGCTGAAATATGCCCGGACTCGAAGACAACCCAAATACTAGTCTATTGTACATGAATAAACCCCTATGTGTGTTAATTACTGTCAGTGATTTCGAGTTATCTAGTTCTATTTGGTTATAAGCTTGAGATAAATCGATTTTTGAAAATATTTGGGCGCCGTTCAAGCTAACCAGAAGGTCATCGATTTTAGGCAAAGGGTATCTATCGACCAGTAAGACGGGGTTTAGTGTGATTTTATAATCGGCACAAATACGAAGTCCTCCGTCCGCCTTACGTACCGGTACCAGGGGGGTGGCCCAGTCCGAGGTGTCCACGGGCTCGATGATGCCTTCCCGCAGCATGGCGTCCAGCTCGGCGTCCACCCGGCCCTTGAGCGCGTAGGGCAGGGAGCGCGCGCGGCAGAACACCGGCGTGGCGCCCTCGCGCAGCCGCAACGTTGCCTTGCCGCCCGTGAATCGCCCCAGTCCGCCGCTGAACACCTCCTTAAAACTATCGAGTAACACTTTTAAGTCATCACCACACTGATTACTATTCTCATTATTAATATTAAAATTACAATTGTAAAATTTAGGGATATCCATTTTTAATTCCGATAGCCATTGTCGGCCCAAAAGTGAAGTAGTTCCCCCTTCTATTACAAACAATTCCAACTGTTTATTTATATTTTCATATTGAACCCACGGTTTAATGAATCCTAGGGGCTTTATATTGCTACCATCATAGAATTTTAACACTAAATAATTTTTTCCTAACTTTCTCTTATAAAAATATCTATCGTAGGTAGTTTTACTTATGCAAGAAACGGACGACCCAGTATCTACTCCCATTTTAATATTAATTTTATCGATTAACACCGTGACGCTTACCGGTCTATACGCGTTTAAGCTGAGAGTATGCATCTCCTCCTCCACTTCGGAAGAGTTATCTTCGACTTCTTCGCGTTGCGACGTCTCCACGTGATTCACTCGCCTCCGCGCCCCGCTCGACCGCCCCGCGGATTGTGGACAGACCCGCTTTAGGTGGCCCCGTTGTCTGCACCTGCTGCACACGAACGTCCGGTACCGGCAATTCTCACTGCTATGGCCCCGCCAACCGCATGATTCGCACGGCGCGCCGTTCCTGTCGCCGCTCCCGCCGCTCGGCCCGGCGCGCTGCCGCCCGCCGCCCGGCGCACGCGCTGACGTCACCGCGTTCACGGCGCTCGCGGTAGCGGCCGCCGCTCCGCCCGCGCCGACACCCAGCTCGCCGCACGCCGCCCCGCGCTCCACGGCCGCCGCGTCTCGCTCCGCCGCTTCCAATGCGCTCGCTAACTTGATGGCTGCTGTGTAATTTAAATTATCTTCGGCGAATAGCCGTTGCCTAATGACCTCGCTTTTGACTCCACAGACTAGTTGATCTCTTAAGTTTTCTTCTAAGCTGCTACCAAACTCACAGTACCTGGCCAGTTTTTTTAATTCGGTTAAATAGCTTGCTATATTTTCTTCGCCATTTTGTCGCCTTTGTCTAAAGCGATAACGTTCCGCCATTACTGATGGTTTGGGCTGCAGGTGAGTGCGTAATATTTTTATGGCGTGTTCGTACATCAATTCGGCTGGCTTCTTAGGGCTCGATAAATTACTCAGTAATTCATACGCTTCGTCACCCATTCCCGCTATAAGCGTCGGCAGCCACATCTCTTTGTCCACCTTGTTCACTTTAAAAAACATTTCTAAGCGCTCCACATAAAGACACCAATTTCCAGATCTTACATTAAATTCTCTCACTTTTCCGCACGACATTATTATTATTATGTATTTTTTTTTTCTAAATTATAATATTTTTACTCGTCGCCACTGAAGTAAAGGAAACACGTACGTTCGTTGCACTCGTTTATTGCAGACAAAACGGTCGTTGCTAATAATACATATCTACCTGTCTTACATATTTATATCTACCTACATCACAATTTTCAAGTAACATGTATTCAAAATCTAACTCCTAAACATAATACCTTTGTAGTTTTTTTTTTCACATTGTCTCTTATAGTACCTTATTAATAGGTATTAGTACATGTATTTTAGCAATTGATTGCTACCTGATCTTAATACCCAACAAACCGAATATTTATTTGAGAACTTTGATTTACCACATATCAATAACAATAACACTTCACAGCACACAGATCTATTTAATCTCACACTAAGCTATTATCTAAACTAGTAAAGGGAAAGGATTTGATTTTTTTGTTTGTTACGATTCAGCTCAAAAATTAGAGCAGATTTCAAAAATGCTTTCATCATCAGAATACAACATTATCTCTGAGTAACCTAGGCTATATCGTGATCCGAAATTACCGCAGAAATACCGAAATTACTGCAGGTGAAACTGATGGGAAAAGCTAGTATAGATGTATGAATTTTATAGTAAAGATATATATAGAACCACGCTTAGACTGGAAAATAGAACCCCGTATTTATCACACAAAGGTCACCCTACTACCCTACTTTTTGCGCCAATCAGGACGTCAGGTCGAGTTGAGTCAGGTTTGAGTTGATTCTACAAATGCTGGATTTCAAAAATGCGTCAGTGATAAAACTATTATGTACTCGTGATCGAACTAACATAGGTATAGTTGAAGCTTATGCTAAGGTTTTTGAACCAGGTGCAACTTGGTTTCCTTTTTCTCATGTCCTTTTACCTAACATCATCTGAGGGTAGTAAAACAACAGTTTTTTTTGTATGACTATTTTCTGCAGTTTTTACTAGGGAGTTTCAGTTGCAATCTTCCGACTCTTTATTACTAGGATACCTAAGTACCACCCGTTATTAAGAGTAACATCATCAGGAAACGAAAAGTAGGATACTCACAGCAGCACAACAGACTAGCTCAAATTCGATTGTTCTACCATTTGCCATCAGAAACTTTCAGATCCTAAAACCCACCTGCATCATCAGATCAGCTCAATGGTGTCATTATATTACATAACCTCAAACTGACACAAGTACTTATGCCAAATTTCATCTCAATCGTCTACCAGCAAGTAGTTGAAAAAATAGTGTGCATTCGATGAAAGGGCGGACAACTTACGAATAATGCAAGTTAAAAGCTTGTAACATATTGTGATCATTAGAAACGCAACGATTTCTACTAGAGCTTCTGTTTATGATGGGTCAAGTTGACGAGTACAACGCATAATTACGAACTGTACCCTACGTGAATTTAGGAACTACCTCGGGTACTTCTATCCTAATAGACACGAACCTTAGTGCTCGACCAAAAAAATTGTGTAAATACCCTCAACCAGCAAATATCGTTCGGAAGCTACTATCCAAACTTAATGACTCGACTGCAGTACTTAACTACTAGTTAACAACGAATTATAACTCTGCCACTTTCATAGACATCAGTGTTACTTGTTTAGAGTGGCTAAATCCGAAGACTAAATAATTAAGCTGACGCAAACGGCAACTTAGATGGCATGACGTATTAAACTTATGTCTCTTATTTATGTACTAATTGATACCCTTATTTTCTCATAATATATGACTAATGAGAGGCCACCTATGTAAATTACGACTTGGGCTCAAGGCTAATATGTGCATTGTGCATATCGCATAAATTAAGCAAAATAAGTAAGTAAGGCGTATTAGGCAAAGAGGCATTAATTGGGTGACTGACCTGGCTCATGGCATGACTGATCTGGCTCATTTTTGTTGACTGCAAACATCTTTCTGCTTGCGTAGGAACCTGGCCGGCTTCACAAACGATGTCCTTAAAAACCGTCCTGAGTCCTCGGTGCTCAAATAGATGCTCGGCCGCGTATTTGAAATGGAAAGAAAAACTTTATTAGACACAAAAAAATTATTCCAACACACCCATATATACAACAACCAGCATTGAGGGTTCGCCTCCTAACCACAAGATTGACTGTTAATAAACTTGTCGTACCTACCGATCAAGTACGTTGCTGATGTACCAAACTGATTCATTTTCTTCATCTATGCTGATCTTCTTCTTCGTCGGTACACTCTTGGCAGAGCGGTCGTGGTCCTCACGAAGTTGTCTCAATGTGGGCAGATGTTACGTGCTTCACGATGCCTCGCCACTCTTCCCGGTCAGATGCTGTTCTTGTGCATTCGTGCAGCTTGGTCGGTCCATCCCATCGGTCTATGCTGATACCAGCATGCAATTATCTCTGTATAAGTGAAATCCTCAGAATATGTAATGCAGCACGATGTATAGCATTGCAGGCGAACTCAGTCGTTTGGTTACCAAGATCGCGTACGGTTGTTAAATAATCCATTAATCATCTTCATATTTGATCGTTGTTCTTGGCTTGAACTTCATTCGTGAACGAATACCTTGTTTAATTTCTTCAGGGCGTTTTTACTTCATACCCACTTCTGATTGAAACAGGAGTGAAATCAAAGAATAAAAACTCATCCAATATGACTAATTTTAATACGTAAAATAGACAGAGTTTCAACTTTAATGCACGCAACAAGAAGAACACTCAATAGTAGCTAGCACGGCTATTTATGTGTCTACCCCCTGCCCCTTCCGTAATTATGGGCGGTGCTACGATATGGTAATCGTGACGTCACGCCGAATAGGCGTGAGGCAGCCGGCGGGAATTATTGGCGCGTCTTTCAAATATTCGGCGAGTCAGGCAGACTGGCTGGCTTGGCTGGCTGGCCTGGCCGGCATGGCCAGCCTGGCGTGGCTAGCCTGGCATGGCTAGCCTGGCATGGCTGGCTTGGCACGCATATGTGAACTTGACACGTAGCGACGCGTTACAAAATGCTCAATTATTTACAATTTCATAAAATACCTTAATCTACAATAATATATAAAAATAAAGCTTATTCCAGAATCACATGCCTAATAAAAAAATATGTGCCAGTTTTTGAATATTTTTTCAATTTTTACTATCAATTGATTATTCTAGATACCGAATCTAGTCTTAACTCAATACCCCACTATTGAACCTTTTTGCTTGGACGCCCACAAATATTTGTCGTATCGACAATTTTATCTTTCGTGTGATAAATATATCGTGGCACGCATCCTAGCGCCAATGGAAGCAGAAACGTTATATAAAGAGGTACTTTAACGATGTTCATTGTTCACCTAAAGCCAATTTCCTTGGTGATATGTCCGTAAGCAAGTGGCGAAGCATTCGTCTTGAGAAGATGTCACCGATTACCGAACCACATTTCAGGACCATTTTCTCAAAAGGCGTAAGCGAGTCATAAGTTTTTAAAATAATAGCTGGAAAAGGGTATCTACGGTTAATGGAAGACGGAGTTTATTCAGTACAATTAGGAAAGTACGTATTTCAAAGGGTTTCGTGAAATAAGTTAGATTAGCCCTGTGCTCACCATCCATAGTCATATCCACTTCCATGTCTTCAAAGTTGTAGGACTCCGCAAGCACCGCCATTTGTATCGGCTCACTTTCGGGCATAGTGAACACGCTCTCTTGTTTGCTTACTGTGAATCCACTCGTCCCGCTGTATATGCTTGTCTGTGGCGTTAAATACGATTTCATCATTAACGCAAGTAATTCCTTGAGATGAGCATTAATTCAAAGGATCGACATACATTTTCAAATAGGTACAATTTTCTTCTTCCGTCACCATCAAACACCAATTGTATGTAGTAATCTAAATATAAATTTAAATACATAATACTTATTCATCAAATCTTTTTTTTCTGTTTTCTCTCAATTAAAATTAAATAGAATTAAAATTTTGTTTTTAACCCTTTTTTAACCCTCTCCGACAATGTTTTTATTGATTTTTAAAAATTATTATTGATTACCATCGTAATAATTTTATTTTTTTCATTCAAGATATTTCACTCTGAAGTCTGAATTTAAATCAAGCTGTTCACACAATAAGGCTAACTGTGACGGCAAACACTAATTTCTAATAAAACAATAAAGACTGTTTTACATTATTATGACTGAACTTTCTGTCTTCAAACTCGTGGCCAGGACGTTGCAAGAGATCACAGGAGGGCACGACCGCTCCCGACTCTATGGCTTCGTTCCTGCCCACCGTCACCACCGTCAGTTCACCAAGCTGCACCAGCGATATGACAAAGTTCTGTATCCAACCTGGTATGCCACCACTTGCGCTTTGTATAACTCTATATAGACCAAAATAATTATATATTGATTTACATATTCTTACTTATTGGTAGAATATCTTGTTCTTTGTGTACCATGGTATTACCATAATTTTATTATATTTATTTGTTTAAGTCAACTAGTTATATAAGATGTGGTAAAATTAGCTGCAAATGTTTACAGGGCTGATACGATAACAAAGAGGATAAGCGAAAAAATAATAAAGTTCGGTAGTTTTTCAGAATATGAGGAAAATAAATTCAATGCAAAAACATTACAATTATATTCACTTTCACAAGGTACATAATACACGTAGCTCACTAATACGTATACAAGGCATGCGCCACGCAGACAGCGAGCGATGCATCAGCTGGTCAGTTCGATCGAGGTCATTGACCTTAAGATACCGGCACACGGCGATGTATGTATAAAGCGATTGAGCGGTAAGCGCCTTATTGTTAAAAATATGTTCATAAAATAATAAAGATTAAAAAAAACTTTCAACCTTGTAAATATTTGCAGCTAATTTTACCACATCTTATAAATAGAAAGGCAACTTATTTTTGTGAGCCTCTTCAGTGTACTACACAGTGTACAGAACTCAGAAATTAACGCGGGTGAAACCGCTGGGGACAGCTGGTTTGCATTTAAAATTGAAAACTTTTAAATACTTCTCGAGATCAGCGGGTATTGCCTGCACGTCCAGCAGTTGACAAGCGAGCGCTGCATGGTACCACCGGTCAATGCCAGTCAGGTGGAACTTCACGATCATGTTGTTTGACAGGCATTGATTCGCGATTGCTTTTTGTACGAATAAAAATAATAATATCATCGTTTGTATATATTATTTGGAGTGTGGACATCTTATAATATATCACTACTCTCTTCACAGCTTTTCAAAAATTTCTATTAAAGCATATCGCACTAAAAAGTCTACAGGGCGTTTGACATAAAGTACGTAGTATGATACGCCTTGGCAAAATACTCAACGTCAATATGCAAGAATAAGTATATTTACTTGATCGTTCCTCATCCGTATTAATGGTCATTACAATGAAAATGTTCTTGGTCTCCAAAAATATCAATAAAACACGCCAAGATTCGTCATCAATATGTTGCGCCTCTTCGATTGCTACCACATTCAGTGACGGAAATACCTTAAAAATAGGTAGATTATTTTATATAAGTTTAAATTCATAAAATTGAAGATTCATAATGTAAATGAAGCTATATTATCCAGTCCACCAATGTAATATATGTTCCGTAAATTTTGCAGTGTACTTACCAGCATCAGTCGACAAAAATACGTGTTAAATTGATGATTTTTTTTAAGAAAAGGAAAGTGGCGAAGAAAATAAAAAAACTAAAGAGTCACCAAGGGAACCAAGTACAGTACAAAAAGTTTGTGAGCCTCAGATCAACAACAAACATGGATACACTGCAATAATCATGTTAAGCATGGATATACTGTACTGGTATAGTAATTAAAAATTATAGGTTGAGAGTTGAAGTAGGATCAATGAAATCAGAATTATGGATGTTAGATCAACAGACCCGCCTGCATATTTCTTGTAAGAGCGTCTTGACACTGTATTCGCTGATGATATCCCCTATATATTCGTAATTCTCTGGTAACGGGAATCCACAATCGAATATGTAGTTGATAGCGTAAATTTGTTTAGCAGTCAAAGTTGATAAATCCAAGCTGTAACAAGCAAGATAAACCAAGGCTTTCAATCGGTTCGAAAAACAGCTTTTGTAACGAGACGTCATAACATCACGGGTCTTGTGAATAGCGAGTTCAGTTGCGAGCCTAGCGTTGTATTAGATCATTTTATATATTAATTTCATTTATTTAAATTATAATCACAAACCTGCGTCGAATACCACCTTCATATTGTTCTCTTATTAATGGTAAACTTTCCGGAACTATAACTCTGTTTACTATGAAACGTATCAGTTTAAACGGTACCTAGTAAATTATTAAGAAAATAACTTGAGTTAAAAAAATATACAAAACGGAACAAATACAAATAATCAAAAAATATTAAGTATACCTTGTCAGTTTTATTAAAACGAGCCTTCAGCACCCTTACCCACGATGGTGTCAAATTTATACATTCTTCCATCAGTCGCGTCTTTCCTATTAACTTCGGACCCTGAAAGAATCCGAATCAATTGTTCCTGCATTTTGGAAACTATTTCAGGGATTATTTTTATTACCTACTTTATAAATTTTGCGAACGTTAGCATACTGGTTTTGATCCATTGTAAAAATCGTTTCCTTTAAAATTTTATTTTCCATCAAATATATATAAGATGTGATAAAAGTAGCTATAAATATTTACCGGGTTGAAAGTATACACCGTTATAAATATTTTCATAAAATAAAAAGGAAAAAAAAAACAAATTTTAAACAAAATAAATCAATCAAAAAGAAAACTTGTGAAGGCGCTTGTCGCTCAATTGCTTTACACACACATCGTCACGCGCTGGTATCTTAAGGTCAATGACCTCAATCGTCACTCGATCGAGTTGACCAGCTGATGCATCGCTCGCTGTGTGCGTGGCGCGTGCCTTGTCTACGTATTAGTGAGCTACCTACATGTATTTTGTGCCTTGTGAATGAAATTTTTC
The DNA here is from genome assembly GCA_907165275.2 of Zygaena filipendulae. Lineage (NCBI taxonomy): Eukaryota > Metazoa > Arthropoda > Insecta > Lepidoptera > Zygaenidae > Zygaena > Zygaena filipendulae. Next base: position 3,969,295 of record OU015666.1, read on the forward strand.
ATTGAATTTATTTTCCTCATTTTCTGAAAAACTACCGAACTTATTATATTATTGTTTCGCTTATCCTGTTTGTTATAACGTATACTTTCACCCCTATAAATATTTGCAACTAATTTTACCACATCTTATAATTATAGGTGCAACTATTGTCTAGTTTATTAAAAATAAACATGTCTCTAACCATTATTGCAACGCCATATTTGTGATCGCGATATCTCGTGAACTCCTGGTGTTGTTGTTTAACAGCGTTGTCGAGGATCCCTTTGTACTTGCGCAATTCCTCTTCGCGGCCCAATATTGGAGGCCTCGAACATATCTGGCGTTCTGGCCACCTTTAAAAAGTTAAATTTAATCAGCTATTCTATGATACTGGCGAAGGAAAACCTGGCGAAGAAAAGATCAGAGACAATATAGAGCTTTGCAGTCAAGGAAGACATCGTGATTCGTGAGGAAACCTAACCACCTATAGGAAGCATTTCCGTGCATGCAAAATCCATCAATAGACGCTTAACTACAGACCAGACAGTTTTATGTAAGTACCTAGGTAATGAGTATACCCGTTTTAGAGCATTGTGAATGACATTAAAAAGCTGATTATGTGATAATATTTAAACAAGAATATAAAACCACCAACCCCATGATATTGAACTCGTAAATAGGTCCAGGTTTATCGATCCCTTTCAAAGACTTTGCGGCCATTAATCTGAAATTGTCTTGGTCCAGTTTGCTTCTCAGGAACGTCTCTTTATCGCATGTAACTTTACCGGAATATGCCATCATTAACCTTGCGGCCTACAAAATTGAAGTTATCTACTCATCTGTTCCTTTCAGGTTTCAAATTCATTAAATACACATTACAATTAATGTATAATATATATACTATATGTAGGTATTTATAACTTTTTATTTATTTGTATTGCCTTTCACTGAGATTTTCTTTACACCCTAAGGTTGCCTAGGAGAGATGGCATGAGCGATTAGACGACCAATTGTTTCTTGTGTTCAATAGAAACTTCTAATATTTACCTTATTTACAGCTGAGCCAATAACAGTGTATTCTCGGCGTAGAACATGGCCGAGTACTCCACAATAAGTTTTCCCTGGAAATGCTGGGACGTTATAGGCTCTGCTATGACTATAGTTTTAAAAATTCAAACGCGGTTGCAGGACTTCGGTTTAGAGATGGATTTTTATTTGTTGATTTCGATCCAGAATTTATTTTTTGACTAAAGTACTCATTAAATTTCAGTGCAATTGGTGAAAATCTTCTTAAAATTAGGAAATTTGGAATTCAAATTCGGAAGTCTTAAGAAATCTAGCTATGAGGATTCTACATAGGTACTGTACCTACGTACAGGCAAAATTACAATCGGCGAAATTCCGAATGAAGTTTTACGTTGGGTCATAGTATTATATTATCCGTGGTTGAGTATACTATTTAAGAGATGTTGCTGGTGTTTCATTTCCATTATCAATTGTCTGCGGACCTACAAGCTCTGCTTATACGGTAGCTCTGTGTGATAATGTCTATGCATTATTTACAATGTATTAAGTGTGTCAAATAAAATTATATCAATTTCAATGTCTAACCAGAAGTAACACCGATGGACACGCTGATAATATTTGGGTCCACAAGTTTCTCTTTGAGCTGGTAGGCGCACTGGAGAGCTTTGCGTGCTTCATCCTCGTGCTTCAGCCCCCTCAAGCCGAAGACGATCAGGATCATGGTGTCCTTGTCGAACATCGACACTTTGTTCACTAAGCCACCAGCTTCGGATGTTACGCTATAATAGGAATAGTACCTACCTACATTAGCGTCGAGGCCAGAGAGCAAGCAATTGATTTTAAAAAAGGACGAGACGAAAAATATACAAAGACAAGAAAAGTTTAGACTATATTATGCTCCAGAAAAAATCATCCGTTTTTAGAGAAACTGTGAGGTTCAAACCGGCGCATAAACAATAATTAGCCGCACGTCTAAGCTGAGCCCATGTAGCGTCCGTGTGCAAACATTACCCTAGCGCCCCCTAGTAAGTAAATAAGATGCTAAACAAAATGTATGCAGAGCGGAGCTCTTTCTACGTGCGTCATTGAAAGTGCCGCGGCCTGCCAACGCGCGCGCCGGGTGCGGCTCCGCAGCGAGCGGCGGCGCTGAAAAACTTATGATGCACCGACTGACTGGCAGAGAATGCCACTGAGGCATGCATTAATTTCGCCAAGTTTGTATAAATTGAACAATAAATACTTTTAATTACTGACAACGTAAATATTTTTTACATCAGTGACACACAATAAATACAAATAACGCAACTGGTTATCCATTTTTCCCCACCGTGCTCAAATATTAATAGGTCATTCAGACAACGCGCGACGAACCTAACCTGCAAACCCTCTTGTAAGCGGTATTGACAAGTTTCAGCAGGACATCCTCGGTGACGGGCAGCGTGATGATGTTGAGGAAGACGATCACGACCCGACGCACCTCCGTGAGGAACTCAATCGGTTCATCGTTGTCTACCGCCCTGAGGACTGGCGTCACCATGAAGGGTCGGAGCGCTTGGCACCAGGAACTGCGTATCGCTGCCACCACTGCCGGCCGAACTGGTATTATAGAAAACTAATTTATTAGGTACCTACTGATGTAGAGATCATCTAAGCTAAAATGACGCACCCCTCCATCGGGTATACGCACTCGCACAACCGTTAAAATATCGATACGACACATATAAATCTGGTCTGTCTATTCATCACAAGTGCGCAATACTGTCACCGCACTCACACTATTTAATAGATATTATCAATACAATATGATCCCGCACATCTAAAACTGCTATTGAAGTAGTGGGGCGCGTCATTTTAGTTTAGATAAGCTCTACCTACTACTACAAGAAACTCAACGCCAAAAACTATGTATAGGGACTCAAATAAGAAGTGGAGGAAAAAGGTTCACCTGCAGATTTTCACCGTGCCAATTTCCAAATCGCCTCGCGAGAACTCTATAAAACTTTGTGGCTAATAGGAAGTAAAGGTATGAACTGGAAAAACAGAAAATCGTTAGGCGTTTGGGAACTTACGGGAAAATTCCCAATAGTTAATCCCTGATGGTAAACCAGCTTCACCAGACGTTTGGGTTGAGGGCCAAGGATTGAAATCTGTAATAATATTATAAACTTTATTTATAATGAATTTTACTTTACCGATTATAATAATTTGAACAGGCTAGTGACCATCTATTTTCTATATGAATAAATTATTATTTAATCAGAATATCTACTAACTATAAGCACTTGGGACCTCAAATACGGCTTTTACAAAATATTGAAAAAAAAATACTAAGATAAAACGCATTAAAGTTTAGGAGTGGGGGCTCTTGACGCCATAACGTGCTATAAACTGCACGGCGTGACGTCACGCGACATTATTTTTTTCATTAGGTACTTACGTAAGGAATAAAAAAATACGTGTCCAATATTTTTTATTAATCTACAAGACGGATTAAAAACTAAAACTTGATTGACAAGCCCATTCTAAATACCAATCTTGGTACCTTTGCCAACACCTAATGTGGAATCTAGTCTCTCAACTCTCTTCCAAGTGGCTCCAACTCCCAAAACCTGAAAGACTTGCAGTTCTTAACATGGTATGCGTGCATGAGCGTTGGTTGCAGAAAGAAACCCCCATATAGTACCATGGCCGGACATGGGGCTGGTTAGTAAATGCGAACAAGAGGCATTTGCTTTTCATTAAGTACATACATTCATTCATTCAGTACATATAGTTTAGAATATAAATTATTTCAGCATTTACAACAGCAAAAAACCTTTTCGATTGCAGATTTTCTTCTTTTTTTTCAATGTGGTTGTGGAGATTTGGAAATTTACTATAAAATAAGGTCGTCCATATCAGTTCTTGTCCTATTGGCTATTACGGGGAAATAATCGATGCGGGCCTATAGCATTTTAAAATTCTTGCTAGTTACGTAGCTAATCCAGTAGTTGGTACAGTTCATGAATTCACCTTGGTGTGTCTCCCGTCGCCACAGGGCTGCGTGCAATATTCAGTTTCGTTCACGTAGGTCCATGCACTAGCGGAAGTCAACACATCTCCGGCCGTGCTCATGTATTCCGCCATTTTCACGTCCCACACCGGCTGCCCGACTATCACGTAGTGCGACTGCGATATGTTGTCACCGCCGATTATGCAGAAGTGGGAAACACCCGCCGATATCGCTATTTTAACTGTTGGAACATTTAAAAGAGAATCGTTGAAGAATCGTAGGTACTTAACAAGACTGGTTAAAGGGTAGCGACTACCACCACCACCACGTACCATGTCTGTGGGCGTACCCCAGCTTCCCTCGATCAGCGATATATTTGGTTACTATGAGTAAGAATACGCTAATTAATAAACTCTACTCCAGACCGGAGTCTACGTAGATCTCAATGAAAAAATTAAAAGGAAAATTTTTTGAAAATGAAAAATCTTTATTTCTTAAACAATAAGTTACAGTAAAATTACTAGAGTTTGGAGTCTCCCTTTAAGCAACAATTGCTTGTGTTGGGAGGCTCCGCTCCTCTTTATCCAACAGTAAAGTAAAATAATTTTAATTTTATACATACAGGTTTGTAGTTTCTAGACCGGTAGATACATGTAAGCTTGCATGTGTGCAATGTGCATGGATATATTGTATTGTATTTTTAAGTAAGTTTCTGTGTTGTGCTTGTACCTAATGCAAAGATATGAAACGATATGTAACGATATGTAATGATGGCCCTCCGACGCAGTCTTGGGATCGGAACCCGATATGACGAATGTCGGGTTCCACCACCGTACAAATATTTGAAGGGAGGATCAAATTCATACACAACAATTACCCATCTACATTTTGTTAGGTTGCACAAGAGCCTCAATCTCTCTGCAGGTTGTAGTAAGTAGCCAATTTGTTAGAATTTTCCTACAATCAAAAATGGTTAAAGATATAGATCAAGGTGTTTGTTAACCACATTGTACATGTGAGCGCTTTGTCTCGTATACTGTCTCAATGCAAAGGTTGTTTTGACAAAAGGTACAAGAGCAACATCACGCCTATATCTTTTCAATCGAAATATATATAATGTCTAATATATAATGTGAAATATATATACAAATAAGTAGATATGAGAGATTTGTGCGGGTTATTCCCAGTTGTCTCCACCTCGAATTTCTTCAGGCCAACGAATAGGAAATTTTGATTTTAATTAAGTTTAAGCAGCTCGTTCTAACTAGGTGTACCGTAACCATACCTGATTAGGTCAATAATAATGATTTTATGGAGTAGGTACCTATTTTTAAATAAATACTCGGGTAAGTCAAGCGACGGGGAAAGTTCAGATTTGGATTAGATTCGTCGCCTAGCATAAAACGCAAAATAGAAAAGGGTAGGTACCTACCTAGTTCGACGACCTTTGTCGCTAGACTTACCGCTGTCATTACCTTATTACCTTTGAGTTCAATACCGACATCGGTGGTATACGAGCCGTAGTTCTTCTGTATGGTAATGCCACAGTCTATCGCCGTGTGCACGACGTGCTGCATGGTCAACTTTGGGGTTTTCTTCCACATGCTGAGGAACGCGTCTCCGGCGAACTTGAGGACGTCCCCGTTGTGCGTGAGGATCTCTTGGACCATAGCACCAATGTACGTGTTCAGCACTTGCGACAGCCTAGATGGTCCACCACGACTGGTCTTTGTATAGATTTCGCATAAATCAGTGAATCCTAGAAAAGTGATAGAGCGACGAAAATTTTTTATCGCAATGATCGTGCGTACAAACAAAATCTTTGTTTTCATGAAGGTTTTTGTCGACTTTTGTTTTGGGTTTTGTTTTTGTCGACTGGAATTGGGAGGCTATACCTAACTAGCGGTTACAGAATTAGGAAGATATCCCATCCCAGACAACAAAATACCTTCTATCTCAGAAATAATTTATGTTATTAGTGGGCATTAAAATGATAGTTTAATGATTAATGTATAATTCCTATTATGTAACCGACGTCTGTTACTTTTCATTAGTATCTAATTACTTAACTTAGTTGTTTGGTCACCACTTGAGAGCTTTAATTCTACTCTATGAGCTCTACCACCAAAAGTTACTTACCGTATAGCTATACATTGTGCAGGGTACAAATATAAAATATGCGTACATCTACTTTTATTGTACCTACCTACTGGTTATTACATTTTGCAAATCCTTACTTATACTATGCGAAAGTGCGTTTGTTCGTTTGTTTGTTTGTTACGCGCTCAACCCATCATCACGTTTTGCATGCATGGTGTCAGGGACCAGGGGTACAGAGGACATAGGGCATCTACTTCTTATCCCGGAATTCCAACGGGAACTCCGAAATTACCGCGGGTGAAACCGCGGGGCACAACTAGTACATACCGAATGAATAAGTAAAATTTTGTATTGTTATACCATGAATATTGGATAGTTACCAGAGACGTCAATAAACATTAGTGCTGTGTCGTAACTTCGAACGGAATAGTCAGAGTGTTCCAATATGATCTCATCGGGCACCATGGATGCTATAATGCTGATGCGTGTAGCTTCCTGTGCAGTTAGATATCCACCCGTCATTCTACCACTGTCATTCCTGTTAAGAAACTCAGATAATTAATTCATATGTATGTGCCATACTAGGCAGTGAGCACATGGGTATACACACTCGATCCTAAAATTATAAATGCGAAAGTTTGTTTGTTACGCTTTCACTTCTAACTACCAATACTCATATGATCATCATGAAGTTTTGCATGTAAGTTAAGTTTCTGTGGTAAGAAAAAGACCTAAGGTACCTACTTTTTATCCTCGAAAGTAGGTACTTTTTATCCTGGAACTACCGCGGGAACTGCGAAATTATATAACTTGTGTGAAATGGCGGTTAGTACCAACCACAGGTAGGTACCAATTAGAATACGAGTCGGGCTCTCTTGAATTTTTCTACTGACCGTGAATGGGCAAGTTGGTATAATATATTTAACCGACTTCATTTAAATTACTTAATATGGAATAGCGAAGTGCTCAAAAAGTCGTTACCCGCTTTAATTTTTACCTACCTACCCTATATGTCTACTGTAGGTATCCCTGACAACGTGTATGCAAAATTTATGATGATCAATTGAGTGGTAAGTAGTTAAGGTTTGAAAGCTTGACAAACAAACTCACATTCGCATTTATAAGTTAGTAGTAGGTAAGTATAGTAAGGATAAGGAAGGATACGTTGAAGGTAAGGGTACGAAGGCTTACGTTGCCGGCACACAGGAGTCTCGGCGCCTCCGCCGTTCGCGTGGCGACCTCACTTCCTGAAGCAACTTATCCTTTATCTTTGAGCGGCGATGGATCCGCTTCATAGCCATCAGATATTCCTCGTAGCTGTTATTACCACGACCAACTAAACCGTAATGAATAGATGTACCTACTAGCGTAAATGTTTGACTCGGGATAATTCAGATCGATAGTTTAGATATAAGGTCAAAACAATGATATTTAAGTAGGTAATACACCTAGGTACTTTAATTGACATTGGGTCAAAATAATATAAAACCGCATTGTGACATGGTGATCGAACCCAGTTCGATATTCTAGCCAAGGTTCGGTTGATGTCGAAGTATATGTCACTCTTCACTAAATCGATTATTGCGCTTTTATATTTATTTACAGAAAAAGAAAATCATTTACCTACCTAAACACATTCTATTATCATTGTACCTACCAGAAAAAATATTATAGCTGTAAGTACATTTTTAGAATTAGTTATGTTGGATTATGGGCTGATTTTTTAATAGACAGATGACTATTGCGATGATTGAACTAGATTGCTTTTTCGTCTGATATGTAGTCTGCCCCCCTAGCCAAGTTAACAATCTACATTGGTTAACGCATACTGAGAAACGAATCGAAATGTCACATGGTCACGTAAAATCATCCAATCAAAAGTCCAGTTCAGCGACTCCGATCCTTAGTTCTTGTTCCTTCCTTCCTTGTTCCGTTCCTTAGTCAACGATAGTAGATTGTCAACTCGGCTAAGAGGGCTGTTCCATTTTCGAGCTTTCAATGGATTTATGTTCACCACAGGCAACGTTCGTTAGGTAATATAAACATTATCTTATCTGGCAAAGCTATTCATTATAAATCAATTGTCACTCAAAGACAATAAAATAGTCACGTTCAGTCTAACGCAACTAGGAACAAATTAAATTTTGTTCGTATTTAGCATTCATTTTTTTTTTAATTTTTTTTTTTTCATGGCATCAAAGATGGCCTCACATAGTCTTTTGTCTCTGAATTTTTCTTACAATCTGTCATCTGTTTGTCATGGCGACGCATGTTGTTATTTGGGAAAATAATTGTGATTTTTAAAAATTTTGTGTGATTTACGCTTTGAAAAGTGCAGTGTGACTATTAAAAACTATTTTCTTGTGATTGTGTAGTGAAATAGCACCGATTAGATGGTTTAGTACGTATGTAATTTGTAGAAAAAGATAGAGTCGACAAAATTTAAATAAAAAGAAATTTATCACGAAATTTCCTATAGATGAAGACCGGTAAGTACAGCTTGAGTAAAGTAATAAAGTATTTTGTTCTCTTCAGCTATCAGCAAGACTAAAATAATACATCTTTTTGAAATGAGAAAAAATATTTGCAAGTTTGTAAACCATAGTGATGTAAATCTTCACTATCGATAAAGTGAGTCGATAAACTTTAATGAATGATGCTGTTATAGTGAATATTTTGGAATATTTTTGTATAGCTGCTGCTGCGTATACTTTTTTCATTACTTACTGCAGTTTTCATTAAGTATTATGATCGTATTGTAATAAAGTGAACCTCGTCTTCTGTACAAAGAACTATATTATACTCTATCTTGTTTCTAAGTGTACTTGCATGATTGATAGATATTTTAATTTCAGATGTCGACAATGGGTAAAAAATATTGGAAATGATGACTTAGCTTACATTCCAATCGAAAAACTTCACGATATAAAATATGTCTGTGGAGATGTAAGGAACGAATGTCGGAAGATAAACGAAAGTTTTTCGCTTTCGGAGGATATTTCTACCGATAATTTAAACAAGGCTCAACAAGGAAGCACTGGGAAGTAAATCATTTACTTTCCCAAATAGGTTATTTAATTTTGACATAAAATGTAAATGTAATTTTTAAAGAGAAAATAAATATCTATCTATCTAATAACATCATCATCATGACAAACTAAAATATTGGAATAATAATAAATAAATAAAAATAATAATTTATTGTTTCAATTTTACGACAAATGTTTTCCCCCGCTGTAGATTTATTTCACCTGGTATGAAGCCCACGATGGTCTAATGATAATTTATCGATATCGATTTAATCAGGAACTACAGGTGGCCATCCCTATTGTTCTCGTTAATGTTGGTACCCATGAGTTATGAAGTATTTTGACATTTAAATTTTCGCTGTGTTGGTATTGCTGGGTCTGCTAAATGGATTCCAAAACCAAGTAAGGAAGTCCCGTCTCTTAAAACGTAGTGATTACCTTCTCTCTGGTCACGTTTTCGATAAAAATAGGTTCAGAATCTGACTATGTGCTTGTCTAGTAAAAGGCACCACAATAGCTGCGAATATACTTAGTCCATATAGGTGCCGCGGCGCCATGCCTCAAGTTTTTCATATTCCACACTAACGTAAACGTGGAGAACGCGTTAGAACGTGATTGTGGAGCCGATGTTCTCCGCCGTTTCTCGTGGTTTTCTCGCGTTCTCACAAGATTCTCGCGTGAATGTGGAGCGGGCATTAGCCTATCACTATTCACTACGTTTAAAGCTGTCGTATTCAGATTTCATGAGCAAATAATCTTAGAGTCACCTACAATACTTACATTGAAAGGAAGCGAGGCTCTTTTTGTTTTTGACCTCGGCTCGCATCGAATTTGCTGCTCCACTACTCTGCATTGTGCAGGTAATATTTTCTTCTACAGCTAAGGCGTGTAACACGCTTTGTTTTCGATAGTTTTGCCGATGACAAAATATGTTTCTTTTTATATTGTGATAGTAGAATATTAGGTATTTACTATTTACTTAACCTACAGTTAAGTTTTACTCCCCAACGTTCTCTCTCAAGAACTAGTTTGACTTCACTCCTTGCTTCGATTCAGCGTCTATCACGTCTGTGATGACTGATTATGTGCCATGCTCAGACGAAATAAAAACTCGTGCTCGTAAATTAAATAACCTAGTTACACTAGGTTGTTTAATTTATTGCGATATCTGTATTCTTTCTTTTTCTACTTCTGTATTTTTTTTCTTTAATGGGAATGTCATTGTTTTTTTACGCGATAATTAAATTCTTTTTTATTGATTTATTGTCAAGCCAGCTTAATTAATAATTACATCGATCTAGGACGTATCTCTTTTTTACATCAACTCAACTCTATGTTGGTTTCAATCGCTCGAATACTGTCACACACGGAATCGCGAATTCACGTGCGAATGCTCATAAATTTTTTAAACATTCACACGTGAATATTGCAATGGGCATGTTGACTAATTTTTATTGTCCGTCTTGTAGATTATTAAAAAATATTGGACACGTATTTTTTCTTTTTTTACGTAATCAAAAAATAACGGCGATATATTGAGTTGAAATTTCGCGTGACGTCACTATTCTGACAGTTTGTATGGCGGTTTTAGCGGTTAGTGACTTCACGACCCCCTCACCCTAAACTTTAATGCGCTTTATCTCTGTATATTTTAATTTATTTAAAAAAGCAAAAAATACGTGTCTATTGTTTTTTTATTTTCTCACTGACGGACTAATTAGAATTTTGATTTTCAAAAGTAGTCCACATCCCAATTCCGTGTGCGAAAAGTAATTCGAGCGATTCAAAAATCAACCCCCAGTATAATATTACTAGCTGTGCCCTGCGATTTCTCCCGCCTGAAACGCTTGTAGGTACTTGTATCTACCTAAATAACTTTTTTCCCGACGACTCTATTGGCGCAATGGTCACCATGCCTGCCCGCTAATCAAGAGGTTCCGGGTTCGATTCCCGGTGGGGGTGGACTTTGTGTGATGAACATAGGGTTCCATTTTCCAGTCTGGGTGTGTATATACATATATCTTGGTATATCTATAGTATAATATACAACGAGTTAATAAATTAACTGAAAACCTGATACACCCCATGATAAAAATATATTTTATGTCGAAAAAATTTATACTTTAAAAGTTATTCAACATTAGTTTTGGAGGTGTCCTCTACGCAATTCCAAGCGTTACGCCCGCGCCTACCGGTTCCAATTTTTTTGGCTGCGGGCGCCGCGCGACGGCGGCGTTCGCGCCAAATATTGTATTATAAATAATTTAGACATGGGCTAGTAAAAATGAAAAAATATAACCTATATTAAAAAATAGTGCGATCGATTTGTTTGTCGATTCTGAGCAAACTACTTTCTAGTTTTCAGTTAATTCATTAACACGTTGTATATGTAATAATATGTGTAGGTAGTATATACGTTTGCTTGATTTCCACGACACAAGTTTATAGCTTAGTGTGGGATCAAGTAGATCTGTGTGTTGTGAAGTGGATTATGTATTATTATATTATTGGACCGATTTAGAAAATTCTTTTTTTGTTTGAATGGGTATACTCCAACTTAGGTCCCATTGCCACCAAGTCGGGATCTGATGATGGAATCTTGGAGAAATCGAGGGAACTCTGCAAAGATTATAGGCACACCTATAGCGATCTGGGTATTTTTAAAAGTAAATTATTATTATTATTATTATTATTATTATTATTACTATTAAAATGAAACAAAACATGTTGCTCCAAGTTAAGCGTAATCTAACTGTAAAAACCGCACGATAATCCGTTCAGTAGCTTACTGGAGATTGGCGTGAAAGTGATTCCAATCTTTTACCATAGGCCCAGATGATATAATACTATGCCATAGGTACCTACCTATACTATCTACTTATGTGCTTTAGCGGTCTATTATCATTTGACCAAAACAAAAGTAATACTGATTTTCTTGCAACTGAGGTAACTTAACTTTTACTTATGTTAGGTAGGTAATAACTAATATTATGTTGTTATAACGATGATAGGCATGATAGCTAAATTTTAATTTTTAGTCTTTTAGATTAATAAAAAATATAGGACACTTATTTTTTCTTTTTTTACCTTACTTACCTATTAATCAAAAAATAACGGCGACACATTGAGTTGATATTCAGTAACGTCACACCTAAGTACCTACTTTATAAGTTTATACTTAGTAACATAGTTATGACGTCGCGGCCCCCCACTTCTAAACTTTAATGCGTTTTATCCATGGTTTTATCCAATGACATTATAAGTATTAAAGGAGGGTTTTATCTAACTATTTTTTCAATAATTTGAAAAAGCAAAAAATACGTCTTATTTTTTTATCTGAGAGATTAATTAGAATAGGTAGGTATTGATTTTTATTCCTTGTCGTCATTACAAATAGCCACTAACGATAAGTAAATAAACCCAGCGGTTATATGCAGTGGTTATATGTATGTATACTCTTTGGGTCAATTCACACGTACCACAACCACACCACAGCCACAACCACACCACAACGACGCCACGTGGTCGGGCGTATATTTGTATTGAAAATGAATATACAATTTACACGTACCACATTTTGCCGTTGTTATCGACCACCTGTGTAATACGACCACATCGCAACCACATCGCGATGGCAACGCCACCACCGGCGGCGGCACCGCGACCACATCGCCACGACATGACGTCATCAACAGCGCGCGCCTAGCTGGCGCCTGCGCTCCCCCCTTTCATTCTGCATTGTACTGAGTTGCCGCGTGGTTGTGCGAAAAATTAAAATGTCCGACTCCGAGATTTTTGACATGGATATGTTTATTGCGGAGATTCGCAATTTGCCATGCATTTGGGATCAAAGTGCAAAAAACTGCACATGACCACGTGGTTACCACATCGCAACGACAGCGACAACGCAACCACATCGAAATTTTGTCGGTACCACAACGCAACTGCAAAAAGCCGCTGCGACACTATTCACACGTAACCACAGCTTGACCACATTTTGTCGCTGCCACGTGGTGTGGTTGTGGTACGTGTGAATTGACCCTTTGGGTACCTGGTTACCAAACACCAATACTTTTCTATAATTTAAATACCAACCAAAGCTCCCATGTTTCAGCCTTCTTACGTATACTTACGAGCCAAACTTACCAGCATACCTGCCGTCGATGTAACGTCACGATAGTTTTCGTAGTACCACCCCTAAGGGTAGACGCTCCATAGCTGTTGGAAAGCTATTTTTTATGGACCTGTTACGTAAAATAGGTCAAAACTCTGCTCATTTGGGGATATAAAAATTTGAAAAACTCTACACTCCACTTACTAGGTTAGTTAAGTATGGTTAAGTACCATGTTCTTCTAATAATACGGAAGTTACAGAATAACAAAGTTCATTTCAATCAGACCTGTGGCACATGCCTACCGCCTACCTACTGTTCATGAACTAGAAGAGCTGATATTCTTCAATGAGCTGAACAAATTTTCTAGAATTATAGCCGAGAACAAAGTCTCGATCATAACATTCAAAACAAAAACTAAATAAAAATCGGTTCAGCCAATTGGGAGCTACGATGCCACAGACAGACACACACCTAATACGTAGGTACATAAGTTAAAGTAATAAATAAACTAGTGATTGGCTACTATTGTTTCTATTGCATTCCAATAATAAATCTACGTTCAACTTTTGCGGGGTCCAAGCCGTCAGTAATTCTTGAAAGAAGATACGAATGAGCGACCCGTATGACTTCTAAGCTACGAGGAAATTTGAAAAGAAAATATGGATAATTTACTAACAAAAACAACTTTATTTAATAAAATATATAAAAACTTCCAAAATCAACGTATTTTTCAAAAAAATTACTATTAGGTACAGCATTTTACTATTACACAGGCACCAACTTACCAATAAACAAAAACGCATGTTTCTCTACGGCGTTGCAGATTGTGACGTCACAGGGTGAACCTATAAATGAAGAGTTTCAATAACAAACATTAATTAATGTTTGTAAAGTTTAATGAGGGTAAAGGTATAGGTATTCGCAGTGAATAACGAAAAGTTCATTCAACAGATCCCTTCAATATTAGTGTAACATGAGCTAGTCAGCAGTTACAGTCAGCAACAGCAATATGTTAACACTAGTCAGTCATCACTGTATTATACTATTGCAATTATTACATACTAGAGTTTACTAGACGATCCGCCGCGGTTTCACCCGCGTTTAAAGAGTTCCCGTGGGAATACCGGGATAAAAGTACCCTGTGTCACTTAGGAATAGGTACTGCAACTTACACACTGTCCGTACACATCGAGAATCGAACCCGATACCTTTTGATTTGCGGAATTCAGAATCGTGGTGATCACTTGTGCAAATCCAATAAAAAAACCAATGATACCCAAGACTTTTCATATCGTTTTCCTATCCATAGCTACCTAAGTGATAGTTTTTTAACCACACGGTATACCTTTATAACTGAATTGGTCAAAATATAACTCATAATATTATAAATACCAACCTAGAATGCTATGGATTTCAAGTTCATAGGCTTTCTTCATGAATTATTCCAATAATTAATTAGTAAAATAATAAAGAAAATAATTCAGTGACTGCAGTATTCTACAATTTTGGATTTGAGGCTCTTATGTGCGTATAGTATTAGGCTCAGACGTTCTTATTTCGTCTGAGGTTTTAGGTATATTATCATCAACACCCGCAATAAATTACCTGTTATTACTATTACTATTGATTTATTTTAACTGACTTCCAAAAAGGGGGTAAATTATGTTGGAATATGCGATAGTTTCATTCACATAAGAGCAATCACAAATCCTACAAGGAACGGATCGAAGTCGTAGATACTACCGGAAACGAATGTCATTTGAGCATGGGCAAATTGGTTATTTATTCTACATCTATAGGGTGTTACAGAAAAGTGTGTCATATTCTGCAATGATTTGACTCCGACTGACCGGGCGTCCAAGCTAAACCGTACCAGTTCGGCATTTAGTTTCTGAGATATAAGCAGTTTTGTAAAGTTCGGTGAAATAATTGCGTCAGCGATTTTAGTTGATTATTAATAAATGCTCAATTTTTTCAATTTCATATATCTTAATCTACAATTATATATAAAACTCTATGTAACAAGTAAGTAGAAGTGCATTTTTATTTCACACTAACTTTTAAAATGCTTTTTCTCAAACCAAGCTTTTTTTTAAGTTCTACTTCAAATTTCTGTAAAAAAAAAACTGTGCTAGTTTTTGAATATTTTTTTTTATCCTTACTATCAATTGATTATTCGAGATACCGAATCTAGTCTTAAGTCTTCCCACTACTGGTACCTTTTTACGTGGACGCCCACAAATGATCTTGAATCCGTCACCTGTAACAGTTCATGACTTGTCCAGAAATGTGACATGTTTATTTTGTTGCGGAAGTGGTCGATAAACATATTTTTTTTATTTCGGTTATACAATTTTCAATTCTTGTATAAGATTGCCAGATCACAATCTTCAAATATGACTAGGTACACCTTTCTGTAACATTATGTTTAAGGTACTAGCTGCTAGCCTACTGGGAATTTGATTCAGTAGTTCCACAATTTCAAGTTTAAAATTGAGAAACTAGCGCGAAAATTTCCACAAGTCCTACATGGGTACACTAGGAAGTAGGAAATAGTATTATGATTTTAGTTTTATTTCTTTAGAAGAGCAAGCGAAAGCGAAATACAAATGGATGTAGGTATATTATAATGTATAATCTTAGAAAATGGAGCTAGGTAATACAAGGTTGTATCATTTGTGCTACTAGTTGGACTATTCAGTAGTAGTAGTATACAGAGCGGTCAAACAGTGCGAGTTCATGAACTAACTATACAGAATGTAACAATTAATGTTTAGTATACCTAGAACATATTTCTCTATTTCTTTAGCCCTCCTCATACTGACCCATATCGAAGTTACACCAGCTGTATCTGTATTAGTACAGGCAGAGGAATAAAATAAAAGGAGCTGCAGTTTGAGGTCAAGGATTAACAGTTAAAATCACAGACAAAAATAAGAATAATTCTAACAAATAACATGGAATCTTTATCAGTGTAGTCAGTTGTAGTACCTATCTAGACAATTATAATTCCGGTTGTAAGCATGATTCCATCGCCTTTTATAGAGATGGGTGAAATGTTTCAACTTACCAAACACGTTACATACTTACTCAACTGTGTGGGCACAGTTAGGAAATGGAAGGCTTCACGGGTACCACCACTATACACAAGAAGTTCTATAAATACCTAGGTTATTCAGCTAAACTTTTACTCTCTTTAAATATCCACTTGTCATAACACCACACTAGATCTTTGCAGGGTAAAACACTATCACAGATTTTTCAACCCCAATTGTACAAGTTCCTATAATGGATTTCAAACTCACTTCACATAAAGTCATTTTGTTGACTTTAAACTGAAGTCAACCTAGAATCATAATTTTTATTTCGATGGGACACAAAATTTTACATCACAGAATATATAATCACTCTATACTTTGGGAAGTACACTGAACTATCACTGTAACATAAAAACACAAGGTGTAAAAAAACAACAACAACATGTGTAATTATTATCTATTTTAGAAGGTCACAAACACTACACATCACCTAGCTTGGGTACACTTTAAAATAATATATTATACACTAGAACTTTGCGTTTAGAATGTAAATACACATAAAAATATCAATATAGGAAATGATAACCCTATAATGACGAGAATAAAACTATATGCACTAAATATAACAATTTTGTTCTAGACACTTGTGTAACTGCGAGCTCGATACACAGCACTTTTTGTATAAGATTGTAGTTAACAAACACGTCACAGAAACAGACACTACACATCACATTTTTTGTTTAAACATGTATACAGATATAGTGTTAAACATTATGTCTCAACATGTTATAGGAAAAACCTTAGCCTATTTTATTCCAATTGTAAACACCTTAGTATATTTATAAATAAAGAATAACGATTTTTTATGCTGAACCACCACGCACAACCACAATAACCAGATGGTCTTCTTTCAAACTCTCCTCTGTCAGATTGTGACAAGTTCTCTTTAGGAGATCAGTTGAAAATTCACATGGTGGGAATGAGTAGAGTACACCTGTTGCCTCAGTTTCTTTGTTCAATAGAGATATCACACCAGCTGCCTCTTTTTGCTTCAAATATGACACTAAATTCCTCATTGGCCGTGTCTGTATGCTAGCGTCTTCATTAGTAACTGAAGCTGTGGAGCCTGCCACTCCCAAAAAGATTGCGTGTGAACTCGATGTGGCAATGCGTTTCTGGACATCATCTAGCTTTGTTTGATCTAAGCGTAATCTTTGTGTGATTCTAAGTTGATTTTTGCCATCTTCATCTTTCATGAGACTGTCAATAATTTCTGAGTCCCCATCTGTGAGATGGAGTTTAGTAGGGAACAATGAGTTCTTGAGGATTAGTGCACCATTCCAAATGGTTGCAGCTTTACGGACCACTTCGGGTAGTGTTCTAGCAGATGCCAGCATACCCCCACTCCGACGCGGCGAGCCATCCGAGTCGCTGTCAGGTGAGCGGCGACGCGGCGACCGCGAACGTGACCGATCCACACCTGGCTCACGGGAGCCAGAGCGACGCACGCGACTCTCATACTCGGCATCAGCTGGTGGACGACGCCACTCCTCATCACGATAATCGCCACTACCATGATAGACGCCCCTATACATGCCCCGACCACGACCGCGGTGCCCACCCCTGCCTCTGTAACCAGGTGTGCCATATGCATAACCTTCCTCCCAATTACCTTCGTAACCCTCATAACCTTCAACAGGCCTACCATCTTCACCCACAGGTGGAACATAAGGCTTAGGCCTGAATTGACCCCCTGGACCTACATCTGCAAAATCAATACGCAACCTCCTATCTGGCCCCCCTAAAGCAAAGCCCCTCATCTCTTTAACAGCAGCTTGGGCTGCATCAATAGAATCATATAAGATATAAGCATGTGGTTCCCCCTTGGCATACTCAATTTTTTTAATAGCCCCAAACCTGTCAAATTCCCTTTCGAGTTGAGCCACAGATGTCCAAGGCCCTAAGCCGCCAACCCAAATCCTGGTTGTGGGAGTGGCTTTACCATAGCCAATTTTGCACTGAAATTTCCCAATATACTGCCCAGACAGTTCCACTTTAGCCCTATGAGCCATATCTAGAGTCTGATAACGAACAAAAGCAAAAGCATTGCCAGTACCAGGTGGAGGTCTCTTGATATCAATATCTTCAACAATACCATAGCGACCAAAAATACGCCTAAGTTCTTCATCTGATATGTTAATCTCTAAATTGCCAGCAAAAAGTGTTCTAGTTGCCAAAGGATCATCCTCAGGCTGTACATGGTGTAAGTAATTTGGAAACTTATCTTTCTTGTTCTCCATTTTCTCAAATGGTGGATGATGTGGTCGGGGCATATAAGGCCTTGGCATATAATGGGGGTGTGGTGGGTGATGCATGGGTGGGCGATGATGCATTGGTGGTCCATGAGGCCCAGCCATTGGGTATTCATGCATTGGTGGCCGAAAGTCTCTATGATGTGGTGGGACAGCTGGAGGAATACCATAAGCTCTGTCATCAGGGGGCAATCTTCGTCTCTCAGGTGCTGGTGACCAAGCATAGGAATAAGGTCGATCATATTCAGGTGGAGTAATACTTCGTGGTCGGCTTCGGTACTCTGACCTAACAGGTTCATACACAGGATCTACAATTGCAACTTTGTCATACAAAATGATCCTTGGCTTGGCGTGTTTTGCATCTCTTGCATCTTCAACACTTCGAAAGCACACATAAGCCACCCTCTCATCTAATTCATGGGAAATTTTGATGCTAAAATCACCAAACTTTTTAAATTCTCTGTACAGAGTATCCTTGACAATTTCATCGGACGCCTTCGGGTGTAACGCGCTAACACAGAGCACCTTGTAATAAGGGCGCGCCGACTCCTCCCTGACGTCACGGGAACGCACATACTCGTCGCGGTGGGGTGACATGTAGCGACCTCGGGGGCTCGGCGACCGTACCCGCCGGCGCACCCGCTCAGGCGTCACACGCTCGTCAGAACTGTCGTCATACCTCCCTATACTGCTACGTGCACGTTTTGAACGAGGCATACTATCTCTTGATGAACTTCTTTTCATGTTACGTATTTTCACCGTTATACGATCTCTATCTCTATCGCTACGCGGTAATCCAATCATGAAAGCTCAGTTACGACGAACCACTATCTGAAATTCACAACATTACACGTCACTTCAAAATGTCGCTCGCTTTGTTCCAAAGAGTTGTATGTATCACTGTAAGCACGTTAACTTATTTCTTACCACAAATAAATTGACGACGAAAAGTTATTTCGCTTTGATGACCACTTCACCGCCACTTGGTAGCTACACAATTTGATTTATTAATTTACACTTTACAGAAAAACTAACCAGCCAAGTGCCAACTTGCCATTTGCCAAGCCAAGCCAACTCTGCTTACAAAATGGCTGCAGGCCAGGGTTGTCAACTAAAAAAAAAACAGCTAAAAATCTCATATTAAGATTTAATATGACATTCAAACCTCATACATTGCTATGATGTTGCAGATCACCTACTTATCAGCGTAGCGCACATTGAAATATTTTAAAAAGTATTTAAAATTACTTTATCCAAAAAGATGTGGAATAATAATTTTAGCTAAACTAGAATCATACAAATGGACATAGATAAACAATAGTGTGTTAACCCACACTGGAGAAATTTTGAGTAAATTAAAGTTTTAAAATTATAGCGCCATTTAGTTTCAACATTTTTATGTTCAATATTTAGTTACATATTTAAACAATGTAATAAGGTAAACACATAATTAAAAAACGATCTCTAACTCTCAATAAATCGTTCTGAATCAATAACTACGTTTTGTGGGTTAACATGTTATTGCTTATCTGCGTCCAAATGATGTCATGATGACATTCCGTTATATACTGACTGCACTCAGAGAGAAGGTAATCACTACACTGCACTGGCCCACTCCTCGCAGTGACGAGAATTTCGTTCCGAAATAACTTTCAGTATACTGCCACACGTAGTGATTACCTTCTCTCTGACTGCCACAGTATCCGCAGTAGGTAGGGATGCAACATCGCTTATAAAAAACATCGATGTTAGAACATCGATGTTTATGGACGATACATCGATGTTTATGAACGATATATGTATAGATGTTTTTTTTAGCAGAAATTAGAAACTATTTATTTCCAAAATTTATTTTAAAGAATTATCTTTATTTTAACAAAAAATAATTTTATTAATTCTGTGATGTTTATTTTTTTAACACAGAATTAAAAAATAATAATTTTGAAAACCTGGTGCCCAGTCAGCGATTTCTCTCCTGGGTGGTTGTAGCTCCAGCTTCAGAGAATAACCGCTCACTGGGTACCGAAGTTGCCACGATAGGTAAATAAGTCACGGCTAAATTATGGAGCCTGGGAAATAGCCCCTTCATGTCATGCAATGCATTTCTCTGTATAGGAATAACAGTAGATGACATAAACATATGAAATTCTGTTTCTGCCTTGGTTTTATCTTTTTTTTTTCGGACTCTAATATTGAATTAATAATAATTAGTACCTACTAAAAGAGATTAAGAAATAAAAGTTACAAAAATTTAAGAAGCAAAAAACTTCAAGAAATACCCCTAAAAATAAGACCCTAAAAAAATCCCTCCCACCGCATTAATTTACCAATATGTTAGTGTGTCTAGCTGACATCGTTCATATAACATTGAACGATGTTACATTGATATTTTAGGTTTCGACATCGATGTTAAAACATCGATGTTTATGAACGATATATCGATGTTTGAAAAACATCGATGTATCGTTTTCATCCCTAGCAGTAGGCGGTATGACGTCATAATCGTCGCCATTTTGTACTATAACTTGTGAGCACTGGCGCTTTCGAGTCAAGTTGCTCTCAGTGGTTTGATGATTTTGATTGCACGAGTGATCAACCTCTGGCCAACTGCATTCTGTTCTAAACAGTAAACAGTATACCTCAGTATAGCTAACTTTATAGGAATGGCTTCGCAATATACTAAATTGACGTCATACCTTACAGTGCTCGCAGTGAATTTCGGAACATACTCAAAATAAAATGTTTTTGGTAAAGTCTAAAAGAGTTCGAATCGGGTCGACGCGTGAACGAGTGTAGGTCAATTGTTGACCCAAAGAGTATATAACCACTACGTTTTGTTGACCGGTGAAGGTCATAGCGAGTGGACGCCTGTCGCGTTATTTATTCGATATTTTCACCACGTTTTCCAAGAAAGAAGCTGTTTTTTGAGAGGGTTTTTGGCTCAGAACAATTATTCTTCTGAGGTTTTTGGTTTTTGGTGTTTTATCTTGGGGAACAATCTTACACTGTTATTAGCGTTTCTCCATAATTACTTTAATTGCTAAAAATACGTACATTGGCAGAATTATATGCGATTAAACGCGATAGATTGCAATAATTGAAGAGAAGAAGAAGAGTGTAGGTCGAGAACACGTAGCATACGCAAAGTAAAGTCTCAGTCGCGTATCAATCGAGTCGCGAACAAGTCGACGCGTGGACGAAGGGCCTTAGGGGTTTTTGACTTAACCATTAGGGGTAAATGTTTTCAAGAGTTGGTAACACTGAAATAAAGTTGTAGGCAGCAGAGAGAAGGTAATCACTACGTTTTATAGCAAAGAAAATAATACTCTCTGACGAGAGAATAATACTCTCTGTTTTATAGGCACTATGGAGGGTAGAAGTAAGGAGAACCGTTTCGTATTGGGGATTAGCACAAACTACTTACAGATACTACCGTTTTTAGTTGAAAAAGTGTCCAGCGGTAAACAGCAAATTATTGTTCGAACACTCACCGAAATAGCGCTAGTGTAGGAAGTGGATTTGATATGAACTTAGCAGTTATAAATACAGTGAAGTGTGCTGAGTGGAAAAATTTAATAAAAAATGCGATGTAAGAAACCGGAAATTCTTCTTTCCTTTTTTAATTTAGTATCCTACTCTAATAGTTTGTGGCGCTCTTTTTAAAATTCTTCCACTTGCTACCACTGAGCAAAGAATCACTACGTTTTAAGAGTAGGCACTTCCATACTAATCGCTGATCCGATCTATGAAAGCATTTTGTGCCAACCATACCAATGCAATGTATGACGCGGTCATAGAAATTTGGTTAAGTATTCCAAAGTTGGTAAAAAAGTTCGCGCATAAATCCATAGTAAGTTTTGGTTCAAGGGAGTGTCGCTGGCCTGCTTGCTACTATGGCGCCACCTTAATTTGCTCCCTTTCAACGGCCACTTTTTACACTGAGATGGTCCTCCTTACTTCTACCCTCCATAGTAGGCACCAAAGAGTATATAACCACGTTTTGTAGGCACTCTTTCTACGTGTAGGTGTGCGTTCCGTGGATTCGCACCAGTGCACAGAGAGAAGGTAATCACTAGGTTTTACCAGTGCACTCGAACGCGCTCGAGCGCGCTCTGTACCCGTTCTGTGGCTTGGTGCTCTGACAGCTGTCAGAGCGTAGTTTCACCCGTTCCGTGGCTCACAGTGCAACAACCAAACAACCACAGACGAATAAGAGAACAACAACCATCTCCGAAGTAGGTTAATTTTCACTCTGACAGCTGTGTATTGTTTTGTAAAGTTGTAAGTGTCAAAGTTTGCGCCAAAAACCGGATTCGTCGAAAAAGCAATCAATCAGAGTTCTTACAAACAAAGGGGAGGTGTCGTAGTCACAAAAAGTTTATAATTAGATGAAAAACAGTCTTATTTGCAATGTGAGTTGAGAGAAAACAAATAGCGCCTGAAATTTCAAATATTTTGAGGTTATAAAAACAACTCGATCGTTCTGTGGCTTGGTTGCGTAGATGGAGCCGTCTACGCTTGGTTGCAACTCAAACGAGGGAAATTAAAAAACAAAAAAAGATAAAAGTATCACAATATAAGTCTAGTTAGTATCTCTAAGTAGTTTGTGGTCTAGTTAACGTAGTGATTACCTTCTCTCTGGTCTAGTTAATTTGCTCCGTCTACGTTAATTTGTGATAAACGTAGTTATCCGTAGTGATTACCTTCTCTCTGGTAGTTATTACCTTACCTTCTGTTACCTTCTCTCTGTTTGTGATCATTCGTCTGTGGCGTCTGTGATGTGTGTCTGTGATCACAATCACTGAGCATAGCCCATCCCATTTCTCTATTCTTATTACAACGAACGCCCAAAATTTTCGCTCGTTCATTTTAAATCCTTTTTGCAAATTAAATTAACGCGACACTGGCAACAATGTCATTAATGACAATTGCCATAAAAAAAAAAAAAAAAAAAAAAAAAAAAAAAAAAAAAAAAAAAAAAAAAAAAAATAATCACTACATCACAATCAGAGAAGAAGGTAATCACTACGATCACAATTAGTATTCAACTCGGAGTTCGGACTGATCTGAAATATTTACTGTAGTGTAACTTACCTATTAATACTTGCAGATGGATATTTTGATTAACGTAAACAATCAGTCAAATGGAAGGGATAAATTGGCAAGGTTTGTTTTGCTTCAATCGCTGGAACAAATTATTGATGCAGTCGAGGTGGTACCTAGTGTTCAGCTGTACCTACTGCAACTTGTTTTTATTTGCACTACATGTTTTGGAAGTAATATAGTACGTAGTTCGTTTGTCTAAAGGGTTCCAATTTTCTATCTCAATTCACTTGTATTTACAGGTTGGTGCAGTATACCAGCCGCTTAATATGGCATCAGCTTGAAACTAGACATGCAAACAAATATTCAGTGGATAGAATTAAAAATTTAGAGCTAACACTCAGTTCCTTCAGGAAAAGTATGCTATTAATATATATTTTTTTATAAATTTAGCTACTATGTAAATAATAATCATTGTTTTTAATATTTTTTTTAACATTATTACATAGTGCCTCCTGGTCCCAAACTAAGCAGAGCTTATTTACTTTATTTCAGTTCTAAGATTGGGAAGATGCATAGATATATGCTACACTGCACTGAATACAATAAACATTGAAGATCCCATACTGAGATATTCAATAACTATTAGCAAACTTGCTCATGCATTATTTCTATATGCAGACCATATAGTGTGGCTCACTAAAAGTGGATTTTTCAAAACTGATTCTGACAAATGGAATAAGACTGCCAACAAATTTTGGCTTTTATCAATAATTGCAAATTTAGTCAGAGATTTCTATGAAATACATCACATTTTGAAAGTAAACAGGTCATGTTTTCTGAAGCCTTCTGTATTTTTAGGATGTTCAAAGGAATTTAATTTTTATATTGCAATGAAGCATATGTATGCATTAATGAATTGTCACAGAGATGTATTTATTGACATGTTAAAGAATTCATGTGATTTGTTTATTCCATTGACAGCATTAGGTTTTACCAGACTTAGTCCTAGCTCTGTAGGGGCTTTAGGAGCTGTGTCTTCTTTAGCAGCTCTTGTTACAATTGTAAAACCTATTACTAAGCTCGTGCCTGCCTGAGACTTACATGTTAATGGTTGAGGAGGCTTATTATAGATATAGATAGCCACAATATTATTGCTTACCTCCCTGGGAGATTGGTTAAATTTGTAAATGGGATTTGTTATTGTTACCATACCTTTCCTAGGTATAAGATTTACTTGTTGAATTTTAAATAATTATATTTTTTTACAGTGACTTTTTAACTGGCCTAACTTAAAAATGAATAAATATTGGTTTAATTACCAATAGGTACCTATATCTATTATTTTTATAATAAATACCAGCGGTTCCCTGGCGGTTTCACCTGCGTTAGTTTCGGGAGTTCATGCGGAAATTCCGGGACGAAAGTCTCCTCTATACCTCTGATAGTGTACGAAAACTTTCATGACGATCGATTGAGCCGTAAAGGCGTGAAAGCGTAACAAACAGTCGCAATTATATAATTATTTTTAGCATGGTCATGCCATATTATGCCATTTCGAACTATTTGTAGTTTAGTATGGTCTACTAGTCTATTCCACAAATTAAGGTCAATTTACGGTAGTATCTCTTAAGTAGTTTGTGTATTATTATAAATGCGAAAGTTTGTAAGAATGTATGGATGGATTGATGGATGGATGGATGTTTGTTACTCTTTCACGCAAAAACTACTGGATGGATTTTAATGAAACTTTACAATAATATACCTAGCTTTTACATCAGATTAACACATAGGATACTTTTTAACCCGGAATTCCCGAGAGACCCTAAAATTAACGCGGGTGAAACCGCGGGGCACAACTAGTCGTGATTAATATTGTGTGAATGTGGTGGATTTTTCATAATAGTGGTCCATTAGTGATGAACAGTGTGTAGAAACAGTGAAATAAGATGAAATGGGGTGTTCATCGGGAGGTTTTACTATCAACATATACATAATATACAACATAGGTACATCGTTTTACTAAATACAATTTCCCACGGAGCATCCTATTAAGGTTCAACTGTGAAGGGTTGCTGCCAAAAGTTCCATTAAAGAATCGAAATGCATCTCACCAATGCATTTCGATGTAAATAACTTCTCTTATTTGTCTGTGATTTCAGCAGTAAAATACTACTGACTTGGCTGTATGGACTCAGCTTCCTCTGCCTTCCCCATTAGGGGTAAATTTATAAGTCTAGTTAATTTGTGGTAAATTTCCCAAAAAAAAAACACTTTATTTTTATTTTTTGCTTTTTGAGAAAAAATAACTCATGTAATTTATAAATATAATGGCCAGAAATCTAGTCGAAGCTGCAAAAAAATTCCTTTTACTTGGTCAATGCGTTCCTACCGTAAAACAGAATGCAATAAAAATAAAAGTGAAGAGGTTAGAATTGGACGAAAACTTACTAATGGTTTGTGCTGATCTTGTTTAGAATGTTTATATTTTGGGTGTATTATGAGCGCCTTTACTTAATTTTACGTTAATCATTTTGTCTTTAGTATTTCAGTAAAGACGAGTTTTACTACTGTCACGACCCAGATAAGAAATGCAAGACTGGTGATATTGTTCTAATACAATCTTTACCACAGAAATTGACGAAACTAATAACTCACGAAGTAAAGGAAGTTGTTTATCCATTTGGCGATATCACAGACCCTGTGACTGGTAAAAAGGTTGCTAAAGAAAGATACAGAGAGGATATCGAGAAAGAAGCAGAAATTTATGGAAAAGTAAAGTCTACCTTTGATTATAATAAAGCTCCACCTAGAGGATGGCAAGACGGAAAGAAAGATTTCACTTCAAAACCGACCTATAAGAAGTTTCATGTGTTTGATGAAACTGACCCTTATGCTGTTTAGTTAGTAACTGCAGTACCCAATAAGTGTAATAAGAATTAGATATTTTTAATAATAATTAGTCATTACAAACTCCACAACCTAAATAAAAGCTAATTAGAGAACTATATTTTTTTAAACTTTATCACTATAGGTCCCTAGTTTCTTCTTGATGTGTATTGGGGGTTAGTGTAGTTCAATTTATAGAATCTGATAAAAATCTTTGGGAATAAAGAGCAAAATTCCTCAACAGGCTATTCAACTATTTCTTTTTCTACATTCATTTAGTCCAGATAAATAAAAAATAGGCATGTATACTTGAATAAAGCACATTAAAGTTTAAGAGTGGGGGCTTGGTAACATCATAATGCATGTAAAAACTATTTGGTTATGACATCAAACAACATTTCGGGTCAACATAATATTATCTCCACTATCTTTTGCTTATGTAAAAAGAGAAATATACCTACCTATGTGCCTAATATTTTTTATGAATCTACATGATAGACCAAAAACAAAAAACTATTCAAACAGCCTATTCATGCACTTGACTTTTTAAAATTTCAAATTTGATTGTAAGTATGTGAGTTTGTTGCTCCTTCAAACTGCAATAGTTGGATAACTTTAGATGAAATTTGGTACAAAATAACATGTTCTGTATAGGTACAATACTTTTTATTATGGAAGAGTATATGGGAGAGTTATTATGGGAATCCCTAAATTTATAGGGACAGAGAACAGCTAGTTTATATGATTATTTGTTAACACCATGATTGAACCTTTGGCACCAGGCGGTACTGCTCACTGTTGCTATTGCTGGTTAACCCTTTCATTTTGACAGCCTTAACTTGCCTCCAGTGCCACGGTTTAGGCAAGATTCCTTCTAGTGTTGGGAATGCTTAAAATCAATCATTTAATCTAATAAACATAAAACTATAAAGATTGTGTGTGTAATGTGTAAGTACATGTAATCTGAGATGTGTACTTTAATAAATTTACATGTTTGGCGACAGGAGTCAGGAGCACGTCTTTCGTAGATAATGATATTACGGGGATGGCAGTGAAAGGCACGCCGTTAGCTTGATACGTCACACGACACACCTATGGGGTTTATGGTATTCATAACAGGTCCACAATAATAAAGAACAATGTTTATATTTAAGTCTAAAGTCAAATATTTTATTTAGCCATGAGCACATAATTTGTGAATGTTTAAGTTTTTCGCATCAGTCCTGGGCGAGGAACTTGCTCTCAAGCGCCGCTCCCATGCGGTTCCAAGAGCTGTCATCGTCATCGGGCGGTTCGTCGTCGTCCGAAGGTGGCGAAAGCCGCGGCCTCTTGCGGGGCCGGATCTCATCTATAAAATATAAGTAGGCAAATTAATTACACAAGTGAGTCAAGCGTAGCTCGGACACCTAAATGAAAGTATTTTTGTACACGTAGATAGCTGCCCATAATGATTTCCTATATCTGGACGCAGATAAGCAATAACATGTCAACCCACAAAATTAAGTTACCTATTCAGAACGATTTATTGAGAGTTAAGGAACGTTTTTTAATTATGTGTTTACCTTATTACATTGTTTATTAACTAAATATTGAACATAAAAAATGTTGACAGAAAATGGCGCTATAATTTTAAAACACGATTCACTCAAAATTTCTCCAGTGTGGGTTAACACACTATTGCTTATCTATGTCCATCTATGGGTCGGCTGGGCTTATGCACGAATCTGCGACATTCCCCACATTTATAATCTTTATTACAGATGAGCAATCAACCCGGTGCTTATCAGGTTTAGTCCCAAGTACCGAATTGATTGCCTAAAATATATATAAACTAGCTGTCCCCCGCGGTTTCACCCGCATTAATTCCGGAGTTCCCGCGAAACTATCCTATCTTTTAAGTTGGACCATATTATAAATGGTTACAAAATTTTATCAAAATCCGTTCAGTAGTTTAGGAGTCCATCGCGTACAAACGTGACACGTGATTTATATTAAGATAAGATTATTAAGATAATCTCCTTTGCATGTACATATTATGTACAAACGAATACTAAGGCCCGGCGCCCATTGGTGGTGATGTTCAGGTGACGTAATATACATTATAGTTGTTTCAATGATAATGGTGGTAGCTATAGCAAAGGCTGTGGCTGGTAGTCCACTAAACGGACTAATAATAATCGTCCGCTAAACGCAAAATGTTATTGATCTTTCCTAACGTTCTTTTTTTGTTAAGAGATTTGCACACTGATTGAAAAACCTTTTTATCTGATATACAATTTTTGTCTAATATTAAATTGTATAATGTCACTGTAAAATTGTAAATTCCGCTCAGTCAGGAGTTTGATAATTCGCTGACATAATCTGTCACGTCTATATTACTTTATGCTTCAAGTTTCTACTATTAATAACAACAAAAATAATTTAATGCTTGCCTGAATCCGATTCACTGGTCTCGTCATCAGCTTTCGGCTTTAATCTAGAATGAAAAGGTATTTTTCATTACTCATGCTCGGAAAGTAGGTCTGAAGTTGCCTGAGAAGCGGGTTGAAAGTAACCCTTTTCAGCCCTAGGGAGAATCGCTTTCAACTGACAACTGTCAAATTATTAAAAAAAAACTAGGTCTATTTTCACATTTCTATTGAACCATGTTTCAACTTTCTATACAGCCAGCGCGAAGTAAAATTGAAATAACCTAAAGTTTAAGTAGGTATTAATTAAAATAAAATTCACTCACTTTTTCTTAAGCTAATTCCTATTTATATGTTTTATTTTCTTTAATTAATACTTAATAATTAAAGAAAATATTTTTTTTAGGTCGCCACAATGTAAATAAAAAATACTGGCTGAATAGCTAGCCGGCCAAAGAAAAAGAAATAGGTGGGAAAGTGTCAAGCGACTATCCGATCTTCACTCATTTTTTCTTTAACTAATTCCTATTTTTATTTTGACTTTCCTTGCATTCGTAATGAAAAGCACAGTGTTACCCTCGGGAGAAAGTAACTTATTTAGTGCCACGAACTATTGGCGCCCTCGCTACGCTCGGGCGCCAAACCCCGTCTCGGCACTAAATGAGTTACTTTCACCCCTTGGATAACAATGTACTATTAAGTTGAGATGATAAGAAATGTAGGCATTAAAAAAGCTTTCTGAAAAATGGTTTATCACCTTTCTTGTAAGCTGTCTTCGTTTTCGGCAGACAAAAGTCGGTCATAAAGTGAATTTTCATCTTCGTCGTCACCGGCCATAGGCTCGTCTGTAGAACTCTCGTCCGATTCGTTGAAAATGTCTTCTACCTATAAAAATTAACATGCTTGTAAGCATATTACATTACCTCTATGTATGAATGAATGAACCTAATGGATTTTATAAAATAATTTTAATCCACGTTGATTTAATTATTTGTTTAAGCGGGAAAACAAAAGTTACAATTATGTATTTTACTTGAATATGACTATAAAAATAGTACCTATCCAAAAAGTAACAAATAACGTAGGTATCGTTGTCGATATTCAAGTTGTGTACACACTTCTCTGTCCATATCGGCGATGTCGTCGCTGGAGAAGGAGAGCAGCGGGTTGATGGTGTCCATGAACCGGCCGGAGGGCGTACGGCGGCGCGGCGCGGGCGCGGGCGCCGGCGGGGGCGGGGGCGGCGCCGGCGGGGGGCTGCTGCAGTGCGCTGGCGGCCGCCGGCTGCTGCTCTGTGACGGGACAGCCGCGACTATTAGACACTAAGCCATACGACGTATGAACCGTTACCGCCGGAACCACTAGTCGACGTGGCGGCATGCTACGAATAGGATATTAAAGCAAGGTCGATTTTCGCCGTGCGGCTAGTCGCTTCACAAATCGCCTCAAGACCTAGCCGAATTGGCCTAGAAGAAGCCATTTGGACGGTCGATTTTCGTCGCGAAAATCGACCCGTGTAGGTAAACTCCTCTTTAGTATGCAATTTTTTACTTGATATTTTTTCCCATCAATATTTATTATCCAGACATTATAAATAAAAGATTATTTTATTATTTACCTGTGAAAAATGTCATTTTTCGAAGACTTGTTATTTTTTACTACGTTAGAATGACATACCAAGGGATTAAAAAAAATGCATGCATATTCCCTATTAAAATGTTTGTCAACGCGCTGGAAACATCGTAATGAGGATGATTAGGAGAGAGCGTTACCTGGACACCTTTTTGCAACGGGTAAAGTCTCTCGTCCACGTGCTCCCAGCGCTCCGCACAGGTCCAAAGCCACTCTGGCGTGACGATGTTCACTTTCCCATCGCCCATGCGACGGCAAGCGTTCACTTTCGCCGTACCTTATATTGAAAATGCACTTTTATTAAACACTCTTGGTGTAGTGGTTACTTTCCTCACGATTCATGCTTACTTATAGCTTATAAGGGATCAGTGGATCCGTGTGTTATGGAATAGTAGTATTTTTATCATTTCCTATAACTTTTTGATCTTATTTTTTTATTTTTTTAAATTGACTGACAGTAAAATCAATATTATATACTATAACTAGCTGACCCGCGCGATTTCATCCGCGGTAATTTCGGAGTTCCCGCGGGAATTCTGGGATAAAAAGTACCCTATGTCATCCAGGATCACTTTAGCTTCCTATCTATAAGTGAAAGAATTTTCAAAATCGGTTCAGTAGATCCATAGATTACAACCTCACAAACTCCGGAGTTCCCGCGGGAATCCCGGGATAAAAACACTATATCACTCAGAATCACTGTAGCTCTTTATAAGCGAAAGAATTTTTAAAATCGGTTCAGTAGATCCAGAAACTACCCTCTACAATCTCACAAATACACGAACTCACAAACTTTGGAGTTCCCGCGGGAATTCCACAATAAAAAATACCTTATGTAACTTAGGATCACTGTAGCTTCCTATAAGAGAAAGAATTTTCAAAATCGGTTCAGTAGGTCTAGAGATAGCTGTCCCCCGTGGTTTTACCCGCGGGAAATTCGGAGTTCCCGCGGGAATTCCGGGATGAAAAATAGATAGTAGCCGATTATCAGACCTACTGAATATGCATATAAAATTTCATGAGAATCGGTCAAGCCGATTCGGAGGAGTATAGGAACGAACATTGTGACACGAGAATTTTATATATATATTAGATTATAATAATAATAATCCACTTCACAACACACAAATCTACTTGATTTATCAACATGAGGGTTTTTCGGCTCACCTAATCTGACCGCTACTAGATGCGTCGTGTTTTCAGTGAAGTCCGGCGTGACCACGGCTCCTAAGCTCCTTGCTACCATATATGCTTTGGAGGTCTCCAACTTCTGATGTGTCGGCACTAAACCACTGAACACTAGACTGATTCCGTCCAAAACCTTACTCTTCACTTGGGGGATTATTGACTTCAAGTCGGGGATATGGTTTCCACCAGCCGTGTCATACAACTCGTAGAATTGCCTGTGAAACATTATTTCAAAGATATACCTATAACATATTATGTCTGATAGGTAGGCCGGAACTGTAAGTAGACTACGGATTCCCTTGTGACTAGTGCAAAAGGGTACAAAGGATCTTTTAATATCAGTCGTAAAAACGATGTCCGATAAAATCTATCGCCATACACAAATGGTTAGTTGTCGAAATAAAGTCCAAAATAACAAACAAAAAATCAAATCTTTCCTCTTTATAATATTAGTATAGATTATGCTTTGCCATCTGGACATAGATAAGCAATAGTGTGTTAAACCACACTGGAGAAGTTTTGAGTAAATAAAAGTTTTAAAATTATAGCGCCATTTTGTGTCAAGATTTTTTATGCTCAATATTTAGTTACATGATAACGTAATAACGTAATAACAGTAATTGTAATAACGTAAACACATAGTTAAAAAACGTTCTCTAACTCTCAATAAATCGTTCTGAATCAATAACTTAATTTTGTGGGTTAACATGTTATTGCTTATCTGCGTCCATCTATGACACTGACTCTTTCAGGAAAAACTACTTCAAATGGTGCCGAAAATTCCGAGACAAAAAGTAGCCTAAGTTACTCCTTAACATCAGTTATCTGCCAGTAAAAGTCCAGTCCCGAAAAATCGGTCCAGACTCCAGCCGATTTAGAGATAAGCCGGAACAAACAGACAGAATAGACAAGGAAAAATTTTAAAAACGCATTTTCGGATGTTAGTACCGTATATACCTACATTCGTATGCATTTAGTGAATACTGGTTAATTTGAAATTATAAACAGACACTTCAATTTTATTTATATGTCTAGATATAAAAAAGGTGTATTTTGAGTTTTCTATTTTACAGTTAGTAAATTCGCACAAAACTGATGTAGTGGTGTACTGGACAGTAGCTTGGTTTGTGGTATTTTAAACAAATCTGTTATTGGGTTTTTACTATTTGTTGATTTTCTAAACCATCAGACCACATCAGACCAACCTGTGTATCCTTATAAGTATGTCCTCCAGATAAATCAAATAGTCATCGGGATCCTCTATTTCGATCTCCCCGTCTGCAGTCTCCACCCATTTGGGCTCGGCAATTTTTTCAGTTGACTTATCTATGTTGTCTTGTTCACTTTTATTCTCTTTCTCATCAGCCATGGGCTTTGCATCAGTTTGTTTTACTTCAGTTTTCTTTGCGTCAGTTTGCTCCGCGTTGTCTTTCGGGAGTATCTTACCGTTGCCTCCGTCGCTCGATTTGTCGTCAGTGTCCGTATTTATTGTTTCTATATCAATATCCTTTTTCTCTGGTTCGGGATCGAGCGTAGGCATTTCGTTCAACGCCGGTAGTTGCGAACCGTTTTTGCCGCTCGTTAATTTGGATTTGTCTTCCGCTGAAATTTGATTTATTCATGTTATTTTGTATCTTTGTATTTCTTAAGGAACTACAAAGATACAAAATGTAAAAGGTATATGATTTCATCGTCGTTGATACCAAGACGTAATGTAGTCTGGACGTATATTAACTAGAAAAAATAGGTGGCGAGCTCAGGTAGCTGATTTTTATTTTATTAATAAGTTTGAAATAAAAAAAAAATACAGTCGTAAATTATATCATCGTTTCTGTCATCAATTATATCTTATTAAATACATTTCATATATAGTGAAATTAAAGCTAGCAGAAGTCAGGATGGTGGGAGTTTTTATAAAAATAATTATTTAACTGTAAAAAAATAAGCTATGCTATAGTTTGTATGGCTACAAAGCAAAATTGAAAAAGTGGCTCATTCAACAGTCGTTCTACAGCTATTACGAATTAATAGAAATAAAAATGACTTAGTAAATTTATCTATATCATTTACGTGATCGTATTGTAATGTTTTGTCATGTTCATTGACATAATTATTTTTTAAGTAACTTGACATGTTTAATAATACAATCGTATAACTAAAATGTTATTTATTGATAATAATGTTAAACTATTTTTTTAATATACTCAGGTACCTATAATAATATGACATGTAATGAATATTACTAATAAATATATCAATATCATTCCATCGTCTTTTCAAGTATTATTTTTATGTTTTGTGAAGTATTTGTAAATATAAGAAAAGGGTGGCAGACGTCTACAATCTACATCTCTGATTTTACTTGTAATATAAAAAACAATTATGAAATAAATTAGGTCAGCAACAAAGTCTTCTCGCATAGTATAGTATGTGTGGCGTTTCGTCCTACACAGGTTTCTTTTACATGCGAACCAATACACGAATAATATTAGTGAGTGTGTATTTGTACTCTCTTGCAGCTATCCGAAGTAAGTAAAATTGTTCTGCCTTCGTCGTCAGTGTCGATTTTTTCTGCCTTTTTCATTTTTATGCTTCTCCTAACTAATGGAAATATTAGACTTAAAGGCAGAAACGATGTTATAATTTATTGTTGATCTTTTTTTTTCACATTTTTGGACAATACAGATTATTAATGCAGCATTATCATGGTGGCAGAAGTATTTTTTTTTTTATCTCTTATAATATAATTTCAATAATGATTCTATTCTGCCTGACGATGAAATGAGTTATTTTTTTATATATCATAATAATTAGAAAAAAAAATTATTACTCTATAACTCAGCAGAAAAAACTTCTGCCACTAGTATTAATTTTTTTTTTTATATTAAATACAATTTATTAAGACTATCGACAGAAGCGATGATATCGTTTAAGATACCAATTTTTTTCAACATTTTGCAGGCTCCTATTTGATATTACAGCAATTAACGAATGGCAGAAATTGTTTTAATCATTTACTTCGTACTCTAATATTATCAAACTGGCAGAGACGATGAAATCATTTAAAAATTACTGCCACCAGCTCCCTAGCTAATATTTAGTCCAGTAGGGGGAGCACGAATTTTTTCGCTCTCGTCTAGTCGATATCGAGCACTTTTTTTGTATGGAAAATGAACAGCGCCATCTATCCAGTGTCGTTCATTTTCCATACAAAAAATCGCTTTGACATTACGACGATATCGACTAGACGAGAGCGAAAAAATTCGTGCTCCGCCTACTGTCCTAAGTATGTTTTGTGACGGTAGAAGAAATCTTACTTTAAAAAAAGCATTATTCCTTTACTTTATTCATAAATATACTTAATACATTTTAAAATAAATCGTTAATTAATTGTAGACCTCGTATCTGTCCTTCTTTCTAAGCTCAATGGAAAGAAAGTCTTCAGAAGGTCCGTTTACTATTTGGATTCTTAGTGGGGTTATATTATTTTACTGTTTAATATAACTCGTATCTAAATCCAATAACTAACAGTTCTACGTAGCCTGGGGCGGGGATCGAACTCGCAACCCATCGTTTCGCAGCTCACAGGTACGGCCGTTTACTTACTGCACTAACAAACGATAAAATATGTTTTAAAATATTCAGATCGTATCTGCTCATAACTAAAAACAGGTAGACAAAGTGAGTTAGTATTCTTGTTGAAGTTCTTTAGGTATTTATTTTCAGTATGTTATTTTTGAATATACAACTTATAATAATGTTCGCGCGGGCGTTCACGTAAAAAGGTACTAGTAGTGGGGTATTGAGTTAAGACTAGATTCGATATCTGATTCTAGAATAGTCGATTGATAGTAAGGATTGAAACAATATTCAAAAACTAGCAGAATTTATTTTTATCAGACATTTTGAAGTTGAAATTCTGAAAATGCTTGATTAAAAAAAAAAAAGCATTTAAAAGTCTGAGTGAAAAAAAAAACACACTTTTACTTGCTTGTTACATAGATTATTGTAGATTAAGATAAGTATATGAAATTGTATTTATTAATAATAATCAGATAAAGTCGCGGACGCAATTTTTTCACCCAAATTTACAAAACCTCGTATATCTCGGAAACTAAATGCCGGGAACTGGTACTTCTAGCTTGGACGCCCACATATTATTATTTATCTATGATAGTATTCGGGCGACATCAGTGATGAGTCATATTCGCTGACCCACAAGGCGTTTACGGTGGATCAGACTAATATTATAAATGTATAATGCGTGTGTGTTTGTTTTGTTACTCTTTCACAGTAAAACGGTTGGATGGGTTTGGATGAAAACCCTACGTGTTCCTGAGTAATGAAGTCTTGACAGATAGGCAGACAGACAACAATGTGACCTTACAGGTTCAATTTTCTTCCAAGGTACAGAAACCTAAAAATAATACAAGTAAAGTACATACGTAAGGGAGGTGGTGCGTTAATGTCTCCAGTGGACTGGAAGAACGAATACGGCCGCACGTGTATAAGGTTGGTCGCGTGCCGCCACACATCCTCGCGGTCGTCTATTATGCACACCATGTTGTCTCCGCATGGAAACAGCGCTCTGGAAACAACAAAAATTACTAGTATAATAATTAGCAAAGAGAACTGAAGCAACACAAGTGTAGATATGGGCGCATCGGCGAAAACTGCTAGTCTTTAAATAAATAATAGTAATATAATTTTAAACAAAGGTTTTTTTTTTTCAGTTAAAAATAAATTACAATTCCAATGTTTATTCAATAGATTCTACTACAGTGAATAAAGTTTATATGGGAAGTGGCCTGTCTTGACTTTAAAAACAAAAAAGTTGAAAACCTTACATATAGATGTTTTTTATTCCAATCTAAAAACATTAAAACTTACTTCAAATTAGCAGATTTAGTTCTTGGATCGAAACATTCGTCTCTCGATAAGATTCTATGTGAGAAATATTTCTTTTCTGGATCGAGGAGATTTGATACAGCATGAGCGTACTGCCTAGCACCAAATGTGCAAACATGAAGCTCATAGTTTTTAGACGCAGACTCGAGGAACTCCTTAGTACGAGGTCTGAGCCTTGTGTGACACCATCTGCCCATATCACCTGGCCCACGAAGGAAGAAGTGAAGCACTCCCTATAAATGTAAACAGTATCAAGTAGAATAAATAATTAATTAAATACTTAAAACATTTGAATAGTAAAGTAAGTAGTAGTAATAATAGTATCCTTCAAGATATTCTTATTTCAATAAAAAATAAAATTGAAAATAATTCTAAGTAGTCAGATAATGGGGACAAGTATTTTTTGCTTTTTCAGATAGATATAGCACAATAAAGTTTAGAGTGGGGGCTCATGATGTCATTAACCACTATAAACCCCATACAAACTGCACCAGATAGTGACCTCACACAAAATTTCAACTAGAAATTTCTAC
Source organism: Zygaena filipendulae (assembly GCA_907165275.2). Lineage (NCBI taxonomy): Eukaryota > Metazoa > Arthropoda > Insecta > Lepidoptera > Zygaenidae > Zygaena > Zygaena filipendulae. The sequence continues at coordinate 4,006,487 of OU015666.1, forward strand.
ATTTTACATGTATCTCCGTTATTTTTTGATAATGTAAAAAAAGAAAAACCAGACTAAAAAAAAAAATTGTCAACTAGCCCATTGAGAAGTGAGAACTAAGATTTTTCTTTGAAGTGCACATCTTATTCTAGTGGAATATGTTACTTAAGGGAATTGAAGAGAATATGTGAGATTAACTGGCAATATTGGCATACCTACATCTTTTCTGCTGTAGGAAAGTAAGAACTAGTAGGTAATATATACTACTAGTAATATAATAGTATATAATAATAACTAATAGTAATTCTCTCTCGAGATTATCGCAATCAGGGACATTCACTAAATTAATGTTAATTGGACACAGATAAGCAATTACATGTTAACCCACAAAATGAAGTTATTGATTCAGAACGATTTATTGAAAGTTAGAGAACGTTTATTAATATAATGTGACCGTTATTACTTTGCAAGTTTTACTCCTGTCATTGCTTACTAAATAAAGATGGAAGCTAAGGACTTACTTTAATATTATTTGGTATGTTATCATTTGTGGTGTGGACCAATGTCTGGTCCAAGTCAACTAGAAGGGCCAACTTTCTGTCTTTCAAGAGTCTTTCAGCATCCTCATGTCCAAGTTTTTGGGCTACCTCCTCTGAGACCTGTAACATTGCATTTGTTTTTACCTTATCAAAATCTAATGTTTGGGTAAGTAGTATTAGTTTTACATTTTTGGTAGGAACTTGGTCAAAAAAGTACTTAAAGATTAAACTTACATTTTTTGTAGGAACTTAGCCAAAAAATAATCAAAAGTAGGTATACCTTGAGCTCTGGAACTGAGTGTACCATGGGTACTACAGCCATGTCTCGTTTGGAAAATTCGTCGACCCGAAGGTCTGCACCGCATTCGGCGCACAATTCCTTCATCACTGTCGTGTGACGGCATTCTTCCAGTTCAGCTATAGTTACTCTAAACAAATACAATTAAAAGTTATGAGAAAAAAAATAGTTCTAGGCGGGAAATAATGTTCAATCACTTTGTTGTTTGTACCTACTTTGTATTTACCGCGCAAATTGAAAGATGCTTAGAAAGTCAATTTACTAAGAAAGCTTTTGTTACATACAGAATTTATTCAAACAAATGGTTACTAAGGACAATATTGTATATAATTACAATAAGACAAAATAATAATAAATAATTTCAATAGAATGACGTCACTTACCCAGACTCCACGACCTCTCCTTCCTTCACCTTGATGGCCGAGATAGTACCAGCGCGAACTGCTTTGAATTTCTTTGTTTCGCCATTTTCGCCTGAGGAATCACTGTACAAAAATAAAATTTGGCCCTGGGACACGAATGATTTTAGTTTCACTTTCCATTTCACAACTTTTATAGGTTTTTCTGATGGAACAGAAATAAGCACAGTATTGTCGGCCATCTTGAACGGATATTACTTCTTATTTTATGAAATAGCGGATGATGATTGGTTGATACAATAGATTTTTGGCGGTTCTATAATTTTGTCCAATAGGAACTCTTGCCACATAGAATCGATACTTCTATTTCCGGCCGGCGCCGTCGTCAAGACGTCAACGGACTACGAAGTGTCAAAACTCAAAAGCGCGATGCGTAGACCACAAACGACTTAGGTATGTTCCGTTATTACTGGCAGCACTGGCCCAGTGCTCTAATTTAATAATACTTCAATAATACTGAGAAATAACATCCTATGCTATGTCTTTAGACAAGTCTAGTTAATTTGTGATGCTATGTAGGGTTAGCAGTATGACTGCCGTCGTAGTAGTCGGCATAATATATACACACCGGTAGAATTATCGGAACATAAAAAGGCAGAGTATAGAAATAATAACATATATGTATTAAAACAAATTATTATCAGGCATGAATGAAATAATTACGTATATATATTAAAACAAATAGTAATTAGACTTGAAGTAATAAACTAATATGCATTTTTTAACATCGACTTTAAGAAGTTTTTAGTTAAATTTTTTTAAAAGTAATCAAAATTAAAAAAAAAAAACTGTAGTTTGTGAGAACCAAGACGCGCTCGAGCGCGCTCTGTACCGTTCTGTGGCTTGGTGAAATTTTACTCTGACAGCTGTCAGAGCGTAGTTTCACAGAGTACATTTTAATATCTGAAATCTGGTAAATATTGGTGAGAACACAGACAATGTTGCAAATAAAAGTTGAATCACGAAGGGGAAACACACGTTATTAATCGTTCATTTATTTAGTGTTAAAATCACAGTAATCTTTAATTTGCAACATTATTTGTGTGCCCACAAATTAGAGAAAAAGTGTATTTTTTTATTATTATTTTAAATAAAATTTAATAATTTAATTACAAACTTTTAAAGTGTTAAAAGATGTATATTAATTTATTACTTCACGTCTAATTATTTTTTTTTTTAATATATATACGTAATTATTTCTATACTCTGCCTTTTTATGTTCCGCTAATTCTGCCGGTGTGTATAGTACAGCATAATAGTCACCGTTTTTGTAGTGTGAGACTGTGATTGAGTACTGAGTTCTGACGTAGTATCTCTAAGTAGTTTATGGTTCTGACATTTTCGAACTTTTTGAGGTAAGGTGATCATATTAGTTTGATCACGTGCTCAACCAAGAATCAATAGGGTACTTGCATGCATTTTTTATTAGTCTATTTATAAATATATAGCCTACTTAAACAATGATCGTTGATCGTGTGATCGTGATCGGATGTGGACACCTCAACGCGATCACAGGCGATTCCCTTTATGTAGTGGAGTCATTAAATTTTGATTCCGTTCGTTACACATAATCCTACTAATATCTACTATCTTTAAACGAGCAATTCTTGTAAATATCTATCTCTTTTCTTATCTTAATCTTATCTTCTTAATCTAATATATATAAGTCACGTGTCACATTGTTTCTCCGCAATGGTCTCTGAAACTACTGAACGGATTTTGATCAAATTTTGTAACCATTCATAAAATGGTCCAACTTAAAAGATAGGATAGTTTTTATCCCGGAATTCCCGCGGGAACTCCGGAATTAATGCGGGGAACTGCTTATCACCGTAAACTACAGCACTTTTTTCCCGGAATTACCGTGGGAACTCCGAAATTACCGCGGATGACATCGCGGGGGATATATCTCGGAAAGGAACAATTTTCATGAATTTGGTATGCAGGGGGTTTTGCGGGCGATTAATCGATCTAGCTACATTTCATTTTTAGAAAACGTCGTTTTATCCGTGTTTTCAAGCAATGAAAAATGAGTGTTTGTTTTTTTACGTAAGAACAGATGGCGCTATACACAACGAGCGAAGCTCAGTGACCCAGATATTTATAAATGTGAAACTGTTAATGTTTGGATGTTTGTTACTTATTTACGCAAAACAGCTGAACCGATTTGGATTAAATTTGGCATGCACGTTGTCAGCGGTACAGAGGACATAGGGTACTTTTTATCCCTGAATTCCCGCGGGAACTCCGAAATTACTGCGGGTGAAACCGCGGGGCACAGCTAGTACTATATAAAAGTACTGTGTGGTTACACACAAGTCTATTAATTTTTGGTTCGTTCGGTTCGTTCGTTCTTGTTTTAGGTGTTTCGTTTCTTGTACCGAATTAGTTTCTAATTTACTGCCGTTACTAAATTTTCTAATGATAGAATAACGAAAACAAAAAACCTTATAATGTAAATAATTAAAATTAAAAAACTGTGACAGGTGAAAGGTATGCTGATGCTGCCGCCATCTACATCAAAGAGTAACTAGTCCTTGATCAATTTGACAGTATTGACTTTTAAATTTTAATTCCGTTCGTTAGATAGAAGTCGTTATTTGTGGTTGGTTCATTGATCATTCGGTTCGTTCGTTCTTGTTTCGTTTCTTGTACTTACCGTATTATTTTCTAATTTATTTACTATAGGTAGGAAACTGATTGCACAAAATTAGTTTTTGAAACATTATTGAGATATAAATGTGATTGGAAGTCAATATTAAATTACCATGACTGAAGAAAATACAACAGTGAGCGATAACTCCGATTTAGAGGAAGGTGCAACTCCAGAGCTTCGTGGGCATTTGAGTAAATGGACCAACTACATTCACGGCTGGCAGGACAGGTTTATTGTTTTGAAGGATTCTACTTTATCTTATTACAAGAGCGAATTGGAGAGTAATCTGGGATGCCGAGGTGCCTTAAGTTTAAAAAAAGCCAAAGTCAAGGTAATGTACCTATTCTGATTGTTTTGTTGTTGAACAAAAAATTAATTTGCCCTTGTAGCTTCAGCGGCGTTTCCTTAAATACCTACCAATTTTTTGTAAAAAGAAAATGATTAAATGATGTATGTTTTATATTTAAATCTAGAGTCTAGGCTTATACAATGTATAACATAATTTTTTATACTGATATAATGATGTTTTTTCTTTCAGCCACACGAGTTTGATGATTGTAGATTTGATGTCTCTGTAAATGATTGTGTGTGGTATCTGCGGGCCTCTAGTCCTGAAGAAAAACAACAGTGGATTGATGTTTTGGAATCATTTAAAGTAAATATCTTTGCACATAAATATTTATTTTTATTTATATCTGAATAATATGTAAAAGATGATTCAGCTTTTTTATTAGTGCCCAAATCAAAATTTGGCTCACTTTTTTTCACAAATAACTTCTCTGGATTAATTTTGGAATTAATTCTTTTGTGATCATAAAGTGTATTTATCCAAAATGTATTCTATCTGTATGCCAAATTTCATTGAAAAAAGCATGAAGGAGTTACTTAAATACACTTAAAAACTCACCTTACTAATAGGACTGTGAAATAATATTTCTATGATTTTGAATCTAAATAGGGATGTTGAAGACTTTTGAAATTAATAATTCTATTTTGTCCGAGTTGTAGATTAATACAAAATATTGGACATGTCATATTTTTTGCTTTTCAAATTAATGAAAATATGCACACCTAGATATAGCGCATTAAAGTTTACAGTCGGGCTGGTGATATCATTAACCACTATAAGCCCCCATACACGCAGTGGATTGTGAAGTCATGAGTAATTTCAACTCAATGTATCACCGTTATTATTTGATTACGTAAAAAAAGAAAAATATGTTTCCAATAGTTTTTATTAATCTACAAACCAGATTAATAAAAAATTTACAAATTTTTGCCATAACATTATGTAATGTCACACAAATATAGAGGTAAAAGAGTGAATTGTGGAGTCACAACCCTATTAATGATTAAAGTGCTAATTAGAAAATTAGAAATTACTAAATCAATAAAATTTTAATCAGTGTGTATACTATTTTCACAAACAAGAATAAATAAAACATCATGTCTTTTAAGATTTAAGTGAAAATAAGTGTTTAAAGAGTCACAAGCTGAACACTATAATTATGATATTTTGAAATTTTTGTAGAATCTGTATAAAAATCTAACATAGCACACAACATGACTTTACAATAAGTTTTTTTTTTTCTATATTGTTACAAAATGGATTGAATTTCCTGAAAAAGCATGTCACAAAAAGAAATCTGAAATCACATAATATATTTGCAATTATTGGTTGATACACATACCTAGATAATTCCACATACCTCTCTTACCGCATTAGTCACAACTTGGCTACTATCTGCTAGCGATAAAAAAATAGATAGGGTTGCTTGATAAGTATGCCATATTATTAAGATTAATGTGCATGAGCTCATATGGTGATGAAGAAATCAGAATATATATTTATAGCTGTTTCATGGTTCCCCACGGTTTCACGCGCGTTCATTTCGGAGTTCCCGCGGAAATTCCGGGTTAAAAAGTACTATTTCATGGGTGATCTGTAGAGCCGTTAAAGCGTGAAAGCGTCACAAATAAACAAACAAGCGAACTCACTTTCGGATTTATAATAGTAAGGATACTAGTATTTTATTATATTGTCTGTGGTAAGGATTATAATATGCACATACGACCACACTCAGAGTTGTTTTCCAAAATCTAACTTAAATAGTCAACTGCCACTTAACATTAATTTAATGAACGTCTCTGATTGCGGCAATTTTGTTTTAAAAATCATTAAGTCGACTCTGAGTGTGGCCGTTAGTAAGTTTTATTATTTACCCCTAGTTGCCGTTTTATTAGGCACCTATACTAACAATAAGATGTAACCAGTTAGCTAGTTAGACAGCCGAGATTTCTGCATTCTGAGTTTTCTAATTAATTAGTCTGTTTCTGGTCCTGTGATTTCACGAAGTAAATACATTTTTTCGTTTCCTACCATTCGTACACAAATATTAATGACTATTATTTTTTCTAATATTTTTTCTAAATAATGTATATAAAATTACAGCCTTTCGCTGCTCAACTCAAATAAATTTTCATATCCTGGAAAATGTCCATTTTTCCAAAAATTGTAAACAATCTCGTTAGATCTATTCTCAAGAGTGGTCTCGATAGGACTTACGTAATCAAAGACCAAATCTTTCTTGAGTGTAGTTTAATACTCAAGCATCGTTCTAGAATAAGGACATACTCAGCTGATTGTTGATTAATGAATCTCGTTTCAAGTAAGGTTCTAAAAATAAAGCTTTACTTGAAATTAGTTTTAAAACTAGATTCATGACTTGAGTAACCTTTTGGAATACGGGCCTATGACGATTGACCATTTTTATCTGGCGCATCGTATGCTGCTGCCGCGGCACGCTCACTACGCCCGCTCGGCTCGCGCAACTTATACACTACTACAAACCTAACCTAACCAAGTATGTTGGTTGCTCGTCGTACCTAACTTGTAACTATCAAAATAAAACAAAAAAATTCTCCATCGGAAGCATGCGAATTGTAGGATCTGCGATAGATTTTTCCCTTATAATTAAAAACTCATTCGAAATCCAATAATAATAGTTCATTGCCTTTCGTTGCTTGGTCACCCAATTTTCCTTACCGCCGCCATGACGGAATGCGCTATCAGCGCCTCTAGCGGCGGATAATGTAATAATTTTATGATATTATGAATGATCACTAAACTTTGACCGTTTCATTAAACGCTCATTTATTCAACGATCTGGGCAGACCATATCATGATTCGGCCAGCGGTTATTTTCCATTTCATGAAATGACCGGCCACATCATGAATTGACCAATTATTTGATGTGGCCGCGACATAATATATACCCCGTTCAGGTGTTCTACGTGATGCGCATTCATTAAAATCGAGAAACCGATAAATCTATGATCGTAATGGACTCAATTGGTTCTACCATGTTTTAATATCTAATATATATAAATCACGTGTCACGTTGTTTGTGCGCGATGGACTCCGAAACTACTGAACGGATTTTGATAAAATTTTGTAACCATTCATAAAATGGTCCAACTTAAAAGATAGGATAGTTTTTATCCCGGAATTCCCTCGGGAACTCAAGGACATAGAGTACTTTTTTCCCGCAACCTCCGCGGGAACTCCGAAATTACCGCGGATGAAATCGCGGGGGACAGCTAGTAATATATATAAATAGACATATATAAGTAACGATTTTATTTTTTGCAGTTGGAATCAGGATATGGAACCAATTCGGACAGCAGTTCTAATGGTGGTGGTCTCCGAAGACATGGTTCAGTTACCTCACTACAGTCCACAGGGTCACATGGTGTGTATATTTGTTACTAGCTGTCCCCGCGGTTTCACCCGCAGTGATTTCGGAGATCCCACAGGAGTTCCGGGATAAAAGTACTAAGCTATTGAGATGTAAAAACTTAACAGAGACAAGAGTTACTTTCGCATTTATAATATTACTAAAGATTATACACCTGGCCGAATAGCAGTGCTAATACCGGAATATCAGAAATGTCAAAACTTTTTTTAAATAGAGGTTCAAGATTGTTCAACTCTGTTTTAGTGGTACTTTAAATAATACAAAAAGAATAAAGGCCCTAAAATGTGAAACCTCTACAGGGGTACTTTTCATCAAGTACCTATGTTGCTTGTTTTCTGCAGTATGTAGATTTTTAATAATTTCATAGACAAAAAAGAAAATATAAAACATTTTTTTTGCAATTTTCCTACCTAAGTCTTTTACTTTTTCGCTTTAGAGCCATGACAGTGCTGCGTTCGAACACAAACCGTGGAATTTAAGTTATTCAAGGAAAACAACAAAATTATTATTTTGTTGAATTGTTATTCTGATATATTTTTTAAATTGTGTTTGCCATAAAGCGTTAATAATACTTAATGTATAAAATATAAATGTATAAAAAAAATTAAAATATACAAACGACTTTACTTTTAAATAAAAGATAAGAAGAAACTCAAAATTACACAACACCTAAGCAAGTGTGGTCTGCTTTGTTTTTATAATACATATTAAATGAAAATAATTCAACCTTGAGAAGTTATTGTGACAGCTAATTTGTATGAAGTATCCATAAAGAGAACTGGTTTGGTACAGTCAGCATCAGAAATATGTAAACAGTAAACACTATTGATAGCTTAGTCCTTGAATCTTATTGCTGTAGTGCCTGTAGTAATAAAGTTCAATGACTGAGAAAAGTCTTTATATATTTTTGATGTTCACTGTACACAACAACAAGCCCGATAACATAATATGTAGTAGAGTTGTCTAATGAGTACCGACTCGGTACAAAATAGCGCCATTTATTATCTTTCATGAAATATTGAAAAGTCATTTTTGTCTTCTGTTTTCCTCCTACAATATGTGCACGAGTTTACTGCACAAGCTGCAGGTTCTACCTTACTTATTTTTAACTGGCACATTCCCGGATGATTGTTGTGAAACAGACGTATATAAATTTTGAAGTTTACTAATTTAGTAGAGTTCACTGTGCCCGCTTTTTAATACTAATTATCATAGTTAATTGTTATAGCGTCTGCGGCTAGGGAGAAAAGGAAGGGAGAAATTAAATCGTGTATAGGAAAGTAAATAACATTCTATTCAATAAGATAATATGCAAATATTCGAGACTTTATCAAAAATTTGTTACTTCACTTATAAAAAAATAGATAAAATAAATAAAGGGGTATTTAATATTTACTAATGTTTTATTTACTTAATATTTTATTGTAGTTGGATAATGGATGTGTAATGCTCCGAAACAAAAAAGGATTATTATAATAATTATTCATTCTTATTTAGTTCGGCGGTATTTGAGTTTTGAAATTTAGTTTATCGTAATATTAGTTCTCCCCCGCGGTTTCACCCGCGGTGATTTCGAAGTTCCCGAGGGAATTTCCAGATAAAAAGTACCTATTTCACTCAGGACTACCGTAGCTGCCGCCGCCGAGACTGTGGCGCCGCCCTCCTACAAAGGCGGCGCCACAGTCGGCGGTGGCGGCGGTGGCGGCGGCGGTAGCACCCAAAACAAATGGTAGACAACATACGAAGTAGGCTACAGCTCGCGCCGCTGATAGCTGTGGCCTACTTCGTATGTTGTCTACCATGTGTTTTTGCCGCCGCCGCCGCCTAGACTGTGGCCAAGGGGTAAGTGAGAGAATTTTCAAAATCGGTTCAGTAGATCCAGAGATTACCCCTACAACGTCACAAACTCGCAAACTTTACCTCTTTATAATATTAGTATGGATCAGTAATCTAGGTACTTATATTGGTCGTCCTACAAAATAGGCCGTGTTTTAAATATTATATTATTATTTTAATTGCAGGGCGCACATCTCGCCGGCTCACAGAGAAGATAGCTGAGCTGGACACGTACAACGAATTGCTGTCCAAACAGGCTGTCCAACTCCAACAGTATTTCGACAAGTGCGTCGCCGCCTACCCACAGATCGACGACAGCAACGAAGCCATTGACGCTGTCAAACTGGCCGATGGTTTGTTTATACTAACACTAGTTGTTCCCCACAGTTTCACCCGCGTTAATTGCAGAGCTTTCGCGGGGATTCCGGGAGAAAAAGTACCCTATGTGCTACCTGTACCCCGACAACGTGTATGCAAAGTTTCATGTTTGTCGAAACAAACAAATAAACAAACTCACTTTTACATCTATAGTAAGGACTATAACAAGAAAATGCTTGTTTGTAATGGTTATACTCATATCTTAACCGATTTAAAAATATTTCACTTATTGAAAGCTGTGACATACGGTACTTTTGATCCCGGAATTCCCACGGGAGCTCCGAAATTAACGCTAGTCATACCGTGGGGTATCGACTAGTGACAAATATACGGGGTTAAACGAGGAACATATTGAAGCCCTCATTGTTATTTTTTTAATAGGGGTAGGCCTGTACCCCACCATTGGGGACGTTAAACCCAGTAAGCAGCTTATAATTATTCCGTTACAAAATGGGCATGTTGACTAATTTTTATTTTTTAGTCCGTCTTGTAGTTTATTAAAAAATATTGGACACGTATTTTTTCTTTTTTTACGTAATCAAAAAATAACGGCGATATATTGAGTTGAAATTTCGCGTGACGTCACTATTCCGACAGTTTGTATGGCGGTTTTGCGGTTAGTGACGTCACGACATCCTAAACTTTAATGCGCTTTATCTCTGTATATTTTAATTTATTTAAAAAAGGCAAAAAATACGTGTTTATTGTTTTTTTATTTTTTAACTGACGGACTAATTAGAATTTTGATTTTCAATAGTAGTCAACATTCCTATTACATGATTTATTGATAATAACGGAACAATAATAGAAACCGAAGGCCGGGCGGCGGGGCTCGTTTTTCATCGCAGGAAATAGCTGATAAGTATCCTCAATGTTTCGTATGCATTGCTATTCTAAAGTTCGTTTCGCAATCTATAAAGTTTGTTATGACTGTGTCGTAATTGGACGTTCAATGGTGATCGCAGGTCAGCTACTGATTGATTCGTTCGCAGTTTTCGTGATTCATTAGATGTTTTCCGCGTGAATCATGCGAAACGGGGTAACGGTGAAGTGTTAAGTCGCAGTAATGAGCTTGTCAACCAAATTTTAGTTTTTAGACCGTCTTGTAGATTAATAAAAATATTGGACACTTATTTTTTATTAATCAAGACGGACCAAATAGAATTTTGATTTTCATAACCAATTCTACGTAACTTTAAATGACGGACATTATTAATAATTATGCTCTTGATAAAAAATTCACTATCACATGTGACCAATAATAATTGTATAAATATAATATTATACAGAGGTAAAGCTTGTAAGTTTGTTTGTAGGTAGTAATCTCTAGAATTACTGACTGAAACGATTTTTAAAATTCTTTCAATTGAGGGAAGCTACAGTGTTCCTGATTGTAACATAAAACTTAAAATACTTTTATTCCGGGATTCCTTTGGGAACTCCTTAATTAGTGCGGGTGAAACGGCGGGGAATAGATAATAATTATCTTCTCTTCTTTCTTTATAAATAAAAATAAATGTTTGTATGTCTGTCCTCTATGCGTTTCGTAATCATTGGTCCGATTGTGATGAAACTTTGGCGGGTTGTTCTGCCTGCGTCCGCAAAGTTTCCTTATCCCAAAATTAACGCGGGTGAAACCGCGGGGCACAGCTAGTAATATATATATATATATATAAAAAAATAAGACTTAAATCACAGAGAACGTTAAAATGAAACGTGGGTTCACGCGGATAGTATGTGGGATATTTTAATTACTCTATGACGCGGGTGAATGACCTTTACATAACATGGTTGGTCGCCGTGTCAGCGACAATACGAGTACCTACCACAGATAATATAATACTATACTAATACGAGTACGAAGGAATAGATATGATGCGTCAGCGCGTTTGTGTGTTGCGAGCTCAGTTTTCATAATGTATAATGTATATTTTATTAGTGAACTAGCTGTTTCCCGCGGTTTCACCCGCGGTAATTTCGAAGCTCCAGCGGAAATTCCGGGACAAAAGTAACCGATGTCCTTCTCGGTACTTCTGGTGTATGCAAAATTTCGTAATGATCGGTTAAGCCGCTAGCCGTGAAAGCGTAACAAACAAACAAACTCACTTTCGCACTCATAACAGTAAGGATTGTAAAGTTCCAAGCAATTTGGTTAATTATTATTATTGTTGCTTGGCTACATTGTTTCTCTAGTGAACGTATATAATTAGCTACTTGACAAATTTTTTTTAGTCCTTGTAGATTAGTAAAAAATATTGGACATTATTTTTATTATATAGACAATATTTTTTCTTTTTACGTAATCAAAAATAACGGCGATACATTGAATTGAAATTTCGCGTGATGTCACAACCCGGTGCAGTTTGTATGAAGCTTATACTGAATATTGACGTCACGAGTCCCCCACCCTTAACTTTAATGCGCTTTATCTATGTTTATTTTCATTAATTTGAAAAAGTAGAAAATACGTGTCCATTATTTTTTTATTTCCTAACTGACGGATTAGAATTTTGATTTTCATACCCTGGAGAATACCCAATACTTTCCCTGTGTTGTTAAAGTATAATAATTAACTAACTAGCTATTAATACGCAAAGAATGTCACGGGTGCGGTGCGGTGTTGTCAGGCAACGACCTGCGGCTGTCCAGCGGCGAGGTGCGCGCTACGAGCGCGTCGTTCCGCGCCACGTGCGGCGCGACGCTGGCGGCGCTTCAGCACTGCGCCGAGCTGCTGCGCCGCCGCGAGCGCCACGCCAGGAAAGCGGAGGAGCTCTACATGTGAGCGCTCGTATTCGCGTCCATACGCAAACCAGTCGTCGCTGTCCAGCGATATATTTTTTTTTGTTAAATTAATCCCTTATGAGGAGGGCAAAGGAATCTAAGTCCAAGCAGCCAGTCCATATGTCTTTCATTTCAGATGTTATTTACATCGAAATTATCAGTGAGATGCAATTCGATGCTTTGCCGGAACTTCCAGAATCAATATCTGCCTACCATTAATTAAGATAAGATGAGAAGCAATTCTTTACAACTGGACCTTAATGGGATGCTCTGTAGGAAGATATATAGTAAAACAATCACTTCCCAGCGAACACCTCATTTCATCTTTCACTGTTTCCACACGTTCATCACTATTATGCAAATTTCACCACGTTTACACAATATTAACCACAATAAACTAATTTGTAAAATAGAGAAATAAAACGGACGTCCATTTTGCTCAAATGCCGCCAAAATACCCCTGTCCATCGAGATTTATAGATAAAGAAAAAAAAAAACATTCAAATTTACATACTTAGTCACCAATTCACCAGTGATAGTTTAAAATGCTCGCTGTTTTTTTTATTTAATATACAATTATTATTATAAATGTGAAAGTTTGGATGAATGGATGTTTATTATACAGTCACGCCAGAATGGCTGAATGGTATTAGATAATACGTCGTTTAAATAGATATTTTTTTACTTACACAATTAGCAACCTACATGTTAATATGGCATGTGAAATAATTATATGTATATTTCTATGTAGGCTTTCTATACACAGCTGACTGCTATGTGTAGAAGCTTTTTCAAAAATCCACCAAAACTAATCTGTCTTACTGTTCTAGGGCCCTCAAGAATCAGCTGACCGAAGCAAGACTGGCTTCGAAACCGGGACCTGATCATGAAGTGAGTAGATTTGAATTTTATATAGTACACAAAGTTGACTGTTTTGAAATCAAATTTGAAAATCTTTATAAAATTAACAAAAAAATTAAAACCGACTTCCAAAAAACACTAAACTTAAAAAGCTAAAAATAACAAAACACCGATTTAATCCAATAGACAAGAATACACGTAATACTATTATTGGTTTGTGCTACCACTTTTCGATTTGAATTCGGTGCCAAGCCCGCTTACGTTTGCCCACTTGGGTTGTTCAGCTCACGACGAGCTCGTGGCGGGAGTGGACTTAGCCCATCTACCTACTCCATACTTGGCTTGTCACCGACTTCATATCGAAAAGTGGTAGCACAAACTAATAATAGTATTACGTGTATTTTTGTCTGTTGGATTAAATCGGTATTTTGTTATTTTTAGCGTTTTAGTTTTTGTGTTTTTTGGAAGTCTGTTTTAATTTTTTTGCTAAAAGTTTGTTTATTTCTTGCTTTTAAGTGAGACGGTTTGTAATTTATCTAAGTTCCAATAGCCTAATGTCAACTGCTCATCACCTTTTACAAAATATTGCCCTTCCCGATGCAGGGACGTTAATTTTTGAGAAGTTCTCCTGGTACATCACTCTCAGTTCCACTTTGCCATATACAATATACATTGTGAGTTGTGACGAGCATAAATTGTTTAGGAACCATTTAAAGTTAACGAATCGGAACTCGTGAAATACCTATTATTGAGTAGTTCCGATGACCATCTGTGGTCTTTATCATCAGTTCCACTTCTTCAAATTTTGCTTTCCGAAAGCAAATGAACGATTTACTATAAAAAATACTCAAATCGGTATAGGTGTGCCTATAATTTTTGAAGATTTCCCTCGATTTCTCCAAGACCCCATCATCAGATCCCGACTTGGTAGCAAGCTTCAAACAAAAAAATAATTTTCGAAATCGGTCCAACCGTCTTCGAGTAATCGGTGAACATACATTACAATCTAATGCATAACCTCTTCCTTTTTGGAAGTTGGTTATGCCTTAAAGTTAAAGTGCTTGAGCCTTCTAGCCGCCAGACAGACGCCGTATAGACCCTGTAAATATTTGCACCCCATTTTGCCACACCTTATATACGGTATTACTAGGCGTTCACTCGACGTATTAGAGTTTAAATTCACGTGAGCAATTGTTTTTCGTCAGGCGTTCGTTCAGTAATGATGATTTTTAGATACATACCGAGTCGTTCAAAAGATAACTTATCTGTGAATTTTCAGAAATGTTTAGTGCCAATACCAATTGCCATGTGTTATCTGTAGTACAGATACCAATTGCCATGTGTTATCTGTTACGAATTGTTTCAAAATAATGCATAAGTATATCTAAATATAATTTGCACATATTTTATTTTCTTTATTTCAACAAACAGGTATTTATATTTAACATCAATAAGACAATTTTAAAAATGAAGAGATATAAATTGTAGAGGTAAATTTTTTATGTTTGGGTATAGGTACTAATCTCTGGAACTACTGAACCGATTCTATGAATTCTCTCACTGCTAGGAAAATAAATTATCCTTGAATGACATTGGATACTTGTTAGAGTTTTCGGTAGAGTACCTACCGAAATTAAGGCTAGTGAAAGCAGGGGAAACTGCAGCTGGGTCTTAAATCTTAAAATGCACATTGCACAATAGGTAGGGACTTTGTTTTGTAACTAGCAGAAAACACACGGCCCCTCAGACTCGTTTTAATGATTACTTAATTTTAAGTAAAGATTTTTAAAACAAAACTGCCGCACGCAGAGACTTTCAATAAATTAACGTTGATTTTATTGTCATTAAACTAATTAAGTTAAATTCAGTTGAATGCCAACTAACATTAAATTAATGTGTGAGGAAGTTTTGTTTTTAAAATCTTTACTTAAAATGAAGTAATCATTAAAACGACTCTGAGTGCGGCCGTTATTTGTGGAGTTGATTATAATAACACATTTCGATGAACGTTCAGCTGTTCAGGCAGCTCAGCGAGCATTCAGCGCCACCGCCGCCACCCCGCGCTCACTGGAGAGTAGAGACGCGGCCGCGGCGGTCGACGCACGCGTTGCTCGCAGTACCAGTCGCTTTTTTGTTTACATTTATTTACACGCGCCGCGTTATTCATTTCACGCGTCACGCAACCGCGTTACAGTGATTTATTTATTCAGTTAAATTTCGTTTAATTTTAGTGACCTTGCACGCAATATTTAATAACGGATTTGTACCGGCCGTGCTGTGTGTGTGTTTGTGATTGTTGTATTGTTCAGTTTCCGATTACGTTTTATGTTAATTCTGTGTACATAGAAAAAACTTAAGAGATGAAGTTTAAAATTTTCAAAAAAACCCGACATCAGGTGAGCTGTTTGTTTTTCGTATGACTAATGTAATGTGCATTGCATTGCATGTCCGATACGCGCGAGTATTGTATCAAGTTATGCGTCATATACTAAAGTTACTTTCTTAATCATTGTCGCGAAAAATGAGAGACTCGATATTTATATCTGACGGTTAAAAATGTAAAACATTTGAATTTTTTATGTCAACACTAGAAGTAGTTCTAGTGTTAACCTAAAAATTGGAAACATATATGTGAAGATATGTTGTCAATATAAATACTACAATAATTTTGTATTATTTGAAAAAATAAATCCATCTAACAATAAGTGGAGTGTGAACCGACTTAAGTAGGTACTTTGAGTGATATTTGAAAGATGTACTTTTAGTTAAATACGCTATGCATGATATTGACTTGTTAGCGTTATTCAGGTAAATTGGTGCATCATTCATCGCAGATAAATAAGCTCGTGCATCGCGGCTTGTTTGTGATTACTTACGGTCGCGCTCAGTCGTTTTAAATCAGAATTGCCGCAGCCAGAGACGTTCATTAAATGTATGTTAATTGGCGTTTGAATAATTAAGTTAAATGGCAATTAACATTATTATAATGAACGTCCCTGATTGCGGTAATTTTTTTTGAAAAATCTTTAGGTACCTACTTAAAATTGAGTAGGTAATCATTAAAACGACTGAGTGCGGCCGTTAATCTTTATACTATAAAAATGAATTGCAGTTCGTTTGTCTCGCTAATGGCTGAAACGATTTGGCTCATTTCGATCTTGAAATTTTTGTGGAAGTTCAGGGAAGATTTAAGAAGTAGGTAACTGGAGTTCGTGCGGGTATTCCGAAACTCACGCACGCGGGTGAAACCGCAGGACACAACTAGTATGTTTATATCTCAAAGATTTAACTCTTCTCAATTATACATATATTTTAAATGTTATAAGAGTTGACAATGAAATTAAGTTTGTTGTGCACTATCTATCAATCCTTACTAATATTATTCTTAATGTAAAAGTGAGTTTGTTTGTTTGTTCGTTACGCTTTCACGCCTTAACGGCTCAGCCGATCATCATTAAATTTTGCATACACGTTGTCAGGGGTACTTTTTATCCCGGAATTGCCGCGTGAACTCCGAACTTATCGCGAGTGAAACCGCGGGGAACAGTTAGTTATTATATATAGGAACTTCAGCTGTGTATAATTACTAGCGTCTAGCTGTTCACCCCGTCTAGTCTGAACACCCATCCGTAACTACTAAAGCTAGAAATAGGAAAAAAAAAGTTACCTAAGGTAGTTAGCTAAGGTAGTTAAAAAAACTACCTTAGCAATCCCCTAAGAAGGAAAGAATTTTGAATGGAAGACGTACCCTGCTGTTAGTTCGGAAGTTAAGAGTCGTGGAAATCTTTAACTAATAAAGAAACACGTTTCGGAGTTTTAGTAATTCAACTTGAAAAGGGTGAAACTAGTTGAGTTTCCGAGTTTCCTGAAATTCACGGGGGTGAAACCGCGAACAGCTAGTTAGGGTTCCATATATTTTTTTTATAATTTTGCTAACCACAGCTGTGAATCGGTATAAACTTTGATATCACCGAAGTGCACGTAGAATTAAGAAGATTATTTACTTACTAGCTGTGCCTCGCGGTATCGCCCGCGGTAATTTCGGAGTTCCCGCGGGAATTCCGGGATAAAAAGTACCCTATGTCCTTCTCTGTACCCCTAATAACGTGCATGCCAAATTTCATCCAAATTCGTTCAGCCGTTTTTGCGTGATTGAGTACCTAAACCTATGCAAGGATAAGAGCTCGAAAGCGCATTTTCATCAGACTTGTTTCAAATTTATAGTCACTGCTCAGCTCCTATGTGTCTTAGCGTTATGTTATACAGCCTATAACCTGCCCAGGAGTATGGACTACAATCGTGCCAAGTTTGGTTAAAATCCCTTCACTATTTTTGAACCCATGCGTGCACATACAGACAGACAGACAAAAAATTTACTAATTGCATTTTTGGCATCAGTATCGATCACCATTCATCCTCCAATATTAATTTTGAATATATATTCAATGTACAGAATTGACCTCTCTACAGTTTTATTATAAGTATAGATGTTACACTAGCGTAACCGGCGTTACGTACGCAAAGGTATGCGACATGGCCGGTCCATGTGACGGACGCTTCCATGATGATCTAGTAATTTATGTTACAACTCCGATGGTTATGCCCGCTCCACATTCACGCGAGAATCTTGCGAGAACGCGAGAAAACCACGAGAAACGGCGGAGAACATCGACTCCACAATATTCCCGCGGGCGTTAGGTTCGCTCGACGGCGCGGTGTGAAAAAACGTTTTATGGAACACAAATTACTCAGGTATATTATGTTGTACACCAAGTAATTAAACCGTCACTATCCATAATGTCCGGAAAGTTTGGAAGTCTTTTTAGATTAGAATTTCAGATTTTATAATACTTTTAATTTATACTAGCTGTTCCCCGCGGTTTCTCCGCGATAATTTTGGTGTTTCCGCGGAGATTCCGGCATAAAAAATACTCTATGTCTTTCTCTGTATCTACCCCTGGCAACGTGTATGGAAAATGTCATGGTAACAAACAAACAATTTAAATTGTTATTATTAGGTTTAGTTTTAGTTTATTATGTTAAATAATTTTCGTCTTAGTGTGTGTATTAATAATGTCAATAATATGTAAAAAAAAACAAACAAACTCACATCCGCATTTATAAGAGTTGAGAGAGATATTTCTGCTTGCATGCATGGTCCCAAAACATTGTCTGAAAATGCCAAATGGACACTACTACAAATCACGTTATACATATAATATATTGCTTAAAATAGCTTATCATTATATTTTGCAGGTACTACCCGTTCATTAAAAATAATGTTATTTTTAGGTATAATAAAATTCTAATGGAATTTAGATATAAATCTAAATGTACGTGTGCATTAGGTTCGACCATCAAGTCTCGTTAAAATTTTATGTGGTTTATTACGAATCTATCTATCATTATTGTTCCATTACAAAAAAAAAAACAAAATTACTACTTAGTTACAATTTCAGGGTATTAAAAAGGTAAATGCAATCATGTTTTTCACACATACTCATCAGTGATTTACACGATTTTAATAGTAAGATAACATTTGACTAAATTTTTGTTTTTAGTTCGTCTTGTAAATTTATAAAAAATATTAGACACGTATTTTTTTTACGTAAGCAAAAAATTATGGAGATACGTTGAGTCGAAATGTCGCGTGACGTCACAAGCAGGTACAGTTTTACCTGCATATGACACTTTACGAGCGCCCACTCCTAAACCATCTAACTGACGGACTAAATAGAATTTAGAAAAAAATTAGACGCTTTTATTATGTAGCCAAATAAACGCGTGGTGCGTGCGTGTTCTATGTTTGCTTAGAACCAATGAAAGAGGTAGGGATTTTGCTAAACAAGTGAGTAATGCTCTATCAGTCTTATCTGGTGTATTCCAAGTAATCCGTAACCTCAATGAAAGCATAGAAAATTCTGGTCTCTATATTTATTGTCTCTATATTCTAATTTTATTGGTCCATGATCTATATTATTTTATTTATTTGACACGAGATACGTAATACCTAGTACGTATATGTTATATTGTATGTAAGTAATAGGTTATCAACTATGTTATCACTTATCACCTATCTTCATTACGCTTACGTGATGCAATGACCCAAAGTCGAGTAAACGGTCTCAGCGAAATAGGTATATACTGGGATATACTGTAAGGTTAGAAATGAAGGACATATCAAAGGTGGGGTGGGGTTATCACTATTCGATTCTCGTCCTAAATATCTGACAAATAAATAACATTATTTTGTTACTTAATTATCCAATTAATAATATTATTAATTTCTTTGATTGTAGTCGTATAACGAAAAAGAGCTTTCGACTTTTTTTATTTATTAGCTAGGAAAAAAAATTTGGCGCTATTATTAAATTGGAATCACTTTTGCAACTAAGCAAAGTGTATAGGTATGGGCTTTGTCGAACAATATACATACCTATCACTACGTACTGAATTCAGACTTTCAGTTTTAAAGCGGAAATGTCGGGGGAAATACACTGCAAATAATAAACAATGAATGAACAATGGACTATTACGAGTATATAACACTTTGGTTATTTAAAGTAGCCAAATTGAGACAGAGATGATATTATGATGGTTTTATTGGAAACAGAAGTACTTAAATGTACTTTTTGCATTAATAAGCTTAATTCTTGGTATTCTGCTTTAGAAATTGGTTCAAAAATAAGCTCGGTATGTCTTTTTTTTCTAGTTTATAATTTATATATTTTATATCTAAAAAAATCAAAAAATTGTTTTAATATGTGTTATTTTTAATGCATAGGTACAGGTAGGTATGTTATTCCGTTAGTTTCGAACGGACTAGATATAAATTAAAAAATCGTTTAATGTAGGTACTAGCAATTTCCTTTTTTATTGTCACCGTGGATTGCGCTCTTTCTAAAAACAGGATACTTTGGCGTCCCAAAGCACAACGGGACAGTCCACCTACTTAAAAAATACTGAAAGAAAAACTGAAAGATCCTGTTTAAAACGGAACGCGTGGTCACTGGTCGCATTAATCATACCATCATACCATACTCGTACCCCATCGACTTTATAATATTGTTTGGCAGAATGGTAATTATTGATTTATTTACTTGCTACTTCTCTTGCTGACGCTGGAAACGTTTTCACACGTAGTCATGCTCTGTAGCGTGCTGAGTGCTGACCATATCTTGCAGCTGATTCATGTGTCATTTTATTGGATCAACCCATCAATGTATTAATTCTTCGTCGCTGTCTAATGCTGTCTTATATTTTTTATTATTAACAGGCTAGGCGTTTGACGTGATGTTAATTTGATTGGTGAATTGTTTTAGTTAATTGGTTTTAAATTTAGATAAGCTGACAACTCTCTCGTGGATGTTCGGGTTAGGTTTCAAACTGATCTTGTACTTTTGTGATAATATATAAGAGGAAGATGCCCAGTTTCCCACCATTTTTACCAAGTCAATATCAGGACAAAAATACTTTTTAGTAGTAGTTATGGTATTTTCTTAGTGTTTACGAGGTCTTATTACTATCCTAGACGCGATTTGAACGCTGAAAACTACTAATTGTAAAGTCAATGACATTATAAGTATTTGTGTAAAGTGGATATGTATATCAATTGTATAGAGTCTATAGAAAGATACTGTCTATACTATAGACAGTAGCTACCTTTTTTTTAGTTTTTTTTTGTCATTACATCGATTTGCATCCAAAATAATCAGTTAGTACCTAGAACTGTTAATGGGAAAGAATTCATACTAATATTATAAATGCGAAAGTAAGTTTGTTTGTTTGTTACGGTTTCACGCCTTAACGGCTCAACCGATCATCCTGAATACTTTTTATCCCGGAATTCCCGCGGGAACTCTGAAATTACCGCGGGGAACAGCTAGTAAAATATATAAATTATAAGTTATCAGATTCAACCCGCATGGTTTTGGTACGTAGTTCATTATTTCACTGAATGCGTAACTGATGCCATCGAGAACCTAGAAGACTTAGAAAGCAGCTTTGTTAAACATTACGTACTGGAACAATTTAAAATTTCAAATTTTATATGACGTGTAGAACCTCAGAAGAATAACTGTAGAACCATAACGTTTACATAACCTTTTACGTTATTCCCTCTGACATTGAACAGTCAAAAACATTGAAATACATATCTGTTTCTTTTTCAATTTTTTCTTTACATATTAAAGCCAGCGCACACTATGCGGCACGCGACAGCGACAACTAGACGCGACGACAGGCTGCGACCTACAATTTTCATATATGTATTTTGTTCAAAACTCCGTACACTTGGCGTCAGAGACGCAACGACAAACTCGGAGCGCGCTCATACGTTCGCGGTGAAGTCGCGGTGACAAGACGCAGAGCTGTCGCTTGCGTCGAACAAGTCGTTGCGACAAGACGCAACAACGAGTCGCACAGTGTGCCCAGGCACTTAGAGTGCATTTTGTAAGGCTTCTGTCCTAAACTTCTAATATACGTAATTGTGGATCATTTGTATTACAAATTGAAGGTTAGGCTCCACTCATGTTCTGACTATTAACTAACTTGCAAAGTCAATGTAATCCTATTTGCTCCGTTAATGCTTTTAACACGGTTGCTGTTTGCGGAAATATCTGAAGGATAATATTTTTCTAGAAACACAATACACTTGTTGAACTCAAACGCTGGCAATAAACAACTTATAAGTGTCATTTAGGAAAAGACCATTTTTATTGTTATGAGTATCGAGATGCCTATACTTTCCTTTTACGACACGTTTTACGATCAGCGAACTACCTATTGTCTGACCGAAAAACGGAGTTAGTAGAAAAATAGTTTGAAAAATTATACCTGAGGCGTGTAAGCATATCAAACAAACAGACTCACATTTTAATTTATAATATTAGCACTATTATATTATTACCTATCTATGTACCTATTGCATGTAATATTTTTTTATAAATAAATAGTTAACGTACATTACTTACTTAAATAAAATAAAAATAATATACCTACTTATAATTTATATAATTTGTTGGATTTCAATTGCTCTGTTACTGCACCACCTACCTACTGTCTTTACTGTAATAAATGTCTCCATACTCCGCCTGGTAGCCTGGAAGAGATCGCTTCATAGTGATAAGGCCGCCATTTGGAGCCACTTAATACTTTCTGTTCTTAATTTTTTTGTTATTGCATTTAAGAAATCATATCGTGTCATCATTCACTTACACCTATAGCAGGAAGGCGACTTGCATTCCTGAAACTAATCGTTTTGAGCAATCGCTTTTAGCGAAATTCAATCAACTCGCTAGTATAATTAATTAATAACGTGCCGTCTTTCCGGTTACGAGTAGATAGCGGATAGCGTATCACGTATGCCTGTAATTTACAACTCTCATTTATTTAAGCTCTGGGCACCGTGAAATATTCAATCCCTGTATAGTGTAGACGTGGATGTCTATTTAGTATTTGTAATAATGTGGTAATACTGACGACATTAGAAATTCTGCCCATTTCTACTCCTTCCCCTTTAGGGTTGTTGTGTTATATAAATATAAGTAAATGTTCTTGTTAGAAGAACAATATTGTTGTCCTTCAAATCGATTTTACAGTAGGCACCTACTGCCTGCAATATAGGTACCTAATATAAGTATAAACAATTTTGTAAGTCTTTGCACTTTATGACTATTGCAACTGATATATATAGATTCAAACTGTAAAAACTATACAGGGTGTAAGATTAAACGAGTTGGAGGGATATAACTATTAAAAATTATAAAAAATAACATTAAATTTTTATGAAAAAAAAAAAAAGAAAAAACATGAAAAATTCAGCTTGCAATTGGACGCAGATAAGCAATAACATGTTAACCCACAACGTTAAGTTGTTGATCCAGAACGCTTTATTGAGAGTTATAGAAAGTGTTTTAATTTTTTTTTTACTTTATTACATTGTTTAAATACTAACAAAATGTTGAACATAAAAAAATATTGACACAAAATGGCACTATAATTTCAAAACACGATTTACTCAAAATTTCTCCAGTGTGGGTTAACACACTATTGCTTATTGTCCAATTTATCGACGCGCTGCACGCCGTAAATCATGCGCTAGGGTCACTTGATTAAATCGAAATTTTTATTTAGGTATACTTTTATTAATTACGTGTAGGTAAGTACGAGCTATCGAAGGTTCCAAAACTTTTCTCATTTAGCCTTACACTCTGTATATTTGTGTATGATGTGCTGGGCAATAAAGGCACGCTGTATTTACTAGACGACTGCGTAACGTCAGAGCGTCTTTGATGTTTTAATTCTCGCTTTATTCTACACAATACCGTAAACACATAGGGAAGAGGAACACCAAAACAACGTTGCCGTTCGGTTCTGTGTATACGTTAACGTGTTCGTTTCGACGTTTTGTGTGTTGCGGTGATGTAATGGCATGGCAAATTCGTAACCTTGAGATACTTACCATAAATACTGCAGTTTCCGTACTAATACAGTGTAAATGAAGACAACGAAGTTTTTCTACTGTATTTGTAAATTTTAGATGTAAATTATCACGTTACCTTACTTAAATCATCAATAAGTAACGTTTGATGATGGAATGAGTCATCTAAGATTTTAATTGATTATTTCTTTGCCAAATCGATAAGTTTGTGTTACCTTTTTCGGATGTCCTTATCATACAAATATTTTGATTGGTTTGAACACCCTTAAAAATCAAGGAGGTAATTAACACAACATTCTAAATTACGTTTTTTCGACCTTTTACTAGATAAATTTTATGTCGCATAAACGCATTTAAGCCGGGATTGCGTGTCTAAAGCCATACATAAAATTGATACTTAACCGTAGCTTAGGAGACAGCTCATCATGATTCTGCACAATACAAAGCCATGCATCAAATGTCAGCAGTCCGTAGTGACAGTAGCCATGGCTACTTTTAGCGAGCGAAGTGCCGAAAATAGAACTCCATTTCTATCATTAAACATACAACCCTGTGAACTATAAAAAATAACGAACGGGATTGCCCTTTTGGTGAACTCCTGGTGGTATATAAAGATATGTATTATTTGAGCTTTGGGTCAGCTTGCTTGTGTCTTTTTGGCACTAAGAATTTTACAGAAGTTTAAAAATAACCCTTTTCTTTATTACTTTCATAAGTAGACAATTGGCACCTAAAGGAACATTGTTATAAAAATTTAAATATCTATTGCACTCTTTGGATATTTTTATTAAATTCAGATTCCAAAATCGAATTCGTGTTGGGGTCAAGTTGCAGTGAATTTGGCATGGTATTGTCGATAGCGTCGATTATGCCATTATGCCATACCTAAATCACAGATAATATAATACTATACTAGTGTTTATGGAGTTCGCAGTGACATAATAAGTATGACAGTTTAGATTTAAATTCCAAAGCCATTTGTACCACCCCTCAATAAAGTGACTGTGCCGTCGCGCGTCGTTCCCCGTGCCAGCAGTTTAATTTCTTCAGCTTCAACTGTCCCCTTTTCTCGCATGCTATGTGCTACGGTGACATATTATAGTTAGGTATGTACCTTCACAGCGGTTTCCATGGGGAGTGGCGCGATGACGTCACAACTCCAAGGTCAACGGTCCTCCCGCGCGATGGGGTGTGTCAGTTGCTCGCTCGCGTCAGTCTGAACAATTTGTTGTGTTGACCTGAGAGTCAGATAAAATGTCGAACTAATAATCCCTTCCCTTCTTGTTTTCATGGTACGCTTTTACCTTGTGGTCATGGTCATTGAGTTCATGAGCCATTTCTTACTATTTTCTTTTTATTTTTCTCCAAATGTGCTGCATTCCTTGCTTATTTTTCATAAGAATACCATACCATTTTGTATAATCGAATTTGGAAATTTCTATGTATAATAATATACTTTATGTTATCTTTATTATAATTTTCCGTTATCTTTAACACAACCTTGATGCTATCTACTTACTCGCGATTTGTTTACACTTGATCTTTCCCATTGTGATGTACATAATGTGGTACGAACCTATCTTGAGCGATACATGATTTATTTTTGTTCGCCTTATTTTTGTCGAAGCCATTCTTTATCTGAATGAAGTATGTTAAACTAGAGTTTATCTATACGTAAATAATTTGATTTTCCTACCGAATGGTACATAATATAGCTTCTTAAAATTTGTTTTAATTTAATTTAGGAGTACTCTCATTGTATAAGGTGGCTCAAAAAAACTTTAAATGTAATATTCAAAGTTTAAATAAAGACTTTCCTTAGAATTAACGAATCATAATTTACAAATTCTGGATCCACTTAAACCTGATGTAATTAATAATTATAGCGCTAATCTAATTTTCGCTGTGAATTTTGCCTTGAGCAAATACGTCAATGCATCTGAATCTGTTCGATTTTAACAATTGTTTTGTTTCGGCTCCGCATTTTAATAGGTTTTTGTATGTCCGAAAAAATTTGCCGCCGTCTCGTTCATTAATAGGAAGGTGTCTTTGCCATTATTGAAAAAAAC
This sequence comes from Zygaena filipendulae, assembly GCA_907165275.2. Lineage (NCBI taxonomy): Eukaryota > Metazoa > Arthropoda > Insecta > Lepidoptera > Zygaenidae > Zygaena > Zygaena filipendulae. The sequence goes on from OU015666.1 coordinate 4,032,502, forward strand.
CTTCCAAAATCTACGATTTTCCTTTTTTAGGAACTCAGTATAGAAATCAATGCGGTTGAAGTCGGGTGCTGCGTGTTCGATCCCTGCATCTGACCAAATAACTATGTCATGAACATTTGTGTTGAGGTCTGGGTGTTTGCTATGTATCAAGCCGCAACGCCGACTACGCCGATGTACCTGCCACACTACCACAGCGCAAGATGTTACAGAGTATATCAAGACGAAGACCAACTTTCTTCTGAGGACCGAACTGCTGGAGTCGCGTCATAATGCTAGTTTCAAGGCTTTTGTGGTGCGAGTCCCGACAAGCAAATTGGACACCTTTATGAAGGAGGGCTTTTGGCCGAAAGGTGTGGTCTACAGGCGATTCCGGGGCAGGATACCGACAACCACCACCAGAGCGACACAGTGTCAAAAATAGACAACCAATGTTTTTTATATTTGTATACAACGTGTTAATGAATTAACTGAAAACCTGATACACCCCATTTAAAAAAATAAACAGTATGATTAAAATATATTTTATGTCAAAAAAATGTATACTTTAAAAGTTATTCAAAATTAGTTTGGAGGTGACCTATCTACGAAATTCCAACTTCCAAGCGCTATGCCTGCGCCTCCGGGTTCAAATTATTTTGCTGCGGGCGGCGTACGCGCCAATATTGTATTATAAATAATTTAGACATAGGCTAGTAAAAATGAAAAAATACTAATAAAACTACTTTCTAGTTTTCAGTTAATTCATTAACACGTTGTATAATATGTATGTTAGTTTGTAAGGAATTTATCCATGGGCCCATGTTGCCTGACAACAAAACAATAAATAAATAAATAAACGCGCTGTGATAAAGAAAAAAATTATTTATTCCAGCGTAAGTGTGGTAATGAAGACCTTTAATTAATCGTGTTCGCAATAAATCCTTGACGTCCGTACGTATATTATTGCGTGATTCAGGTCGCTCGGCCCACCCTGGATAACCTACATAGTCTGCATTTAGAAAATGGTTTATTTTACTTACTTGTGTGCCTACATACGATTTCGCATGCTTCGTGGAAAGCATAGTAGACTCTATTTTTGGTATAATATCTTGAATAGGATTTTTTGTAAAAAGAAATTAGGTATCTACTATCTGGAGCTTTGTGGAGATAATCGCAATGATATTATAAGTATTAAAGGAGAATAATCGTATAACTTTTTGATTTCATTTAAAATTATTTATTTATTTAATGCAGCAAATCATATATTAATGATTAGGAAAGTAGAGAAAATGGCAACCTATTATCCAACACACTGCCCGCGATATTACTTACCTACCAAACATATACCTAGTTCAAAGATTATGTACAATTAAAATTAAATGTTCGAATGTTGGTCGAGACCTTATTTCTTTGAACTTTGAGTTTATACGTATATTATGTAGTTTAAGTTGGGTCATTTTGGAGCGCGAAGTGCTACTTCCATGTTTTCTTTTATTCACCGTTTAGACCATGTCGTAAATTGGAAAACCTGATAACCTACCATCTTCCCGACTTCTCTCGTCATTGTCCTGTTAAGGGTGTAATTTGTAACTGACAGATAGCGCGTTATAATTTCTTTATTGCCGTAGTAGCCCCAGAACAGATAGAAGGGGCATCAACTCGTGGAAAATATATTTTGGATACCTGCAAACACATTTTTGGGAAGTTATGAGCATTTAATCATAACTCTACTGGCACGTCAGCCCCGTTTATCATTGCCTCTCTAGTTAATTATTTTTTCTGTGGTTGTAGCATTCCACGTCTATTTAAATGCAGTAAATTTTTATTATAGCATGTAGGATACTGTGTGTGGTATTTTTAAGTGTGCGCTTTTATTTGATTAGAATCACCTTGGTCAATGATTGCGATGCTTTACTTGTCATTCACTGTCTCGCCATCTCCCGTCAATTTTAATTCTTCACAATGAAATATAAATGTATATGTATGTTAAAATATCGCTACAGACATACAGTTAAAAATCAATTGCGACATGTACATTGTACATAATATATACAAGTATATGACAGAATATCATTAAATGATATTCTGTCGAATCCGTCGAGCCGCTCTTAAATTTTAAGAGCGGCTCGACGGATTCGACTGATTTATTTTTGAGAAATTTCTTGGGAATCCACAGGAAAAGTCAGAAATTATTAATAGTCCTACTTTTATATTAAAATTGACTCACTAATCAATAAAAATTCGTTAACTACTTGACCTCTAAAAAATAAATCTGGCAGGAAAGTAGTTTATAGAGAGTAGACGTCAGTTAAGAACGAATTTTCATCCCGGAGTTCTCAAGTTAATCCTGAAAATCAAGCGGTGAATCCGCGGGGAACAGCTAGTAAGTTTATAAAGTTGAACACCTTAGCGGTTCCATTTAAAAAAAATTGCTATGTAAAATTGCAAATTGAACTGTAAGTAATCATTATGAGTGCGTCGGTTTGTATTAAGTATAATTTTCTCCAGGCTGCGACACACATTTCCGATAGACTCGACTAGTTAGAAAATGCACTGGCGAGTTATTTTCTCCATACGATTGAAAAACTCGCAATCTACTTATCTTAAAATGCTTGATCGATTATCGCTGATTAAAGCCCTGTACAGACCCGAGACAAGTCATTGGTTTCCGAGAATCTGATAAATTAACTCTAAAAGTTTTCCACTTTGGATATTAGGTATGTGTTTGTAGATTGCGTATAACCTGATTTTGATTAGATATGACAATTTTGGTATATTGTCGTATATACATATGCTATGTAGATACTCAATTACCCATAACATACCTACATAATAATCGTTTGATGATACTATTGAACTTTTGTGGTTGTCTTATTAGTCTTAGCTTTGTCATCTTTTTGGCGGTCGGTTTTTATAAGTTATGAAGCTGTTTCCATAATCCATACCACTCGAAGTTCGTTGACTCTGCGTGCCTTTCTTCAACTGAGTAGAAGAAAGGACGCTGACAAAGGCACTACTCTATTTGTATCATCCCAAGACAACAGACTTATGGAATGTTTTTTTTTATCAAATATTTTATCTTACGTCCATAGGTATATGTATAATAGTCGTGCGCTGATTGAGTTGCGCTAGTGTCCATAATATTTACATCAGAGCTGATGCGTCGAGCACTCAGCACACCGGAGCCGGGCTATTGTTGCTTAATTGCCGTTAGCTTGACCTTAATTACATATGTACCCGTATTTGCTTTTCATTTTCGTTAATAACGCATCCTGACTGTTTCCATACGTGATTCAGTTTATACATTTAATAGTTTCCTTCGTGGTTTTTGCCTTTATTAGAAATCCCAATTAACATAACATTTCCCAATAAACATTTCAAAGTTCTGATCATTCCTATCACTTTATCACCTCTTGGGATCTCTCATATGAGAAGAGTGTTCAATTGTTTAAAAAAAAATACTAATGAGGTCGACAGCTTCTCCCCGCATTAATTTCGGAGCACCCGCGGAAATTCCGTAATAAAAATTGCCCGTATGTCCTTTTCTGCACCCCTGACAATGAGCATCTCGCCTGCACTCGCATTGCGAGATAATATCTATTGAAATTCGTATGAACTAGTAACTAGCCCTGACGATTCATCTTAAGATACTTTTAATCTGAGAGCATTTTTACAGGTGTTTCCACAAAATGCACTCTCTCCTATTTATTTTTTCTGAAATTAAAAGAAGCGCAGCATTAAAATATGCGAGAGCCTCATTTACTCATGGCCGGGGTTTTTATAATACAAGGGTAACTGGGTCGTGTATAGTTGTTATGCGCGACGCGGCGCTGATTTGACTGGTGACTGGGACGCGACCCGTTAATTTAATTTCTTAACATATTATGTATTACCGTATATGGGTGAATTGTAATTCATGAATGACCTCCCATCGACCATCGACACATCGACTACATCCAACCTCTTTACGACAAGACTAAAGATATTACCAAATATAGGCGTGTGACGTAGGTATTTGTTTCCCTAAAGTTAGCATTAAAGGCAATGATATGATAAGTACCTCCTTAATTGATTGACGGTAGTTTGCGCCTCCTTACAGAGGTGAAATTAGTGCCATAATATTATTGTCTAAGATATTTAGTTAAAAAACAAATCAATAAGAAAATATGTGAAAATTAAAATTATAGTAATGAGAATATGTAAAATAGAGTAAATATAAATTTTTTTGTCATGAAATTCAGTAGATTTTTAAATTATAAAGAACCTACATATACATATAAAAAAATTACATTATATATTTAATTCATTTACGATGCTTTATCCTACAAGTACGAGGTTGTGAATGCGCTGAATGCTGAATTATACACAGTCTCCAGTGTAAGTCAATGTCAGTGGAGTAGGTAGGTACCTATTACGTATCGTACGTGCCTGCGGGCGACCTGTTTCTGAAGTCACTTACATAATGATTAAAGATGATAAAAGGCATCGAAGGCCAATTCTGCTCACGAAAAACACAAAAATGCACCGCTCTCGGATCTATAAGGGTCTCCAGTCCGCTCACGTAGACCGTCGAGACGGCCGAACTGCCTCAATGCGAATATACTAGTATCGATATGTGTAAGGAGACCTTTAGCGGACGGGAGTGATGCGGTTTTTTGTTAGGCGTGAGCGGAATTGGTGCTCAGAGCGTTTTGCACCTGTTGTTCCCAATCGATTTGTGTGACTCGGTGGCACACTTTTTAGGCAAGTGAATATCGTACATCCTTTTCTTTATACCTACTGTGGTAGACGAAATTTATCCATCGTCAACTGTTGACGATCGTTAACCAGTCTACAATGTCGTTCAAAGTTAAACCAGATGAGACGAGAGAGTAGCTGGTATTGCAGCATTCTTTTCTAAAATGGCATTGTACAGCTGCGGTCTTTCTGCGAACCTAAGCTGTTTTTTTTTTAAAGGATCTACAAGGCCATAAAAGTTTTCCTTAACACAAATTGGCATTTATATTATTAAGTAAGAATGATTTATTTTCAAAAGGATCCAAATTTTTAAAACTGAGCCAATTCATCCATTGTTTCCGGTGCAGGAGGGACCGCATTCGACGCTCCCCGACGACGAGTTCTACGATGCCGTGGAGACCGGCTTCGACAAGATGGAGGAGGAGAGGTGTTCGCGGGTGGCGCCCCCCGCCGGGCCGCCCTCCACGCGCGACCAGGTCGAGCTGCCGCCGCCCGCCATCGACAACAGGCTCACAACTCACTCGCTATGGACTGAGGTAATATAACCGACCATAGACATACATGTGCGCGTAGAAGGGTAAGCAAGCAAGTAAAAGAAGAGTTCAATGAAAATAAGAATATATTTCAATCAAAGCCGAGTAGGTAGATCAACATTGATATTTAGCTAAGAATATAAAATAATATTTAAGGAAATTCATCAGCTAAATTATCTAAATGTATTTTATAATTAAGCGGGAAAATACAGCAACCAGATACATAGTTACGCTTTAATAAGGATAGAACTCACCTGACAGTTCAGAGCACAAGTTGTACCGTGTCCAACGCAGGACAACTTCTGATCTGTCGACAGGGCACGCGGCCTTTTATAACTAGTCCGATGACGTAGTGGGAGGAATCAAGTGGTAGGTACTTGCGACAACTACTACCGTCACTTGTTACCATTTTATTTTGTAAGCTACCCTCTATTCTCCCACACGGCCATTCTGACGAGCAGCCTTTTGGCTCGCGAAAACAATCATTAATCAAGTGCTCGAAAAATCTATCACATAAATTCAGTAGAAATACATGACCAAGTTTTGCAATAGCAATGGTAAAAACACGCTATCATATTATATAACATAATGAGTAACCTTAAATTAACCCCAAACAACAGGGGAGTGGACAAATCACATGACCTTAAACTAATGCCAAGTCACATGGCAATGGTCAAATCACATGACCTTAAAACTAATGCCAAATCACATGGCAATGGTCAAATCACATGACCTTAAAACTAATGCCAAATCACATGGCAATGGTCAAATCACATGACCTTAAAACTAATGCCAAATCACATGGCAATGGTCAAATCACATGACCTTAAAACTAATGCCAAATCACATGGCAATGGTCAAATCACATGACCTTAAAACTAATGCCAAATCACATGGCAATGGTCAAATCACATGACCTTAAAACTAATGCCAAATCACATGGCAATGGTCAAATCACATGACCTTAAAACTAATGCCAAATCACATGGCAATGGTCAAATCACATGACCTTAAAACTAATGCCAAATCACATGGCAGTGGTCAAATCACATGACCTTAAAACTAATGCCAAATCACATGGCAGTGGTCAAATCACATGACCCTAAAACTAATGCCAAATCACATGGCAGGTGAGCTTATCAGGATTACCAATAAGACCGCCAGTATAATTGGAGACTGTTGGCCAGACAACCACCAATCACCCAAAACAGTCATTACAGGTAACCATAACTCGCTAACTAATTATTGAAGGAATCTTTCAGTTCACTTCCCATGTTAGGGGATTCTACGCAGAAATGATCACGAAATACGTATAACATTATACAACAACAACATTATACACATGCAACTTATTACCGGTTTCATAAACTCTGACAGCACCTATATCTGTCATTATCATTGATCTGCGTGATGACGCAAGGACCTCTATACTTGCTATCCAGTTTGTTGACAGCACGCTCGTCCATCCTGCCTTTAGACTCTAAACAGCAAGCATCTAAGTCCAAACGTATCCCACTTCTGATGTGCGCGTAGAAGGGTAAGCAAGCAAGTAAAAGAAGAGTTCAATGAAAATAAGAATATATTTCAATCAAAGCCGAGTAGGTAGATCAACATTGATATTTAGCTAAGAATATAAAATAATATTTAAGGAAATTCATCAGCTAAATTATCTAAATGTATTTTATAATTAAGCGGGAAAATACAGCAACCAGATACATAGTTACGCTTTAATAAGGATAGAACTCACCTGACAGTTCAGAGCACAAGTTGTACCGTGTCCAACGCAGGACAACTTCTGATCTGTCGACAGGGCACGCGGCCTTTTATAACTAGTCCGATGACGTAGTGGGAGGAATCAAGTGGTAGGTACTTGCGACAACTACTACCGTCACTTGTTACCATTTTATTTTGTAAGCTACCCTCTATTCTCCCACATACACACGTTATACGAAATACTTACATAGTTTCATTCGAAATTACGTTCGAATTTGAAGCACACGAAATGATTGACCGTCTGATTGAGTTTAGAAACTCAGTATTAAGGTGATTCCACGTTTTTGACCGGTGGAGGTCGTAGCGAGTGGATGCCTATTTCGCGATGTTTATTCGATATTTCCACCACCGTTCAGCAGTCATTTTGTTTTCAATTCAAATTCAAATATACTTTATTGCACACACAGTAGAAAACATGTTTACAAGAACACAAGAAGTGTTTTCAAAGAAAGAAGCTATAGTTTTTGAGAGAGAACCGCGTTTTATCTTGGGGAACAATCTAACATGTTCATTGGCGTTTCGCCATAATTACTTTAATTGCTAAAAATACATACACTGGCCGAATTAATTAAGATAAATCGCGATAGATTGCCATACCTAATTGAAGAAGGAGAAGAAGGTCATTCCATCACCCGGGAAGTTCCATCACTCTGCGTACGAGAAATGCGGATCTATATTTATGTACGTTCATTAATTCTTTGGGTACGACATACGAAACTCTTCCAAAAAAGTAGAACTGAACACGCGGATGACGCTGAAAACCAGCTCCGAAGGGCATTCGGTGGCTTTGCGATACCCTCAGCTACCCCGGAAAGGAATGAAAGTTCCCCTTGGATCTAATGTATCAAATTTCATGGAATTCGTTACAGCCGTTTCGAATATTAATTCGGATAGACAGACAGAAATACATTAAACATTGTTTTATACCATGTAAATAATCCTCAAAGCTCAGTAGAAGGCAGTTATCTTAAACATTACAGACAGACACTTCTATTTTGTTGTTTCTTTATTTTAAAATACCTTTAGATTAAACGGGGTATGGACTTGGGAATGATTTTGTCTCATTCTTAACCAAATTATATTTCACAAAAGGTTTATGTGGCATAAAAGAAATGAATATAAATATTTATGAATGCATAATTTTAACATATTCGAATAATGTAAATGTGGTGTGTCGGACATTAATGATAACAGGAGTCATCATACACTGTGATGACATCATTTACGAGTATTTATATACAGCTCGTTATCGTCGCACATTGTTCTCTTTAAAGAGGTGGGCAGAGACTATTTCTATAATACAATTTAAAAGGATAATTGAAAGGTTAGTGTTTACGCGTCGGTGCGAAAAGACAATTCCTAACTCGTGTTGTATAAAGTACCTTAATTCAGGGTATAGGCTTATCTCGATTTCAAATTTTATGCAAGTCAAATTAGTCGAGTGTCGCGGGTGCGATATTAGTGTGATTGGGTTGCTACTACATTATGGTGATGGTTTTTCGTTTTTCGTTTTGATCACAGATCGACCGGATATCCACGGAGCAGATCCAAGCGGCGTTCGAGGGCGTCGGAGGCGAAATAGGCTGGCAGCTGTTCGCCGAGGAGGGAGACATGAGGATGTACCGAAGGTAGGACTTATCTAGCGGCTCTCGTGACCAGCCCCGTTAGCCAAGTTGATAATCAAAAAATACAATCGGTAACGCCTAGAAAATTAAGGAACGAATCGTCATGTCACGTGGTCCCGTAAAATACTCCAATCAGAAGTCCAGTTTTATAGATTGCCAACTTGGCTAAGGGGGCAGATCAGAGGGGGGGGGGGGGGGGGGGTAAAATCTAAAAATTGCGCTACGTAATACTTGACCGCTCCCTGAGTGGTAATTTTTCTCAAGGGTGCTGTTATATTGTGTGTGTTTTGTCATATTAAGTGTGTGTGTGTGTGTGTGTGTGTGTCGGCAGGGAGATGGAGGTGGACGGCATGGTGATGGACCCGCTGAAGGCGATGCACAAGGTGCGCGGCGTGTCCGCGCGCGAGATGTGCCACTACTTCTTCAACCCGCGCTACAGATACGAGTGGGAGAGTGAGCGCTTCTCGTTTTATCTACCACTAGCTATCCCCCGCGGTTTCACCCGCAGTAATCTCGGAGTTACCGCGGAAATTCCAGTATAAACTATGCGTATAAACCTTTCTCTTGAATCACTCGATCTATCGGTGCAAACCGCATGAAAATCCGTTCACTACAGTTTATCGCGAACAGACAGACAGACGCGGCGGAGGACTTTGTTTTATAATATGTAGTGATATTTCTTTGTATGTATATTGGGATCCCCTCGAGAACGCTTTGTCCTGAGATATCACATAGCGCCACATACCATAACTTTGATTTTTAGAATCAGTTCAATAGTGCCATACCTACTAACCTAACTTTTTAGCAACTATTACGTAATACATATTATTTAGTATATACATATATATAAACACGCCCAGACATTGGAAATTGGAACCCTGCGCTCACCACGCAAAGTCCACCGGCAATCGAACCCAACTTTTTATCTGAGGGTAGACATGTAGACCTACTGCGCTAATCCGGTTTTTAAATATAATTATTAAGTACTGGTACAGTAAGAAAGAAAGGAAGAAAATATATTTATTTCAGCACAACACACTCAAATAAGTGCCTAATCTAATCGTAATTTTATAGGCATATCTCTTGCATGCTCTTTCGAAAGGGTTATTCGGCATAGCTGTGTGCGGGTGCACCCAGCGCTGGTTTTCAGTTGTATCGTGCACTTATGTGTGCGCCTGTGTGTATGCCCGTTCCAGCCACCCTGGAGAACATGGCGATAGTGGAGAAGCTGTCGTCGGACGCGCTCGTGTTCCACCAGACGTTCAAGCGCGTGTGGCCCGCGTCGCAGCGGGACGCGCTGTTCTGGTCGCACGCGCGCGCTGCCGGCGACCGCACCTACGCGGTCACCAACCACTCCACCACGCACCCCGACTACCCGGTGAGCTGGGGGAGAAGGGTGAAGAGAGAGAGGGAGATCGGAGAAGAGAGAGAGGGAGAATAATGGAGAGAGGGAGAGGGGAGGAGAGATTGGGAAGGAGAGAGGGGAGAGAGCTCAAGAGATAAGGGGAAAGAGGAAGAGAGTGAGAAAAGGACTTCCTTTAGACATTTTTTATCAATAAAAAATTATCGAAAAGTAGTAGTAGGCTTTCACATAAATGTTCACCCCAGAAATCGCTGACGACAGGACTAGGTAGGTCAATAGCAATGAATATAATGTGCTAGAAACATTTATTGGTTGCACATTTACTGACGAATTTATAGTATAGTTTCTTTTTTTTATGTATTAAATTGTAGGCGTATGTTTTCTTTCGAAATAAATAAAATATTATGAATGTATAAAACAGCCCAACACTGGCGCATGCATCCGTCTGTTCGTGACGGTGTGCCTGGCGTGCCGCAGCTCGTGCCCGCCCGGCGAGACGCCCACCCGGGACAACGTCACCACCAGCATCGCGTACTGCAGCACAGGTACGCACAGCACGGCACAGCACACCACAGAACGATACCGCGCAGCACAGCACAGCACAGAACGATACCGCGCAGCACAGCACACCACAGAACGATACCGCGCAGCACAGCACAGCACAGTCACATTCAACCCCCGCCCGCGCTCACCTCGCGTCGCGTTCTAATGCTCTAAAAAATCCAAGCGTACCGATTACCGCTTTTGGCGCCTATTGCAGTGACGTGTAGCGTGACATCTCTCAAGAGTCTCAGGTCATCCTTACTAATATTATAAATGCGAAAGTGAGTTTGTTTCTTACGTTTTCACGCCTTAACGGCTCAACCGATCATCATCGAATTTTGCATGCACGTTTTCAGGGGTACAGAGAATTACATAGGGTACTTTTTATTTTTCAAGGAATTCCCGCGACAACTCCGACATTACAGCAGTTGAAACCGCGGAGATCAGCTAGTTTCTATATATTTTGACTTCTCCGTCAGCGATTATGCTTTCAAATATTAAATCTATGCGTATTATCATTGTCTAGATGAGTAAGATCTATGCGTATTATTTATCATTGTCCTTTAATTTTTTCGGTTTTAAAAATAGTGTTGTAAAGAAAAAGAAAAGTAGGAGAGATTAATTGATTGCATTCCGCTACGGTTTCCAGTGAACCCGGGCGGCTGGGCGCCGGCGAGCGTGCTGCGCGCCGTGTACAAGCGCGAGTACCCCAAGTTCCTGAAGCGGTTCACCAACTACGTGGTGCAGCAGTGCCGCGACAAGCCGCTCGCCATGTAGCGGCGGCGCACCCACCGCGCCGCGCCCGCTGCACTCGCCACACACCGCTGGCCGCGACCGCCCGCCGCGGTCGGCGCCCGCTGACTGCAAATTTCCTGACAGTCGACCCCCGCTGACTGCATACTTCCTGACGGTCGACACTCGCTGACTGCATATTTCCTGATGTTTGGCGCCCGCTGATCGTAAATTTCTTGACTGTCCACACGCGCTGACTGCAAACGTCATGCTGATCGCACTTTTCCCGACGGTCGATACTCCCTGCGAATGTCCTGACAGTCGACACTCTCTTACCGCGATTGTCCTGACGGTCGACACTCGCCGACCGCAATGGGGATGTGGACTACTTTTGAAAATCAAAATTCTAATTAGTCCGACATTTAGAAAATAAAAAAACAATAGACACGTATTTTTTGCTTTTTCAAATAAATTAAAATATACAGAGATAAAGCGCATTAAAGTTTAGGGTGAGAGGGTCGTGACGTCACTAACCGCTAAAACTGCCATACAAACTGTCAGAATAGTGACGTCACGCGAAAATTCAACTCAATATATCGCCGTTATTTTTTAATTACGTAAAAAAAGAAAAAATACGTGTCCATTATTTTTTAATAATCTACAAGACGGACTAAAAAATAAAAATTAGTCAACATGCCCATTGTCTTGACACCGCTACTTCTGACCATCCTTCCCTGCCGATATCGATAAAATATCCAAAGACCATCGCCGTCATCACAGGTGACGACCGACGAATGCTGGTTAAAGGATAATTATTGGGCGTAACTATTAAGTTCTCGGTCAACCTTTGGTCTTAAACTTATGTTCTCAAAGCGTTACTTCTTTATTGCAACCTGTATAGTGTACCTGTACGGTGTACCTGCGGCGAGGAAAGTGAAATTTTCTTAAGAATTGTTATTTTTTTTTATTTGGCGATCCCGCTGTATTAGGGATACCGATTATGCACCCATGTAATTATATCGCACATGTGGGAATAATTTGTTCTATTTAAATGCCGCAGGGATATGATGGAATTAGTTGTACAAAAATTAATTGAATCATTTCTCTGCGAAACGTGTACTGGTAGTTTGTTAATAAATTTATATGTATTTGTTTTGTTGAATACAATTCGATACAGGGGAAGCTGATTAAAATCGAGTATTTTTTTAAACTTCATTTATTATTTTAGAGATTTATTATTAATAGATATAATCGAATTAATGCAAAGAAGATTTGGATACTTAAATATTTTATGTTTTTCATCATTTATTTACTATTCGGTGGTCGATTTTATCTCATAGCAAAGTATTATCCGCAGTCTCCTCTTGCGCAAACGTACCTGTGGCGAATCAGGAAAGCCTTAAGAATTATAATAATAAATTGGACTGAGGTCTCTTATACTCTATGTAGTTTTGAACGAGGGACATATTCGAGCTCTCGATACTTCATGCTTACATGTAACTAGGTATAATAAAAATAAACATACAGAAAAGCACTGATAAACCACAAATATTGAAACAGTCAAAATATAATGCGGATTTAGGTGAGTGACCTTTACATAATATGATTTGTGGGCAACTTAGAATTACTCGTCGGTTTCTTGCTAGTTCAGCTATCATATTTTATTGGATAATTATGTAAAAAATGTGTTTTTTACATACAATTTTGTGAAGGTTACGAAAGACTTACTTGAAATTGGACAAAGAAATTATTATAAAAGCAAAATCAAAATGTTATCAAATACTCGTAGTATTATTATTACTGTTCAATGTTGCTAGGTAAATATTATTTCTATAGAAAAATGTAAATCAGTGAACTTAAAAAGAAATCATGGCTTTCTGAACTGTTTGTTTACTTTTATATCTATTGTTGTTGTTTTTATTCCAAGAATTCCAAGATTAGTGAACGCAACAGGGTGATTCACAATGAATAACCACGTTCCTTGCCCATAACGCGCATGTCTGTTAGACAATTCCAAACATTCTAGATCTGGCAAAAAACAAGGTGTTCTGTGTGTCATTAGACACGTCTTATTATTTTGAAGTGAACACTTGAAGCACGGAGGGAAAACAATTTTTGTGGCATGTTATCGTAACACGGTACACACCATGTTACGATTAAATCAGGGCCCTTATTCATTATAATCATAACGTACACAAAATAGTATATTTCATTATAAGTGCGGAAAGCCTGTCATTGCAAAGAGTTCCAACAAATCCTTCGAGCCGAGGCGCAGCCGAAGGTGAGGGTTGACAGTCGGAACTAGTTGCAATGATGGTTCCGCACGTGTACTGAACAACTATTTTTAATACAGTTACGAAAAAATTAAGCAATTTAATAAAATATCAAAAACACAACAAACTCAACTAAGTTCCAACTGTGATCAAGAGATGGCGCTAGTCGTATTAGTAATGCGAAACCTACGTTTCGCAATGCAAAAAGTGTGTCAAAGTCGTGTCGCCATTTGTGACAGTTGGCAAAGAGAACGCACGAGTTCGGGAAAGGTAAACAAAAAGCTCGAGTATGTAATAGCCCACATCCCGAACGCTAAACGTCCCTGCAATACGCCACTTTTTGAGCAACTGTATTAAAAATTGTTTTTCCTTCGCGATCAGAGAGGTTTCATTTCAAAAAAATACATTTATAACGTGTCATATTATAGCATACAGAATATAAATTTCTAGTATTTTGGCATCTGTAGCGTTTGGAAATGTGTTTTTGGGTCGCGCGTTATGGGCAAGGAATGTTATTGATCAAAGTAAATAAGTGTCCGGGGCCCCACGTGAGAGTTAAAGGGAAGCTTTTCTGTTATGTATCTATGTATATATAAAACATTTTTTCTGTTTCTATACTATTCGTACAATAGCGATGAAACTTTGTTGGGTAGTAGTGCGTGCGTCGAGGAATGTTTTATATACAATAAAGAATATTACGATGCAACGGGGCAAAGCTAGTTTATCTTATGAAATCACTCCTTTGGGCGCGTTGAGAATTAAAAAAACGTTTTCGACCCAGAGGTTCTATTGCCACGTCGCAATTAAATCGAATCCTCGTTAGATACTGGTTCAGAAACCATTTTAAGTTTAAACTCGAACTCTGCCTATCTTGATTTTTATCAGTCTACGTCTTTTTATTAATTTTAGTTTTGTTGTAGTTTATTTTAATAAACGTGCTATGTTTTTAAGATTAGAAATGTAATGTACGAACTCGTACGAATTAAACTAACAAAAGTAAGGACGAAATTTTAGATTAGTGTAATTTTAATCTAATATCGAAATCCCGTGTCAGAAATTTTGATCTCATACTATACTTAAAGATCAAAATTTTAATTTTGACGTCAGGTTAAAATAACACAATTATAAGCGTGGGTGGTAGCAAAATGAACACAAGATTAAGAAAGGTACCAATAGGGTACTTGCATGAAATTTTTTTTTCAGTCTGTTTTAAAGATATATGGCCTACTTAGACAAAGCAAGAAGAAGAAAAAAAATATATGCATAAATTAATGAAATAGAGCGTTTCAAAGTTCCTACTTTAGACTTTACCGCCGAAACGCGGAATGACGTCACTAGTTCAAAATTACGCCTTATTAATCTGTGATAGAAATGTCACTGTCGTATTGGCAAGGTCATGTGACACTGACAGACAGACAACTTCAATATCCAAAAGCGAAATTAAGGTTGAACTATGTCGAGTTACTTCCAAAAGTTCCAGTAAAGAATCGAAATGCCAACCAGTGCATTTTAAGGTAAAAAACTTCAGAAAATGGAAAATATGCGTTGACTGTATGCACTTAGTTTCTTTTGCCTTCTCTGAAAGAGGTAAATCTTTCTTAAAAAAATAAAAGTGACGTCATGTGTTAAGCGTGGCTGTGATTGGTGTTTCGTTGCAACGTTCCGTTTCACAAAATTAAAAGTTGAATATTTCGGAAACTATTCAAATTTTTTTAGTAAATCTTTCACGATAATGCTTTTCTAAGGCTCTATTTTTGAAATATTTACACAATTTCTTATTATATATTTCATGCAAGTACCCTATTCGCGAATATGTGAAATTGTCACTAATCACTGAGCGAATATGTTTGAATATTTCCTTTTTTTCCTAGAGTGAGAGCCATCGTTTTAGTCATTATGACTGTTAAATACTGCATAGGTTGATATAAAATAGCTACTCGTACGAAATTTAAAATTTTGTTTGTCTATTCTTGAAATTTTGACATTTAATTTCTAATCTTGAAAAAAACAGGGTATATTATGTACTTTTCTCTCCATTCCATCTTATACTGTTTTATATTAATACTTTAATATGAAATCGATTTACCTGATAAATTATATAAACAAGTCACTCAATAAGTCTCGAAGCTGTAATAAAAACAAAGATAGGTTATAAAAATCACAGTTAAATAGTAACATGTAAACGAATGTAAGATTAACATGAAATTTTGACACAGATCTTTAAAAGGTCCTTTCTATTAAAATCAAATTTTTATATTTAATATTATGATTTTTTTATGATGCGACAGCCTCGGAACTTATTGAGTGACCTGATAATAATAATATGATATTGTTTAATAATTATATAAAATATTGCTTAAATAGTAAATATACGGTTTTGTACAGGTCTCGATACAAGTAACTTTCATTAAAAACGTCCCACATATTATAATGATGTCTAAAAAGTATGTAAATGCATTTATAAATAGATAAATATTATATATGAATAACACAATGTTGGAATTGTAGTAGGTGTTAATGTGTTTTTTAATTATTGTTTTTAATAAAGCATTTTACGGACATCCATGGTTTAAATTTTTTTATCACGTTTTAACCCCTGAACCGATTTGGGCCCTTATTCACTATGACCAATACATAACGCGCGTCCCAAAAACACAATCCCAAACACTCCAGATCCAAAAATATAAGAAATTTATATTCTTTATGGCAAAAGAAACGTAAATGTATTTTTTTAAAGTAAAACTTCTTTCAACACAAGGGAAAAGCAATTTATGAGATGCGACGCGACGCGTTATGGTCGCAGTGAATAAGGGCCCAGGGCTCTTATTCACTAATCGCTATGACCAACATACATTCCTTGCCCATAACGCGCGTCTCAATAATAATCCCAAACGCTCCGAAATAAGATGTAATGTTGATAGTTTTCGCTCAGATTTAAAAATCAGAGGTTTTAAAAATAAAGAAAACAATTCTTTCAACACTTGTGTCCCAGTGTTTTCAAATGTTTATTTTCATTACAATAACATTAATAATAATAATTTATTAGTGCTTATACAATGCATAGCTCTGTATATAAAATTCACAACAACGTAATGCATTAATCAATATTACACTTGGAGCACACGAGCAGGGTCCAGCCCACGCGGTGCGGTACACACTCGTTCTAATGATACTTTCAAAACCTTATTTAGATTACAACATAATGTTACAAATACAAATATTATATAATACAACATTAGGTATTTACGATCACGGATCAAATCTGATAGTGTTTTGTTTAACAAAAAATTTGGCCAGTTTTAATTTTATTCTGAACTATAAAAAACTGAACAGTGAACAATGGAATATAGAACTCGCACTTTGCGTTGGAAAATAATCCAACGTACTTAAATTATAGATACCACGTATATTCGAAGAAGTACATGTCGAGTTTTTATTGTGCGCCTAGATCTACTATTGTACTGTACGTCCTACAATTAAATTGTTCTTTTGAGATGTTTTAAGTTCAAACTTATCTGACTAATTTGTTACAAGACTGATTTCAGTGGTTCTCTACGTTTCACTGGAAGCGAACGAATCATATGTTTTACGTTTGACAAAACCAACATCAAAAACAAAATTGAACTATAAATGGGAAATTTATACCGACAATTTTTATTCGATTCGACAATTTTATGTAGTAGAGATTAATCTTATACCAAGTACCAACTTAAAATTTTCGAACAATGTCTGTACCTAATGGTGAACGAATACTGGAGACCTCTCTCGATATAACCCCCCCCCCCCCCCCCCCCCCCCCGCCCTGCGTCTTTCTGATCCAAAAACAAAACGATGCGTTCTTATTGCTCTGAGGATGCGTTAAGATATGTACGTACAACGTCTACGATATGTGTGCAATTAAAATTCAACTTGATTCAATCTTCTTCGACTAAACTCTGAGATCGATGTACCGTTAATTATTATAGGTGTAGCGGATTAACCAGCAGGCTGAATAGATTGGAGCCTAGGGCGGCAGATTTTAGGGGCGGCAATTTGGGGTCAAGATGTTACCAAAAAGCTATTTCTTATAGCCATCATAACTATATCGTTGGGATGGCAAAAATATCTAGAAATTGATACATTACTGATAAAAAAATTGAAATTAACATGATTTTGAACTAGGGTATCGAAGTAGAAGTAGGTAGAAGTCGGTAGGGGCGGCAAAAATTGAATAGCCTACTGGAGGCAAATATGATTATGATTATGATTATGAGACTGATGTGACGGTACTACTTAGTGAGAAGTGCGAGTTCCATGTTCTGTTCGCTCACAGGTACCTATTAAATGTAAACAATTTGGTACAATTTTATTTGTAATACCTATGTAGGACTTATTTAAGTATAATATAGCGTAATATGAGATTGAACACCGTTACAACAATATTAATATAATATAATATGTATTCTACCAAACCGTATCATTATATTGAAGTAAAAACTGAATATTACAATTATAACACTTTTGTTATAACTATAGATAAAGTAGAATTAACATTTATTTTGACAAACGTATTTTTATATATTTTAGACCGTATGTATTGACATTGAGCACAAGGAAGCGTAGGTATTCCTATAATCTCATTTATAATTACATTGTTGTAATTATTTTCATGAATTACACTAATAAATATTAACTTATACATACCAGCGTCATCGAGACGAATACTTGTTAGACTTATTCGAATAAGTTATAATGATTTAATAGATATTAATTAACGTGACATTTAGGTATGTTTTGAAACGGCTTTAACGCCTATTGAACGAGACTTTACGAATAAATCGAATAAGAATCTTATTCGATAGGTAGGTATCTATTTTGTCAATAAGTTTTGTACGATTTGTACCTTTGTAAGTTTTTTTTTGTTAAAAATGCGAACTACTAGTGGTTTGCATAATAATGAAAATATTTAAATAATAATAATCCAAATGGAGGTTTTTAATGTAATTATAATAAAAGGATCTAAAATAACGATTTTTAGAATTATTGTTTGTCCGTTTGTCTGTTTGGACGCGCATCACGTTGTATAGTTTTTGCGGTTTTATTTTATCGGAACCAGTTCACAGGAAGAGGACTTGTAACAATTTTGAATTTTAACCATAATAGTACGGGAGATACCGATGCTAATTCGGGAGTGACTCGAGCGTCGTTGGGACCTATTGGGTTTTGAAGATTAGGAGATATAAACAAAATAAGGTCATATGATATTTTTTCATTCACCGGTGGGTTTAGCTTCTACAGGCTTTCAAAAATGTAAAAAAAAATATTAAAATGGAAATACTCGAGCGCGTCAGATATTGTAGTTTAGATACTCCAAGGTGTCTCTGATATCGAAAATATATTCATCTGCCGATTTGCGTGGTGGACCCGGCCATCCGGAAGTGGAGAAAATGAAAAAAAAAAACATTTACTCCAGCGCGTCAGATATTCAAAGGGGATGTTAAGTGAGCCCTAAAAATGCTCCCCTTCGAAAATCTGCCAATTTGGAGGTGACGCAAGGTAGTAGCGAATTTTTGAAAATGCAAAAAAAAATCTCAATTTTGAAATACTCGAGCGTGTCAGATTATTTTACAGAAGGTTCAGCTTGCACTCCAAGTTATGTTGGCTTAAAATCTGCCAATAATTTTGAGGGGTATTATTAATCTGACTGCTAGAAACAAAAATTATGATTTATTTTTAAGATTTTTTTTTCTTTCTGACGTAAGTTTAATAACTTTATGAGCTATTTCTTGTTCACAAAAAACACACTTTATATTTCTATGAAATATGTAAAAGATCACAAAATATTATTCACAAAACTAACTTTAAAGCACAAACAAGCCAGAGCGTTTTACATATAATAACATGAACGCGTTGTTTTGTGATGAGCTTTATTATATAATATATATATAATTACATTAAAGTGAAAGGTTATAGGTGAACCTATAGTTTGATGTAATACTTACCTTAACTTATTTTAATATGTATTTTAACCGACCAAAAAAAGTTATAATTTGACACGTTTAGCGCCGAGATATACTGTGATGACGTTATGGCGACGGAAAGTAGTGTGAGGACGGTGCGAGAGAGTGAGAGATAGAGAAAAAGTAAAAGGGAAAGAAAGACAGAGATATGAATAGGTACATGTTTCACTGCAGCTGCTCGTTCGATTCGAAGACGATTTTTGTTTCTTTGGCTTATGAAAATCGGCAGATTATATTTTTCCCGCTATCCTTGAGTTATTTACTTTAAAATAAAAAATAAATCAACTGCGCTCGAGAATGTCGAAGTTGCGTTTTTTTTTTGCAAGTTTGTGATCCTCTAACTCCCTTACGTCACGTTCAAATGGTCAGATTATTCATATACATACTTCTCACTATGTAATTAACCCACCATATCTTAATCTGACGCGCTCGAGTATTTCGAGTTATCGATTTTTTTTTACTAATCTGATCGGTTATTCTAGACGCACCCACCAGTGTAGAGGGCCTATATTTGGTGGAGGTACTCAACATGGTGCAAGGTACCCCCCTTATGTTCATCTGACGCGCTTTAGCTAATCCACAAATCCCCTCTTGGCGGTCCGTACTATAAAGTATTATAGGCGTGTCGATAATGTCAGCACACGAAACACCACTAGCAGATTATACATTACAATACTTATTTTAAAGCCGCTTCTTATAAAATATACGGTAGGTATGTTAATTAATTTAACTACGTTTTTAGTGTTTATTAAATTCCAAGAAAACCAATTATCATCTACCTATTAGGTTATCACCCAATGTTTGGGCTACTTATTATAAATTTTACAAAAAAGATTGGAAAAGTTTCTGATATGAAAAAGAGACCGAAAGATTCGGCGCTTGTAAAGGTTTATTATAAAAAGTTTCAATATAAAAATATCAATGCTCTGAAAGCTCAGTGTAGAAATGGACCAAGTTTTGAATTGTTTCATTAGATATCATTCTTAATAATAATAGAAAAGTGAGAAATTTGCCTTACTATATTTTTGAAAAATCGGTGAACGATACCTAATCAGGGGCTATTGAGAAAAGAGATCACCCTCTATTCATCGGTCTCTAGAAAAAGGGCTCTATTCTCTACCATAATCTTTTAACAGTCTTACTATAAACTTACATCCAAATTTTGCACATTAAAATTTAGATCTAACGCAGTGTACATTAAGTTAAAATTACAATGAACGTTTCGAGACGGCGCAGTGGTAGGACTGGTCGAAAAAGTTCTGAATTTGTTCAAAGCACATAGTTGAGCGGTAGGTACGCAATGCCATTATAGCATTTATTATTTTCGAGATGGATATAATATAATAAAGTTAGTGACTGGTTCAGGGGCCCTTCCACCAGTATTAAACCTCACATCGAAATTTCTTCGATTGTAATTTCAACCTTGGTCACTGCATGTAAAGATGAAATTCCAATACGGAAAATAATTATGGATGAACGTCTATAATAACACCTACAGAGACGGTGGTAAGGCTACAGAAAATGAAATAGAATTGTTCTAATTGTTCTTCCAACTTAAATGATAACTCTTAACTAAATTTAATTTACACAATATAAAAAATGAATTTATTTAGGTTCACAATATGCCAATAAATCATTATGGCACTCACATCACGACAATAAAAAAAAATAGATTAAAGTAAGCATGCTTAAAAAGAAAACGAAGAACAAAAAATACCCGTGTAAATGGCGAATACGTAACGTATTCATCACGAAATAATATTGTTTATGGCATCTAAATTACTTAAATAGTAGGTACTTAGATAAAACCGATGAAAACTTTTTATTTTTTTATCGCAGTTTCATCGTCTACAGTAAATACGTTTTTTAATATTACCTAATAAATACTATCACGTAAAAAAGTAGTTATCAACATTGTTCTTTTTTTTGTTCAAATTCCACAGAATTCTACTTCAACACGGATATATATATGTATATATAAGTATATAATATAAGTATAAAATAAGCGTATATTCGGACATATCCGTTTGGCATAGACAACAAACATCGATGCCGTGATCCGTTTCAGACTTAACGTTTGACAACTCAATCGTAAAATCCTTTAGAAATTTTTGTTCAGATTTTAAATTTTATTATTATTTATTTTTTCATTTTTTTCTTTCGTCTGACCAATCGTTAAGTGCGAAATAAAATAGCTAAGTATCAATATAATTTAGATCTACTGTTTTTATTTCGCACTTAGAAGAAACTACTTTCTTGCATTTTGCATTTTGCACATGTATTTATTATTTATACCGACGTGGAATTTTTTCACAGTTCATTTTATTCATGCCCAAGGCAATATCTAACATCCATGGTAAAATGTTCTTTATACAAAAGTACTAAGCTTATTCAGAAAAGGAGGAATTCTTTGAAGCATCCCACCCAGCCCTGTTATAATTATCTACCGCTCATATTTTTTTATAAACGTTCTATTATATTTTAATAAATCAAACGTTATTCTTTGTCATGAATGATGTGATATACTCTCTCGACTTGGTAGGCAATTGGTAGGTTTTCTGACTAATCCAGTAGAGTCAATTAATGTAAATTTATATTTTAGTCCATACTACTTTATCGAATTGAGCGCACTTCATCCCACACGCTCTCTCTTTCTCTCTCTCTCTCTCTTTTAGGCCTAGACAGGTGCGTCACAAATGGCGGTTTCCGCTCTTACGCGGCAAATATTTTTTACTAGCTGTGCCCCGCGGTTTCACCCGCTTAAGTTTCGGGATTCCCTCAGGAACTCCAAAGTAGCCTAATTTTGGTACTACTTATAACATCACCAATTAGCAGTGAAAGTCCCGTAAAATGGGTCCAACCATTTCGGAGATTCACCTGCGTGAGTTTCGGAATTCCCTCAACGATTCCCAAACTTCTTTTATATAAACCTTATGCTGACAATAACAAACACAAAAAAAAAGAATTATCCCATTTGGTAAAGTCGTTTAAAATTTACGCGTATATATTTCGGCGATTAGTTTTTATTTATATAGATTTCATTATCGTCTTTATATACGTAATATACCTACATACGTGTAACTCTGTTGTGCGACGGTACACAGACGTCAAAAAAGTCGAATTTAAAGTCTCTTACTGTTTTAGGAGACGTGTTATTATCACTACTAAGTGTAGCAGCGTATGGTTAATCGTCGACAATGGCCCGACATATTTTTTTCTTCTTTATTTCTTCAGTAGTCCTTTATTAGGGACGAGGGAGTGGTCACGACATAATGAAAACAGAGGGGCGACAGTTGCCTAAGGATCGAAGTCATGACACACTGGCAAAACTGGGGTAGCTTCGACCGTAATATTATAGTGCATTTGCATAAAATAGTTTTAGAAACAATTTTTTTTAAAAAGTGCCAGTAGTAAACTGCGGTTACTCGTCAGCGATGATCGTATGTACATAAGCCGGCAGCCTGTAGTAGAAGTAGCTGGGAGTTAAATCGGTCCGCTTGTATGAAGATGTCACAGGAGTGATATAGCAGTCATCAGCTTCGCCGCCTGTTGTAACGCCGGTTACTCCTCCTTTTCGTGGGGAGTTAAACTGATTCATTTGTATCGAGATGTACGGTAGTCAGCTTCTTCAACTCCGGTTACTCTTCGGCGACGCAGGTGTGCACACACGTCCGCAGTCTATAGTAGCAGTTAAATCAGTTCACTCGTAAGGACACCACAGGATGCCACATGCATGTTCGCCGCTTTACCACCGGCGGTAACTTGGAATACTCCTCGTGTGCACACATGCCAGAAGCCTATATAGTAGTAGTGGGGAGTTAAATCGGTTCAATCCTATGGAGATGTCACAGGTGTGGTGTAGTCGGGTGCTTCACCACCGGTGTTAACTCTGCTTACTCCTCGCCTGTAGTAGTAGCAGTAGTAGCAGGGAGTTAAATCGACCCGCTTGTAAGGAGATCTCACAGGTGTGCTGTAGCAGCCAGTAGCTTCACCACCGGCGGTAACTCCGGTTACTTCTCGCCTGTAGTAGCAGTAGCAGCAGCTTAGGGAGGTAAATCGGTCCGCTAGTATGGCGGTGTCACAGATGTAGTGTAGTCGGGTGCCTCACCGCCGCCAGTAGTAGTTAGTAGTAGCAGGGAGTTAAGTCGGTCCGCTAGTTAAGGCGGTGCGACGGCTACTCCTCGGCGGTGGGGTGCGCGGCGGCGGGCGGCGGCTGGAGGGCGCCGTGCCGCTGCGCGCGCACCACGTCCGCGAGCGTGGTGCAGCCCGCCTCCTCCAGGTCGCGCCAGCGCTGGTGGTTCGCCTTCGCGTGCGTCACCAGCTCGGGCATGTCGATGAAAGCTGTCAATCAAACGGATTAAGTGCCAACAGTTTGGAAAAAGTACAAAAACACACTTCAAAAGTAAATTGAGGTAAAAAGTAATCATTTAGGACCATAGTTCTCGTAAGACTAAGCGAGTACCAACTCGATGGGGTTAAGTCGTCACATGATCATCTTCCGGCTCCATTATCAGATCCAACGAACCTTGAACCTTCGCTTTATAACCGACTTTATATCTATCTATACACACATGTATAAAATGGTTTCTCCTGAATGACTGAGTGACAATCAACGCACAGCCTAAACCGCTGATCGTAGAGGCCTGAAACTTGGGGGGTGTGTTCTTTGTTTGACGTAGGCATCCGATAAGAAAGGACTTTTGAAATTCCATCCCTAAGGGGGTGAAAAGGGGTTGCAAAGTTTGTATGGAATCTCGAGAAATATATTTTAGTGTCTATTTAAAAAATAATGCCATACTGTTTTCGGCGGAAATCTAAGATAGCGGTTTCATTTATCATCGTATAAATAGAAAATTGTTCAAAGTGGTTTTTATTGTGTTTTATGGAATAGGTACCATAAAACAATAATTTTCACATGTTGATTAATTCGGTGTTCTATAAAGCTCTGTGAGAGATTTTGTCAACTATATCACCACGGTTTGCAATTTCAAACCATACAATACGGTTAATACACATAAATTTATTTACTTGAAACTGGCTAAAGCCTAAATGCGTTATAATTATGGGAAAATTCATAAGAAAAAAAAAGAAAAAATGTTTTATGGTTTAGTGCCAGCACTAACCGGCCCACGCGTCCATCATGTCCTTGATGATGTACTCGATGAAGCCCATCTGCGAGCGCGGGATGGAGCAGGTGGCGCGGTCGAACATCGGCATCACCACCGGCAGGTCCTTCGCCTTCTCCTCGTCGGTCTGCAGGAAGTATTCCTCCGCGATCCTAGGAAAAAAAACATTAACAATATCCTTAGTCATCAGCACCAATCTATCATACATATAAAATGCTTTGTCCTGAATGATTGATGGATCAACGCACAGCCTAAACTGCTAGGACAGCTAGTATGTACATATACATTTTGGTCAGTATTTGAACTCTATTACTATCGCAATAAGGTTCAATGGCTGTCAAAAGTGTTTACATACATATTTGTGCTGCTGACTGCGCATAATATAAAACGAAGTTCTCAGTCGCGTCTGTCTGTCTGTCTGTTTGCGATAAACTCAAAAACCACTGAACAGATTATGCGGTTTTCACCAATGGATAGAGTGATTCAAGAGCAATGTACGTGTAATCTACGTATATTTAGTCCTAGAATTACCGCGGGGGACAGCAAATTTTCTTAAAGAAAATATCAAGGGGAGAATATGAAAAAAGAAATGTAGGTATAATACGTTATTTTATAAAGTTGAATTTTTCAATCGGGTGTTGATGGTCAAATCCGAAACAATGAAGAATACCAAAAAATGCTCAAAAGTCTCGGTGTGTCCTTTTCAGTACCTTTGACAACGTGCGTGCACAATTTCACGATGATCGGTTGAGTGTTTAAGGCATGAAAACGCAACGGATTACCTCCTCGCCCATTCGAACGCGAACTTCTGCGGGCGCGACGCGTTGGACACGTCGGCGCATTTGATCATCATCCGCTTCACCAGGATCACGTTCTCTGGAAGGTTCAG
The DNA here is from genome assembly GCA_907165275.2 of Zygaena filipendulae. NCBI lineage: Eukaryota > Metazoa > Arthropoda > Insecta > Lepidoptera > Zygaenidae > Zygaena > Zygaena filipendulae. The sequence continues at coordinate 4,058,074 of OU015666.1, forward strand.
GGCCGTCGTGTCCAGGGCCAGTGGTTCCTGGCAATAGGCATGACAATGAAATTTTATTTAGTCCGTCAGTTAGATAATAAAAAAATTATAGATACGTAGGTATATTTTGCTTTTTCAAATTAATGAACAAATACTTAGATAAATTGCATTAAAGTTTAGGAGTGGGGGCTTGTGACGTCATAACGTCACATCATCTTTTTTTACGTTATTATAAATTAACGGCGAAACATTAAGTCGAAATTTCGCGTGACGTCACGCCTTGCTACAGTTTATACGACGTGTCGTATACTAAAATGTAGTCAACTAGGCTATTGTGTAACTTTTGGTGCTATAATTTTTCGGTTTTAATAGGTATTTTGAAAAATTAACATGACTGATAATAAAATTATGTGTGTTAATGTTAGCTCCATGGATCCCTGCCTATGCGGGGATCGAGTATTGTAATAATAATAAGTATGTTAATATTAGCTCCATGGATCCCTGCCTATGCGGGGATCGAGTGACATAATAATATATGTGTTAATGTTAGCTCCATGGATAGGCCTATGCGGAGATCGAGTAATATTATAATAATAATAAGTGTGTTAATATTAGCTCCATGGAGCCCTGGCGATGCGGGGATCGAGTGACATAATAATATATGTGTTAATGTTAGCTCCATGGCGCACACCTCGTTTTGCAAGCCGTCCTCCTTGCTGCCGGTGGACTTGGCGTAGAACACGTTGACGAACTTGGCGAGGTGCTCGTAGTGCTTGGTCATCTCGGTGGCCAGTATCATGTCGAGCACGTTGTGCCGCGCCGTTTTGTACGTGTCGCGGTCGAGATTCTTGAATATGTTCTGGCGCTCGTCACCTGGCACAAACGGAAGGTAATATTCCAAATGTAATAATTTACAAAATAGAAGAACATATGACATGACTATCAAAAATAAATAAAGTCTCTCTATCAGAAATATCAAAAGTTTTTCTCATGGAACGGTCCGCAACACGTTCACACGCAGCCTCAGTTCATAAAAGCAAAATAACGCAACCAATCTTTAGCTCTTCCATTACGTGTTAATGCTTGCGATAGTCTTGTACCTATAGTTAATCAAATAATATATAAGGTTGTCCTGATTTACCGATCCATGAATAGGGTGTTGACTGTTGACGACTTTTGTAAATCAAAATTCTAATTAGTCCGTCAGTCAGAAAATTAAAAATCATTAGACACGTATTTTTTATTTTTTTAATAAATGAAAATACACAGAGATAAAGTGCATTAAAGTTTAGGGTGGGGGCTCGTGACGTCACTAACCGCTACAAGCCGTCATACAACTTGCACTGGTTAGTGATGTCACGCGAAATTTCAACTCAAAGAATTTCGCCGTTATTTATTGATTAGGTACGTAAAAAAAGAAAAAATACGTGTCCAATATTTTTTACTAATCTACAAGACGGACTAAAAAAAAATAGTCAAATAGCCTATTCAGGTTCTTAAATTGATGAGGTTGAGATTTTGGTGGATGAGACAAAAATAGTGGTAAGGTAGTGGCCCTCTAAGGGGTTTTAATCATCTCTTCAACAGTCTTATTATGACCTAACATTGAAATATCATCCATTGGAATGTCGACCTTACGCACTGTACGTAAATTCGTAATCGCAATGGGCGCTAAATCTCTTACCGCCGCACTCAGAGTCGGCTTTAATGATTACTTAGTTAAGTATAGATTTTTAAAACAAAACTGCCGCAATCAGAGACGTTCAGTAAATTAATGTTAATTGGCATTCAATGAGATGTAACTTAATTAGTTAAATGCCGACTATCATTAATTTACTGAACGTCTCTGATTGCGGCAGTTTTGTTTTAAAAATCTATACTTAACTAAGTATCATTAAAGTCGACTCTGAGTGCGGCGGTTAGCCGTACTCAGGGTGAGTTTGAAGGTGAGCGCGGCGTGGTGCGACTCGAGCACGCTGATGTCGTTGTAGAGTATCGCGAGCGGGTGGCGCGCGTTGCACAGGAAGGCGGACGAGGTGCCCGGGTGGTCGACGTCGTGCGCCGCCGCCGATATCAGCGCCGCCGCCGCCTCCAGCGGCTCCAGCATGCTCTTCAGCCGGTCCTTCTCCAGGAAGTACGCCACCGCCTGCGACACGGCACACTGTCGTTATTGGCGTAGCTGTGGGGATTATATCTAAGGGGGCCAGCCGTCCAGTTGAACCAACCACAGTCAGAGATTATAATATAAATAATGACGCTCAGAAATAATTATGCACTTAATTCACTCTACTGTTTACTATCAGGGCCTCTTTCTTAATTTTATAATACCAATATTGCCTCTATCTCCATTGCCCGTTCTGAACTCCTCACCCCCTAGAATCAAGAATCAATTTACCGATATTGCACACAACGCACTCGCACAGACACGCACACACACACACACACTCACAGAGACACACACACGCAATATGCATGCATAAGTAATAATCCTACTAATATTATAAACGCGAAAGTTTGTAAGAATGTATGGATGGATGGATGGATGTTTGTTACTCTTTCACGCATAAACTACTGGATGGATTTAAATGAAACTTTACAATAATATAGTTTATGCAACAGATTAACATATAGGGTACTTTTTATCCCGGAATGCCCGCGGGAACTCTGAAATTAACGCAGGTGCAACCGCGGGACACAACTATTAAGTAATAATGGTATGGTCTTGTATCTTTCATGTATAAAAGTAATGTTGTTTAATTTGGGGCTTTGTATTCTAATTCGGTGTCAGCACATTATAATGGTTTTATTTTTTCTGTCTTATTAGTTTACAAAATGTTAGTCCATAATTGGCAGTAAGTGATGTATAAAATACTGTTAATCAGTTTAAGTGCTGTGGATTAAAGTAAATAAATAAATAAACAATTTCATTTGAAACTGGCCGAATTCGAAAGTCTACAGCAAAAAAAAAAGAACCTGCAGCACGTCGGCGGCGTGCGTGGAGTTGTGGTACGTGTTGTGCGCTCTATAGTTGGTCTCGATGACGGTGAGCCAGTGCAGCAGCGTGCGCTCGTCGCACTCGAGCGCGGCGCACACGTCGAAGCGGCCGCCCATCAGCGCGAGCCCGAGGTGCACCAGCGGCCGGCCGCGCGTCAGCTCCTCCAGCCGGAAGATCTCGAAGTCCCAATTCAGCGCCGTGTCGAGCAACTCGCGCAGCTGGCCCGACGTCTATGGTGCAATGCGTTAAACTATGTATTATATTATTATTATCATTAGTATGTACAAGGAAAACACAAAATTTACTTTTTGTCTCCTACGGTACTAGTATATATGTATAGTATTATATTATCTATGCCTACGGTGACGATACAAGGTACGGTATTTTCTTTTAAGTCTCCTACGGTGGTGATTTACCATAGTAGACCTTTTATACGGTTACATTATCTATGTACACTGTACAGTATACAGATATAGATTCAAGTGCGTTTGCAAAGACAATATTGAGGGTAGGAATAAAAATAATTCTATGGATGATGTCTTACCTTATGTTTGATGTTAGTTCTATTAGTTTGTGATCTGACCACCGTGGAGTCGTTGCTGCTCCGTCGAGACGACAGGACGTTAGTCGGCCCTTGCTGGAAATATATTTAAAAAAACCTTACTATTAATTTTGCAATTTCTTTTGCAGTCTTTTTTAAGACTTTTATTAAAATTTAAGACAGCATTTTTTTTTTCTTTTGATCTAAATACGTTTTTGATCGATGTTTAGTTGATAACGAAAAAAAATATTTTTATATTGTAATTTTATTTGATTAATGTTTTGAATAGTTTGTAATAAGTAGAAAGTTATCACAGTATCAAACTTTTTGATAACTGGTTGTCGTACGCGGTTTCACACGCGTCAATATCGGCATTTCGTCGAGAAATCTATTAGCTCAATCCTTAGTAAGGCTACGTATATTTCACTACCTCAAAATCAGTACAGTGGTTTAGCTTTGAAAGCTTAGTAACCAGATAAATACTTTTGCATTTATATTTATAATAGGTATACTTAATACTTATAGATAACAATTTAAATATGAATAAGAACTAACAGAGAATAATAAAATAAAAACTATAAATTACTTGTTTACGAGAAGAATGGAACTCAACTTTTATATTAATAAAATAATATTAAAATAATCAAGGTGTCTAAAGACAAGACAGTAGTAGAGAGAGCTGTGGAGCAGACACTATTAACACATATATGTTATATGGAAATATGTTAGTCAAAAATCAAAGGCATCACATCGCTTGTCTATGAATGAAAATATGAACAAAACTAGTTGTTATTAAAAATGTCGTAATGTGAATTTGTCATGTAAGAATACAGAGAACTACACACGCTGTTAAATCTGATAGACATCACTGCAGCAGGAGATAACTGACCAGAATTCATTCTGATACTATTGTTTTCAATTTTTAAACTTTGGGAAAATTCACATGTATAAAATATGCTCTAAGTACAAAGTAAGTTTGTAAATATCTTGTATACAATTAATTTTACAATATTAATATAGGATGTAGTAAAATTAGCTGCAAATACTTACAGGCTTGAAAGTATACACCGTTATAAACATGTACATGCGGTGGCGAGCGGAGCGCGGTCACGAAATATCAAACACACAGCATAATACACACACATCGCTGCGCGCCATCTTAAGGTCAATGACTTCGATCGAGCTGACCAGTGACCAGCTGATGCATCGCACGTTGTGTGCGTGGTGCGTGTCTTGTATACGTAATAGCGAGCTACGTGTTTTATGTTCCTTGTGAAAGTAGTTGTAATATTCTTTAATTGAATTTATTTTCCTCATATTCTAAAAAACTACGAACTCATATCCTTATCCTATTTGTTATAACGTATACTTTCAGCCCCGTAAATATTTGCAGCTAATTTTACCACATCTTATATGTATAGTATACCTATATATATTATACATGTCACCAAAAGGAGGTACGAGATTTTTAAACTCATAAATCGACATTTGCTATAAATGGTTATTTTATTTGGCTGACTGAAGATATAAGGCGATACGAAACTATATAATGTAAACAAAAAACGTCAGATCAATACCAGAGAGAAGGTAATCACTACGTTTTAACCTCAGAACAATTTCTTCTGAGGTTTTAACTGAGGTTTTAACTCAGAAGAATGGTTTTAACGAAATATCATAGATAAAAATGTTTCAAATATTTACTTTTTTCAGAAATCAAAGTGAAAACTGGCCAAAGAATAAAGAAGAGAATGCGCACTGTTAGAAGCTTCTCAATGATCGACTGAAGACCAGAGTGAAAAATACTAATCTAAACATGTACAGATGCAACTTTGAATCTTCCTACCATATACATTAGGATTGTGTTCGCTTGCTCCCCCCTCTTATGCGGGCCGTACAGGATCATGAACAGATAAATAGTAATGTTAGTACACATATTACTCACGATAAAGTTACGTATGTACTAAAAAGCCACTTCTACGTATTAGGTATTTACTTGTACATAATATACGAAAGCTCATGTCGACTGCCTCTAAATAGGTATGCAGTTCCTGTACATTTTTAAACAGACAGTTTTGAAGATGCCGCTGCATACTTTCCCACTGGGAGTGGGAAGTCTTAGTGACCTCAAAAACAAAACACAATCTATATATAGGTACTGGGTACTTTATCTAAAGGTAACAATAAAAAAATATATTAGAATAAATTGCAACGAATATTATTTAATTACATAATAAGTAATACGAATAAACAATAAGCGATATAACAGACGATAAAAAATAGTTTTAGTCACTTACAAAAACTACATTTATATACGTCATACGAGCATAAATTATTAAATTATGTGGCATGTTTGCCTAATAAATTTACTCACCGACAGTAATGCCCCGATGAGGTCGGTTGCGATCGGGTCTTCGACACGCAGCTTTGTCTCGTCTCTCATTTGAGGCAAGTAAAGCTCCGAAGTCCTGAGCATGTCCACCGCCCGCTCGATGCACGCGACCGTCGACGGCGGGGCGCCATCTGTCGCCGCTGATAGGAGGGATATCACCTGAAAACATGAGTAACAGAGTTGAGAAATTCACGGGACCAAAAAGTCTATTCTGGTTATTTATGAACGGAACTGGTTATATTTATGATCACAAATTTTGAACATGAAACATATTATAAGTAGTTAAACAAAATTTTGTTGAAATATACGTACCTACTTATTAAGAAAATCATGAGAAAGGTCTCTTAACTAACTGTTCTAACTTTGGATTAAAAGGTTGAGAGGCTGATTGGATATCACCTAAGAATTATTTTCGTGACGGAATTATTAATTATCGATTCAGCTTCATAAAAATAGGTATATAGTGGTAGAGCATGATCTGAGAAGATCTATCATCAGACCTATGAAACTGCGCAACAATCGTCCTATTAGACTTATTCAAGTTGCTACTAAGGCCTTTTGCACTTTATAAGAAATTTTCTTGTGTCTTACATGCATCCGACAAAAATTACTATGCGCGTGTCTTATCCGACATTTCTTGTAATATGTACGGTCCCATATAACAACCAAAGCGACTGGATGTCTTATAAGACATCCTTATAATGTGCAAAAGGCCTAAGTAGTAGAAAGATACTACTGCGCAACTCACCTTAGTGATGGGAGCTTCTAGTGGCAGCCCTTGCAGCTTGGCAAGCGAAGTGCGCCTCAGGCCGTCGGAGGCTACCGAGCGAACGTCGAGGGAGCCTCGCCTGATGGAGTGCAGGGAGCCCCTCGCGCCCCCCACCTCCGGTACATGGATCAGCTCGCAGACGAACACCACGTGAGATATACACCTTGAATCGATATATTGAGGAAATTATTAAAGAAACTACATACGTCATACTTTTCTAGAGGTTGTTAAAGTAAAAAGTCACTCTTGCTTCTCCAAAATTAAGCACAGTAGACCTAGCTTCTATGTTGGCCTAGTTACCAGGCCCAGAAACGAGGTTCCTGCTGTAGACGAAAAAAAAACATGGAACCTTCTGTTAATCTAAAGTACCTGCGTCATTTTTAACCGGAAAACTTAAAAGATAAACACAGTTCAATGAAGTTTCTTTATTTCTTTCAATTCGATGTACTAACCTATGCCTGGGTACAATCAACGCTGGGTCATTGTCTAGGGCGAAGCGCGAGTACCATGTTTCTTTGTTCACCGATTTTCTGACTAAAGAAGCGAAGCTTAACGAAACTGTTATTTTAATTCATAAGATTTGCTATACAGTAACTCTTAAAATGGGGAAGGCTGCGGTTGTAACCGTTGGTCATACATATTTTTTCCTTCTTTTTTATACTTACCCAAAAATATTTACCTTCATGAGAACATTATACCAAATATATTAAAAGAAAAAAGGAACTATTTACCTCGTCAAAGCAACCGAAGCACCACGGCACGGCAGCAGCAGCGGGTCGGGCGTGGTCTTCCGACGCAACTGCACGGGCGCTTCCCAGTCTCGGGCGCCGCTCGCCGCCAGCCGTAGGGCTTCGCCAGCGGCGGCCTCGGTCAACGGTCGGGGACCGTCTTCTGCTCGCCATCCAAGTACGCGGCACCAAGACTTGTTGCAGAACTACAGTAATAACACCAATCAACTTTACCATAATCCCCTTTTTGAGAATACACATCCATGTCAATATGCGAAACAATAGTTCAATTATTTAACTTTTGATGCTAACATTTTTCGGTTTTGTGATGACATATGCACGTTTTGACAGGTACAATTTCTGGAAATCAACCGAAGTCAATCTAATTAAAAAATTGCAGCTATCATTATTAGCAAAATCGCCCTGTTTCCGAGTGCAATCGAAAAATGAATTGCCCAGCTGGTCAAGGACTTTCTTTAAAAGTGGATTAGGTATCAAAGCAGGTTATGTTATTTCCCGGCTCCTAACTACTATATCTACTTGTGCAAAGATGACAACAACCACATATACCTACGCAGGCGGCTCCGGTATCGCCGACTGTATAAAGGTTGTATAGGTGGCAATACTGACCACAATCTTCTGCTGGTCATCGGTGATGGCAATGAGATCCCGGCAGCGGTCAGCGGCGGCAGTAAGCGCGGCCACTGCGCTCATCTGCGCACGCGCATTCGCCGCCGTGTTGCGCGCCTGGAGCAACTCTGCGCACCAGGCCGTCGCACCTACTGTCTCCACCATCACCTGGAACAGTATTTTTTTAATTAGAACACAAAACAGATTACAGTCTTAGTTAACATGAAACAGAAGCGTAATTTAAAAATTTAAAAGTCAGACTATATCTTCTTCAATCTTTTGAGCAAGTCTCGCAGCCTGTAATTTTGGACGGAGACACTGACTGGTTTTGGAGGGGGTCACTAATAATAAAATAATGTTGAGTAAATATGGTTTTTGGGGGTCCATTGGATCCCCCCCCCCCTCGGACCGCGCCTGGCCTGGCCTTTACGTGATGAACACGTTTGTTTACCCTGAGTCTGGGTATTTTATATCGTACTTTTTATTGCTCCGTTAAAAACCATTTGACATCACGGCAACTGCTATACGACTCTTTTTAATTTTGATGCATGTATTATTTTTAAGACATTTTTTGATGGCAAATAAAGTTATTTCTATGTATATTATGTCTACCCTGTCGTATTGATTGTTTTTTTTTTGGCTGAAATACCGTTACCATTCCACCTAATACACGTTCGTGACTCAAGTCACGTAGGTAACCAAATCCTAAACTCAGAACTCACGTAACAAACCTCATCTACGTCGTTTATTCCGCGAATTTGCGTCTGGTTTAAGGTAGGTATGCATATAGAATTCCATTTCAATGATTTTAGTGACTATAGGTCAACCAATCAATGACTCATATAATATGCACTCAGGTTTATAAATACCTACGTAACTAGTTTTAATAAATCTTTACTAATATTATAAAGAGGTAAAGTTTGTGAGTCTGTGAATTGTGAGTTTGAGAATTTGAGTGTGTGAGTTTGTGACGTCGCGTATCTCTGGATCTACTGAACGGATTTTGAAAATTCTTTCACTTATAGGAAGCTACGGTATTCCTGAGTGATATCTCATAGGATGGAAACTGCGAAATTACCGCGGGTGAAACCGCGGGGAGAGCTAGTCATTGATATTTCATTACATTCAAATTTAATAATTGATATTTCATATTTGATGCAAATGACTCGGCAGATTTGCGTTATTTCTGATCTTGGTGAAGATTATACGTATACGTACGTACGAACAGCTAGTTCTTCGCGGTTTCACCCGCCATAATTTCGGAGCTCCTGCGGTAATTCCGGAATAAAAGTACCTACCCTATGTCCTTTTCTGTACCACAGGCAACGTGTATGTAAAATTTCATGGTGATTGGTTGAGCCGTTTAAGCGTGAAAGCGTAACAGACAGACAGACAAGCACACGAGTTACTTTCACATTTATAATATTAATAGGAATTAATACAGGTGTATGTACCTACCTATGCTATGATTATTGTGTGTCTATGAAATGTAACCTTATACATAGTTTTTTCATGACTAGTTTATAAACTTTATATTCATTGGCAGACAGAGCAAATCAAAATTGTACTCAGCATTAAGAAAAGCCAATATTTCTAATTTTTTAAAAATTTTGCTAATATTGATGCAAAGTCTGCCCAAAGTTTTAAGGTCAATTTTGAAGTCGTGCAGCATAATTTCATCCTAAACTGGGCATAGCGGATTACGAGCAAATTGAAAGGTTATCGCCAACGGCTGTTGTACATTAAAAAGCTATTAGACCAAAGAGTAGAGGAATTTATATTAAACGACTTTCTTAATGGCTTTCTATCGCCCATTTAACAGTTTTAGCTGTAGATACGTCCTAATATAATGTTAGAAATCGCGCAAAATTATATATTAGAAAATCTCAAAAATCGCAACTCAACTGTGTTTTAGTTTTAAGTATTTCCATGTTTTGTGTGTGCCAAATAAAGTAATTTTCAATTTCAATTTCAACTATCTGATATTAAATCTGTACGGACCTTATTTATTTGTAAAGATCTTCAGGGAATTCGTTATTAGTTACCTTCATCCAACAGAAAAAGGTAGGATTGTGTTAGCGTCGTGTCGGATAGGGTAGGGTCACCATGATATTAAATTCCCTTTTTTATTTAGTGTTAGGTTAGTAGGTTGTGTTAGGTATGCTATAAATCACACAGCGCCACATGGTCCCAAAAGTAAGCAGAACTACTGACGCGGACGCGGGGCGGTACTAACTACTAGCGATTGTAGATTATTACTAAAAGATATCGAATTAGTAGTTACTGATTAATAGGCCCTGAATAAGTAGTTTAAACAATCGATCCAACACGGCACGCACTGCTCCGCGCGTTGCAGTTAGTACTTAAAAATTAGTAGTCAGTAGTTAGTAGTTCATCGATTGTCATTACTATACTACTAAATAAATAGTTCAAATAATCGACGCAATACGACAGGCACGTGTCGTAGTTAGTACTTACAAATTAATAGTCAGTAGTAAGTAGTTCTTCGATTGTTATTCGAATAATGATGGCAAGGAATTACTAAATCGACAATCGAATGTGCAATTGCATTGCACAATTTTCGATTCAGTCGATTGTTTTTTTGCAACAATCGCCCATCGCTAGACGGTACCAGGAAACTGATATACCTACTTTTCTTTAAAAATACGTACCTACTTAACTATTCAGATTCCGGGTAAATACATCTATCTATAACTACTAATATTATAAAGAGGTAAAGTTTGTAAGTTTGTGATTTTGTGACACTGTAGGGGGTAATCTCTGGATCTACTGAACCGATTTTGAAAATTATTTCACTCATATGAAGCTACGATAGTCCTGAGTAGCTACGGTAGGGTACTTTTATCCTGAAATTTCCACGGGATCTCTAAAATTAACGCGGGTGAAACCGCGGGGGACAGCTAGTATCTAATTAATATTTCTTACCCTGTTAAAGCCTGCTTCTAAGTATGGTAACACGACGAAATCATCTTTGAGATACACACTGAAACAAAAGAAATTTTTTATCAACTATGGTAACAAAATATAACTATAATTTGGGACCAATTATTTCATCGTTAGATAAGGGCTAACCTGAAAATAAGTTCAGAATGAAATAAATCTTGTATGGACTATCTTATCACTCATATAAGCAATGTGCCTGATTGTTTATCGAATGAAAAATTATCCCTTAGATCTAGATTATTCTGTATTCCTTGGTATTAGTATATCTAAGTTAGAATTATCCAAGCGGTTATGTCCTATTTTTTGTTTGGGTTTTTGTTTTGGTTTTAATTTTTTTATTTTATTTTTTATTTCATACTTTTTAGTGATAGGTATCTAATGTTTTTTGGTTTAGGGTTATTTTTTTTTATGATTCCGTTGGTAGTAAAGGCAAAATTTTTTTGCGACTTGCACTTATGAGTGCTTTAAGATAATTTTACGTTTCTGTAGGAATTATAGAATTTATTATATTTTCCTGTTTATTTAAAAATTCTCGACAGTTACAATTAATCATTCCTATCATTTTGGAATGATAGAAATTAAAAATTACGGGCATGTTGGCAAATTTCCCGTGATCTGGTCACCCTACCACTGTGTGATTGAATGCCCATTTTTGCCTCAGTACGCAATAGAGCAGTTATTGATGTCCCATCCCATAGTTACTCCTTTTATGCTTCAGTTCCGGGCTGTCCACAAAACAGCGTGGCTACCCGAGCCGAAGCCATAATAGGAGCGAGTATTATATTTATTTATACGATGTGTGCGACACACACGCCTTTATGTCCTCACATATTATAATACTATTATTACGACTTCAGCAGCGACAACACGGTCTGCAATCAGGGCTCTTATTCGCTATGAGTATGACCATAACATGGCGTGTTAAGTAACGCGCCACAAAAACTACTTTTCCCTTGTGCTCAATGAACTTTCACTTAAAAAAAAAAACAATTACGTGTCTAAAATGGCATAAAGTATAAACTCTTAATTTCTAATATTTTGGCGCCTGGAGCGTTTAAAATTGTGTTTTTGGGACAAGTGTCAGAGGCAAGGAATGTTGTTGGTCATAGTGAATAAGGGCCCTGGACACGTCCGAACTTCGAATATGTATCAGACTGTTTCCGAGCAAGTATACCTACAGTAAATGGACACAAATCTCCGGCCTTTTGTCATACATATCGCCCATTGTTTTGCCAGATAATAATTTTGTCCAAAGGATATTGTGCTCTGTATAAATAAGCCGCCTACTAGAGCCGCCTAAGAGAGGGAGAGTATATCAGGAAAGGTGATACGGTGGCATTATTTTATTATTAGTAAATAGTGCGTTTGTCCACTAATTGTTTAAACTTAGCTATTTCTAGCTATATAGTTTAACGTGTATAATATTAGAAGGATAATGCTGACGAGTCAACAGTCCGCAGTTTTGCTAGCGTAAATTTTGAGATCCTCGTAAGAACTCTTTGATGAATAGAGATGACTGTTAAATTACTCTATAATAGGTAATTATGTTAAGTTCTTGCGTGATTAAAATGCAATCGTTTTTGCGTGTTGAAACAAATCGCGTAACAGACGCAATAGTTATATTGTGTATGAATATGAGATGGGTAAGTCTGTACCCTTACGCCTTGGCCACAGTCTCGGCGGCGGCGGTGGCGGTGGCGTCAGCGGCAAAAACAAATGGTAGACAGCTTAAGAAGTGGGCCACAGCTCGCGCCGCTGATAGCTGTGGCCAACTTCATATGTTGTCTACCATTTGTTTTTGCCGCCGCCGCCGCCGCGCGCCGCCACCGCCACCGCCGAGACTGTGGCAACGCTCTTACAATCAGATGAAATTAGTCACAAAGGAATTAACCGCATATTTGTCCTTGTGAGTGAATCACGCGTGTAAAACTGCGAGCAATATAGCTCCTTATTGTTCCTTTTACTTATTAAACAATAGCATTCGTTAGGTAAAGACTTCGTTATGTGTGCTAGTTGATTATTCAGAATCACGTACGGAAACAATAAAATACTGGGCGGTCGGGGAATAAAGGTTTTCCGACCCAATGGCCAATGTAGTATTGTATTATCTGTGGCCAATGTATCGAGTGAAAGTCCAGTCAGAGGTTTTCACGTTTTCGGTAGATTAAAGATCTCAACCATGATTCCTGTAGTGAATTATAATAAATACTAGCTGTCCCCCGCGATTTCATCCGCGGTGATTTCGGAGTTCCCGCGGGAATTCCGGGAAAAAATAACTCTGTGTCCTCCTTTGTACCCCTGACAGTAGTTTACGGTGATAAGCAGTTTCCCGCATTAATTTCGGAGTTCCCGCGAGAATACTTACTATCCTATCTTTTAAGTTGGGCCAAATACAACATAGTGACGAAATTTCATCACGATCGATGTAGTTTCGGAGTAGCTATTAGATATTAGCTATTCTCTGCGGTTTTACACGCGTCCATTTAGGTGTTGTCCGCTCGTTCTTAGTTGACGTCTGCTATCTATAGAAAATCTACATGCCTTTCCGCTTCAAAGTCAAGTGGTTTTCAAGATTTCGGGTTTAGTCAATGAATCAGTGATCCTTTGAGACTAGGTCCCTGCGATCCACCCGCGTTAACTACAGAGTTCTCAGCGGGAACTCCCTAAAATACTTTTTTTGCTGACGTATGTCATTTCTATAAACTATACATATATAAAATTCTCGTGTCACAATGTTCATTCCCATACTCCTCCGAAACGGCTTGACCGATTCGCATGAAATTTTTTATGCATATTCAGTAGGTCTGAGAATCGGCTACTATCTATTTTTCATCCCGGAATTCCCACGGGAACTCCGGAATTAATGCGGAGAACAGCTAATCACCGTAAACTACCATACGCGGGGCACAGCTAGTTTACTATAAAAAATACCCAAATAGGGATAAAATTGGGAGTAAGCCCGAAACGAAAAAAGAATTTTCGAAATCGGTCCAACCGTCTTCGAGTAATCGGTGATCATACATAAAAAAAACATACATACAACCGAATGCATAACCTCCTCCTTTTTGGAAGTCGGTTAAAAACTCATTGCGCTGAGCGGAAACTGACAGCGTATTTTCGTAACCCTTGTGCCTTAGTCCCTTCCCTTAATCGCGCCTGATGAAGTTTTACTACAAAAATTGTCTATCTATACGTGTTAATGAATTAACTGAAAACCTGATATACTCCATTAAAAAAAAACAACAATATGATAAAAAAAATATTTTATATCGAAAAAATTTATACCTTAAAAGTTATTCAACATTAGTTTGGAGGTGACCTATCTACGAAATTCCAAGCGCTACGTCCGCGCCTACCGGTTCAATTTTTTTTGCTGCGGGCGGCGGCGTACGCGCCAAATATTGTATTATAAATAATTTAGACATGGGGTAGTAAAAATGAAAAAATATAACCTATATTAAAATATAGTGCGATCGATTCGCTGGTCGATTCTGAGCAAACTACTTTCTAGTTTTCAGTTAATTCATTAACACGTTGTATACCTTTAGTTTTTCAGTTATAATATAACATGCTAAACATAAATTAGGCGCGTGTAACAAAAAGTTTTAACACAATTGGTGTAACATGAAAACCGTCATCCACCATCGCTTGCAGCCTTTCGCAGTGTTTCACTTTGATGTCAACTGACATGAAAGTGAATAGGTAACTTTCAACATTTTGTGAAGTTGCAAATGAATCGGTCCCGCTTCTGTATCGCATAGTGGTTTTTGATACTTTGATCTCGCGTTAGAAACAACAAACGGTTGGGTGAGAAGTAAATCTAGTTTACATATATGTACTTATATATAATGTATTTACGTATGTATTTATTTGTATTGGAACCCCAACTGCTTTACAGGCGAAGTATTAGATTAACAACATAAGATCCTTACTATAATATTATAAATGCGAAAGTAAGTTTGTTTGTTATGCTTTCACGCCACGGCTTAACCGATCATCATGAAATTTTGTACACACGTTGTCAGGTATGCAGAGAAGGACATAGAGTACTTTTCATCCTGGAATTCCCGCAGGAACTCCAAAATTACCGCAGGTGAAACCGCGGGGAACAGCTAGTAGGTAATCAATAAATATAAGTAAAACAACAATTGTATATTATACTAATAATTAAAAAATAGTCCTTACGATTTATTTAATACGAGCTGTGCCCCGCGGTTTCACCCGCGGTAATTTCGGAGTTCCCGCGGTAATTCCGGGATAAAAAGTACCCTATGTTCTTCTCTGCACCCCTGACAACGTGCATGCCAAATTTCATCCAAATCCGTTCAGCCGTTTTTGCGTGATTGAGTAACAAACATCCAAACATCTAAACATCCGAACATCCAAACATCCACACTTTCACATTTATAATATTAGTAAGATTATTATTGTTATTATCATGGTAACAAAAAAGAATATTTGATTGATTGATTGAAATATAAAAGCGAAAGTTAAGCTGTTTGTATATTGACTACCACTTAGCTCCGCAACTATTATAGAGGTTCCCATGAAATTTTCTTTACGTGATAGTTACTTCTAGATCTTGGAATAAGACTGCTAACATGTCGCCATTTCGAGTTCCCACAGTTAACCCGAAGTTTATGCTGACGAGACCGCGGGGTCTGCATACCTATAATTTTGTACCTATAGGTAGTAATAAACCTATTTCAAGAAAAAATTGCAAGGTTTTTAATAAACAAGAAAGATTAAAAATAATATTATGTATGATAAAACAGCAGACGAGAAATCACAAGAGTATTAATAAAGAGAACTTTATGATTACGAACACATAATATCTACTCAAATACAAGATAGGTTTTCCGCATGAGCCGTTATAGCGGATTGCTAAAAGGTTGGCAAGTTTATTTCGTCGTCCAATTTTCGACTACCCTACCGGTTTCCTGAACGCGAACGGCATGAGAAAAGGAAATAATTATAAAACAAGGTTTAACCGGAACCATATACAAAGTAACCTAAACTTAAATATATAATACCTTTTAGATAGGATTTAATTACACTACACGGGCCCACGCTTGTAACAACGTACATGGACATGGGCTATCTAATATCAAACCTTAAGGGCGGCGCCACAGTCTCGGCGGCGGCGGTGGCGGTGGCGGTGGCGGTGGCGCGGGCGGCAGCGGCCAAAACAAATGGTAGACAACATAACAAGTAGGCCACACCTCGCGCCCCTGATAGCTGTGGACACCTGTGGCCTACTCCGTATGTTGTCTACCATTTGTTTTTGCCGCCGCCGCCGCCGCCGCCACCGCCGTCGCAGTGACTGTGGCCAAGGGGTAATATTCATATATCAACAACATAATATGTTGTTGATACATGAATAAGTCTCGTTATTGTACGCTGGTTAACAATGGGATACTGAAATATTACTCTTTTTCCTCATTTGATCATATTTAAAAATAAAGTTTACTGTCGCAGTTCCCTCAGAAGAAACTCTCAAATTCTGATTCAAAATCCTTCACTAACTATAAATTCTTTCAAAAAGGTAACTATTCCAGGATTTAAATAACTTTTGAGAATACAATATGACGGACGTGGTCAGAGTTCAACTTAGCACGCGAATCCTATAAACATGCCTCAAATCGTTCAAACCTCAAAGAACCCATGAAAAGTGGTCGGGTTTTGTAAGGGTAAACCTTACAGGGTTGTCGATATGAAATTACAGAGGAATTCGATTTCAAATACGGAAAATAGAGTATTTTTTTTGTTAAAGCCGTCTTTATTTTTATCGCAGAATACGTGTACTTGTATCTTTTAACAGTGATTTACGGATTTGATTTAAAAAGTAATTGATATTTTGTAAATATTGACGAAGCTACAATTACATATAGTCTAACTAGCTGTTCCTCGCGGTTTCACCCACGTTAATTTCGGAGTTCCCATGGAATTCCGGGAGAAAAAGTATCGGTTGAGTAGTAAGCGTAACAAACAAACAAAAAATAAACTCAGATTCGCATTTATAAGGATTACAATGTTTCATTTTGTTGCGCACGCATGCTTCCATCTTTTTCTGTCGCATCGCTCAATTATTTTTCGACATAAAAATGGATAAAAAGAAGATCCTTGCACATTAATTTTTTTCATAAGTGTCTATCATGTCATTGTCTTCTCTGTTACTGTTGCCAAAACAAGTTTCAGATCAAAAATATACCTACTCATTCTAATATAATAGTCATTGTATTTGCTGCTAAGTGCTACCTATTGAAGTGCCATACAAATAAATAAATGGATATAGATAATATTTTGTATGCGGAATCAAAGGAATGGCAGTTGGCAACCCTGATATCAAAGAAGCGGCAGGCGGTGAAAGGTTTATGGCTAGTAAAGGGATGCTTCGTTAAATTTAGGGATGGTCGATGAGGCGAAGGATATAGCATCGTATTTCAACCGATCTTATTAATGGCTTCGTCTTCAAGATTTTTATACGTAGTGAAATGAAACTACCCTGTAACTGGGAAAAAGTTTTAGCCATTTATTATTCGCACTAGCTCAAGGGTCATTTTCTGGCGAAAAGTGCGACAATCACATTTCCTTGTTCTTCGGTTAATCTGTGTTTTGATAATTTTCGCTTTTTAGTGTAATGTAGGTAGGTATTTAGATGTTTTTTGAAGTTGGTTGATGTTTTTTTAAATTATTTTTAGGTACAATAATCGAAAAACAACTCAGTTCTCCGATACGTTGCTACGTATTTAAAAACGGTTTAAAATCTTTTAACGTAAAAAATATTTTTCTTGAATAAAAACACATAGGTATATCGATGAAAACAATGTGGGTTGTAGGTAATATTTTGTTATTAAAATCTTTAATCGAGGCAGATACGGGAGCAAACCGACCAGCAACATCATGTTTTACGTGCGATGCTCCCATAAAAATACGCGAAATGAATATTTATGGTTGTATACGAAGGTTTAACGTTTTCCTGCAGGTTTATTACAAAGGTATCTGCAGTGTTTTTTATTTTCAGACAATTTGCATAATCCGTCCGTTTACAAAAGGTCAGTCAGCCAAATGGGCTTGTCAACCAAATTTTAGTATTTAGTCCGTCTTGTAGATTAATAAAAATATTGGACACGTATTTTTTAATTTTTTTACGCAATGAATAAATAACGGAGATACATTAAGTCGAAATATCGCGTGACGTCACGCCGTGCTACAATTTATAGCACGTTATGACTTCAAGACCCCCACTCCCCCACTCCCCCACTCCTAAACTTAAATGCGTTTTATCTTAGTATTTTTACAATAATTTGAATAAGCAAAAAAATATCTGTTTATTTTTTTTAACTATCTAACTGACGGACTGAATAGAATTTTGATTTCCATACCCTGGAAACTACCCTATTGTTACTATTTGTCATTTTGGAAACGCTCGCTTTTTGTGATTGCAAGGTACCAACTTTATCTGTGAATCCAATATGCTTGGTTAGATTAGTTTCGAATAATGGTAACAAACTCAATTGTACCTACCGAAATTCGATTTGCTCGCACCCTACACACAACACAACACAGCGCACTTGCTGTCCTCCGCATTATACAGAAGCGGATCCTTTGTTAAACGGACGAATTATTAAATTGCCTGCGACATATTGCATTTTAGTCTGTAAAATGCCGGAAAGAAATTCCTTTTTTATTAATAGGAACAATATGTATACATAATTTAATATTTAATGTAATTTGAGCGTAGCATTTTTAAACGTGAATCGCGCTTATAACATTTTTATTTTGTGCGTTGTGGTCTATTTTTGGTTACAACTGAACTATTACAGTACAGTTACTATTGAGATCATTATTATCACATAATATATTTACGTATTTCTTTTATTGAGACGATAAATAATAATTAACAGCTTAGGAGTACCCTCGAACTCTCGCAGTTTACGCAGGTGAAACCAGGCGCGGTCGCAGGCTGAAATTTTGGGGGGGGGGGGTCACTTAATAATATAATATGTCGAGTAAATTTGACTATATTGCACAATACACAATTTTATTGCACACATTATGAAAAAAATGGATTTTGGGGGGTCATGACTCATGTCCCCCGTGACCCCCCTTCGGACCGCGCCTGGGTGAAACCGTAAGGAAAAGCTAGTGTTATATCAAATATTTTAACTTTATTCGATATTTGACAAATTTTTTTATTATAAACCTTTATTTAAATAGAGTCACAGACCTATGAGTTATGAATATTCAATAACTCTCCAACTTACGAACAAAACGGTGTTTGTCATTTTGCTACAAATGTTTGTTTTGGTTCAAATGGAAAATTTCGTTGTCTACACTTACATTATAAAGAGGTAAAGTTTGTAAGTCTGTATGTCACAGACAGGTAAGTATTTTTTGGAATTACGGAACCGATTTTAAAAATTCTTTCAGTCATAACAATAAAAAACCTTAGTATATCGATCCTTGAGTTTCATAGAAAAATTCTATCTCGAAGTTAGGGCGGGAATACTTACCGGAGCAACAAACTTTGTTTAATCGAAATTGATGTTGCAAAAAAAGTTATTGGGTCTTAAATAAATTGTCTTTATAGCGAAAGAGTCAAAATTTTCACCGTGACCGGGCCGACCGCACCAACCAGCTATCTATGTATATACACACACACATACACGCACACACACACACTCACACATTCACGCACACGCACACACACACGATAGATTATAATAATTTTTAAGACCATGTTATATATATAGCTCAAATCTCTGTGTAGTTATTAGGTATACCGTATTTGTTAACCGCACTCGCAGATGGCCAAGATACAGGCTCAGCCTAGTTTGGTCACTGATAGATAGTCTCGTAATTTTTTATTCACCGTTTCTCTTTGTAATAAATAATTAAATAAATAAATAATAACACAGTGAATATGACCTCGCGGTACCTATATACCTAGTATTTTCCCGATTCAATTTTCACTTAATAACAATTTATTTAGCGAGCGGTGCCGCCGTCGGATAATTAAATTTTTTACGCTGCTCGGTATTAAATTACATACAAGCCTCATCACGATACCCTTACTTGAAGCGACACCCTTGGGTTTTCTACGTCAC
This sequence comes from Zygaena filipendulae, assembly GCA_907165275.2. Classification (NCBI taxonomy): domain Eukaryota; kingdom Metazoa; phylum Arthropoda; class Insecta; order Lepidoptera; family Zygaenidae; genus Zygaena; species Zygaena filipendulae. The sequence continues at coordinate 4,078,179 of OU015666.1, forward strand.
ATTTATATACATACTCTATGATATACGTTGGGTGGATTCTGTACTCCATTCTCTAAACTAAACTGAACCTTATAAATGTGCGCTTAAACGTAAAAAAGGCAGACAACGGTATAGTTTATATCTACCTAAGTAGAGTTAGAAGGTAACGCATACTTTAATGCGAAAACCTCGTATATTCTTTCCAAAATGAACCGTTGGAATTTCATTGCAGTATCTACTGATTTGCCGAAATACGTATTTAGATTTAGAAAAAAAAAACCGAGTTAGAGCAAATTGACGTTTTTTAAACAGAAATAATCCTAAAACCTAATCACAATCATTTTGTAAAGTACCGATCTCATCCTCTCAGTACACAATCAAACACGATGATCCAATCTTCGCAATGTTAAGCGCTGTTTTTACGACCGCGACCGCGCGAAAAACCGAAAATTGCGTCACACTTTTTGTGCGTCGGGGATTTTTATTACATAAATAATAATATTTCGATGTCCACACCCGGGCGGAGTGGTTGCACGCTGATATTTTATGTCTTTATCCACGTTGATGTTGGACTATTGACATATTGATAAACAGCGAGAGATTTCAACGTAATAAGTATTAATGACCCATTTGCCACTTCGACGCTGAATGGGAAACATTCGTAGGTATTTTGATTGATCGGATTTGTTTGCGTAAAATAGAATGGGACACAGCAGATAATGCAAATATTAAATGTGCGAAGTGGGAAATATGTATCCAGAAATTATAACGTATTTTATTAATCGCTCTTTAAAGTACTTATACAGGGTGTCCCGTAAGTAGTACGAGAAACTTAAGGGGCAGGTAGATGGGAATGTACATCATAACGACAAAAAAAGTCATTTTAGTAAAAGTGTTGCTGTTTTCGAGAATACATTAATATTGCATGCATTAATATTGTAGACTACGTATCTAAGAGTAATTCACCGAAGAGAATATTTAAATATAGTAGGTATGTGATTGTTTGCACATACAGTAAAAGAAAACATACTACAAGAGCTAATTTTCGAAAAAATAAAATAAAAAATAAAAATATTCTCGAAAACGGCAACACTTTTACTAGAGTGATTTTGTCATAATTATAATAGTTCACATTCCCATCTACCTTCTCCTTAAGTTTGTCGTACATCTTACGGGACACCCTGTATATTGTAAACCTACCTACCCTACGATACTGCGGCAGTATACTGTCCGCTATTACGAAACTAATTTCTCTTACTGCGATATGGCCAGTGCTATCAGTAATAGCGGAACATACCTTACATACCCTTAATGTATTACGAATTACGATTGTTAGAAATTTTAGCTGTTAAAATGTATGTATGTTATTATTGTACGTCGCAAAACCGCCATGTTTCCGATTGGCACCGAAAAATGATAGCAACAAGAGTTATATAACAGCATCTACCTAATAGGTAGATGACAAAAAGTGTTCGTATCGCAACCTAAAAAAGCGGCTACATTATAATAAAAATTCAACAGGGTCACGTCTGAAGCATATGGGACTCGTTGGATTCATTGGTGGTACTAAAATGCTTTACGATGTGTGCAGAGCTTTGCTTTATGAAATGGCGCTGTGAACATTTTATACGGTCGTAAACTAAATGTGATTTATGGAAACTTCATCAGATTCGAAACGCGGTTTAGACAATATAAGCACGTCGGTACCTAATTGGAACATAGTCTAATTAGTTAGAGCTGATTGTGGAATTAGGATTTAAATACCTTACTGAAATCTAGAGTAGAAGTAGATGTGAATCACGTTGATCATCCTAATCAAAGTACTACAATATCATTGATCCTAATCACAAATCGAAAGCAAGAACAAAGTCAAAAACAAATAACTTAATTCCTATACTAAAGGATTTAAATTACAACTGAAATAAGTAGACTTGAATGTTGGGCAGGGCTAATTTGTAAGCCATTTCATATGACATGAATCAGGGAAAAAAAAATATATTAAGCGCTTGCTACTTCACAAGGTATTTATATTATGATGTTTTTAAGACACGCATTACGCACAAATTCACTTTTGTAATATTAATTAAAGAATTTCAAGATTGTGAAGTTTTTTTAATCCTGACAAAGCGATTCAGTGAAAGATATTTAGACCCTTTTCAGTGATCTAACAAGATTATGTTTATGAACAAAACAAATGCCAACCGGTAAAAGCATTTTTAGGTATAAGCTCTTCGTAAATTTTAAAGCTTAAAGTTATTTGGCAACAGCAGTTAGGGTGCAGTAATTCGATAATATTGTACTAATTGACTTGCCAATCTTCATCAAAGAGCTATCGGAAAACGGCTTTGTTGTAGAGGGGTTCGATACTCCGTCACCGTCAAAATGAAAATACAATTTCGTTAAAATACGGTATCGAGATGACGGTTGAGTCTAATTACTCAGTGTTATAGGGAACGTGCACGAACTTATAGGTGGCAGCACTAAATCGACAAAAGAGACACTATGCGGACAGTAGAGGAAACTTATTAAACTTTTCATCGTGCTTTCGGAAGGAAGATAATAATTGAAGAGATAGTTTTGTTTTCATAATTATGTAAATAAAACTATCTCCTCAATTAGGTATATTATATTTTTTAATAGGTATGATAAAAGTTATAAAATATGGGTTCCGGTCTATCTATATCTAGGTATATACTTATAATAAAACTGTAGAGGTCAATTCTGTACATTGAATATAATATAATATTCAAAATTAATATTGGAGGATGAATGGTGATCGATACTGATGCCAAAAAAGCAATCAGTAAATTTTTTCTGTCTGTCTGTCTGTCTGTATGTGCACGCATGGGTCAAATACTAGTGAAGGGATTTTAAGCAAACTTGGTACGATTGTAGTCCATACTCCTGGACAGGCTATATAATAATTATAATATCATTTATAATAATAAATATATAATATAACGCTAAGACACATAGGAGCTTAGAGGTGACGATAAATTTGAAGCAAGTCGGATGAAAATGCGCTTTCGAGCTCTTATCCTCGCATACGTTTACTCAATCACGCAAAAACGGCTGAACGGATTTGGATGAAATTTGACGTGCACGTTGTCAGGGGTACAGAGAAGCACATAGGATACTTTTTATCCCGAGATTCATGCGGGAACTCCGAAATTATCACGGGTGAAACTGCGAGGCACAGCTAGTCATCATCAATAATATAATAATTAATGATCGTCAGCGTGGCCAAAATATGTCAAAAGGTTTTTAAGCTTTTGAGGCCGGCCATGTACCTATTGGAGGTTGAAGAGATGAGGATGAGGAGGATGATCTAATGAAGAACATGAGGCTGTGAAAACTGGTAAAATTGTCGCACAAACTAAAATATCCAATGTTTACGATAAGAAAATAATCCTTACTAATATTATAAATGCAAAAGTGAGTTTTTGTATGTTTACTTGTTTGTTATGCTTTTACGCCTTAACGGCACAACCGATCATCGTGAAATTTTGCATACAAGTTTTCAGGGGGTTTATTTACTACTAGCTGTTCGGAATTCCTGAACTCCGGACTGTCCGGAACTCCAAACAGCTAGTGGAAAATAAACCCCCTGAAAACTTGTATGCAAAATTTCACGATGATCGGTTGTGCCGTTTTTCTTTTTGTTATTTTTTGTCGATGTATTGATAGTTGATACATCCAGAAATACAACAATGAATTGTGATTAGCTAGAATAATAATTTTCACTAGTAGATTTAATCCTGTGTACTTGTCATAAATGTGAATGGCAACTATCAATAGATTCGGATTGGCGACGCCAGTCGGCAGCACCGTCGTTGTGCACGTTCCCTATTGTGGGAATCTATCCCCTCAGTCACATTAGTACCTTTAGAAAAAAAAAACTAGCTGTGCCCCGCGGTTTCACCCACGTTAATGTCGGAGATCCCGGGGGAATTCTGGGATAATAGGTAGCTTATGTTCTTTTCCATGTCAAAGGCTACAAGCATGCCAAATTTCATCCAAATCCATTCAGCCGTTTTTGCGTGATTGAGTAACAAACATCCACACTTTCACATTTATAGGTAAAACTAGATTCGCCCTGTGCGCGAGCTGCGAGCACCTCGCGAGGCTTGGTCGCCCTGTGTCCGGTTGCCCCCATTGACCTCTATTTGTTCGAGCACCCCCCACCTGACTCTTTTAGTTTCGGAGATAATCGAGTTTGAATTTTGTTCGGCGGCCATGATTTTTTCCGCCATTTTGAAAAAAAAGTTTCACTATTGAAATTTGCCCAAGGTGTGGATTAGACTTTGTAAGTAACAGTTTTACTTTTGATGGATAGTTTCGGCAGGCAGTCAACTCACTACCTGATGAGGAGCAGGAATCGAAGATGTCAAGGTTTTCCCACAATCACAGAAACCTCCTTTCCACATCTTAAATACATTATATCGACCTAGAGATGCTCCTTCTGGGAGAACAATTATGCTTAACTTTTTTTCGCCAGCCATTTCGAATCCGTCCGCCATCTTGGAATTATTTATATCCCGATAGAAGAAGATAGTGCACCACCAACTGTACAAATTTTTTTTCAATACCCACGGCCGATAGTTTCCGAGCCAGGGCCGAAACAATTTCCCCATACAAACAACTAATGTTCGGCGGCCATCTTGAAAAATGACGCAATCGAAAAACTGGTTCGATATTCGGCATCAGCGACCCCAAAAACCCCCGGACGCCGAACCTCACCCGGATCGGATCAACTTTTTTTTCGGCCGCCATTTTGAATCCGCCATTTTGGATTTTTACCACGCCAGGCGGTTGCCCCCCATTGACCTCTATGACATTTGTTTGAGCACCCCCCACCTGACTCTTTTAGTTTCGGAGATAATCGAGTTTGAATTTTGTTCGGCGGCCATGTTTTTTTCCGCCATTTTAAAAAAAAAGTTACACTATTGAAATTTGCCCAAGGTGTGGATGAAATTTAGTTGGAAACGTTTTCACTTTCGATGGATAGTTTCGGCGGGCAGTCGACTCACTACCTGATGAGGAGCAGGAATCGAAGATGTCAAGGTTTTCCCACAATCACAGAAACCTCCTTTCCACATCTTAAATACATTATATCGACCTAGAGGTGCTCCTTCTGGGAGAACAATTATGCTTAACTTTTTTTCGCCAGCCATTTCGAATCCGTCCGCCATCTTGGAATTATTTATATCCCGATAGAAGAAGATAGTGCACCACCAACTGTACAAATTTTTTTTCAATACCCACGGCCGATAGTTTCCGAGCCAGGGCCGAAACAATTTCCCCATACAAACAACTAATGTTCGGCGGCCATCTTGAAAAATGACGCAATCGAAAAACTGGTTCGATATTCGGCATCAGCGACCCCAAAAACCCCCGGACGCCGAACCTCACCCGGATCGGATCAACTTTTTTTTCGGCCGCCATTTTGAATCCGCCATTTTGGATTTTTACCACGCCAGGCGGTTGCCCCCCATTGACCTCTATGACATTTGTTTGAGCACCCCCTACCTGACTCTTTTAGTTTCGGAGATAATCGAGTTTGAATTTTGTTCGGCGGCCATGTTTTTTTCCGCCATTTTGAAAAAAAAGTTACACTATTGAAATTTGCCCAAGGTGCGGATGAAATTTAGTTAGAAACGTTTTCACTTTCGATGGATAGTTTCGGCGAGCAGTCGACTCACTACCTGATGAGAAGCAGGAATCGAAGATGTCGAGGTTTTCCCATAATCACCGAAACGTCCCCTCTACATCTTCCATACATTGTATCAACCTAAAGATGCTCCTTCTGGGAGAACAATTATGTCAATGAGTGAGTGGCAATCCAGCTTTATATATATATTATAATAATAAAATGACCAGCATTTTTTTTTAATATCTCGAGTTCCAAATAAAGGGAATTTCGAAAAAATCGAAACATGAGTAACTAAGTTAGACCCTTAGTAATACAACAAAAAAAACCGCATTTAATTTGGTGCAGCAGTTTTTGCATAGCACGAATACAAACATACAGACAGACAGACAGACAGACGGTCAAAAATTCTAAAAACGGTATTTTTGGCTTCTATATCACTCATAGAGTCGCCTAAATTTATTTTTTCTTATTTATCTCCCATGTACAAACATCGACCTGTTACAATTTTATCATAGGCATAGATTATGTTTTAAGATGGAGAGAAATGTTAACTATTTTATTTTATGGTTCTCTGCAGATTTGATGTACTTGATAACAAAAAGAAGCCACGAAAACCGCCATATGTGTGAATGATATTAGCAGCTTTCGTGTATAATAAAAACAGTAAGTAGGTACTTACCCTATTTTCGATTTCTCTTCATGGATTTCTTTAAAAATATAAAAAAGCAATGGCCTGAGATAGAACCCACGATATCGGTCTCCTAGAAGACAATGGGATGATGGTATGTAGTATGTACCGTTGGTCTTGCGCCAGTTGAGAGTTGCTTACCTAGACCCTACCAGAAAGATAATCGAAACGTTTGATCGTTGCAGTGCTCTCAAATCCGTAATAATCAGAACATCACAGGTCATGAAGTGGATTGCTTATGCAATTTAAAGCCATAAAGAAATCTAGTGGCACTAAAATTGTGCTTTTTCGGAGACATTATTCCATACATAAATATTAAATTTTATTATTTTAGTAATGAGTTTAACAAAATTTGATGCTATTTAAAAAAAACTTCAGTTCAATTTAAATGAGAAATAAAATATCTAAAAGCAATCAATGCACAGGTTGAATAGTAATTTTACTTTGACAGAATTTTATTAAAAGAAAGCAACACGAAAAGTTCCGTACACTGAAAAATCAGCGAACGACGATCGTTACAACATAAGTTAATACAAATGACTACCATGCACCACTCACCACCTCGTATACTAGTATTATTTTAAGTTTAACCTTAGATTTAATTTTTGGTCCATATAAATTTCATACCAACGTACTGTATATGTATATAAGTAGGTACATAAGGTTAAAATAAGGCGGCGGTAGGCCCCCAGTGATTCCATAACTCCGCCCGGTAAACAGGCTAGCCGACAGCCGTGGTAAATATTAACTTTGCGCGGTTATTGTGGAAGAAAAGAAACAACGAACAAGTCAGAGGTATTAGTTGGCAACATAAATGGGAGCTCGTTTAGCCTTCACGTTTATTTGTGGTGCACTCCGCAAAGTTGCAGGGAGCGCGGCCCTCGGGAGGTAATGGAAACTTTCCTTTTTCATTGTTTGTTAAGCCCGCTCCACATTCACGCGAGAATCTTGCGAGAACGCGAGAAAACGACGCGCGACGGAGAACATCGGCTCCACATTCACGTTCTCTCGGTTTTCTCGCGTTCTCGCGAGAATGTGGAGCGGGTATTATAGTACGGACCGCCAAGAGGGGATTTGTGGATTAGCTAAAGCGCGTCAGATGAACATAAGGGGGGTACCTTGCACCATGTTGAGTACCTCCACCAAATATAGGCCCTCTACACTGGTGGGTGCGTCTAGAATAACCGATCAGATTAGTAAAAAAAAATCGATAACTCGAAATACTCGAGCGCGTCAGATTAAGATATGGTGGGTTAATTACATAGTGAGAAGTATGTATATGAATAATCTGACCATTTGAACGTGACGTAAAGGAGTTAGAGGATCACAAACTTGCAAAAAAAAAACGCAACTTCGACATTCTCGAGCGCAGTTGATTTGTTTTTTATTTTAAAGTAAATAACTCAAGGATAGCGGGAAAAATATAATCTGCCGATTTTCATAAGCCGAAGAAACAAAAATCGTCTTCGAATCGAACGAGTAGCTGCAGTGAAACATGTACCTATTCATATCTCTGTCTTTCTTTCCCTTTTACTTTTTCTCTATCTCTCACTCTCTCGCACCGTCCTCACACTACTTTCCGTCGCCATAACGTCATCACAGTATACCACGGCGCTAAACGTGTCGAATTATAACTTTTTTTGGTCGGTTAAAATACATATTAAAATAAGTTAAGGTAAGTATTACATCAAACTATAGGTTCACCTTTCACTTTAATGTAATTATATATATATATATTATATAATAAAACTCATCACAAAACAACGCGTTCATGTTATTATATGTAAAACGAAATGGCTTGTTTGTGCTTTAAAGTTAGTTTTGTGAATAATATTTTGTGAGCTTTTACATATTTCATAGAAATATAAAGTGTGTTTTTTTTTGTGAACAAGAAATAGCTCATAAAGTTATTAAACTTACATCAGAAATAAAAAAAAATTAAAAATAAATCATAATTTTTGTTTCTAGCAGTCAGATTAATAATATCCCTCAAAATTATTGTCAGATTTTAAGACAACATAACTTGGACTGCAAGCTGAACCTTCTGTAAAATATTCTGACACGCTCGAGTATTTCAAAATTGAGATTTAATTTTGCATTTTCAAAAATTCGCTACTACCTTGCGTCACCTCCAAATCGGCAGATTTTCGAAGGGGTGCATTTTTAAGGCTCACTTAACATCCCCTTTGAATATCTGACGCGCTCGAGTAAATGTTTTTTTTTTTCATTTTCTCCCCTTCCGGATGGCCACCCCCACCACGCAAATGGGCAGATGAATATATTTTCGATATCAGAGACACCTTGGAGTATCTAAACTACAATATCTGACGCGCTCGAGTATTTCCATTTTACTATTTTTTTTTACATTTTTGAAAGCCTGTAGAAGCTAAACCCACCGGTGAATGAAAAAATATCATATAACCTTATTTTGTTTATATCTCCTAATCTTCAAAACCCAATAGGTCCCAACGACGCTCGAGTGTCTCCCGAATTAGCATCGGTATCTCCCGTACTATTAGGATCGCGTAATTTTCTTCGTGTCTTCTGTAGTATTGTACATTATACCTACATGTAAACATGTTAGGTCAGAATATAGAATATAGAAAAGTTTGAAACAACGGTCTTGAAAATCCACCTAGCTTTATTCATTTACAATAAAAATAATGTATTTGAGGTGGAAATATTTTTTTGTGAATCACAATGTTTTTACTAGCTGACACGGGCGGTTATCATGCGTGGAAGCCTTAATACCTTGCTTAATACCGATTTCCATGACTCCCAACTTCACAACTGACGGTACTTCCTAAAAAAACTTTCCATTCTCTCTTCAATTTCCAAAAATCCTTTCTTAATGGTTGCTGACATAAATGGTATTATTATGCGAATCCTACTAATATTATAAACGCGAAAGTTTGTAAATATGTATGTATGGATGGATGGATGGATGGATGTTTATTACTCTTTCACGCAAAAACTACTGGATGGATTTAAATGAAACTTTATAATAATATAGCTTATACATCAGATTAATACATAGGGTACTTTGTACTTTTCATTCCGGAATTCCCGCGGGAACTCTGAAATTAACGCGGGTGAAACCGCGGGGCACAACTAGTAAGTAAATAATATAATACCTATGATGTTTCATTGGTTTCGGCGATGACTCAGTCAGGAAGCTTCTTTATACATAATAATAGGTATATAATTATTATAATAAGAACGATTAATATCTTGAGTCCGAATTTTTTAGGGGTCAAGATCGTTTAAAATCATTAACCCATTAAACATTAGATATTCTAAAGATGCGAGTACGAGCCAAGTATACGCGTATGCTTCAAGCATTTGGTAATCAATATGTACTTGTACATCCTTTGTTTGCACACGGAGAGAGTACGTGACATTTTTGGGGGAACGGGTTTTGTGGCGGATTTGGAAAGATAACAGGATATATTGCAATATTGCGATATATTCTAAGTCCTTTTAGTCTACATTATTGCATGAAATGGAACGCGATTTATCCGCATATGAAAATGTTATATTATCTTCGAAAAAAAAAGAACGACAATTTTTAACATTTTGATCCAGTTTATATTCAGTTTTTTAAGGCACGTGTTTGATTACTTTATATTACAATATTTAGAAAAATTATACAATAATATTATAAAATAAATAACTCTGAATTAGTCAATACTGAAAAGTTAGCAAATATTTTGAAAATCTTAAATATAAGTAGAACAACAACAAGAAAACAACCGAGACGTATCCAATAGAAAACATCATTAAAACTTGAATAATATTTAGCCGCGTTTTTTAATTTGGCCAAGCAAAACTTTTCAATTAATTATTATAATTTTTTACAAGGACCATCATTCTTGCAAAGGACGTTTATAAACAATATGCAAATGAATATACCTAGTAGATTTTAAATTGGAAATGAATTTTACTTTTAAATTAGGAATTAAAAAAGAGCAAGAATAACAACTAATAAACAAATGCGGGATAACTGGGATAAGAAATGGTTTTTTTGTTAAATTAATTACTTACAGTTAAAACTATTTTCTTCACATACCTTTTCTTTAGAACGGCTATGAGGCTGATGTGCTGAGTGTTCTTGGTTCCGCGTATTGCTCTGTAACAAATAAAACAAAAAATGATTCACATGTCACAAAAAAAAAAACAAAACTACGGTTGTTCATTTATACCTCGGATTGACAAAATTATTTTTATGAAAGTTGCAAAAAAAGAAATAGTCGGAACATACATACAACAGATAGTGAGTGATAGCACTTTATTACCAAAATATTCATGCGGAGCAAAGGTCGTATATTTTTGCGACATACCTATTTTTGAATAACTACTATAGTACATATTATTTAACAGATACTGCATGATATTATGTCGCACGAAATTTGAATAATTTGTCAGCTTACAGTCTTCGTTGCGTCTTTAGTCAGGTAACTTGTTTAATTAGTCGTGACCATTTAAAAACGTTAGCTCTTTTGTGTTTGCGAGTACGATTGATCTTCTAGGTTGGGTTAGGCTTGAACACACAACATTATTATTAGTATTATAAATGCGAAAGTAACTCTGTCCGTCTGTTACGCTTTCACGCTTTAACGGCTCAACCGATCATCATGAAATTTTGCATACACGTTGTCAGAGGTGCAGAAAAGTACATAGGGTACTTTTTATCCCGGAATTCCTGTGGGAGTTTCAAAATTAACGCGGGTGAAACTGCACTATATTTTGAATACCTACTATGCACACGTTTTCAGGGACAGAAAAGGATATAGGGTACTTTTATTCCAGAATTTCCGCGGGATCTCCGAAATTAACGCGGGTGAAACCGAACAGCTAGTAATAAATGAAAGAAAGAAAGATAAGACCATTTTAAAACTTAAAATGGTCTTATCTTTCTTTCTTTCTTTTTACCTAAATGATACCGAATACCGATCTGTGAGCACCCATCGCAACGCATTTTCTGTCCTCGACATTATACAAAATATCGACCGTAAACGGACGAAATATATGTATAATGCGAATAGCCTGCGACAGATCCACCGTGTATATCAATAATACACGGCTATGAAACGAAGCGAAGCTATCAAGATGGCGATAAATGTTACTGAATTTTTTATTACGATATACCTACAGTAAAGTGTATAAGAATAACGGTAAGTACGATCGATGGTAAAAAAATTGGTACTGGCTGTTTCCCGCGGTTTCAACTACGCGGGTTTGAAACAAGGGTTGCCCTTGCCAATATCGGTGTGCGGATTTTCGGGAAATCAATCGAAATGCGGGACGTGACTAAAAACAAGCGGGATTAGTATAGGAAGGTGAGATATTTTCGCCGGTCTGTCTGTTCTGTCCGTTTGTTCCGGCTCGACTTGCACTGGCAGATAGCTGATGTTAGCTGAGGGAATCACGAAACTCACGCGTGTGAAACCGCGAGGCACAGTTTGTTGTTGATAATAATTAGTAGCTAGGGATTATATTGTCGATGGTGACATTAATTAATGTTGAAAATGTTGCCTCGATTGTAACGGTATTGTCACCGGCGTGTACAAAAGGACGCACCACGCGTTCATAAGATAGGTAACATAATATAATTATGAGAGACATTGTTCTATAGAGAACAACGCTCGCTAATCTATATGTCGATACATATTAATAAAATTAAAGTGTGTGTTTGTAATTCCAAATTAACAGTAAATGCATGAAAGTATATGCGGTAGGTAGGTACCTACTTAAATTAAAAAAAATTAGCTTCTTTAATTTTAGTCTGCCTGTCTGTTTGTTCCGGCTAATCTCTGAAACGACTAGACCGATTTTAACGGGACTTTCACTGACAGATAGCTGACGTTATATTTTAAGAAGTAACTTAGGCTATTTTTATTTTAGAAAACATAGTTAAATAAAATAATAATAAAACATAGGGTACAGACAAGGACATAGGGTACTTTTTATCTATCCATTTTATCCCGGAATTCCCGGGGGAATTACGAAATTACCGCGGGTAAAACCTCGGAGAACGGCGATTGTACCCTAAAAGTAGTTTATTTCCGTCTTTTTAACCGACTTCCAAAAAGGAGGAGGTTCTATGTTCGATTGTATGTATGTTTTTTTTTTTATTTTTTTTAATGTATGTTCTCTATCTTCCACACCTTTCGCCACGTGGTCCAAACGCGCCAAGTACGGCCCGGGCCGCAAGTCTATTCCGACTCGCGAAAGGATTTAATCCGGCCCGCGGCGGTCCTTCGAAATGTGTAGTAATTTGACGGTCAGAGAGCCAGCTAGATTAGATAAGTCGCGTAGTCGTGGTACATTTTTTCTTTAGTCATCCTTCGAAATTTCATAAACTTTCTGGCCCTTCATGAAGAAAGTTTGCCTACCACTGCTCTAGTTCATTAGCTCATTACTACATAGTACAAAACAAAGTCGCTTTCCGCTGTTTGTCTGTCCCTAATGCTATGTAAGCACGGATTTTGATGCGATTTTTTTTAATAGATAGAGTGATTCAAGAGGAAGGTTTATTTGTATAGTTTATTTATTTATTTATATAGTTTATTATTATTTAGGAACTGTAAAATTACCACTAGTTGCTGCATAAAACACTTTTATTGTGTAGCAAAAATCCATTATTTTTAATACTTACTGTTCTTATTCTGTTGGAATGGCTTTGAATATTCCTTTGTAAGCTGGGATTTGTGAAATTTTCTTTTATGCAAAGGTGGCAGGTCTGATTAGAATAGTGTAGGTATTAAGCTCGTCTTTTATACCTACCAGCTTGTCTATTGTATCTACTATTATGTAAGAATAGCAGCAAAGTACCTACCTATTTTTATTAAAAAATTATATCGTAACATCTTGTGATTGCGTCAGAGCTTAAGAATTGCATAGTCCGCTTTCTTGCCAACATAATTATTGTTTAATACGTATATTATTATTATCATAGAAGGCTCGCTAAAAAAAGTAGTAGTAGATATAATAGTAATAATATATAGATTGTAAAACACAGTTCATGGAAATATTGCTAAGATGTGACGAGGTCACGGAGTTCTGCAAGTCTTTATAAAAAAAAAAATTTGTAATCCCCTACTAATATTATGAATGCGAATGTAACTCTGTCTGTCTGTTATGCTTTCACGCTTTAACGGTTCAACCGATCATCATGAAATTTCGCATACACGTTGCCGGGGGTAAATAGAAGGATATAGAGCAGGTACTTTTTAAGTTTTTATCCCGGAACTCTCGCGGGAACTCCGAAATTAACGCGGGAACAGCTAATCACCGTAACGGTTGGTAACATTTTGACAGAACTTCCACCGGCAATTAGCTAGCTAATAGGCTCTTTAGAGTCCCTGCGGGAATATTGAAAATTTAAACTCAAGCGGGTGAAACCGCGGGCACAGCTATAGTAGTAAAAAATCAGCGTCTGATTTAATAATAAACATCGCGACCCGACCGCAATATTTAATTTAATTGAAGAAAAAAAAAACTGCTCATATTTCAGTAGATATACTAAATAATAGCGAGCGAGCGAGTTTTAAAGAGAACCCTACCTGAGTATTTTAGATTAAATTCCGAAACACAATATTAGTTGTAAAATTATGGAGGCTTATTTATTTAAGAGACTTTTGAGTAGTAAGTGCCTACTCTGTAGCAGTAGAAACAGCAAAGAGTCATTTCATATTTTTTTTTATGTATAACTAGCTGTCCCCCGCGGTTTCACTCGCGGTAATTTCGGAGTCCCCGTGGGAATTTCGGGATAAAACGTACCCTACATCATTTAGGACTACCGTAGCTTTTTATAAGTAAAAGAATTTTCAAAATCGATCCAGTAGATAGTTACTGTTCCAGAGATAAGCCCCTACAACGTCACAAACTCCCAAACTTTACCTCTTTATAATAGTAGTGCCTATAGAATATACATAGATGAAATGCACTGTTCTGAGTGCAGATTGTTTTTTTTTACGTTTAAAAAAGTCTTTCGTCAATAAAGCCAAGAACGCTTTACCTCGTGTTATTATAAAGATACCTATATGTATAGGTAATGTTTGCATATTAATGTTTTCGCCCTACTTTGATAAGCTCGTACCTACAATAAAAGAGAATCTCACAATGAACACGTCCACAATCAAGTTGCTGTTTATCTCAAAGTGGCATTCTGTGATTATTTGCTTAAGGTGAATCGTCACGGCTATTTTTCGTACTAAATTCAGTCCAAGATATTTTCTCGCACTAGGTAGGGTACGGCTGCTTTTTTATTATTATTATTAAGTATTTGTATATCTACCTAAGTTATCAAATACGAATATTTCTTCTTATCTCACGAATAATAAAATATACCTACCAATTTATTTTCGACGTAGTTTTTTTGGTATAAGTATATAGTACACAAAAACAGTTATTGTACAAGATTTATCTATTGACATTGGTATAAAGGCTATCTCTGTCGATCCACCTTAACGGATGGACACTGAAACGTTTCTTAATGGTGTCTAACAAATCTTCGGCGCGGGATCTAATGAAACCAAGTTCCTCGGAGCGTCAAGTGTTGACTCCCGCTAAGAATTACTCGTCGGTATATTGGTTAAACATCTTGCCTCGGGATCGATAGCTAATATAACTTTCACTGTCAGGGACTGGCAAGTGGCAGGTAAAGCGGATTGACTGTTTTTTTTTTAATAAACATTATTAGAAAATTCTAAAGATGTAAAATTAAAGTGAGAGATCACACTTTTCGTAGGGCATCGATGCCAATCCTACTGAAATGCTCTTTTAATACAATTGCTCAAAAAGTGGCGTATTGTAATGATGAAGGAGTTCCGACTGTCAACCCTCACCTTTGGCTGCGCCTCAGCTCGGGTAGACATTTGTCAATACTCTTTGCAATGACAGGCTTTCCGCACTCGTAATGAAATATACTATTTATCAGCACTGCTGCTCTAGTGGTTAATAAAACCGACGCTACTGTCGGCGTCGGCGTGCGTCGTCGTCCTATTTTCAGGGTGATATAATGAACATTACTTAACATTACTCTTATTGCATTTATTCTGACTCTATAGGTACGTTTTTAGTATTTTAAGTATTACGAAGTACTAGCTGTTCTCCGTGGTTTTACCTGCGTTAATTTCGGAACTCCAGCGGGAATTCCAAATCTAACGCGGGTGAAAAACGCGGGAAACATCTACTTACTGGGTTACTGGTAATATATATGTAAATATTAAGACTCACAATCAGTCAAGTCAGCCAAGTTATCAATTTTCGTGGTATGCCCGTTCTGGCGTAGTGTTATTATTTAGGTCATGAGATCATTATAATTATAATGAGATCCGATCTCGTTAATCCATATGAGATAACGGTGGGGTTAGACAGCAGCTAACGAGCATATAAGCCTATCGAATGACTCGTTAACTGAGGAATCTGGCCAAGAGTATGCGGTTATGACCGTACAAGTAGATCCAACTTGCGCGAATTATAGCTGTAATATAATAGGTATCGTATCCCAGATTATCTATATATAGGCACAGGGTGTAATTTTGAACGAGGAACTTGGCCAAACCCTTCGTACTTATATAATTACTAGCTGCTGCCCGCGGTTTGACCCGCGGTAATTGCAAATTTCCCGCGGGGATTCCGGTACAAAACATGTACTTCTCTGTACCCTTGACAACGTGTGTGCAAAATTTCATGACGATTGGTTGAGCCGTTAAGGTGTGAAAGCGTAACAAACAAACAAACCTCATTTTCACTTTTATAATATTATGTAGTAAGGATGTAATTAAACCAGTTTTAAAATAACACTGATACATCACAGAGAATAACAAATAACAAAAACGTAGGTTTATACGAGGGTGAATGACATTTGATTTGTCCGCGCGTCAGCGACGATACAAAGGAAAGAAAGAAAGAAAGAAAGAAAATAAATTTATTTGTCAACCAACACATAATATACAACTGCAATAAAAAACAATACAAAAATGTTGACAAAATGGTTCCGGCTCAGCATAATGCTATCTCACGGCCGCACTCAGAGTCGACTTTAATGATAACTTAGTTAAGTATAGATTTTTAAAACAAAACTGCCGCAATCAGAGACGTTCAGTAAATTAATGTTAATTGGCATTTAATGAGATGTAACTTAATTAGTTAAATGCCAATTTAACAATAATTTATTAAACTTGTCTGATAGCGGCAGTTTTGTTTTAAAAATCTATACTAACTAAGTAATCATTAAAGTCGACTCTGAGTGCGGCGGTCACACACTTAACAGTGTGAGGCAGCGGCTTTTAATGTCGCTTAGGGTCCGTCGGCGCATCGGCAACTTGCGCGATCGATTTTCATAAACATAATTTTTTACGTCAAACACCCCGAATCCCAAAATTCACGTTAGTAAAATCGCGGCGAACAGCTATCCCGTATTTATAATTTTATACTACAAAGACAAAAGATTTAATTTTTAAAGATATGTTTTTTTTTGTAATGTAATGTAATGTAACTCATAAACTACTTAACTGCTACACAGATAATATACTGCTATTAAAAATTCTTTCACTTATAGGAAGCTACAGTGTTCCTGAGTGACGAAAGGTACTTTTGAACCGGTATGCCTCCGGGAACTCCGAAATTAACGCAAGTGAAGCCGTGGGGGATCGACTAGTGATGAATAGTCTTATTATTCCTTTTCGATCAAAGAATAAAAATTTTGAATTAAGATCATCACTCACCTGGCCAGCAAAACCGCGTCGAGCGCTTGCGCTTGCGTCTGCCGCGCGTCGATCACTATGACGTGCGGAAGCCGCGCGTCGGCATCTCGGCGCAGCGCTTCCAGCGCTTCGCGCGCACTGTTCACGACACGCGACTCGCCCCCCGCGCGCGCTGCAGCGCCACACGCTGCGGCGCACACCCGCGACGACCGCTCCGGGAATACACATAGCAACTGCGAAAGAACGGTAATAATCAATGCAAATTTAGGTACTAGCTGTGCCCCGCGGTTTCACCCGCGTGAAAAATTTTTATGTAACAACTTTTTTCCCGACATCCGATTTGAATGAAACAAAGCCTATATGTAGCTCCAGGTTAAGCTTAATTTACCTGTGGAAACCGCATGACACTTCGTTCAGTAGATTCAGAGATTGTCGCGAAAAGACAGACAGACAGAGAGACAGAAAATAATTTTAAAAACTCTTTTTTTGTGGTTGGTTACTCTTCTAGTTCTTTTATCGCCCCCTGTAAATTTTTCTTAAAAATATTCAATGTACAGAATAGTGGATTCTACTCTTTTATTATAGTATAAATAGATATATATTCCTTTACATCTCGGTATTGTTTATCACTAACAAGTTTAGGGAAACGACCGGACATTAAATAGAATAGAAAAAATCGAATTCCCGTTCGTCCCTTCCGACGAGATGAAAGGGAACAGGCAACTATCGATTTATAGCCTTTTCTTTCGACACACTGTAAGAATTTCCACATTTACCGTAAGTGTGCTGTACTCGTAGTTAGACAGACTTCGATATTACAAAGAGTATAACAAGAATGACAATAGACGCAATTTCGATGTATGTACATTCAACAAGACCGTTAATGAGATTGAGATGGCAGTGGATCCTGATTCATTGTTATGACAAAAACACGTCGCGTTGCGCCACAAAAACTGTTTTCCAAACGAGCCTACAAAAGTTTCACATAAAAATACATACGAATATTATTGTAAAATATACTAATTTGTGGTATTTCGCTATCTAGAACGTTTAAAACTATCGTCGAGGGCATGGAATGTTGTTGGCCCATATTTACTTTGTGGTTTGGCCCGGAAGCGACGAGACCTTAATCGTAATTATGTGTGTTTGTTACGCTTTCAGGCCTTAACTACTCAACCGACTATCATGAAATGTTGCATACACGTCGTCAGGGGTTCAGAAAGAACATAGGGTTAAGGGTATTCTTTATCCCAGACTTCCAGCGGAAATTACGAAATATAAACGCAGGTGAAACCGCGGGTCAGTTAGTAATGTAACCTACACTTTAATCTATGTAATTAAAAGTTTAAATTTATTACATACAATATTCAAGTATTTTTGTGTATTCACCTAAAAATGCGTTACTTTTGCGTCCCGCCAGTGGGCGCCGAGCCTTGAACTTACAACAAGAAAGGACTTTTTAAGTCCTTTTATTAATTTCCTTATCATGCGTAACGCTAACACCGATAAGGGGTTTTATTGTTGATCATTATCAATACTTGACCTCGAAATAGAATCGGTAGCGTTTATTGTGACAGTAGGTAGGTATGAACAAGTTCTCAAGATATGCCTATTGGCTATCTGATACTGAAATGACGAAAACTTTATTAGACGAGTACGATAAATTAGATTGTGTGGACTCGTATTGTAATAATATGAAGGAAAATTAATAAGTTGATTCTGTCTCTTGTTTAAAATTGAAGTGTCTGTTTGTAATTCCAAATTAACAGCTTTCACTAAATGCATATGAAAGTATATGCGGTACTTACATAAAAAAATCTATTTTTAAAAGTTTTCTCTGTCTGTCTGTCTGTCTGTTTGTTCCGGCTAATCTCTGAAACGGCTGGACCGATTTTAACGGGACTTACACTGACAGATAGCTGATGTTACAAGGAGTAACTTAGGCTACTTTTATTTTACAAAAAAATAGTTCCCGTGGAAATTCCGAAACTCACGCTGTTGAAACCGTGGGGCGCAGCTAGTTGATAATAAATATAAAATAATTTTGCTATAATAAATCCAAAGAACTTATATGTAACATTTAAAATATAAATCAGCATAATATTTATTTACGTTAATTATATCGAAAAGAGTTACACCTTTTATAAATCGTAAAATAGGCAATATTTTATTTCAATATGCTTAAATATGTATTTATCAAAGACGTAATCAACAAAAAAGGTCAAGTTTGACAAAGTTATCTAATTTGGAATTTAAGTTAACATTATTTGATAACGATCTCGACCCGAATAGGACCCGAAAAATGCTGTAAAGTAGGTAGGTACTCGTATAATTTTTGCTACCTTATTGAAACCGGTTCTGTATAATTAGACGAATTTCGCATTTGAAGTGAATGAAATTGATATTGATCAGTGTCTAATGCTTATTAATGAAAAAATTTAAAATAATGGGACAATATATTGGCGCCCAATAGTCTCATTGAGGATGTCGCAGATGTACAATATAGTTGATATGTAGGTACTTACTACGGATGTTACGGAAGTAGTTTATCGGAACCGAAGTCGGGAGTTTTTAAATTTGGTTTGTCGGTGTCGGAACCGGAATCGGAGTCGGACTCAGATGTGGTGCCAGAAGAGAGCAGCTACGCCCGGCCCTAAAATCAGAGGCGATATCGGGAGTAATATTGCCAGGTCGCTAAACCTATAGATCAGCCAGTTTGGCCGGACATTGGAGTAAAATGGCCGGCCCCACATTATTGAGGATACACACACACACATTATGTAGGGTGTCCAGCCTTTTTGCTGGCTGGTCTGTCCGGCTATTAGATTTTGGGACCTGGCAACATTACTCCCGATATCGCCTCTGATTTTAGGGCCGTGTGTAGCAGCTTTTACATAGCTCTCTTCTGTCACCACATCTGACTCCGACTCCGATTCCAGTTCCAACACCGACAAACCAAATTTAAAAACTCCCGACTTCGGTTCCGATAAACTACTTCCGTAACATCCGTAGTAAGTACCTACATATCTACTATATTGTACATCTGCGACATCCTCAATGAGACTATTGGGCGCCAATATATTGATATTAATCATCATCCGTCAATCATCGCAAATCAAGAGTAATCGACGATAGAAAGCACGTGGGGAGGGGGAAATCTCCGCACAACGTGCATAAACCTCCGATTTAATAGTTTCAGAGCCGAAGTCGGAACCAGAAGTGGAATATCAATCAGAATTTCCGATTTATCTGAGTCAGAGTTGAAGCTCCGTAACATTCTTAGTACTTACTACAGTTAGTTATCTGCAGTCATTGTTATTTCAATTAATTATTTTACGGGTGCTCCTCCAGTTTCATGCGCGATGATTTCGAAATTCCCGCGGGATATGAAAAAAAATTATACATTTCCTGGAAAAAGTCGACTATTTCATTCATTTTAATCTAGTTTATATTGTGTATATTGAATTTTCTAGTGAAAATTTTTTTTTTTCACTGAGACAGCGTGATGAAAACAAAATCAAAGCAAAAAACCACAATCGAAAAAATTTAATTTCGTACCGCACTGATTATTTATTTTAGTGATGACGATTCGACTCTCAAGGTCCGTTTATTATCTACAAAAATGAGCGTGCCAGACAGGTTTTTATGGCAGACACCGACAGACACCGTTAATTTACATCTGAACGTGCCAGCCAGACACGTGTCAGGGCAAAATCCGACAGACCGTTTATTTAAAAAGACGTTTCCACGGTTCCGATTCTCTATTCACACAGCGGCATGTAGCCACAGATAGGTACGTAGGTACAGACATGAACCGCACAGACAAAATATTATTCTTTACGCGAATAATGACCGGGCACGGCCCGTATTTGTTGGCGTCTGCACGGCCGTGTTACGATAAATACAAATACGTTAATACGCATTGTATAGGAGAATATTATTTTGTCTGCCACGGAACGTGTCTGGCACGCTCAATGTACAGTAGATATAAAGGGACAGTAAGGACCAAAAAAAAACTAAAATATGATAATATGTTAGGCTATACGATTTATTGTTTTGGTAAATTCAGACAAGCAAATGGTTGTCAGTCTCACAAGTCACAAGAAACACTGGTTTTGCTCGGGGAGCAATACTCACCGTAACAATATTAAAAAACAGTTTTTCCTCGATTCTTGATTGGCGGTTTTTTTGCGTCACCGCGATTATGCGCTATCAATAAAAGAATATGGAGACACAGAAAAGTGGGTGTGAGTTTGAGGTGTGTTTCTGACGCGTGCAAAAAAATATTCATTATTAATCTTCTCAAGGTCAGGAATTTGGATTATGTGTTAAGTATTATAATGTATGCTGTTACGTTCGTATAAGTTCAAACGATAAAAGTAGGTAGTCAAACGCGTTTGTGATAAATATTTGCATTGATTGGACATCGCAGGTTTTTTTCCGTTGAATATTACACAGATTATTTGTTTGAATATTATTTGCTAGTCGTTCCCCCACAGTTTCACTCGTGTTAATTTCGGAGTTCCCAAGATTCGCTTCTAGTATTAATTAGAGATATTTTACCCGCGTGAATTTCGCATTTACCGTGGAAACTCCGGGTTAAAAAGTACCTCATGTCACTCAGGAACACTGAAGCATCTGAAACTTCCTAAAGATAAAAGATGAAAGAATTTACAAACAAACATATACAAAAAATGAAATCTTTTCTCTTTATAATATAGTATGGGTAGATTATTTTGCCTTATTATGTAATTGGTCATTCTCAAAACAACAGGTTTGTGGGTGTTAAGTTTACCTACCTACTTGAAATGTGACAATAACATAAAACATTTAGTGGTACATAGTTGCCTAACGTAGACAATGAAACATCTAATGTGGACATAGATAAGCATTAGTGTGTTAACCCAAACTGGAGAAATTTTGTGTAAATCGTGTTTAAAAAATATAGCGCCGTTTTGTGTCAACAATTTTTTATATTTAACATTTTGTTGGTATTTACACAGTATAATAAGGTAAATACACAGTTCAAAAACGTTCTTTGACTCTTAATAAAGCGTTCTTTATCAATAACTTAATTTTGTGGGTTAACATGTTATTGCTTATCGGCGTCCATGTAAGTCATTCTTCACCCACGTTCTTTATAAAGATTTTTCTCTGATTGATCAGTGTTTGAAATGTTCAAATTTTTTTTTAATTAACACTTTTCCATGAAATAACAATCATTCTATATTTGATAGGTATATATACTCGTAGTATATAAGTACTTATTCGAAAATCGAAATTATATAAACATGACAATAAATCCCGATGTTTATTATTTTTTCATAGTAAGTACTTAGTTATTTCAGTCGATTTATAGTTTCGTGAGTTTTCGCGTGTTCCTGTTTAATATTAGCAACCGCAAGAACATTGGTCGATAAAATGTAACTGCCAAAAATCCTTTGATATATTAAGATTGCTTTCGACGATAAAAGTTTCAGTGATACCACTGGTTTGTGTTACTCCAATTTTAAAATTGTATTATTGGTAAGTCTCCGATATTTATAAGTCACTAGCTGTGCCCCGTGGTTTCAACCGCGTGAGTGTCGGAATTCCCGCAGGAACTGCAAAATGTGAAAGAATGTGAAAGATCACATTCTTCTTCTCGTTACAATAACAGACACAACAAAAAAAGAAGTAGCGAAATTCGGTAGAAGTAGGGAAAAGAAGAAGCCGGTCATGCGTGTCATGACCAAGGTAAATAGGGATTCATTTTTATAATAGATTAAATTCTCATTATAATTATGATAGCACACAGATAATTTTTTTTTTACTCACTAAAATTGTTTTGAAAAAAGTTGTAAATTCAATGTACAAGTTACCATTACGCCCTACTTCGTCATACTTATGGGGTGACGCACATAGTGAAAATGAAGATATTATGCCTTATATGGAATCTGAATTGCTTAATGCATAAAATTAATAAAAAAGCATTTAAAAAACATATCACTTTAATTTTTTTTTTTTGTACTTATTAAACGATGCAAAATTCATATTACTTCAAAATTTTGCAACGCAGTTTATTATCCACGAGTCAGGACACTCATTGATATAGGAAACTGGACAGTGGACACATCACACACTACGTTTCCAACCGTACCTACCTATAGTAAAGATACCAGAAAACAGCACAAAATGTCATATTTAAATTATTGTTTTTGTCTAGTTTAGTTTCATCTTTGTTGTTCTGTGTACCTAATCATTTGTGTTGTGTGTCTTTTTTGCTTCAATAAATCTTTCTTTTTTTCTTTTTTTCTTGAAATTTCGGATATACTCACTTCAAGAGGCTCCGGCGGCGAGTAGAGAAGTCCAGATGGGATGTGCGCGGGCGGCGGCGACCTGTTCTGCAAAGAGATACATCTTCGTGTAATATACATCAACGATACAGATGTGTCACTTATTTCTCATTTATTTTTGCATATAGATAGATAGATAACTCTTTATTGTACACCATAAAAAAAAAATCACAAATTATCTTAAAATTCACTTGAAAGTTTAAGAATACAAAAGGCTGTCTTATCCCTTATAGCGATCTTTCCCGGGCAACCATTTGGTGGACAGATTTAAAAAGACTGGAAATGCATTTATGTAGTTCTCCACGGTTTCTTCCGCGAGAATTT
Source organism: Zygaena filipendulae (assembly GCA_907165275.2). Lineage (NCBI taxonomy): Eukaryota > Metazoa > Arthropoda > Insecta > Lepidoptera > Zygaenidae > Zygaena > Zygaena filipendulae. Next base: position 4,101,870 of record OU015666.1, read on the forward strand.
CAAGATTCCTTCGGGAACTCTATCCTTTTTTTGGATAGTACCAACGCTATTTCATAATACCCTTACACACAGACAAGCTTTATTTTAAAATCAGTTAGAACTTTAGCTGTTCCCCGTTAATTTCGGCGATCCTGGAATAAAATTTATCTCTTTCCTTCTCTGTACCCCTGGCAGAAAGAGTAACTATAGCATTTATAGTATGAGTATGGATTTACATACATAGGTAGATAATGTAGTGATTTTCATTTAGTGGCATTTAGTTATTGATACTAATATTGCGACACGTATAGGTAGGTATGTTTATGTACAAACTAATACCGTGTACAAACACATTCCACATAATATTACAGTAAAGGTGATATTTATTGCGAAATTATTACCTGCTTACTTGAAACTAATTACTATGTCGATATCATATACCTACTTATTAGTACCACGTTACTCGGCAATTAAAAATTAACAGTTGGTGTAACTGCCCGCTTAGCCAAGTTGACAATCTACACGTGGTCACGTAAAATCGTCCAATCACTAATCAGGAGTCCAATTTTATATGATCACTTATAGTTTTCTACGTGTTAACGATTGTAAATGTTCAACTAGGCTTGTCGATAAAAAACTAATTAAACTTGACTATTGAGCTATAAAAAAGGACGATAGTAAATTTATTGGGTGTTAATTTCAGTTATTTTTAATAAAAATTTGGTAGCAATATAGTATATTATATTGTAATTAAAGTATTCAAAACAATATGAAAACAAATAAGAAAAGACAACGATAAAGCAATATAATATTGACAAAAACACAAAACATGTAATTAATTAGGCGACCTTTTTCATTAGAATGTATGTAGCTGTATAAGCAAAATTTAAAATTGCTATACACTACTTATACATAGTGTAAAAATCTTCGCTGAGATTATAGTCTTATTGCATAAACTATTTAACCAAAAAGAACAAGTGCCTCTCTCCCAAAAGTACGAGAGCACGGCTCATACCCACTGAGCAAATAATCACTACGTTTTAAGAGTGGGCACTTCCATACTAATCGCTGATCCGATCTATGAAAGCATTTTGTGCCAACCTTACCAATGTAATGTATGACGCGGTCATAGAAATTTGGTTAAGTATTCCAAAGTTGGTAAAGAAGTTCGCGCATAAATTTATAGTAACTTTTGCTTCAAGGGAGTGTCGCTGGCCTACTCATACCTGGCAATGTATTGCAATGTATTGATATAAAGTGTGTATATTTTCCTAGGTGTGACCAATGACCCCCTCGCCTCCACTTAAATCGAACCTTTTTTGTTTGTTTGTGCGCTCATGGCATCTCCACGCTCCAGACTTGTAATAACAAACACATTAGTTACTAGGTATTCAAGAGCCGGTCACATTTCAATCAATAGTGTCCGCTTACTACGCTGGAGAATGAAGAAGACAACCAAGGATTTGCGATCGTAATTCGTAATATCAAGTTTGAGTAGCGTTTATAAATACGGGTTTGAGACGGCACAAAGGTCCCTTGAGAGTGTTCATGCACATTCGCTTGCTTCCCGAGGCGTTGGCTTTAAAATCACATTTCTCCAAGCGAACCGAATAAGATAATATGATACGAGAGTAGATAGTTATCTCGGAAAGTGTAAAACCTCCGTTGGGACAAAGACGAGAAAGCTACAACCTTATCGTGTTCAATTTTGCTATTTTACGCTATTCTTACGCTCACAATATGTTTATTATAATTAAACTGTAACTAGAGTCAACGCGTTAGGAATGATTAAAGAATATCCAAATCGCTATAGGTGTGCTTATAATTTTTGAAGAGTTCCCTCGATTTCTCTTCAAATCGGTCCAACCGTCGTCAAGTAATCGGTGAACATACATAAAAAAAAAAAATAATAATAATAAAAAGAAAACATACATACAATCGAACATAGAACCTCCTCCTCTTTGGAAGTAGGTTAAAAATAATAATGATAATGCTTGTACACTATTATCGCCATCTTGCTGGCTTGGGTGCAGGGGCAGGGTGCTTTTAATTTCAAAAATCCCGCCGGAACTTTGAAATATAGGTGGGTTCGCGGGGTACAGCTAGTACCTACTAATATATAATAATAGGTATCTAGTTTTTTTGTTGCTGTAAATATGTAGGTACTTATGATACAATCATACCAAACATGCAGACCCAGAGTAAATAAAAACACATGATTATCTAGGAAGGAATAGCCACTTTGGGCTATAAGTAAAACCAAATCGCATTTCAGAATGTTTGTTTTCATTAAAAAAACGACGCCGGAACGCTACATTCTCAATGCGCGTTGCGTCTAAATATTTAGACGGCCAAAAAGTTTTTGGCGTCTCTGGTGAGACGCCAAAAACTTTGTTATTGTACCCGGCTGTAGACATAAATATTACGTATTCGTGCAGACTGAGGAACTTCTATATAGGTACTTAAGAGGCACGTCGCGTCGCAAAGTTTGTCATAGCACGCGGGACGATGTTCGTTGGTGATAGGTACTATAGCAAAATAATTAACCTAAAAAAAAAAAAATTAACGGGTATGCATAATGGATAAATACTAAATAGACATCCTTATTATTATTAATGCAAAATATGTGCGTTTATTTGTTTGTTTGTACCGTTTCTCACCTTAACTGTTCAATCGATTATAATGAAATTTTGCATACACGTTGTCAGGGGTACAGAAAAGGATATAGGGTACTTTAATCCAGGGAATCCCGCGGCAACTCTGAAAATTCACGCAGGTGATACCACGGGGAACAACTAGTCCTTACTAATATTATAAATACGAATGTGAGTTTTTTTCGTTACGCTTTCACGTCTAAACGGCTCAACCGATCACCACGTAATTTTGCATACAGATTGTCAGGGGTGCAGAGAAGGACATAGGCTACTTTTATCCAGAATTCCCACGGGAATTTCGAAATAAACACGGAAGAAACTACATTAAATGCATTAGAATAGAATAGAATAGAATCATTTATTTCACATTATCAATTTCATAGTTATATTACTTATAAAAATGTCAGAGGATAATATGATCGTCAATAATAAAATAATAATAATAAAAGTATCATAATAAGAATGTCAATAATTATAAAAATAATAAAAATGTCATTTAAATCAAAAAATGAACATGTCAAAAATGTAAAAATAAAGATTATAAATCGATCAATCGATTGTGTGCAAATATTCATTTAAACAATAAAATTCGCTATCCAACAAAAGATTCTTCAGCTGGCGGTAGAAAGTTTCGTCAGATGTATTTTTTAAACTAGCGGGTAGTTTCTCATAAATAATTGGGCCAATCATTAAACCATTACTACCTAAACGTTGTCAAGGGTAGGTACAGAAATAAATTGGTTAGCAAGGAAGGATTATCTCGGAATACCCGCGGGAACTCCGAAATTACCGCGGGGACAGCTAGTCTAAAATGGACATAGATAAGCAATAGTGTGTTAACCCACACTGGAGAAATTTTGAGTAAATCGTGTTTTAAAAGTAGGAGCGCCATTTTGTGTCAACATTTTTTACGTTCAATATTTAGTTGCATATTTAAGCAATGTAATAAGGTAAACACATAATTAAAAAACTCTCAATAAATGCTTCTGAACCAATAACTTAATTTTGTGGGTTAACATGTTATTGCTTATCTGCGTCCAAATAAGAAAAAGTTATACCTAACAATTAGGAGCTGCCGTACTACGGAGCTGGAGAGAATCATATATTATGTACTTGCTTTAATACTTACATAGTAGGTACCACGTAGGTACCTATTCATCATTATGCAAGGAATGCAAGGAAGGAATGGGTTTTTTTGGTTGCTGTAATTTGAAACACCTGAGAATCAATCCCCACAACTTGATGGTGGTGTGATTATAAAGTATTGCTATTCTATTATTATTCTAAATAAGCTGGTGTTTTATCCTCTATATTAATATTTCAGGTACCTACGTAATACAACAGTTACCTACATCTATTCTATACAATACATATTATTATATATTCTAAATAAAATTGAAGTGTCTGTTTGTAATTCCAAATTAACAGCTTATCACTAAATGCATATGAAAGTATATCCGGTATTGTATAGGTAAATAAAAATAAAAAAAAAATTTTGTCTGTCTGTCTGTTTGTTCCGGCTAATCTCTGAAACGGCCGTACCGATTTTAATGGGACTAATATTGTTCCTGCTGGAATTCTGAAACTCACGCGGCTGAAACCGCGGGGCACAGCTACAATAAATCTCTTTGGACAGACCACTTTTTTATTATTATGTTTCAACTTCACGTGAATTTATTTAATTATTATTATTTATTATGTTTAACTTCATTCCTCAATACAGGACAACGTATTTTTTTTTAAACATCAATGAATTGAAACATCCTTTAGTTAATTAATTATAAATTACCATAGGAATTAAAATGTGAAAGCAGGTAACCATAGCAACTGGAAGCAACTTTTAATTAAGTACAAAATTCCACTGCAAGTAGGTACATACCGATATCGTCAATTTTGGGTCGGAGGTCGGAGTCATAAGCTCGACACGTCAACGAAGTTGTGTGCCTTGAATACATATAATGGAGATGTTGAGTACTTTTGAAAATCAAAATTCTAATTAGTCCGTCAGTTAGAAAATAAAAAAAACAATAGACACGTATTTATTTCTTTCTCAAATAAATTAAAATACAAGAAGATACATACAAGAAAATATATACAAGATACAAATGGAACACCTAAACTCAAGGTAAATACAGATGTTTCGTCACAAAAGTATTGCAGAAATGTAGAAATAAACAAAATAAGTATTGTGGTCATTGATTTACTACTAGTGGTATATCAATGATTGTGGTACCCAAGAGTTTACCTAGCTCTCGAAATTTTTTATGAAAAATTTACACACACACACTTCCGTCAGTATTCTCTCTTGGACTGAATTTTCAGAATCTACCACGCCTTACACAGACTGGCACCATAAGTGCCACAACATCTTTATGTGTTACACAGTAAAATAAAGTAAAATAAAGCTTCCGCTGTCTATTAGCGATATAAACTCAAAAACTACAAAACGGATTTTCATGCGGTTTTCACCTCATGAAGGCAGGGGCGGATCCAGGATTTGGTTGAGGGGGGGCAATTTGGTTGCACCATGAAATTTTTTGAATTAACAAAAAAGTCCATTAATAAAATTTAAGTGCTTCATATTGAGAGCATCTGAATTGAGCTTATGTATGTATTATATTATCTGTGTGTATGTTTCGCGATTTTTTAACCGACTTCCAAAAAGGAGGAGGTTACGCATTCGGCTGTATGTTTTTTTTTTTATATTACTCGAAGCTAGGGTTGGAACGATTTCGAAAATTCATTTTTTGTTTGAAAGCGTATACTCCCAATTAGGTCCTATTGCCACCAAGTGGGATCTGATGGTGGGATCTTATGGTTTAAGAATCTTTATTATCCTCAAAAGATCTTGGGGAAATCGTGGGAACTCTTCAAAAATAATAGGCACACCTATAGCGATTTGGGTATATTTTATAGTAAATCGTTCATTTGCTTTCGGAAAGCAAAATTTGAAGAAGTGGAACTGATCATGAAGACCACAAGTGTTCATCGGAACTACTCAACAATAATACGTATTTCACGGGTTTCGATCTGACTGATTTAGAAAATTGATTTTGTTGTTTGAAAGGGTATACTCCCAAGTTGGTCCCATTGTCACCAAATCGAGAACCTGATGATGGAATCATGGAGAAATCAAGAGAACTCTTCAAAAATTACAGACACACCTATAGCGATTTTTGTATTTTTTATAGTAAATCGTTTATTTGCTTTTGGAAAGCAAAATTAGAAGAAGTGAAACTGATGATGAAGACCACAGATGGTCATCGGAACTACTCAATAAAAGGTATTTCACGAGTTCCGATTCGTTAACTTTAATATGGTTCCTAAATAATTTATGCTCGTCACAATGTATATGGTAAAGTGGAACTGATGATGACGTACCAGGAGAACTCCTCAACAATCAACGTCCCTGTCGTCCCGTCGGCAAAAGTAGTATTTTGTAAAAGGCGATGAGCAATTGACATTAGGCTATTGTAACTTAGATAAATTTACAAACGGACTCACTTGAAAGCAAGAAATAAACAAAATTTTAACAAAAAAATTAAAACCGACTTCCAACAACACAAAACTAAAAAGCTAAAAATAACAAAATATCGATTTTATCCAACAGACAAAAATACACGTAAGTTTATTTTTGGTAGTTATTACCAGTAGTTATTATACCAGTACCAGTAGTTATTATTGGTTTATTCTACCACTTGACTACTATTATTATTTGAAGTCGGTGACAAGCCAAATATGGCGTAGGTACATGGGCTAAGTCCAGTCCCGCCACGAGTTCGTTGTGAGCTGAACAACCCAAGTGGGTAGACGTAAGCGGGCTTGGCTCCGAATTTAAATCAAAAAGTGGTAGCACAAACCAACAATAGTATTACATGTATTTTTGTCTGATGGATTAAGTCGGTATTTTGTTATTTTTAGCTTTTTAGTTTTATGTTTTTCATATTTAAAAAAAATGTGGTGTCGAAAACGATAGAGCTTAGGTAGGTATAGCGGTTTTTGAGTACGATTCTCTGTAAAATCAAAGTTTTTTTAGTATTTCATTATTTTCAACTTGTACTTTCATGCATAAAATAATCTACATGGAAGCTACAACAGATAAAAGTAAAAAATGAAAAATTTACGTTCCAGCGAATCTGACCTGAATTAACAACTTTAAATTAAAATTTTGTAGGTTTGTATCTATAAAGTGATAGGAAAATAATGGGAAGTGTTATGGTTAATAGCGATTTTTTTAATAAACTGAGAAAAAATACCATCAGAGGTGCACATGTGATGTGATAAAAACGTGTTTCGTGACCAGAAGAACAAAGAACTACCTAACTACCTGACGTAGCTTCACGACCGACATAAAGCAATCTGAAACTTTCTTTGAAGTAAGTCGGTGATTTGGGATCCCTCAGCACTTTAAAGATGGTACAAAGAATATGTGTAGTGCGCCTGGCGAATATGTAAAGCACACACATTTTGCAGCCGCTCCAACTTATCGCGTTACTATGTCTAGTTGTTGTATACGTATGCTGTAAATCTTTGTGTTGTGTCAAATAAAGTTTTTTCAATTTCAATTTTCAATTTCAATTACTCTTCTGTCAGATTCATACAGCACACAACGGCGTAAACAAAAAGGAGAAGGTTACTCCTTGAATTAGTAAAATGAGGAGAAAATTTGGGAAATAACGCAGAAAACTCAGAGAAGTGAATAATTTTCGTCCATATGACGAGATACGGAAAAATAGGTACTATTGAAACAAAAAGATGTTTTTGACCATAGAAGATTTTAAAATTTACAGTCAACAGAAGAAAAATTTGATAAATTTTGGAAATTTGCCCAAAATTTTTTCCAAATCCGAATTCATCGCGCACCGCACGTGATAAAAGTCGCCGACTATTTTTTGAGCACAGAGGTACAATATGACGGGGAATAAAAATCGAAATTCTATTAATTCCATTTAGTTCGTCAGTTACATATAACATAATATACACTCGAGAGCAATGAATCCGGGTCACTTAAAGAATCCTAAAAATCTCGGAAACTAAAAATGCTAGGTTAATGCAATAAATCGTATTTAATAGACAATGTAATACTCCTTAAATGAAGGTATTAAAACTTCTTAGTTATTGTAAAGTTATATCATAAAAAAATCAAACTTGAAAAAGGGCCACTTTCGAAGATGGGAACTACGAAATTACAGCATTTGGTTTTGCTTTTGTTTGTAATCTGTCATTTATGTGGGTACATAAACCATGTTGATAGTGCTCTATATTCATTATTCAAGCTGAAATTATGTCGCTTACGCCTGAAGAATGCACCAGAATACTTACAATGCTGGAAACCGGCCGGAGTCAGCGCGATACAGCCAGGACTGTCGGTGTGTCGCTGTCAACAGTACAAAGAGTTCTCCGATGTTACGAAGAAACTGGTTCTAACCTACGCAGACCAGGAACGGGCAGAACCAGGTATACCACAGTACGAGAAGATCGATACTTGGTGAACACCATGCTTCGAAATCGCTTTCTCACAGGAACTGAACTCACAAATCAGTTTCGACGCCTCGGAGGAAGTAACCCAAGTGCATGGACAGTAAGACGTCGGCTTGCTGAATCTAACTTAAAACCCCTTAGACCTGCAAACGGCCCTAAACTGGAGCGTGCGCATCGTATTTCAAGACTAAGATATGCCCAGAGTCACGTAAATTGGAGTATTGAAGATTGGTCAAAAGTTATGTTCTCCGACGAATCAAAATTTATGCTCTACAAGCACGATGGAAGACACAGAGTGTATCGAAGACCAGGGGAAAGATTCAAGCAAGCATGCATCGAAGAAAAAGTAGCCTACGGTGGTGAGTCTGTACTTGTGTGGGCCGGAATTTCTTCTGAAAGTCGCACAGAGCTGGTGATCATAGAAAACGGCTCTTTAACTAGCGTAAGATATGTGGAAGAAATCCTCAATGATCACGTTGGTCCATTTATGGTCAATTTAGGTGAGGATGCTATATTTATGCATGACAATGCCCGACCTCATACAGGTAGGATTGTGAATGACTACCTTCAAGAGATGAACATTACTCGTATGGAGTGGCCAGCGCGCAGCCCGGATATCAACCCGATCGAGCATGCTTGGGACGAGCTAGGCAGATGCGTAAAACAACGAAACCCTCCCCCAATCACGCTTCGTGAGCTCAAAATTGCTCTCACAGAGGAATGGGAGAATATTCCCCAAAATCGTATAAGGAACTTGGTGTACAGCATGCCAAACCGCGTAAACGCAGTAATGGAAGCACGAGGAGGCAATACGAAGAAAAAATCGTAATAAAGTTCAAAAATTTCATGTTTCCTATTTTTGTTTTAAGGAGAGATCAGCAGTTTTTTTCTTTATGTAATTTTGTGTTAATAAAATGTATGGTGACTCATATTTTTTTTTACTTTCATTTAAGGAGTATTACATTGTCTATTAAATACAATTTATTGCATTAACCTATCATTTTTAGTTTCCGAGATTTTTAACATTCTTTTAGTGACCCGGATTCATTGCTCTCGAGTGTAAATAAATAATATGAATAGATTTGCTTTGAACGTGGAAAAAGTAGAAGAGTTAGGTACCAACTAGTTTTGGGAAGTGAAATCACAATAGCTTACTTCCAAGTCTCAAGGATGTTGGATGAAGTTAAAGAAAAGGGATAGAGAAACTACATATATAAGGATAATTGTAAAAACATATATACAGCCAAACACAGAAATTTCTCCTTTTAAATGAGAAATATACCATACGGCACGTAGTTTCAAAACAGAAAATTTGTTTTAACGAGAAAGAATTGACAGATTTTGTGTTTGTTTTACAATAATAGATACAAACTTCCATAGGGGTTCGTTACGAACTAATAATTTATAGAGTTTTAAAAATGAATATTTGTTCGTCCATTCAGGTTCATTCGTATATTTGTATTCAAATTACGATAAAACTTTGGTGAAAAGCCACAACCTTGCGAAGATTTTTCTAAGGTCTAATTAAAGTAGGTACCTATTTAGGTCTTCAGGGGGGGCAATTGCCCCCAGTGCCCCCCCCTGGATCCGCCCCTGCATGAAGGAAGGTTTATGTCTATAGTTTATCCTGGAATTCCTGCGGGAACTCCGAAATTACCGCAGATGGTACCGCGGGAGACAGTTAGTGTCTCATACTAATAATGTAGTCATAACTCATATGAGTGTTCTCACCAGGTGTAGGTATATTCGTAGTTTAGAAAAAAATCTGTTGCACACCATTTCAATAAATAATGGCTACTTGACAAAATTTTTTTTAGGCCGTCGTGTAGATTAATAAAAAATATTGGGCACGTATTTTTTCTTTTTTTTTCATAATAAAAAAATAACGGCGATACATTGAGTTGAAACGCGTGACTTTACGACCCGGTGCAGTTTGAGAGCTTATACCGAATACTGACTTTACGAGTCCCCCACCCTAAACTTTAATGCGCTTTATCTATGTTTATTTTCATTAATTTGAAAAAGCAAAAAATACGTTCTATTATTTTTTTATTTTCCAACTGACCGACTAATTAGAATTTTGATTTTCATACCTTGGAAAATACCCAATTCAATAATAGGTGCTTACCTGTTGGATGTTTATTATTTTTTGTGTAGCAAAAAAAATTCAAATTTTTATTCACATTAAAAATTTATGTTTATTATGTTAATTTTACGTCTTGTAATTTGCATGTAGTTTCCACCTGACAGTATAGTGACACTTCGTCTATTGTTCGGTGGTAAAAATGTTTGTAAGCATTAGTGTTTATGTTCATTTGGGTTACTTTTAAATAAATAAAACTTCTGTATATACGCTCTCAAGTCTTAGTTTGTCTTCGTCATTTTAAAAAGGTGATCCAGCAATAGCTGATAGGTACTTAATAAGTAGTGTTTAATAATAACATGAGTAACGTTTTTAGGGTTCCGTACCCAAAGGGTAAAACGGAATCTTATTACTAAAACTTCGCTGTCTGTCCTTCCGTCCGTCTGTGCGTCTGTCACCAAGCTGTATCTCATGAACCGTGATAGTTAGACAGTTGAAATTTTCACAGATGATTTATTTTTGTTGCCGCTCTAACAATAAATACTAAAAAAACAGAATAAAATAAATAGGTATTACAACAATTGTGATATTTTTGCTCGTTTTTGCTCGATATCGATAACGACCGCAGATAGACGCTTGAAATATTCAAAGAATATTTAGTTATATATTCCCTTTAAAAATAAATAATTGAATCAAAATAAAAGAAATATTCAAGGGTGCTCCCATACAACAGACATTGTTTTTGCCGTTTTTATAGATAATGGTACGGAACCCTTCGTGCGCGAGTCCAACTCGCACTATGCCAGTTTTTTACTCCATATTCAATAACTATTGTCAGAGTTAGATACTAAGTTCAGTCAACCAGTCACAGGTAGAATAATTGTATATTTGGTGTTCTCCTTAAGAAAACCAAATAGGTAATAGAATAAATTAAATTTTCCTTGTGACGACTCAACGTAAATCTCCGACATAACATAAGTTGACATAACAACATAAAGCAAGGACACTTCGTCAGAACTAATTTACTGGGATAAGACAAAAGACGAAAGGGTAAGCGCTTGTACTAAGTAGGTATGTACAACGACAGACAGAACAATTAAATTGGAGAGCTCTTTTTTAAATAACTTTCTTTGAATTTCGTTTTCAAGATAGTGGCCTATACCATACCTACATTTTGTTTATCATAATAACATGTAAACATGTTTATGTACAAATAAAAAGATTGAACTTTGAACGTTTTCTTTTTTAAATACTTTTGTCTATGTTCTTATAAAAGTATAGGTTTTTGTCATAAATGATAACATCTATGACAAAAACTTATATGAAAAATATGAAACTATAAATAAACTGAAGAGAAATCCGAGGAATGTCCGGCCGTTGTGTGCAAGACGCTGTTGATAATATTAATGTGTAAGTATAGGTACTAAGATAATTATAATAATTTTTTTTAATAGAAAACATTAGATGTTTTGCATGATTGTTTATTTTTTTGAAATGGAACTTAAAAACTGCTTTAAACCGATTTTAAAAATTCCTTCACAAACTACAGTGTAAACTACTAACAGTGTTCCTGAGTGACATTTAGAATACTTTTGCCCCGGAATTCTCACGGGAACTCCGACATTAACGCGAGTGAAACCAAGGGGGATCGATTTAGTAGTGAATAAAGTAAGTCGATTTTTTATTTGAATATTCGTCTACGTAACAAGCGGATGGGGTAAAGCCAATTAAAGATTTATGCTGACAGAACCCGTGCTCCAGAACCCAGCTCCTTAATTTACCGGGCTATCAGCGCACGTCGCACAGTGTACCCATTTAGTAATTTGTATGCACCGTGGGGCGGGTTGCGAGTGTAATTATTGTCGTCTGCAAATGACTGCACGACCTGTTTCAACTGGAGCATTCAATTCATCGCTTTGGCTAAAGTCTATTCGACTGCACTTTAACAAAAGCTTGTATTATTAAAAAACTAATATTACTCTAAATCCACTCCACCGAACCGGACCATTTACATCAATAGCCAATCACTAAGTTTTGTCACTGGGAAAATTAGCACCCAAATTATTTCACAACCACAACTTAGTGTTGCTTGTGTTGCATATTAAATTGGCATTAATATTGCTGTAATTTTGTCCTGCTGAGTAGAATAGAATAGAATACACTTTATTGTACACCAAAATAATGTTACACTGTGTTAACAAAAACTTATAAATAAAGGCATACAAAAGGCGGTCTTATCGCTTTACTAGCGATCTCTTCCAGACAACCTTAAAGGGTACTATGTATACAAGATTTGATTAAACACTTTCATACACGATAGTTAGTAAGATCCGAGTCATAAATGAGGAAGAACTATGCAAACATACATAAGTTTATTATTTTTTTAAGCTCACAACTAAATGTTTCTTATTTATTAAATTGGTTTTTCTTTAGCTCAGCCGAGCAAAAACCTCTTGCAATTATTCGCGACATTCTGTACGGAGTTTAACATCTGTGACTGTCTAAGTAGCAGAAGACAGTCGAGCGCTTGTAATAATAGTTTGAGTTTGATGTTACCTTATCTTTGAGAATAGCTCTGCAGCTGGGAGTTTGCGAATCCTCCCTTTCTTATTACACTTGAGAGAATGTATAAAGCATATCAAGAGTTATCATATGCAGCTTAAAATTTAAGTTTCATGAACTTTCACCCTTAAAACATGATTCCTTAAGGATTTCTTTGAGGGACCAAGAAACAAAAGGAGTTTCCGAAATATAAACTACCTCGATCCAAAAACACGTCCGTTGCAACATAAAAGAAAGACTAATCGACATCATAATTTTTTATTTATACCTAACTAGCTGTTCGCCGCGGTTTCACCCGCGTGAGTGTCGGAACTCTCAGTTTTCTTTAGTACAAACCTTCTGATAATTACGAACCCAATATAAAAAGAATTATTCACATCGGTCGAGCCATTCTCGAGATTTAGCGAGACAAGCGAACAGCAATTCATTTTTATATATATAAGAGATATTAGTAAGACATAATGAGTCATACGTAGAATTTTATGGATAATCATGACGAAATTTAACAATACTAAATAATATCAGTGATCACATAATATAATTCAGTACAATTTGTTTTAACAATAACGATAACACAATTTCCCAAATCACTAATCACTAATCAGCTCGATATCAGAGTAAGCTATGCGTATCGTAGGAATCGAGCAAACAATCTGACGACAAAAAAAATGCATGCAAATGCATTGTATAGCTGAAGATATGACAAAACGCATTTTTTTGCAGTGCATTCATATCGTCTGCGTTATTTTCGGACAGGCATTCCGGAGTTGAAAATAATCCTAAAACGGAATTTCTCTACCCCTGACAACGTGTATACTAAATTTCATGCGGTTTACTGCGTTAATTTCGGTGTTCTCGCGGGAATTCCGAGATAAAAAGGAATCTCTAACCTTTCTGTTACAACGTAGGTATGTCAGAAATTTTATTATGATCGGTTAAGTACATTTAAAAGCTGTGAAAAGGTAATCGAAAAACAGATGTATAATATTAGTATGGATTATTTATCATTTTATATCCGTACAATAAAAGACTGTGTTTTAATTCCTTTCTCGGTACGTTTATAAAACTCGACTTCTCAGTGTGGCGCGTTAACTCTTGTAAGGAATGTAGCTAGGTGTTTAGTTCACTACTTAAACTTTTGTATGTAAACAAAGAGACAAATAAAGAAATAATTTATGTTGAAAAATTACGTAAATGTTTTTTCTTCAAACAAACAAGGACGTAATCAAAATAAATACGACATAATATATAGGTAGAAGGCATGGAATTATAAACTAACGGCCGCACTCAGGGTAGTTATAATGATTACTTAATTTTAAGTAAAGATTTTTAACAAGACTGCTGCACTCAGAGACGTTCATTAAATTAATGCTAATTGGCAATTAACTAATCTAACTAAAGCAATCATTAAAACAACTGAGTGCGGCCGTAAGTACCTATTGGTGATGGATCCAGCTAGCTAGCTCGATAGCTATCCTTTGTTGGAAAATCTTAATGCAAACGTGAAATGTGACTTCAAAGTGAAACACATTCGCTTGGTCCAGTGACAGGCGAGTCCGCAAAGCTATGACAAAATACTGAATTAAGTTGTTCTACAGACGAGAGGAATGCAAACAAAGGTCAAAATTCTTTTGGAACGTGATCTTAATTAAGCACATTGAAATGGTTAAGAGATGTTTCAAAATTAATGTTTAAGTGGAAAATGTACGTATTTTAAGAGATGGTCACATGGGATTGTAACGTAAGTAAAAAAAATAAAAAAAAATTCTTTGCTTTAGTAACATGAAGACAAATATATTTCTAGCATCTTGTTTCTAACTGGTTCTGCGCGATTCGCGTCAATTTCGGACTTCCCGCCGCAGAATTTCTTTATATCAAGATGAAAGTATCCTATTCTAAGAGCTGAATTCCTCGCAACTATACACCAAACAGTTGATCCTCTGAGGTTTCACCCACATGAATTCGTTATTCCCGCGGGAATCCCGAAATAAAAAGTCACTATAGGGATACTGTAGTTTCCCATCAGTGAAAGAATTTTTAGAACCGGTTCAGTAGTTTTTAAATTTAATCATTACAATGAAACAAAATAAAAAACATACCATAGCATAAACCCAAATCTTTTTACTTTACAAGTGTGGATAAGCTTCTCTTGTCATATAAAATTGCGTTGAAAAGATTATCCTCCAGCAATAGGCCGTCATCGCTTTCGTCCTTTCTTTTGTTTTTATATAAGTAGCTTGTGTTTTTAACCGACTTCCAAAAAGGAGGAGGTTCTATGTTCGATTGTATGTATGTTTTTTTTTTTTTTTTTTTTTTTTTTTTTTTTTTTTTTTTTATGTATGTTCACCGATTACTCGAAGACGGTTGGACCGATTTCAAAAATTCTTTTTTTGTTTGAAAGGGTATACTCCCAATTAGGTCCCATTGCCACCAATTCGGGATCTGATGATGGGATCTTGGAGAAATCGAGGGAACTCTTCAAAAATTATAGGCACACCTATAGCGATTTGGGTATTTTTTATAGTAAATCGTTCATTTGCTTTCGAAAAGCAAAATTTGAAGAAGTGGAACTGATGATGAAGACCACAGATGGTCATCGGAACTACTTAACAATAATACGTATTTCAGGGGTTCTAGTTAGAGCGATTTGGAAAATTGTTTTTTTGTTTGAAAGGGGATACTTCCGAATTGGTCACATTGTCACCAAGTCAGGATCTGATTGTGGGATCTTGGAGAAATCGAGGGAACTCTTCAAAATTTATAGGCACACCTATGGCGATTTGGGTATTTTTTATAGTAAATCGTTCATTTGGTTTCGAAAAGCAAAATTTGAAGAAGTGGAACTGATGATGAAGACCACAGATGGTCATCGGAACTACTTAACAATAATACGTATTTCAGGGGTTCTAGTTAGAGCGATTTGGAAAATTGTTTTTTTGTTTGAAAGGGGATACTTCCGAATTGGTCACATTGTCACCAAGTCAGGATCTGATGGTGGGATCTTGGAGAAATCGAGGGAACTCTTCAAAATTTATAGGCACACCTATGGCGATTTGGGTATTTTTTATAGTAAATCGTTTATTTGCTTTTGGAAAGTAAAATTTGAAGAAGAGGAACTGAAGATGAAGACCGCAGATGGTCATCGGAACTACTAAATAATAGGTATTTCACAGATTCCGATTCGTTAACTTAAATGTGGTTTCTAAACAATTTATGTTCATCACAATGTATGTGGTGAAGTGGAACTGATGGTGGTGTACCAGCAGAACTCCTCAAAAATTAACGTCCCTGCATCGGGAAAAGCAATATTTTATAAAAGGTTATGAGCAGTTGACAGTAGGCTATTGTAACTTAGATAAATTACAAACCGACTCACTAAAAAGCAAGAAATAAACAAATTTTTAACAAAAAAATTAAAACCGACTTCCAAAAACACAAATCTAAAAAAGCTAAAATAAAAAGCTAAAAATAACAAAATACCGATTTAATCCAAAAGACGAAAACACACGTAATATTATGATTGGTTTGTGCTACCACTTATCGGTATGAAGTCGGTGACAAGCCAAATATGGAGGGGGTAGATGGGCTAAGTCGACTCCTGCCACCAGCTCTTCGTGAGCAAAACAACTCAAGTGGGCAGACACCAGCGGGCTTGTCACCGAATTCAAACCGATCAGTGGTAGCACAAACCAATCATAATATTACGTGTGTTTTCGTCTTTTGGATTAAATCGGTATTTTGTTATTTTTAGCTTTTTATTTTAGCTTTTTTAGATTTGTGTTTTTGGAAGTCGGTTTTAATTTTTTTGTTATTTCATTCTTCAAGTCATTTTATCTAAGAATTGTATTATAGCGGTCTGCGGTACCTATAGTGAAAATAAGCTTTTTAATTAAAATTAATTCAGTTATGTCTAAGAAAAAAAGTCAGAGGAAATAAAGTAAATTGGCTAGGCGATTGTTTATCGATACAATCGTAGGTTTTATTAATTTTAGTTGCATGAAAAATATATCAGTGTAAATAAAGACCAAAAATACCTAATTAATACGTTGTTTACTTCGTTTTTTCTAATACATAATACTATTTTATGTGCGATAAAATGAATCACCACTCAAGGATAAACGTCGTGGTGGCCGTGTCGTATGTCACGTTAAGACATGCAATTTGTTGGGAAATAAATTTCAATTCAACACACAGACAAACATTCCGCCTTTGTTTATAGGGTGTTAATGCCATCGGCCATTTTACGCGGCGACAGAGAGATTTACTATTGGCTATAAATAAAACGGGATTAGGAACATTTGCCAGTCGGACATAGACAACATACAATACAAGCGAGGGATGTGTTGATCGGGCCTTATTCAGCATGACCAAGAACATTCCGTGCTCATGACGCGCTTCTCAAAAACACAATCCCAATCTCGCGAGTTCCCGACGTTACAAGATCTCGCGAGACTGGCTTTATGGTCTTGCGAGATCTCGGCTAGGTCTAAAATCTCCCGAGATTGGATAAGATAAAATAAAATAACATTCATATTAAATTTAAGCTTCCAGATAAAACGCGTATTCGAATACGTTTTTCAGCAAATCTAATTACTTATTCGCAGTCACCGGCTGAAAAATAAATAAAATAAAAAACCTCAATTTCATTTTCTAATAACTCTTACCGCCGCACTCAGAGTCGACTTTAATGATTACTTAGTTAAGTATAGATTTTTA
Organism: Zygaena filipendulae; assembly: GCA_907165275.2. Classification (NCBI taxonomy): domain Eukaryota; kingdom Metazoa; phylum Arthropoda; class Insecta; order Lepidoptera; family Zygaenidae; genus Zygaena; species Zygaena filipendulae. Next base: position 4,119,345 of record OU015666.1, read on the forward strand.
AAACAAAACTGCCGCCATTAGAGACAGTTAAATGCCAGTAACTGGCATTTAACTAATTAAGTTACATCTCATTAAATGCCAATTAACATTAATTTACTGAACGTCTCTAATGGCGGCAGTTTTGTTTTAAAAATCTATACTTAACTAAGTAATCATTAAAGTTGACTCTGAGTGCGGCCGTTAGTGCCTGCAGCTGTACCTACGAGACTGTTCTGAGTGTTTTAAGTAAACATCGTAATATCAGTGACTCGTTCTAGTTATTATGTTTAGACGACACGATGTACGATTTGCAATAAATAAATTAATCTAAGTTTTTAACCGACTTTCAAAAAGGAGAAGGTTCTATGTTCGACTATGTACCTAATTCAAATCGATCAGTGGTAGGCGTAGCACAAACCAATAATAATATTAGGTAGTACGTGTATTTTTGTCTTTTGGATTAAATCGGCGTTTTGTTATTTTTATCTTTTTGGTTTTTAGGATAGTGCAATTTTTGTGTTTTTGGAAGTCGGTTTTAGTTTTTGTTAAAATTTTGTTGATAAAGTAGTGACCAAATCAATTAAATCATCAATCAATCACAACTAAGACAGTGAAATTTTCTTGTCTAAAGTCTAAACTCTAAAGCATCGATATACCTACGTAGCTTCCTACACGTTTGTTATTGGTAGTATTAATGGATAATAATCTATACCTTGTATAGTATTCTATATGATTATGTGTCCGTAATAATTTAAGTATAAAATAATTGAGAAAGTATAGCTCTATCTGCCTGTCTGTTACCTTTTATCGCCTGAGCTACTCAAAGTAAATAACGAAGTACTTTTTTGTTTGTAAATACTTAAGAAACACCTAGACGCAAGGTAAAAACAAATGTTCTTCAGACGCGGACATCGAACCCGCAACACTTGGGCCCTTATTCACTATGACCACAACACGCCGCGTCGCGTTAAGATAACGCGCCACAAGATTCGTCTTTAAGACTTTACCTCGTGCTTAAAGAAGTTTCTTTTTAAAAGAATACATTTACAAGTGTCTATGGTATACATAATATTATTTTCTAATATTTTGACATCTGGAGGGTTTTCTAAACAGTAGACTAGACCAACGGTTATTAAACTCTAGACAAAATACTAAAAGATCATAAACATGAAACGACGTCGATTCGCTTGGGGAAAAATCATAGATTTTAATTAAACAACGTTTTATACAAACGACTCATCCAAGAGTCTTAACACAATTCGCATGAGCGCTTTTAAAGGCGCACAAGGATCTAATAATTGTCCTTTATTGTAGGGAGTAGGGACCTATATTGAAGTGTCGCCGCTTCGTGCTTTCGTACACTCAATACATACCTATCAGTAAAAAAGAAGAAAACATTTATCAAACGAAATAAGACAATACAAAATATCTGGGCGATCGAGCTTCGCTCGCGGTGCCATCTGTTGTTAAGTAGAAAAGCAGTACCAAACACTCATTTTTCATTGCCTGAAAACACGGTCAAAACGACGTTTTTTAAAAATGAAATGTAGCTAGACCGATCAGTCGCCCCCGAAACCTACAAAATTTTATGAAAATCGTTGGAGCCGTTTCCGAGATTCAGATTATCTAATATACATAAATCACGTGTCACGTTGTTTGTCCGCGATGGACTCCGAAACTACTGAATCGATTGTGATGAAATTTCGTCACTATGTTGTATTTGGCCCAACTTAAAAGATAGGATAGTTTTTATCCCGGAATTCCTGCGGGAATTGCGAAGTTACCGCGGATGAAATCGCGGGGGACAGCTAGTAATATAATATGTATACAAGAATTGCTCGTTTAAAGGTAGCAGATAAACAAAATATGGAACAACAAGCAAAAATTTGATTTACAGTGCCCGCGATTACCCTACGGCCTTCTCTGTACCTACCTACCCCTGACAACACTGTATGCAAAACTTCATGATAATCTGTTGAGTAGTTAAGGCGTGACAGCGTAACAAAAAACTACACTTGCATTTGTAATATAAGGATGACCTTAATAGACATAGAATACGCCCTAACTGGAATGTGGCGCCTTAGATGTGTAATTTTTTTTTTGGAGGACGTTGTTGCTCGGAGATTGCGTTTCTTGGGTTTAGAATAGGTATCAATATTTTCAACTATTTTCTAACTATCGATGGCATGACAATATTACCGCGGGCTAGAGCCAATATGCTTGACAGATGGATGTCATAGTTATAAATAGTGAGTGTTTACCGCCACGTCGTTGATCGTGACGGATGTTTTACGATCTTAGACAGGTTTTTCTTGGCAAAAGTTGAAATGTAGTTACCTAAATACATCATATTAAAAGGCCTTACTATTATCAACGTGAGTTTATTTGTTTGTTTGTTACGGTTTCACGCCTCAACTACCGATCATCACGAAATTTAGCATACACAGTGTTGTACAAAAAGAAACACAGGGTAGGTACTTTTATTCCGAAATTCCCGCGCGAACTCCGAAATTACCGCCGGTGGAACCGCGGGGGGCAGCTAGTATTAAATAAAAGAGAACTATGGGGATGGCTGTGGGATATCCATGACATGCAAAAGAACAGGAGAATTTGGAATAGTATGATTGTATTTTATAATAGTGAATGTCTACTATAGACTATTGAATTCTAGTCGATCAGTCGTCGGCACTGGCTTATTGTTCGAGTCCATTGTTCACTTCATTTGTTACTCTCCCTGCTCTATAGATTGAAACAAGGAATTGAAATCATGAAATTAATGCATATGAACGGCTTGTGTACGTGAAATCCATGGCTGATATCGAAATTGTTGTCAGAAATTCATTGAATAATAATCGAATCTGCAGAAAGCGAATTTGTTTTCGAACAGCAAGGCAAGCGCATGAAGTTGTTAGAGTTAATGACACCAAAACCAGTTAGCAAGAATAGATTGATGAACTCAAGATTAGCTTTTAGCCGAGGTCAGTTAAAAATATATTGTATCTACTTATTTGATAAATTGTTTCGGTTAGGTACTTGCAACAGCAAAAAGACAGTCGCAATTTGTGACGAAATTATAATAATAACGAAAATCCTTTACTAATTATAATAAACGCGAATGTGAGTTAATTGATTTGTTTGTTTGTTTGTAATGCTTTCACGCCTTGACGGCTCAACCGATCATCATGAAATTTTGCATACACGTTGTCAGGGATATAGAAAAAGACATGGGTAATTACTAATTTTTGTTCCAGTATTTCCGCAGGTAGGTACTCCGAAATTAACGCAGGAAAACCGCGAGAAACAGCTGGTAAAAGAATAAAGATTTACTAAACATCTTTTATGTGTGTGCTATACAACTTATTATAAAAGTGTTTATTTGAAATGTCTTAACAGGTTTTACTAGATGTATGTGACAGGTATTATATGCGGCACTTATAACAAAAACCAATTCTTATTTTTTGGTGTTACCTGTCTGTCTTTCTGTTTGCAACTAGCTAATATCCGGAAGCTAGTTTTATCTGAGTTTTCTGAAAATTCAGAAACTCACACGGGTAAAACTGCTGTGCACAACTAGTTACTTAATAAAACTCTGCTATTGTTTCCACGGGTTTCGAGAATCATTCATTTACTCATATTTACTGCTGATTTGTTGTTGTTAGTCTGCACAAAAGATACTAAAGGGTCTTTCAATAGGGACGGGTCGATGTTGGCAGCCTGTGGCGGCCATGTTGTTTTAACGTCGTCTTTCTAACCTATATTTTTTTATTCAGTTAGTAATGCCAAATCACCATGGCAAGTTACACGGTTGAGCAACACGTCCAAATGTTAAAAATGTATTACCAAAATGAGTGTTCGTTAGTGCAAACGTTACGTGCATTGCGCCCATTTTACGGCAGACGAGGTGGTCCTTCAAATTGAATTGTGAATTGGCCACCGAGATCCTGCGACTTATCACCTTTAGACTTTTTTTTGTGGGGTTTTCTTAAGTCGCAGGTCTATACCAATAAGCCACAATCGACCGATGCCCTTAAAGTCAACATAGCTCAGGCTATCGCTGAAATTCAACCCGAACTATGCGGCAGAGTTGTTGAACATTGGACAACTCGAATTCGTGCCACCGTGAGAAGCCGCGGCGGACATTTAAACGATGTGATTTTCCACACATAATGGCATATATAGCTCTTTCAAATAAAAAAGAAAAATCGTTAAAATCTCACACACGGCCTTTTTTATTTCATGTCAAAATCGACCCGTCCTTATTGAAAGACCCTTTATATGTATTAAAATTTGAATCAATTTCAATCAAAAAGCAGTTCATTGGTTGTGTCATTAGTAATGCAAAGTAAAAAACCGCCCACGAATTTAAACATGATTTTTTTAGGAACATCAAATTGGTTATCTATATACCACAGATAATATAATACTATACTAGTATCTATACTAATATTATAAAAAAGAAAGATTTGATTTTTGTTTGTTTGTTATGATTTAATTTAAAAACTACTGGACCTGGATAGTCAGGAACTATATGTATTATGTACCTACATAGGAAGAAATGTACCTACTTGGCTTAAATTAGGCACTTGTGTTTAATGTATGTTTGTTTTTCTTGTGTGTTGTGCTGAAATAAATGTTGATCCTTTCTTCTTTCTTTATTTTTAATTTTCTGTACTTTGTAATTGTAACGAGGCGGCTGTATGATATCTCGTTATGATATCTTGCCTTAGCCCATTTAGATTATTACTTTTATTACTACGTTACTTTCACCCCTAGGATAACAATGTACTATTAATGACTAAACAAAACTAGACAAATACAACACTCCAGGAGAAACTTTGTTCTGATCTCCAAGATTATATTAAATACTAATATAGGGTGCCTAAGGTCCCGTAATCCCCACGGGAACTAAAAAATAAACACGAGTGAAATCGTGAGGGATCGACTAGTATTACATAAAATATGTTCTCTTGATCTTTCTAAATGAAGTCCTCTCGCGAAAAGGTATCTTTGCATTACTTAATCGACTACAGCAGAGGTAACTTACTTACGTGTTATTATATATTATATTGTCATGTAATTTTATGTAGGTATGTAGTTAGATAATGTTATTATTATTATGTTTATTTGGTTCTATTATTTTGTATGTATATTATTATTGTATTATTATTTTATTATTATTGTATTATTATCGTATTGTACCTATCGAACAGATGCACACCAGATCAGCCTATTCTTTTCTCTTTTCCTGTTGCGAGTCTGCTGGAAGAAATTCCACATGGAATAAGCATGACCCTTGTACATGATTACTTTTATACTTTTTTTTCCTTTTTTGTTGTCCTTGTGTGCATTAATTGTTAAATAAATAAATAAATAAATAACTTACTTATAGGTAATTAGGTAAAGACCCTATTACGTATTAATTTGCGTGTCTTGTGAGCATTTAAAATATGAAAATATTCACATTTAACATTTGTAATTTAATTTACCTTTACTGGACACACAAGTATCTATGCTAGTAGGTATCACAAAAACCGTATAATCCACGTGACTCCAACTTCGATAACATTAATTTGTTACAAATAATAAAGATTATTTAATTTTATCAAAAAAGATTTCATTCTTATCATTAGCGATATGGAAATGTGTAGCTACATAGTCATATTTGTGTAATTTTAAAGCAAATCAGGTGAAAGCTGTGTGAAATTAAACAATGTCTTCGTATGCTCATTCTGTTATAAACACACAGTTTTATGATATTCCTCATATTTATGTAGGTAAGTGTACCTACCTGTTTTGAAACAACACAATAATGAAGCAAACAAAGAACGAGATAAAAACAAACAATGCGAACTGTACTGATAACTTACGTCATCCAAAACTGGTCCAGTATACTACGTAGTTCCAATAAATATTAATATCTAAACCACTACCCTATAGGACATCACAGACGGACAATAAAAAGGCATTCCAGAATACAAAAACTTTAATTTAACATACACACACAGACATAAATAACATTTATATTATATTAATACTTCTTAATTTTAACCTTATCTACACTTACCACTTCTATTTCGTCTATGTCGATTTCCATACTAGCAGTTTCTTCGACTATATTATTAAGATACCAACTAGGTCTAACGGAGACCCTGTGTTGTATATGCCACGACCTATTAAACACATCCGAATCATCTTTCGTACTTTCGCTTAATGTTGCAAATTGTTCATAGAAATTCACCACAATATCACCATCACTATCAGTTCTTTCTATACCGACTTGCTTTTCCTCGGTAACTTTCTTCCTATCTTCAATTTTCTTGTAGCCCTCTAAATCCTTTTGATGTTCATCAGGTACGCCGCTCGACTGATTAGTGGTGTATTCATACTCTAAGTCGAATCCTCTGTCCTCGAACAACTTCTTAAATTTCGCCCAACAACCAAAATTTTTCTCTTTATCAACATGCCTCTCGCTTTCGATAACCGGATAGCTGTGGTTGTTCATTATAACCTCTTTGATGTTCTTCCGTTTTGTTTTGTTTTTGCGTTTTAATCCATCGCTGATACTGTACATTTGTAAGAAATATTTTTTTTTATATTTGTTTAGCTCATTATCTGATTTATAATTGTGTTACGCCCAATCTAATTTCGATGACGAATCGACAAATCAAACCGAGCTAATCTATTACAGGTACTTGATAACACAAATGGTTCCTGTTGACTTGGTATCCTTAAATTGTAGTCTTTTGTAATGACGAATTTAAATCGCCACCATGTATCGTTTCTGGACGAGAGACGAAATGCGTCTGATTTTTCAATGTTCGTGATACCGCATAAATATACGTATGTGCATTATCAACAAGGTAACATAAATGAGTTGGTAAATAACAGATTCCTTAATACAATATTTGTCCGTGCTTATCTTTTTGTCACGGTGGTTTCACAGAACGAGTATTTATCACTGAAACACTTCGACTAATATGCTCTCGGATCGTTTACATTGACCGTGAGTATTTTTGTCAAGATTTTTGAAACACACGATCGCTTCGATCGAAGGCTAACCGCAGACTAAGTGGTATGGCCATTAATTTACTATTGTGATACATGATAACTTTGATAAGACAGGTTTCTTATCTTATTATTTACGAATCAGTGTTTTACATACGAATAGATATATTGTTAATTAAGTATGTCTACAAAAATTTCCTAAAATAAGGAAAACTTATAGAAAAAGACTAATGTCAATGTGACCTCAGAGCAACTATCTGAATCAAATCAAAGGACGAAGCTGCTTCATCCAAAATATCCGATACTTTACACATGCCGACGTGGCTAGATTTCTTTTGTAAGGAATGAGTGGAATTATATTGTTTGCTTCTAAACAAAATATAATAAAGAAAATAAAGTATCTACAGGTACCTACTACCTATTCAGTCCATCAAAAAATTTTCCTCAGCGAGTCAGACGTGCTTAATTCGTAAATACATATTATATTTGGAGTTTTGGAAAAAGCCAATCGACCATTAATAAATAGGCTTACGGACGATTTCGTAAGTCTATATCTATTCTAGCTATTAGTACCTATTACGTACGTATACGTATAAAAACGCTATTCGACCTTTGGTTTTTGCGTCTTAATGACAGATGGGTAGATTATAATATATTAGTTCCCTGCGATTTCACCCGCATTAATTTAGAAGTTCCCGCAGGAACTCCGTGAAACCCGTTAACAGTTAATATCTGCGACCTATTAACTATCCTGCACCTACCAAACAGCTTCGTAGGCGTAGGGTAAGTAGTTTTACAATATTTTGTGTTGAGTCAGCGAGTAACCTTTCGCATTTATTTATATATATATATACATAGATGTGATATATTTTTTGTTTAATGCTTTGGCTTTGGCAGAAATATCAGCGAGCTAATATTTCCTCATTGCAACCAAATACTGAGCTCACGTGCACTGTGCAGTGTGCAGTGTACCAGAAAATCGACCTTTTGTAAGTAGAATTTATTTATTTATATTTACAACATGATTAAACATCACAGTCGCAGACCAAAGCGCTAGTAAATTATTATTTAGAGTAATTTCGACGAATACAGTCTATAATACTATACTTCGTTATATTATACAGGTTGTCCCGTAAATCAAACCAAGCCAAAACCAAGTCATAACAGCTGTTAAGAGAAAAATATAAAAATCTTTGCTATAACTATTTAAAAAAAGGACAGTCAATAAAAACTGACGACAGCAAAAACGGAAATTTTAAGCAGTAGTTTTCAGAAACACTATTCAGGATTACACAATAAAATTGAAAAAAGTTAAGGTTCGTAGCAACAGGAGTTAAAGAACCGTCGCAGGGTGGAAACCCTGTATAGTCTCTGGCTTGGTTTCTTACTTATTTGTAGTGTTGTGGTGATGTGCTCTGTTCAGATAGCTCTTTAAATATGTTTTTATTAATTATATTGTCTGTTTCTTCGCTTAGTCTTTCAGTTTTGATGAAGATTTCATTATAATATGAAGAGTTTCAGATAGTAGATGCTGTAGATAGTAAAAGTTGATGTTTTGTCAGACAAATTATTTTGAACGCTCAAATTTCTTGCAATTTCGAACCCTCAAATTGCAGTCGTTTGAAGCTGTGGTGAGTCGCTACTCCCTAACGATCAAATAAATGCTGTATTTCCGTTCTCCTTACAGCAGTTCTTAGGACGAAAGAAAAAAATATTAAAAACGGGTCACTTTTAAAATTGGTACCTATTTTTCATTCGTTAACCAGGGCCAGGGGCGTGAACATATATAAAAAAACATACATACATACAGCCGAACAAAGAACCTCCTCCTTTTTGGAAGTCGGTTAAAAATGAAAACGATTACTTACGGTGACGTCGACGAGGGGCTCGTCTTCCGGCGTGAGGGCGAGGGAGGAGCGCCGCCCTGCGCGCGCGCCGGGGGACCCGCTAGAGCTGCCTGCGTACAAACACACAAAACCATTCATAACACTGTCTACCGCAATATCTACTACTATAGATGGGCATGGGCACTGGGCAATCAACCCGGTGCTTAGGTTAAGCTTGCTTGGGTGAGCCTGCCGTCGGGTTTAAACCCGGAATTCGGAAACTGCAGGTTTTCATCGGGTCCAATCCCAGCACCGGGTCTGCCCATCTATATTAAAGCAACATATTTTGCAACCATATAATATGTACCTGTACATCGTTACGATTTTTTTAAATTATATGTACCTACCTACTAGGTAATATTATAAAGCTTAACAGTTTGTTTGTTTGAACGCGCTAATCTCAGGAACTACTGGTCCAATTTGAAAAATTCTTTCGGTGTTAGATAGATAGCCCATTCATCGAGGAAGGCTATAGGTATTATATTATCACGCTAAGACCAATAGGAGCGGGGCAGCAATAAAAAATGTTGCTGAAACGGTAAAAAATATCTTTTTGAGAGCTTCCATCGCGTACGCTGCGTGTCAAATACTAGTATAATTATAATTATCTGTGGTTAAGGTTAGCTGTGGAGCCTGTGGAATATATTTTAGTTTTTTCCTCAAATTAACATGGCTGAAACCGCGGGGCACAGCTAGTATTTTAATACGCGGTTATCAAAAGGCAGATTTTAATTAGTACGGATTTATAGATAGGTAAACCTAATAATAATTTAATTTATAAGAAATATCTGGGTGACAGCTTCGATCGTAGCGCCATCTGCTATTAACTCAGATCACAGCAAAGTGATTCTGTGACTCATTTTTCATTACCTGAAAACACAGATAAAACGACATTTTCTAAAAATGAAACTTTGCTAGATAGATTAATACCTATCTATATTCGTAGAAATATTATTTATATAAATTTCATATAAAATATTTTTTTTTTCCTGTTCTGTAACATGCCACTAAACTATCACCTAGCCAAAAGGTTGACTGATGGAGACCGCCTTAGGCATTAAGTCCGCCTTTTGTATGTGCAATAAAGTTCTTTAAATAAATAAATTGATTAATTAATTAATCGCCTCCGAAACCCCCTGCATATTTTTTATGAAAATCGTTGGAGGCGTTTCCGAGATTCAGATTATGTTATGTATATTTTTTTTAATTAAGTATATATGCTCGTTTAAAGATAGTAAATAGATAGATAAGAAGACACTGATTTGTTTGAAGTGATATTCGTTGTTGAGCTACTTTATGAGTGACTGAAATTAAAACTTCAGATTGACTAAATCTATAGGTATACAAATATTATGAAGTGGTATAAGATTTGATTTTTTGTTTGTTTGTTACGAATTACGATTCAGTCAAAAACTACTGGACCGATTTCAAAAATTCTTTCACCATTAGAATGCTACATTATCCCTGAGTAACATAGGCTATAATTTAACCTGAAGTTCCCTCGGGAACTCCGAAATGACCACGGCTGAAACCGCGGGGATCAGCTAGTTTAAAATAACTAGGCAAATCTGAAGTTTAACTTCAGCTTTGGGTATCGGATATTTTTTTTCAAAGCGCCTGTTCTTCATTGCTTTTTGCTTACAAAGAAGATTGCTTAATACTTAGCATAGTTAGTTTTATTTCTAATCTTTTCTAAATGTAATATGGGCTATTTGTCGCTTACTAAGCGCAATCTCGGAACCGGTGTCTAGTACAAATAATAACATTAATTAATTACGTTGCTTTCATAAATAACTATGTTTAATATTAGTAATACACAAGTAGTTTTAAGATGAAATGTAACATATAAGATTGTTAATAAAGGCTTTTATTATTATTATTCATTTATTGATCTTAAATTTTGGTTTTTTACAGTATCTTATTTTATTATTATTATTATTAAGCGCGCATAAAGTATAACAGTCTTAAATATCAATACAGTGAGCTTTAGGTATTACCTTTTACAGGCTTTGCTAACTCACAGTCAATAGTAATTGAATATGCGTCTTAATTAACATTACAATTTGTATGTACTTACATTACATTTTATTTCAATCATAGTCGATACACAATATGTACTATTAAAGGTGTTTCTTTTTGGCAAGCCTAAATGTTTTTGTAAAAAATAATGATTCACACTTCACTTTAGAGCTTCTGTTCCCCGCCAATTAAGATTTTTTTCTTAAATAGTTAAAAACTAATAGGTATTTTAAAAAAATCATCAAAATCTACCTGTATTTTAACCGACTTCCAAAAAGGAGGAGGTTCTATGTTCGATTGTATGTATGTTTTTGTTTTTTATGTATGTTCACCGATTACTCGAAGACGGTTGGACCGATTTGAAAAATTCCTTTTTTTGTTTGAAAGGGTATACTCCCAATTAGGTCCCATTGCCACCAAGTCGGGATCTGATGATGGGATCTTGGAGAAATCGAGGGAACTCTTCAAAAATTATAAGCAAACCTATAGCGATTTGGGTATTTTTTATAGTAAATCGTTCATTTGCTTTCGGAAAGCAAAATTTGAAGAAGTGGAACTGATGATGAAGACCATAGGTGGTCTTCGGAACAACTCAAAAATAATACGTATTTCACGGGTTCCGATAGAAGTGATTTCGAAAATTGTTTTTTTGTTTGAAAGGGGATACTCCTAAATTGATTCCATTGTCACCAAGTCGAGATCTGATGATGGGATCTTGGAGTAATCGAGGGAACTCTTCAAAAATTATGGGTACACCTATAGCGATTTAAGTACTTTCTATAGTAAATCGTTTCTTTGCTTTCGGCAAGCAAAATTTGAAGAAGTGGAACTGATGATGAAGACCACAGATGGTCATCGGAACTACTCAATAATGGGTATTTCACGTTCCGAATCGTTAACTTTAATATGGTTTCTAAACAATTTATGCCCGTTACAATGTATATGGTGAAGTGGAACTGATGGTGATGTACTAGGAGAACTCCTCAACAATTAACGTCCCTGCGTCGGGAAAAGCAATATTTTGTAAAAGGTGATGAGCAGTTGCCATTAGGCTATTGTAACTTAGAGAAATTACAAACTAAGTCACTTAAAAGCGAGAAATAAACAAAATTTTAACAAAAAAATTAAAATCGACTTCCAAAAACACAAAACTGAAAAGCTTATGCAAGTGTAATGTACCGGGCAAATCATCAAATTGAGACAGAGATTGAAACTAATGTGATCGTTATTTAATTTTGTTTGTAAATAGTGTAATTTGCCTAAGCTGCATGTTGATGCCATTCTTAATCAAAATTTATTTAACTTACATGTAGGAGGCGCCATCTATTATCAATCTTTTTAACCAACAGATATAGCTGTCAGATTGTTTACATTATTGCTATATTCGGTGTTTGGTCATATAATATTGACACGTTATTTAGCACCATGATTAAACACCGAATAGTAAGGTAATAAAGTAAACAATTTGACAGCTGTCATGTTAGTTTAACAGATTGATAATAGATGGCGCACGATATTCTCACGGATCAGCTAGTTTTATATTACTTAGGCCTTTTGCACATTATAAGAAATTTTCTTGTGTCTTATAAGAAATGTCAGACGTCCAGTCGCTTTGGTTGTTATATAGGACGGTACATTTTTACAAGAAATGTCGGATAAGACACGCGCATAGTAATTTTTAACCGACTTCCAAAAAGGAGGCGGTTATGCATTCGATTGTATACATGTACTTATGTTTTTTTTTTTTATGTATGTTCACCGATTACTCGAAGACAGTTGGACCGATTTCAAAAATTCTTTTTTTGTTTGAAAGGGTTCACTCCCAATTAGGTTCCATTGCCACCAAGTCGGGATCTGATGATGGGATCTTGGAGAAATCGAGGGAACTCTTCAAAAATTACAGGCACACCTATAGCGATTTGGGTATTTTTCTATAGTAAATCGTTCATTGGCTTTCGGAAAGCAAAATTTGAAGAAGTGGAACTGATGATGAAGACCACAGGAAGATTGGACCGATTTGGAAATTCAATTTGCCGTAGAAAAAATATTCACGATAGCTCAGCGCGCAAGTTGCCGACGCACGTTGATGAATATGATCCTACCCTTCAACGCCTCTTTGGAAGAAGCCGTAAACCACATTTTTTTAAATTCCTCATCTCATAGTGCACCACATATGTATATGTTTTCTAACGATTCATTGCCTATCAAAAACAGCCACTATTGGCAATTTTTGTATCATTGTATTTGGAAGTTTATATTATGTATGATATGTATGTACCTACCTACTTATTGTTTTTAACGAGTGACGCTATAGTATATCCTTGAAGCCCCATAATGTGTCGAAATATAATGTAGGTAAATTTGATCAACAATTCTAGATAGGTACTAATAGGACATGCTAAGTAACTACTCATCCATTTTTTACCTTATTATATAAGTTAATATACTTTATACTAGTTATCTATAATTTGTATTCCTATCTTTGTAGAAATTCCAAAGATTAAAAAGCAGTCACCTGGATCAAATTCTTCACTACAAGTTTTCTGCAGCCACCGTTGCACCAAATCGATGCTGGCCTCCTCACCAGCCAGCATGTTTTATCCACATAATTAAAATAAATTTCAAAATTATATGCACTTTGATTTTTATTTTTTATATTCCATTACACTACTATCACTTCACAGAAACTGCATTCAATAGGTAGGTAATAGCTAAAATCGCCATTTTTTTCTTCTTTAAATTACCTACAATCAAAACTATTCATTTTTAATTACTGGCAACCCAAAATAATTGAGCTATATAAAAATTATACTTCTTTATTATTATCTACATATTTTATGTTTGTCAGTAACCTTCGTCAACAAAAAAATTGCAATATACGCGCCTAAATCGCAAGCACTTAGCACAACGTTCAAATATCGAATTAATTAAATAACGGCCGGTGACAGTATAGTAAACAACACACAGCTACAATCATATAGAGGAAACAAATACGATGTTGCACGTAGTCTATCAATTCCCTGTGGGAGTTTCAACCTTACGGCGTTGCGATAAGGATGGAAGAAAAAATGTTCAAACGTACATAGACGACTGGTGTTGTGGCTTGGAGTTTGTAGAGCGGTCGGTTAGGTAATGGCGGCCAGGTCGAGACGCTCGATCAAAGAAGGGGGCTGTATGTAGGACGTATAGTGAACGAGCATAGCTATTAGGCTGGAAGGCATAACGAGACACCTTTCTATTCGATATGTCGATTACGAACTGCTGACAAATGGGATCGTGCCGAAACGCTTAAGTCACTTGAAATTAGGACGATTTTATTTTATATCAGTTTTATCTTGAGTACATGACATAACATAACAAAAATAATACCTACGTCCTACATAACCAGAAAACATAAAAATATTCACTATTCTTTCATCGCATCTCATTGCTCAATTCTGATGGCTTTTGGTTACACGCGCCTTCTTTGAAACTTTCCTGAAAACTTGTCAGTAAATAACAGTTCCTTTCTTCTTTTTCTTCGGAGTTTTGCTTATAAAGTATTTAGCAGTTTCTAGTAAAATAAAATAAGTAATTATTAGCATCCAAGTAATGTGTACGATTTGAAATTTTTCTTTTCTCCAATTGTATTTTAGAATATTGTAAAAAAAAAAGCATTTCGCATCTAAGCACTATTCAAACATGTCGATCGAAAAGCGCGCACCGAAATAGCTACATTATGAAATTATTCCATCGCTTCAGGATAAATTGTGAAAATGAACCAAAAATGATCACGTTTACAAACTGCCAGTCACATCTTGCTAGTTCTAATTCTCCGCTGCTTCAATCGCAAACTAGTATATCTATGCGAGTTTGTCGCAACTAGAACGATTGTATTTTTTTTTGTGATCGAACCAGTTAGGTGTTGGCATTTGGATCAATTGACTGTATTTATTATACTGTACCAACACATGATCGTAATATAATCAACAGAACCAGATGATTAGTCTATCTAGTAGTTATGATATTTATTACTATTAATAATACCATTTCAAAACTGCTGGCGATTTCTTGCAACAAGTAACAATACTTCTGATTTGTATTGCGCTTGTACTTGGTTGGGAAAGTGGAACGCGGGCAGATATGATGACAGCTTTGATGTGCTCCTTTTACAAAAAACAAGCGTTTGACCACAGTTCACCATGTTAAGTGATGGTGTGGTCAAAGATAGTACGAGGATATCGGTCATCGGACGCGGGACGGTTTGCTCGATCCGAGAGGCGTATCGAGTTACGGGCTCCCACTTCGGGTGCTTACCTATAGGTGGGTACTGAGTACCTACCTACCTACCAATCAAACCCCAAAATGTGTATAATAGTTGCGGATTTCTCGAAAACAAAGCTGTTTGCAAAAAAATCGCCAAAGTTTGAAGGCCGCCTATGTACCTACTGGAAAGTTTATGCGTCTCGCCGAGATGTGGCATTTGAGTCAGACTCAATCCACACTCCACAGCTTCCCTCGGCTACAATGTCTTTCTGTCAGTATTCATAAAAGAAATCCATAGTGTGTCTGTTGCCGCATTTGACTAGTCTATCCAACATGAGTGGTTCCCGAACGCCCTAAGTCCGTGTATTTTATTAACTAAAAAATTCCGTTACGAATTCCTTAGTCAGCGATACATAACATAAAACGATTCCATCAAATTGAAATGTTTTATTTCTCAAAGACAGAATAAATCGTGACGTTACTGACGTTTCATCTTGATTTGTTTGTCTCGTATTCAATTAAATGATCCAATTTACTGTCCACAAATAAAATTCACCATTGTGTTTAGTCGCAATCGTATATTTTTGTGTAATGTTTTAAAGGAATTGGATATTTTTATTGTTCAAGCCATAATTGATACTTTTTTAATTTATTTTAATCTTCTCTAAGGCAAAATCAAAAGACTGATAAGTTGATCATCAGCCACCACCACAGCACACATATACAAAACATTTACATATCTATACTATAATATATAGATAATTATGTAATAATATGTATGTAGTATATACCATGTTTGCTTGGTTTCTACGGCACCTACTTACTTATAGCTTAGCGTGGGAACAAGTAAATCTGTGTGTCGTGAAATGGATTTGCAGTATGAATTAGGAATTCCCAGGGAACTTGTTTTTTCCAGGATATAAATATTCTGTGTAACTTAGAGATACTTTAACTTCTTATTATTGGAAGAATCATAATTGTAAATTGGTCTAACAGTTCTTGTGATTGCCCCCCTGTGAATAAACTTCTATCAGGTATAGAAAATATCCTGTATCACACTCAGTTTTATGGTCACCCATCTCTCGTAGTTAAATGATAACAACACAAATTAGCACAAGGCTGAGAGTTAATATCGCGTGTACAGTCAGCAGCAGCCTCTTTAATCAAATTTTTAGAGCAGCTGTTTTGCAATAGGGCAGCCGAACTAGTCCTGTGCCATACATCTAGGGATGCAAATGTTTTGATGAGCAATATATCGTCGATACATCGTTCGCTGCATACATTCACAAACATCGACATCGTTCTTCACTTCAGTCTGTTTGGACCACTGTGTCTGGGACGTGACGTTCGCGCGTATCGCATTGGATTGTTGATTTGTTGAGATGTAAAGCGTGGATGAATTTGATTCAATAAATCCGATTTTTTGACTAAACACCTATACACATTTTTCATTTCTTGAATTTATAAAGTAGTTAGGTTATGTTGATTTGTTAGGTTAGGTTTTTGTAGGCGGGTAAGTGCAAAGTGAGCGTGTCATTCTAATTTACCATTCTGTAAACTCTTATTTTTATTACCGCATCGAGCATACTTATACCAAATAGAGCAGAACCGTGGTTTTTTTTAAACAATTTATGCAAAATCTCTTCGCCGGTCGCTGTACTCTGATTGGCTGACACAACTATAAGTAGGTTTTGCATTTGTTTTAAGTGAATTGTTTATTAATTAGTGAAAAATTACTGATCAAATTCTCAATTGGATGGCTGACATATTAGGGTTTATGCTCGATAAGTTTACGCATTAAGTTTTGCAACTGATATATTTATAACAAACAAGCTTGTGTTTTAATGTAATCAAATGTAGTTATAAAGTATTCTAGGCTATATCGCTTTTATCAACGATGTGCTTGCACATCGATGTTTTTCATGCAAACATCGATGTTTTAAAACATCGATGTTTTAAAACATCGATATTTTTCAGAACGATGTTGCACCCCTACATACATAGCGTCGCGCGTCGCGTCGTCGTGTACAAGTAAGTTTTATTAAAAGTTGCTGCATCCCGGTACCAGATGGCGCGAAGCGGAAAAACGTTATTTTCCTGATGCACACTGCAGATATATATCGCACTTAATGAACGTTGACAAAAAAGAGTTGGAATGTAACGCAATATTAAATGAAAAAACCTTGTACTACGTACTGCGAACAGTTATTTGCTACAATATTAAATGAATTGACGTCTTGAACAGTAGTTGATAACGCGTCACTCTGACGTCAAAGTCGCCGCGTAAGACACGACGACTTTCGAAATGGTTCACGTGAATTTTGTAAAAAATACATGCATATACGACATACATATATCAAATAACACCGACGCGATAATTTTTACGAAACACGACGCATCGTTTACGTCACACTGTTGTAATGAGAGATAAGAAATATAATATTTGGACGCGATCGAACGAGACTACAATAATGATAAAAGTACGCCACGGTTCCACCTACCTACCTATCGCAAAAATATGCTATTCAAGTACAAGATCCTTTTAATTTTACTATCGGGATTGACAAACTTTCTTTCAAAGTTGATAATCTTGCCTCTCGTTCGCTTTGGATACTATCCGGAGCAAAGAAAGCTACACGTATCGTAGGGTTGGTTACCGCCAATGTTATCATCGGTTACCAACTTTTTTGCGTTGTTGCCGCGCTGATTTGTATCTCGGGTATTTTAGTCAAGCAGTGTAAATTTTATTGATGTAAAGAAAAATAAATTGGTCTGGTGCAGGCCTTTTTATTTTGATATCGCACTTCGAACACCATTCTTACAATCAACTCGATTGTAGTCTTGCGTAGCTGTAATTTGTAGTTTGGAGCAATTAATTAATTTATTACTACGCAATTCCATTTTGGGGGCATTAATAAAATTTACAACGTTTATAAAGAAGGCGAAAACGCGCAGCTTTTTTAGATTGGTTGTAGCTAGAAGCTCTGTACGGTTCCGCTACCTTTTTGTGTCATTCTGTAACAAACCTACTAATATTATAAACTAGCTGACCCACGCGGTTTCACCCGCGGTAATTTCGGAAGTTAATCCTACTAATATTATAAATGTGAAAGTGTGGATGTTTGGATGTTTGTTACTCAATCACGCAAAAACCGCGGAACGGATTTGGATGAAATTTGGCATGCAAGTTGTCAGGGATACAGAGAAGGACATAGGGTACTTTTTATCCCGGAATTTCGTAGTTACCACGGGTGAAACCGCAGGGCACAGCTAGTATTTTTATATGCATTTCACACTTCGACCTACGGGCTACGTGGAGAAATATAGCATTGGCAAATTTACCATTTAATTTTGTATGCTGCTCAAATTTTATTCAGCACTAGCTGGACCCCGCGGTTTCACCCGCGATAATTTCGGAGTTCCCACGGGAATTCCGGGATAAAAAGTACTTTATGTCCTTCTCTGTATCCCTGACAACGTGCATGCCAAATTTCATCCAAATCCGTTCAGCCGTTTTTGCGTGATTGAATAACAAACATCCAAACATCCACACTTTCACATTTATAATATTAGTAGGTTTAACTAGCTCTGTAATAGCTGATACCCGCAGTTTCACTCGCGTTATTTTCGAATTTGCCGCGGGAATTCTAGATTGAAGGTTCCCTATTTCCACATAAGTCTTACCTCGACTACCCCGGACAAATCACAAAATGCAAAATTAGGGCCCTAAATCGGATACAATTTAGGGTCGGTGAGTGAGGGAGAGAGTGCGAGTAATCACACTAAACTAAATTGTACTCTAAATCGACTGCTGTAGGGTACATTTTAATGTAGTGTGATCACTCGCTCTCTCTTTCACTCACCGACCCTAAATTGGTCCCTAAATTGGATCCAATTTAGGGTCGGTGAGTGAGAGTTGCAAAGTGTAATAAGCGCATTAATAAGACGTGAAAAGGTCAGACATGAGACTCTGACTGAGACAGTACCTACATGACATGTTACCATATTTCGCATTTATAATATTAGTTAGTACTTAGTATCTTAGTATAGACAATTAATTTATTATTAATTTGCTAAGCAAGCTTAATGAGGCTCCGTATTAACGGAACCATCCAAAAAATATTATAGACTCTTTTGAGTGTTCCCCTCCACGGAAATCTTTAGTAAAAGGCGAAAGATTTGTACGTTTTGAAAGGAAACCAGAGTTACCGCCGAAAGTTTGTGCTAGTATTTAGTACATTTTATGGATGAAAATGTATAGCGTGATTAAGGTATGCGAGTCATTTCAGAAGTGTCATCTAGTGGCGATCCACAGCGACGGCGCGCGGCGGTACGATAGCTCTGCATGCCATCCATATACCTACATACATTGTGTTAATGAATTAGCTGAAAACTAGAAAGTAGTTTGCTCAGAATCAACTAGCGAACCGATTGCACTATGTTTTAATATAGGTTATATTTTTTCACTTTTAATAGCCCATGTCTAAATTATTTATAATACAATATTTGGCGCGTACACCGCCCGCAGCAAAAAAATTCGAACCGGTAGGCGCGGGCGTAGCGCTTGGAATTTCGTAGATAGGTCATCTCCAAATTAATGTTGAATAACTTTTAAAGTATTATTTTTTTTGGCATAAAATATATTTTAATCATATTATTGTTTATTTTTTAAATGGGGTGTATCAGGTTGTCAGTTCATTCATTAACACGTTGTATAACAAAACTGTCGTAACTCAAAAATTGCGTAAATTGAGTATTTTTAATGTAACAAGTGCTCAGTTATTTGCCAACAAGATAATGGTAAAATAATTATCCCTAAAATAACCAAGAAATGGCGTCTTAATTCAGATTTACTCCCTAGTCCCAACTTACATTGCATGTTATGAAGAGTTTCAAGTCGTGTGTCTATAAATTATGTAATTTTGCTTTGCTATTTTGGATTACAATATTTACAACGCTATTGTAGATATAATACATATTATTTCAAAGCACTAATAAAAGAATCGATACACGTCATAATATGTTTTCACATCTTTGATTAGACTTTTATTTCTGTGTTGTATTTTTAATTAAGTACTACACTTTTGTTATTCATTATTTAATATGATTTATACTTGTACACAACTATTCCCCGCGGTTTCAGCCGCGTTAATTTTAGAGACCCTGTGGGAATTCCGGGATAAAAGTACCCTACATCCTTTTTTGTAACGCTGACGTGTAGAATGCAAAATTTAGTACAGTTTCACTAAAGACTTTCACCAATTTAAGGGGGCGAAAGGCGAATAAAACTAGTACAATATATGTAAATATGCAAATATGACAGTAATAACTCGTGATCACAATAAATTTTAATGTTTTCATGTTTAGGTGTAGCACCATCAAGGTATAAGTACTAAATTAAAACTGAGCTTATAATCACTGGAACATGCACATGCATGAATACCGCAATTTACTTAGTTTAACTTGACATTTGCTTTAATAAGTAAAGACGGGTTTACATATTGTGTCCAGTCGCTGGCGCCAGTCTCGCTGGCATGCCAGCGCTGGCAAGCTACTGTCTCCTGTAATAATACTTTCCAATATAAGTCCAGAAAATTAGTACAGTTGCAAAACAATAAAATAAAATAATAAGAGTAACATGATTGACAAAAAAAATTAAACAGACTTAAAAAAACACAAAATGCACTACACTAAAAAAAATAAAAATACAAAATACCGATTTCATCTGAAAGACAAAATTGCAGGAAATATTATTAATGGTATGTGCTACCCACTGACTTCACTATGACCAACATTGCCCGTAACGCGTGTCCCAAAAACGCATTCCCAAACGTTGCATGCCATAATATCACAAATTAACATTCTGTATGCCATAAAATAAAATACGTTGTAAATACATACCTACGTATTTTATTGAAGTGAAACTTCTGTGACCGCGAGGACAAACAATTTTTGTGGCGTGTTATCTTAACGCGACGTGTTATGTACCTACGTTATGGTCGTGGTTATGGTCATAGTCAATAAGGGCCCGGAGTAGTGTGTTTTAGTGTTGTTAGTTATGCCGGTGCAGAATTTACTCTCTGTAGTTGTACTAATGGAGCATTGGCCCACAACTGGGACCAGCGACTGGTTAGCTAAGTTTTACACACAAATTCACGCTTTATATAATATTCACATATGAATGGAGCTTATGCTTCGACAAGTTAATGTTTATGAATAGCCTCATTCAGGCGGTGCTAAGTCGAGTTCTGTTAATAAATAGACTTTGATATACAAGTATCTACCTAAAGACTGTAATTTAGGGAGGCGTATGTAATCAAGCCTTAAATTCATCGATGTATCTACCTATGTAAGTATTCTATCAATAATTCGAAAAAGCAAAAAATACATCTAGTATTTTTTGCTCTACAAAAATAATCAGTCTATAATTTTTTTAATATCTAACTGACGGACTAAATAGAATTTCGATTTTTATATCTTGTCATCATGCCCGTTGTAGGTTGGTATACTACAATACTGTAGGTGTAGGTACTTTTCCTAATAATAAAACTATAAATGCCGTAACATTGCAAATGAATGCAAAAAAACCATAGGGGGATTCCAAAATAAATACGTATCTAATAAAGGTAAGGTATGATGATTACTTTTGGAATTTTTGTCTTTTTGTCCGTATGTTTAATGAACGCACATCAACGCGCAAAAACTATGGACGGAGCGCCGCTTGTCCTGCCACTTGATCATAAAATTTATCTTAAAAAAGATCAGATGAGCTTTGAGAAGTTTTTAATTAAAAATAGCATAAAATGCTCTATAATATAACACTGCTTCTTTCTGTGTTTTCATAATGATCTACCTACCTCTGATTGAAACAGATCATTCGATTACATCCAAGTCAACATATCCATCATACGTCTCAACAAGTTAAATAGGTACTAATAGTTAATTGCCTCCGTTCTATTTTCTAGACGGCATTAATCATCGAGATCAATCTAGTGCTGCCAGTATCGAGGGCGCACCGCACAATCGTCGTCGTCGGTCAGTTGAAACGGCCAGTCGCAACATATAGGTAGAACCTGCCTACGTATAAGTACGCAAAATGACATGCCCGTATAAGATTAGGTCGCCGCAATCAGGCTGCGTGCTCGATGGATTAAGTCGCAGGCGTTAAGGTCGTACCAACGCCACTCGCTTATAAAAAAGTCATATTATCGCACCTTAATTGATGATTGATATAAATTAACTTTAAAAAAAACAGGCTAAGTGCGTGTCGGAATTCGCACATTCCGTAATAACCAAGTATTTTTAACTGCAAAATAAAGTTAGTTTTAACAAATAACATTATAAAATTTCAAATACAAACATCGAGTCATCAATATGTTGGTATTTGGTGGTAAAATATACGGAATAATTAATATTATCACAAAGTTTAAAGTTCATAGGTCGCTTAGGGTATGGAACCCTAAAAATAACTCTAAAACCATGTACCGAAAAAGAGCCTGGAATTGAAAGCATCGGTCACTTTCGTTGATCGCATTATTCACCATCGCATTGTTATGCGAAGACATTTCTACTCATTTCCCACAAATTGCAATTTTTGAGTTAGAGCGATATCTTCTAATTGTACGTTCTAATATTTAATATGACAAAAAAATGGATCGTTCAATATTGTAAATAGAACTTTTTTTTAAACTTTTGCAGCACTTGATAACTAAAAACCAAAATTTACGAATACCAAATTTCATGTTTTTCATTGAAATAACTTACATTGTTTGAAATGGCGTTGGAAAGCATCATCAAAAAATTAATACATATAATTTTATCGAATTATAGATTTGAACAATCGATTTCTTATTAAATGAGAAATTAAGTATTATTATTTTAGGATAAACGGTTGCAGTCTGCTGTGTCAACCTCCATATCCACTGTTCCACACAAGTTGAAAATATTAAATGTATATAATTTCTGAGAACTAACCGGGAAATAGAGTTTTTGGCGGGAATTGGCACTGTGACATTTATTTTCGTGTAGATAAAAAAATGTTAAAAGTGAATTTGTTGTGCTTTATGTACATAATTCTCGCAGTGGTTCTCGTTTTTGCATGTGCTCATATTATTTATGATGTTTCGGGCTGATTTCGTCGGTGTTCTCTAAGAGCTCCAAGAATGATTTTGTATCATCATGGTTTGCAATGTCACAGTACAACGATGCTATTAGATACTTTAACTGGCTAAATGCATTATAATATGCGAAAGTCCATAGGAAGATAAAGAATAATAGAAAATACTATAATTTAAATATTTTCAGTGGACATAAAACACTTTTTTACAGAGTAGATATAAAATAAAAAATTGAAACAATAATAAATAATTTTACGTCTTCCAAAATACGCAATCGCTAGCAAAAACATTTGTGATGAGGGTTCAATAACGAGTTTATTACTGACACAATTTAATGGATGAACAAAAATTCATTACAAACTTTCTTGTTCTCTCATGGAATAGACCCTTAAAATTGCTACAACAAATCTCAATTGCACAACACTCAATTACTGAGATAAAAAAAATAAATAATAAGTTGTAATACGAACCATTAGTAACATTGAATTATCCCGTCAGGTCACCGATATAGCTGCAGTGCACGACAATAATTAATATACGTCAGGAGAACAATAGACTCACCTCGCCACGCGTCTCTGTGCCGGTACATGCTGACCTCCCAATAGTTCACCGAAGTCATTTCACTCGAGAACACGAGCTTCAAGTACTAAGCGAATTATGTATAACGTTTTGAAAACATCATTATAAACACATTAGGATTATTCGTTTCTCGATGATTATACGTGGAAATTCCTAGAATAACTTACTATACTAGACGTGTTTGTATCAAACGCGTTTAGAATAAGGCGTCGCTACCATTAAACTCCGCTTCATTGGTTCGAGCAACGCACAAAAACTGAGGACAACCTCTCTTCGAACCATCCATGGTTATCAACACGCGATCTGACGTGTGCGCGTGATAAAATGATAGCAGTGGGTCAATCAATGATAACATACTAAAACGTGTAGATGCGTCCATGGCGTTCAAGAATTGGGTATTCCCAGGGTATGAAAATTAAAATTCTAATTGTCCGTCAGTTAGAAAATAAAAAAATAATAGACACGTATTTTTTGCTTTTTCAAATTAATGAAAATAAACATAGATAAAGCGCATTAAAGATAAGGTGGGGGACTCGTGACGTCAATATTCAGTATAAGCCCCATACAAACTGCACCGAGTTGTGACGTCACGCGAAATTTTAACTCAATGTATCGCCGTTATTTTTTGATTGGGTAAAAAATGAAAAAATACGTGTACAATAATTTTTACTAATATACACGACGACGGACTAAAAAAAAATTGTCAAGTAGCCAACCTGAGTATGGCAATCTTTAGCAGTGTTACTGTTCAGGCGAGATAGTACACCATCTTATTTCCAGTTGCAGTAAATTTTTGGGCAGTGCGTTTAATTGCTGGCATAAGTCATGTCTAACGATTTTTATTGCAATATCATTGGTCACGTACAACATGCTTGTCGGAACTTTACCGCTATACGTCAAGATAATATAAGCATGAGGTATTAACAATTAATCCAGAACCGCTTGCTAAAAGAATATTATGTTTAGATCAACGCCTTAATACTAAGTGGTTCGCCAAAATAGTCTCAAATCTCAATGTTAGTTGTTACAATTCCATAATAAGTAGGTATGAATAATGCGAAGTTTGAACTAGCCATTTTGAGACTATTAAATAACTTTTCAAGCTTTCTCTATTTAGGTTTAAAATTCTTCATTTCACAAAAAATAATTAAAAAATAATAAATGCGTATAGGTAATAATATCAAAACCACCATCGACCAGACTGAGAAAACAGGGTTTCGACATTGTTAAACTACCTACGTCCCGTGATCCCAAACTAAGAAGAGCTTATACTATGACTATCAGAGAACTGATATGAATAAACAACAAACAGACAGCCGTTAAAATAACTAGTATTATAAGGTAAGGTTTGTGAGTTTGTGACGTTGTAGGTGGACGTTTGTGACGACGCGACGTGGAGATAGATAGATACTCAGTCTCTGGATCTACTGAACCGATTTTGAAAATTCTTCTACCAATAGAATGCTAGTGTTCCTGAGTGTCATAGCGTACTTCTTATCCCGGAATTCTCGCGGGAACTCCGAATGTATAAATGTTTTGTCCCCTGAAAAACAAAATGAAATATCTAATTTTCCTAAGTAAAATTATTTATAAATAATATAATGATTTATAAATAATTTTACATTCTTTGGCTCATCAACGCCCTTCAAAAACTATTAAAGCTAGAAACATGATATCTATACTAATATTATAAACAATTAAGGTTTGTTAGTTTGTGAGGTTGTAGGTAGAAGCAATCTCTGGACCGATTTTGAAAATTCTTTTACCAATTGAAAGCCACGTTATTACTTAATAATAATAATAACAACAATAATAAACCATTTATTTCCAATCACAGTGACTTATACACTACAGCAATAACTAATTGGGAGTGTCTTAGGCTATTGATATTTCGTGGTGATCGCTTGAGCCCTTGGCTTGAGCCGTTAAACCGTGAAAGCGTAACAGACAAAGAAACAAACAAACAAACTCACTTTCGCATTTATAATATTAGTATCGTTTTTTAATTGTTTGTTTTTTATTTCAATAACGAGGTATCTATTTATCTAAGGCTAAACCTAGCATGTTTCAATCTCTGTAGAGGTAATTTTTAGAAAACGTGATAACATCTGGGGAAAACTGAGCATGCAATTTAGTTTTTATTTTTAACTTATTTATAAGGGAGTGAAAACAAAACCTAATGTTGGGTTAGTATAATTATTATAAGTACCTATATCAAAGAAGAAACTGGCAATGTTAAGTGATTTTTCATGAAAAATTCGGGTAGGTACGCCACGAATTACTTACATTTAATAGCAAAACTCTAAGCCAATATCAACTTTATGAGAACCAAAATAAGAGTTAAAACTCATATTACGTTAACAGTACCTACTCTTTTTATGCAGTTGAACAGAGTACGAATGCGAAATTTATTTTTACGTTAAAAAGGTTATAAGTTTGTGCCGGGAAAAGATTTCCTACGTTTTTATTCTTGCCGTTTTTATGAGGTTTCTGGAAAGTGAACAATTTGTTTTACGAGTGAATATATTATAGCCCTAAAGTTGAGTTTATATTATCTTTGCTATGTTGATCGACGTTTATTAAACCCAAAATCTTTGTTTAATTAATTAAAACAAAGAGTCTTTATCGCGCTAAAACGTAATAAATCAATCTGGAGCCTGGCTTTATTATGAACTCTTGAATACAAATTAAGTACCTAAATCGAATTAAAAAAATTAATAGGTATCTATTGAATCCATGTACGGTCGCCATCTCTAAATATTTGCAAACAGGACAAAAAGCGTAAAATCCCCGGATTTTGGAACTCAAAAACCCGGACACTACAACAGTTTTTTGAATAAAAATTATTATCTCTTAGAAACTTAAGCTAAATATTATGGTCTTCTTAAAAGTTAAGCAACAAAACAGGAACTTCTTTAAGTTGTAGAGACTAAGTTTCACGTTATCTATTTCTTAAAACATAAATTCAACAAAAAAAATATAAATAAAATAAAATATAAAAAAATATAATATAAAATAGTAATAATCTATACATATAAAATGCTTTGTCCTGATTCCTAAATGACTGACTCATTATTTGCTCAGTGGACTGACTGACGGATCAACGCACAGCCCAAACTGCTGATCGCAGAGACCTGAAACTTTGTATGACGTAGGAAAGGATTTTTGAAAATTCAATCCCTAAGGGGGTGAAAAGTTTGTATGGAACAATTCAGCGGTAACTCAGAAATTATCGTGGGCACAGCGACCGCGCGGCACAGCTAGTACCTAATATATAAAAATGGTGCTCAAAGTTGGTGCTTATACACACTTGAACAGTGTATAGGTACGTAACTACGCATCGTTACATATTGTCGGTTTATCGGTTGCTCAAAACTCGAAGGGAATGCAGTGAACTGGTTTAGTTGGCGGCCAAAGGGGTTTTGGCTCATCCGCCTACCTCTTTTACCTATAGTTGAACACCCACTAAACAGACAAACAAATATATTATGTATATAGCAGTTTGGTATAGAAAAAGTGCCATTTTGTAAGTAAATATTTGCAAACAAACAGGAATAGATACTCGTATCACATCTTCCATTACATAAGTATATCGGAAAATACATATTTTATTCCAATATTGAGAGCTCCAGTGAGTTCAGTTTTGTCGAGTAAATATAATTTAAGGATGCGCGATGCTGGCTTTTAAAATTGAGTTTACCTTCGTCTTGTTGCTCTTATTGCATCCACTGCCTTATTTATTACATATACGGAGTGGTAATTACTGGTCGAGGATGGAGGAGGAAATAGTATTCCAGTTAATATTAAATAGGATTTCTACAAAAATGTTTCTTCTTAAGAATTTTTTTTTGAACAAAAAGTTCAACTGCATAGAAACATTTTTGATTAATCTCTTCGAACCGGGAATCTTATCAGTACAATGTTAAAAAAAAAAGTCAATTGTGTCCCGGATTACGTATAGTGAAGGGTTCCATATTGGGGAAAAATATTTACCGTGAAATTCAAATTGAGTACTCAAATAGTATATTTCATTACGAGTGCGGAAAGCCTGTCATTGCAAAGAGTTCCGACAAATGTCTATCCGAGCCGAGGCCTCAATGCCTCAGTTACATCAAAGTTGGTATCCATACCCTGCAGGGCCACCCCAAATTTTATTTTGTTTTCGTTATTTTACTAGGGGAATGTATTCGGAAATGGAATATTTTCACTATAAGGATAATGTTAACATGAAGAGTGAAGTCGGTAACTGAAACTGACCGGTATTCAATCCAGCAGTCCGGCTTTAGTCGGATATGTTTGGGTTTTTACGGACGTGTAGGGCCAAATATTTCCTCGCTCGGCCAGCCTTTGTCCTGTCGGCTTTTTATTTGGCTATAATGTAAATAAAATACCTACCTAGTGTAGTTGAAACTAAGGTATCGGAGGTCTTATAATATCAATATCATCTCATAAACCTTACATCAATTAGTGGAAAAGGTTCAAATTTTAATCTCCAAGAATAATATAGGTAAATCTTTTAAGATTATTTTAAAAAGAGAAAGTGGTAAGGACCTCGCTTTACGTAATATCTACCTAATACCTATACCTTTCGTCGTAGAAATGCAAATAGCAAACTACTTAACTTAAATCTCATAATTACTTCAATGTATATTTAAGTAATGTATAATCAAAGTTTAAGGTGCTCTTACACGAGAGAATCTCTTTAAACTATTAACTGTCAGCTTGGTGGAGTAATTCTGGAGCCATTAGTTGAGCAATCTTTAGTACAGTATTATGGAAATTGTTTCTGCAACTTTTCCATAGTTTCCGTAAACTGCTCGGAGTTGTAGCGACGTCAAAGTTGCTCAAAATTGCGCAATTTAGTTGTTCGTGTAGAAGCACCTTTACGAAGCACCGACCAGAGTGAATTTTATAAATTATTATCAGAAAGCGTGATGGAAAATACGTCGTTTCAATTGAACGCGTCCGATTGAAATTGTCAGCACCGTCCTCAATCCGAGGAAACAGCTAAGATTGACATTTCAGTCACCAATCTTGTTAAAAAAGGTCACGGGAATTTTAAAACATCACAAAAGTTACAATATTTACAGTTTCTCTATAGAAAAAATAAGTCATTCCTCTATTCTTGTAATGTTGTAAGTGTCGCGGGTTCGATCCCAGGATCCTAAGTTTCAGAAGTATAACGTTACGTTGAAAATAACGTTACGTTCGTAATCAGAATACCATTTACGCATACCGTCACGTCGAAAATATTATGCTAAAGTATTTTTTGCCTCCAGCACCGCAATACTACCGGCAACAATGGTGTAGGTATCTAGAAAGTTACTTCACCGCCGCTCTAGATATAGTCCAGGATCGTTATCTGGGCAAGCCAACGAATATTGTGTTATTGATTTTTGCACATGACTCGCCAGCTCATAGATAAGTGATACAGGTTGGTAGGACTAGATACAAGCTGTACGAAAACAGAGATAATAATAGACCAGGAACTTTTATGATGATCAATTTTTTGTAATGCACCGTACAATCCATAGCCAAATGAACCAAAAGTTAATAGATAAGTTTTAAAACTCACAAAAATAGGGGATCCATTTATTTATGTCAGTTGAACCTTTAGTATATGTCAGTTATTTTTAGTACCTATAAATAAAATTACATTATTTTTTTTTATTTAGAGGGAAAGTTCTATGAACTGATTTACAATGGTATATGGTACTTATATGGTATTATGAGTAGCAAAAAAAATTGGGTTTGTACTCCATAAAAGTAGGTATTTTAAATGACGGATGATATTTTATTAATAAATCATTATGACATTTCAATTTGACTGATGTTGGTGAGATATGTGCTTCAAAAGTCGTAAAAAGTATGTCCACCATTTTTTTATACTACGATGTGAACAATTTTGAAAAAAATTGGTAGATTTAGAACCCAAAAAAACTTCAAATATGAACTGTTAATGTTATTATTTATTATTAGATACTTAACACATTTTATTCACCGAATTTATTTTGCGTTTTGCTGTACAAATACAGTTACTGCGCGATAACAAAATAGTATACTGTGTGTTAGCTCATTATTTTTTACGTTCAAAACATTATTATAAACCTCATTTAGTGGCTAGCCTTGGATATAACTAAAATTTGTAAACATAACCTGTAAAAAATTAAGTAGGTATCACACATCTTTTTCAAACTTTGCATAAAATATGGTTAACTTAATCATCGTGGACTATTATGTATGTATATAGTAGATACATTCCTACTACTAGGTATTACCATTTAGGTGTTTTTTGATTATTTATTGAAAATATGTAGGAAAATTTAAAGAAACAACATTGTCCATGTAAATTCCCTACAGAACAAATCTCTATAATTCAACTTTTAATCACATTTTGCATGAATTTGAGATTTATACCCTCGAAACTGCCATAAAAATGTGAAGAAATGAAATGATGTTTTGGCAAAGGATTTGATTCAATTCCATGGCTTTTTTAAATAATTGTTAAATATAATAGATTACAATTTTTATGTAAGTATGTAATAATAATCAAAACAGCTAATAAAACAAACAGCTCTCTATATTACACACAATTTTAATCTTGCTTTTTATGGTCCATTTCACCAAAACCAATTGTTTACAGTGACTTTCCCATCACCTCAATACACAGTACACACACACGTGCACCTTATAAAGACACCATTCAAGCACTATAAATAATGCAAGAGGTAAGTAAAACTGTATGCACAATTTTTAACCGACTTCCCAAAATGGTTCTCAATTTTTTTCTTTATGTTTGTTACCTCATAACTTTCGACTGGGTGAACTGATTTTGATGATTATTTTTTTATTTGAAAGCTGGTGCTTTCCATTGGGTCCCATTGTCATGAAATTAGGATCTGATGACGGGATCTTGGAGAAATCGAGGGAACTCTACAAAAATATAGGCACACCTATAGCGATTTCGGTATTTTTTATAGTAAATCGTTCATTTGCTTTCGGAAAGCAAGATTTGAAGAAGTGGAACTGATGATGAAAACCCCAGATGGTCATCGGAACTACTCAACAATAATACGTATTTCACGGGTTCCGATTGGAGCGATTTGGAAAATTGTTTTTTGTTTGAAAGGCATTGAAAGGGGATACTTCCAAATTGGTCCCATTGTCACCATGTCAGGATCTGATGATGGGATCTTGGAGAACTCGAGGAAACTCTTCAAAGTTTACAGGCACACCTATGGTGATTTGGGAATTTTTTATAGTAAATCGTTTATTTGCTTTCGGAAAGCAAAATTTGAAGAAGTGGAACTGATGATGAAGATCATAGATGGTCATCGGAACTACTCAATAAAAGGTATTTCTCAGGAATCTCAGGTTCCAATTCGTTAACTTTAATGTGGTTTCTAAACAATTTATGTCGTCACAATGTATATGGTGAAGTGGAACTGATGGTGATGTACCAGGAGAACTCAACAATTAACGTCCCTGCATCGGGAAAAGCAATATATTGTAAAAAGTGATGAGCAGTTGACATTAGGCTATGGTAACTTAGATAAATTACAAACCAACCCACTTAAAAGCGAGAAATAACAAAAAATTTAACAAAAAATTAAAACCGACTTCCAAAACACAAAACTAAAAAGCTTAAAATAACAAAATACCGATTTAATCCACAAGACAAAAATAAACGTAATACACACATCAAAAGTGTCTAGGGATCAAGAACATTTTTTGCTATAAAACGAAACTCAATTAATTTAAATCTAATTTAATCTTCTGGACTGGCCGCCTACCTTATTTCCCATATCTAAAATAACAACTCATCCCCACATTTTAAATAAATTAAGAAAGTAAGTTTTGTAAGTTGTGAGAAATTGAACCAATTCCAAGTCGACAATAAAATAGCAAAAAAAGGCAAAAACAGGGGATTTTGAAACTTATATTGTAATGACTAAACAAATTAATACTCTGTGTTCCTTCCATTGATACGAATCACAGATTCGCAGCGATTTGGCATGCTAAAAATCTTGAAAAAATGTACTTGATCCCTAGACACTTTTGATGTGTGTATTATTATTGGTTTGTGCTACCATTGATCGGTTTGAAGTCGGTGACAAACCAAATATGGAGTCGATGTTTAGATGGGATAAGTCTAATCCCGCCACGAGCTCGTCAACCCAGGTGCGCAGACACAAGCGGGCTTTTTAGCGAATTCAAACCGATCAGTAGTAGCACTAACCAATAATAATATTAGTAGGTATTTTTGTCTTTTGGATTAAATCGGTATTTTGTTATTTTTAGCTTTTTAGTTGACGCGTTTTAGTAGACGCGGCGTGGTTAAGCCCCGTTACCCCTTGGCCACAGTCTCTCGCGCCGCTGATAGCTGTGGCCTACTTCATATGTTGTCTACCATTTGTTTTTGCCGCCGCCACCGCCGCCGCCGAGGCTGTGGCGCCGCCCTGTAAGGGTGGACCCAGGACTTGGTGAAGGTCGCGGGACGCCATTTGATGGTGGAAGCGCAGGAGCAGTCTTTTGGCTGATATGATGATGATGATGAAAGGAAAGGTTTCATATTTATTTCGCCATTTGTACATACCTACTGTGCAATCCTACTAATATTATAAATGTGAAAGTGTGGATGTTTGATGTCTGGATGTTTGTTACTCAATCACGCAAAAACGGCTGAACGGATTTGGATGAAATTTGGCATGCACATTTTAAGGGGTACAGAGAAGGATATAGGATACTTTGTATTCCGGAATTTCCACGGGCACAGTAAGTAAATAAATGTAAAATACCTACTTACTATTTTATTTTTCCGAAACAGATTTCGGCAGATTACATAATTCCTTAAGGTCTTAATTTCCAGGTATTAAGTCAGCTGTTTTGTTCTTGAGTAAAGGGTAAAGTGTAAGACCCCTTAGAATAAGAGGATTAAGGTGTTTATAAAATAAAAACATCATCTTTACAGAGCTCTTTGTAACAAATATTTCTAAATTTCGGCCGGAGAACATTTCCATATCACAAACGATGTATTTTTATAGGCATTATAGAAAATAAATCGTAATTCAATGCAAATAGGTCACATTTTCGATAGTAGGTATCCGTCACTTTATTAAGTAGACAAAAAATGAAAAGATACTGTTATCTGTTGCCAAATATTAAAAATATCAAGTATGAGCATCCGCAGTGAGCAAATAATAATAATCAAAAGTAATTTGCTACGGATACCTACATTAAAATGTTATTACAAAAAAGTTATCAGACGTTGAACACGTGTCTATAAAATAATTGTATAGTTAGTTATTCACAAAATATTACTTACGTATACCTCTTTTTAGTATGTTAAATACTATAGATTTTTTTTTGTAAGGATCAGATGGCGCCTGTGGTAAGATTATATTTTAGAGGTAGGTACAACATTTTGACTTGTTTTCTGACAAGTCGATCAGAACAGTTTGCTATGTTATAAAACGCAAGGTGCATTGCATAATACCTAACGATGATTTAAATGGTAAAAATAACACAGGATGCACATGAGCCATCAATAAGAATGGTACAGATTTTCTTAAAAATTGAGCCAATTTTTAGGAACTCCAATTATTATTGCTCTCGACGTACAATTATATAGCTATGACGAACTTGATTCATTTTGTTTTCATATAGTGATAAGTATGTATATCGCGATAAGTAGGTCAACCAATGACGACTAGTAATCTCCATTATTAAAAAAAATATACAAAAAACAGTAAATACCTATATCGTTTTATATTCAACGTAAAACCGTGTCTGAAAACATTGTCAAAGACTACACTATTTACTGCATGGAAAACGAAAGAAACTACATATTAGGATGTAATATTTAACAATAATTACCAGTAAAACTCTCATTATCCACTTCCATACTAAGGTAGAAGAGCACTTTGATATCGCCACCGAGCCAAGTAATCACACAAACAGTAGGTAATCCGTTTAACACAAAACTCAATAAAAAAAAGTCACATCGTTCTGATTTCCATGGATCATGGATCAACCATGGATTCACATTCACCTTAGTGACGCGAGAACTTGCACTGAGAATGAGAATACTATATCGATGAACTCTCAACCGTCGGGATTAGTTTCATTGTAGAACGCGGACGAGCGTGGAGTCGTTTGACCGACATCGCTGGTTTCAGCAACCGTCAGCCACGCTTGAATATCGCCGACTAGGCACATACGTTATCGCCTAACCTAGTACCGTCATGCGATACACAGTGGTAAATAATACGGTAGCATCGCTTTGTATATAACACACGCGCACTGTCACAACTCACACCGCATAGCGTTTATCGAATTTCGCTGAAACATTCGTAATTATTTTGACATAACTATTTTTAATCGTACGAATTAAAACATTAGGAAACTTTTTAAATTTTTTTCCGTGCGAGCGGAAATTTCGCTTCGTGAACGTACTAGTTTAACATAATTTATAGGTAGATACACTGCATAAAAGTTGCGAACTCTCCAAACATACTAACCGATGGTCACGTTTTTCTCGATTCTGTCCACAGTATTATTTGATTGTATTTTTCCGACGTTCGCGTTCCATACTCCGTTTGCGTAGTAATTTATGCGTCTAATTTGACATGACCATCTTTGTATCGAGTCTATAGCGTCGTGAGGTTGCCGCAGATTGCGCGGGGAATGCGCGCGCGCCGAAGGCCGACTGATAACGTGCGCTACCGGCGACGCTGCCGCGTAAACTCGGGAGTTTTTTTTTTGCCAATTATTGTTAAGGCTCGGAGGTTCGCGAACGACCTTGAAACTTTTTTCTACATGGATGTGAGCAACATTATTGACATTGATTATTTTATAATTATAACAACAATAATAAATTCATTATCAGGAGCAATTTGATAACATTTCGCTCACTATTAAAAACGTTTGCACCGATTCATGACATCTGCTAGTATCTAACTACATACCTAATAGTAATATTGGTAAGCATGGAAACTAAATTAAATTATATTTAAAAATACGGTTCTGCAAAATGATTTACAGCGATGTATTTTTAACAGATACACAAATAAGAGACGAGATCATGAATTGCAGACTCAATATTTTCATAAAACCTATGCAAGGGGAGTAGCGGGGTAAACTAGCCACGTTTATCTAGCCTTCGGTTACATTATACATCATAAAATATTATTATACATACAAGTACAACATATTAAAACAATACAGTACTGTTTTATTTAATTAAGACTGAAAGCGTGACGAGTGATAACAAATCTGATAACACTACCAGTTACAGTTACAAAAAATAATATGTTAGCTAGAGAGGCAGTAGTAGGTATATGTATAGCCGGGACAGGTGCGCGTGCGCTATGATTGCAAAGAAAGTATGAGCAAATGCTCGTATAATATTCCACGCACTGTCGATTTCGAAAACAGCCTAAGTAAACATGTAACCAAATGGCGTTTAATACATTTGGACATAGATAAGCAATAGTGTGTTAACCCACACTGGAGAAATTTTGAGTAAATCGTGTTATAAAAGTAGGAGCGCCATTTTGTATCAACATTTTTTATGTTCAATATTTAGTTACATATTTAAGCAATGTAATAAGGTAAACACCTAATTAAAAAACGTTCCTTAACTCTCAATAAATCGTTCTGAATCAATAACTTAATTTTGTGGGTTAACATGTTGTTGCTTATCTGCGTCCATTTGTGCATTTATATGCGTAACGACTAGCTACATTTTTTGCGAAAATCCATCGGCGACACTGGTTTTAATTTGTTTCCACACTAAACTGAGTTGATACTCTTTCTATGTATAATATCTGTTCCATGGCTACAGGGTTATGCAACTTGAAAGCTCTTAAGGCCGCCCCTTTTAAACCCGTTAAGAACTGGTTCAATTAACCATCGCACTTGTCAATAACCATGGGTTGATGACTGACCCTGTCGGTTAGATAAAATTTGTTGTTGATATAAAATGTGTTGTTTTTATTTAATAAATAAGATAGGAACATTTGAGGTTGATATAAAACATAAATTACTAGGTACTACTAATTTAAAGTTACATAATATTCATTAGCATAGAATTGAAAGGGATCTAGGACAGTGAACGCAAGCAGATTGAAGTATTTTCCAATAAGGTTAAAAGTCTCGTACATGTTAACGTTGCTAGTTGTGCTTTTGTATACATTTATGGATAGTGTGTATAGATTGGTTTTGTGCATCAATTTTATGAACAGAATTTGTAATGAAACTATTACTTCATATTGCAAGTGCGCAACAAAACCCACATACTTAATTATAAAAAAACTGTTTACTGTGTTGGGAATCTATGATCTAGATTCTTGTAAAGAACCGAAATAGGTCGCCTGGTGGTTTGGTTTGAAAACGAAATTACATTATTTACACTCTAAATTTTTATCTTTTATTTTTATCTTTATGAAATGCATAAAAATTATATACATATGAAACGAATAGTGATTTGGCCGGGTACCGGATATTCGGCAAGCTACAAGGCCGGAGCGCCGGATAGCCGGCTACCGGATATTCGGCCCTTTAACGCATTCGCTTCATTACATGACGCGGTCATGTCATATCAGTCTGATTTGAATATAGGCGCGGTGAACGAGATCGGAAATATTCGGGCGCGTTCGGGTATTATCGCACGTGAGCGGAGATCGGGACTACTAGGATGTTCGTGTGTCACGCGTGTGAGTTTGTATTTGTATCTCAGTTCGTTTGTTTATTCCATTATTTCTTCACTTGACATCGTGGTTATACATATATTGGTATGGTATGATTTGCCTTGTGTAAAATAATGAGAATTATTTGAATTTTACTATCCGGCATTCAGCCGGATAGTGAAAACAAGGCCGAATAGACCGGATACCGGATAGTTACCGGATATCCGTTTCATCTCTAATAAAAATAACTAATTACGACAGATCTATAATTAATTATGAAGAGGAACTTATGTATGTTCACAATTATAATTTTTAACAAGAAATATTGGCAATAAATGTTGTTTAATAGGGATGTGGGCTACTTTTGAAAATCAAAATTCTAATTAGTCCGTCAGTTAGAAAATAAAAAAACAATAGACACGTATTTTTTGCTTTTTTAAATAAATTAAAATATACAGAAATAAAGCGCATTAAAGTTTAGGACGAGGAGGTCGTGACGTCATTAACCGCAAAACCGCCATACAAACTGTCAGAATAGTGACGTCACGCGAAATTTCAACTCAATATATCGCCGTCATTTTTTGATTGCGTAAAAAAAGAAAAAATACGCTCGTAGCGAAACTCGCTTTATCGGCCTCGATGTAGCTGTTAATGCACTTTTAACGATTACATATTATTAGTTATATCCATGAGGAAGTTGTTTACGCGTGGCTACAGCTAAACTAGCTTCATAACGGCTGTGACGTCACTGCTAACATCCTGTTTTTACCGCAACCACTTCAGAATTGAATATATTTCTTATAATAATAATAATTCATAGTTTTTAGTACTATTGCACTAAAATTTACTGCACACCATATACCTATATAAACTAGTACTATACACTAGCTGTTCTCTGCGGTTTTACCGACATGAACTACTGTATTATTATAGAGATAGAATTTGACATGTAAATTGATTTTATGGAATAAAGTGTTATGTTATTACTAATTTTACAATCGATTCAGTTGTTCTAAAGACATTCTTACTTACTACAACTAACAAACTTTATTTCTTTATAATATTAGTATACCTAGATATTTCTATGTATTTTATACAAGCTGTTCCTCTCGGTTAGTAAGCTAACGTCACTGTCAGACTTTAAATTTCAAATAAGTTTTGGACATGTTGCAAAGGAAGTTAGAGCAAATTAACGCTCTAACTTCCTTTACAACATGTCCTTTCTGGTTAATTTATTTTCTCTGTGGTCATATCTCTCCTTGTTGGCATAGATAATATAATATTATACCGATTACGATAGAATACAAGCAAGGTGATTACGAAAAATAATTGTAAGTTCTATTTCGTGCATAAGTTTTTGCATGATTTGCGAATAATTAAAAGAAATTCAGAATTTTTTTGCCATTTTTTTTTTTGTATTATATTTTAATTACTATTGGCCCTGTGTTTAGTTACCGTCTACCATTTTATTTTAACAAAATGCATGGGCCTCTATAGAATAAGTAATTTTGATTTTACTTTTTTTGTTTTTTATTCTGTATAGGTACTACCTACCTATGCTGTGATTTCACCCACGTGATTTTCGGAATTCCCTCGAGAAATTCCTCAGTCCTAACATAACTGAAAGTATGATTAGTATGAACCGTATAGTCTGGACAGAAAAAATAGATGTTTTTGTGAATATGAACTCAATCAGTCAAGCAAGTTGTTCACAAGTTGCCATAAATTTATTATGCTCGCGCATTTTTCAGGATTCCCTCGGGTTCTATTTGCTGTTATCGGAAAAAAGTATCATAATTTCTATGTCAAGAGTCAATACATACATTACAAGTTTAATTCAAAAAAGTTCAGCCTTAAACGCGTTCAAATAAATAAACTTTACCAAATACGATCGAAATTAATTCTATTGGTTATATTATATTTCACCCACGGTAAATTTGGAGTTCCCGCGGGAATTCCGCCTTACAATATAGCCTATTTCACTCAGGGATAATGTAACTTTTTAATGGTGAGAGAATTTTTGAAACCAGTCCAGTAGTTTTTGAATTAAATCGGAACAAATAAACAAACAAAAAATCAAGTAATTCCTCTCTCAGACGATTCCTCTTTACAATATTAGTATAGATTTACAGACTATACATAAACGACTAATCTACAGCTGAACATAACATAACTGTAATTATTCTACATTTCTTAGTTAATTAAACACACACAGGCGCCATATAGTCTCGAATGATAGCGATGACATTGATTTAATTTATATTAGGTATTTACGATTTCGCTACAGCATTCCCTTGTAAACTCAAAACAAATTTTAATGAATTAAGTATATTGAAGGATAAGGAAATTGCCTCGTAACACCGCCGTTGGCATTGAATTAAGTTGGATCGACAGAGCTAGTTTACATACGAGTTTCAGTTGATATTTTAATTTTATGTATGTATGTATTTTTATTTTTTTTTTATTTTTTTTTATTTTTTTTTTTGTATGGCGGCTGCTTCTTATTTTCTATACCTACCTAATTAATGAAAGACAAAAAAGCAGTAATCTAAACATAAAATGTTGGAAAAAATTAAATCCTAATATTTGATTAAATACGAGAAAACATATTAGTTTAGAGAATAAATAAAATAAATAACACTTGAATATCGTACGAAAACTAGCCGTTACGATCCTCCTTAAATATTTAAGGGTAAGGAAATTACCTCACCGTGCCGGTACGTATTTTGGATTAATGAAAATTAGTGATGTCGCAATTGTGCGTCATAACGTGATAACGTTATCGATGATAAACCGCACGCGGCATCGGCGCGGTTGCCAACTTGCCGCACGACAGGCAATAACGCTATGGGCCCGCCCCGCCTGGCGCAAATATTGAGTAGGTACGACACGACACGTCATGAACGCATGCTACATCTGTCGTCCACGTCTAGGGCTGTCAATTTGCCAACCGTCGCATGAGTCCCGTTCCTAGCGTCTTCGCCAATTGTCCCGTTTAATACGGAAAAGTTTTTTGAGAGAAGTCGCGGAATAGCGCGAGCGAGCGGTCTCTTTATACCTATACATGTTGTCAATTGACTGGTGATACCTCAGAAGAATAACTAAAGCATATTCTTCTGAGGGTGATACATTCCTTTTCTTCTCTTCTTTAGTTTATGGCTTCGGGCACTATGTGTTGCTACAGTGACTCCGCCAATGTCATGCACGTAGTTGGGAGAAAACGTTGGAGGTCGACAATAAATAAATAATCGGTATTGAATTAATTTAGATTTGGGCCCAACCAGCACTAAACAATACTAAAATAAATTTATTTATAGTAGACAAATAGCTTGTCTACATTCCTTTTATAAGAGATCTAGTTTTGATAGATTGGTTTCGATTGACTTTTCATAATGGGCTGTCGTCAATAGAGTGAGTATTGCAAAATATTATAATTAGAATTCAAACAAATCTTATTAATTTCATTATAGTCCATATAACTTATAGTCAATATAACTCTCAATAAAGCGTTCTGTATCAGTAACTTAATTTGGTGGGTTAACATGTTATTGCTTATCGGCGGTTATGTAGTTACGAGTAATACATGTCATGAGTTTGGCTAAAAAATTAGCATGATATAATTATTAACATCAGTTCAAAATGCGAACTAAAATATTTACCTTGAACGTGCGAGTAGAACTTCAGATATTGCGATACGGACTGGCAATAGGAGAACTGTGCGTCCGAAGATTTTCTAATTATATCTCAGATTAGTACGTTATAATATAACGTACGAGTCTGAACTCAGCTTCACATATAAGCGACTGACAGCTCATTAGGTATGTATCGATGTTAAGACAGTTAAAGGCATTGGATTTAGTTATTAGTTGTTTTTTATTACGGGATATTTTAACTGCAGTTATGAAAATTTAAAAGCATCCCTAAAAGGCAAATAATTATATTTTAAACACTCTTGCGGGAAATACGGGATAAAAAGTACCTTGTGTCCCCCTGAAAATGTGAACGCAAAATTTCATGATTATCAGTTGAGTAGTTAAAGCGTGAACGTGTAACAATGAAACATACAAACAAATAAATAAGCTCATATTCGCATACCTAAGGATGGTCTTAATATGCTGAGGTCCCATCCTTGTCCGCTCATAATTCTTAACTTACAAAAAAACGCTTTGACATTATGACAATATTGAAAGACGAGAGCGAAAAAATTCGTGATGTGCTCCCCCTACAGTTATAAAACTTACAACAAATGAAACCCTACCACCGCGAAAAGTCAAAGCTCCGATTGGACACAAAGTTCAGACGAGTCGTCAGAATAACAAATTTAATGTTCCTTTACCTTCCCGATTTGTTTTTAGATCGAATACTATTGACGTGCGGCCTCATTTCGTTTGTCAAACAAACGTCAAACAAGTCCGGATAATTCGGAGCCGAGTATACCACCTCGTGACGTCACTAACATACATACGCACGCTCCGTAATTATCACTCTTTGTAAACTGATAAATTACTAGTGTATTTTGGATTTTCATAAACCATGCGTGTATATACGTGCGGCCCGTTGTTTTACGATGACCGTAAACTTGTCTGTTTTGCAGATGATGTAGTGATATTTTTGCGGAATATGCAAAGGATTTAGACACCAGGATAAATGAATAGCTGTAATGAGAGCAAGGGCATTCTATCTGTAAACGCGTCTGAAATATTAACTGAAACTTAACACAATCTATAGGTGGAGGGGAAACAACAATAATATTTGTAGTTATATAATATTTTGGAATATATTCAACTAGTAGTGCCCCGCGGTTTCACCCGCGTTAATTTGAAGAAAATACCTATTATTCTACAGCTAACCCCTTACGCAGCGTACGAAACGGAAGCTCTAAAAAAAAACATACCTACGCGTCGAATTGTGAACCTCCTCCTTTTTGTGAAGTTGGTTAAAAAGGAATATTTTTTCCCGTTTCTTGCAACATTTTTCATTGCTGCTCCGCTCCAATTGGCCTTAGCGTGATGATATATAACCTATAGCCTTCCTCGATAAATGGGGTGTCTAACACTGAAAGAATTTTTCAAATCGGACCAGTAGTTCCTGATATTAGCGCGTTCAAGCAAACAAACAAACTCTTCAGCTTTAGAATATTAGTATACTCGTAGATTACTCAAGCGTGTAACATACTGAAGGAGGCTTTCAGTATTCGATTCCCATGCAAAATATCTACAAAGAAATCTATTTCATTTCGACACCTCAACCATCACGAGTCAAGAACTTTCAAAGATGTCAAACTATTTTTGAAAAGAGACCCTCTAGAAATCCATCGGAAAGTAATTTTTAATGAAAACAACAAACAGATGTTGGGAAAACTGTGTGGTTCGAACATACGTAAATACAAATTTTAACTTGATTGTAGGCAAGTCCCGTAGCGAAGTGGTGAGTGGTGACTTTCATAAAATGAATTAATTTGTAAAATAGGACGACCCACTTCAGGCTGAAAGCGGAGGGACCGCGGTGTTGTTATACCAACGAAATACTATTATATAACGGTTTATACAGTTGTATACAGGTATACGAGTATTCATTTGACTCTAGTAACGAAACTTACATCTTTACTGGGAACCGGCATTCTGTGCTCATGACACAAAGAATGCCCTCACCGGTAATCGAACCAGAGACCTCTCGATTTGCGAAGCGGAATGGTGACCACTACCCCAATGCAGTCGTCACTGATTGTAATTTGTATTTGTCGTTACCTTAGAAAAATGTTTCATAGGCCACTCTTACGTATTACGCCTTTTCCATCTCAATAGCAACTCAGTTCGTTGGTTAGTCATAGATTTATAATATCATTCATAGGAGTTTATAGAAAACGCGCTAAAGTGGAAAAAGATGTGAGTGTAAGAGCTTCGGCAAATAAAAAGAAAGAGAAATTGAGCGCGTAGCCTAGAGATTTAGAAAAAAATCACAGATCTCGTATATTGAACGAACTCCAGAGGTCATCTAAAATGAACTTACTCTTATTTAGTAAAAACAAAGAATAAAATGTGACTTTTAAATATTCTAACATTCTAACCTACTCCATAATGTATAATTTGTTTTTTTTTTTCTTTTTCCTGTAAACGTCCATTGTCTTCTACTCTATACATTAGTCAATAATAAAAAGGATATGCTTCTGAAGAATAAGTTTCACTACACATAGACAAAAAAAAACTAACCCTAATTAGTCTAGGCCCCCCAAGACAAACTTCAAACATAAAACAATTTATTATACTCTTTAAAAAGTGAGTACGTAAGTCATTTAGTCCAATATATTACGTGAAAAGTCTATTTGTAAACCCTCATCGAGGCTCTAATGAATGTCTAAATTGTACCCATCGATACCAAACTGAGTTAGTGCAGCACTCTCGTCAATTAGTGATGTAGAATACCGAATACGGACAAACTTAATTCTTCGTGTACCAATTCAATTACTTCATTAATTAAGTAAACAAATCTTTTATAGATTTCATTAAACTTATTGTTGGTTGTTGGTAAGGGGGCTAACACCATTGAACTAGTATAGTATTATATTATCTGTGCCATCGATTACAGGTTTATTTGAACTTTACTACGAAATTTCGGTCGGTAGGAAAAGTCGGTAGGTCCTCTGTTTGTGGTTGAACATTCATCCTGCAAGAACTGGGACTGAAAGACGGACGGACAGTGAAAATCAATGATGGAATACTTTTTATACTTATTATATTTATTATGCTTTTTAATTTGGTGCGTCATGTCCATGAGTGAATCTTGAAATTGGAGCGGGAGTATGGTGTTATATTATCTGTGACCCGTGGCACTTCAGGGTCTTACCGCCGCACTCAGAGTCGACTTTAATGATTACTTAGTTAAGTATAGATTTTTAAAACAAAACTGCCGCAATCAGACAAGTTTGATAAATTAATGTTAATTGGCATTTAACTAATTAGGTTACATCTCATTAAATGCCAACTAACATTAATTTACTGAACGTCTCTGATTGCGGCAGTTTTGTTTTAAAAATCTATACTTAACTAAGTAATCATTAAACTCGACTCTGAGTGCGGCCGTTAGAATGCCAAAAGAAAAAAATTATACTAGGTAAATCACTTTAGATCGTGATTTATGTATAAACTATGTATTTCAAAAAGAGAGAGTCCTGTTTCCCAAATAGGTTTGTAGTATTGTGCGTCTATAGTAGGTATAATTATACTTATGGCATGATTTTAGTACATAAAATAAGTAGTTATTAATATTTCAATGGGTTTACCTCCAGGCCTGCTTTATAAAAAATGGTTAAGATCTAACGAAGAAGTGAGTTTTTGTAACTTTAGATTCATTGGAGTAGGTATGTTTTTATGGTTAACTAGCTGCTGTGCCCCACGGTTTCAACCGCGTGAATGGTTTTTATACAACAACTTTTTTTTCCGACATCTGATTTCAATGAAACAAAGCTAAGATTAAGTTACCTGTGAAAACCGCATAACAATCTGTTCAGTAGATTTAGAGATTATCGCGAACAGACAGACAGACAGACAGAAAATAGTTTTAAAAACCCTTTTTTTGTGGTTGGTTTTTCTTCTTTTATCGCCCCCTGTAAATTTTTTTTAAATATTTAATGTACAGAATCACGGATTCTATTCGTTTACCTATTATAGTATAGACTAGCTGTGCCCCGCGGTTTCACCCGCGGTAATTTCGGAGTTCCCGCGGGAATTCCGGGATAAAAAGTACCCTATGTCCTTCTCTGTACCCCTGACAACG
The DNA here is from genome assembly GCA_907165275.2 of Zygaena filipendulae. Lineage (NCBI taxonomy): Eukaryota > Metazoa > Arthropoda > Insecta > Lepidoptera > Zygaenidae > Zygaena > Zygaena filipendulae. Next base: position 4,163,637 of record OU015666.1, read on the forward strand.
TGCATGCCAAATTTCATCCAAATCCGTTCAGCCGTTTTTGCGTGACTGAATAACAAAAATTACTGATTGCATTCATCCTCCAATATTAATTTTGAATATATATTTAATGTACAGAATTGACCTCTCTACAGTTTTATTATAAGTATATAGATTATCTTGTTTAGTTTAATTTACTATAGTTAAATTTTCACCAAATGTTTAGAATATGTTCATTGAAATAAGTTTTCAAAAAATCCTTTAGCCTCCGTGTATACGTACACGGAGGCTACACCGATTTTCATTATAAAGTTGCTATTTTATTGGGTACCGAAACTGCAGCAGCCAAGTACTTTAAATTCAGATGAAGCGTGAAATAAGGTATAATTATAAAATTACCTGAAACAAGGCGAAGCTAATGTAATGGCGACACTGATTATTGGCAGTTAACGATTAAACTGCAGTTTGAACTTAGCGTTACTTACGACCCGATTGGTACATTGGTACATAAAAGATGAAAAGATTAATAATAGTAAGTACCTAGAACTTATTTACCATAATTTTATTATTTCAAAAGCATCTTAAAAATGTAAACAGATTATCTAGGTAACTTAAAACAAGAATTTAAGACATGGTAGCGATAGGTTAGGTATTTGATAAGGTCGCCCATTGTAGGTATCTCATATTTTTAAGTCTGTATAGAAATCGTAAGATTTTATTCATTCATACAAGAAATGTATTTGTATTTGTATGCAACTGTTCTATTCCATTTGTTTGAACTTGCATTACACATAAAGTACTTTAGGAGGACTTGAATGAAACTTGGAAAATATCTATTTAAGCTGAAGACTCGAACCAACGTATCCTTTTAAGGAATTCAGTACTCCTTTTTCTATTCTATCCTATCGTATTTCAGAACAAAGTAACATTAGTATTTAATGAGTTTATTTTGCAGTTTTTTACCTTAAGTATTTTATTGGCCGTGGAAAGTAAATCGAAGGGAAAAAAGAAACTATCGCATCGACTTAGAGATATATATTACATTACCAATTGGGGACAATACCAAATGCCTAAATCCATTAAAGGAGCGGACCTTAAAAATGTCATTCATAAAATGGGGTTAGTGAACCGCGCAGAATGGTGTCCATTTGAAGGCGACGAAAATAAATGCAGAGATAAAAGTATAGGAGAAATGGTATCGAAAATTATAAAAGATGTCGTAGCAAACACACCTGATCTAAACAATGATGAAGATGATTCCAACTCAAACGAAAGTATTGAAGATAATAGCAATATTGATGAAAAACACAATGAAGAACATGATTCAGATATAAAGAGGCTACGTTGGAAGAAAAAGAATCAAAAGCCAAAAAGGAAATTAGATTTTGGACATCCCAGTTACCTAAAAATGTTTAGGATGTTACTGGATAGTGATTAAATTTTAAAAAATTCACACGTTTTATCCATTAGGTAGTAGTTTTGCCCCTGTTGTTTCTCACGCGGTTTGGGACTTATTTGGAAACTCTAAAAACATATGTGTAACTAGGTAGGTAGGTCACGCAAGGATACTGGAACTGCCTATCAGTAGAAGAACTTTGTTACTTTAGTAAAAGAATGTGTTTTCTACCGTGTGTGTGCAATAAAGTATATTTGATTTGATTTGAACTTTTAGAAATGCTTAGTAGTTGCAGTGATTACCTAAACTTACAAACATCTGTCAAACTTTACATCTTTATAATATTAGAATAGATTAGTGTAGATAATTTATTATTAGGTATTGAATAAGTTAAGTAACAAGTTGTGTAAAATCATGGGGACTGTTATGTAACCTTTGTTTCTATCATTTTTAGGTTGCAATCAAAAATATTGCGGTTTTACGATTACAATATGCACATTTTGACAGCTATAATATCTAGCAATCAACCAAATAAACTTACTTCAAAAGTTGAAGCTGTCTAAACATGATTAATTAATCATAAAATCGCTATTTTTCTGATTAAAACTGAAATATGATTGCAACAAAAGTTACATAATTGCCCTGCAGTAAAGGAATGATTCTGTTTTAGATTTCACAACAATAAACAAATAATTAGGGTAAGGAAACTTCTTGTTATCTTGTTATTTTAAAAGCTTTTATTTCAATACTAATCCAGTTACGTAACTTATTGCGTATACTTTTGTAAAAACTGATTTGATTATAGTAATAGTAAAGGTGTCTACGTACTATTACTATAATCAACTCAGTTATATTGTCAAAATTAATATCACACAACAAGACTGTTACGACTCTCTTATGAATATTCCAGCATTTACCATATCGAATTAGGGACACTGAATAAGTCCTATTTCTAACGACCGCTTCAGTTTTGAAGATGATAAATGAATCGTGAATCCAGAGATAACGAACGTCTCGCTCCAATGACTTGCCGGTTCGTTTCACGCAGTTTTGTTACAAAGATGCGCTCTTTGATGATATAAAATGAGTGTTTGCTACTGAAATTTTTAGAAGCAGGAAAATATCATACACGATGTTAATATTTTCAAAACAAGCTTTCACAGCTGTGCGAAATAATAATGTGGTTAATCAAATAAACAACATTATTACACAAACAACAATATCATGCGACACAAACCGTTGCCGTTGGTAAAGTAACCAATTTAATTAAGATCGTTTATATGGTAGGTATATTAAACTTTTCTTAAAAAAAAAGTTTTTTGTGCAATTTGATTATTTTTTCGTCAAATAAACGCTCGTATTGCTTGTGATTATGTCGTTGTATCAAATTATTTTGAATGTTTTTAACTAATACTTAAATAAGTATCTTGTGCTTAGTGTAACAAAATTTTAAAATCAAAATTTTACTATCGCTAATTCATTAGAAATAAAATTTGAAATTCCAATTTATGAAAACGTGTCTCACCAGATATTCTCTTTATATGGAGCTGGGTCGCGAAGTTATTCCCCATTTGTGACACATAGCTGTCTTTTTTGCTGGACAACTGTATGCTGAAGCCGTCGGACTCCAATGAGGCTCTCGGGGCCCTGGCGGCCTGGATGGCCTTGTTCTGGTACACCGGCGTCGGTGCCACTTTCGCTAGAGCGGCCTCCTGCGAGCCAGTGCTGCTTCTGCGACGGCTCTTGTGCCCGAGCAGCATACTGGGGGTGCACCCCATCGTCTCACATTGGTGTTACACTTTGACACACACACTGTCACACCACATCTTGATTTGGTCTGTAACGAAAAAAAACAGAATGTATTAAATTTACATTTTTTTCATTACCGCCGGGGCGAGTTTGTAATTCAAGAACGGCTGGACCGATTTTTATGATCTTTGATTTGTTGTTGCCCTGAATAACAGATCTGACAATGATTTTTTTAAAAAAATTTTACCACCCTGGGTGCGTGCCCTTTGGAGCCTTTAGCCTAAAGTGTATTTTTTAAGTATTTGTACAAGTTTTTAAGTAATTTTTGGCGTCGTATGAAACTTACTATATGTGTTACTTTAGACTACTTTATTTTTAGCGATTCGTAATGGATTTATTTTTTATTCAAGAGTTCTTTTTTCTCAAATTCTAAAGATTAGATCAGATTAATTTCGCTTTAACGTTATTAACAGTATATACATAATATACACAGTGTTATTCGTCAAAGGGATCGTCATAACAATTGAATATAAATAGAATCAATAGGATTGTCCATATATATAATAGGTACATGTCAAAAATTTTACATTTTACATTAAAGATTTTTTAATTAAGTTGCAGAATTTATATATTTTTCTCATGTGGCAACACTTGCATCTGTGGCTACCCTGACAGCTGACTTAAAACACCTTTGGCTTTAACAAGGGGTCCACTCAAGGTCACGCGAGTAGTAAGTATGTAGGTAGGTCAAATACTTTTAAACTTATTTCAAAAATTTTGACTGTACGAGTCAGCAAGCAGCAGTAAAACAATATAATTATTTACATATTTAATTTTCTTTTTACCAACCCAATTACAAGGCACGTGTACGAAATAATATCATTGAAGGACCGCTTCCCAACAACAACAAGCAATGTTTTCACAGCTAAAGCGTTCTTAGAGCAATTAGGTAAATATATATATTTTTCGGAATGATGGGAATGATAAGACGATCTTAAGTCAATTAGTATGTATAAGTATCAAAATCCAAAGTCTGATGTACCAAGTTTTTGTAGATTACACAATGGGAGCGACAAGCGGCGTAGCGTAGACTTATAAATGGAAGGCGAGCGATGCTGCGGGCAATAGCTAAGTGTCTGTATATGTGCTGTTCCCCGCGGTTTCACCCGCATTAATTCCGGAGTTCACGCGGGAATAGGCATGTTTCTGGGCAAATCAAAATTCTATTTAGTCCGTCAGTTTTCAATACAAAAATAATACACACGAAAATTGAGGTTTTTTAAATTAATGAAAAAATACTTAGATAAAGCACATTGAAAGTTTAGGAGTGGGGGTTCGTGACGTCATAATGTCGTATACACTGTTATGTAGGTATAGCTCCGTTATTTTTTGATTAAGTAAAAAATGAAAAAATACGTATCCAATATTTTTGATTTATCTACATGACGGAGTAAAACCTAAAGTTTAGTTAACTAGCCCATTCCGACTTCCGAGATAAAAAGTAGGTACCTACCTAATGTCCTTTCCTGTACCTATCGCTGATCACGTGTATGCGTATAGTGATCGACCGAGTTGTTAGAAAGGCGTTAAAGCATAACGAACAAACAAATAAACAAGCTCACATTCGCATTTATAATATTCGGTTAGGATTATGGATGTAAGTATACGTATTTACTCCCAAAGGTCCATTTATATCTACAGACATTGAGCGTGCCAGACACGTTCCGTCGCAGACAAAATAATATTCTCCAATACAGTGCGTATTACCGATCATAATCCATCGTAACACGGCCGCGCAGACGCCGACAGACGCGGGCCGGTATTCGCGGAAAGAATATTTTGTCTCGCGGTTCATTTCTATACGTGTCTGTGGGTACATGTCGAGCAGTGTGAATAGAGAATCGGAACCGTGCAGACGTCTTTTGTAATTCTTGGCACGTGTCTGGCATGAAACGTGTCTGGCACGCTTAATGTCTGTAGACATACGTAAATGGACCTTAAAGCTAAAGATGATTGACTAAAGTGATCGTTGGTACTCCATTTAAAATGATACACTTGAAGTTAAATTATAAAATGGCGTACCTACCCGGTCATAAGTTGTGTTCGAGGGCTCTCGTTATGAAGTGTCAAGATAAATAATAAACACATGTTAAAGTACATACTGTACATATAATACGTTCTATCGGGAACACTTGATGTATAAATAGAACCATTTCTCAATAAGAAACTATGTTGGGTAGCTACTGTTGTATTACGGCATAATTAATGTTGTTAATAGCTACTAGGTTTTTATTTGATACTATTGGATTAGCACTACTAGTGCATTGTTGATCACGGAACACATCTAATACTTTTATTGTAATATCATTGTATCCACAAACAAACAAATAAACAAAATCATTCTTGCTATAAAAGTGTCAATTTGTTTCCAGATTATAAGGGAAATCATGTACCTTAAACCAATAAACCTTCAAGTCTTTTAAGAAGGTAATCCTTAATGTTAACTTTAGCTGCCTATCGATGAAATCGACTTCAAACGAAAGTTTTGTACCAGAGGGTCAATTCTGCTAACGCAAAGCACAAACCGCAACGTCTATACATCTATAAGGATCTCAACATACCATATGTCTGCCTGTCGCAACGGCGGATCGGTATAATATGAAGATCCTTATCGATAAGGGATTGATGCGGTTTCGTGTATCACGTGAGTAGAATTGGCCAACAGACCAGGCACAATCTACGGTCTATACGCTCCCAACTTTGCCAATAAAGAACTGTTAATAATATAATGTTTAACTTTCTCTTTATTTAAGAGTATTCAGCTCGGTTATATATTCAGCTAGCGGCGGCTGTGTAGGTACATAAATTAATAAGTAATAAGTATCTACAAAGTTTAACAAAAAGCTAAACAAAAGCATTTTTCCTGTCGCAAATAGCCGCGATATTTTTTTTACTTTTCATGTTTTCTTTTTATGTGAATGGAAGCTTACACAATCATTTTGAGACTTGGATGTGATGGCAAGGAATTTTTTGCGTAAGTATTATTATTTCTGACAAACAACTCTCAACTATTGAATTAATACAGAGTGCTAGCTGTAATATGTTAAATTATTAGCATTAGTAAGGATACCTAGTAAATAAAACAACCTGATTTTAACAAAACTATTCCTTTGTATCTGTATTACCAATTATAATAAAAACTCCTTGAAATAATTTGTATCAAATTCTATAATAATCAAAGCCAGTATAGATAAGCAATAGGAATCTCAAAACATGTTACACACAAAGTAATCAAATCTCTGAAGCTAAAGTTAAGCTTGAACAGTATATTTTATGAGAACAATACAGTAATCACAATTATTATTACAAGCATTAAATAGAGCCAAAACTGTCTACCAATACTTAACTTTCGATGTTATGATGTCTTCCATCTAGGAAATCACCAGCACCACTGACCCGATCCTTTGTTGCTGCCATTATGTAAACATGTTCTCCCGCGCGTTTTTCCCGCTATCTCAAATAACATTTTATTTACTCTACAGTCTATGAATTCACAATGTTGCCAGTTATTAAATATGAATTGGCCATGGAAATGCAATTTAAATCACTTTAATAAACATTGGTATAATTATTTAAATTAAGAATCACAATACATAGCATAAGAATCATAATAATATTAATCAATTTTAATATATTAGTACAGAATACCTAAATCACTATTCACACTCGCCCATCCTGACATCTTTGCGACCCTGCAAAGTAAAAAGGTTTTGTAAAAATAATTTCACTTTATCTAAATGTAACACAAATTCAAACCATGATTCTTTTTTTATCCAATCCATGTTACTAAGTTCCACCAACTTCCACTTAACTTCTATCTATTATCCATAATAAGATTTTTTTTTTATTCCTTAATAACCAATAATATTAATAATAATGTTTAGCATTGAACCATTTATCAAATATTTTATCTGCGGACTCGCTTAGACGATTACGTAATTTTCTTCCAAGTTCCAACTGCTACTAAAGTTGCGTTAGCACAATCACTCCTTTTACCAATGATCGACTATGCCGATACCTGCTTTACTGACATTAGCGAGGAGCAGCTAAATAAACTTGAGCGCCTCCAGAATCTATGTATCCGGTTCATATTTGGTCTACGCAAATATGACCATGTCTCCGAATTTCGTACCAAGCTCAAGTGGCTACCGATTTGCCTTCGCCGGAATGCGCATGTCCTCTTCCTTCTATATAGGATACTGTTCAATCCACCTTCCCCCAACTACCTAAAAGACCTCTTCGTATTTCAATCTTTCAATTCAATTTTCTTCAATTTTCTTTCAATTTTCTTCTTTCGTATTTCTTCTTCTTCTGCCTGTTCGATCATCCCAGAACTTACTTCTTATGATTCCTGCCCCTAGAACCAACTTTTATGATTATTCCTTCTCTGTACAAGCAGTCCGCTTGTGGAATCCGCTACCTGTAGAGGTGCGAATAGGCCAAATCACTACCCACCTTTAAGAGCCTGGTGAAGACTTTCTACCTCACTCATGGATCGTGACTCGCTGTAGTGTAACCTTATTATTTATAGTATGCATCTCTGTTTAAACGCATTTATAAAATTAGTATTTATACCCATAAATATTGTACGTATATATTTTCTATGTGTATATTTTATATCTACGCGTGTTTCTATGTATATCCATTTTTTGTGTATGTCTTTTCTATGTGTCTCTTCTATATTATTTTATGATTCGTTTCACCTATACATAATAATATACCAAATCAACATATAAATTTACTGTTTTTGTCCTGTCCACCCAAAGGTTGTCTGGAAAAGATCGCTAGTAAAGCGATAAGATAGCCTTTTGTATGCCTTTATTTATAAATTTTTATTTTGTTACCACACTAAAATTATTCTTGTATACAATAAAGAGTATTCTATCCTATTTTAAATTCAACGAAAATGGGAAATCTCTCAAAATACTATGCTGCAGGAAGTAATGAACAAGCTGATGAAAAGTTTAACCATTTGCTCTACATGGATGATATTAAATTGTACGCCACCACGAAAGACCTATGTTATTTGGCTGATCTTACGGAAACTTTTTCAAAGGAAAAACGTCGGTTCATATTACCTTTCAGATGCAGACTGGCCAACAGATACCTTCGCTTAATGAAAAAGAGACAAGTACTTGGGCTTCAATCAATCTAAACAATAACAGATCGACAACTAAAAATACAAGAGTGGACTCAAAAGGGTATGCATAGACAACACCGGCAAAATTGTGCAAGTCTAACGTCGATAAAGAAGCATCCAATGCCTGGCTTACTTGAGGTGAACTGTTTCCCGAAACAGAAGGATTTATGCTTGCCATTCAAGACCAAGTCATCGAAACACGAAACTACCAAAAGCATATACTAAAAGTCCATAATATATCAAATGACAGCTGCAGAAAATGTAACGGTGCCCCAGAAACGATACAGCATCTCATAAGTGTCTGCAAGTCAATAGTACAAAAAGATTATAAACACCGCTACGACCAGGTTGCTAAGATTATTCATCAGAAACTTGCAAGCAAATCTAAACTGAGGACGAATGAACCAATTTCTTATTAAAAATACATACCTGACAGTGTTCTAGGGAATTCAACCCACAGGCTGTAGAGCACAATATCTGAAAGCTTACAAAATATACTGACCTCAAAACGAAATAGCAAAAAATGTGGAAATTACAGAATATTACCTTCATCCCTGTTGTACTACCACCATCTGAAATCCCTTGTCAACTGCACCAACCCTTCGCTACCCTCCAATTACCTAGGTACACTTACATTATTATGCAGAAGGCGGTAATACTAAATACATGTCGAATCGTCCGCAAACTCCTCCAAACTGATGACCACACAACTCTTAATACTTCCACTTAAACTAACCTCCACTTGGCTTTGGCCCGTGGTTGCCAATTAATACCGGTCTAGCTGAGAAGAATTCAAAAATCCAAATTCCCATAATAATAATAATCCACTTCACAACACACCGATAAGCGTCTTGACCCCACACTAAGCTATAAGCTTGTGTCATGGCAACCAAGCAAACTTGGTATACCTATAGGTACTTACTACATATTATTACATATGTCCATATTACACTATAGATATAGTATATTATATATTCACGCCCAGACTGGAAAATATAATAATATAACAAAATAAAATATAAAAATACAATAATCCATACATACATAATTATAAATAAAATTTATGTGTCTGTTTGTAACTCAAAATTAAAAGCTTTTTAATAAATGCATAATATGAAAATAAGTATAATTATAATATGGCACCTACTTATATGTCTGTCTGTTCCGAGTAATCTCTAAAACGGCTGGATCGATCTTAACTGGACTTTCACTGGCAAATCGTCAAAGTCAAATCATTTATTCAAATTTGGTCCATAATATGACTCTTTGACGTCAACATAATTACAGTTATTATGACAACACCCATAAAACATCCACCCTTCACAGCTTCCTAGCTGATGTTATAAGGAGTAACTTGGCTACATTTATTTCCAAAAATTAGTTCCTGCGGGAACTCCGAAATCCACGCGAGCAAAATCGCGGGGCACAGCTAGTAATCAATAAATAAATATATATATAAATAAATAAATTTATTTCACACTCTTTATCTCCATTATTTTCAACCATAATTTATAACCATTCATTATTATTCCATTATTTATAACCATTTTATTTTCAACCATAATTTATAACCATTCATTATTATTCCATTAATTATAACCATTTTATTTTCAACCATAATTTATAACCATTCATTATTATTCCATTATTTATAACCATTTTATTTTCAACCATAATTTATAACCATTCATTATTATTCCATTATTTATAACCATTTTATTTTCAACCATATTCCATTTTTACCAATATTTTATTCATTTAGTCCAATTTATTCATTAATACCAGAGATCCATTTAATTATTCCATTTATTACTTTTATACCATTCATCACTTAGATTATCAACCACTTTTAACCATTACTTTAGTATAGGTACATCAGGTACATGACCATATATTCCAGTATTTAATTTTTGTACCTAATCCATTAGTAATTAAATCCAATAATCAAAATCGCTTTAACTAGTTAACCAGCTAGTTATTCCTTACACAATTGGTAGAGTAAATTCTTTTTCCCTCAAGTACCTAGATTAAATTGACATTGAAAGAACTTTATTTGACACAACACATAGGTACATTAATTGTTTTTTAAAGTATGAATAAGGGACTGCTTCCCAACCGCCAAACGATCAGAAACGTACCGAGAGATCGCAAGCGCACCAAACCCAAAATTAACTATAAATTCTTCTATGCTATCCACCTGACTCGTCTGTCGAGATTGTATCGGTCTCAGAGTCTATTTAGAACAATTGTATGTAATCTGACTATGCTTTGACACCTTATGGACAAGTTCTAGTTGAAGAAAAGAAAGAAGTCTATCCATTACAAACAACCAAGGAAACAAACAAAAATGGATCTTATGTCCTTATTGGCGCCTATCAGATAATATACGGAGGTAAAGTTATATAAGTTTGCAAACTTTGTAAGTTTGGATGTAGTGGATAGTCTCTGGTACTACTGACCAGATTCTTAAAATTCCTTTATATAAAAGATACTGACACAGCACAGGAGTGACACGTACTTTCCATTTCCAAACAAAGAATTCCTGCCGAAATATCAAAATTCACGCTGGGAAATCAGCGGGGAAACAGATATTTTAATAGGTTAGGTATGGATAAAAGTGAAATAGGCAATAAGGTAGGTACGTTTTATCCGGATGTAAAGGAATTTCGCGGGTTGAATCGCGGGGGATAGTAGGCACCTAGCAGTAAAATATTACTTATCGTTGAAGGTAAATTATGATAATACCCTAAAACTGATTTTGTTCTCTATACGTATCTATTTAAGTATTATTAATGAATGTTGGCATATAATCAAAAAAGAAAACTGTGACTATTGTTTTAAACAAGATTCGAATTTGAAAACTAACTTAGAGACCACACTCGAATCGCAACCTTTTAATGTGTTATACAAATGCATATTACGTTTAATTAAATTGCTTAAATTACAGGAGGATTACAGAATAATTTCACAGAAAGTACCTTTACCTATCTATTTTCTTCAAAAGCTCAATGGTTAAATAGAGTTACTACTGCATTAATTAACATCAAGTTAAATATTGTGTAATTCCACTACAAATTATTAAGAAAGACTTACCGCTACCACAATAACCACGAGTATACTCCGCTACTAAGCGCACTAAAGAAGAAATGCTGTAATTGAATACCCGCGCATAATCACACATTTTTAGACTTATAAGCATTGATATATTCCTATAAGAAAAAATCTCCAGGACTTCAAACCCATTTACTACGAATTCTATCGACACCTGACCTTCATACTTTTATTGGACTACCTCCAAAACCTTTTACAAAAAATATCTGATGGAAGCAATAAGACAAGTTTTAGCGAGCAATCTCAAGTATCTAAATTAACCCGTGTAATCGATATTATTTATGCCATGTAAATTCATAAGAACGCAAAGTCTTGTGCCACAACTTAGCCAATCCAGTCAAACGTGACTGCACATAATAACTTTTTCACACCACATGCTCGACAATGCCGAATTATATGTCATGTAAACCTTACCGAAAGCAAGACATTATATCTCTTGGCTTTAGCCGGGTTATAATGTTCTATTGAATTTCATTATAACCCGCTGGTCAATAATGTGATTTTCACTTTCATAATTCTTATTGCTATGTCCATAACGACTCATTTCGCTAAACAGAATGTGTTCTCAGCGGGCGCGGCCAACTCGATTTTCGAAGACCGAAGCCGTGGCCCACTAGATTCGCAGTGAGACGAACTTCATTTGTTTGTCAAATCGAGTAGGCCACGCCAGCTGAAAGAAGTGGCTATATAGGATCTACTAAGCCTGGTTTTTTATTGTCTCGCATTATGTGAGAAAAGTAGAGTATACACCACAGGGATAAAACTGTTTTTTTCTTGGGCGCTTGAATCCCTCACTGCACTCAGGACTCAATCTTAATTCCCTCCCTTTGGTCGGGAATTAACTTATAACACCCTCGCTGCGCTCGGGAGTTAAATTTGGAGTCCTTCGTTATGTTCAGGATTCAATGTAGCGCCCGTGACATAAAACAGTGCTTTATCCCCTTGGTGTATAATCTACTATTCCATCATCGTTCCAACCATGTATTGCCCTTAGATGTTCGATTTTATCAAGATTTTATTAAGCCATTGTAATACCGGCAATTCCGATTTCTCAAAATCGAATTCGGGAAAAATACGGGTTTAACCAAGACGTTACTATAATATGGAGCGATCCTACCAGTATCATCCAGTTGTGAAGATTCTTTATTTCTCACGGCCCGTGGAGAAGGCGTATCTCTAGGCCGCCATGGCGCCCAGGATCTGGAAGTGATCCATGACCGTAGTTTCGTTTAACAGGACTCCGAGAATGCTTTGGCTGCTTGAATCCTTAATAATCCCACTTCTGAAATGTTAAATTATTAGCATTAGTAAGGATACCTAGTAAATAAAACAACCTGATTTTAACAAAACTATTCCTTTGTATCTGTATTACCAATTATAATAAAAACTCCTTGAAATAATTTGTATCAAATTCTATAATAATCAAAGCCAGTATAGATAAGCAATAGGAATCTCAAAACATGTTACACACAAAGTAATCAAATCTCTGAAGCTAAAGTTAAGCTTGAACAGTATATTTTATGAGAACAATACAGTAATCACAATTATTATTACAAGCATTAAATAGAGCCAAAACTGTCTACCAATACTTAACTTTCGATGTTATGATGTCTTCCATCTAGGAAATCACCAGCACCACTGACCCGATCCTTTGTTGCTGCCATTATGTAAACATGTTCTCCCGCGCGTTTTTCCCGCTATCTCAAATAACATTTTATTTACTCTACAGTCTATGAATTCACAATGTTGCCAGTTATTAAATATGAATTGGCCATGGAAATGCAATTTAAATCACTTTAATAAACATTGGTATAATTATTTAAATTAAGAATCACAATACATAGCATAAGAATCATAATAATATTAATCAATTTTAATATATTAGTACAGAATACCTAAATCACTATTCACAAATATGTAGAGCTTGTTAACAAAAATAAATAAAGACATTACCCTGTTGCATGAGTAGAATAAATAGGAGTAAATGGAATACTTGAGCCCAACCAGCCTGAGCAAAGATAAATCATTTGTTTAACTGTCAAGCTGTTTTCTGCTTAATTTTCTGCAAGTAGAAATTTAATTTTGTGCCCAAGGATATCTTTTTAAATAAAATAGGCAAGCATTTGGTTTCTTTGAAAATATGAAATGGCATTAAAATGGTTAAACGCACCACGGGGATCTGGTAATGGCTTCCATGGCTATGAAAAAAAAATTCTAGTACCTAACGTTTAGTTAAATACGTTGCGTTGGCTACGTTGCATTAGCTAACAGCTTTGTCGACCTCCACACACCACTCTATCTTTCATGTGCTGTTAATGGAAGTAGTTAAATGAATTTATTTTTTCTTTACTGGTCAACAACCTGTGAGTGTCACGCCTTGAATATTTCTCAGCCGCCACAAAACACACACCAAGTGTTTTTATTTTTATTTCGCGACACGTTGTTTGAGGTACCGAAAAGGATTTAGGGTAGGTACTTTTCCCGAAATTCCCGGGGGATCTCCGAAATTGTTTTTATTAATCTACAAGACGGACTAAAAATTAAAATTCAGTCTTCTATCCATTTTAAAAGATTAGATAGCTACATTATTAAAAATAGCACGAATCCGAAAAACACCACGGGATTGCGTTAAAATTGCGAATAAGTGACTAAGTAGCTGTGACGGGCGCCACAAGACATTTTGCCGTGCACGCTTCCCCCAATATTTCTCTTACATCCTCTAATTTTCGCTCCCAAATCGACTTGCTTATCCCCCTAAGCAATATAATTTTGTCTTTATATATGTGGTGAGCAAATTTAATACGCATTCGTATTCGTCGTATGCCATGGTTGAAAATCGGACAACTTTATAATGAATTCCGTCGCGAATGTGTAATTTGTCTTAATTTACGTCTTTACGAATAATCTGAAGAAAAGTCTCAACAACATTATCCGTTCTCTTCGAAACTATTTATTCACATGTCTTCATAACATTTCATATTATTATATCTTGATTAATTACACACTCAATGAACTTACTAATCGGTCAGTTACCCTTTACAACAAAATAAGCAGAATCTTAGACATCGACCCGCTTCAAGCCCATGAATTAAAAAAACGAGTCGAATGGTTGAAAACTAAGAGCTGCAGTGAAGTTGAGGACCTGATGAGTGTAATAACATAAAATTACATACACAAACACACACACACACATACACACACACACACTCACACTTACACATACACACCTATACACACACAAACATACACACTTACGCTAAACTTTTTGGTTTTCTTTTTGTTGCATTTTGTTTTTTCATAAAAAATTATAAATTTTATTGTAAACTATCTAATTGTAATGTATATCTTGTTTTACATTCGTTTTTATTAACGATATGGAAGAGCTGGATATCCTGACACAAGTATATATTTATACTTAAAAGGATGTATTTATACTTAAAAGAATGTCCATCAAACCATATTTGCAAAAATACTTTTGGTTGTGAAATAAACAATTTTTGTTTTTTTTTTTATTTTGAACTTGGGGGCCTACTACCATCACTTTTTAAGTGTTATTATAACCTTAAGTATCCATCGAGTTTTTGTCGTTGTCGTCTGATATCACGGCAACATTGACTTTACAAGTGTACATACGGACTTAAATGCAATAGATATATTGATATGATCCACACAAAACTTTATAAATACCTTTGTAATTAAATATCTACCTATCCACACAACTGGTGCGTGCTTGTCGGCAAACATCTAAATTCCGTGAGCGTATCTATATCCCGCTAGGGCATTCGTATATCTGTCGGAGTGCCCTCCTTCGGCGAATTTATTTGACAGCCACCCACTAAAAGTGCGCACGTAATGGAGGCAAGAGGACGCTACCGTGGGCTATATTGCGGGCGTTCGGTGGCAACGGGCTAATGATGAGAGACATTTTATAGTAGGTAAGCGATGAGACACATCTCAAATTAATACATACAGAACTTACGAATTGTACTTAAAAGAAAGCACAGAAAAATATACCTACTTTATTTCAACCAGTGAAAGAACAGGAGATGGAAACCTAGATTTTCAAATGAACTATCTGTGTCATTTGGTCTCACAACATATAGTTCACAGAAATAAGGTCAATTCGTCCACATTCGACCGTAACTTTGGGTTTGGTGTTGGTAATAAAATTCGTCCGAGTATAGTTACACGGGTATTGGGTGATGTAGATGGCTTATTTTGAGCATGAAGTGCGAGTTTCATATTCATTCACTCACTACTTAACAACTTTACTTAGATACTTTTTGACAAGTTTTCATAAACCACCTGCGATGAAACAAACAGTAGACAGACCAACATTGTAGCTATTAGGTAATGTGAGGTGGAGGTCAAATTTTAATTAAGTCAATTGAAATTTGAAACATTCATTGCGGTTAGCGGTGGTCAGGTAGTTGTCGAAACGCCCAGCGGTGCATGGAAGTCTCGTCTGGCAGCCATTATCAAAGACAGATGAGACGTCGAAACTCGAGTCATATTATGACGATTAAATACATTTTAGTTTAGTTCTAGGTATAGCTAGCTGTTCTCTTTCTGTACTATACCGCGCGGTTTCAGCCTTAAAGATAATATTTGAAAAGAAAACCTCAAATACCTTGTTCTACCACTCTCATTCAACAGAATTTTGTAACGAGGAGCGATATGTCACTCATTATGATACTCCCTTCTTTTTACTGACTTGTTATTTTTAACATTTTTGTTTCTTTATATTATTATTTCAATTTTGAGACTTGAAACGAAACTATCCAAATTATTACTTTTGCTACTATTATTATTATTTTTATATTATGATTATTAATTTGAAAATAAACTGCCTACTGTTTATTCCAACAAATACCAAGTTTGATTGACTCACTGAAGAATTGGTTTTCTACACTCCTTTTCACTTAGCCTTTAATTTTCCAAAAAATACTTTTTTAGTGACTGCTCACACGAAGTCTAGTATCAGTCTTGGTTGGGCGTTGGTCGGTCGGGAAACTTCTATGCATAATATACATATTATTACTGATGAACAGTAACAATTTAGAATTAGATAAGTTTGTAAACAATAGATAATATGTTTTGTGTTGGTAAGGATCGACCTTGTGCAGTCCCGAACAAGGACTAAGTATTTACTTGCTGTGCGGTGACTAGACAAGGCCGAACAAAATATTATATAGTCAGAAACGCCGTTAAAGAGGTAATATTGAGTGCAAAGTTGTTTCTTTCCTGTGGGAAATTAACCTGTGACCTCTGAGCGGATTCTCCAAAGGTACAAATCTTATTTCTGGGTAATCCCGCTTATTACATAGAAATCAAATTTCTTAAATTTTGCTACGGATCATGATGTGGTTAAAGAAAAAATCTCAAAAAAAATATGAGGGATACTAAATAATTAAATAGACGATAGTTTAAACTAAACTTTAAAAATACTTAAAGAGAAAAGACGATTTTTTTATGTTATCTAGCTATGACTTAACAAATGCTAAAGTAACACTGTTTGTCTCTGCCGCAGACCAAATAAAAACTAAAGACAGAACGTGTAGAACAAACAAGTGAAGCCCGGAAAAAGGCACCGCGCCGTGCACGTACCTACACAGAAACACGCACGCACTTAAAGAAAACGACACCATACCTTTTAGTTTGAGCTTCTCCCGCTAATGGAGGTGACGCAACAATTAAGTTAGAAAAAATACCTTAATGTGTCGTCAACGGTCAAAAAATAAAAAATAACATGGAACATGTTTGCAGAAAATGAAATAGGGTAATTTTTATCCTAGAATTTCTACGGGAACTTCTGAAATCTCAACACCTAGCGTCTAATAACGGTATTAACCGATTTAAGTGATAAGTTGAGAGGAACAGGCAATTCTGCACAACACTCGTACTTAACATTTAGCTCTGCTAGTCCACTAAACTTAAAAACGTACAGAAAATATTCACAGCTCTTCAAATCCTTATCCTTACTATTACAATACATGAGAAAGTGAGTTTATTTCTTTGTTTGTTACGCTTTCATGTTTTAACGGGTCAACCGTTAGGGAAATTTGGCATACACTAATATGTCCAGAGAATAGCATAGGGTATTTTGTGTCCCCCGAAATGACCACGGGTGAAACCGCGGGGAATAGCTATACCAATATAAAATTGTACTTTTTTTTATTGGCACGTAACTAACCTGTTAGTTACGTGCCAGTACTGCCAGTGAGTGTCGAGAAAAATCAGTGTGCCAGAGTACAAAACAAAGGGACGAGCGTACAGGCATGGAAGTGATTACAAGGGATTAAGTTTTCTTTTTACAGAATCCTAAATACTATTGTGATACTTCGCAAAAAGGTTTCAAGGAATCACTTTAAAAAACATTATGTCCTACTTTACGTTAATTAATTTAATTTTGAGTAAGCTACAGGCTATCTATCTAATTCAAAACCATTACAAGTTTACTTAAACAATTACCTAGCTTGGAGAAACAAGATGTTACGTTTTAAATTTTTTGTTCTATAAAAATGAGGGGAAGAAATAACTGAACTGCCACTCGGTCCGCGTTAAGATTAATGTCATTAATAATTTTAACGCAAAGGCTTATCCTGATGGCAGTTTACAAACTGTACGGGAAGGTTCGTAATTAATTGGCCAAGCTCCAGAGTATCAACAACCTAAGGAATTTTTTTTAAATGGGAAAACAAATATCACTTTATTATAAAACAAAGTTCTGCGCCGCGACTGTCTGTGTGTTCGCGATAAACACAAAAACTATTAAACTGATTTTCATGCGGATTTCACTGATAGATCGCAGCGCACCGCAATGCGATCTTTTATGAAATGGAACATGTCTGTTTTCGTTTAACTCAACTTTGGTCTACAAACTATATGTATAGTAGGGTTGCCACCTTTTTTGGATAATATATGGTATTTTTCCGAAAAAAGATGCAAAATTATAGTACTTTTGGAAATTCAGGGATAAAGTAGTACATATTTATTTTTAATCATTATGTATCGTATTATATTATCTGTGGTATCGGGCAGCATTCATCTACCAAATATTGCTAGTTTGACAGTTGACGATTTGCTGCCGCGTATGTGTTAATGCTTCCAGACCAGTCACAGTTAATATAAAAAAGCGCGACAGTGGAAAGGATAAAAATATAGTATTTTCGTACTATATTATTAAATAAAATATATTATATGTATAGTACAATTGACTGAAATATAGTACGATACTATAAAATATAGTACGGGAGGCAACCCTAATGTAAAATAACAAACTGTTCAGTTTCCATTTCCTTTTCAAGACTCGCAACATGCAGATAGATAGTAGATATGCCCATAATATCTTGCACGACATTATTTTTATTGTTAGAAACTCTCTCAATCTGTAGCACATGCCGCTCTCTATTCCGATCAATAGTGAAGCCTCTTTTGTTGAGGAAGAAAGCTATATTGTCATACAGTATGATGGTTCGAATTTATGTGTACATTGCATTGTAGCCATTGTAGCACAGGTTGTAGGTACTATATTTATATCAGACACGAGGAGTCAAATAGTGGACTGGTTCACTTATGGTACGTCACATATTGAAAATATTTGAAGCGAATACTGAAGAATACCTTTATTGTGACGACAGAAACATTTTATTTCACGACACGTATCATGGTGGTGTACCTACTTATTAGGTTCGTGGATTTTATCAATATTATTTTACTAGCTGGTCCCCGCGCCGCGTTTCGCTCGCGTTAGTTTTGGAGATCCCGCGGATATTCCGAGATAGAAGTACCTACTTATTACTATTACGACGACCCGATTGGCGCAGAGGTCACCATGCCTACCCGCTAATCAAGGGGTTCCGGGTTCGATTCCCGGTGGGGGTGGACTTTGTGTGATGAACACAGGGTTCCATTTTCCAGTCTGGGTGTGTATATGAACCACGTTTGGTTGGTTTCCACGACACAAGCTAATAATAGCTTACTGTGGGATCAAGTAGATATGTGTGTTGTGACGTGGATTATTATTATTATTATTACCCTAACGGCCGCACTCAGAGTCGTCTTTAATGATTACTTAGTTAAGTATAGATTTTTAAAACAAAATTGCTGCAATCAGAGACGTTCAGTAAATTAATGTTAGTTGGCATTTAAGGAGATGTAACTTAATTAGTTAAATGCCAATTAACATTAATTTATTAAACTTGTCTGATTGCTGCAGTTTTGTTTCAAAAATCTATACTTATCTAAGTAATCATTAAAGACGACTCTGAGTGCGGCGGTTAGTACCCTATATTTTTTCTGTATCTACCCTAGACATCGTGTAGGTAGTTTGCAAAATGTAATGTAGTTTCTTCCGCGTTAATTCAGAAGTTCCCGTGGGAATTCCGGGATAAAAGTAGCCTTTATCCTTCTCCTTACCCCAGACAACGTGTATGCAAAATTTCGTGGTAATCGGTTGAGCCGTTTAGCCGTGAAAGCGTGAAGCCGTGAATTCCCGCGGGAACTCCAAAATTAACGCGGGGGAAACCGCGGGGTACAGCTAGTTGTAATATAATTTAAAAAGTCAATTTGAACCTGCTTCCAGTAATTGTCATATCATAATGAAGGTTTGTATGTATATATAAATGTGCAATAATATTATGTAGTTCGGATGACAATGCAATATTATACAATTCATATCATGGCATGGATTTGATCTGATGGTGGAGCGAGAGAGATTAGTTTTAAGAAGGACTTTGATCCTGGATGATTACCTACTATAAAGTTCACAAACAGTTTACTCCTAGTTTTTTTTATTTTAAGTATTTTTCTTCTTTAATAATTCTAAAATTACATATAATTTGCCAACAAATTTTAATATTAGGTACAGCTGTCACGCTAAAAAGTCAAGATAACATTTAATTTTGTATGAAAAAAAGAGAATTTCAATGTCACTCACATTGTGATTCGGTTAGTCAAGGCCAAGTATTAAACAAATCGACATAGAAAAATCAACGCATTGTGAGTCGAGTCTCACTGCGCTGTATTGAGTTACGAATGTAAATGTTTATGCATGTACATTGCTTCGGTAACGATCTAATTTGACAGGCGTGAATTTCGCGTTATGTAGCGTTAATGTTAATTGTCCTGTCTTTTTTTACGAGGAACCGTCTAGTCGAGGCGATTGTAAAAATGCTAACAGACGTTCGAGCTTTGTGCGCTCCGCACATCGAGCTTGGTGCGCTCCGTGCCATATCCAGTCGTGTGTAGGGCTGTCCGCCGCACATTATCATTGTCGACATTATGATGTCGAACGCGGTGCACTCCGTACCTAGTTCGCTCGTGTGAACGGCTCACCGCACCGTTCGGCGCTTTTTCAGCTTGCATACATACCATATATGTACCTACATACTTACATATAAATAAATTTGAAGTGTCTTTTTGTAATCCCCAATTACTAAATGCACACCGGGCGCACCGCACACTCCGCACGGTGCGGTGGTGCGTCCCGTACCAAATTCGAACGTCTGTTAGCACTATAAGAGGAAACGCCGCGCCGGGTAAAAGACATTTGAAGAATAGATTGTTGACTCAATTGCTGTTCATGTATTTTCCAACTTACCCGAATATACCTAGCGCGTGCACAACAACTGCAGCTCAGAATAATATTACCTGAAATAGGCTAGTTTCCTGGGTAAAAAAATCAAAATTCTATTTAGTCCGTCAGTTAGATAATAAAAAAATAAAAGACACGTATTTTTTGCTTTTTTAAAATAATGGAAATATGCATAGATAAAGCGCATTAAAGTTTAGGGTGGGGGACTCGTGACGTCAAAGCTCGCTATAACGTGCGAACAAACTGTAGCGAGGCGTGACGTCATGTGAAATTTTGACTTGATATATCTCCGTTATTTTTTGGTTACATAAAAAAAAAACGTGTCCAATATTTTATAATAATCTACAAAACGGACTAAAAACAAAAATTTAGGAAACTAGCCTATTACATATTTAATTCCCTTATTTCCTTGTTTTCTTCAACAAAGTAGACGGATTTCAATGGTTTTTTCAAGAATAACATATTGTAATAGCTGTACCGCGCGGTTTCACCCGCGATAATTTCGGAGTTCCCGCGGAATTGTTCCATACAAATTTTCCCCCCCCCCCCCCCTTTTCACCCCTTTAGGGGTAGAATTTTGAAAAGCCTTTCCTATTGGATGCCTAGGTCATTTAAAATAACACACCCTCCAAAGTTTCAGGTCTCGACGATCAGCGGTTTAGGCTGTGCGTTGATCCATCATTCATTCACGACAAAGCATTTTATATACATGTATATAGATGTATAAATATGTTTATCTGTCTATATATAGGTATCTATATATTTATCATACAGCCGCGGCCGCACTCAGAGTTCACAGTCGTTTAAATGATTACTTAATTTTTTAAAACAAAACTTCCGCAATCAGAGACGTTCAATAAATGAATGTTAATTGGCACTTAACTAAATGTAACTTAATTAGTTAAATGCCAATTACGGAGAATTTTCTCGAGTTTAATCAGAGAAAGTGAAGGAGAATTCCACACACTGTATCAAAAATTGCGAGTAGGTACTACTTATATCGATGACTACCTAATTTTAATTATTGTTGATTAAAAGCTTTGAAAAGTTAAAAAATTTTTCAAAGCTGTCAATGGTGATACTGTCGTATCAGTGACACTTCGCGCATATATTCGCTGAAGTTGTCATATATCTGGACAAGCTGTCGGCTTGCAAACAACAGACTTTTGACTTTGGGTTTTTGGTTGTTGACGAGTGAAAGCCGTACCGAAAACACGCGTGTCACGTTTGTCCTCGTTATTTCAGTCACTTTCCAGCATATATTTTGAAACCTGAGCAACTGGAAACTGACTTTCAGGAGAGCCATGTTTTAACTTGCGGAACAATCTAACATTGTCATTGGCGTTTGCCATAATTGAAGAAGTAGATGAAGAGAGATCCTTATTATTAAGAAACATTGTCATTGGAAAATTATAATTATAGACGCCATTATTAAAGAAGAAGAACAAGAAGACTGGGTTGTTGTCGTGTGGAGCAAAGAGAATAATAAAATACTGAATTTTGTGTGAAGGCTGTACCGAGTGCACGCCCTTTCTTTATTTGCAACCACAATACCACAGATAATATAATACTGACTTGTGTGTGAAAACTAGTCAAGTTGTATGCTCCTTTGAATATATTTCAGGATTATCTACAGAACTTGACACCTATTTAGATATCAATTCTTTTGTCGGTGAAGTCGACAACTAAGCTTAAGCTTAATCCTACTGAACTTGACTTCCACTTTCACATTTATGTTTTTGATGGGATAATAAAATACTGAATTTTGTGTGAAGGCTGTACCGAGTGCACGCCCTTTCTTTATTTGCAACCACAATACCACAGATAATATAATACTATACTAGACAATACTAAATGACAAAATTTTAGTTGTTAGTTCATCATGTAGAATAATAAAAAATATTGAACATGTTTTAACCTTTTTTTACGTAGTCAATAAATAGAAATAGGAAATAATTTCTCACAATGATAAGAAATAAACAGAAATACTTTTAAACATAAATTCTAGTTTAAAAAGTCAACAACGTATTGACACGTCAGCGCCAAATTCGATAAAATTTGAAACACCTTTTTCATACCCACTGAATACATGAATACAACCTTACCTTTTTAATTTATCAAAAAATATTTATCTACACAAATTGATTACTTAACTAATAATTAGTAATTATCTTAAAATGTAAAGGAATGTAGAGTAGGCTAATTTAAAAGCTCCAAAACCACTTTTACTGGAAAGCTTTCAATTAAACGCAGATGTGTTTCAGTAAAGTAAATATTGTTTTTTCTTCTCTGTTTTTCTTCTTACAAACAAACATGTGCCAATTTTTTTCTATCACCGCATAGAATTTTCTTCAGACATCATAACCTTGATGTCAGATATATACATACACCTAGTCAAATATCTATCTATCTTTACTCACTTATTTTTAAACATATCGTTACTATACGAATTAGCGCTACCTTGATCCAGTTTCGAGAACATTAAATTAAACAGTGATATGATATAAAATGCTTGTTATTGTCGGGCTATAATAATAAAACTAATATAACGTATGAGGGAAATAACTGATCATAAATCTTATGAACACGTTACTTGTCTAGAATGTTATTTAGTTCTGTTTTATCTCAAATATTTGTGACTACAAATCTACTTGATAATACTATAAAATTCTATCATGCTATAGTTACTAATACTATAGAATGAATAGTTACATAATACTTATAATTTAGAAGTGTGGCACGATTGAGGTATAGGAATATTCGAAAACAGTATCAGTGTAGTGGTAAGTGATCCGGCTTCTAGTCAGGTGTCATAGGTTCGATTCCCTATATTATCCTTACTAATACATATTATAAGTGCGAAAGTGAGTTAGTTTGTTTGTAAAGCTTTCACGCCTCAACGGCTCAACGGATTGTCATGAAATTTTGCATACACGTTTTCAGAGATACAGAGAAGGGCATAGGGTAGGTACTTTTTATCCCGGAATTTCCGCGGGAACTCCGGAATTACCGCGTGCGAAACCGCGGGGAACAGCTAGTAGTTTATAAGACATGCAGAGAAACCGCTTCTTTCGGTGAAATGGTTTGCAGAGGGATTAACGTATAATATAAAATCAAAAACGCAAATACCTAATATCCGCACGGTGCCATATTATGAGTATACCTCGATGTCAGTTTGCTTGTTACGATTTACGCCTTTACTACTCAACCGATCATCATGAAATTATGTATATACGTTTTCATATGTACAGGACATAGAGTACTTTTATCCCGATTTTTTTTTATGTCATAGAGGCAAACGAGCAAGTCTCTGCGGGAACCCCGAAATCGTTGCAGTTAGTACTGAACGCGTAGTGCCAATAGGCGTAACGTCAATATACCCGACATAAAACACCACGCGAGCAAATAAATACCCACTTAATACGTACGATATCTCGATTTCTTCGTGAGGTCAGGGTCATTGTTTTTGTAGTTTCATAACCATTGTTTCTAACGAGAGCAAAAGCAAAACGTGTTCGTGTAAGTACGTAATAGGCTATATGACTAATTTTTATTTAGTCCGTCTTGTAGATTAATAAAAAATATTGGACACGTATTTTTTCTTTTTTTACGTAATCAAAAAATAACGGCGATACATTGAGTTGAAATTTCGCGTGACGTCACTAACTAGTGCAGTTTGTATGACGTTGACGGCTTGTAGCGGCAAGTGACGTCACGAGCCCCCACCCTAATCTTTAATGCGCTTTATCTCTGTGTATTTTCATTTATTTGAAAAATAAAGAAAACGTGTCTAATGATTTTTAATTTTCTAAATGACGGACTAATTAGAATTTTGATTTTCAAAAGTCGTCAACATCCATATTAAGAGCACAACCTACATCGAGCGTCTAATTGATTGTTTTGCGGGCGGTACCGGTGCAGAAAGGATGACGTCGATACCTTTCGTGTGAGTTTTACAATCCAATTGTAATAGTTTCTGCACAAATCTTAGCTCTTCGAACTCAGCCTCATACACACATACACTTGCTCTATACAAGATGTAAGGTTAAACGAGGGACGTATTGAAGGAGGATTTTCGCTATAAGTTCTTACTATTGAATACGAATGTAACACACATCATAGGGATATCACGCAACATTTGTTTTAGAAACTTGACCAACTAAGCTGTTTGTCTCATCGTCAGACTAAAATATTAGGCCTCAAGTTTAGAACCAACCAAGACAATAAAATTTCCACCGTACTCACAGACATAGATAAGAGTAGATAAGGCAAGTCTGTATTATACGAAACCAAACGAGCCAGAATTTTGTTCTCATCGTAACCCAGTCAAAACCTACCGAAGATAATAAATTCTGTATTATTGGCTGGGGCCACATTTTTGCAGAAATGGAACTCAATTACGACACGTTTAGGAGCCGTACAATAAATATTATGTGTGCTATTTAATATGTCTGTGATTTCATACTATGGAGATAGTAATTACTTTACGATCGTAAACTCTGCCCGGGGACCGGGCCGAGAGCATTTTAGAAATTAACGACTGATAGTTTTGAGCAAACAAAAGCTTAATTGAAACGCAGATTAATTGAACGAGCGCCACAACGCAATTAGGTTAATTTACTTTGTTGCCGAAAATAAAACATTTAATCGTGTTTTATGGTACAAAAAAAGAACACGAACGAAAATTGTACATCCAGAATGTGAACGAAAAGATAATCTCATGTAGTGCTAAAATCAAGTCAATACAACCAAAATTTACAATGGACGGCAAATTTTCAAGTTTTAAAAATCAATTTGTCAAATCCTATTGTCCCGTTGTCACGAAAACAGAGTCTGTGGACCAATTTGTCATATGAACGACGAAGTAACCGCAGAGCGTACTATTCTATTTCGTATCACATAGGAGTTTAAGGTTATTATTGTGTGAGCGAATATTTTTTTGTTCAGTAATCAAGAGCGCGAAGCGACGGTGATTTGGCGTGTAATTTGCATGTTTGTCGGATGAATTATGCGAGCGTCCTAGTTGATAGGTGTTATTAGAATTTATTTGTATCGTTGTCGTTAAGCTGGGCAGTTAACTAGGATACGTCTAGGCAGACTATCTATAACAATAAAAAACGTATGGCTGCAATTAAAAGAAACGATTTGTTAATTTTGTTTCAATTTGTTTGATCTTTCTGAGTCAACAAATTCTGGCGCTTCCGCTTTATTTCTTCACTGTCATAATGTGTCACCGAATAGAGCTGAAATTTGGCAGGTTGATATAATTTTTTTATTTCGTCTGAGGTAGGGGGCGAATCTGATAATATTCTGTTATAACGAATATGTATTTGATCTTTGTAATTGTCCACTGTTTTCTCTGACTGACGGCATGAATAGTGCGCCTACCTATCCAAGGCGTCTGTTCCCATATTGAAAAAAAGAAGAAGGTAAGGGGCGTCAGCTAAGAACGGATTTCACGAAATTAACGCGGGTAACAAATACAGCGCATAGTTAGTTGAATATAAAATTTTTGTCAATAACATGCATACGGGAGTGAAACTAGCGCAAAAAAATCATACCTTATAAAATATAAACTATAAACCATATACATATAACTTTCACTGCTAATTAGCTGATGTTATAAGGAGCAAATTAGGCTACTTTGGAGTTCCTGCGGGAGTTCCGAAACTCACACGGGTGAAACCGCGGTGCACGGGTAGTACCGAACTTATGAAAAAAAAATAAAAAGGTTGCTTCAGATCACATCGATACTTTTTGGCGATTTCTTTTTTGATTAGTTTCTTAACAACGGAATATCTTCGGCGATTTTATAAAACTTCAATGAGCTACGACGCTCACAGCCATTATTTACTGATTGAAGAGACCCTTCGAGTGCTTTAATATAAACTTTATTGCTTTTCTTATATTAAGGTTATTTTGGAGCCATCTCTTTCACTTAAAGAGATTAATCGTTCTTTCTGGAATTTCTCCAAACTTTTTCAATACCAGCTGTTACCGCGTAGTTTTACCCGGGTCAATTTAGTTATGACCTAGTTATACTTCGTTTGTTCACGGCACACACACACGGTATTACCTATATACCTACCTATCCTCCCTATACCAATCGTGAAAGGGTGCCGTCAGTTGGCACTGGTCAAGTGGTCATGTCTGGTCTACTATTATAGATGCTTAATCCTAATGTCTCTATAGTCTGTACCTGCCGTACGTAGTTCATTGCTGGTTACGGCTCATTATTCTCACATAATTGGACGCAGATAAGCAATAACATGTTAACCCACAATACTAAGTTATTGATTCAAAACGCTTTATTGAGAGTTATAGAGCGTTTTTTAATTATGTGTTTACCTTATTACATTGTTTAAATATACCAAAAAACATTTTAACATAAAAAAATGCTGAAACAAAATCACGATACGATTTTAAAACACGATTTATTCAAAATTTCTCCAATGTGGGTTAACACACTATTGCTTATCTATGTCCAATTAAAGTTGGGTTACCACTAATATTATATACTATATGTATTATAATTTTAGACTGACAGCGTGCTGCTGTAGAGTTTGCTGCGCAGCTTGTTCTCTTCAGCCATAGAACTAGGAAGCTGTGAAGGGTGGATATTTTATGGGTGCTGTCTACTGTAAAATGTAATTTTATTGACGTCAAAAAGAGTCACATTATGGGCCTAATTTGAATAAATGATTTGGCTATTGACTATTATTTTGAAATCGTTTAAAAAGTAGCCTATCCTTATTGTAAAATAGCCTACTTTAAGTTTAAGTGTCAATTGTCATCGTCTATGAATTTAAAAACTACGGCATTTGCACTTTCTGAGTTGCCTAAATCATAGTGATTACCTTCTCTCTGGCCTAAATAATTTCGGAGTTTAACTACTAATTGAAAAAAACCATCGAACGAAATGTTTTAAAAACCCCTAACACACAATTGCATTTTATGGTTATATATTTAATTGGTTATATTTTTGGTTCCGGTAAAACCCGTGAGTTATCTAAAATTAACGCAGGCGAAATATTATGTAAATAAACATGGGCCAATTAAATGGATTCAGAAAATTTCAGTTTCATTTTAGGTACCTACCTATAATATAAATCTATTATTATCCTTCGTCTTAAGACATTAAGTTAGTAATTTTGTGTAGGTAGTTGTTGTGGCATTAAAATTGTAAACGTAATCACTTCAACTGTGTTTCACATTCAACGGAAACAAGGTCTTGTAGTACCACTATAGGAGGGCATCACGCACCACCAATATAAAACGATTGTTAAAACCATTTCGATCAAGACCAACTAGAAGTAGCTTCAGGCCCAGACTCAGGGTTGCCACAAGCACTATGAGTTTAGTTACGATTAGTTAGTATATCAACAGATAGAATAGAAAGAACAGATAGAACAACATCAACTCAGTTTAGTTCGAAAACTAGTCGGCTACTCGACGGAAAAACAAAGCAACTGTCATTTTTATATTTTGCCACTACGCACATTGCATAACGTAACACTTTATTCATAAAATCAATTTACTTGTCAAATTCTATCTCTATAAAAATAAACAATTAAATAATAACTCAGATATTGCTACATACAACCATCAAAAAGGCTTTAGCCTTAGAGAAATCGTTAAACTATGGAAGATTAAGCAATTTCCGGTTCTTTACTCCCCCTGTAAAATTTATTCAGATACAACAACCATCAAAACGGATTTAGCCTTAGAAAAATCAAAATTAACAGAATCGTTAAACTATGGTAAGTTATAAACTATGGAAACTTTGTTATAAATATAGCGATTTCCGATTATTTGCTCCTCCTATACAAATATTTTTTCAGGTACAATTACTTTGTTTCACCGTAGGGCAGCCGTAGTGTAGCCGGATTATATCCGTACACAGCTATTCATCACGCACAAAACATTCATTAATGTAACTAAATCTATTAAACGCCATATTATTATTATAAAAAAAAATTAAATAAAAATTGTTTATTATCAGACAACTTAGTCCATAGATGTTAGTGAAACTATGAATCTTAAAAAACTATGTTAGTAGGTATAAAATTGAGAGTTGGAAATCGAAATTCACAATTATGTTACTTAGCCACGGTTTTCAAAATTCATTTTTAAAACTATTGTGGAAAATATACTTCTCTCCAACTTCCTTTGCAACCATTGCGCGCCTGTCCCGCCTACATGGCTTCTCTAGTTAATATATTCTTTTCTCTGTGGTGAAATCGGCCAAAACGCGCTTTCAAATTGAAAAAAATTGCTTTTCCTGCTGCTGCGAAAATTCCAAACTTGATGCGGACAAAATCGTGGGAGAACACCTATTTGGTGTATACTGTATATTATAGTAATTTCAAATCTGGTTTTCGTAATCAGCTTTATGATCTTTCGAGTTTTTTTTTTAATGATACTGCGCGTCTTGGCTTTTTGTTTATCAATAGTATTCGTATGCAATACAATATAATAATTATACTTTATTGCACCAAAGATTTTTTACAATATTTATATAGATTAAATTGTACATGGCAACAAGGCGGCATCTAATACCGCATAGTGGTAGAACTTCTTTACTTCCCTGATCCCTCTCTTAGTTTTTAACCGACTTCCAAAAAGAAGAGGAGCTTCTCAATTCGACCGTGCCAGCGCCCTTAGTGGAAGGGGCACTTCCGCGCGCACGCCCTCTAGTGGTGCGGTTGGCGCGCCGCACGACTCGTGACGCGTTACTGCGGGCTGCGCGAGTGCGTCGCGGTGTTACTACAGAGGGTATGGCACTCCCAGGATCTCCTTGCCCTTTCTATGTGAACGAGCGGCTTACTAAACCAATTAGACAGCTTTTCCAAAAAGCACGCGAAGCTGCAAGACGTAGAGATTGGAAATTCGTATGGACACGGGAAGGAAAAATATATGCTAGAAAAGAACAAGGAAAACCGAGTTTTAGACTTCGCTCTGACATCGACATTATGAAGATTTTTGAGGGGTATAACGTTGGCTCTGAACAGAAAGACTTTTAATAGTATTATTATGAGTATTAATGTTCCGAAAAGCTCAATAATATATAATTCTATTTGGCTTAGTGATTATTTTTTAAAAACATTGTTGACTGATAATTTATTTTTTTTCTTTGTTTTCTGTACTTTAGATTTTATATTTCTTTTTCTCGTTTTATTTTTAACATTTTTAAAGAGAATCTAAGATTTGTTATGTATCTGTTCTGCACAATTTTCTTGCTTTTGCATATGTTTCACGGATTGTTATCATATTGGTTTTGTGATAGTATGCAATGGTGTTATTTTGGTGGTACTTGTATTACTTTCATTTCCCATCCAATATTATTAAAATCATGTTTCAGATTTTATATTTACCATGTTACGTCTATGTATATTTTTTATATAATAATTCCATTAACGATTTCCTCTTGTTCTATAGTCTTTTTCAAAAATAAGTCAGATTGTCCCAATGTTATTTTGGTTATTTATAAGCCTAGTTGGCGCCATTTAACTCTTTTAAAATTTTACTTACTTAATTGCTGTTATATAGAGATATCTTATAGTTTTATAATACAATTTATTCAACGGAAAAACGTAACTATTGGTCTGCTAAATCCTGGCTCACTTTGCAATCGCCGTCACCATGACGAGTTTGTAGTAGCTGTGGAGCGGCACGCGGTGGACGTGCTGGCTATTAATGAGACGTGGCTGTGTAAGGATCAAGATGCTCGCGCGCCCATAGTGCCCGGCTTCCGTTTGCGCCATGTCCCGCGTCCAGACAATGTGCGTTCGCGCGGTGGTGGAGTAGGTTTCTATATACGGCGCGGGTTACGTGCGCGAGTTTTGGAGCATCCGTCATCTCCACCCGTCGAACAGATGTGGCTCGGTCTGAGGGTGGGTGGTTATAGTCTCGCTATTGGTACTGCCTATCGTCCGCAATGGATAAATGTCGATACATTTATAGATGCCATGACAGAATCAGTAAATTTTTTCTCAAAATTTGATCAGGTTGTTCTGGTTGGCGATTTTAATATAGATCTGTTGGAACGTAGTGTAAGCGATTCTATAAAACTTCTCAATTTTATTGATTGTCTTAGTCTCCAACAATACGTAAAAGAACCAACACATTTTACTGACCATTCGGCTACTTTGTTAGATGTCGTGTGTAGTAGTATAAGAGTTGCAAATGTGATTGTAGAATATATACCAGATTTAAGTCATCATGCGTTTATCTCATTTGAACTGAATATGAAAAAGCCAAGACCAAAACCTCGATGGATAACATACAGACCTCTCAAAGACATCAATTTTGAGCTATTTAATACTGAAGTAAATTCCATATCGTGGGAGGAGTTGTTGTGTGACAACGTGAACGACTCTCTCGTCGCATTTAACACAAAATTAAATCTTTTATTTGACTATCATGCTCCTTTTAAAACATCTTACGTTAAGGAACAGAGCTATCCTTGGATAACACAGACTATAAAAGACATGATGCGGTTGCGAGACAAAGCGTACTCTAAAAGTCGTAAAACTAAGCTAGACCAGGATAAAAAAACATATAAAGAACTTAAAAGCGTTGTCAATGTTGCAATATTCAATGAAAAAAAGGCATACTTTCGCTATAACATAGATCAAAATTTAAAAGATACTAGTGTTCTTTGGAAGAATATTAAACGTAATATTGATTTCCGTAAGCAGCAATTTGACTTGCCTCTAAATATTAATAATCCTGATGATATTAACAATCATTTCCTAGATATCCCAGGTAATTCATCCATAGATATGACACAATTACCCTTCTTCTGGTTTAACCGGTTTAGTTCGTCTGTATTTCGTTTGCATCGAGTAGACGAAGCAACAATATTTGAAATTATTAGAAAAATTAAAACCAACGCTCAAGGTGTGGATGGCATAACACTGAATATGATTTTACTAACACTTCCACGAACACTACCTATTATAACTGCTATAGTAAACATGTCTATAGAAAGTGCTGTTTTTCCCGACTTATGGAAAAATGCTATAGTTCACCCACTTCCAAAAATAAGTAATCCTAAAGAGTATAAACATCTCCGACCTATTAGTATTTTACCCTTCCTATCTAAAATACTGGAAAAAGTGGTTTGCAAACAATTAGTAGATTACCTTAACATAAATAATATCTTACCTTCGAAACAATCCGGCTTCCGAGCAGGCAGAAGCACAGCTACGGCACTACTGGATGTGGTTGACGACATTTTGGCCGGAAGAGACATAGGTGAGGGATCTATTCTGGTTTTGCTGGACTACTCACGCGCTTTTGATACAATTAATTCCACCTTACTTATCGCCAAACTTACATATTATGGGTTTGACGACTCTTCATTGAAATGGTTTTCCAGTTACCTAACGGGACGTTTGCAGCAAGTAGAAGTTATCCTTAGTGATGGTACTAAACAGTTTTCAAAAAATTTACCTATAACTAAAGGTGTACCACAAGGGTCGATACTGGGGCCTGTATTATTTATCCTCTATACTGCAGATTTACCGAAGTTTATTAATAATAATGAATACCATCTATACGCTGATGACCTTCAAATTTACCAGAAGTTCAAACCTTGTGATACTGATCTTGCTGTTGATAGAATTAACGAGGATCTGGTACGTGTAGCCGAATGGTCAGATGCAAACGGTCTATCGTTAAACCCATCTAAATCTAAGTTTATTGTTATAGGTACAAAAATTCAGAACTCTTCCATCGACAGTCACACCCCTGTTATAAAAATAAAAGATACACAGATCGAGCAGGTTACTGAAACTAAAAACTTGGGTCTCGTAATGGATAGTAACTTACAGTTCGAAAAGCACATTCTGGAAACAGTAAAAAGTTGTTACTATAGATTAAAGGTCTTGTATCAAATTCGGGAATATATAGGTGTTGAATCGCGAGTCTATCTCTGTGAATCTCTTATTTTGTCAAAATTAAATTATGCTGATGTTGTAGTAGGTAGTTGTTTATTGGCTCGTACAAAAAAACTTATTCAACGCGTACAAAACTCCTGTGCTAGATTTTGCTTTCATATCCCCCGTAGAGCCCACATAACTCCTTATCTGAACAAAAGCGACTTACTGAATATGGAATCCCGGCGTACTCTCCACTTTGCCGCACTACTCTTTGGTGTTATTAAGAACAAAAGCCCCGCGTATCTTTATCATAAATTAAAATTGACACAACGCACACGAGTACCCGACCGTCTAATTTGCCCGAAGCACAGAACAGCTGCATTCCGTGGCAGCTTTAGATATGCAGCGACTAAATGCTGGAACAACATCCCGCCCCCCATTAGGAATTCTCGCACCATTAAAACCTTTAAAATAAATTTAAAAAAGTACATTTTAGATAAGCAAAAGTTATAGAGTCGCAGCACTAACTACTTAGAGATACTATGAGTCACAGTTTTTATCATTTTTTTTATAGTTCACTAGTACCAGGTTCCACCAATATCTCACGCATTCACACAGTATTTCCTACATTTTATTTACTTACAAAGAATATTATTTATTTATTTTTTAGTTTTTTTTTTACTGTTTTTTAAATTTTTAGATTATTGTTGTTTTCTTTTTGTTTGTTACCACGGAAGTGATAAGTTTTAGTTAAGATTATTATTAATTTAGTTCTGGTATCCGCGGAAGACCAGCGTTGTGGTTTGCGCCACAACAATGCTGAGCGGAGACCTTTTTTGGTATAAATTAAATGATAAATGTTAACTAGTACTAAGATTTTTACCAAAATAAACTTTTTTATTATTATTATTATTATTATTATTATTTTGACACACCGATAAGATAAGATAAGATTATTGGAAATTGAAGTTAGCTTCTTTTAAACTGAGAAAAGGAAGGTAGGTACTTCAACCATTAACTAAAGCACTTACGCACATTTGATGACTTTGTGTATATCTATAACATCAATTTTCCAGTATAGGACCACTTTGGCAAATTGGCAACCCTAAGTTAGTCGTGTCTTCTGTGCGGACGCGGGACGCCGAGAATTTATACGCGACGAAGTTGGAAAGCGACGAAGTCTACTCGTCGTCGTCACTTAAATTGGATGAAGGCACGGTATGAATGTTTAATTTTGTTCATTGTACGCAATGTTTATGTACTCGGTACGCTATGATTGTGTACGTTTGTTGTTGAGTAATATTTTGGCAAGTTCCTTTTATAGGCACGCTGTTGCAATATATCGGTGTGCCACGCATAAAAGAGTTTTATTGTAATGTCGGTTTAACATAATTATGTAAGAGATAATTTTGAATGGTTTATCATTTATGGTCACTTTAAAGTTAATATATTTCCAAAAAAAAAATACAACAACAATAAAGTTACAAGAGTTAACGGAAAGCCTTATTATATAGGCTACTTTTATCCTGAAATTTATGCAGATGAAGTCAGGGTAAGATAAGTCCGAAATATTATAAACGCAAATGTGAGTTTGTTAATAGGTTTTTTTGTTACGCTTACACACCTAAACTACTCAACCGATCAAAATGACATATACACGTTTTGCGCACCCTATATGCGCCTACTTTTTTCTCGAAACTTCCGCGGGAACTCCGAAATTAACGCGAGTGAAAGAGCTAGTTAATAAATAATCCATCTCAGAGTAATAGCCGTTCATAAATATTTCTAACTAGTTGTGCCCCGCGGTTTCACCCACGTTAATTTCAGAGTTGCCGCAGGAATTCCGGGATAAAAAGTACCCTATGTGTTAGTCTGATGTATAAACTATATTATTGTGAAGTTTCATTTAAATCCATACAGTAGTTTTTGCGTGAAAGGGTAACAAACATCCATCCATCCATCCATACATTCTTACAAACTTTCGCGTTTATAATATTAATAGGATATAGATACGTCCCGTATCTTGGTAGGTATATTTTTCAAATAAATCGCTTCGCTTATAGTTTTACACTACGACTTCACTTTGGCACGTGTCTGTAAGCCGAAGGAAGATAGCATCGAACAGATACGAGGTCTTCACCAGGAAACGAGGTCGCTTGCAACAGATAGGGTCAAAGTGGTATGCCTGCTGCATAAAATTACTGTCGGTACAGGTTAAAGAAAATTGACGTTATTGAACGGATCTCGTACAGTCATGTGCAGGCTGTAATACGCCTCTTAGAGCCTGTCCAGATGAGGCGTTTTACGCGCGAGTCGAGAGTCCGACGCGTTGCAATTGTTTTACGCGCGAGAGCATCTGTACGGGATCTATGTGGCCAAGGAGGATGACTGGAGAGCGCACCGGAGCATTTTTGTTCTATGCACTTGTCAGTGATTTATCGAGTATCGACAATCTTTTTACTTGTTGTTGGCAAAAATAAGGCCATACTGTTCCGGGTGTGATAGTAGGTACTTTGAGTTTAGGGATTGGTCTGCGATGCAAATATTACGTGTAAAATTTTTTTAAACTTTTCTCTGTCTGTTTATTCCAGCTAATCTCTGAAATGTGACACAGTTTTAAATATCAAATTTCGTGAGCCAATATCTCTAAAACGGTGCATCGTAGCTTAAAAATAACAAATTTTGACCCCCCCCCCCCCCCCCGTAAACCCCCACATTCAAAAAAAGTATTATATTAAAAAAAAATACAGATAAAATCATCTAGTAGGTACTAGAGCCACATACATAGGTAGTAGTAGTAGGTACTTATCTCGGCAACACGCGCGTTCTCAACTCGCGGCTCGCGCGTCTAAAACGCCTCATCTGGACAGGCTCATAATCTAGACATATAAATAAAATGGTGGTGGTGTCTGTTTGTAATTTGAAATTAACAGCTTTTCATAAATGCATACGAAATCATATATTATGGTACTAACATCAAAAATATTTTTTTAAAAATTTTCTGTCTGTTTCTTCCGGGTAATCTCTGAAACGGCTGATGCTGATGTTATAAGGAGTAACTTAGGCTACTTTTTATCCCGTAATTCCAGCAGGATCTCTGAAATTAACCCGGGTAAAACTGCGGGACACAGCCAGTTTACAAAAACTAGCTGTTCCTCGCGGTTTCACTTGCGTTAGTTGCAGAGATACCGCGGGTATTCCGAGAAAAAAGTACATACTACCCTATATTTTTTTCTATAATTTGTACCTACTCTTGACAACGTGTAGGCAGTATGCAAAATTTAATGCAGTTTCTTTCGCGTTGATTTTAAATAATAAATTCTTTACATTGAACGTATTCGCTTATTTTTTGTTTAATACATTGTAAACTGTGCAATGCATAAAGTGAAATTAAACTAATATAACTATTAACTTATAACATAATATATATTATTTTTATAGGCTTTTTCGATACGCCTAAACCTAAAGGATTTTATAAGAGCAGCTTCGAAAATTTTCGTCCTCCACATGCGGCTGCTTATACATATTGTAGCGAATGCCTCATCAAGTTAGGCACTCGTTATCACTGTAGTTGACGCTGATGTGGCACTCTTGTCGCAATAGCACAGATTAAGGTCTGGTCACCTCTGAACTTGGGTCAGGTATCCAATCCTACGCCCGCCTCTGGGCCTGCAATACTAGCGCAGACAGATCGTTTTGGTATTAAAGTTGTAATTCTTTCACTGTTTATTCACCAAGAGAATCAATGTAGAGAATAAAAGACAATGTGATGCACTTTCTTCGATATCCAATTTATAATATTACATAGACATGTATCTATTATTATTATAGTAATAAAAAATAGACTTTAAACAGACCAAATTTTGCAATGATAATTCCTCTCAAAACTCTAAATATCGATTATGTTTTCCATATCTCTTACCAGTCCAAAATCAATAACCCTTTTTTTCTTTCTCACACCTCTCCTTTAAAAAAAAATGACATTTCAAAAGAAAAATATTAAATAAGGTTGATAATGTATCAGAATGCTACAATATGTATATCACCCTTAAAACCCCATCTATAAACTTTCTTCTTTCTAAAATGTTTTCTCTAATTGTAATATTATACTGATTTCGCTCAAGGCGTCAACCCTAAAGAGGTCGCGATGACAAAGTGTTTCGCGCAGACATTCCGTCAAAGGGTCTGCAAATTGACTCGCCGATACCTACAACCCGGTCAGTCTGGTTGTATAGCAACTCATTAACAACCTAAAAGCCTTTTAGGTAAGGCCATTATCGAAACCAATTATTTATTATAATAGAAACATCTACCGAAAGTGTTTCTTTGTAAGTACACTGCTTTTTAGATCAGCTTGAAAATGAGGAATGCGTCTTGATTTAGTAAATATAATAGAAATTATAAAAGTAACTTTAGTAATATGAGAAATTAACTCTGTCTGTCTGTCTGTCTGTCTGTTACTCTTTCACGTCTTAACGGGTCAACCGATCATGATGAAATTTTGTACACACGTTGTCAGAGGTACAGAGACGGACACAGGGTGCATTTTATCCCGGAATTCTCGCAGGAACTTCGAAATTAACGCCAGTAAATCTCATAAAATTTCGCATATACTCTCTCAGGAGTACAGAATAGGACATACATACTATAGGCAATTTTTATCCCAGAATTCCTGCGGGATCTCCGAAATAACCGCGGGGAACAGCTAGTATTATGTTATATAATGCTCTTTTTCAATACACTTGTTCGTAGAGTGACTTACGAAATACAATAATAATATACAACCAAATAATATTAATAAACGACTAAAACCTTCCTTTCACGTTAATATTTCAATAAACTCGAAATTCAGCGAATTGAATCATACCTATATGAAATATGTCAATATTAATTCTGATAGTAAAATCAGACTGATAGTAGCCATTGACGACGGTTTCCCGGAGCGCCGCTTCTGCATTGCCTCCTGAATCCTGAGACTTTCAATATTGATTTGTTACCTTGCGAAGCTTCGACACAGATGTATGTATAATCGAATCACTCGCAAAGAAGTTACCAATTTAGTACCATAAAATATTTGCTGGTTAAAACGGTCTCACTTTTAATCAAATTCTCAATTAAAAGTTCGGAAATTGGCTCCCAAATATTATTACGTCACAGGTAATATTTTGATGGCATGTAGATAAAATTTTTCAGAGGGCACACAACTTTCGCAAGAATCTCGTTTAACTTTGTGGTATTAGCCTACGTTAATGTACAAAAAATCACGTCAAAGACTTGATTTGCACATTTTCTAGGGGAAAATATGTGAGTTTTAAGCTTTGAGTAGTAATATCATATCAGCAATTAATATTAATAGACTAGTAAAGTAAAATTATTGACATATTATACAGACAAAGAAACAAACGGACATATCTAAATTATAAGGGTTCTGTTTTTGCCATTTGACTACGGAACCTTAAAAAGGAAAAGATAGGTAGGATTCTTTCGAAATTCAACATCAGTTATTACTTTTTCCTGTAACCGCTCGTAATGGTCAGGAATTTCTGCGAAGGTTTTATGCTTATAATAATATCCCTGATAGCAAGTAGAGTGTCTTTTTTAAGGATTGGATAAGAGGATAATGCTGCCTTTATGGCATGCTTTATGACCTGATAAAAATAGTATGAAGTATATTATGTATCGTGTGCCGTAATCTATAATCTTCTTCCATACGTTCTTATTGTTTTTGTTTGCGATAGAGCAGAGATAATGGAGGCCAATATTGTACGTAATATGTTTTTCTCTGTGTCAGTAGGTATATCCTAATAATAAAAATGCGAATGTGAGCTTGTTTGTTATGCTTTCAATCGCATTAAAATTTTCATACACGTTATCATGGGTACAGCGACGGACATAGAGCAGTAGAATAAAAAATACACTTTGTTGAAGACGACTTATACGTAAGTATACGTAATTACATATATTAGGTAATATTATAAAGAGATACAATTTAAAAGTTAACAATATAAATATGAAACAAATAATGCACAAACATTATAAAATACAGATCTATGTTATTATTAGGTTAGGTTGTTTAGTTTTAGTTGGACATAGATAAACAATAGTGTGTTAACCCACAATGGAGAAATTTTGAGTAAAACGTGTTTTAAAATTATAGCGCCATTTTTTGTCAACATTTTTTATGTTCAATATTTAGTTACATACTTAAACAATGTAATAAAGTAAACAGATAATTAAAAAACGTTCCCTAACTCTGAATAAATCGTTCTGAAGCAATAACTTAATTTTGTGGGTTAACATGTTATTGCTTATCTGCGTCCAGTTTATTGTTGTATTATATAAGTACTTGTACGTTAATAAATTTAAAAGTTTGTAAATAGGGGATAATCTCTGAATGTAAAGAACCGATACTAAAAAAATTTTTCACTGATAGGAAGCTAGTCTCCCTGAGTGACACGGGATATTTCAGAAGAAAAAGTTGATCTCGTGGGGACCAGTTATTAAGTGTAAAGTAACCAATAATTTAGGTCTTGAGCTGGAGGGAGATAGGGTACTTTCATCCTGAGATAGAGTTCCGGCGAGAATTCCGAAATTGGTGCGGGTGATACCGCGGAGGGATGAGTTGTCTAAACTAATAATGGGGAACGATTCCATTTTTTGTTCGTTTGTTTGTTACAATTTATCTCGAAAACAACTGGACCGATTTCAAAAATTCTTTCACCATTATATTACTACAATATCCCTGAGTAACATAGGCTATATTGTAACCCGGAAAACCCCAGCGGGAGCTCCGAAATTACCGCGGGTGGAACAGCGGGCAATAGCTAGTAAGTTAATAAAAATCAAATCCCGTGTTATCAGAGTGCGTGCCTCGTTATTTATAGACACAGTCGTCACACATGACAACGCGTCTATTTCGATTTGAACCGCTCGCCCGAGATATCTTTGGCGCTCTGTAATAGTGACACAATGTACGTAGGTATATCATATACATCTATACAGTAGGTATACTTATAAATAAAAGTGTCTGTTTGTAATCCCAAATTAACAGCTTTTCACTAATTATATGCATACAATAATAATAATAAATACATAAAAATAAATAAATAAATAAATTTATACTGTAAAAAACCTAAATTTAAGATAAACAACACTTCGCAACACACAGATCTATTTGATCCCACACAATCCCACACTAAGCTATAAGCTCGTGTCGTGGAAACGAAGCAAACGTGGTATATACTAGGTACATATTATTATAACATATTATTATTATAATGAAAGTACATGTAAATGTATACGACACTTACATAAAAAAAAAATTATTGTCTGGTGTTTGTCTGTCTGTTTGTTCAAGCTAGTCTCTGAAACCGCTGGACCGATTTTAACGCGACTTTCACTGGCAGATATCTAATGTTATAAGGAGTACCTAACGTAGGCTACTTTTAGTTAAGAAACGTAACGAACGTAAAGTACGTTTAGTTTAGTTTTAGTCCCTGCGGGAAATCTTCTCACGCGGGTGAAACCGCGGGGCACTAGGTACCCTATGTCCTTTTCTGTAACCCTGAAAACGTGTTTGCGAAATTTAATGATGATCGGTTAAGTCGTGAAAGCGTAACAAACAAACAAAACAATAAAATAACTCTTAGATTGTTAACTTTTCCCTAGTTTTTACCCCGAGAGTTCGGGACTCTCTTTAACTCCTTTTTTAATCTTTTTTTCCGGAATTACGTAAAAGTTAACACTTTTTCCGGAAAGAAAACTTCCAATCAGTGGAATAATTTTGAGAATAGGTTCAGCAGTTCCATAGACTACACGGATTACAACCTTCAGACAAATTACTGCATAAAAAACGTAGGTATATTATCGAAAACCATTAAGAGCGCTTTACGCCTATCTACGTTTAAAAATGACAAAAAAACATCTTATTATTGTAATGTTTATAAAGTGGTATTTGACAACCAAACCATGGTGAAAAACCATTTGCTAAGATTAGTCATCGAGTTGAAGTTCCTCAGATTGATGGTCGTGGTCGATCGGTGTCAGCACAGATAAAATAATTTGAATATTTTAGATAGAAAGTCAAACATAGCGACACTTACTAAACAAACATTAATATATTCCAAAATTTTTAAATAAATATATGGCTAGATTTATAATATCGAGTAGGTAGATCGAATATAATAATAATTTTATTAAAATTAATAATTTAATTTACCTTAATAATTGATTCTTCTTTAGGATTTTTAACTACTTGACAACGATTTTTTTGCGATTTTCAATAACAATTTCTATCTACCTATTATGCTAGAAATTGAAATGGTACAGAAGTATTACTTATCTATAAAAAAATAATATTTACCCTATCTTACATATTCAATCATAGATTTCTTTGTGAACGAAATATCTTCTAAATATGTTTTTTCTTGCGAATAGACTCTAGCATTGAAGTAGATATACGTGTACGGTGTATGTCGCTAGTTCTACATTCAAGAGGCTCTTCCTTCTGATATTAGAAACGTGAGAGATTGTGGAGATAATTGTTGCTTAATAACGCAAAAACGTCTCAACGGATTCGGACGAAAATTTGTAGAAAATATTCACGTAGGATACATTATTCCAAATAACTTATGGTATTCCGAGGGAATTTCAAAATTTACGTGTGCATAATCTCTGAGAACAGATAAAGTACGTTATCTATACTTCTATACTAGTATAATCTAACTATACTAATATAATAAAGAGGTAAAGTTTGTGAATTGTTTGTGACATTGTAGGGGGTAATCTCTGGATCTTCTGAACCGATTTTGCAAATTCTTCACTTATAAGAAACGAAGATAGTCCTGAGTGACATAAGAGTTCTTTTGATTCTGAAATTCCGACGCGAACTCCGAAATTACCGCGGGTGTAGCTGCGGGGGAACAGCTAGTAATTTATTAAGAGAAAAGATTTGACTTTTTGCACGTCTGTTTGTAATGGATCATTTCCAAAACTACTCAACCGATTTTAAATTTTTTTTTTTTTTTAGGAAGCTGAAATGTTTCTGAGTGACATAGGGTAAATTTTATTCCGAGATTCTCACGGGAACTTAGAAACTAACACGAAAGAAACCTTGGAGGATCGACTGGTAAATAATAAATTTAAGTCGTTATTACGAGAAATATTCAAATTATTTATATGCAATTTGAAACAAAAACTGCAGCTCCACGCATTCTTACAACAATGAGTTACTGATACACAGTGGTAACGAAACGATGCGAACATTATACACACGGCACGACTCATTATTTTCACACGCGTGGCGCGAAATGCCCGTGGAGCGTATCGTATTAAGTAACAATGACACTTTATACGCACCGCGTACGCAATCGACTGTACCCCATAAATCATAATACCTGCTATGTCAGCTTTAATAGGCCATCCCAAATTTACATCTTTTTGAATCTTATTGAAATCAATTTTTCAGCATAATCTACATATTTGACAGCACCGTTTGTGTTGCCTAAGTAAACATTTATGCGAAAAATATTGGTGTTTACTCTCAGTCTAGGTGTTAAAAATTCAAATTCAAAAATTCTGTATTACTTAGCATTGGTTGATACAATCACATAGGTATTATAGTCGCCAGCAGGTTGTTAGAACTATAAATGACTGTCAGTTCGGAACACGTCCTGTATAGAGAATAACTGACAAGAAACTTAGCAAGGTTGTCTTTTTTGTATCGAGTATAATAAAATTAGGTTATATTTACAAAAGAAGTAAATATTTATTTATTTATTTATTTAGACATAATTATAACACCATAACAGCTATTCACTAAAGCGATGCTATAAAATAAATATAATATAATAATAATATAATATAATATAATAATCCACTTCACAACACACAGATCTACTTGATCCCACACTAAGCTATAAGCTTGTGTCGTGGAACCAAGCAAACGTGGTATATACTACACATATTATTACATATATATTATACTATAGATATATATATATACACACCCAGACTGGAAAATGGAACCCTGTGTTCATCACACAAAGTCCACCCCCACCGGGAATCGAACCCGGAACCTCTTGATTAGCGGGCAGGCATGGTAACCATTGCGCCAATCGGTTCGTCAATAATAATATTAATAATAATTACTAATTACTAATTGGCATCAATTGCTTCTACACACGCGTAAGCCGCCTCTGTAAATTTCAGCATGTTGCAAGAAAAAATGTCAGTCTTTAAAGATAACCGGTTTAAAATAGTTATGGCCCGGGACAGTGGGGAAAACTTCATTAAATTCGACCTATGTAAATATGTATTACATCAGTTGTCTGGCATCAAAATTATAAGCTCTGATTAGTTTGCGATGAGGTGGCGCTGTTCGAAAATGTCCAAGCATTATTATTATTAAGTATTATATGTATTTTTAAGTACCAAAGTATGTTTTAATTTAACCAAAAAAATATACACGAAAGAGCATGTCCAATGTACTCAGTATTGCATAGTCTGATAAAACGCAAGCAAAGCAAAAAATTATGTAAAGTTATGCCTATAAACGCATTCACGCAAAGCCTTTTAGAAAACATGGCGCTGTTTCGAGCATCGATTTTTGAAGCGTGCACATTGAACCGTACACTAATTTAGGGCAGATTATTAAAAAAAGGAGTCCGCCACGAATGGCACTCGGTACCAACACATTCAATATACGAAACAAAGGGTTGTAAGTAGGGCTGCCAACTTTTGTGCACGGATTTTTTGAAAATTATGCTATTAAATTGTTGGATGTAACTAAAAAAGCTATCAAATTATAGGAAAAAGCGAAGAATACTTTCAATTAGAAACCAGATTTATAAACGTATTTATTATTTGTTTTATGGAATACTAGCTGTTCTCCTCGCGGCTCCACGTCATTTTCATAATTTACTAGAGAACTTGGAAGTGTGTACACACTTTTGTGCAAGCGCGTACACGCGCAAGAAGTGAAAAATAAATAAATAGAAGAAATCAGCGCGGCACTCAAGTGCTCGCTAGTCGCTTGTCTATGACCATGACACCACCGCTGCTTTATAAAGCTTTATATAATATAGGTATGATACATGCACATCATGAATTGACTTATTCGTAGATATGGCCACGACATACTATATAAGTACATTTAGATACCTACCTAAGTAATTTGACACCGTCGCAGCAGTTAAAAAATTAAGCACCTATGATAATAATTTTATATATAATTATTTATATTTTATTATTATGTATAATGCGTAAGACAATTGAAATTTGAAATAACAATATTTTTTTTTGCTTTGACGTACACTTTAAACGGGGCGTCTCGGCTTTCGAGGGACGATTGGCAACCCTAGCTGTAGGCGGCAGCGCGTGTTTGTTTAAACACTCGGCTAGCAATAATCAATTCA
Source organism: Zygaena filipendulae (assembly GCA_907165275.2). Lineage (NCBI taxonomy): Eukaryota > Metazoa > Arthropoda > Insecta > Lepidoptera > Zygaenidae > Zygaena > Zygaena filipendulae. The sequence goes on from OU015666.1 coordinate 4,207,963, forward strand.
CTGAGCAAGAACCCTCCGCAGATGGATAAAGGTTGTTTATGAATAATTAATTGTTTGTAATGGAATTCAATTGCTTTACTCTCCTATTGAATCGAGTGAATTTGTTTGGCTGCTAGTGTATTACAATCTCATAAGACCTGACACAAGTGCCAGTAAGTACTTAAGAACAAATCGTGTAGCCTTCATGGCGAAATAATCACTAAAGATCGAACAGAGTACCTAACATATAGATAACGCCTGTTTGTATGTACCTAAGCTGAACTGGGCCCTTATTCACTATGACAACAACATTCCTCGCCTATAACGCGCTTCCCAAAAACACAATCCCAAGTCTAGGTGACAAAATATTAGAAGTTAATATTATGTATGCCATAAGAAACGTTGTAAATATGTTTTTTGGAAGTGAAACTTTTTGAAGAACGAGGGAACGACGATTTTTGTGGTGCGTTATCTTAACGCGCCGTGTTATGGTCATAGTGAATCAGGGCCCAGATGCATTCAATTTTGCTTCAGAATACTTAGGATGTGCCTCATTTTTGAAATTTGTCAACTTTCTATTCACATAATGTGTAGAAAAGTTAAGTGATATGATAACAAATAAAATTAATGAACATACCTTCCTTAGACCAAATGAAAAGATTTTATTTCGTCTGAGATATCTATACTTATTGAATTGGCAGTTATACGATATCATATTTGGCAGCCATACATTTTGAGGAATAAAGGAGTTAAGTCCAACTAAATTATTATAATAAATGTTTACGAAATCCTAGTATTATAAATTCGAACGTGAGTTTGTTTTTGATAAGCTTTCACGTCTTTACTGCTCAACCGATTATCATGAAATTTTGCATTGGATAGGTACAGATTGTCAGGGGTCCCTACAGAAAAAGACATAGGGTACTTATTATCACAGCTAGTAATTTTTGGTTTGGTTTTTAATAAATAAAAAAGTAATATACATTGATTTGTCCTGTCCTTTTAGTTTAAACTAGCTGACCCGCGCGGTTTCACCCGCGATAATTTCGAAGTTCCCGAGGAATTGTTCCATACAAACTTTGCAACCCTTTTTCATCCCTTTAGGGGTTGAATTTTCTAAAATCCTTTCTTATCGGATGCCTACGCCATACAAAGAACACACCCTCCGAGTTTCAGGTCTCTACGATCAGCGGTTTAGGCTGTGCGTTGATCCATCAGTTATTCAGGACAAAGCATTTTATATGTATAGATAATAATTAATAGAGTTTAGCAAGTTTTTTAAAGTTTAACAATTTAAGTCAATTCTTTTAGAGATGAACTTTGCCTCTTTTAACCGACTTCCAAAAAGGAGGAGGTTCTGCATTCAGCTGTTCACATAATATGTTTTGTCGGATTTCTTTTGCCTTGAACTATCTAAACATAGAAAATAAACTTTGTAAATATTGCCGTATATTTCTCCGAGATATAGTGACGCTAAAGTTGGTATTTCGTTTAAAATAATTTTCCACGCGTTGAGCCTGTCTTATAGAAGAAAAAACTAATTTTGAATGAAATCGATAGGCACCAATTTATAAAGTAATATTAGATATCGCACAAAATTGACAGCACTAGCGAAAATGTCAGTTACAAAGTGTTTTTTTGCACGACTTTCCTTTCCTAGGGACTGAGTGACATTACCCATCATTTTTTTTTGCCTAGGTAGGCAGGTACATATATTCAATTCCTTTATTTCTTTTATGTTTACTAGCTGATGCCCGCGGTTTCATCCGCGTTAATGTCGGAGTTACCGCGGAAATCCCACGATAAAGAATACCCCTGACAGCGTGTATCAAAATTTCATAAAAATCTATTAAGCGGTTAATACGAGAAAGGCGTGAGAGCGTAACAAACGAACAAATCCAAATTTAAATTTATAAAATTAGTTAGGATGTCACTATTTTTATTAAGGACCGACCCATATGAGGTTTGCACTAAGCCTTATTGTCTGCCTGTTGTTTCAGTACTTTCTTTCACTAGTTCCATAATGGTACTACTGGGATATAGCTATTATGGGATAAGTTTACGGATCTGCACAGATTAAGCGTGCGTCACAAACTACACACCACAAAACTCTCGGCTATTTCAAGACGCCTACCCTACTTTGACCCGCGATAGCTGCCGACTAAGTGCTCGCTGGCCTTATCACCTGTTATCGTGGCTGATAAGCAAAGTGATGAGCCCGCTTATCGTTTACAATGTGTTAGAGACAACGCTAATGCGGATATGGTTGATTTGAAACCGTGTCAACAATATTTAGTTACCATTTTTCTTGATTATTGCAGGTAGGTTCCTTTAAAAGTGGGCGGGCCCGAACAGCGAGAGAGAAAGCGAAGTTTTTTATAAGTTATTTGTACGAAACTGGTTACGTAGCACGAGTTTTGGTTTCGTACGAATATTTTAATGTCTTTGTACGTTTTTTTTAAGTACTAGCTATAGATGGGCAATCAACCCGGTTTAAATCCGGTGCTTGGGTTTAAACTTGATAAAAGACCTTAAACGCCTAAGTTTAGATTAGGTTTAAACCCAGGCACCAGGTTGATCCATCTACAATACTAGCAGTTCCCAGCACGGTTTCATCCGGTTCAATTTCAGAATTTCATCATTCAGTTACACACACACACACACACACAAACAAACAAAAAACTATTCCTCTTTATAATATAAGGTAGTTAAGGATTCTTCTCTTCTCGACGGACCAGGCCAAACCGGAATGTGTGCCAGATTTTAGTTGAAAATACAATTTAACAATGACGTTTTTCAGATAAACAAATTTTTATTAGTGCAAATACACGTATCGTTGTAATTACACATTTAAACATCAGACCTACGGAATATTTTCTAAATACAGTCAGCATCATATTTATAGTTACCTAATACTTTAGTTTGACTTTTAGTTGATCGATAGTAGATAATTAACTAAGGGGTTCCCGTGGGAATTCCGAGATAAAAAATACTCACTGTAGCTTCCTATAAAAGAAATAATTTTTGATATAGGTTTCGTAGTTTTCGAGTTCCATTTTAATATCCATTACAAACATACAAAAAATCAAAACTTTTCTCTTTATAATATTATCCTAATATGGTAATAGATTTATACCATGATAAATAAATTAACTTGAATACTAAAAACTTTGTTTATCCTATTGAGAATAACAACACAGCTAAGCGTAGGTTGTATGCTAGATACAATTCGGTAGTTTCCGGGGTGTGAAAATCAGAATTCCAATTGGTCCGTCAGTTAGAAAACAAAAAAAATAGACACGTATTTATTGCTTTTCCAAATTAATGAAAACAAACAGCGCATTAAAGTTTGACGTGACTCGTGACGTCATTTTTCGGTATAAGCCCCGTACAAACTGCATCGGGTTAAGACGTCACGAGTTTCAACTCAATGTATCGGCGTTATTTTTTTATTACGTAAAAAAATAAAGAATACGTGTCCAATATTTTTTATTAATCTACACGACGGACTGAAAAAAATTTAATCAACTAGCCATATACTGTAAAATAATATTTACAACAATTCAAGGATAAATCCTTGAATTGTTGTAAATATGATAAATTGATAGTAAATTTTCCTGCCGATTGTACCATCTCACAAGTATAAATATAGAAAATGCAATTATCGTTTATTACACACTTGGCTGTGATAAGAAATAATTTTATTTTTTATCGTCAAACTAGAAAACTTTTTAAAATCAGTCCAACCTCAGAAAGAGAGAATCAATGAGTCAACTGTTAAATACACGACTGAAAAATTACTTATCAAATTCAATAAGCAATTCGTTGAAGTAAAAATTAATAGGAACAGACTAAGATAGACTTCATTTCAGATCTTGATTAATATCTGGAGCCAAATATAGGTAACTGAAGTAGTCGGTTAAAGAATATTTGTGGATTAAATAAAATCCAACCAAAACTAAGATCCATGGGCCTTTATTTTAATCCAAAGCTATAATAGTTTCATCAGCTATCGGATTTACTTGTTAAAACCTGTGTTCCCACGCAAGGCAATCAAATGGCAACTGTAACATATCACATCAAACTCTCTCACAAGGGGTCGATACATGTTGGACCTTTATTCCCACGCAAGCCAATCAAATGGCAACTGTAACACATCACATCAAACTCTCCCACCAAGGGGTTGCTACATGTTGGACCTGTATTCCCACGCAAGCCAATCAAATGGCAACTGTAACACATCACATCAAACTTTCCTACCAAGGGGTCTCTACATGTTGGACCTGTATTCCCACGCAAGCCAATCAAATGGCAACTGTAACACATCACATCAAACTCTCCCACCAAGGGGTCGCTACATGTTGGACCTGTATTCCCACGCAAGCCAATCAAATGGCCACTGTAACACATCACATCAAACTTTCCTACCAAGGGGTCTCTACATGTTGGACCTGTATTCCCACGCAAGCCAATCAAATGGCAACTGTAACACATCACATCAAACTCTCCCACCAAGGGGTCGCTACATGTTGGACCTGTATTCCCACGCAAGCCAATCAAATGGCAACTGTAACACATCACATCAAACTCTCCCACCAAGGGGTCGCTACATGTTGGACCTGTATTCCCACGCAAGCCAATCAAATGGCAACTGTAACACATCACATAAAACCCTCCCACCAAGGGGTCGCTACATGTTGGACCTGTATTCCCACGCAAGCCAATCAAATGGCAACTGTAACTCACCACATCAAACTCTCCCACCAAGGGGTCTCTACATGTTGGACCTGTATTCCCACGCAAGCCAATCAAATGGCAACTGTAACACACCACATCAAACTCTCCCACCAAGGGGTCTCTACATGTTGGACCTGTATTCCCACGCAAGCCAATCAAATGGCAACTGTAACACACCACATCAAACTCTCCCACCAAGCGGTCTCTACATGTTGGACCTGTATTCCCACGCAAGCCAATCAAATGGCAACTGTAACACACCACATCAAACTCTCCCACCAAGGGGTCTCTACATGTTGGACCTGTATTCCCACGCAAGCCAATCAAATGGCAACTGTAACACACCACATCAAACTCTCCCACCAAGCGGTCTCTACATGTTGGACCTGTATTCCCACGCAAGCCAATCAAATGGCAACTGTAACACACCACATCAAACTCTCCCACCAAGCGGTCTCTACATGTTGGACCTGTATTCCCACGCAAGCCAATCAAATGGCAACTGTAACACATCACATCAAACTCTCCCACCAAGGGGTCGCTACATGTTGGACCTGTATTCCCACGCAAGCCAATCAAATGGCCACTGTAACACATCACATCAAACTTTCCTACCAAGGGGTCTCTACATGTTGGACCTGTATTCCCACGCAAGCCAATCAAATGGCAACTGTAACACATCACATCAAACTCTCCCACCAAGGAGTCGCTACATGTTGGACCTGTATTCCCACGCAAGCCAATCAAATGGCAACTGTAACACATCACATCAAACTCTCCCACCAAGGGGTCGCTACTTGTTGGACCTGTATTCCCACGCAAGTCAATCAAATGGCAACTGTAACACATCACATCAAACTTTCCTACCGAGGGGTCTCTACATGTTGGACCTGTATTCCCACGCAAGCCAATCAAATGGCAACTGTAACACACCACATCAAACTCTACCACCAAGGGGTCGCCACATGTTGGACCTGTATTCCCACGCAAGCCAAATCAAATGGCAACTGTAACACACATACATATCACATCAAATTCACTCTACATGTAAGATCTGTGCCCACACAAACCTATCAAATGGTCAGAAATCATGAAACGAGAGTAGATTTTTACTTCCCTATCAAACAAAAAAAAGGATTTTCGAAGTGTTCGAGTAATCGGTGAATATTCATTTATAAAAAAAAGATATACAGACTACAGTCGAACATAATATATTAAAACCTACAATTTTTTTTGAGTCGTTTAAAAAACACTCGATTCTTTGGAGTGTAAAATGATTCGATGAAATATGAGGACATAGTACAACGACTACATTTATGCGATTGTTAAAATTTAGATCAGTGATGAATTGTATAAAAAATAAGGCTATTTTACGTCGACAGACTGTTAGGTATACACAGTTATGTGGAATTGTAGTAGGTAAGACATATGTATTTATTATTTAGGTAATTTTCTGGATAAATAAATAAACTTTTGCACGGTGAACCACTCGCCAAGCATTTTCGAGTCGACCTTCAAACAAAATCTAGAGCTACACATTAGATAAACTCAAACTGTCAATAAAGCTCTTAGACTCTTCTACCTTCAATAAAGAACTAAAATATAGAACTAGCTAGACGGGCAGGCGGGCGCCGCTGGGCCAAGAACTGATTACTGTCGGTATTTCGTATTTTTCACGGACTAAACGACCTCATGAGTTTTTTTTTCTTCTTCAAATTTCACTACCAAAGCAATTTGATCAGTTAGTAAATCAATGGTATTCTGCTTTTTTACATGAATAAATCAGAATGCCATTGAAATTAGCTACAGAGTGTTTTTCGGAATTACCTCATGGACTCTCTGTATTGGAATAAAAAGAATCTTATGGCATGGGAATTTAGGTTTTGATCTAGTTCAACAGTCATCAAAGCCTAAGTATTGTTCTTTACCCATAACAATGTGTATGCAAATCTTCATGATGATAGGTTGAGTAAGTAGGTAAGGCGTGAAAGTGTAACAAACAAAAAAATCACATAAGCATTTTTCCATGCATTCTTCAATTTTTTCTCTTCTTATGAACCTCCCTCGAACTTTAGCGAATATTTGTAAATAATAATTAATCGATTGATCCAGCCGTTCGGTTTAGTAGTTGCAGAAATAACTCCCTAAACAAAATAAATAACGCACTTTTTCTTTTTATAGATTTTTTCATAGATTTTATATAGTATATTAACTAGGTAGGTAAGAAGTATTCCAACGTAAGATCATAAGGGTTGAAGTTTGTTTGTTTTCAGCCCTAAATAATCGTCCCCTGGTAAAAAGAGGCAAACTTCGAGTCATTTGGTAGTCAAAGTACATTTATTCACTTTGGTCGTTCTTTACTGTTTGGTATAATTTATTCAAATTGTCTTGTTTTATTCCCCATTCGCAGTTATTGGACAACTTTTCTTTTTAATATACATAGAATATATGTATAGATGTTAAGTAAACAGGAGTGTTTTGCATACGTTTTATTTATTACTAGCTGTTTCCCGCGGTTTCGCCCGCGGTATTTTGACGATCCCGCGGGACGCCGTTCGAAGTCGTCGGGGGCCGACTAACCTGCACCCTTCCGTGAAGGTAGGTCGGGTGTGTATTTATTGAACTACCCCCTATCACAGCGTGAAAGCGTGACAAAGTACTTTTTCCGACACTTCCAACAATTATCGTCATTCATTATATTTGACCGTGAAAACCGCATGAAAATTCGTTCAGCAGTTTTCGAGTTTATCGCGAACAGACAGACAGACGCGGCGGAGGACTTTGTTTTTAAATAATACCTATGTAAGGATATTTTTCGTAAAAACCAATATTATACGTAGATTAGCTGTGCCCTGCTGTTTCACCCGCGTGAGTTTCGGAATTCTCGCAGGAACTCCAAAGTAGCCTAATTTACTTCTTATAAAATCGGCTAATTAGCAGTAAAAGTCCCGTCAAAATCGGTCCAACCGTTTCAAAGATTCATTTGGGTGAGTCCGGAATTCCCGCAGGAACTCCAAACTTCTTTGATATTCTCCTTCAGTAACAATTACAACAAAAAAGAATTAGCGACCAGCCGTTCACGCGTGATGATGTGGTCAAGGGAAATGGGCATTCATTTTTATTAATATATAATATATATAGATAGACATATAAGATGTGGTAAAATTAGCTGCAAATAATAACAGGGCTGAAAGTAAACGTTATAACTACCTGGATAAGCAAAAAAAAATAAATTCGGTAAAAAAAAATAATAAGTTCGGTAGTTTTTCAGAATACGAAGATAATAAATTAAATGCAATTAAATACAATTATATAATTAAATACGTACAATCGAACATATAACCTCCTCCTTTTTGGAAGTCGGTTAAAAAATACAATAATATTCACAAGATACACAATCCACAATACACGTCACGTAGCACACTAATGCGACATACAAGGCACGCGCCACGCACACAGCGACCGATGCATCAGCTGGTCAGCTCAATCGAGGTCATTGATTAGGATACCGGCGCGCGGTGATGTGTCTGAAGCGTGAGCGGCAAGCGTCTTCACAGGTTGTTTTCTTTTCGATTGATTTATTGCTTGAAAAATTATTTTATCGTTTTTATTTTATGCACATGTTTAAATAACGGTGTATACTGTCAACCCTGTAAATATTTGCAGCTAATTTTACTACATCTTACATAATATAGATAGATAGATAGATAAGATAAAAGGCAAAACAAGAAACTTCAAGGGGCTATACAGCCATATATATCTAGAATTGACAGCCTGTGTATGGGAATGAGTAACATTGCATAGTGGTTGCATAGCAGCTGTATTAAATATGAACATAGTTGAAACGCAAATAAGTCCGTTCTAACAAACTTTATCAGTACAACATTAGTTCTAAGATAGAGAATTGTTGTCAGTTACTGACGTGGGTAAGGAAAGGAACTTGGTAGTTATTAGACATAGAAGATTCACATTATCGTAATCAAATACTTGTTTGGGTTTACTTGCGAGCTCGGATAGTTGGAATATTAATCTTGCGCATTCCACACACAATTCCCCTTGCAATTTGCATTCCTTCCATTTCAACCCTTATTTCGTGGAGTTACGAAGCTCTCCCTTACAGTGGTTATAAGGTCTTGGGCCGTTTACTTATACATTCAGATAAAACATTTCAAAAATATACCCACAGGAAAGTAAGGTATGACTTACTTGCTTCATAGATTTTTGATGTCTTTGATATTGTGGTCTTTACCATCACTGTCGTCGTCACCATGTTATCTGTCTTATGGGAAAACGTACCTCAACGAGGTATACTTATTTAAAAACCCGGGCTCACATCTGTACCCTTGATGCATCAGCAATCACTTTTCGGATTCAGATTCTGACTCAAATTAAAAACTCATGTCTGGTCGAGTCTCGAGACATCATTGCACATGGAATATTGCTATTGTTCGGCTCCAAACTCCACACGCTAGTGTTAACCATAGGAGGTAGGATATTCTGTAGTGTCAACCTAAATATCTAAATTAACAAAATCAAATACATAGTTCGTTATTTATCCATTCATATGAGCAGCTGCTTAGCCTCAATGGTCATGTATGTCAGTTTATATTTGTTGGCTATTTCAATTTCTCTAACCTAAAATGTTAAACGTTTGTTTTTAGAAAGTATGGATTTATTTATTTATTTATTTATTTATTTTTGGGAGATTAACAACTGTATACTATAGCATTGGCGCACTAAAAAAAAACATTTTTTGGGCGTATGGCATAATCCCGCTTGCAGCATCGATGTCATCGCAAAATTGCGAAACCCTGATGCAAACAACTCCATGTGTGCGCAAAGCCTTTCGAGGATGTGCGATTAATCGGGCATTTATACTTACTAGAGATGATTCGAGTAAAGTCATACTTTAGAGACTTTCCAAGATTTGGAGTGTTAAGAGCCTATCGAAGGTCTACACTGCTTAAATAATGTTCAACCTGCTATATTTATTATTGTCAGTTTAACCTCTAACTCGTAGAATAAACTGGCGTAGTTAATAAGAAGGATAAGTTATTTGATCATACAACGAAAGTAGACGAGGGGCCCTACCACCACCATCTGTTCAACAGTAATTTGAACCTGACTTCGATTTGTTACTCTCAAACAATTGTAAAGACATGGCAAAGCCCTATTTAATAATGATTCCTTTTCCATATTAAAAATCGTATCGCAACACAGGTAATCTAATTAGAAATGACTAAGATAAAACTGCACTTGAACGCGTGCATTAGAGTATATTAGAGTATATTATTGCAACTCTAAATCGAAATTTTGTATTGGTTCCATTGGACAAAATTTCAAAGCAAGGTTAAAATAACGCTGTTTAATGATGATCTAAGACAGTGGTGAGAAAGTACCGCCCGAGGGCCAACTCCAGCCCGCGAAAGGATTTAAATCAGGCCCGCGGCGGTCCTTCGAAATACCCTATACCCTAATATTATAATAGGGTACTTGCATGAAATTTTTAATTTATAATAAGAAATTGTGACAATATTTCAAAAATAGAGCATTAGAAAAGCATTATCGTGAAAGATTTATAAAAAAATTATCAATAGTTTCCAAAATATTCAACTTTAATTTTGTGAAACAGAACGTTGCAACGAAACACCAATCACAGCGACGCTTTACATATTACGTCACTTTTATTTTTTTTTTGAAACATTTACCTCTTTCAGGGAAGGCAAAAGAAATTAAGTGCATATAGTCAGCCCATATTTTCCTTTTTCTGCAGTTTTTTACTTTAAAATGCATCGGTAAGATGCATTTCGATTTTTGGAAGTAACGACACAGCTCAACCTTAATTTCGCTTTTGGATACGTGGATACGATGAAGTTATCTGTCTGTCAGTATCACATAACCCTTTCAATACGACAGTGACATCTCCATCACAGATTAATAAGGCGTAATTTTTAAGTAGTGACGTCATTCCGCGTTTCGGCGGTAATGTCAAAAGTAGGAACTTTGAAACGCTCTATTTAATAAATTTATGCATATATTTTTTTTCTTTTTCTTGTTTTGTTTAAGTAGGCCTAGGTATATATCTCTTTAAAATAGACTGGTAAACAAATTTTATGCAAGTACCCTATTAAATTTTGACTGTCATGCATGTTTATACTTTATAAAATGATTAAAATATTTCAAAATAAAATGCATTTTTTCTATAATTATGGACCTCCTCCGAAATTTAATAAACTTTCTGGCCCTTCATAAAGAAAGTTTTCCCACCACTGATCTAAGATGAAGGGAGGCCCCAGATCTCCAAGCAGAGGCCTTGAGGAGGAGTACCTACACCCCACGCGCGTCGTAAATTCTACCTGTTATGAGAAATGTCACGCGCTTTATTTAAAATTCGCAAGATGAAACACGCTGCGTCATATAATGAGATTCGCTGAAGTTTCACAGTTCATTGATTGACACATACTTGGTGATTCAGCGAATTTAATGGTCTGGAAAATTGGATAAGAATCATATTGTCATAAATTAAATTTATTCACTCTAAGTAGGTCCTATATTTTCAAATATCTTCTTATTTTACCAACTCCAAAAAAGCAAAGATCTGCTGTTTATGTGCGTGATTGTTTCGAAAACTTATTCTTTTATTGGCATAATCTGTATAAATAGATAAAGAAAGGTCTTAAATATGTAACACATAAACATAAGGTAACTATGTATGTAGATCAGATACCATTCTTTTTCAAGGACTTCCACAGTTATCTTTTGAAGTTGAATTTTACTCAAAGTATTACTATTCATTATTATGATAGTACATTATGTAAATTGAATCTGTCGCTCAGAAAGATAGAAAGACTATTAAGCTCCGTTTGATACGATCCTTACGCTCCTCTTCAGCTGCCTACTCTACATTCTAAGTCCTCACTTCGCCCATTTGTAGAGTACTTTTGATAAAAGTTTTTCTAAGGAAGTAATCTGCCAGAGTCAATTTTTGCGCACGCAAAACACAAAAAATCACCACTCCTAAATCCTACTCGCATTGATCTAATCGGCCCTCACGACAAGGATATATGGGGGAGAATCTTATAGGAGCAGCGGTTTTCTGCTAACGCAGCCCACTGTAAGGCACTTGTTCAAACCTTTTTTTTTTTTTTTTTTTTTTTGACCCAGGGAAAATGCTTTATGCATACCACCGCCCCCGGGCCGGGGCGATGGTTATGTGGGACTCTGCCCTGAAAAGGGCAACCCGCCCTGAAAAGGGCGGGAATGCTACCCACTAAAAACCCTGGGGTGTTCCTCCTCCGCGCCTGTTGCCGGGGCCACGGGAATCGCTTTCGCATGCTCCGCAGCCCCGACGGCGCCAGCCCGTCACCGGGCTCCTCCTCGAGGGGCACGAGTGCCCCTCAGAATGACGACGATGCGCCGGAACACGCGACGCACCGCCGTCCTCCTCCTTCTCGGGGACCTTGTGCAAAGGACGCCGGTCGGGCCCATGACCGGCGCCCAAGGCCCCCTGCGACGGGTCGGGTCAGTGGCCCCGCCGCCCACCACGACGGCCGCAGGGGGTGAGGAGGGCCGACTAGCTCCGCGCCAGCACTCCCCTCCCCCCGAAGCCCCTCCACGCCGCCATTCACCGGGGCGGCCCCGTCGAGGCCGCAGAGGAAAACCATCTCCACGGCCTCTAACCCTCAGCCGCGGTGCTCGGAAACCGCGGCCCGCCTCAGTCGCGCCGCCGCTCCGAAGGGCGACGGCGCCACCTACTCGGGCCGCCTCAATACGGGTTTCCCCGAAAACCCGGAGAGGCGGCCCAGTGGCCTCGAGCCGGCAGCGCCGGGAGCAGCTCAACCGGCGCCGCCGACTATACTGGCCCCGCCTCTGGGTCCCTCTTAGCTTCACCGTGGGTGACGAGTCCACGGCTACTAGAGCCCCCCCGCCACGACAAGGCGAGGACCCAATTCGGGGGGGAGGACCCAATTCGGGGGGGCACTTGTTCAAACCTAACCTAACTTAGCACGTCGAGACGACCTAAATACAAAACAGCCAGCTGACAAAAAAAAATGCCTGAAAGTTGTCGCCGTTTGTGAACGAATTATACAAATTGCATGTGGCATAAATACCTACATTACATCGCTTTCACCGGTGAAAATAATAATTTGCTCGACTTGGCGGCGGGCGGGGGGGGACTGCCGTGTCTCTAGATAAACATGAACTAATGACAGTTCTCTAGCGATATTGCTTGAGCAGAGTTGGTCTTGTTGCCCCCTTAGCCGAGTTGACAATCTATAATATACCTAATTAATCGTTAACACATAGAAAACTAACGGCCGCACTCAAAGTCGTTTTAAAGATTACTCAATTTTAAGTTGATTGAAGGGGGCTGATTTTTAGGTATTACGCAAGGTAAACGCGCATCCTCTCGAAACCATATTACCTATTTGAATCACTTGTTTTTTTTTCTAGAGTAACTTGAGAGCTGTGTAGGTATAGGTTTCAAATAGACGTCTATGCTATATCTCTATCATGACGTATCTCTGACTCCACTGTGTGCCAATGCATTACTTTCTCATACTAGTGCCAGTGTGCAGTGTACAGTCGGCAAATAAAGTTTGTAGGTAGGTACGCTATTTTCCACTCGATTCTAATGAAACACTTTTGTAACAAGAAGTAAAATTAACCGGTTTATTGCATCTTTTATCAATATTTTATATTATAATACATTTTACGTTTATAATATTTTTTGTACAGTGTGCTCCATTTGTCGGTTAGCTCGTGGCGTGTCGTTTGTTTGTTTATAGCATTATCGATAACAATCTTCGTGTGAATCTATAAAAAATATTATATGTAGATTCGCACGAAGAATAATAATTAATTATTATTATTAGTTACTGTTAAAATAATTAAAAGGCAATTCTCTGTTTTGTATTCTCTCAAAAATAGTAGCGTGTAAACCCCCCCCCCCCCCCCCCCCGCGCCAATAAGAGCCAAGCCAAGCGCAAGGGCACTACCTACCTTTTCTCGAATAAATTTTACAGGATACAAAATTACCAGTTATTATTTTAATGCTATTGATACAAAAAAAATAGTTTTGGTCAATTTGTGGGTTGCATTACGATACGTAGGAGACGTCGTTGTGTAGGTAGTGCTGTTATATTATCTCATATTTGTGGTTTAGTTGTTTACGTATTACACGGAGCATGAAGTTTGACGTTGTGCAACTCTCGATGTTTCTTTGCTGGCGGTACTTATACTCACCTACAGGCTACAACGCGCATCGGGGAAACTCCGACATAAGTCGATTTCAGGAAGTTGGCTCGCTGTAATGTCAACACTGCTGACAACACGACTAACTGATTAGCGCCCGGCCTCGATTGTTGCCTGCTGAGTACCTACTATACCTACGTACCTATTTACCATCGTTTTACGCAAGTCGATAGCAGCTACCATAGGTATGAAATCTTAACGCCTATCCATATAATGCTACTGCTCCACCTGCGTTAACGTTAACGTTGATGTTAATGTCCAACTACGCGTTAATTAAGGCAATTAAGGCATTAAAATTGGTGTTGGCTACATTTAGCGTTAATTTATAGTGAAATAACGAGTTAACACAAAATGGAGGTCGAAGCTTCAAACAGCAGCTGTAATTTTAGACCATTCCATTGTCGTATTTTTATTGTTCCCGCCAAAACAAAGCAAATACGGTCTTGCTTCGCGCGTGCGCCACGCAGAATGAGAAGGCGTTAATGTAGCCAACAGCGTTTAGTGCGCTAAATAACGCGCTAAAATCCTTTGATGTGTCCAAAAAACCGACACCCGAGCCACAGATAATATGTATAAAACTATAGCCCGAGCTATCGCATAACGTTTAACGTCATTAGTAATGCCGTTAGTAAGTTAGCCCGTTAAAATGTTGGCCACATCTACGTAATGCCTTAATAAGCGCACTAATTTACGCGTTAACACGCAGGTGTAGCAGTAGCATAGTGTATAGCATATAGCAGTAGCAGTAGTGAAAAGAAATGGTTGGTAGGTGTACCACAAACTACAGGATGCGAAAGTCGAGTGTGAGGCACGGTTTCAAGTAGTATGATGATTAGTAATTAGGTTAGGTTTTTGTATTTTATCAAGTTACTAGCTGTTCCCCGAGGTTTCACCCGCGTTAATTTCACAGTTCCCGAGGGAATTCCGGGACAAAAGTACCCTATTCCCTTCTCTGTAGGTACCCCTGAAAACGTGTATGCGAAATTTCATGATGATCGGTAGAGCCGTTAAGTCGTGAAGAAAGAGTAACAGACAGACAGACAAAAAGACAGAGTTACTTTTGCATTTAAAATATTAGTGGAAATGTCTTTAGTAGATAGTAGGTACATAACTAACTATAGAAAAATACAAATACATAATAGGTATACATATGTATTTTTTGTCAAATTTAAAAAATAACTAGGCTCGGTAGGTACCTAAGTATGGAAAAGTTTTCAAAAACGTTCTCCCCATTCGGATCGGATCAACGGATTTACTGCGAGGTGAGCGTCTATTGTCTAAGCACTTATGGTTTAGTGCAACAAACAAGAGAACTTCGCTCAACCGAAACTCACTAAAACCACTTCTAGTTGATTCCAGTTCGCACAACAAGTTAGCGGGCACAACAATGCCACCGGCACGGCATTGTAAATAAGAACAAAGCCTAGCCGTCAGTGTAACTCACCTTAATCCTTTCAAACGACACGAACTCACCGACATTCAACACCGAAAACACAAACACTACGTTTTCTACATTGAATTTGAGTGTCCACTTTAAAAAGAGCTCTGTTTAAACGCACTTTGAATAGATCTGACTACGCGAAACGGGAGAGTGGAGCGTCTATTACAATGGTTGTATATTTCGTGTGGACGCGTGAGTGAACGCAGACCGCGACGTGCATCTCCTCCGAGCGATGCATGACGACTGGCTGGCCTGGAGGAACTGAGGAAAGCCTATCGGGAGCCGCCCCGCCGCCGCCCGCCCTAGCCTCGCCGCCCTAGCGAAAAATATTTGCATATAATCACTTTTAATACCCAACAGACTTTTAAAATGCTGACTGCAAATTACTTCCAGTGAAACCGATTGCTTTTTTTTAAACGTAGTGAGTGGCCAGTAGGTACACTAACGTGTCATGTTTAATGTACAGATAATACACCATAGCCGTTCGATGTGGCAACAATGCGATTTTAATTTCGAATCGAAGAAACGTTCCATGACTACTGAGAGGCGTGAAGACGACGCGAATCTGAAGTGTTTGTTGTCGTGTTTACGACGGCGAAGCTTGGCAGTTGCCACACAGCGAACTGCGAATGAGATAAGCAAACCGAAAATAACTTTGGTAGGTACAACACCTAATTACAATGAAATCTCTACATATTAGTTTAACTTTGCATTGCGAAAACATTCGCGTATGGTACGATCCGATTGGCGCAGTGTATGTCACGCGGCACGATTTGGAAGCGACTTTCTGCTGGGTTCGGGTTCGATTTTCTGCTGGAAGCAAACTTTGCGTGATAAACATAGGTAATATAAACTTATAGGTAATATCATTAAATAGGACCCGCTATTCAGTCAGTCAGTCAGTATGTTTAGTAAGTACATTATATTCCATGTCTTGTAAACTCGATCGCTACACAATATATTTAGATAAGCTGTGCCTCGTGGTTCTACCCGCATGAGTTTTGGAATTTCAGTAAGAATATAAAAGTATCCAAGTCACTCTATAACATCAGCTATCTGCCAGTAAAAGTCCCGTTAAAATTAGTCCAGCCGTTTCAGAGATGAGTCGCAACAAACGCAAGACAGAGAAAAATTTAAGTAATTGATTTTTTTTATGTAAGTTCCTATCGTATGTACTTACATATGCATTTAATGAAAAGTTGTTAATTTGAAATTACACTTATATTTATTATCGATACTTAAATTTTATTTATATGTATAGATCACTTATAAAAAGAATATTTTTCTTCCTCATTTCTCAATGTGTCTCTTTCCAAATGAAGTGTAATAAATGACTGATATCGTTTATATAATTTTTCTTTTCTTTTCACAGCGTCATGCATAGATGTAGGTATATTAATAATTCATAGTTCCCGAAGGCATTAAAGAAGAAAAAAAAGGATAAAACTTGCAATTTCGTCAAAAGAGTACCTATAGGAAAAGCGCCTGAATGACAGTTAGTGGCAAAATAAAGAAGATTTTTGTGTCCTGAAATATTGTTTTCAAGCTAAGGAAACCTAAGCCACACGTGAGAATGAGAATGAGCTTCAGCCCCACGTGTCACAGTTGGGGGTGACCAGCTAAGAAATAACATAAGATAATGCATGATATCTCGAGGGAGTAAATTCTCACAATTACTTATATTTTACTGTACAATGGTCGAGTCCTGGCAGTGAGAAATTGCTTGCGTGTTTTGATAATACAGAGCTAGTCCACTTTACTGATTTCCTCTTGAAACTCCGGAACACACGATGCAAAAACCGGCCAAGTGCGTATCGGACTTCGCACATTTAGGGTTCCGTACCAAATATTTTTAACCGCAAAATAAAGTTCGTTTTAACAAATGAAATTACAAAATTAGAAACAACATTGAATCATCAATATGTTGGTATTTGGTGGTAAAAGATACGTAATAATAAAATATATTATCAACATGTTTTAAGTTCATAGGTCAACGGGAAGTTGGAAAATACTTCGGTACAAAATGTTGTAAAAAAAAAGCTGAATTTGGCGGCAATCATGCCTTGTTTCTACGGCTTGGCTGTAAAACCCGTGTGACAGACGACGGACAGACAGACGGACACGCGAGTGACAGCAATAGGCTAGTTTCCTAAATTTTTTTTTAGTACGTTTTGTAGATTAAAAAAATATTGGACACGTATTTATTTTTTATGTAACCAAAAAATAACGGAGATATAATTATCAAGTCGAAATTTCACATGACGTCACGCCTCGCTACAGTTTGTTCGCACGTTATAGCGAGCTGTGACATCACGAGTCCCCCACCCTAAACTTTAATGCGCTTTATCTATGCATATTTCCATTATTTTAAAAAAGCAAAAAATACGTGTCTTTTATTTTTTTATTATCTAACTGACGGACTAAATAGAATTTTGATTTTTTTACCCAGGAAACTAGCCTATTGGTTGGGCTCCCTTTGGACCATTCGGGTACGAACGGCACGGGTACGGATTTTGCGTGACCACGTGACGTGATGATAAATTTCTTAGTTTTCTATAGCGTTAAACAGATGATCATAGATGGTCAGCAAAAATGAATAAATAAAATAGAATAAAATAATAAATTAATAAAATAAATTATTTAATTGACTAATTAATAAAATAAATAAAAGAAATAAATAAAATAAAATAAATTAATTAATTAAATACAGTTGGCTAAGGGGACTGGTCTAAAAGCGTAGTTATAGATTCTACTATTTCCCGCGGCACAGATAAAAATTATAATACCTACAGTCTATACCCCGCGGTTTCACCCGCGTTGATTTCGGAGATCCCGCGGTTATTCCAAGATAATAGTACTAGATACCCTATATTTTTTCTGTACCTACCCTTTACAAAGTGTATATGAAAAATTTAATTTAGTTTCACCCGCGTTTATTGCGGAGTTCCCGTGGTAGTTCAAGGATAAAAAGTAACCTATGCGCCCCTCCAAAATTTCATGATGATCGATTAAGCTGTTAAGGCATGAAGCGTAACAGACAAACAAACTTACTTTCACATTTATAATACCTAGAAAGGATTCTTTGCTTCAAGCTTGTTATTTTATTTCATCCAACACAACATTTATGACATAGAGACTCAGCGGAAAGCAGAAACTTTTCCAGAGGCCGATTGAAATCCGGAAAATTCTGTTTTAATACTGCATGAATTTTAGTGGCCCAGTTTTGGTACTTCTACCGAGGTCGCCGCAAGTGCCGTACACTCGGAGCGCGGCGTGCGATATCTTCGTTATTTCAGTATCGGTGTTAAGTGCTTACGTCAATGGTGTAATGTAGGTACCTACTACCAACTCCGGTGCAAGAGGTCAGTGAACGTGGATTACGATACGAATAAAACTTTCTCCATTTTTAGGCACTTACGAATCTATTTTCAGTAGTTGCGAAATTATCTTTGGAGACAGTAGGTAGAGGAAAGTATTGGCTACCATTTTGTTTTTTTTACATAAATAGTATGATATTATTAATTTCAAACGTTTATACATAATGATTATTGTAACCGGTCATACATTTGCGCTTAATTTGATAAGTTTTGTTTTACATAATAATATGTATTTTAAAATTTACTTACAAACAACCTCAACATAAAGGTATCTAATTATGGAATAGGTGCTCTATCTAAATATGGAACACCACACAGAAATATGTAAGCACAATAAATTTTTATTTAGGTACCTATATGAGATATGATAACTTTTTGACAGTGTCCGTCATATGGGACTCATCTTGGCATCATTTTGCATGAAAATGTTTTTGGTGGGATTCCCTTACAAAATTTGGTAGAGCAATATTTGCACAGTGCCAGCCCATGTCTGAGTGTATATGGAACTGTCGTTTCTGTCAAATTTAACGTACCAATATACCCGTAGTGCCCACAACTCGTAGTTTACGGTGCGTACACAGTACACATTACATAACAAGACATGATGTTATATAATACTAGCTGCGCCCCGCGGTTTCACCCGCGCGAGTTTTGGAATTCCCGCAGGAACTCCCTTTAGGGGGATGAAAAATAGATAGTAGCCGATTCTCAGACCTACTGAATATGCATATAAAATTTTATGAGAATCGGTCAAGCCGTTTCGGAGGAGTATGGGAACGAATATTGTGACACGAGAATTTTATATATAAGATGTTACGGATAATTTGGACACTGTATGTCATTTAACATAGTCACCTTCGGTTTTTTTTTCTTTTGTTATTATCTAAAAAGAATAACAGTCGCTGCCACAGCTAGTGAAACGTCCTCTCAGTGACGACATTGTAGATAGTATAGCACTAAAGAACGTGAAACGACAATGGTTATATAACATTGCATTGTTATTCTAATGTGTAGTCTTGTAGTAGTGTAGTCTAGTCTTGTTATAAGTTGCAATGTTAGGATACAACTTTGTGAGTGCTACAACGTATTAGGTTCGGTTATTATTATTCGGTTATTATCGGTTATTGGTACTATCAACGGATGACGTTGCTTGATCTTGTCTTACCACCATATTATTTTGTTTAAAATGCATCGAAAATTCGTCTATTGAAATTTGGACCTTACGAATTGAATAATGTAAAGTGAAAATTATAATGAAAAATTATTGAATTTATTTATGTAAATTCACACTTTTACAGACATGGGTAAAGCCTCTGCCGAACCCAATTTAATTTTCTTTTGAATTATATCTCTGTGACATAACATCCCTTTATCAGACTTTCGATACTGAAGTTTATACACGGAAGCATCAAAAATTTACTTTTACCTATAAAATTTCAGGTCCCCAAGGTCGTTCGATAAGGATCTCCCCATGGCCACATACCTATGTAGTAGTATGTACATACTCGTGTTACTTAAATTTTATGACTTATCTATAGTTATTTTGACTATAGTAACTTAGTTTCTTAAAAACAGCTTTCAAACTTGGGGAGTTTTCAATTGAACTTTTTTATAAGTAGGTACCTAACTACAATAATGTTTATTTAAAAAACTTTATTGTACAAAAGGCGGACTTAATGCCTAAGGCATTCTCTACCAGTCAACCTTTTGGCTAGGTGATATTTTAGTGGCAGGTTAACAAATGTGTATTATGTTTGCAATTCAGACATAAATCTTAGGTACCCATTTCTAATTTTATTTCTCTTTCGAAAAAGTCATAGGAATTGATCTGCCTACCTATCTACAAAAAAAAAATGTTACGTATATAATAAAGTATGTAGCGCACTCTACGAAGAGTGGTAATAAACGCGAACTATTTTAGAACTGAGAACAGAAAAAAATAATCTGAGGCGCCATCATTGAATCTGGTTCTACTTGTGGCACAAAGATGGCGACAGTAATGTTGGCGGAAATGGTATAGAGATGTCGCTACATATTCGTAAGAAAGATTAGGCCAAGAAGCTCATAATACCTATAAGCTCAGAGTAAATATCTATAAGCTTCTTGGATAAGGTTATTTTGACTTTTTTGTTTTTAGTCCGTCCTGTAGATTTATAAAAAACTAGCTGTGCCCCGCGGTTTCACCCGCGCTAATTTCGGAGTTCCTTCTCTGTACCGCTGACAACGTGCATGCCAAATTTCAACCAAATCCGTTCAGCCGTTTTTGCATGATTGAGTAACAAACATCCACACTTTCACATTTATAATATTAGTAGGATGACCAGATTTTTTTTTAATACCTCGAGTTCCACATGCAATTTCGAAAAAACTGAAACATGAGTATCTAAGTTAGACCCTTAGCAATACAACAAAAAAAACCGCATTCAATTTGGTGAAGCAGTTTCTGCGTAGCTCGAATACAAACATACAGACAGACAGACAAAAATTCTAAAAGCGGTATTTTTGGGTTCTATATCACTCTTAGAGTCGCCTAAATTTAGTTATTCTTATTTATCGCCCATGTACAGACATCGCAATTTTATTATATGTATAGATATTAGACACGTATTTTTTTCCTTTTTTTACGTAACTCAAAAATAACGGAGTAGGTACGTTGAGTCGAAATTTCTCGTGACGTCACAAGCAGTTTTTACCTGCATATGACGTTACGACTCCCCACTCCCAAACTTTAATGTGCTTTATCCAAGTAGGTATATTTTCATAAGTTTGAAAAAGCAAAATATGCGTGTCTATTATATTTTTATTATCTACCTGACGACTAGGTACTTACCTAAATACAATTTAGAAAAAAAAATTGTCAAATAGCCGTACAAATAGCCTATTGTTGATTGCTGAGATTGTCTCGTTTCACGCTTGTTTTTTTTAACCCACTTCAAAAAATAAGAAGGTTATTTTACACGTACGTTTTCTCAGTTACTTTAAACAAAACGAGCGATATGTAGCTGTTATTTTAGTTTTTGTACCTATTTTTTATTATACCACGTATAATATAATACTAAATCTGGTTTCCTAGTTTGTTTTCATCCCATCTATTCAAAAACTGACGTTTTATTCGCATATACCTAAGTGCACTTAAAGTAGTACGTTTAGGTTACCTTCAATAAGTGTGACTAAAAGTTGTACCTACTAATGAGTTGTTTTGGAATATGAAACTTGTAATGTCTATCGCCAGAGACGACCAAGGAGGTCGAACGTCAAATAGTGCACAAATTGTATGAATAAAGTACTGACCGGTGAGACTCGCGCCTCAAACAAAAAAAAAAGATAAAGGCGGCAACTGATGTTGCAATTTTATTGATTTCACAAAAGAGAGCACAATATTAGCACCGGAACCTGTGAAAATGGACGCAATAAATATTTAGGTTTGTATTATATTTAATAACAAATACTTTTTCTTTTTGAGTAGGGAGTAGGTACGTACAGCATGCGTTTCAAAAAAAAATGTTTCGGGAATCCCTCGAGAGTCCTGATAAAAATTATCCTAAAGAGGTCAGAGCATAACATGAGCATAAGCTAATCATTGAAAAATAACGTTCTGGGGCCTTATTCTCTATGACCAACAACATTTCAAAACACAATTCCAAATGTGCCGGATGTCAAAATAATTGAAATTAATATTCTTTATAACATAAAGATACAATGTAAACGTATTTTATTGTACCTAGTGAAAGTTCTTTGAGCAGGAGAGAAATGGAGTTCAAGTGGCGCCTTATCAAGACACAACGCGTTATGGTCATAGTGAATAAGGGCCCAGTAAGTAGTTTTTAAGTGTTACGCGTTCAAATTCAATGTATTTTATACATTTCAGAAAAGTCGATTGATTGTGTCATTGATTAGCGTTTAAACCTTACGTATACAGATAAGTACGTCAGATATAATAAATATATAAATTAGGTAGAATAGAATAGAATAGAATACACTTTATTGTACACCAAAATAATTTTACAGTGTGTTTACAGAAACTTATAACTAAGGGCATACAAAAGGCGGTCTTATCGCTTTACTAGCGATCTCTTCCAGACAACCTTAGGTACTTAGTTTACAGAGAAAAGGAGAGGATATTATGCTATTCCAGGGATAGATAATCGAACTCTCTGTTTTCATTTCACTCAGGGATAGGATACTTAGGACACAAGTAAAGAGTGAAAACATTTTTATGATTTTTATATTATTTATTTATTGAAACTTGTTATATTTAATATTTCTTAAAAATTATTGTACATTATTAGGAATGTACTAAATTACTACACGCTAAACATTTCAAGTAGGTAGGTTAGTGCCTACCTAATTACTATTGATAGAACTACTTTGCGTTTATCAATAAATCTTTTTTTTTTGTTACATATCCTTAAATATTTTATTTAAATAGCATTCCTACCGTAGATACATTAAAATTTTAATGTTTGCGTAAAAAAAACGTTCATTAATAAATTTTAAAACGAATCAGTCTACAATAATTACAAAAAGATTATTTACAACTTAACGATAATTAGTATAAATCAGTAAAAAAAAACTCGCAATCAACATTAGATACCTAGCTCATAAGTTAAACAAGTATCTTAATATGAACTATATAATCCTTCTCGATGCCATTGATTTGTTTTTGATTGAAAATTTAAATGGACAAAATAATTTAAACACCACACCCACACAGTACTGATCTGCTGGGTCATTCTGTAAGCTTCTCCAGTCCTTACGATTCTACTGTAAATAGTGTATAGATGGTTTTGTCGATTTCCAAAATCCGCAACACACTTATTTTGTCACTGACTGTCGTGTTAATACATAACTAGCTGTCCCTCGCGGTTTTGCCCGCGGTAATTTCGGAGTTTCCGCGAGAATTCCATGGTTAACTATACGTATAAACCTTCCTCTTGAATCACTCTATCTATTAAAAAACCCGCATCAAAGTCCGTTGCGTAGTTTTAAAGATCTAAGCAGATAGCGGGAAGCGACTTTGTTTTATACTATGTTATGTAGTGATAAACTTTACAGAATGGCACAGTTGACCGTTGGTGATGATTGTATCAAGTGTGATCTTAAACTGTAATTATTAAGCAATTATACTTTCAACCAATTTACGTTTATCAGAAATACTTGAAAATGCATTTTACGAGATTGTAATTCAGAAGATTGCACACAATATGTCTCCTCGAATATAGAACAAAACAATTGGTCAACGAAACGCCAAACTGCTCTGACTATGAGTAGTTTCGGTAGCATCAACGGCAAATTTCAATTTGTTCCGTAATATGTCACAACTATTGAATGAATTGCACAGTTCAAGTACAGTTGTTGTTAAATAAATATTATACATAATAAATTCCGAAAGGTTTTTAACCAAAACAAATATATTGCATTATTTAAACATTCCATTCATACTGGGTTTTTACTACGACCTCTGTACGTGATACACACCTAAGTACTTAACAGGCTAAACCTAATTAGATGAACTTAAGACGTATCATGTTTGGCTAAATAATAAAATAGAGATCGCTGTAAGGTCACTAGTACGATCGCTATATCTATTGCAATTTTGTAGAAGAAGAAGGTACCTACCTAAGTGCCTACTCTTCATATTCTATGTATACATATTCAAACTGTGGAATGACGTCACTCATATGCTCAACTCCATTGTGTGACCAGGACCACACACAAAAAAACGGGCATTTAGACATGTTTTCAGCAGATTTATCTGTATAACCTAAGTACCTATTTATGCCGTTTATTTTTATTGCACTTGCTCTTTTTGTCTCTGCGAATTTAAGCTTCGTGCAGCTACCGTTATAAAGCACGTTTAGCGCGCTCGTGCATAAGGCCCGGCCTAGCGCCTACTGGCAGCTACACTGTAGCATTTTTTTTTTCATTTCGGAGTGCCTCCACGCAATAAAGACTTTTCGTCGACCGAAAATTATCTGATAACCAAGATAATGTGTGACGTACTTTATGGATGGCCCCTAATCGATATAGTGCGCAAACCGCGGGAATGAAGTCTCGTGCAAGCGGCGAACTACAACGATCAAACTGTATTGACCAACTAAAAGTCTTAGCGGGCGAAAGCTCCAACATTTTACAGAGTGCCGTTGATAGTGACTCTAAAACAAATTGCTATAGTTTAATTCCGTCAGCTAAATCTTCATTCTTCAACATTCTTAATATGATATTAGTTTTTTAATGAAACACCTTTACCTACCACGAACGTACAGAGTTGCATAAAATAATTATATTCATTGGTACAATTATCAAAAACATAGCTGTATGCTCTTCTATATACATTTATCCTTACAAAACTCAACCTTATAACTTACTCGATATTATATTTATTGATAGTAAACACTACTAATCTATTTGTACACAAAAGAAATTAACTGGTGATCGATTTACTTAAGAAAGTAACTATTCAAAGTTATTTTATAGTTATATATTTTACAAATTTAACGGCTAAGAAAGTTCACGCACTTCAATAAATATCTACAAACGAGACAAACAAACATACACCAATGACCCACACGGCACATTGCAAACAAACTATCACATTTATGTCAAAATATATAAAAACATATAACCTAAAAAAATATAAAACAATATTTACACAGTTTTTTGGCTTTTAAAACTTACTTATTAACTAAATTAAGTACTTAATAAGCCTTCACTAATTTTTAATAATTTTCTACAGCACAATACTTAGTAGTAGATACAATTAATTTTATAATATTTTAATGTTATAAAGTTTATGTCAGTATAATATTTTATGCTTTATAATTTAGGCAGTGGTGTTTTTTAAACTAAATGAATGCGTCAACCGATATCTTAAAAAATATTTCTATTATTAAACCCAGTTAGTTCAATATTTTATAACTAGAGAAAGTTTTATCCTATATCTTTCAGGCTTAGCACGAATAACCGTGACAATTAGACAGTAAAAACGGATAAAAAGGTTGGCTTGAGATAGTAAAGGTTTTTTACTAAAACCATTAAATTTTCTGTAGATTTACAACTTTTTCATTTAAGTTTTCCTTCTATTCCATACCATATACAATATTATATAGGTACAGAATGAGTTTGAGATACCCAGAAATAGGATAAAATAATACTTAATTTTCTTAATTTTAATTCTTAAACATTAGTTATAAGGTTTTGTCAAACTGTCAAACTATTTTTTTTAGTTAGGCTCGTTAATTACATTTCTAATATAACATAACTAGCCCTTTTCCATAAGACAGTGTCAACAGTTAGGTTACTTATTATTAGAAATCAAAGTATGATGTATAAGGGTGCGTACACATTTGACGACCGCGTCGCTCGCGTGTATCCGCTCTAACTGTTTCGTGCGCTCTCACACAAGGCTCGCATAAAGCACGCGATATAAACACAAACACATAAATAAATCGGTCGGTGAGGGCCAGTTAAGGAGTTACAGTATGCGCGCCAAAGGAGCGTTCTCGGCGCGATTTCCTGATGTGTACTCCGCCCTTATAGCTATACCTTAACGGTTTTTTTTATTGTTGTAAGTCCGCGCGGTTGGTGTGAAACTTCTTCGATGCTATGACAGACACGAGTATGACGATTAAATAAAAAATTAATTTTTAATACAGTTGCTCAAAAAGTGGCGTATTGCAGGGACGTTTAGCGTTCGGGATGTGGGCTATTACATACTCGAGCTTTTTGTTTACCTTTCCCGAACTCGTGCGTTCTCTTTGCCAACTGTCAAAAATGGCTACACGACTTTGACACACTTTTTGCATTGCGAAACGTAGGTTTCGCATTACTAATACGACTAGCGCCATCTCTTGATCACAGTTGGAACTTAGTTGAGTTTGTTGTGTTTTTGATATTTTATTAAATTGCTTAATTTTTTCGTAACTGTATTAAAAATAGTTGTTCAGTACACGTGCGGAACCGTCATTGCAACTAGTTCCGACTGTCAACCCTCACCTTCGGCTGCGCCTCGGCTCGGGTAGACATTTGTCGGAACTCTTTGCAATGACAGGCTTTCCGCACTTATAATGAAATATACTAATGTTACACTGAACGGAAACCGATTGCAAGTTTCCGTCACGCTTATGTCGTAGTAGGTAAGAAGCATTTACTTTGAAGTCGCGCCTAAATTTTACTACAAAATTTTTATGCCATGTTGTTGCAATCGATAAAAATTTTAGATGATTTATTATAATAATAAATAAAAATTATGAAATTGAAAATCATAAATGCAAATAAATTAGGTACTTATTAATACCTAACATCTCAATTGAAAAAAAAAAAACAGGTAAGTAGATGTGTCTACTGTACATGTTTAAACGGATTAGATAGCGCTAGAGCGGTAAGTGTGGTTGCGCTAATACAAAACTATGATATCTATGACGTATTTTAGCTCATAAGCTACTCTTTTTTATATTCCATAGATTCTATATTATATATTATAATATAATATCAACGCAGAGCCAAAACTACTAACTTATAGTTGGATACAAAACAGAAAATTTGGAAATTATAATCCTGTTACGATACTTATAGCACAGATAATACAAGAGATACAAGAGATACGGGTACCTACGTGAAAAATTTAAAAAGGTTTAAAAAAAATATACGCGTCAAGTATAAAAAAATGTAAGGAAAATAAATAACACCTTTTTGCCAACAAAAAAATTATTATAAAGGTGCATTGTATTTCCCGGTTTCAGTTAACAGACGAAGTCTGTCGGGTAAGCTATTGTGGCTATAGTATGTCGATAATAAAATAAATGTCTTATTATTTAAAACTAAAAAGTGTTTGAAAAACTTAAATAATTAGGAGATCAAGTGCCGCCTGTCCCGATCTTCTTCGCTGCTCTGCGATGAGGGGAATAACACCCCGGCGTAGGTCACGCCGTTGATTTCAATCGAGACGTCCAGCTGCTGGTCTCCAGTAGACGGATCACCTGTGAAAAAGCAAAACGAATCGTTTTAAATGTAATGATATTATACAATGGATAGGTACCTACTACTATCACTACTATTAACTAACGCTTGGACTTTATCACACTACTTCACCTGCCCCCTTTGCCGAGTTGAAAATCATACAACATTGTTGCTATGGAAAACTTAGAGCCAGCGCACACTGCGACACGCGACAGCGACAGCTCGATGACTAGACGCAACGACAGACTGCGGCCTACAATTTTCATATATTTTGTTCAAAGCTCCGTATTATGGGTACAGATTAGATAGGCTGTCGATTTCTTGTGTTATAGACTCTTCTTTATGACTTCTCTTTGACTTGTTTTGAAGGAAAAAAAAAACTATTATTGATTATTGTTTTACCTTTTTGTACCTGCACACTTTGTAATGTACTATGTAATCTCTTTCGAAGAACACAATTCGAAGAAATATGTTACGAAGAACAACATTTTCTGACACAAGTAGATATATCTTTCTACATATACCATACCTACAATAATGCTAACCTACTGTGTATTTTAAAGTAAATTTTCTACAAGTAGTTTCACGCGTTTCTTACCTCGCGTTGTGAGCTTGAAGGCAGCCGGGCGGCTAACCGGACTGTGGCCGTTGACCATCGGGTGTGAGAGGCCGGACGGGCCGGGCGACGACAGCACGCGCGACTGCCTGAGGCCGGACGGGCCGGGCGACGACGACGACCGCGACTGCCTGAGCGGCGGCGACAGGTCGCGCGACGAGTGCCGGGCGGCGCGGCCCGCGGGCGAGGAGCGCGCGGACGGCGGCCGCGGCGGTGACGACATCGGGCGGTGCGGCGACGTCGAGTGCAGGGACGGCTGCGGCGAGTCGGCGCGGGTCGCGCGGCGCTTCGCCTGCGGCAGGGGGGACGGCGCCTCGCGCTTCGTGCAGCCGGAGTGCGGGCTGTCGCTCAGGTTCAGAGCCTCCCTGGCGACGGAAATAATGGAGAAATTAAAATCTAAATAGTTTTATTTTCTATAAATAACATCAAAACAATTATTAGAGTTTGAAATCAATCACTCGAATCATAAACTTTATATCAAGCTTGAATTCTGTACAAATAACATTTAAGAATTTAGTACCTATTGACTCTATTTTCCATATTATCTAGGTAGTCGTTTTCAAATGAAATAGGTATATCTGAGTAAAGGTGATCGCCAGGTATAAAATCAAATACGTATAGAATAAAAAGTGTAACACTAGTTACGTAATATAGTTAGTTCACTTCTATTTTAAAAACTAGCCACAAATTAAATATAATTAATTTTGCAATGTCAATAATAAAATTTAATATATCATATTAAAATAGTTTGTATAAAAGGTAATCACAAATGTATACATACAAGTACCTTTGCGGTTCGAGGTCCGGCTGCGAGGTGTTGTTGTTGTAGAGCGACCAGAGCGCCATGCGCTGCACCTCGAGCGCGTTCATGGCCGCCGCTCCCGGCGACAGCAGGCCCGAGTGCCCGTTCATGTCGCCGCCGCCCTCTTGCGACGACTCCGCGCCTGGGGGAGAGCATTAAAGTGCTGTGAGTTGCTTCGAGAAAAAGATTGTATACGGTATTTTTCGGTCTACTTAGCGGAAGCACTACCGTGCTCCAAGACGTGGTCAAATGTAGCATTTGAGTTATAACGTACCTAAAGAATATGCATGCATGCACGCTTTGCTACTTTCGTTTCATTGTAAGCGATACTAAAATCGTTTAGGCCATCCACCTGTGCACATCCACGTATTTTATTTTCTTTGTTATCTAGCAGTGTGAGTGTAAGGTCCGTTAACTGCAAGTTTAGATAAAATACCCTAGGTTCCGTATTTGAAATAGGCTAGTCAATATCCGTGACCAAACTTCAGCTTCAAATGACCTACATACATAGTAGTTATATAGAAGAAGGTTGACGTAAAGTACCTAAACAGATAACTTGACACGTACCGTGATTGCTGGCCGAGTTTTGTTGCAGGAGCCTCAGGTACTCTCTGACCCTGTACTCCATCTCTTGCGGCGAGACGTGCGGGTGGGTCGGTATGGCGGGCAGCGGCGGCAGGGGAAGCCTGGGCAGGCCCGGCATCCCTGGCATGACCGGCATACCCGGCATCCCGGGCACGCTGCTCGCCATAGCCAGCGCCAGCGACTGCATCTGTGGTGGCAGCTGCGACAGCGGCGATGGGATCCCACGCCCGTTTTGCTGTTGCTGCAACACCATCTTTGGGTTTTTCAATTGTTTAATTAGGTATAATTATTCTATTTAAATATAAATATATAACTAGGTACACAAGGAATGTTTATTTATTTATTAATTTATTTATTTAACAATTAATGCACACAAGGACAATATAAAAATAAATTGGTATTAAAATATATAAATGCTATTTCCGTACTGATTGTGACCAAACGTAATTATGTAAATATCACAGTATATAATGTTATGTGAATATCATAGGGCACTCACCATTGCAAGTGCTTGCGCTTGCACCTGCGCCTGGACCTGCGCTTGCGCCTGCGCCTGCGCCTGCGCCTCATACTGCCCCGAGGATCGACGACCTTCGCGTTTGTTGCTTTCAATGGCTACTTCCAACTCTTTTGTAGTTGATAGTTTATTTTTTTCGCATTCGTATCTATACAGAAACTTCATATATCTGTAAAGAAAAGAGGAAGTAACAATAAATTTTTGCACATTATTACGTATATTATAAATAAACGACGCGTGAGTAAATTCTACAGGCGCTAAAGTGAAACTTTTCCTGCTAAAACGCTACCTGTTAAAATTCATTAGAAATCCCACGAAAATCTCGGATAATACAGTTTCTTCTACCGTGCCAAAAAAGTTCTTTTTCATAAGATATTTTTACTTGATCAGAGTACATAAGTAGATATCTACATTCATCTATTTTATTATTTTATTCTAAGCGTAACAAATTCTCACATCACAATGCATTGATGCCACCATTTATTGAACGCGATAAAAACTTACGCAACTTCACGTCCAATCACTCTAGTATCATACAAAAACAGACACGACAGGCTTATAAATCATACTTCTAACTCCAATTGTTATCATATGCATAGCCTTCGAATCCATTATAAAACAGCCATTACATTTTTAATCCTATTCTTTCGACGAGTCAATTTTATACTGACATAATGTCAACCGTTCGTTACCATAACTCATATTAAGCGCTCACATATTTAATATGGAACACAATAAGATACTTTGAACGGGCCGACGCTTCATAAAAATGCAGGGCTACCTTTTCATAAACTGTCAAATGAGAAAGCTAAATATATACGACATTCGTCATTACCGCGCGTCTAATTTTACGAACGCAAACGCCCAACGACACTGTTGACGAATTCGTTCGCGTTGCTGTCGAGAATTCGAAATACGATAACAAAAATAATAGAAATAACTTTCTAAATAGCGATAAATATATTGGAAACTGTAAAAATATGTATGGTCGGACGGTGCAGCGTGTGTTGTGAAGCCCGCTACCGATACTGTCGTCAACAGAAGACAAGAACCAACATGAAGATTGTAATCATAATGCAAAGATGGAGTTTGAAATAACGCGTCGTGCGTAACGGTGTACAGTTTGAATTAGAAATGTGGAGACACCTTTATTCCGGCCGACAAAAGGCGTTGAGGTGAAGGAACTCGCTTGAAGATAAATGGGAAATTATATCGGCGGAGATGAGTTCGAGGTTATTAATTATGAAGATGTCATATTGTCGCGCTGTACTGTCACGTACGAGCCATTGTGGCGATCGCTTTGTCTCCATCCCGTGAGAATTTGTATGCTGGATGTGATACAAAGGGGCAGTGTCGAATATGGAGCGACTGGCTCCTGATTAGTTCTAGGACCACACACTGATCTATTGAAAAATATCATGTTGGCCTGGACATGATTCTCTTCACCTCGCGCCTAGTAATAACTCCCTAAAAGACAATGCTAAATGTGTATGAATATTCTAATATAAGATACCGAGAAGCAAAGACATTATAAGAGAATAGACGAACAATACAAACTTTTACTATGTAATTCACGTCAACCAGTTTTTGCGGGGACAATGATCTAAATAAAAACCAATCACAATGTTGCGACGCAATCAAATACCAGTCACCACAAAGCACATTTCAAATAGCCAATCACATCGCTTTCTGTCAAGTGGTATCTATAGACAATAGTCTCTGCTAGCCAACGGCATTTTGTTAGCATGAGATCATTTGACCGGTGCGTGGTTCAAAGGGGAAAGCTTAGCGGCCGAGCGTATTGTCAATCTATTTTTTTAATATCTTTGCCGAGAAGTTGTTAATGAGATAAACTTATTTGGAAAAACAAAGTTCTTTCGTTTATTAATCCTTCAAGGAGTAAGCTGCAGTAAATTAAATTTAAGTGATTCAGCTTTGAGTCTTGCGGCATCTTCAAATCCTCGCTTCTGCATGCGGCTACATAGTTTTCCAACTCGAAGCACAGAAAATCGTTTTAAAGTGGTAAGTATAACTATTAAAAATTAACTTACTGAGTGCGTAGAGTGAAGGCTGCCGAGGTAATAGAGGACGGCAGATTCAGCCCTTTGATGATCTCTTGCCACAGCTTCTTGTTGATGACTTCCACGAGCCCGCCGCGGGCTATGACCAGTCTGTACAACTCGTACAAATCAAGCACTGACTTCGCCATAATGGGTAGCCGGTTAATAGGAGAGCCTGCTGAAACAATGAAACGATTGTCTTATAAAACACTCGGTCGAACAAAGGAGCAGTTATCTCGGAGACGGCTTGGAATCAGACTGGTTTGGTAAATGCTAAAACAATGCAAGATCTATTTCGGATTATAGAGAATAGTAAAGATAAATTTTATCACGAAACTAGTAGGTACGTTACTAATTTGAAGTAGGTTGAATTGGGTATAAGTAAATTGTATTTATAAAGATTGGTATATGAGTTACAGATATATGAGTACAATATGCTTTAATATTACTTTATTATTGCTATATAATAATGGCTTCACTCATTATGCTATACATGTACCGTGTGCGTATAGCGTAATCCTTTTCACTGCCTTATTGTTAATTTTAACAGGTACCGCCATGGTCTGTGGTGATTGATTAAGAAAACTGTTAATGTCTGATGTTAATAGAGCACTCTAGGTATAATATACATTACATGATATACCGCCTCAGGCATTCTCTCTCTATTTGAAGTTATAAAATCCTTTACAGCGCACTTGGTAAGGGCCGTAAACTCGGAGTGCGTGCTAAATCGCATCGCATCGCACGATCGATGATTTATGGGTGCACGAGCGCGTCAGATCGTCCGTTTACGACGACCGGCCGGCGTTACGGGATCGGATTTAGCACAGCCCGTGTGGCCCTCGCGGAAGCCGTGTGCGCACACCACGCCGCGCCGGATTGTTTGCGGCAATAGCGGCTTGATTTACTGTAATTTGGTGGTTAAACTGTGGTAATGACTTGACGAATAGTGCATGCTCGATCTATCAGCTAACGACCTGCGTTCTCTCCAGTACCTACGTCTGTTACGAATTGCGATATCCGTTGTATTTGAAGTCAATCCTGTTCAATTTTGACTTAACGCCAGTACAAGAATACATAATGTGAACCACTAAAAGAATAAAGATTTTTTTCCGACTGGCAGTTCACACATGAAAGAAGACAAGTCATACTTTATTTAAAAAAAACACTAGGTATTTAGATTGCTCGTAACTCCTGGCAGGGGTATAGGTAATTGTTGCAAATCACCCGATCAATTTGTCTCCCTCAACTGCGAAGTTATTCGAACAACTCGACATCGAGTTACTGGCTGCCGCCCCACCTCCCGCGCGCCGCCATCGATCGTTTATTGATGAGAACGGAACATTAGCGAATACCTAAACGACTATTTGTCAATCCATCTTCCTGTCTGCAGTTAATCATTCCCCGGTTATCTGGGCCGCGGGGTGAGGCGAGGCTGTGTGGGGTGCCGGTGGGGGAGGAGGGAGGCTCCGAACGTCACCCACCCAGAGATTAATTGCCGCGTTTATGTTAAAGGGATAAATGAACAACATGATGAGCGAGAATTAGGGCGAAGTGGTGTATCTGTTTCGTGTTACGAGCTTATAAGTTGGTACACTCCGATGAACCCTTAAGCGGCCGGAAATGCGAATAAATTCGAATACTTACACTTTAATGCCCCAAGGCAAACATTTATCATTAAACAAAAAGGGCCGAGTAACAGGTGTCCTTATTGCTAGAGGCAATATTTTCAAGGGAACCTTAAGGTTAAGAAATTCTGATCATAGTAGATACAGGACGAGTTAGCTGGCAGTTTTGAATTGAAATTCAGTCGCCGTCAGTCGGAGTCTCTTGGATGTATTAGGTACAGGGCCCAAGAAAAATAATACCCATATCATTTTTCTTTAAATGCTATTGTTTTTTTTCTCATCTAAAAAATATATGCCAGCCTCGATATTTAATTTTATTGAGTGACATGAGATAGACTGATATTTTTAATAATAATGTCTACGCTAAGAGTAGGTAAGTGCAGACGGAACGTATGAAAGGTATTAAGGGGTTTTTCGCTTTATAATAATATAATAATAAGTAGGAAGTCGATAAAACCTTCAGATTACTTACCTAAGAATTTGTGGTTATCATAGCACCACCACCTGCGTACGTTTTGTACTGGCTATTAGGTACCTACATCTAAGGTTGTCACTTTGTTGCTCTTTAGCAATGGAAACACCTGGTAAACTTTTATGATCCAGGAAATTCTGTATCCAATATATCATACCTAATATTATGAGGTTTCTTGAACTGTTTGTTGCTTAGAAATAAGAAGTTATACTGCAGGGTTCGGTAGCATATCATTTTCCTACGTTTTGTTCGCTATGTGATTATCATTTCAAGTTGCAATTGCACGCTATTTATTATTGAGTAGAAACTAATATTGCATGTAACCAATCACCAACTGAACTCGATAGAGATACAGCACGTTTCACTCCTTACTGAATAAACGCGGAACAGAATAAATTTATCCTAATAGAGTGGAAAGGACCGTTATCTAACTAAATAACAAGTCGGTTACAAGAACTCGCGGACAAAAGCTATTGTTTATGAAAGCAATCACCCCAATAACGATTTCCACAAAACGCGTTCCCGCGTCGGCGGAAAACGCGCGATTCGATGCGCGTGCGCCGAGCCGCGTGCGCGCGGTATTTGCTTTACCCGACCACGCGCGATGGTGACGTCGCGCCGTCGCCAACGGCCATCGTTGACGACTCACTCCACGCAGTCGGTTAAACGTAATTTACGACGTATGCCAAATCGCCGGCAGAGCCAATCTAATCGTGCCCAATTGTGACATATTATTGCTTTTCCTACGAAACCTTACGCTAAATTTGTATTATGAATTTCACTTTATGGACGGCCGCACGGTTCGGTTTATGAAACTCAATAATATGGAATAATAAATAATTCTCGGGCGATAGTTCATCTACAGTGTTGCATTCTGCTGGACGATTATTCGCACCTCGCACGATGTTTATTGCCACTAGATGTCGCTAAGAAGGGTTAATTCTTTTGTGTAACCGACTCGCGTATGTCATAAATCGTAAGGTCGAACGCCCCCGCGTGTTGATAAAGGATTGTAAATAACGAACGATTAGCTCCATAATCTCGTTTAAGTGCTGCGGTTTGCAACATTGGTTTTGAAGCAACATTTACAGCGGGATTATAATTACGATTGGAATTTTACGACGATTCACATTTTTAGATGCGAACATGGTTTTACGACGTCGAATGCTAATTTTAATTTAAAATTCCACTATAAAGCACGATATGGCGATGAGAACAGTAACTATAATAATAATGATCGTTCGAAATCAACCATCAAAACGTCAAGGCGTTCCCGCAGAGATACGGAGAGTACCACCTATAAAGGCGCGTTCGCTAGCGACGACACGAGTGATAATAATCGATCGAATCGACATTTGACGCCTACCATTTATCGAGACTGGTATCAAGGCCCTTTATGCACCTCAACCCTGCGTATGGCCAATCAGAAACAGCTGTGAGACGACGCCGGCCGCTCATTGGCCCGATACGCGTTTGATTGCACCGCCCCACAACCGATTCACGGCTCGATCAATCTCAATTATTCTACGCCTTACACTGCCGTGCTCCGTGCTTTTAATTGCAGAGTAATGTTGTATGTCAGGGGAATAGTGAAGCCTACTATAACGAGCTAAATATTTTTTTGTACACGGCAAATTTCGTCAACAAATGTTGCTACCTACGTAATAGGATATATGTTATCACTAGCTGTGCGCCGCGGTTTCACCCGCGGTAATTTCGGAGTTCCAGCGGGAATTCCTGGATAAAAAGTACCCTATATCCTTCTCTGCACCCCTGACAACGTGCATGCTAAATTTTATCCAAATCCGTTCAGCCGTTTTTGCGTGATTGAGTAACAAACATCCAAACATCTAAACATCCACACTTTCACATTTATAATATTAGTAGGATTAATTATCTACTCACAACACGTACTTAAAACTCAACCGATAAACTGTAAAGTTTTATAAATAGGATACCTTTACGAACATGTGTTAGAAATGCGAAACGGGAGGAAATCATACCGGTGCGGTAATAAAATGTTTACGATTCAAGATATAAATTAATGTGTACACGACAAACGTTCAGATGGCCTAAAATCTAACTATAAAAACTATAAGTTAGGTACGTATGTACGTATAAAACCTATTTCTGTAAGTTAAAACATGAATAGTCATTTACTCGTAAGTTAAAATAATTATAATGAGGTGAGTAGGTGCACAGCTCTTAGGGAAAATTTTCTCGCTACTAATTATCAAGTGTCACTTAAGGTGGTAAATTTATTTATAAATATATTATGTATGAAAATGTCCAATATGAAAACAAAGTAAAAATATTTTTTTGTGAACAACTTCTGCAACGAGAGAGAGAAGAAATGTGCTTCGAATAACCTAATCATTTCTTAAAGTTATCAGAAGAAAATATAAGCAAATTTAATGTAAATGTAAAAAACCCAGAAACGACAAATACTAAATTTAAGGTTGAGTTATAACAAACATTATCTATACGTCGCCAAAGTGGCAATACCTACTCAAAACCATGGGGTAGAGAAGCTGTAATCAAAATAAAGATATAAATATACGAATATGGTGTAGTCATTTTGCATTTTATTCATCAGATATGTGATTGGCATAGCAAGTTATTGTTATCATCTAGTTGTTGTTTATTAAAGGTGTGTGTTGTATTATTGTTATGATATTTTCATTTATTACTCACATACGTTACTAAGACTGTAACAAGCCAAAAGTTGCCAATGTCTATGATATTAATAGTTGCTCCAAATTTTTTCAAAGTTCAACGAGTTTTTGACATACCTATGCATATTATATTGTAGTACCTTCAATGATTAAAAAAACAATGTTTGTATAACTACACTAACATCGATTATAATATGTAATACTTAATATAGCTACATAGGTACATCATTTAACCGCAGATAAAAATCACTGTCGGCTATGGGTTCTTTTTCAGTCACATTTATGGAGTGTAGGTAAGCTACAAATTCTGAAAGATATGGCGCGAAAATGACATAAGGCCGAGGATACAACGATCAATCACAAGGGGAGCAGTAAAGCTGAGAACAATCCAGCGTAATTCCGTCAGAGAGACATTAAAATGGCGGCCGGCCCTATCCGGTGCAACTTTGTTGTAGGTAAACATGGTTTGAGCATAATACGCACAATTAAACTTTCTTATTAGAATCATAATATGAAAGTATTTTAAGCTTGTTCTAAACTTGATTAAAATATTATGCATAAAGAAAATAAAAGAAACCTTTCTACACAAAAATCCATGTGAACGTACAATACGTATAGGTATGTAGTTTATGTACTTAAAAGAATTAACACCGCTAAAAGTCACTTTATTCAAAAGCTTTAAACTTTAATATCGCATAAATCAATATCATAATATTGACGCAAATCAAAACCGGGAAAGATATTTAAGTATTGTATCACTCAGAGGAATTCAGGAGGCCATTCGATGTAATTGGCAATCATTCAGAAAAGAATATTCTCTCACTCCAACAATCAAGACAAAGGCAGCCGATAGGTACCTACGGGCGGGCCATTACAGGTCAATACCCATTATTATGCGATATTTTTGCGAGCACGGCCCTCCGATATCCCGCGCACTCACATGAGACGGCAAATATCTGTAATTAAAGGTTGTAAAGTTGATTTACAACTGGGGCTGAGTAAGGAACCCTGTGGGACGCTTCAACCAATAGCAATGCTCGGGGCATGTTTCACCGCGCATCGTATCAATTTATTAGAAACGAATGAAAATCGTGGCTGCGGTGGCTTCGGCCTGCGATAATACGCATCTTGCGGTCACACATCCCATCTGTTTGTCCGCACAGGTCGTGGTGGATAGTATCGAACGCTGTTGCATGGTTTACGATCTTCGCGGGGACGGTAACACCGGCAATAAAATTGCAACAATGGAAATGTTGATGCGGCTGAAAGGCAACGCAACTACAGCAGATCATTGCAATGAATGCAACAATGGAATCCTTGAAAAGATGGTGGCAACTAACCGTAAAGCTGTGAGCATAAAGTTTCGATATAATCTAGTCAAGTCTATTATGATTACAACTAAGAAATGCGAAAAATATTTAAAGTACCTGATATATTCAACAACGATTTCTCACGGCAATAAGATACTGTACTGTACATCACTGCTAACTAAAAATAACATACAGTTAAAAGCTTAATTTAATTGTATACCAGGGTAGAAAATTGTATGTCCGATATCAATACAAAGATGTCCGATAAGATTGTCAGTAAATGAAGCCTCTGAGATTTATTCGCCAATAATTTACTCAGATGATCTATAATAAGTATTGTTTTGTATCTCTCGACTGGCGAGCATTTGGTCCCTTTCGAACATTTAATATCTGGAAAGTAATTATTAGCATTTGTTTTTTCCAAATGGTAGTATCGTCTGGGTGAGATGCATGTTATTTATTATTAACGTAGTCATGTTTACGCTTTTTATGGGTGCGGAGAAAATTGACCGTCAAAACGAGTCCGGTGCATTCTTACTTCTATACAATGTTGTTCATCCATATGGTAGTATTTATAAATGCATCTATAAATTTTATATAATATGTATTTTATTTCCGAGGCCAGACCGAATCTAATACGATCAAAATAGGTATTTATCGAAAAGCAAAGTTTTACGTTTCACTGCGCACATCATGTACGACGCATTGTTCTATTTTATAATAAACTTAACACGAAATCTACATACTCTATTACTTACTTATAATTTATTTTTACGACCATCGCTTTGTCGCTTACGGGAATCGTAAAATTCCATTGGAAACCTTTAATTTTCTTTATCATACCTTTTGTCGTATTAACAATGTTGCTAATAGTCGTTCTCTACAATGTATTATATTTCCGCAGAAAATAAAATTTAGTTTTTTTGTTTTCAAAATAAAGCTGTTAAATGGGAAATCGTTGGGAAAATACGCATTGACATTCCTACATTTTCATATATTGACAGCAGTAGGTAAACATCTTCACGTCTTTGTCATTCTCCTATTAACTTTATTACGCTTGACTATACAACTTGAATAGAACTTTAATAACTAACCTAAACATAATCAATTCAACTACCGCCTATTAATACATAATACATAATAACTGCCTATTAATTCATATTTTAATTAATTTCGAATTCAAATTCAAATATACTCTATTGCTCCAGAAGAAACACAAAAAATTAACAAATAAAATATAGAAGAAAGGATAAAGGGCAATCTTTTCAAGGCAATTTGTAATGTGGTAAGTCGGTACTAGGTTACATTCTAGCGTAATAACTTGACTTTTGTAAAAAGAAGCTACGGTTCAATCATTAACCTGTAGAGAACACCGTGACGCCGCGTCATGTCTAGACGAAGGTGTCGAGAATATCAACTGCCACTGCATTTTGAGAGTATTTCTGAATAGACATTTGAATGACAATGTGAATTACAATACGAGATGGCGTCCCGGTGGTGACGAAGCGGATTCAAACGACTCGCGTCGCCTTAACTCGAAAACGATTGTTACTAATAGCCTTCAGTGAGATGAAAGATATTACCAATAGTTTCTGGTAGTTATACAATATTTTTCTAGTGTTGGTATTTAAAAGCTTTAAAATAAAAGCATAAAAGCTACACTGCTGATTATATATGTTCACTGTCAAGTTATTCCACATAGAGACGAACCAGCAAAAGGGAGAGATCGCATTGTGAAAGGCTTGGGCTTTAAAAAATATTAAGGGATAATCGAATCATGTTAATAACGATATAGGTAGGTGTGACAAACAAAGCAGTATAACACAAAACGGAAATAAAATAATCCGTTTGGGGGCTAACAAAAAACATACAATAGAGTCAAAGGGCAGGGGAGACGACAATGCCTCACAAATGGTGGGTAGGTAGAACAAATGGAAGTGTCGACCACAATACAGCATTAGCATAAACGACCAGTGTGACACTGCGCAGTAGGTGGCTCTTATTCGTCAGATATTAATCTTTCGATTACTTTTATTATCATAATAGCTATTGTAAGTTGATGTTTGTTTCCGCTTTATGACAACTAATATTATAAACTAGCTGTTTTCAGCGGCTTCGCTCGTCCGGTTTTTAAAAGTGCGTTAGTGACGCCAATATCACGCGCATTATTTTTTTGTGTTTTAAAATATATTAAATCGTTAAAACACTGCAGAGGTGCGATGAAA
This sequence comes from Zygaena filipendulae, assembly GCA_907165275.2. NCBI lineage: Eukaryota > Metazoa > Arthropoda > Insecta > Lepidoptera > Zygaenidae > Zygaena > Zygaena filipendulae. The sequence continues at coordinate 4,248,600 of OU015666.1, forward strand.
CAAAATGCCCGTTTTAAGTTAGACTGGCGAATGAACTATGAAAATCTGATTCAACTCCATGCAGATTTGAATTAAATTATAACATTATTATTTTTTAAATAAAATGTATTATTCAAAAAAGTGATAGTCCGAATAAAGTTTACAGGGAAAGAAAAATTGGGAAAGTTGCTCGGAAAATAAGAAAATAAAAAAAATAAAAACTAAATCGATTATTGCGTTATCTAAACAACTAAGTAATAAAATACACTTACACACTCTGACATTTGAGGTAATCGAAAACATTGCCTATATTATAATATTATGCGCTTTCAAAAGTAACCTCCATAGTAATATGGAGGTAGGTTTAGATAGTCCACACATTTCTACAACGGTAATCGGATCGTGGATGTATGGGAGTAGTTGCTTGGTCGAATTATGCTTATCTATTATCAACCTATTAAATATTTTGTAAACTTCCTCGCACCCAGCCCACATTCATATTAGGCAAGTATTAATCTTTAGGCTTCACATGTTATCATCGTAATCTATTATTGGAGACAAATAATACCTACTAGCTGTCCCCCGCAATTTCACTCGCAGTAATTTTGGAGTTCCCTTGGAAATTTCGGAATAAAAAGTACCCTATGTCACTCAGGACTACCGTTATAGCTTCCTATAAGTGAGAGAATTTTCAAAATCGGTTCAGTCTAATCTCTCTAGAGATTACCCACTTCAACGTCACAAACTCACAAATTTACAAACTTTACCTTCTTATAATATTATTATTATATTAGTATAGATCACGGACCTGTATAGATAAAACAATAGAATGTTTTCAGAATTATCTTTGAGATCTGTTTTATGAACAGTGAGTAAGAAGCCAATGTTGCCTCGCCATTTCCATAACTACTTATTAAATAATGTTAAATGTTGATTATGAAGAATGTTGTTGTTGTTCATTTTTAATCTTTCCAATGATAACTTGTGGTTCTGTTTAAACTATCTTTTATATGATCACTTAAATAACTAAGTTTAAAAAATGCGTTGTGTTTGCTTTTTTTTATTCATTCTAGACTAATATTATCAAGAGGTAAAGTTTATGAGGTTGTAGGGACTAATCTCTGGATCTACTGGACCGATATAAATAAATATTTAACCAATAGAAAGCCAAGTTATTTGTGAGTGTCATAGGCTATATTGTAACCCGAAATTCCCGCGGAAACTCCGAAATTGCCGCGGGTGAAATCGCGGGGAATAGCTAGTCTAAAATATACCCAGTTTGCTGAAATATTATAATACCAAAACATTTACTTATAGAATTTAAACGAGATTTATTTATATTTTGTAGGATTTGTATGAAGTTCAAATTCATTCAATTCAATCATAAAAAAAAATTCATGACCAAAAAATAGAGTTGGTGATTTTTACTTATTTGTAGATGATAAAACCCGCCCCATCCATTAAATTGGGCGGGCGGCTTGGGCAGAGCAAGATCCGCCTACCAAATACGGATTAGAGTAGATAGATAGATATAATTTGACTATACAATATTATTTGTAATAAATTCCTAACGAACACGCGACTTCCTTGTAATTTTCTAATAATATTTCTCATTCGCTCATTCCTAAACTTACAATTTATTTATATAGGTACCTACATCGAACGTATACGTAATATTTAGAAGGATTTTTTTATTTACGTAATAACAATGGAAAGCGTTCGGTTTTGCTTTTGGATTAACGCCAAGACTAACGTGTTTGTACATTATTAATAGTCACACCTAATAACGATAAACTAAAACATTTTTACCTAATTTATTGGGCTATTGTAAATACCTACCTACACTTACTGATTACTTATGGGTACGACAACCTGTTATAAGAAAATTACGGTAGTAACCAATCATTGTAATAAATTTATTCAAGCTAAGCTTCTCTTAACATACCTACCATGAGAGTATCTTATTGATTTTTAAAACTAGAAATGTTAAAAGTTTTAAGATCACGTCAGAAAAACGGCTAACTAGTAAAAGCTTTGGGATAAATAACAACACAAAAAGTCTTTAAAAATGTATACTAACATATTTAGACTTTTTGTGTTGTATATAACCACACGGAAAATTTTATAGGTAAGATGAATGACGAATACCGATGACCAGTAAATAATGATCAATAAGGAAATACAAAGGTAAAAATAGAGGTACATCTGGCGCTGACAATGTGCAAACATACATCCGTGGGAAACGCATACATATTATGTATTCACCGGTATATAAAAGTATATGTGCACTTATGACGTTATTGCACTATTGCGGATATGAGATAATGAACGAGATAACGTATATCCGGAACCCACATAGATTAGTGACGGCGCGGCGCGGCGGTACAACAGTGCAAATATTCAAATTGTATTTATGTAATGTACCTACTTCGGTAGGTACACAAAACGTGTATAAATAAATATATTCTCTACAATAACGTCAATTGCCAAATATTTGAAGGCACGAGACTTGTTATGAAAGCTTTTTCTTTAAAAATTATAAACTTTTATTTGTAATCTAATAATCATCGTCACTTAAACATAGCTCATCATCGAATTTTCATCAAAGCCAACAAATTAATTACAGCAAATAAAAATTCAGATCGGGTCGGAGTTATCGTCAACGCGGTGTTGCTGACTAATTTCCTCGAAAGGTGCTGATCCGGGATGAATAGAACGGGGGGAAACTTTAGTTTTACATTCACAAATTGTGAAACTCTGGCCTGGAATTAGCTTTTTAGTCGGTATACGAGGAAAATTTAAAAGCACCTGTGCATTAGCCAAAATTTGGGAATAACGACCAATTTGTAAAAAAATACCTACATAGTTAATTCTATCTTTGTTTTTCTTTCTGTATTAATGGATATAATACCAAAATCTTTAATTTCTTTGAAAAGTAGAGGCGTGGTTAGATTTTAGGTTGTTCACAATAACTTTATTAGATACTTACTCTACATATTTTCAGCTATTCTTTTAATGTCAATAATTAAAGTATTTGTTGTTGTGTAGTTTGTAGTGTACCTAGTTATGTTTTTATTTTGCTAAATAAAGTTCTTAACTGAATTCAAAATTCATTTTTATTTTATAATTCGAAATTTTAATAATCGATACCTATAGTTCTTATTACATAAAATGGTTTAAAAGAATGTGGGTACAAGAAAAAGAAACTTCAATTATTGTTTCTTGCTATTTTAAATAAGTAGGTCTTTCCGACGTCCGTCGCGTCGCTTCGCAGTCAAGTGCACTCGACGCGCGAAACGTTTCGTGAATTCACACAACACGTTATTGGACGTTTGCTGAATACGCATTTCTATCGGATAAATAAATTTATTTTTCACAACTATCGAAATAGACCGCGCTGAGTGATCCGTGAGCTAATTACCTTCTAACGAGCGTCGATCTATGACATCTCGTCGGTATATTTCGATGGCGGTCGCTCGACGAGTGATGCCCTTTATTTTATAGCAAGAGATGGAGGTGGTGACTATTCTCGTCCGAGGAAATGGATACGCGTCAATCGTCCGCCGTCTAGGAAAATGAATGAAGACAAGATGAAGACAACAATACCTACCCTCGCGGCTTCCGCGACCAAGTTTGGACGAAGTCGTATCGATTTCATTCCACTATGAATATTAAACACTTAACACGAAAACCCGAAAATAACATAAACGAAGCAAATTTTTTAGCATCAAGAGTTTAAGGTTCTTCTGTATTATTTTTAAAAACAAATCATCATTATTAGATATCAGTAAGTACTATTACATTATCAGTACTATCATAATTATAATCATATAGGTATTACATAGGTAGGTAGGTAGGTACATACCTACTATTTTTTCAATCCAGCAAATATCAAAATAAAAAGTGATTTGTTCGTAGATTTAGACTCGTTTATTTTTTTTTCAATACCTTAATAAAAAAAAGGCAGTCCTAGTTACAAAATAGGTATTGCAATTTGAAATCTTAAATCACAACAATCATAAAAGCATTTTGGCATTTAATAATTATTTGTAGTACATATACTTCAATGATTTTCAGCAATTTTCGTTCCTTTTGATAGTTGCAATTGCAGTTGTATAAAAAATAGTAATTATACCTATAGTTACCTATAGTTAGAATATACCTACTGTTTGCGTTCACTCTATATCGTTTTTTTTTTTCTCAGAAGAAAGGTACATATTATGATTTTTAGCGAGTTAGAGTATGTACTCTCCTCTCCTGTGTTTGTAGTCGTGCTTATCGATCGTTTTCGATTAATAACTTCTTAGTGATAAAATATATCGATTTTTCGTAGTCTCTACGAAAATATATCGTAAATATCGATTTTTTTCACTATAGTATCGAACACAACTGTCAAATTAAGGATTTCTATTGATAACTTACGAGTCGATAACCGTCACAGTAAGTAATATGGATTTGCATTTTACGATAATCTCGACACGGCTAGCAATTTTTTTCGGTAAACATAACGATCGACAGGAGATTACATCGATCGTTAAGTATGTCGAGGCTGCAGCTCCTGGACCGCTGTAGTAATCGTACTACGTATGCAAAGTTTAATTTGGAAATATTTTCGAACTCGATCACGGTGTCTCATCTGTTGATGCAGTCGGCTGATATAGGTAGGTGTATCGAATGTACCGTATACAAAGCAAACGCCAAGGCAGGCCCTTGTTAGCACCTCGGACATCGGACACGATCGCTTAGGCCCGCGGCCGCTCACATTCAATTATTTATTTATTTATTCGTAATTAAGCCGCGCGAGTTATGAACGCTGTTTCGATTTACGAGCGAATGGGATGAGTTATCTGGGTAACGATCATTGAACGGAATTGTTTTATATTATTATGTTTCCAATATAATATGTAGAGTTAGAAGACGCGGAACATTTAAGATGGATTGTCACTAGGTTTTTTTACGAATTTCTATAGATATTTTATCGCACTACGGCTGTTATCTATTTATTTTAGCCACTTAGTAAAAATGCAACTGTTTTTCAATATCGCTAATACCAGAATCTACATAGAAAAGTTTTTTTTTGGCTACTGCCGAGTTAAGAAAAAATATTATTAGTACCTATTTGATAATTAAGGTCACAACTTATAATATATTTAAAATTAAGCAAAAGATGTAAAAAGCTATTGCTGAATTGCTTCTTTAATCTTTTTTGATAGATATTTAAAACAATGCGGCATGATAAATGTTTGTATTCTGATATCCATAACAAAACACTATCTACATAATTGTATAGGACGATATACTAAATATACCAAATAATCGATACAATTACAGTATATTAAGTAGATATCTCGGCTAGACAAGCTTGTAACAACTCTCATTAACATTCACAATGAGTTCACCATTAATAACCGGCCGCGTATCGACGTATCGACAACGATTTTATCGAGTGTCGATACTCGATAAGACAGCCCGTCACGAGGCCAATTTGTACGAGCTCATAAATTACTTTATTAAATAAATCAACCGGTTTAGTGTTCTCTTCTCGCCTTTTCGACTTTTTTGTTTTTGTGGATGTCGAATTTTTGAGTGCACGAGTTTGAGTGAGAGAGTGTTACTACTGTGTACTTTTTGGTGAAGTAATTTTTTTTTAAGTTATTACCCATTTTAAAACATTTAAAGATTCACAGACTATAGAAGCACACCTGTGACAGTCTGTGACACTTCATACAAACTAACCGACTGAACTTCCTATACTACTAGTGTGCGTGCGTGTGTCATAGAGCACGGGCAGGAGCGACGAAATTTGAGTTCGAAATTCAAGTTGATATTCACCGACCAGCATTAATAGCCTTCACTGGTGTCACCTCACCTTTAGGCTAACGACTACAATGTAGCGGGGCGTGAGAGGCACAAAGTTAGCAGAGGACGGAGAGTGTCGCTTCTTTGTGAAGTAGGCACTACTTACTAGTTATTATTCTCTGCTAGGGGCATATAGGCACACCAGCCTCCCGTTACTAGAGCCTACAACGGCAACGCAATCGTAATTCATGGCGCAATAAATATAATAGACGTACCGTACCTAACATTGTGTTCAAACCTTATTAAGCATGATGCATTTTTAGTTCGTTATAAAACAATAATATAAACAGACTATTATATACGGACGATGCAAATTCATGGGGATAACTAAATTTATGAACATTAATTCTATTACGATTAGGTATCTAGGATTCAATATATTTAGGTATAATTTGATGCGTATTTTCTAATAGGTACTTCGTCAAAAATTCCGGATTTATATTATACTAGCTGTCCTCCGCGGTTTCACCCGCGGTAATTTCGGTTTTCCCGCGGGAATTCCGGGTTAAAAAGTACCCTATGTCCTTCTCTGTACCCCTGACAACGTGCATGCCAAATTTCATCCAAATCCGTTCAGCCGTTTTTGCGTGATTGAGTAACAAACATCCAAACATCCACACTTTCACATTTATAATATTAGGATTTGAGTCAAAAAAGGTTATTTAGATGTAAGGAGGTGAGTAGGTAGAGATAGAAAAATTCAACATGATAAAACCCAAAAGTCGAGTTTAAATTTTTTGGTGATCTCAAATCTCAGATGTTTTGGTGCATTTCGTCCATAGAACCCAAACGTAACGAAATGAAATCGACAGCGCATAATTTACCTCTTCCGTCATTTGATTTAGAGTACGTACGGACGCCGAGGAGCGCAGCGCGCAGGCGCGAAACCCGCCAGCGTTAATAAACGATTATTAATAAGTTATGTTTTTAATTACGTCGCGTCCTGATCTCTCGCTTATTTATTCGTATAATTTTATAGGGCCCCGCGGCGATGCGGCGCTGCCATCCACAACAATCATATATAATATATACGCCCGATAAATAAATTTGATTCGTAACGAGAATTATTATACCTGCCGTCTCGAGCGAGCATTAAGTATCGATATCTGAATTTCTGTCGATCCTTAAAAATATGAGTAGATATTTTTTATCTATAGGGTACTATTTATGGATATTTATCTATTTATTTGCTTAGTAGGTACTTGAAAATCTTAAAATAGATAGGTATTTGCCGAACAACAAGTCAGTCAGTTTAAAAAAAATGCACACAGACAACACAAACTTGATATCCACGGCCGGATATAGGCTATCCTTTCGTACTAGCGCAGAGGACAGTCCGTCAATGGTGTCTCTTTTTGATTAAATAGTAGGTACTCTATGTAGATAGTACTACTTAAAAATCTATAAACCACTTAAATGCGTTTGATACCGTCGTATTCATGTACAGACGTGTGTCCTGTGTTCACCCCTTATCAAAACTCTCCCTACACCATCGGTCGGTAGGTGTAGAGGTTGAACGCTTGTAGAGTCATCCTCCATGTCCACACTGGTTGTAATTTGGAAAGACCGTACATATATTAGAAGTAAGTAGGTAACACATATATTTTGCATTTAGATGAGATGTCTTAATATATAAATCACGTGTCACGTTGTTTGTCCGCGATGGACTCCGAAACTACTGAACGGATTTTGATTAAATTTTGTAACCATTTATAATATAGTCCAACTTAAAAGATAGGATAGTTTTTATCCCGGAATTCCCGCGGGAACTCCGAAATTACCGCGGATGAAATCGCGGGGGACAGCTAGTTATAATATAAATCTTGGACAAATAATAGTGGCAGCTTTCCTAGCCATGTATTTCTATATATTTCTAAATGGTTTCCCTGCGAAATAAATATATTTGACGTCATATTTTACGTCGTAAGTCTGAAAAAGAATTTCATATACCAACACCAACCAACAAGCATTATGTTAATTTTCCCGCCCCCGAAACTTTACAGTAGGTCAGTCTAGGGCAGGCCAGTCATAATTATGAGGGTTCATACCTATGACTGACTCCCGCCACTTCCATCAGATCGTCAGTTCATCTTGTAGGAAGTGAGTGTTGATAATATGTGTTTTATAAATATTTTGAATAATTGTGACATTCACAGAAACGGAAGGGACCTTTCATAAAGATATATGTATTGGTGTTTCGCCAGAAATATTTAACTGCCTACGCTAAACTTTTTGCGATTATACCTACCTCATACCTATCCGCAATGAGAAAATTTCTTTTTCAATTCGAAAAATTAGTCTATGCGTTGAATACGAACGAGCGAGAATTTTTCCAAGGACGTAAGTATCTGTCAGAATTTTGTGACAACTGACAAGTGACAACACATCGGGCGCACTGTAGAATAATCTCAGAAGAATAAATTGTTCTGAGAGAATAATATAATATCTATATCACTACTGTGCTGATGTGCTGTGTGGGTACTGATTTGACTGATTGACGCCTCTGTAAAATCTATTACGGATACAGGTAGATATCTCAGACCAAATAAAAACTAAAGACGGAACGCGTAGAACAAACAAGTGAAGCCAGGAAAAAGACACCACGCCGTGCACGTACACAGAAACACGCACACACTTACAAGAAAAAGACACCATAAATCACTTATCAGCAATAAGTAAACTTTGCAAATCCATACACTTTCCTAATCACCACATGCATACGCAACCGGCTTCACTTCGTTGTTCGAGACGTTCCGTCTTTAGTTTTTATTTTTCTGAGGTAGGTATTAGCACTTTAATGAATACAGAATTTCTTAACAAAACTTGATAAAACTTAACAAATTACATGTACCCAGTTACTGTAACTAAAGACATTCACCTCAATCAAATAGCCCGCCACTGGCATAGGCACTTGTATAACATTTTGATACCGCTGCGCTGACAGTATATAATGCACGTGATATTTTATATAGTAAACATTAAGTTTTTCAGATTAATCAACATCACGCACGTTCGAGCGGATTATTGTTCGAAACAAAAACGAAACGTCACGAATCGAAATGACTCATTGATATACCTCGATCGGGCCGCAAAAGGCTTGTTGCGTCTGGAACGGCCGCCAAAATACATCGCGAACACGTATCGTAAATGGGTCAATGCAACATTGTACGACCTCTATCGCGGCCGTATTACAACAAAAAGTGCACCGCAACATAAGTTATTAATCAAATTTTATAACGTCGTAAAACCACGACGGAATTAAAGCCACTCGAAATCATATTTTTATGGGATTTAGATCTGAGGTTATTATTTGAGATTTTTATTGTGGCCGTGCGCTGCTTAGCGGTGTGTTTCCAATTTGTGGGGTGGTTGATTTACGAGCGGCGGGCAGCGCTAGACTCGGCGCAGACGCACCGCGACGCGCGACGCCGCGCCGACAGAGAACTGACGCGTTGTGACCCGACTGGCGCAGTAGGTCACCATTCCTACCCACTAATCAAGAGGTTCCGGGTTCGATTCCCGGTTAGGACGGACTTGGTTTGATGAACATAGCTGTGCCCCGCGGTTTCAACCACGGTAAGTTCGGAGTTCCCGCGGGAATTCCAGGATAAAAAGTCTATGTCCTTCTCTGTAATTCTGACAACGTGCATGCCAAATTTCATCCAAATCTGTTCAGCCGTTTTTGCGTGATTGAGTAACAAGCATCCAAACATCCACGCTTTCACATTTATAATATTAGTAGCCCCGCGATTTCAACCACGGTAATTTCGGAGTTCCCGCGGGAATTCCAGGATAAAAAGTACCCTATGTCCTTCTCTGTAATTCTGACAACGTGCATGCCAAATTTCATCCAAATCTGTTCAGCCGTTTTTGCGTGATTGAGTAACAAGCATCCAAACATCCACGCTTTCACATTTATAATATTAGTAGGATAGTAGGTATATGCAATACAATGACTGTTTAGTTTCCACGACACAAGCTTTTATAGCTTAGTTTGGGACCAAGTAGATCTGTGAGTTGTGAAGTGGATTATTATTTTTATTATCTCACACTGAAGTTGTCAACTGTCCCTTTTTTCCAGGACAATTCATCATTCTTGGGGTGTCCTGGGTAGTTTTTAAGCAGTGTCCTGGGTTTTTGAAAGCGTCCAGTTTTAAAATTCATACGCCACTACCGCCACCAATCTTGCATCTTATATTTTATCAGCGTTGTGTCCTGGTATTTCCACCTTGAAATCCTGGTTTTCTATATTTGAGGACTCCAACTCTATCTCACACGAAACAACCACATCAACAGTCCCCAATGGCCATAAAATAAAACATCTAAATCGTTCGATTTAAACGCGAAATAACCACGTTCGTACACAACTTCAATATTTTATTTCAAGGCGTCCAATCTATAGTTTTCCAATTAAACACACGAGACTCAGTGTTCCGGTGAACGCATCGCATCTCGTCTTACCAATCGCGCCCGCTCTAGGAACTGATTCGATCTAATAGCAGGCGCATTGGCCGATCTCCCAGAAGGAATCGGAATACGACAGCTGATTTCCGGTGGACTCGCACGAAGACACGGCATAGGTGCACTAGGTATTCCAGTTAAAACTATAGGTAACCTAAGCGTTATATTAGTACCGAGTCTAGAAGCTGTTCTGGTTTCGTTTTTTGTCAGCTGTCACAATATTGTTTAATGTTACCCCGATTTAAAGTGATTGGAACAATTTTGGCAGGGTGGGCTCGCATTCGACGCCCGGCTCTCGGCCCGTAGAGAGCACTGCCGGTATTGCGCTCCGCTGCCCGCCATCTAATACGCGTATAAAATCTTTGATACGCAGCACCGATGGAATCGAAATCCGATATTCAACTCGCGAGTTTATATATCGCGAAATGCGACGATATTTTCGTCCGTCCGTCACTCGGACAGTTCACAGAAGCGGCGAGATTAATTGTATTTCGGTTGAGTCATCAAAATAATTAGAATGACGCTATTTTTGTGTGTGATGCTAATTTGACAGACGTCGCGGGAGATTTCGTGATTCTTTTCGTTTGGTTATAATTGTTTGAAAACTTTTTTACTATTTGTTTTCCGTAATTTACATTAGATATATAACAAATACTTGACTACGAAATTGCAGTTCATGTGTTATGAGTAAAGCGTTTAGATACTTATTGTTATAAAAAACTGCAACCGGCTATAGACTTTTCTCATATCAGTCACACGAGCAAAAATGTACTTTTAATAATACTTTGCCGACGATTGTGTCGTTTCAAATCCAAATGTCATAACAGCTCTATGACAATAAATATTAATTCAAATATTGGCCACAATCCAGACGTATAATAAACGTCGCAGCCCCAGTGGTTCATATGCTGATGGTACCAGGATCAGGGAAGTGTAATAACTAATAACAGTCCCAACTAGTTTATTGTAGGAATATTTGATAGCCGGCCGTTCCAAGAAGCGGCGTTAATCTACGGTAGTTAATTTCGAATGCGACCGCAATAAATGCATTTGATTAATATCATTCCCGCGAAACAAATGCAAATGGCTGCCGCTCGCCATGATCAAAGGAACGTCTTAAATTATCATAAAACAATAGCAAGATTCATTAATAAGCATAGATGAGACGTAACCGAAACACACACCATATGAATGTGTGAGTTCTTTGTGAAATGACATCGAAAGATAGTTATCATTTCAGAAACTTATGATAATCAATAACGGTGAAAAAAATCCATGTACATTGTTAAAGCAACAGATATAACAAATAATTTTATCGAATATTCAAAAAGCGTTGTTCATATTAATGAAAACGTCATGGAACAAAGCCAACTTCATCTCCCTATAATCCAATAATAAATACGAGCTTCGTAAATCGTACCAATCCAATAACAACAATAGCTATTGTCTCAGTCTTGTTTTATCTATAATATTAATTAGGTTAATACATTAAATAGGTTGATTTCAATGAACCTACCAACTAGCTAGATTTTAAATGACTAGATATTAGATGTTTTATTATATGGTTACGTATAGGAAGCTCGGTGTCAATGTGTAGAAAGTCTTCGATCATTCGAGTATTAGGCATAAAAGAAAAATGACAATTTAAAAGTAATTAACTCCATAGTTACAATCTTAGCACATATCACATAAAGTGTTGGAAAGTAAGAATATTTTGAATAGTACACGGATAGAGATCAAGCGGAGTGCGTGGACGTGTTTTGACACTATAGGCTGAATGATTAATGACACGACGCTAATCGTAGCGGTTTTTATTTTTATAAACGAGCAGTCATCAGCGGGAAGAGAATTAGCTTTTGTTTGACACTGAAATAGGCCATTAGCTAAAGGCTCGATGTGTAGACTTCTATAAGCCTCCCGTGGTAGACTAGGTGATAGTGAACTAAGAGACAAAATTTTGAGGAATTCTCCGTTATATTATCCGTACAATTTAGAGACTTAGAACAAATTGCAGCTGCAAAAGTAAATTGAAGCAAAAAAACTAAAGGATATTGGATTTAAAGCGAAATTTATTTAGAATATGAAACCTGTGCTCTAGATTATTTAATATCTGTGAAAAACCATTCAAAATATTTTAATTTTATCAAAGTTACGCAATTTATAACGGGTGTGGAAACACGTTTAAAAATTTAATGTGAATCGACATAGTTCTGCTAATTAAAATAACCGTATCATATTTCAACAAATGTACAATTTAATATTATAAAATGATTTAGCGCCAACTGTTTGACCTCCACCGGTATTATTCCATTTCTCTGGAATTAGATTATTACAACATTCGTCTGTTTCTAATCTGAGTTTTTCGCTCAGTTTATAAATTTATGTTCGGTTTGAACAATATGCTTCATGTGATTTTAATAACATAACACGTTTCGCTATTTCTGGTTAGCTTTATTAGAAAATATTGATTTCACAATCGAAATTTTCACATTATAGACATTGTTAAATAAATAATTTATTCTCTGAACAAATTTCACTATGTCACATTAAACATTCACATGTCACAAAAATTAGGTGATTGCAAAAATTTTAAGCAAAATATGGCCGTTAGTTTTGCTGCGTTTGGTTTTAAATAATATAATAAATATCACCAACTTTCGTATTTTTTGAACTGTTATAGAGTACACTATACTTATTCGTTTAATAGTTGATAATAATCCAAGGCATATCAGCTTCAGACGGCTTATAAAACCTTTATTTTATTTAAGTGAACTCACTGAAATAAACAGGTTCTTTTCAATATGGCATAATTATGCATTAAGAATTGACACAAGTTGGTACACGTAGTAGATTGTAAGCCATGATTCGCAACTATATTTCTCATATCAAACGAGCCGTAATCTCTTTCCGACAATTAGGCAATTATTTTAATAAGTTCTCTTATAATTATACTCTTTCGTAATCACCTGGCAAGTTGTCAATGTAGCAGTCATTATAGGTATATTCTTTAGATTGTATCCATGAGACACAACTGAATTAAATTGACGTCGCATAACCAAGCCCATTAGATCAGGTATAAAACAACAAAATATATGCAATGACAGGGTGATACATTCTACTATCATTAAACGAGCAATTCTTGTATATCTATACATATAAAATGCTTTGTCCTGAACGACTGATGGATCAACGCACTGCAGCCTAAACCGCTGATCGTAGCGACCTGAAACTTGGAGGGTGTGTTCTTTGTATGACGTAGGCATCCGATAAGAAAAGATTTTGAAAATTCGACCCCTGAGGGGATGAAAAGGGGTTGCAAAGTTTCTATGGAACAATTCCGCGGGAACTTCGAAACTATCGCGGGTGAAACCCCGCGGGACAGCTAGTATACATATATACGGCTCCAACGATTTTCTAGGTTGCATTTTGAGAAAACTTTTTATCCGTGTTTTTAGACATTGAAAAATGAGTATTGAGCTTTTCTACTTTAATAGAATGATGCTACGAGCGAAGCTCGATCGCCCAGATACTTATACTATAAAAAGAAAAAGCTAATCAAAACATATGTATGCATAAATTAAAATGCAATCATGATTTTTGTGTTTGCCCAACTAACGTATAGTTAAGTAGCATGCATTACCTTAGCTTGCTTTACCGGCGTCTGTTTGATCTAACCATTCTTAATACAAGCCATCGGTAAATATAATTTATTGACAGATCGAATAACTGATATTACGATAACCAACCAACCAGGTAGGTGCGGTAATTCGACGATAGAAAATAAATTTTCTATTTACAAAACTAAACTTTCGTAAGTGACATAGGTAGGTACACACAATGTTGCCGACAAGCGAAGCCAGCACGCTAAGCTGCAGAAACATTTAGTATGGGGCGGTAAGGGTACAATTACAGTGAAATAACCAATAAATTATATAGCAATGGAGTTGGTGTTCAGGCGCCGCGTGACGCAGGGAACCGCTTCCGCGAAACGCCATCTAGTGATCGTTGCAAATTGCAGCTCGATCACGATCGATATCGACACGGAGCAACAGTCGAGTCGGGCTCCGAGAAATTATATCGACAATTCTCCGGCGCGCCACTAAAATGGATATCGTCGCAACACTAATAGATAAGTACCTAGGTACTCAAGTTGATCATTCTAAACAAGCTGTTGCTCGCGATTTTTCCCAGCGTCAAATTCGGGATCCCCTCGGAATATCGTCGATCTTTTGCTACATTGCGACGTGTAAACTGTAAACTGGACTCAAATATTCACACTTTCGTATTTGTTCTTAACCTAGCTGTTCGCCGCGGTTTCGCCCGCGTTAATTCCGGAGATCCCGCGGGAATTCCAGCATAAAAGTAGTTTCTGTACCCCTGGAATACGTGTTTACAAAATTTTATTATGATCGGTTAAACTATTAAGGCGTGAAAGCCTAACAAACAAACTCACCGTCGCATTTATAATAGTAAAACTTTTTATTATTATAGAGTTCAATTTAAATTCAATAAGCTATTTTTTACTGACTGTAGATATATTAAGAAACTAGCTGTGCCCCGCGGTTTCACCCGCGGTATTTTCGGAGTTCCCGCGGGAATTCCGGTATAAAAAGTACCTTATGTTCTTCTCTGTACCCCTGACAATGTGCATGCCAAATTTCATCCAAATCCGTTCAGCCGTTTTTGCGTGATCGAGTAACAAACATCCAAACTTCCACACTTTCATATTTACAATACATATTAGTAGGATAATATTGCTTTCGAATATTAACAGTTTTGCTTCATTTTGGGCTTTGTTAGACTGATTGAGTAGTCGATACAAACTTAATTAATATTAGAGATTATTAATCAATCATAAATTACCATCAAAATAATGAAAACACTATAAAAACAATACCTATCAACATTGTTTTGTATTCAATTCTTTCTGTTTGAAATAAAACCGTCTAATACAATAATTTTACGAGTTCCCAGAACCCACTATACACTCACATTATTTTAATCTGCATTCGGTCGGTCTATGGGAAGGATGCTAATGATTTCATTCCACCCCGCATCGATGCGTATAATAAAACACTTCTTAGAAATGAAAGGTCGTTCATTTGCTGATAAAAGGCATTGAAAGGAGGCGGCATAAATACGCCGATGTTTTTCGTTTGTCAAGGGTAAGTTTTTACAAGAGTAACGGACATCGGACATTCAATAGAACGGGATATTACACCCGAACACACCTTATTTTAAACTAGGTGTTCCCCGCGGTCTCACTCGTATTAATTTCGGCGTTCCCGCGGGAATTCCGGGGCAAAAGTAGGTCCTCTATGTCTTTGTCTATATCCCTGACAATATGTGGGTAGATATAGTATGCAAAAATGCACTTTTTCCGGCACTCATCAATCATCTTTATATTTCAACTAATTTACCAAAATCCTTGACATATTTTATACCTAAACCTTCTATATAGATCACTCTACTTATTGGTGAAAACCGCATGAGAATCCATTCAGTAGTTTTTGAGTTTCTCGCGAACAGATAGACAGACAGACGTGGCGGATAACTATGTTTTATAATATTATGTGTCTTTTTTATTTGTCGACTAGCTGTGCTCGCGGTTTCACCCGCGTGAGTTAGGAGTCTTGGTAGACTTATACAAACTAGGTAACTAGGTATGACATGACAAACAATATGTTCAAATTGTTCGGAAACTAATTAATTATTATTAAGGCACAGCATGCTAGCTGGCAGATAAAGTTACATTCACATTTAGGTGCCTATGGTATTAGTTGTTGGTGTCGCAACTCGCATCTGACCTAAGTTTTCTATTTCTCTCACGTGCATGTAAAATTTCAGTTTTAAATGTGTCAAATAAATATTTATTATCTATCTGTCCAATTTAAAAAACCTATAATATTATATCTTCAAAACTGAAAAGTTTCTAAACTGAAACTTACAATTTTATTGTATCGATAAGACTGTAAACATAAATAGGTACCTAATAAAAAGGGTTGTCCATATTAACCATAACATTGTATCGATAACGATTAACTGAGCCACCCTTCAAAACAAACAAATTCGATAAAGCGTAACATTCCAATGAATCCAATCTACTGATAGGCATTACATGTCTAAATCGTGAGTCATCGTAGGTATTTGTAACAATATATAATGTTCATCGCCTTTTTTTGACGTCTGATGCGCCTTATACCTATAAGTCTGTCGCCAAATAATTCAGGTAGATGCAATACAACAATTAAACATTTGTTGGACACCATTGAAAAAAAAACCGTTCGAAGCAATTAACTTGGTATAAGCCTCCCTGGCGTCAGAAAGATTACAAAGGACACAAAAATGTCGACCGATTCTTTACGGGGTTAAGCAATTATAAACATTATGTATTGGAACTATACGGTGTATTATTAAGTACGATTAGATTGGTTGTTTAATGTAAAGTGATGTAGGTGGCCCGATATTTGTTTTGGTTAGATAGGTAACAAATTGGTCATCTATGTCAGTCACAAAAATGAAGTTATCGATTATTATCATACAGAGTTTCCGTGCCACAAATCAATTTTCAATCTTAAAATTTGTCACATAGGTATTTATACATTTAATTTAAGTTTTTTAACAAATTATCTTACAGAAAATTGTCGAGCTATTTCCGCAAAACTTCGATACATTGTAAAATAACAACGCGATGCACTTCACTAAATAAATTAACAATAAAATTCCTTTTCACACTTCAAATTTTAAAATTAAACGCGCGTCTATCGATTGACTACTTGTGGCAGTCGTGTTAATAAACGCGTTTGTCATACGACAGGCGACTCTATTCCTAGGGGGGTGGAGGCGTGGACGAGTTGTCGTGTAATATGCGAAATAGCAGATGTCGCGCGCGACAAAGTAAAGCGTACGTGCTTGTCGCATAAACACGCGCTGATGTGTGGGGCCGGCCGCACAACAATAGCTAGACGTTAGCAATTTGCGATCCAACAGCGATATTATTGTGACGCAATTATTTAACAGAGAGAAAGGGATGTAAACACAGGACTCACACGGGAGTGTTTAAAAGAAACACGCGTTAGCCAACATCTTTTTGAAAATTATTCATCGTCCTTTACTTAACTTTTACATTTTTACAAAGCTATCAACACCTATATTTGAATGAACCAGCAACTTTGTCATAAACATAACACCTAGCATAAAAGTTTTATACCACCAAAGAGAGTAGAAAAGAAGTGTTTCTTTTTTTTATCGAACGTCGAAGAAATCTTAATTTAAATGTGATTCTCAATAGTGTCGCGCCCGTTTTATTGGGACGTTAAAAAGGCGTAATATGTGACACGTCATGAAAAATACTCGAATTCAAAATGAGAACAGATCATTCATTGTAAGATTTGTAAGTCGTATCGAATTTATGACGAATATGATTTACGGCTCGTGTTTGATGCGGACGGTACAGACAACAATGCCTTCATACAAAACTATATGGATTGAAACGGCCGACGTTTTAGTAGACATCATAATGCGGTCACGCTTCTCTTTTACTAGGTAATTTTTTTTATGAATACTGAATTTGAATATAAGCTTTGCTCTAGGATTTTTTTTTTAATTTTAACGACTTTGCTTTATAGTTGCCTCGATTTTCTATGAAAGGAAATTGATGATTAAATTGTTCTTTTATATTTTAAGATTTTGCTAAGATGGAATGTTTTAATAACGTTTTTAAATATTAAATTTCAATGCATTGACACTCAATACAAACATCGAAACGTGTACAAAATTCGATAACTCTACATAATCGATTAAACACGCACGTGATATCGAATGCAAAGCTTTTTCGGGCGGGAATTAAAATTTGGTCATTCGTGTTTAGGACGCGGTCATAACCACTCGAAACAGTTCATTGTGCGATACCTACCTCCATATACCTACAGGAGGTATGTATAAGTAACATATATCTACAATAAATCATATTTATATAATCAACAATGTTCGCATGCCTTTTTTTATTTATTCGCGAATCGCGGCAAAGCATCATTAGGTATGGTACATACATATTTATTTCCTTTGATCAGTGCAAACTACAATACAAACCCGCTTAAGTTTTACCCCATACCGAATGATTCTTCGCCAATCATAACAGATATCCTAACCTAGTAGTTGTATTGTTGATTGTGTTTTGACGACCCGATTGGCGCAATGGTCACCATGTTTGCCCGCTAATCAAGGGGTTCCGGGTTCGATTCCCGGTGGGGGTGGACTTTGTGTGATGAACACAGGGTTCCATTTTCCAGTCTGGGTGTGTATATATACATCTATAGTATAATATATATGTAATAATATGTGTAGTATATACCACGTTTGCTTGGTTTCCACGACACAAGCTTATAGCTTACTGTGGGATCAAGTAGATCTGTGTGTTGTGAAGTGGATTATTATTATTATTCTAAGATTATCCTGACTGAATACACATTAATCACACATACTATATATAATTATAATAAAAGTAAAATCCGCGTGTATTTACCAAATATTTCGAGGGGGAGAGAAGCGTAACAGAATAGCAAAAATAACGACTTTTTAAATTTTTTATCTGTTTGTTCGCGCTAATCTCCGAAACTACTGAATGAATTTTTATGTAGTTATAAAAGGGTCTTACACGCAGTTGAAACCGCGGGCACCAGTTAATTCTAGTAAAATTACTAATAGGTACCTTACGTTTTTAAATAAAAAGAGTTTTATTGAACGCGTCTGTATTCACAACAAGATTTATTCTTGGAATTAATTTCGTGAAATGATTTATATTTTTATATCTGCAATTTCGAGACAACAGATGAATCGTGTTAAGTCATTGTCCTCTGTAAGTAGGCATGGGCGTGAACGACTCCGACAACTATCGATAAATATGTATCCACATTGCACAACTCTAATATCTCACCATGCGTTTTTTTTCTCTTTGAACAAATTAAAATTAAGCATTACAAAGAATTGAAGTGGAATTATGCTGGTAGAGAACTTTTGTCATTTGATTTGATTAATCAAGTAAAACAACTAAATTCCGTCTTATTACAAGTATTTAAAAAACGGGATATACAGACGATAAACGTTTAAATGCGAAATTTACGATAGCTAAAGATCAAACGTATTCGTATATTAAATAATTTACACGCTTATGAAAACACGATACAGTTGTATACAAAATGTATCGTTTAAAAGTGGTGATAAAATATATTAATAGTGCCGTGAACGTTGGCGGCGCGATTTTTAGTTGGAAATAAATCGTAGCGGTGTGATTCAGCGGGCCGTCGCTGTGATATATTGTGATACACATTTCAGCGGGAGATTAGCATCGAATCCGCGCCCGCACAGGAAACACACGGCACGGCCACCTTCACTCGCGTCCGCTAGTGACGTGCACTTCTGCACTGACATAATATCGATACCAAAAATAATAATATCGCAGAGTTCAATAAAATGAAAGTTCTCGTCAAATTTTAGTCTCAGATTTTACTCAATTAACCTTAAAGTTAAATCTTATGGCGTGTAAAAAATTTGTTTAATTAACTATCATCCAGATAGTTCGTGTTTTTTTCTTCGTTCGAGGGAACGATTTGTCATCACTAGAATCGTTGATTAATTTTACTTTTATTTTGTGTAATAAAATAAAACAGCTGCGAATGTGCGTTTGATCCCGATACGCTACCGACTGCGGCGACAAAACGTCTCGACCATTTTTCACGACAACGAAAACACGACCTAAATTAAATAATCGATCATAATCTCGATGGAATTCGTGAAATTAAAAACTTTTGTTTTTCTTTCTGACCGGTATGCGGCTGTTTTGAAGGAAACAAAGAAGAAACAATTTAAATAAGATAGGTACATTAATTTGATAGAACACTTTTGAATGAAGAATTATAACTTTTGAATTTATTTTGTTTGCAATTCTAATTATCGATATCTCGTGATTTGTGAGAGAAATATATCAACTTGGCGAACGCAAGGACAAACAAATCTGTTAACAATTAGAGTTCTTAGAAGTACGGTACTGGCCTTATGTAAGCCTCATTATAACGTGTATATTGTGAAAGTCTACTAATCGGCGGCTAAATACGGGTATAATAGCACCTCGTCACATGTATGAACATTCAATGTGAAATATTAGCACTTTCTAATTAACAACTACTAATATAATTTTATAAACGCGAAAGTTTGTAAGAATGTATGGATGGATGGATCTTTGTTACTCTTTCACGCAGAAACTACTGAATGGATTTAAATGAAACTTTACAATAATATAGCTTATACATCAGATTAACACATAGGGTACTTTTTATCCCAGAGTTCCCGCGGGAACTCTGAAATTAACGCGGGTGAAACTGCGGGCACAACTAGTTACATATATATTTTATGTAGTCAGGTACCTACCTACCTACCTATGTGCTGTACATTCATATGTGCTATTAATTATTATGTAGTTGCACAACGAAAGTTGTAGAGAAATACATAATATTATATTGATAGCAAATATCGTGTCTGTTTTGACTTTTATAAATAGATAGGTAGGTATCTAATTTAATTGTTGAGTTAAGGTTGAAAAATTTTAGTATTAAAATGTTTTTCTATACTTAGTTACAATTTTTATTTTCCTACAGCTGCCTTAAACAAACATCCTTCATTCATTCATTCATTCGATCATTCATACATTCACTGTAGCGGTAGACATATCTACGACCATTCCAATGTGAAGGCGCCAAATGCTTCCGTGTGTAATTTCGGGAACAATTTATAAACATATGCGACTTTTCATTTGTTGTATCAACATTCAAAGCTGTCATGCGAGAATTTATTTATATTATAATTTATAATATCTAATAATCAAATAAAGATACTGCATTAGCTATGGAGGAGTAGGACCTTATAGGCTACGAGTATCCTTACGTAATTATAAAACAAAGTTCTCCGCCGCTCTGTCTGTCTGTCTGTTTGCGAAAAACTCAATAACTACTGAACGGATTTTCATGCGGTTTTCACCAACAGCTATCCATTGGAATTTGAAGGTTTATCCGTACCTATAGTTCATTCTGGAATTCCGGCGGGAAATCCGAAATTATCACGAGTGAAACCACGGGGGGCAGCTAGATAGTACTTCATACATATTGAATAGTGCATTTAAAAACCACTTATAAACACAAATTTTTAAACCGAAATAAATATTTTATTTTCTTTTGGTAAATTTAAAGTAATTTATTTTGTTTTTAGTGTAGATTGGTAAAGTGAATAGTTTTACAACGTCAATGGCCAGCAGTATCTACGAAAATCGCCCTCGCTTATCACATGTACTACATAGTAAAGCAGGGTACCCACCGTGACTGGCAATTCTAAGTACCTTTATTGGAGAAAGATGACCGTCAATCCTCTCAATGTTGCCATTGTATTTATGTATAAACAAACAAATTAAATTAAATTTGTTTTACGGCCGTCAAATACCTATTTATACCCATTTATATTAAGTACTAACTATTAGCTATGCCCCGCGGTTTCACCCGCATGAGTTTCGAAATTCCCGCAAGAAGTTCAAAGTAGCCTAATTTACTCCTTATAACATCAGCAGTGAAAGTCCCGTCAAAATCGGTCCAACCATTTCGGAGATTCACCCGCGTGAGTTTTGGAATTCCCGCTAAATCTTCCTGCGAAAACCGCATGACAATCCGTTCAGTAGATTCGGAGATTATCGCGAACAGACAGACAGACAGAAAAGATTTTTAAAAACCCTTTTTTTGTTGTTGGTTACTCTTCGTTTATCGTCCCCTGTCAGTTTTTGTTAAAAATATTTAATGTACAGAATCGCGGATCCTACTCTTTTATTATAGTATAGATACTTAGATAGATTTAACAATAACTTGACTATCAAAAACTGTGCTACAGATTTGTTTTTCTAAAGCCTATCGCGTCAAAATTACTTTTCCTGTTATTTCTTGGCAAAGAATTAACAACGGCCAAGTACTCGTATCTATACCTACGATGTGCGATATTAAAAAAAAAAATAGCGAAAAATCGCAAACAATAACGCCAGTAGGCGTAACACGGGGACAAGTCGCGCTAGTTCATTTATCTTCACCCTTGTTTTAATCGGAGCCGGCAGAGGAATGCCACGGACACCATCAATCTTATTTGGTTATTTTAAAACGTAGACGAGGAGTGCGCGACATCGCGCCTGTGTTGCCAGTCCAATAAAGCGGTGGAAAGACTAATGATCGCTCCGAAATCCATTCGATTGTGTTATTACTGGTGTCATCCAACTTACACGTAAATAGCGCGAAGTTTAAACAACAAGACGGGAAGTCAGCTGTTGCTATATGAAAGCTTATTCTAACCTAACAAAAATGAGATTTGCTAATCTTTAGTTATGAAAATTAGATTTAGATCATAGATCTTCGAAATTTGAAAAGAAAATAATTTAACTATCGAATAGCGAAGAGAGATAAAGAAAGTTGGATTCCCCAAGGCATATTACAATTTAAAATCACTGCTTATTCAATAACTGTCATAAACTTCGTGCCATTTGAAGTAAATACAAACTGATCGACCGATAAATTTCTACGTCCATCCAGCTGTCATCGTACCAGCATCATATTGAGAAACTGAAAGGAAGTGATGTAATTCCCCGCTAAGCGTCTGGCACACATATTATTATATGTATTAATCCTTTCTCAAAAAGCAATAACAAATCTCCGCCCAAATATATCGAGGTCGTTTCTAATCAATCAACTCTAGATTAACACTCGTCTCCTCTCGTCTTTTCTAACCACGGCGCGGACAAAAACAAATGGGCAAAGCTCTCGAAGAAATCGAATTAACCGAGTCTGTCTAAGACACCAATTAAACCACCAACAAAGGCTATCTTCAATGAAACGATAAAAAGTTTGATAGATCAACTCTTTAACGTAATCTATAGTCGATGTGTTCCCAATTGAAATTAAACTTTAACACGAAGTTGATAAAGTTCAAAATCACGCCGGCGGACGTTGGTTGCGCGCAGTAGAAACTTTAGAAGGCTGTTGGCACAACATCTTATATCGATTAAACATGTAATTAATCACGGGAAATGATTCCGAATGAGATGTTATTAGTTATACAGCGCTGGCTATTAACAAGTGAAACAATAGATGTTCACGCACCTACAAGGTGATGGGAGAGTTGAAGTTATTTTTTATGTTTTTTTTATAAATTATTAAAAATATAGGAAATAATTCTTGTAATACATATAGGTACCTGAATCATTACCCAATTTCCGTTTCGATATAATACCTACTACTACCTACTTAATAAAATATGTATAATAGGTCACATTATAAAAAAGCTTAAATATTTACTTTATACATAGTATTAAAATCTTCAAAGTGTGTATAGAGATCTGAATGTAAAACTTTTATTTTAATACTACAATTTGCAAAGGTGATTTTTTTTCTTGATGCTCATAATTTATAAAACACGCTGTATAAACTTTACACCAAGAAGCGCACCGAAGACCGATCAATCAGTTGCTAACGAGCTGGTCACGTGGTAACTGAGAACCAGACCAACCCCTCTCTCCCTCTCTTTCCCCCTACAACTTATCCACTAAACATCCCCAATTATAATTAAGATAGTTAAAAGTATTATCAAGGTTTTTTTCACTTTTTAGATATCTTTGTTACACCGTAGATATCACTGACAGTTATGTATGTATAACAAAACAAACAGGCTGAATGGGTTCCTTTAACTCCATAAACAAATTGGTAATCGATAAATCGATAAACATTATATAAAATCGAATAATAATAATCGCTCGCGGAACACCCACTAAGCAGTAATTATTACACATTGATTAACATTTACATAATGGTTTGTCGCTGGCCACTAAACTGCCCGAGCCGAGATTAATAAAAAAGTTACAAATTATATTTTTTAATTCGTTGTTTTTTTTTTAAGAGCCTGTAGACCCGAGTGCGGTGAAGGCGCGGGGCGTGGCTGACTAACTTTCATTACTCATAAGCAATAATAAATGATAAAACATTATTAATACGAGGAGATCAGTCGGACTGATGGCTGCTTACATATGCAACATCAACTTGGGTCGAATAAATTAATTCCAATAATTAAAAGCTTTGTTAACTAAGAATGTGATATATCTGGGTATTTTTTTTTTTTTTGTATATCAGAAACAAATATTTATTTAGTCCAAATACAACGAAAGTGACTAACAACTCAACTCTTTAAGAGTTGAATCTCCAAAAACTCCTTTTTGGTAATTAATTAACAAATAGTTTATTCGTACGAGATAAGCCGTGCCGGCTGCCCGTGGCCGTCTGTTACACCGTTGCGTACGTAGCTTATCGTAGTGAAACTTTTCAGGCGCGCCCGCGCCAGAACAAAAATTGTTACGTTACGCGCCCTTTAATACATAGAATGTCATTGTTACGCGCTATATAATCAGTAATAGATTTGGTTAGCAACAGGAGGCTTTGTTTTATTTAAGTGAAACTTCTTTTTATTAATATAGTACGCGCTGTATGCATCGTACATTCATTTTTCGTTCATGGTGTTACAAGATGCTCAATAAATATTCTTTACGGATCAAATAAATTCAAGGCTGGCGTTTACATTGTTAAAAACTTTTGATTGTTCATCAGCGCTTTTTCTTTGTTAAATAATAATACTTTGAGCTGTTATTTATAAATCTTTAGATCGAAAAGATAATACAAACAAAATAAATAGTACAGTTGAAACAACAATAACTATTGATTTTAACGAAGCGGTCGTAGTAGTTATCAACATCGAAATGATCTATCTAGCGACAATCATGGCGCCGTTCACAAAGCAGATCAATTTATGGAGAAAAGAGACAAACTATTAACGGAAACCAACGCGGGAGAAGGACAGAACTGTGGTTATCAATCACGCGCCCGCGCGCACATCGAGAGCTCGGGGCGATCGAGCGCTCATCCACTTAATTATTTCTATTATGATATTTAAAATATAATGATTATCTGTACGGATAAAGCCCATATGGCGAATTCCCACACTGTATCCGACTGCACACGTAGGTATAACCTTAATTAATACAGTGTAGAATAATAAATGAGCGAGCGTGCTATATGAACGTAATAAATTGAAGTCGTTAAGTGCATTATAATAACGATTTCTCAAAGCGAGTATGTTTATTTTAAATCTTTTCCAAGTTGTTCGAAAAAGCATCATTTGATTCTATTAAATTTTTCCACTTTTTAGTGTCAGACAAAGACTATAAAACCACTTGACTGCGCATACAGTGCCCCGACGCTCGAAAACTATTAGTATTTTGTCGCCTATGTATAGACTACGGTACTAGTAACCATTTTAGTTGTGACCAAGTTCCAGACCTGTGTGCACGCTAAATTATTTAAAAAATTTTTGGTTTTGTTTACAATTTATAACGCATAAAAATGCCTTCATGCGCAGTAAAGTGGTGCGGGAAACATTCCAAGACATCTAGTTACGAAAAGGATGGCATAACTTTTCATCGGTAAGTAAATACTACGAAAATTATGTTTGATTTAATCAGATTACGAGCCACGGCAGGGGTCTTCTTAAAATGGTGGTTTGGTGACAGCAAAAGGATAAGTACAGCGCGTTTATGTCTTTTGGAAAAGTCCCTTTCTTCCATTAGGAAATTCTAATCCTTCTATCTCTTTCTTTCCCTTTGTATTTTTATCGTAAAAATCTGTGATGTTACTTACATACATACGCAACTTGACCTTGAACTGACCAATTACAGCCGGGCATTCTCCTTCGTCCCCCGGCCCGCGGCAGTGAGTCGTGTACTTAGAAGAAATCGGCGTATACGCTCTCTAGTGGTTATATGCTCAGTGGTGTCAGACAAGCAAATATTATTGTAATATGCTTCTCAAATCATATGGTTGGTATGTTCAATTATGCTAGTTCTAAAAAAATTATCTGTACCGTTAATCACGTACGATCTTATCGCATATTATATTTCTAAAGTTTAAAACCGTTTATGGAGCCAGTAAGTGATATTAACGTCTATCCGATCTGTATCACATACCAATCAGCTGGACCTGTCATATGTATAGCATAACAGAGACGAGAAATCTCTATATTGACTGGTCGAACTCTATCATCATCAGCGGTCAAACAGACATTGGAACTCATGATAAATTACAAAACGTATTAAATGATGCATGAGAATCAATCAAAATAAAACCAATGGTGTACGAACTATCTCTACATGAAAGATATAATATTACGTCGATGATCTGAGCAGCAGATTTAGAAAGTTAAGACGAAGTAAAGAAATTGAGAAATAATTTTATCATCAAGGGGACGCTTGTAATTCTAAAAGTAATAACATTAATTCTCGTTTCAATTCCCTAGGGAATTCCAGGGTAAATAGTAAACGCTATCTCTATTCAAAATTTGATCTAAATTCATCCAGCCGTTTCAGCATGATGAAGTTACAAACATACACACACCTACTTCCACGTTTATAATTTTATAGTAAAGCTTTAAGATTTAAAGTAATAAAATTAGAACTTACCCTCTTTTTGCATAAAAGCGAAGAGATCATCAAGGAACTCCTTTCTGCCTGGATCGTCGCTGAGCTCATACAGCTGTAACAATAAATAAAACTATATTAAATTTTATTCCAATGCATTGAAACCCAATAAAAATTGTAAACCAATTACTAGATTTTTATTGAAATATGAAAGATTTCAATTTACATATTATTATGTACTTATTTACAATTACTAGAAGATAAATTTTTAGTAACTGCAATGTGCCGTTGACAGGCGCCTTAAGAAAATGATAGGAGTTTCATTAAATACGTGTATTCACGTATTGTGACAACAGCGTAACGGTTCAAAGCGTGCGTGGGGCCACAAGCACCCGCATGTCCGGAGCCAGAACACGGTAAACGCATTATTCCTTCATACCAGCCTTCTTAGCCAAGTTGGCAATCTATGATGGTTCCCGATTTAGCGCTATAGAAAACTAAGGAACGTATAGTCAGTCATGTCACGTATGGTCACCAAACATTGTCCAATCAAAAATCCTTTTTTTCGCGACCATACTTTCCATAGTATCCTATAGCGTTACCGATAATAATAGATTGTCAACTTGGCTAAGGGGGCAGTACCCAGACTCATTACGCGCACTCAGACCGGGTACCTATTGCGTAAGCGATCACTTTTCACGGCTAATTTAGTGTCGTGTGAATGTGACACAAATGCGAATAAGCGGATGGCGCGACAGGCGTGTCGTTATTCTTCCTTCACCAACTGAAAGTGAAATTGGGAAAAAAATAAAACATTTTTGCACATAAAGCGTGTCTTTATTTCATATAGCGCTCAGCAGCAGTAACGCCACAAAATATTGTTCGCGGCCAAAGAGCCCACGGATAGAAATTTAGTTAGAAGTTCGGTTGATGTGCATTTCAAAATAAAAATTATGGACTGTTCCTGTAATACCAACTCGAATTAATAATTTTCATAAACAATTGCAAAAAATTGCAATGACTAGAAATAGTAGACATAATTCACTTCCTATTTTATGCATGAAGCAATTTTTTTTTGATTTATTCTTCATTCGGCCCGCCAAGTTTCGGCCCACATAAAAAATTCCTGGTTCGTCCCAAACAATATGCTTTCTTCGTCCCAAAATATAATTTTGATTATTTTATTCTCGCTTCGTCCTATTTTATATTCCTTCTACGGCCCATATTTTTTTGTATATGCTAAACTTGCTTTTTTGTACCATCAGCAAAAAAGGGTTACGTATTATTAAATATTCTAACATCGATCAACCACACATTTAAAACAACCGCTCCTCCCAGTCTTCTCTGCGAGAGAAGATATACTCCTATTATTATAATAACACTTTTTAGCCACTGAGCGACTTTCACCAATGTGCTAAACGTATTAAGCGCTCAAAAACAGAATGGGGCCCATGTTGACTAAATTTTTTTTTAGTCCGTCTTGTAAATTAATTAAAAATATTGGACACGCATTTTATCTTTTTTTACTTATTCAAAAAATAACGGCGACACATTGAGTTGAAATTTCTCGCGACGTCACTAACCGGACAGTTTGTATGGCAGCTTATAGCGGTTAGTGACGTCACGACCCCCCACCCTAAACTTTAATGCGCTTTATCTCTGTATATTTCCATTTATTTGAAAAAGTGAAAAATACGTGTCCATTGTTATTTTTATTTTGTAACTGAGGGACTAATTAGAATTTTGATTTTCAAAAGTAGTCAACATCTCTATTTTAAGTTTAAATGATGGACCAATTTTGGTCCATGGTTTAAATGCATCTCACGTCTTTCACCATTTCTAAATACGTTTAGCGATCTGTCAAAATTAAATGCGCTCTGATGGCTGTTCAACTCGCAGAATAATCGATAGAATAACCCATTGCTATTGCTTCATTGTACAAAAAGTATATAAAGTATCCTAAAACCAATCAGAAACAACAAGAACTTGCCAGGGAATTTTATAAGATTGCAAAATTTCCACATGGACTGCACATGTGAGAATAATTTCACCAGGTGGTAGGTAATAATGCAGAACTGTACAGAAACCGCAAGGGATATTTTTCAATAAATACACAATGTGTGGCTGCTGCTGACCTCTCATTCATTAATGTTGTTGCTCGTTGGCATGGACCTGCACGGCTGCACATGACTCCAATATTTGGGACATTTGCGTTTTGTAGAGTGTTTTTGCAGGGAAAAATCAATGCCAAGTTGTTATTGAAAGACAGCGGGTATGCACAAACAGGGTTTATGATGATACCATGGCCTGAAGGTGTGATTCTAGATAATAAAGATGATTTATTCCCAAATGTTTAGAATTATTTATTATTAAATTTATCTTAAAAAAATTGGGAATAAGTACCTTCTCTTTTTTTTTGACTGTACCTTTAAAGTACTTGTAAATTTGGGACGAAGCGAGACATCAATAGTGATATGGGACGAACTAAGAATTTTTTGGAATGTGGGACAAAACTTCGGGACGAACGAAGAATAAACCTTTTTTTTAGCAACGCTTTGGTTATACATTTAAAATTATGTATTATGTTACTATGCCTTGTTGGACGTTCTACTTGTTTATATAAATAAATGATCTATTTTTGTTCTGTCATAGTCGAATGTAGGTACAATATAAGTAAATATAGGTACATAGGTATTCAAATTTGAAACCGATAGCATTCATCTACTGAAGTAGGTACCTATAGATACCTAGATGGAGCAGATGAAGTCAACCACACCGAACCCCGCTGCGAGGTGGGGACGTGTCATTTGAACGCAATTACACCGATATCCGGCACTTAAATGATAAAACACCTTGTATCACCCGCTGGTGACGATAAAAGCTGAACGCTCGATTGCTTCGTAAAATACGAGTGCAGTGTTAAGGTATTTATACGCCAAGTAGCTTCCAATGGTCGATCGTTACAAAATTTTGGAAAATGCACAATATTTCTGTCATCTGTTTTCATTTCAATGATAGTATAATACGAACAAAAATACTTACAGGTCGGCGAACAGTGAATCAAAATTAGAACCGCTTTAGTATTTCTAAAATATTCAAGACAAACAAACTTATTTTCAACTCGGCAAACTGTATCTTCTTTAAATACGTATAGTTTTAGTGCAGATAGCAAATAAAAAGCGGTTCGTCTTGATTCATATCAAACGGCCATTGATGTCACGTCGGAAAACCCCGTTAAACAAATGAGGCGACTCATTCGACCGGCGCGGACGCATCAAAATATGGACAACAATGTCCTAAGAGAGACGATGTACACACTCCGTACACAAGATCAAACACCGCACTATTTGCATTGTCCGGATAATTACATCGAGGCACTTAACACTACGAAGAACTGGGCCGTGGACGGACAACGAAACACCATTTGACACTTCCTGTTTCCGTCTTATAAAATGTATTTGAACTCATCGCCTCATTAAAACGCATCGGCTCACGGCACCTACTTACATACCTACAGGTCAAACATGCAAAAATTTCAATTACCTACAATTTCTTTGCGTTTTAGTGTATTTTGCATCATCATAAATCTTTCTAACATTTTCTCATGCTACGAGTATGTTGGTATGATGTTCTACGTGTGATAAATGACACACGAGGAATAAATAAATGTGGCCGGTTACAAAAACAAATTAATCGCGTCATTTTATTCATAATTGGAACGTTGGTTTTTGTTTTTGTGTACGGCCAGAGTCCCAAGCTATACGATCCGGAGCGGCGCTAATCGAAAACGTTCTTCGGTGTGATTAATCGCGGGGGCGAGCTGCGGCTGCGGCCGGCGAGCCGACAGTGACGATCGACAAGATTGATGCATGCACCGTGCAGTGGAAATCGCCTGTTGCAATTACACTTGCGAACCACTAATAATAGCGAAGCTATAAAATTCATCGCAGTTTATTATCCTAATTAAAAATAGTAAGTATCTAGATATTCATGAAAATATTAGTTTTGAATGCAATTTTATTGATATTACTCATAATTCATAAAATCCGATTAACTAGAATTAAAAGGGGTTAATCCTAATTGCAAATGCAATAACTAATGCCGTAACCCACATCTATTTATTTAGGAGCTAGGTAAATTCTTTTCTGTAGTTATGGTGACTAGACAAGCACTACACGAACTTTAAAAATCGTATAATACAATATTTATTATGTTGCAGATAATAAGATGATACTGGTTGATTCCATGAATGACATACAGAGCACTCCAACATGTAAGTTTCAGTTTAGTTTGTACTGGACCGAATTTTATTTTATACGACGGTGCCTCGCGCAGCAGTACCTACTCTTATTTCTGTAAGAACCATTCTTTGGCGCATAAACGGTCGTTGCAGTGGCATACTCGCTACTTTCGCTCGGCTTGATCAAAATTCAAAAGTATGTTCCAATCATTAATAGGTCGCGTTATCGCTATCGCTTAAGCCACCCATGCGGGTGTGGTTGTGGGGGTTTAGGAGCGTTGCGTTGCGCTTGTGTCGTCGTGGCTATTGACACCTCTCGTCTAATGTGACACCTGGAAAACAGGCGTCAAACGACATGACCATTACTAACGTCACACGCCACGTCGACAATCGACGCCGTTTTCCCGACGATCGCAACACTTTGCTAACTACATCAATGTGTCCTGCATCTTTTACTTTCTCTTTTACATTACATTACTTGACCTCACAATATCACACGTTCGTGAGTTCATTCTAAGAACGAGGGATAAACAGGATTAAGTGAAGCTTAACGGAATAAAGAATCGAAAAGTTCACAACACTCGCTGCGGGACTACATTATTCATACCAATTACAACAAAACACTGTCGGTTTATAAGGACGCGTCAACGGCCACTCGGCGCGAACAGTTCCTGGACGAATTATTAGTATGAAATGAAGTGTATATTATCATAACAGGCTATTCTATTGTCGCCCACTGTACTGTCGATATTTGAATCACAAAACTCGTCGGGCAAAGCCGTGTAATCTCCATTGTGATGTGCCAATTACCCACTCTCCCCTTCCGCTTGAATAAATAAACAAACTTTGTGTAACCAAAAATAACAAAAAAATAAAAATAATCGTGTTTACTGTTATGATAATAAACGTGATACCAGTGGTGTGGAAGAAATGTTTTTCTCACAATATTTTTGAGTCTGCAATTGAGTTTTATATTTGAAAAACTGACTACAATATGTTTCCCGCGGTTTCACCCGCGTTAATTTAGGAGTTCCCGCGGGAATTCCGGGATAAAAAGTACCCTATGTCCTTTTCTGTATTTCTGACAACGTGTATGAAAAATTTCATGACGATCCGTTGAGCCATTAAAGCGTAACAAACAAACAAACTGACTTTCGCATTTATAATACATATTAGGAAGGATTTACAGCGTCTTATGAAGGTTTGGCGGGTTCGCTAACCATTTTAGGATTGCATTTGAGAACTTTATGAATTATAATTCCTATTGTAAACAACTATAGTTATAAATGTATCGAGTAGAAAAGGAGTAACAGAGTATATGCCTACCTACGTATACCTATCATATAAATTGTCCTGTAGGTAGGTAGTTGCTTTAGGTAGTAGTAGCTTGTACGACCGGTAGGTATAGTAGGTACAAACTTTGCTTAGAGCAGCTAGCTAGCTAACATGGTGCAAAAATCCATATATTTTTTTATTATTATTAGTACATTATAAACGTGTATCTGCAAAGTTAATCCGGCAACAATTTGCAATAAAATCGTACAAATAATATAAATCAATACGCTCGCTATTATTACATACATCGTGTACAGTACGTAAATAGGACAAGGCGATCGTTGAATTAACTTGAGAACATAATAAGCATCAGAAAGATTTAGATTCGACACACGATGTGGGCGAGTCAAGTTTTGATTGACCATTGTGTATTCACACTTAGATCGATTTACGTTTACCAGTTTTATTGTAGTTAAGACCTTCGTGATATAATAACAATAATATAAAAGTGAAGAACACCTTCTCGCTCCGGGTTTTGCCTGTAATAATTTGTCTATCTTTAATTTACTAATCAAAATATTTTATTTTCTTAATACTTCAGTGTTAAATGCATGCAGTCCATTATGCTTTACACAGATTGCTTTACCTAGACTAAGATGAATTCTTATTTAATTAGGTAAATTTTAATAAATCCTAATTGAAAACCCGCTATTTACGCGTCTGCACTAAAATTACCATGTATCTACCTATCACAACTATTGAAATTAACTATCCATTTACTTGAAGTATTACTAGAATTCTGTATTAGTACATATACCAACTAAAAAGCGAAATTACACTGTTCAAAACATTTCCTTTAACGGAAGATATCTAAGC
Organism: Zygaena filipendulae; assembly: GCA_907165275.2. Taxonomy (NCBI): domain Eukaryota; kingdom Metazoa; phylum Arthropoda; class Insecta; order Lepidoptera; family Zygaenidae; genus Zygaena; species Zygaena filipendulae. Next base: position 4,281,824 of record OU015666.1, read on the forward strand.
ATTAAAAAAAATCTTTTTTACTGGGTATTATATTTGTTACATGCAAACCACATAATATGTACAAGGTCTATATGTGTAAGTATAAAATAATTTGCCGTCTATACCAATGTGTAGACAAGCCTCGACATTAATAACTTGAGACAGACGGACTCGGGCGTTGATGCTAAAGTACAATATAAACCACGCATTGCGCCGCAAGACAATTTCAAATTGCTTCTCATAATTCAAATTTGTATTATAAAGTGGGATAGATTTATAAACAAATGCCAAGTGGGAGAGAGAGAGAGGACGCAAATCGAAACAAATGCTACAAGTTCTTCAACAGCGTTTATGGAAATCATCACAGATTTACACTTATTGAGTTTTCTGTTCAATCCATCCACTATACAACTAGTTGTTCCTCGCGGCTCCACTCGCGTTAGTTTGCAAATTTCCTCGAGAACTCCTTGTTGTACCGGAGTAACATTAAAATTTGTTGTAGTTTTTAAGTGACGCGTGTTGAAAAACAAATTCAACAGTGATTGAAACGGATTCTATTGGTTATCCTTTGTTAGTTTTATAAATTAGACCAAAGTATTGAACGTTTTGTTTGTTTAGATATAAATATTACTTATTCAGATAGGTACTATAGGTGTACTAGTGTGTAGTAGTATTTTCCTGCAATTTTAAATACAATAATTTACATTGTACATAAACTGTAACATTTCTACCGGTTAGCTCGTAAAAACCACGCACCTTTATGTCAACTTGTACGCTCGCCGATGCATTAGTTTGATAAGTCGACCTATATTCACACCTATCACATTATTACCAATAACGACAAGTAAGTCATAGTTTAATACCGGTTTTTATGGTTCTAGTTGCACAAAAATCACGAGTTATTAGTCGTTTCTTGACACGGAATTACGAGAAGGCGCACGTTCCATATTTTCTCAGATATTATCTTCGATAAGACAGAGTTTCCTTTTTATGCTTATGAGGAAAATTAGGAAAAATAATTATTAAAACCATAATTCCTAATATGAATATTCAATTTGTTGTGCAAAATCTTTGTCAGAATCCTTGGCAAATACCGAGGGATTCAAAACCTAGGTACACTTACATAATAAGTGAATCTTTATAGTCCAAAACATCACCGTAATAGATAGGTACACAAGAAAATTCACAATTTTTTTTTTTTTAATAAATCAACATTTAAGACAACAGAACCTACACCTTAAGTTCCCACCAAAAACTCGAATATAACTCTCAGTAGGTATTCTTAAAGTTGATATATGTTTTTGTTTTCTTTCTCAAATACCTACGCGATATGTGACAATGATACAAAACACTAGGTATCTCCTCACAGTACATAATATTATATCAACGCACCCTTGTATAACATAACGAACATAATTTGTGTCCCAAATAGTGACCACCCTGCAGCATTATTCCGGACAGATAATCACGTAATCGACAAAAACAATGGTCGTGGTCAACACGCCTGTGTGACCACAGACGTGGACACTATCAAAAGGTTTTACTGGAAGCGACAAGCGCGTTCGCAGGTAGGTGCTATGAGTTTTTTTCAATACTAGGCATAAGCGCGAAGATAAAAAAGTAAACATTAGGAATTCCTGTTAATTATTATCTATACTAATTTACTGATATTAAAGATTTGTTTTTTTTTTGTACATATTTGTAACGGCTAAAGTCAAATAAACGTGAATGATACTAGTTATGGATCGACTAGTGATTCATGAATGAAAAATGTACATTTTCCCACCCAGAAGGTTCAGCTCGCGTGATGTTCGAATTTCGCTGCAGTTACTCATTTAAACTACTTAACCAATTTTGATAAAACTTTTACAACTTGAAAGCTTATTACCTATGTTGCGTTCCAAATCATATACTAGTTAGTTTGTTGTTTTTTTTTTTTGTGAAGTTGGATCCGAGCGTGTGTCGCATCCAGCATATCTAGGGAAGCATATCGCACGTATCAACGTAACCCACTATAGAGTGAGCGCGTAGTGAGTGAGACGATTAAGCGCCCTCTCTTTGATCTCCAATTAGATGAACATTTTGGGGGCGCCGCGATTATCCGCCCCGTGGCTTGTGCGCGGCGCGGCGCCCCGGGGGAGCGCCCGGGGGACTATCGCTTCCTAAATAAATACGTTGGGCGTTAGCATTGATATCTATACTTACGCGATTATAATAAAATTGTACCAGCTGGGGCACTTTCACTCGCGCCAATTTGCGAGTTTAATCGGAAAATCCGGGATAGAAGTACCCTATGTCCTTTTCTGTACACCTCTGAAAAGGTGTACGCAACATTTCATAATGATCCGTTAAGTAGTGCAGGCGTGAAAGTGTAACAAACAAACGATCTTCCATTCGCATTTATAATATTAGGATGGGATTATTTACTAAGATATTGCATGCAAATATGTATCGCAAAGAAATCGAAAAAGTATGTGAAAAAGTTTCTTGACAAAACCTTCTCCTGTAGCAGTTACCTAATCATGACATGATTGCAATTTTTGGAGATTTAAAAAGAAATTTTGAAATTTAGATAGTTTAAATAGAAAACTTTAAACCAAATTTCACTTTATTAAACATGCGAATTCTTTTTAAATAAAAACCTTTCGAAGTTTTTTTATCGAAACGATCTTAACAGACACTCAGAAAGAATATAAAATAACGTTTTTTTTTTTTTTAATTACATATTTAGTTTGTCGATCAGTCTGCCTATATTGGTGCACTTATCTCAAAAATGGAATTGAATTAAACAGAGCTTTCACAGTTGTGTTAGGATATTATTGGAAACTTTAATATCAATCAAATCCCGAATAAGTTTATCTTAGCGCAGGGCGGGCGGACGCATTCGTGTAGGGCGGGAAATAATCCGATGTCGCAAAGCCCGTGTACCTATTACTTTCGGCAATTGTCCACTCAGTATTAAGCCCTTCCCAGCCCGTTTGAATCAGTTCTGCTCAAACCGACGCGTTAATGATTTCAACGAGTAGGTGAATATGAAGAAATTTTCACGAAAATCTTCAGGATATTTCGTTTTTTGCAAAGAAATTCTAAGAATATATAGAATAACTGGGGATTTTCTCGTCCAATTTATTTTGCAATTTCAACATCTCTTTCGGATCAGTTTGACCGATAAATTGAGAATTTAACGCGAACCGTGAACGGTCGTTTTCTTCAAGACATTGGAGATTGATGTAGCTTTTTAAAGAAAAGAAATCAGTATATACATAGGAAATATACAGATTTATCCATCCGCGAAAGTGATTTGTTTGTTTGTTTGTTACGCTTTCAAGCCTCAACGGCTCAACCGATCATCATGAAATTTCGCATTCACATTGTCAGTGGTACAGAGGACATAGGGTACTTTTTATAATGGAATCTCAGTGCGAACTCCCAAATTAACACGGGTGAAACCGCGGGGAACAGCTAATATTATGAATATTTATCTACTCTTATTTAGTCAAAGATGCAAGACGTGTGTCTGTATCTCGCGTGTCAAAGACGTTAACAACGCGGTCTCGACCTGGACCCATATTCACTATGATCAACAACAACAGCGCCCATAACGCGCGTTCTAAAAACGCATTTCCAAACGTTCTAGATGCCAAGTTATTAGAAATTATTATTGTTTATACCATAAAAAACATTGTAAATGTATTTTTTTTTTGCAGTAAAACTTCTTTGATTACGAGGGAAATCAATTTTTTTGGCGTGATTTATCTTAACGCGCCGTGTTATGGTCATAGTAAATATAAGGGTTCTGAGATCCAACACAGAGACTCGCTCGCGCTGTATTCACAAACACGCGGTACCACACGCTCACCGACAGCACAACACGCAGTTAGAAGTGTTTCACTTCGGTTAATATTTGTAAATATTAGGATTAGACGATTAAATCGTAATTACCTACGTATTTAACCGTCGATAAATTGGGTTGTTTATACAACTCGGCGAACTTTCAGCAGTTCTGACTCTGATATTGTTTAGATACTATGAGTTATTATATCTATATCCATATTCCATACTAATATCTTTACTATTATAAATGCGAAAGTGAGTTTGTTTATATGTCTGTTTGTTACGCTTTCACTCCTTAACGACTCAGCCGATCATTATGAAAATTTGCGTACACGTTGTCAGGGGTACGTATATAAAAGGACATAGTATAGTACTTTTTATCCCGGAACTCCTGCGGGAACTGCAAAATTAACGCGGGTGAAATCGCGGGGAAGAGCTAGTTGTATAATAAATATGTAAGTTACTAGCTCTGTCTGTCTATTACCTTTTCACACCTTAACTACTCAACTGATCCTCGCGAAATTTTTGCATGCACGTTGTCAGGGGTACAGAGAAGGACTTAGGACATGGATACTTTCTATCCCGGAATTCCCGCTGGAACTCCGAAACTAAGGTGGGTGAAACTCAGCCAACAACAGCTAGAAATAGATAAAGACGTAAGAACCAAACCGTACTAAAGGGGAAATTGAAAACGAAATAGAGGTTCCAATTAATGAATAGAGATTTCCGAACGCATGGGAGGTGTAATGAGCGCACACACGCGCACGGCTTCCGTGGAACCACGCGTTTATTGGCCGCGCCGATTATACGCAGGTGTAAAGAAAGAAGTGCGCGGTCAATGCACCAGCCAGTCACACTGGTGTGCAGCCAACCAACACAAACAAACAGTTGTGCAGCGGTAGTCGAAAAGGGGGGGTCGAGCCGCGACCACTTTATATGATTGTACCCATTACTGACGACAAGTTAAGCAAATTTGCAAAGTAGACTTTGAGTGTAACTTTTCATAACAATTATGACGCTAAGATATTTAACTTGTGGAACATGTACGGAGTTAAGTACAAGCGCTTTTCATTTCTTCAAAATACTTCAAAAAATTACATACCAACCCATTTATTATATGTATTATTTAAAAAAAAAGCCGAGGCTATTCAATTTCTGGCCCAAAAACAATGACCACAAAAATGTAAATGTTGGCAATGGTATTTCTCGGAAGGATGATAATTAAACAATGCTTCTTCATTACTTTGATACCATTTCAGCTTGGTACCCCCTTTCTGGCTTGGCCTGCTTGTGCATACCTGCACTTGCGTTGTTTACACACATACAAGCGAAGTGACCACACCGCAATGAGACTTGCTAATTTTTGCAAAGCGCTAGCTCGACGCACATCTCGTATGGGAACGTTTTTGCACAATCATTGTGTGTACCAACAGAGTATACCAAAAGCCGAAGTGACTCAGGGTTCTAATTTATTATATTCGGTGTTTATTCGTGCCTTTATACAACGTGTTAATGAATTAACTGAAAACCTGATGCACCCCAATTAAAAAAATAAACAATAATATGATTAAAATATATTTTATGTCAAAAAAATTTATACTTTAAAAATTATTCAACATTAGTTTGGAGGTGAGTGACCTATCTACGAAATTCCAAGCGCTACGCCCGCGCCTCCGGGTTCGAATTATTTTGCTGCGGGCGGCACACGCGCCAATATTGTATTAAAAATAATTTAGACATGGGCTAGTAAAAATGAAAAAATATAGCCTACCTATATTAAAACATAGTGCGATCGATTCGCTAGTCGATTCTGAGCAAACTACTTTCTAGTTTTCAGTTAATTCATTAACACGTTGTAGTAAGAAGAGCTAGTCACTTGTGAGTTTCGCATTGATAGCCAAACGCAGTAACCAAAGATGAAACATTTTTAGTTTTTTTTTTTATTCACTGAACAAAGTGGCGTTTTATTTGACAAATCAATCGTATAAGTTTATTATTATTTTATTTCTTATTCTTATTATTATTTACCTAAAATTAATATTAAGTTAATAGGTATATGGGTAGTCTTTTTCCCTTTTTGACATTAATGTAAAAGTATTTTTAAAAAAATAAAATAGTAGGTATCCATTTAATCAACTCTGCTGGATTAGCTGTAGCAAAAAGCAACAATGCTAGATTAGCCACGTGTGTTTAAAAAATTTATCAAATAAAATATAGGTATCATCCTAATTTCTATGAAAAGCAAGTGAATGCTGATACCTGACATATTATACCTAAAAATATTACAATATTACAATACAAATACCTATACAGTATACAATATAAACATATTAAATCAATTCTAAACTTTTCTACCTAATGACAACCAACACGCTATTATTTCACTAACCTTAATGAAATGAAGAGAAAACAAAAATTATAAAAAAAAAAAGATTCGATCTTCATAGCACGGATTGGCAAAAATTTTAGGTCTCGTTTAGCTTCATAGTTTTGAGTTCGACAGAATTGATAGGAATAAATTTGTAAATATTTACTCGTGATATTTACATTACCTACCTACGTACCCTAAGTTACCTTAAAATCTATTAAAAAGTAGGTACCTACCTAAGTAGGTACCACTTACTTACAGGGTTCTTACAGGTAAACAGGTATTTTAGGATCATCATGATAAAGATCGAAAAGTGGTGAAGATAAAAATATTTGTATTAAATGTCGATGAACAAATAAATCAACACGGATAAAAGACACCCTAATCCAACAGTTACTGTGTTGTGTTATAAAATTGTCCGTTTCACGCATTATCCGGCAATAAAACCGGTGTAGGGATATCTCATAAAAATTAAGTTAATCGCATCGTCCGAATGGTGGCCACCCCGCGCGCTGACACGAACGAGGTGCCAACATAAAAAATGTTTACGGCTAGAACATTCATACCGACCAAAGAGTTATTGAAAGATATCTTTTTGAATAGATATGAGGAGTGAAGACCAACGAATCTATATTATAGAATGTAAAATATTAATGAATATTTATTAAAAAAAAAAACCTTCTATTTTTAAATAAACTGGTGCAAGCGTTGACTGGTGACAGCCACTTTGTAGGATGGTGACATTTGAAGGATGTTGCTTTCAGTTTTCTCGTCCTACTGATGATAATATAAATATCATACTAATGATATTTATAATATCAGTAGTAAAGTTAATTAAGACGCAAAGGTGTTTATCAGTCAAAAACGCATTTTAAACGGTTGGTCAGATTAGGATGAAATTTGGCACACGGCTATACTATGTTCTGGATTGATAAATAAATAAATAAATAGCATATTTTCGAATTCTCTTGGTGAACCCGAAAGTCACGCGGGCGAAGCTGCCAGGAACGGCTAGTATCCTAACTAATATTATAAATACTTATGGATTAAAATCAAACAAAACGTGAAATTATTAAAAATAATTATTCATTATTTACCTGTTGTTTCGCGTCTTCAAACTTGATACACATCTTTATAAATATTATATAACTTTCTATACTTAAATAAGAATTATTTAGAATATCTAATTAAAAGATTAACTTTATAATAACAATTTAACGTCATTAAACTTTAATTTAACTGGTTCCATCACAAAACTGATGAGACACGGATTCGCACTAACACGTTGTCACTCGAGACCTTCTTCCGATATACTAAAGTACCTACCAAAACCCTTTTTATTAAATTATTATAGATAGGTAAGTAAACATCCTGCGCAGGGGCAGGAATGGGTTTTATGGTCGCTGTCTATTGTCAGAATCGTGGCCAATCCTTCGATCACTGAAGTAGATTCTGCATTAAAAAACAATACTGATAACAGTACAGGTAGGCACCTATATAAAAAGATTTTTAAAGTAATACCTTTTACCTGAGACACTTTTATTTAGATGAATGTATGAGTACCTACCAACGCTTCAGATGCCTATAAAACGTCACATAAATTTAAACTATACTTAAGTAAAATATTTTATTATAATCTATTTCAGAAGTCCGTTTACAGTACGAGTAACGATCTAATATATATAATTATATATCCTTCATCAAGTTTATCAATAATAAAATTTTTTATGGAACGAAGAAAACCCTATCGTTTGATTGTTGCGCCTCGCGCTTGGCCGATTTTTATAATCCCTCCGCTTCGAGATAGCATTAAATACCTACTGTAACGTTTTATATCGAAAAAAATGGTAATAATAAAACATAATTAACTCGGATATTAAAGTGACCCTTAATTTATAGGCACCGGCGGAGATTCTTTATATTGTGAAGCGATTATATTTATTATCATAAATCTTTCACGGCTCATTATAACTTGTCTGATATTGTTAAGAATTTTATATTGTTTTTGAATTAGACAAAGAATTAATCTATGCTTTAGGAATTCTAAAAGTCGAAAACAGCTGTTCCCCCACGGTTTCACTCGCGTGAACTTCGGTGTTCCTGCGGGAACAATCCCTTACTAAATAAACGTGATACTGTATAGTTTCTTATCAGTGAAAGAATGTTTAAAATTGGTTCAATTAATCCTGAGATTATCTCCTACATCCAAACTTACAATCTTTACCCCTTTACAATATAGGTACTAGCTGTCCCCCGCGGTTTCACCCGCGGTAATTTCGGAGTACCAGTGGGAATTTTGGGATAAAAAGTACCTTATGTCACTCAGGATTACCGTAGCTTCTTATAAGTGAAAGAATTTTCAGAATCGGTTCAGTAGATCCAGAGATATTACCCCCTACGACGTCACAAGCTCACAATAGGGTACTTGCATGAATTTTTTTTTCAGTCTTTTTTAAAGATATATGGCCCACTTAAACAAAGCAAGAAAAAGAAAAAAAATATATGCATAAATTAATTAAATAGAACGTTTCAAAGTTCCTACTTTAGACTTTACTGCCGAAACGCGGAATGACATCACTTGTTCAAAATTACGCCTTATTAATCTGTGATAGAAATGTCACTGTCGTATTGACAGGATCATGTGACACTGACAGACAGGTAACTTCAATATCCAAAAGCGAAATTAAGGTTGAACTGTGTCGAGTTACTTCCAAAAGTTCCAGTAAAGAATCGAAATGCATCTTACCGATGCATTTTAAAGTAAAAAACTTCAGAAAATAAAAAAAATGCGTTGACTGTATGCACTTGGTTTCTTTTACCTTCTCTGAAAGAGGTAAATGTTTCCTAAAAAAATAAAAGTGACGTCATGTGTTAAGTTTGGCTGTGATTGGTGTTTCGTTGCAACGTTCCGTTTCACAAAATTAAAAGTTGAATATTTTGGAAACTATTGAAATTTTTTTAGTAAATCTTTCACGATAACGCTTTTCTAAGGCTCTATTTTTGAAATATTGACACAATTTCTTATAATAAATTTCATGCAAGTACCCTATTCTCAAACTCACAAACTTTTTAGCTCTTTATAATAGGTATTCGTATAGATAGTACCTAGGACAGGTATTTGATGACACTTGGAATATATCGTTTTAAAACTCTGGACCTATAGGCACGTCATAATTAATTAATTATCGATAAAAGCGAATGATTGTTTGCAAACGAAACGAAACGTTAATCAATGATAAGTATAATATAAAAATTTTATAGTGTTAATTGCGTTGATCGTTTGTTGTATAAACAAATATTATTGAGTAAACAAACAAAATTAATAATACATTAATACATATTGCGTACCTAATGCTTCATAACATTCTGTTGATTAATTAAATACCTACTATAGTTGCGGAGTTAAGTGGTAACAAACAAGTACACACACATACGCGCACACAGAAACTTTCGCTTGAATATAAAAGGAATACGATAAAAATATTCTCAAATCTATACACAGATCTATTGAGTCGTTAATAAAAACTAATCTATGACAAGAGGTACCTATATACTTCAAGAAGTTATTGTAAGCTCAAGTGATTCTCCTCCCTAAGAAAATTTACATAAGTTTCAATTTGCCTTACATAACAGCAAATAGAATCTAACATTGAATTTCATGAATAACTGTTTCATTATAGTAAATCGACTAAAACTATATATAATGTAAATAGTCCTGTCCGACCTGTGAATTTAAAGAAAAGTAACCTAAAAGTAAATGTTTTTAAAACGTATCTACTTACTTAGTTTAAGCTTTTCTTCAAAAAGTTTAAAAGATGATGACCGAAAAACATATGAAAGCGCGATGTCAAAAAAAGAAAATTAGTTTTTATACATACCTAAGTAATGTAACTATACTAGACTAGCTGTCCCGCGCGGTTCCAAATTTAAAAAAAAAAATTCAAAGTTCCCGCGGAATTGTTCCATACAAACTTTGCAACCCCTTTTCATCCCCTTGGGGGTTGAATTTTCAAAAATCCTTTCTTATCGGATGCCTACGTTATACGAAGAACACACCCTCCAAGTTTCAGGGTCTCAACGATCCGCCGTTTAGGCTGTGCGTTGATCCATCAGTCATTCAAGACAAAGCATTTTATATGTATAGCTGATAGAAGATTGATAGGTATTTCATACAGCTTATAGATAGATAGCATAGAAATCACGCGCAAAATTTGCTCAAGACCATTGATATACCTATTTAGGTAATATATCAGTCTTAAGACTCGTAATATAAAACCTAGGTCATCTCAAACTTGGAACGCCATCGAATATTAATTTGTTGAACTTTTTTATTTTTCAGCCGAATGAGCGAGACAGACGATTGAGAGACAACGACGGCAGTTATTAATGAGTAAGTTAACTTAAAAATATTTACCTTTATTTTGTCAAGCTCAAAAAACGTAGGCATCCTTTTCGGTCGTAAATCCCGATTTCCTTGATCAGCTGGCGGCATGTTACATAAACAAGTCCGAAAATCCAAGAAAACAATTCACAATCACACTTTCCGTAGTTCCCATCTATCACACACTGGCCAGAGATAATATAAACGACATTGTCATCAAAATAAAATAAAATCGTATGTGATTACGCAAAAACAGTTCGTACTGGCACAAAACACAACAAGACGTGTTGCTCTTGCTAAGATCAGATATAAACTAAATTGAAAATCGTAAACGTTTTGTTGGAATCATAATAAATGACAATAGATACAGATAACTGAGATAGCTACCAAAGCTTTTAGAGTAGCGAGAACGAGACAGTACTACACTTTATTGCTCCACCCCATTCGAACAGGGGTTGCATTGACGCTCGGCCAAGATTAGATCGACGAAATTCCTACCTACTTACACAAACGACTTAAATTAAACGTTTGCTTGAAAAGATTTTAAACTCTATTCTTAGCTGCAGAGATTATATTTTTGTCGTTAGCCCGTCGGTCGCATTAGCTTTTTTCGAGGCCGTTATTTTTTTAAATAGCCATTTTAAATAGCAAAAAGCTTTGGTGAAGATTAGCATAGCGTGCCAAAATAAATTAAATATTTATTTTGAATAATATTATAATAGGTATTTAACCATTATTAATTTATATATTTACTAGCTGTGCCCCGCGGTTTTACCCGCGGTAATTTCGGAGTTCCCGGGGGAATTCCGGGATAAAAAGTAGCCTATGTCCTTCTCTATACCCCTGACAACGTGCAAGCCAAATTTCATCCAAATCCGTTCAGCCGTTTTTGCGTGATTGAGTAACAAACATCCAAACATCTAACCATCTTTCACATTTATAATATTTGTAGGATTATCACATTTTGTGTATTTATAAATAATTATAATATCACACTGAACATCACACATTGAACTACGATGAATTACTTAGTTTGTATTTTTTTAATTACTTATGTAAATTCATTTTGTACCTACATATTATGACGCTTTTATTACTTAGTTGATTTTAATAAAATGAAAAATAATTTTTAAAACTTTAGTTTTTTATTATTTTCACCACTTTTGATTGATTAACTTTTGATTTTGAATATCGATATTCTCTCGAAACTGAAAACATACGCGGGTGTAACCACGGAAATTAGCTATTCACAATAGGTATTAAAATTTATGTCAGTTTATGGTATAGGTACCAAAAAAAGAAAACAAAATCTGAACCCGATAGGTGGCGCCGCTGGAATCGAGTTATGAATCTTTATTGGTGGGTCTTTTACCTTTCTCGCTAGACTATGGCTTTTAACTGCGTGAGGAGTTCTCGAGAAAAATCTAAATTTGACGCGGGTGAAACTGCCTGCGACTAAGTAATAAAGATGTAAAAGTTAATATTAAAACAAGTTCAAAATCCGACAGAATTATAGACGTGTATCAGATAGATAGAGAAGAAAGATTTAGGTATTGTAACTTTATAGGGAACGTGCACGAACTATAGGTGGCAGCACTAAATCGACAAAAGAGACACTATGCGGACAGTAGAGGAAACTTATTAAAGTTGTCATCGTGCTTTCGGAAGGAAGATAATAATTGAAGAGATAGTTTTGTTTTCATAATTATGTAAATCCTCAATTAGGTATATTATATTTTTGAATAGGTATGATAAAAGTTATAAAATATGGGTTCCGGTCTATCTATATCTAGGTATATACTTATAATAAAACTGTAGAGGTCAATTCTGTACATTGAATATAATATATTCAAAATTAATATTGGAGGATGAATGGTGATCGATACTGATGCCAAAAAAGCAATCAGTAAATTTTTTGTCTGTCTGTCTGTCTGTCTGTCTGTCTGTCTGTATGTGCACGCATGGGTCAAATACTAGTGAAGGGATTTTAAGCAAACTTGGTACGGTTGTAGTCCATACTCCTGGACAGGTTATAGGCTATATAATAATTATAATATCATTTATAATAATAAATATATAACGCTAAGACACATAGGAGCTTAGAGGTGAGTGGTGACGATAAATTTGAAGCAAGTCGGATGAAAATGCGCTTTCGAGCTCTTATCCTCGTATACGTTTACTCAATCACGCAAAAACGGCTGAACGAATTTGGATGAAATTTGACGTACACGTTGTCAGGGGTACACAGAAGCACATAGGGTACTTTTAATCCCGGGATTCATGCGGGAACTCCGAAATTATCACGGGTGAAACCCCGAGGCACAGCTATTCATCATCAATAATATAATAATTAATGATCGTCAGCGTGGCCAAAATATGTCAAAAGGTTTTTAAGCTTTTGAGGCCGGCCATGTACCTATTGGAGGTTGAAGAGATGAGGATGAGGAGGATAATCTAATGAAGAACATGAGGCTGCGAAAACTGGTAAAATTGTCGCACAAACTAAAATATCCAATGTTTACGATAAGAAAATAATCCTTACTGATATTATAAATGCGAAAGTGAGTTTTTGTTTGTTTACTTGTTTGTTACGCTTTTACGCCTGAACGGCACAACCGATCATCGTGAAATTTTGCATACAAGTGTTCAGGAGGTTTATTTACTACTAGCTTTTCGGAATTCCTGAACTCCGGACTGTCCGGAACTTCAAACAGCTAATGGAAAATAAACCCCCTGAAAACTTGTATGCAAAATTTCATGATGATCGGTTGTGCCGTTTTATTTTTTGTCGATGTATTGATAGTTGATACATCCAGAAATACAACAATGAATTGTGATTAGCTAGAATAATAATTTTCACTAGTAAAATTAATCCTGTTTACTTGTCATAAATGTGAATGGCAACTATCAATAGATTCGGATTGACGACGCCAGTTGGCAGCACCGTCGTTGTGCACGTTCCCTATAGGATTAAACTTTAAACCAATTCCAAAAATCAAAATTAACCAACTTCAGTCATAGCATGGCACAGTTACCTTAAACCAAACGCAACACGACGAAATCCCACAGCATCCCCAATTTCATCACGAAATCGAAGAGGGTCGAACTGCAATAAATTATATTTTTGTTGGCAGAAAATTATACTGTCGTGTCGTTCACAAATAATCAATTAAAACTTCGGAATCTATTGAAACTGTCCGTGCAATTTGGGGTTGACGTTATTGATATCTTCATAAATGGGGCAAAGTGGGCAAATATAGACATACGGGTATGATTTCATACGGGCGGATTAGCCGGCTCCTGTATTGTGACAGGTCATTTGATTTGTTAGGATAGAACGGGTTAGATCTGGGCCCTTATTCACTATGACCAACAACATTCCTTGCCCATAATGTGCGTCCCAAAAACACTATTCCAAACGCTCCAGGTGCAAAAATTTAAGAAACTTATATTCTTTATGACAAAAGAAACGTTGTAAATGTATTTTTTTAAAGTGAAACTTCTTTGAACACGAGGGAAAAGCAATTTAAGTGACGGCTTATCCTACCGCAACCATTGAACTAATATTACTAGCGTAGTAATAGTAACTCAGTGACCGCAACACGTTATGGTCATAGTGAATAAGGGCCCTGTTTAAATTGACATGACATGGAATAGAAATATCTTCACTACATTGATGTATTAATCAATTCCTCACTCACTAGGTATAATTAGACAGCATTGTTGATCGAGCGAACTTGTTATTACTTACTATTATAAAAAAATCGCTTCTGAAATCAACAGTGTGAATTCCTGAAACCTGAAGACATACCTTATTAAATATTAATTTATAATAATATACTTACTAAATTCTTCGATCTGTCCTTTAAGTATAATATGTTATGATTATATAAGTGTGTATAATGAATAGTTTCTGAAGTACCTAAGTAAATCCAGAACACACAAATAGTAGGAAAACAAGAACTTTACCTACCATTATGAATTTATTTATAAATTTGGTGCTTTTATTAATCAGAATCCCCGTAGGTAGCTACCTACCCAATATTGTCATTATTGTGTCTTCAATTGTTTTATTTAAAAAGATAAATTGGATCTCAGTGTGAGCCGTTCAGGTAGGTACCTGCCTATCTACCGTTGTTAAAATAAATATGCAGGTTGTAACACACACATTTTTTCTAATAACTATTTTGACTTTTTTATACAATAAGTACTTTAATTCGTATTTCTATAAAATGTGAATACAATACATAATTCTAATGTAATAATTTACTCCAATAAGGATATTATTATAATAATTTCTTAAAGGTACCTATTTCGAATATATCTTGTCATTTGCACTGGAAAAAGCCCAATAATGACAAACTTATTTATTTCAAAATAAAAATAAAATCGTAGGTATGTTATCTAAACTTTAAATAAATCTAATTTAAAAGTAAGAGGCATCTGAATCATCATAACTTTAGTTAGCTTATGATTCATAAGCTAACTAATAACTATAGAGCTTAAATGGCGTGGCATTCTATTAGTAATGTTCATACATCAATATATATATTTAATATACTTAGACGTACAAAAAATCGACAAATTCTCGTGTGAAACGAGAAGCAATGTAATGCATAAAGAATTAACAATCCGTACCGAAAATTTCTTCACAACTTTTAAGCTTAACAAAACATACAATAGACAGTCGCCAAGACTTGTTTATTCAAAAATGTATGCTTACTTAATATTTGACCTGCAATAAATATGAACAAAGGAAGGAGCCCAGAACTGAACATTCCAAAAAAAAGGTACAGCGATGACGATTAAAATGATTCTTTTCTGTGTACAAACAATAGGCGGGTACCGAGCTTTTATCAAAAGAGGAAATGAAAAGATAGAACGGTATATTATTATTGGACACTTATTAATTTCGGAGAACATTATGCCTTTTTTTCGGACAGTGAAACAAATGTTTCGTCTGACGCGGATCGAGGACAGCAAAAAAAGTTTGTAGATACTTCTGATTTACAAGCATATAAAAAATATTGGTATGCAAATGAAAACCAGATGACGTTTTATGGAAATCTAGTATGATGTGGCCCGCCCCTAATCTCGAAACGTGAATTCTAACCGTGATTCAACAGTGAGAATTGGTATCCTTGCATAATGCATTCTACTGTTGAACTTTGAACACTACGCTAGCACATTTAGAATATTTTAAAACATTCTCCACATAAAATGTATATTTGAAAAGATATTTTAACATAAATTCGTTCCTTAGCTCACAAAATAGAATAATGGCTCAAAAATATCAATAATATTTTTAAACTTCTGGTAGTTATCACAAAACAAGGTGAAAAAACGTATAGGTATGAATGTAATAAAATTAAAAACTTTAGACAAAAGATTGCTCGCTATCGTCCTGTCGTCCTGTCATTCAAAATAACGACTTTCGTAATTAACGTAATCAACAGTACGTCCATAAACTAACTTACAATAATTATTATTCTATGGAAGTCGATTGTGAACAAGAAGATCGGGTACTGAACGACCGATGATTTTTAGTCGTTTGTGCCCATTAGGTACCTAACTCTGCGCACTTAACAAAGAAGCAATCTAAAATAAACCTTAACGCTTGTGACTGTGATTTGAAAATCATACAGTGGGTTAGTGAACGACAGCGCGATACCTCTATCTAGGCTAGAAAGTTAAAATTGGTCATCATTATACCTACAAGAAAAAAAATGTGATTACTATCAACATTAACTACTTACCTGAATACATACTTTGCATAGGTGTTTGTTGTATGTAATTTATCCTTTACCTTTGGACATGAACTTTTTTTTATTTTTTATTTATTAATCAATATAAAAGTTACAATACTAGTTGGTTATTACAGCGCACATTTAAGCTCTTTCGAGTTTGTATTTGCGCAATAGCAGTCATCTGTGTTATTTATTATGTCTAGGTATGTTAATTATTATTATTATGCATATAAAAATATAAATAGAGATAGACGAAAATTATTAAACAGTAATTAATTATTAATATTATTTATATGTGAATCAACTATCAAAATGATTACATGATTAAACTGGTAATTGTATTTGTTCAATGCTTTTACTCTGACTTCATTTCATTGACAATGTTCGAAATTATCGAAACAATGTTTGTTTGTTATTGCTAATTTCATCGTTGCATTAAATTGGTTAGAATTAAAACAAACATGATCAACTAATTACAAATAAAATACTTTTAATTACTTATAGATAATAATAAACACATGCAACAAAAATCAAACACTATTAGCAATAACTAACAAGAATTATAATACTAGCTGTCCCCTAGCGGTTTCACCCGGGGTAATTTCGGAGTTCCTGTGGGAATTTCGGGATAAAAAGTGCCGTATGTCACTGGGACTACCGTAGCTTCCTATAAGTGAAAGAATTTTCCAAATCGGTTCAGTACATCCAGAGATTATCCCACCCCCTATACAACGTCATCAAACTCATAAACTTTACCTCTTTATAATATTAGTAAAGATTGCATAATGAGACGATTTAGCAACTTAATTAATTTAAATTAAAAAAAACTTTTCTTGGAACCAAAGGAAGATCAATGCAGAATGAATTTAGAAGGACAATTCAGAAGGACAATTCAGAAGGACAACGCACTGCTCGCCTACTCACCTGGCACTGATGATATATTTGCCAACAGATTGTCAACAGTGGTTGCAAATGCCATTGTGTTTCTAAGTCAATCGGACTATTAAACACTGTAATTTATTGGGAACTTACCTGTATTTACAGTGAAATGTATATAAATAAATAAATAAATGCCAAATTACTCATCGAACGAAATCGATCGGGAATCGAAACTACCTTCGCGCGGTGACCGCACGTGGCGGTTCGCACGAACGGGGCGAAGAAGATTTATCACCGGACAATTTAATTAGCGCCCAATAACCACCGTATAGTGAACAATAGACAAACCCTCAGAGGGTCC
The DNA here is from genome assembly GCA_907165275.2 of Zygaena filipendulae. Classification (NCBI taxonomy): domain Eukaryota; kingdom Metazoa; phylum Arthropoda; class Insecta; order Lepidoptera; family Zygaenidae; genus Zygaena; species Zygaena filipendulae. Next base: position 4,299,373 of record OU015666.1, read on the forward strand.
AATAGACTTTTAATTATACATGTGATCGTTCAATTTACCCTGCGTTTGCTCCCGGGGTAACCGAGGTGGGATGCTGATGTTGAGTCACCGTCATCGTGTTATCTCTCAGGATTTTAAAAGATACCTACCTAATATTCTGTGGTATGTGTGTACATGTGACTTGATTTTTAACCGACTTTAAAAAGGAGGCGGTTGTCAATTCGGATGTTTATATTTTTTTTTAATGTAGGTATGTTCGGGCATAACTCCGTCACATGCCTATAGACGGATTCGCAAAATTCTTTTTTTTGTTCGAAATATGTTTATAGGAGGCTACGATACTCCTGGGTGACGTAGGGTACTTTTTATTCCGAAATTCCCACGGGATCTCCGAAATTACCGCATGTGAAACAGCAGGGGGAAAGTGTATTATAACTTAGGAATATTGTAGTTTTCTATATACCTACATATAAACTTACTGCTCTCTTTTCTAATTCTACCTAAGTTATTTTTAGTTTGTCACCAAAACATTGGGATAGGCCCGTAATGGACATTCCCCTTTAGATAACAAAAGGCCTTAAAATTTAAGTCATTAATGGCTAATGACGCAATCACAATGGACTCAATTTATCGAACACCCAACACACCCTTATAGCCTATCATAAAGCATGTTTCACAATAATTAGAAGCCTGTAAAACACCTATAAACCGCCTGTAAGAAATTAATGGCCTGCTTCCATTACCATGCCACGCCTCACCGCTTGGTGGCGCGCCTTCGTTGTATCGTAGTTTTATTCTGGAAAATTTTGATTAGATTTGTGATTTCTATTACCTATAGGCTATATGGAAATCATTTACAGTTTATTAATCTCATGCACAAAAAGGTAGAGCCCACTTTTGACTTAACTGATGGTGTTCATTGTGAGTTTGTAAGGTCATTATTTTGTCTTACACTAGCTGTTCCCCGCGGTTTCCCCCGTTTGAGTTTCGGAATTCCGCCAGTAACCCTAAATTAACCTAATTTACTCCTTATAACATCAGTTATTTATAAGTTAAAGTCCCGTCAGAAGCAGTCCAACCGTTTCGGAGATTCACCCTCGTGAGTTTTGAAACTCCCGCCAATTCCAAACTTCTTTTATTCTTCTTCTCCTTACAATAACAAATACAACAAAAAAGAATTAGCGAAATTGGTCCAGCCGTTCACGCGTGATGCCGTGACCAAGAGAAACATGGATTCATTTTTAACCGACTTCCAAAAAAGGAGGAGTTCGACTGCAGGTTTTTTTTTCATATGTCTATAGATATCCAAACATTAAAAAAACGCACTTAAGTTTTTTCAACGTCGCAATTTATGAAATAATTTTCTGGCAGCATAGAATCGGTAATAAATAATACAAATTAGAATAAATGAAGAAACAACAAAAAAATTACCGTTTAACTAAACATTTAATACTTCTTGGAATATCAAGAAATTACAAGCAACATAACATTAATTATTAGGTGTTGATAGACGCGTTCCTTCCTCGCTTCAATGTGGATACAATAAATTATTGAAATTGATAAAACAATGGATCATGCATTCAAAGTGTAGCACAGTTGGGGAGCTCGTAAAGGGGAGATGTTGCAGGCCGCGCTTTGTGATCGCCGCTGTCCAAACAAATCAGGCGCACTTCTTGTGACGTGACTTGCGCGTGCGCACCGCGCAGCGCTTCCAGCGACCAGCGACCCGGCGTCAATCGCTTTTTGGTCGAAACGCACAATAATTAGAACCAAACATTTTACTATCAGAAAATAATAAGTAATATAGGTAGGTACGTACCTAATCAAAAGCTATTAAGTAATTTTATGTGGTGGGTGTGGTTTCAATAAATTAGCTAATATTTAAGACTGATTTATAGGTATGTTTTAGGTATGTCTTTTGGCAAAATTTGCTTTGCTCAAAACTCTGAAAGACGCCAAATTGTACTAGGCATAATTATACAGTTATTTTATATGAACGAATTTCAAGTTACTTTCAGTCTTCAAATAACTTCCTAACTAACGAGGCTATCGGCTCCATTTATTATACTTATATTACAGAATGTTAGATGAAACGAGGCCCTTAATTTATTAGGTATGGATTCTTAAGGTAATTTTTTTACACAATTATCCGATATAATAATTATATTTAATATTACTCATTGACAATGGGTGCGCGGCAAACCGAGCTTGTAAATGATTTACGAGTTACGACCCGTTGCGCTGAACGACCATACCTAAAGGTCACTAACCCCCGTAAATGACCACAAGTTGCAATTTTATATTACGATTTCTTTTTGTTATGATACTTTCTGTGATCTCTGTTCCTTGCGGTTTCATCCACGTTAATTTCGGAGTTCCAGCGGGAGTTCCGGAATGAAAAGTACCCTTTGTCCTTTTCTGTACCTTTAACAACATATTGTGTGCAAAATTTCACGATAATCGGTTAAGTAGTTAAGGTGTGAATGCGAACAAACAAACAAATAAATCCACTTTCGCGTTTGTAATATATACAAAATATTATTACTTTTATGAATGCCAGTCTGCATCAAAAATAAATATGTAAAACTTTTGTCAACCGTTGAACCATTATTACTCATTACCTTCTATTGAAATAAGATTAGGACTGTCAAAAATGATTACATATTTCTAATACTGAGTGTACCTACATTCATTGAATCTAAAAGTATATAGGTAGGCAAGAATACTAACTTCTTACATATAGTTTCGTGGTACAACAGCACCGTGTGCCGCCTCATCATCGACCGGGGCGAGGACTGTTTGTTTGGCCACCATTCAACACATTAAGTGATTTCCAAGGAGCGAGTGTAATTAAGTTTTGATCAAAGGATTCTTGAATGTTTTGACGTGACGATTGTCAGTGGGTTCCTTGTATTAAGACTGTGTGGAGACGCGAGCGGGGCGGCTCAGTTTATTTAACTAGTGCATAGGTAACGAGTACCTACTAATCCGCGCTTTTGAGATCAGCATTTTAATTCATCCGTGTTTGATTTTATAGCAACGAGAAGCGGGTTGTGGGTACACAAAGTAATATATATGTCGTGACCACATGTAATAATTGATCAATTCATGATGTGGTCATTCATAAAATTGTCTTTCATGAAATGGTTGCCACCATTCTTGGTTAGGTTAGGTTTGTACTGTTGACCAAGTCGCGCGAGCCGAGCGAGCGTAACGAGCGTGCCGCGGCAGCGGCCGGCGATGCGCCAAAGACAAAATATGGTGACATTCGATAGTTTATGATGTGTGATGAAATGGTCTGCGACGAGATGAATATGTGTTCATGACATATACATCAGTGTGACCAGATTTATTTAGCAGAATGATGCGATTATAGCAAAATTAAAGCGCCTACTCACAGTGCAATTTGGCTGGAAATTTGTCGCTGCGATTTGTTGCAATTTATGGGCAATCAATCCTGTTGGGTTCATAAAAGCCTACCGTAATCACATAATTCTGCTAAATCTGGTCACACTGATATACATAAGGATAATATAACACAAAATTATGTAGATTTCTTAAACATAATACAACAAATTGATACACATGCATTTACTATACATACGAGAGTTTTTAAATTTTTCTTTCATACTTCAATTATGTGAAAATCCTTTTGGCTGCGATGAAATGCGATTAATAAACACAAATGTGGAGCTTATCGGTCGTTAAGTCAGGTCAAGTGTTTCATTTCGCATCGCGAATTGTAAAGGCGTGTACACATAGGCGAGCGTGGATCGAATCGCGCGCCATAAAGCTGGCCCGACAAAGCCCTGCCGGTTACCGTGGCCGACCTAATAAACAATTACACAACATATAAACTGTAAAACTTTGTTCAACACTTTATCGACCGAAGCGCGCGGTGATGCGAAATAAAATTACAATGAGTATTGAAATTAATCTGGTTACAAAATTACTATTGTAGTTGCCGATGAAGAATAAAAACATAGTTCCAATATTACTATTGCAGAAAATATATTTCATCCATATGAATGAAGAACCAAGAACTTCAAACAAAACTGAATAAAAATAATTCAGCTACAGTCACCACGTCTTGAGCATAAAAACGTTGTAAATTTAAAATGAGAACAGGAAATGATAACCCGCGGGTCGCTTGCGCCTGCGCCACCCCTGCCTTCAGAACCGTATACCAACACTAATGCAAATGAAGACGTAATATAAACACACACCCGAAAGTCGAGCAATTAAATCACGCACACATTCCTACACTCACTTATATTCAAGCACAAATTTCAAATTCCAACCTACATCGCTTGTCTCTTTTCGGTTCTTTCTTTATAACGAGGAACTAAACGAGATGAATATAAACAAAATAATTGGTATGCAAGCAAAGGTATTAATGTGATTAATTTATGCACTTTATTCCATGGCGTTGTGTGCATGGAAAGAAGTATAAAAATAATGCTCTTAGAAATAAATCCGTCTCGCTATCTCGACTGAAATATGAAATATCTGTGGCGGCCATCATTTCTCATCTGTTAGCCCGCGCGATAACTGTAAATTGAGATTTGGAAGTTTATTTTAATCGCCGTCGTCTCAAGGATTCGACATTTTTTGTGCTTGCATACGGGGTATATGGATTTATTTATTTTTTGCCCGGGGTGGCAATCTGGAAGTTTTAGGAATAATCTTCTCGGTGAAGAGGGCTGGTGCCACATGTGCATCCACCGGCGTCTCGGTGATAAACATTTTATAGGAATGTTTAGAGCAAAAACTGCCAACCAAATGTTGGTTTTCGATCATGGGTATAAAAGGAAGTTGTCATTTTATTATATCAATATCAGTAGCTACAATATAAAATTATGTATCTAATACACTAACTTAGCGTTAAATCAAAGTAGGTATGTATTTGTCTGTTTAATATCGAGATAAATGTTATAAGCGCAGAGGGATTTATTATTTGCATGCTATTTTTTTTTATTTGTTTATCCATGCGGGCTAATCTTCGGAACAGCTGAACAAAATATTTTCATTATATTTGATACTAGGTAAATAGCTACTTTAGGTCCAGAAATCGTTCATAGGAAAGGTACTGGTATTATCCCGAAGTTCTTGAGAGAATACCGAACACATAAAACTGCGGGGCTCATCTATAAAGTGAGATAAGTAAAACAAATCCCACCAAAAATATTTTCATGTAAAATGATGCCAACACGACGCCAATATGACGGGCACTGTTAAAAAGTTATCAGATCTCATGTAGAGTCAAACTTTATAACTCTACACACCCTAACTCTACAAGGCCTAACTTTTGAAACTCTACGCCTTAGTCAGAGTATGTAGCTAAAGTATAAGAGCTATGCAATTAAAACTTTATAATATGTTTGATAAGTCCGCTATTGATAACATATCCCGAGAATTTCGTTTATCTGGTACAATCCAAACCTAAGTTATAAGGGTTCAAAAAAACGACGAAGCGCTTCGAGAAAAGACAGGTAGTGCCCCCGCTTCGCTTGGCTCGTCTTGGCTTGATTGTTAATAAATGCTCAATTTTCAACAATTTCATATATCTTAATCTACAATAATATATAAAAACCCATGTAACAAGCAAGTAAAAGTGTTTTTTTTTTCACTCGAACTTTTATAATGCTTTCTCTCAAATCAAGCTTTTTCAGAATTTCAACTTCAAATGCCTGATAAAAAATACCTGTGCTAGATTTTGAATATTTTTTCAATCCTTACTATCAGTTGACTATTCTATATACCGAATCTAGTCCTAACTCAATACCCCACTACTGGTACTTTTTTACGTGGACGCCCACATATATTAGGTAGATGGTAAACTTTGATATAACTAGAGTAAAATTAGTGCCAATCCTAGTTCCTTTCGTGACCACACACCGAGAGAGCTCCAGCGCAGTTTAAGTAGGCAATTTTACTCTACAATCACACATTAACTAAAGTATTCAAATAATATGCGTATTAGTAGACTAATATGCGTAATGTATGTGTATTATCCTCTTGTTACGTATATAAGCTATTACCGTTAACGTGCATTATCAATTTGTTACGTGACCTACCCCATGCCATACAGCCTAGGTAATTTTGGGTGCCATCGATTTTATTTCACATTACTTACTATGCCTAAATAAAAAATATTACTGGCTGTTTTCCGCGGTATCAATTCAGGTACTTTCAAGAGTTCAGTTTTTCATAATTTACAGATCAATTTGCAACAGAAACTTATATTATTTAGACGTTTCTAACTTCAATGGTTTGGAATGAGTGCTGTGGTCGATTCTCTATTTAAACATTCTAGGGAATAACATCAAGTGGTCTCAAATAGTAATGTATGTGTTATTTGGAAATGTTCACAATTTATAAGCGGATAATACTCGAAGCTGGCATGTTACTTAATGACATACAGATGTTGCAATTAATGATGTAGGGAGGGAAAGAACATAAAATTAAAACACAATTTCACATTTTATTCAAATATGAGTCCAAGTCTACATAATAATTTTCATTAAATCTATTCGAAAAAGGAAAATTTTTCTTCAATTCAGTGCGAGTCAATTAAGTAGCTTCTCCAAAAGATTTTCCTAGAGGATAGTGTTTCATTTGAGACAATGGTTTTGATTGTAGGTGGGTATAACTTTCACGTGACAAAAAATATTGTAGAACTAAAGTACTCCATAATGTATCAAAAAGGCCATTTATTTCTTTGTATTGAAATCATTGCTTCAGTCAGCCGTATTAGATCGGCTCGATTCGTTTTCATTGCAACAACAAAAAATACTGGCCAACAAATTCGATTGTGATCCACATAATCGACCTCAACCCAGCCGCCGTATCACTTTGGGAGCTGACATAAACAATCACGTCCTTGATACTACATCGAGGGGGGTCTATTTATAAACATTACACACGTCGCCGCTGTCCATGTCTCGTGCGGCGGCAGCTATTTCGGGGAGTACCCGCCCTACCGCTAACTACCCCTGGGTAGTTGCATCAGAACGCACGGTGAATGCGATCTGCGCGTGCCTCTCCTTCTGTAACCCGAGTGTGCGAGGGTTGTTTTTATAGACGCTTGTGTCATAGGTTAGAATTTTTGAGTGCATACGACACGGTTGTAATTATTATTACAGTGTCGTTTAAAATAAAATATTTGAGATCAGAGTTTTATTTTATATTTTTTTTTTGTTGCCAATGTCTCAATACAATACATACTCGTATTACTCATGGTAGGTGATCTAAGAAAACATTTGAAAAGATTATTTTCAGAAATTCTATAGAAACGACGAAATCGATTGTTTGCAATACGTACGTAGTTTCATCTATCAAGCCAATCATTAAGTTTAAAATTGTCATATTTCCTCTCTCAGTTAAGTTAGCCAAAATCTATTTTTAGGTTAGAGTATAAGGAAGGTACGTAAAACTGTGAAACTCTCGCTTCAGTAGTTTTCGTGTGACGCGCGTGCAAACAAACAAAAGACTCTTTTAAATATTTTAACTTCACAGACCCGCTCCTACAGTTTTATTTTAAGTAGGTACCTATAGATAAAAATCGATATTAAATATCACAATAAATCAAATGCACGGTTTATAAATAGAGTTGCATTGCATTGCATAGGATGCGTCGTTGCAGTGTCGAGACGGGCCGCGACGGTCACCCGACACGTTAATGTGCGCTGAGTCGATACACATGGCCGGCGTATCGAATTAGAGTAGCTGGCCGTTTGGAATAATGCAAACATTGAATTATCGATTTAGTGGAAAAAAAAAAAACGCGAATTTTGAACATACTCATGTAGAGTCGAGAGGATAAGGCAGTTTGCAGGGGACTTTTGACGGCATTTGAGCAAAATGCACGTCAGTTTTTTTTTTTAGTTTATCGTGGTTAATATTGCGTAAAAGTGGTGAAATTTGCATATTAGTGATTTATTAGTGATGAACAGTGGGTGGAAACAGTGAAATAAGATGAAATGGGGTGTTCGCTGCGAGGTTATCGTTTTACTGTAAAGTAACTTCCTACACAGCATCCCATTAGGGTCCAATTGTGAAGAATTGCTTCCAGAAGTGACGACATCATTGAAACAAAAATAATCTATGAAAGCCATTGAAGTATTGACGTAGGTGCATCAGTACATAATATACTTCAATAATGAAAGCTCTCTTAAAGGTCACAACTGAATTCTGAAGTAATTATATTCCTAAAAAGGCGGGTTTTAAGATGACGTTACAGAATTCTAACGAATTAAATTTGCCACATGTGACATGTGCAAAGGCGTAGGATACTCCCGCAACACATGTTGGCGCAAATAATAAGCGTTGGCGTTTATAATTTTTTAATTTATATATTTTACGGATGTCTTTGCGCGCCCGAAGGAATCTTTTTTATCTAGGCATATCATGTTGAAATACTCTATGTCAAATGAATGTACTTATCATGTGTACCTGAATAATGTAACTTTATTCAATAAAATACAGTAAGTAATCAAAATTTTAACACATTTTTGAATCGAAAAGGCATAGAACTCGTAATTTCACGGGGAGTGATGCAATTTTGCGGGTGGTCGAACTAACTTAGGTACTACATCTCAGCGCAAAAATCAAACATTAGCAATAATTGTTTTTGTGCTTCAATTTTGAACAGCATTTTGAATAAAACTAACGCTCTATTGTAATAATTATCTTAAATACCTATATTTTATTTTTAACCAAATAATAGTTATTTGAGATCAAAATTGAGAACACCGCCAAAATTGTATTAATTTGCAACAATATAGATTTATATTGCCAGGTGGATATGTGCATGTAATACGCATACAAGTTGCAAGAGTACGTTATAGAAGCCCCCATGAACGGGCCCGGTGCACCAGAAATAGCGAGTCAGCTGGGGTGCGTCAGCGCGCGTCGCCACATCGCACGCGGGCGCAGCTCGCTCGTGCCGAGCGTATACGCACACTAAAACAGTACTGGCTTCTCCATTCTTTGGAATTTAATCAGTTGTAGACAGAGAATGGTGACAAAGACTGACCTCCAAATATTATAAACGTGAATTTGTTTGTTTGTTAGGCTTTCACGCCTTGACTAGACAAGCAATCGAATAGCTATTAGCACTAGGAACCTGTGAAGGGTGGATATACTATGGGTGCTGCCATATTCACTGTAATTTTATTGACGTCAAAAAGAGCCACATTATGGGCCAAATTTGAATAAATTATTTGACTTTCATCACGAAATTTTGCATACACGTTGTCAGGGACAAAGGGTATTTTTTTTTTCCTGGAATTCCTGCGGGAACTCCGAAATTAACGCCGGTGAAACCGCTAAAACCGCTGTTCCAGCTAGAAACGAATAAAACTCTAAAAATGTTTCTACACATTTTATTTTGAAATGTCGAAAAAGTAGATTTACATTTTTAGGTTGTTTACCTACTTCACGATTATGAACGTCTAACAACCGCATCCAGGTCTGCGTAATCCTGATCGCACTTAAATTAGGTTCGGAAGTCGACTAGTACTTTTTAAATGTTGTAACTAATTTGTACATATGTTGTAATAATTGTCGTGGCATTTGTAACGAGAAAGTACATCAGTTCACTAGCGATAAGAATATTAAAAAATAACAAACTATGTTAGTCATTATAGATTAGTTGGGTAGTTTTAACTATTACGATTCGATTCAGTTTTTAAAACATGCCAATTAAGTTTCTGTAACCAATTTTACAACCTTTCTTGCCGTAGCTTAGGTAGGTTGTACTAGATTTTTCATAACTAGCAATAACGTGCTTATAACATTTGAAATTATCTCATATTGCAGTCGACTAAAGCACCAATATGAACATTGTCTTAAAAAAAAGGGTAGGAAATGAGTGAATCGTACCAGTAACTTTCCAAATTCAAGTGTATAAAACATTCCAAGTTGTGATAAAGGTATCGAACGCATTCAGATAACGCGTCTAGACGAAATAAATATTTGAAACACTCGACTCTCGAATGCCTGCTCAATGGCTCACTTGGCTAATCGTTTGGGTTGCTAGTTGAAAAAAAAAAACATTAATCGCCTTTTTTTCGGACGCACCCATAACCTACCGAATGCCACTTAAAAAAGGTAAAAGGCGAATCTAATAGGACACATGCATTTAAAACAGGCTTGTTTTAAGATTACACTGTTTTAGGTGTGTAACATTTTAACCAGAGACAAATTTTATCGGTAAACTTTTTTCCGAAAGCAAAGAAGTTGTTTTATAATGCCAAAGAGCATGTGTTAAATAGCGATATGGAAAGTATAAAATGTATTATTTGGATTGAATTAAGAGAGAACGAATGGATTTAACGTAATCGATTGTGAATAATAAACAACACGACACTTCTTAGCGGGTGACCGTTTCGAGTTGTGACATTATTGAAAGATGCACTTTGCGTGCCCGACTCGGAACGTTGCATCCTAAGGGTTTTATACGTGATCGTATTTATTTCAACAATGATGACATTAAAAGTAAATAAAAATATGGAAACTGCATTTACTTTTACATTGTACTTATTGAATTTATGTATATTACATTTACATTGTATTGAAGAACCAAAAATCGTCGAAGTGTCTTACCTGGATAGGTGTTCCTTTTTGTAAAACCAATAATAATTTGTTAACCATGAAGGCATTGCACTATGATATTATCAAAATCAATTTAATTCGCTCAAACATAATTTTTTATAGAATGCCTCACGAGTCACGACACTGGCAGAATAGTGACATTACAACGACACGATAATTATACATAATAAAAAGGTCGGTTGCAGTAAGCAGTGGCTACAACAATAATTCGCGACGATGATTTAGGGTCGGGAAATAACCTCACTCCCCAACATGGCCGCCGTTCGACAAACGTAAAATTGCAATTTATGTTGCAACCTTCGACCTTATAAAGTTATCGTTAAGTTAGGAAATTGAATGATCACCAGCTCAGCTAGTGTACAATGTAATTTGTTATTTGACTATAACGCCTTCTGCCAGGGGCGTAATAATTGTACTTATTAGAAAACGCCAATGAAATTATTATGACGTACGGCGAAACACATTTTTTCCACATCATTTAGTTAATTTAGTAGGTAAGTACATAAAGAAATATGAAATAAAACCGTTTAAATATGGTACCACTTTAATTATACAATATTTATGGGAAAAGGCGCTTTTCCCCCTATTTCCTTGGGGGTTGATATTGATAGGTTTATTTATTCGTAATGTTCAATAAATAGCATAATTGTGGATACATCATTATTAAATAGCATTTTAGGTAATAATCCGATTTAATCAGCAAACATAGTTATTGAATTTCCATAAACCCTGAAATATTTAGTGCGTTTTCTTTGTTTAAAAAAATAAGTGCAAATACCGATTTCTATTCTTCTCGTATCAATAGAAAACCAGTTTTAAACGGTAATAACATTAAACAAATAATTGTCGGATATCGCTCAAAGCAAGCGTGATAAATCGGCATCTCGCTCGATCAAACGGGTCGGCCGAGCTAATCGCACGACTATTTAGTCGCGCTCTCCTGTAAGGCATTGTTTACATATATTTAATACTAGCTGCGCCCCACGGTTTCACCCGCGTGAGTTTCGGAATTCCCGCAGGCACTCCCAACTTCTCACCGTTTAAACCTTCCCTGTACCTACTTCCACGAATCTTTCAAGATCAAAATTAACCAAATCGGTCCAACCATTCTCGAGTTTTAGCGAGACTAACGAACAGCAATTCATTTTTATATAATACTAGCTGTGCCCCGCGATTTCGCCCGCGGTAATTTCGGAGTTCCGCGGGAATTCCGGGATAAAAAGTACCTTATGTCCTTCTCTATAGCCCTGACAACGTGCATGTCAAAGTTCATCCAAATTCGTTCTGCCGTTTTTGCGTGATTGAGTAACAAACATCCAAACATCCACACTTTTACATTTATAATATTAGTAGGAAGTAGGATACTAGTTAAACCCCCACAGTTTCACTCGCGTTAATTTCGGAGTCAATCTATCTTTCTGCCAAACTCCATCCAATGCCGTTCAGCCGTTCTGGCCAAACTTGATCCAAACTTTCACATTTATAATATTTGGTATGAATTATTACAATTTTCTACATTTTAGATAGGTAGTAAATATCCTACAACGGTCTTCACAAAACTGATTATACGGGAGCAGAAAACCTTCCTTTTTAAAGTCGGTTAAAAAGTGCAATCACCTTCAAAAATGTGATGTCCAGACATTGAAATAGAGCTAGCTATTCGCTTTCGTAATATTACTGTCTTATTCTTTTGACATAAAAGGATTCGTTGGTTTTTTTACTAACACTGCTGAGTTATTTCAACATCAGAGTCAGGTACTTAATTCTTTATATTTTGCCAAAATTAACTATGGGTGATACAGAAAAAAGGTTTCAATACATTCGTAAGTTGATTTTTTTTATATCTTTTCAAAGAAAGAGTAATAAACCACAACGATTCTCAGTGATGAGTGAACATAATCGTGAGATTTAAGACATTCCGAAAAAAAAATAGGAGATCTGATATTATTATAGAAAGAGAAACAAATGCACTAATAACATAAATAAAAAATACCAGTTATAGGCATGGGTATAGTAGGTAAGATATTGAACACGAAAGACGCTCGACAGCAAGCTCGCTTAGGTACTTTTTGAAAACAAAAATGTAAGGTTAAAACATACACAATGTATAATATTATATCGATAATATGATGAATACCACGCCTGGCAACAATTTGTAAAGTAGGTACGCCGTACGCGTGATCGCAACAAACAATGATAATAATAATAACAACCTTTCTTTTAATAACACCTCGATAAATAACTTCAACATCTCGTTAACGTATTGCGGAGGTACCAAAAGGTTAATATGCGGTTTCATGGAGGTTGTATAGAAACGTACTGCTATGACTGTTTTTGCCAAAGAAAGGGGTATATTTAGTTACCTATCTGCGGTCGCTGAGTGTACACTTTTCACCCACTTTATGCTTCTTTTGAATAGTAAGTAATCGCCTACCTATACGTTTAACTCAAATGTATGAGTAACTTTTATGTATTACAGTCCACTGCAAGGTAAAGGGATCTACAACAAGTATTTTATCATTATTACTTATCTATAGCAGAATAACATTTCCCCGTTATTGTCTCAATTTAATTATATTTAAATGTACTGAAGTACTTTAATTACAAGCATCTACGCAGAAAACTATGAGAAGCATAAATGAACATCAAGTTTTTTTTCTGTTTTGATATTGTGTTTTTTCCTGTAGTATTGTAAATTCCATACCGCAGGTCTTACGTTAGCAAAATAACTCTATGTCTGTCTGGCTTTGGTCAAAACTATTTAAATCGAATGTTACAAATACCTACCACTCGAAACTCATAAGATTTTTAAGATAAGCTTTTAGATATACCTATACAACGTACATATTATAACTTATTAACGACTTATAAAATGGGACTATGTATGTATAGCAAATTTACTATTTCCACTTTCTGAGTGTAGTTTAAAGACATTTTAAGAATACATATAAAACATCTGTCTTTTTTTTTTCAATTAATAATAATAATAATAAGTTTATTTCCGTTTGTTTGGATGCACATCACGCAAAAACATCTACACACCGATTTCAGTGAACCCCGTTCAACATGATACTCTTCATACATCAAAGAGTTCTCTTATAAATCCTGCGGATAGGAACTGTAACAACCCTTACAGGACACTAATCAAAACAGATTGCTGGTAGGGGCTGACTGCTGAGCGAACCCTTCACTTGTTTTGACATCCCTTCACACGATGCGGTGAAATACATGCACAACAAAGGGGAACGGGTTGCGCTGGCCGTTATGGGAATGTATATAAAATGTACACAAATTACACAAGGGCAGACTGTTGAGGCAAAGGGATTAAATCAAATCGAGGATATCCAACCTTGTCATGATTCATTTAAAGTTCAAATATAAACTAGCTTTTGAGACATATTTTATAAAAGCGGAATACCACTTCCGAATTACACTGTCTAATTACAAAATTTTGAAACTAATTAGCTGAAATTAGTGAAAGTCAGCCTGGGAATATTTCTTGAGCTAGCATCCTAAAAATCATGCCGGTGAAACCGCAAGGAACAGCTTGTGTTCAATATATTTTGTACACCTAAAAACAGAACTGCAAAAGACTAATAGACTTCACAACAAACTTGTACTCGTATGTGAGAACTAGCCAAGTTGTATGCTCCTTTAAATAAATTTCAGGATTATCTACAGAACTTGGCACCTATTTAAATCTCATTTCTTTTGTCATCGGAGTCCAACCAAGCATAAGCTTAATACTGCGGGGCTATTATGTAACTTTTGTTTCTATCATTTTTCGGTTGCAATCAAAAACATGGCGGTTTTGCGATTACAATAAGCACGTTTTGACATCTACAATATCTAGCAATCAACCAAAATAAACATACTTCAAAAGTTGAAGCTGTCTAAACATGATAAATTAATCACAAAATTGCTATTTTTCTGATTGAAACTGAAATATGATAGCAACAAAAGTTACATAATTGTACTGCTGGGCTTGGCTTCCACTTTCATATTTATGTTTTTGATGGGATATTTATAAATTTAACCCACTAGGGAGGTAAAAAGAGTGCAACGTAAGCGAAAATGTTAGTTACGATAAGTTTCATTGTAAAGTTTCTTTTTGAAGTAAGTATGTATATGTATACATCGTTTAGGTCTCGTGGTCAAACCTTGGATTGCGATTTCACTTTTCCATGCGTATCTTTTTGGCAAACAAAACGGAATTAAAAAGTCCTCTTGTGATCACTGATCAGTACTATTAATTATTATAGTAAATTTTTTAACCGACTTCCAAAAAGGAGGAGGTTCTGCATTCAGCTGTATGTATGTTTTTATCCTTACGTTTATAATTTCTTTTGCTTTTTTAATATTAAATATCCACTACATAGCGAAAGCACCATACTGCACAGTTTGATCGATTTCCTCATGCATTTTCATTGATGTCAGTCCAAAACTTCAGTATGTTTTTGAAATTGAATCCCCACATTCTGTAACCATGCTGTCGCCTGTCACATACCTGAAGACGTAATCTGCAAAATTTTCTGACGTTCACGTACTCGTTTTCCGATGTCGGTGAATCTGGCGATTCTTCGTCATTCTAGTAATGACCACAAATAAAATCTAATTAATTTCCCATTCACAAACAAACACCCAAGTTTTGACAATAAACACCCAAAAAGCGTATAGACAGCAATATAGATATTAACGTAGGCGTTGCTAACGGGGAGGCAGGGTGAGGGGGGGTGGATTCTAATTATATATGAGCCTGAGCGAGTATAAAATGTAATTAAATGACCAGTCGCTTACTATCCCTACATAATATGACATTTGAAACGCACACCTATGACGTCAAATTACGGAGCGGATTTATTTGTAGAGTAAATTAAACTCTAAATTTTTTTTTTATTAAAGAGGTAAAACGTTTATATAGCAAAGTCATTTATCAGTCATAGTTGACTGCAAGCAATAAAACTAAAATAATCAAATTTCAAAGTTAAATGAAAAATATTTACCAATGAATCCCCTCAAAGTTCTTGCTTGCCTAAGGATGGATATATTTGAAAGCTGCCACAAACTTTAAAAGTAATTCTTTAGTACAAATCCAAAATTCATTCTCAAACGATAATGTTCCGAATTTATGATTAAGACCTTAACACTCATTTACACGTATTAAAAACCTGACAAACTAAATACTGCTTACGCTATGTAGGACGATCGAGTCGAACGACTTACCTGACGCACCTGCTTGTATTGCTCTTCGAAACTCCACCCCGCAGCGCTGCCTTCCGAAGAAGTTGACGATGAATTCGATCCGGTCGGCTGCGGGGGCGGAGGTGGGGCTGGGGCCAGAAACGCCGGCGTCGCGTATTGGAATCCCCCACTTGCACTCGAGCTGGCGACCCCGAATACGGCACTTGGGCCCGGCACAGGACCCTGTGCCAGAGATGCCAGCGACGAGAGGTGTGGATGTATCGAGGATTTCAGAGATTCAAAGTCATCGCGAATCTGGAAAGAAGTAACTAGTTAATCGAGGCGTTCTACAAAAATAAACACTAATACAAAAGAAAACATTGATGATGTCCGGATAAGTTGCATATTAACACGCTTTTACTAGACACAACATTTTATAAGCCAATTTACTAAATACTTCGAAAGTAAACTTTGTATGTATGTGTATTATAGATGACAAAAGAATAATAAATTATGGAGCTGATCTGATGATTTAGCCAGGAGTGGACAGTAGAACTTTTCGGTGGTTACAAGCAAAACCCTCGAATTTGGGCTCGTATTATTTATTTTGATGAGTCCGATAGATCGGGCCTGGTAAGGAAGGTCTGGTGATGCAGCCAAGACATGGGGCGTGTTTTTTTATTCTTTTAACTACATACATATTTTATTATTTTATAGACCTCTTTGAACCATTTGGTTAGTTTGTGAATGATAATAATGGACAGTAGTATAACCATCAACGTATATTTACGGATATATTTGCATACTCACAGTAACAGCGTTGCCGCCATTTGTCGTCAACGCGCCACGGCTCATATTAGAGTCTCTTTCGAGTGGCCTTGAAGAATTCCTTCGGAGGTGATGATTCAACGGGTGATTGTTCAGTAATTGGTGATTGTTTACGGTCTGGTGGTTCATCTGGAGGTTGTTCAGTTGCTGATGGTTGTTCAGTTGGTGGTTCACAACTGTGTGATGGTTAATGGTATGTGTCTGTAATGGTGTCAAGGACAATGCCTGATGTGTCTGCTCCTGGTGCTGATGATGTGGCCTCGAATCGCGAGCTACTCCCTCGTCGGAGCTCTCGTAGGAATGCTCTCCTGAAGTTTCTCCTTCTGAACGCGCAGACTGGTGGAAGAAAGAGAAAATCTTTATAAGCCAACTTTTTGGATATACTTACCTACTTATTTCTATCTATTAAAGTTGCGTATCAATTGAAATGAGTTTAGGTTAAAAATAAGAACTTAAATTATTCACTACCTAGTGGTTTCCCCGAGCGGTTTACCCACGTTATCTTTTCACTATACAGGCATAAAAATCCCCATTTTTTAAAAACTTTTCTTTGTGCACGTTTGGATTCTAAATGGAAGACAAGAAAAAAAGTAAGATTCTAGAATCGGCGATTTCAACCAGGTGTTGACGAATCAGTCATATAGGATATGTAGTTTTATACGTCACATCTCTACTAATATTACAAATGCGAAAGTAACTCTGTCTGTCTGACTGTTACGCTTTCACGACTCAACGGCTCCACCGATCATCATGAAATTTTGCATACACATTGTCTGGGGTATAGAGAAGAACATAGGGTACTTTTATCCCTGAATTCCCGCGGGAACTCCCAACTTATCGCGGGTGAAACCGTGGGGAACAGCTAGTATATGTATAAATAGAATAATTTAACAAAGAAATTTGTTGTTCGTCTTAATTATTTTAAAATAAACAAAATAAAAAATATACGCAATGTTAAATTGACAGCTAAATGAAGAGCAGGTGCCACTGACTGAGAGTAGCTACGCATTAGTCATAAATGTCACGAAGTGGAAGTTGTCATATAATTTCATGAAAACATCTAGTAAAATAAAACAATGCCAAAATTACGTAACCAAAGAGAACGTAAATAACGGCAAAGCTCCTGTATAACATAATTAAAACCTTGAAGATTGCATTTTAGGTCTAGTTCGTCTTGAATCCAGACATGTTTTAATTTCGACATCAATAAGTATTCAAAACGGTTGCAATTGGTATAGAGTTGTATGCGCTTGTGGCGTGCCAATTTTATTGTATCTATATTATGCTTTGCGCTCAATTTTGTTTTATGTTATTTAAAGTTTCTAGAGAGGTTGTAATGAGATCTTTTCTTAAATATGAGTTACTGTAACAATTGCTTATAAAAAGAATGAACGGCGTATAAATAAGAAATGCCGTTGGCACTTTTGGTGAACACATGGCAGTGCCTAAATAATTACGCCGTATGCCCCTTATTATAACAATACAAAAGATTCGATGATACTAAGTGAACAAGGACGTTATTTCAAGGCAATGTGAGAGGCAGAGAATTGATAAACTTTAATCAAAGGTGATACAATGTTAGCACAGGACGAAAGTTAACAGTTAGAGCAAACCATAATACAGCATAACTAGAGGCGCACGTATAACGTCTATAAATAACACATAATTCATAGAAAAGTCTATGCATCAAAATACTTTTTTTTAAATGTAGGAGACCTAATATTGCTAAGAATACAAAACAATGTTTTTTGGTCTTTCAGTTAGTAGATATGTTTGTACGTGCATTGCGCAATTATTAGACGAATCGGTTTATAAAAATATTTACCTCAAATATTATTGCAGTACTTACCTACACCGCAAAACCGAATTTTAGTCAGAGTAAGAAATAGCTCATATTTTTAACGATGATGTAAAAACCTGTCCCTATATTAAAGTACTTAAAGTTCCATTGGAATCAATATAACAAAATTGTAGCGAGGTCCCAGTCGCGGCCGGCAATCAAACCGTTGTTGGAAATGAGCGCGTTCTGCGCCGCCGCCGGCCCGCGGCCCACAATTACGACATTAAAATTATTATTTTATTTCCATTTTTATTTATTATTCGCATTATTATATTGTGTCGAGTTATTATCGGTGAAATGTTTCGTTCGGATAAACGTTCGCCTCGGAACGACACGCAAGCCTCCCTCAATGCCGGAGTTTTTATTTTATTCGTCTTTTATACTTTCTCATGGTTCCAGACTGCTACTGGATTCCGTTTGCTTTTTTATTTTTATTGAGGTGATCGTTTAATGAGAAAAAATTAAATCCGTATCAATAATTGACACGTTAAACGGCTTTAGGTAAAATAATAATACCCGATTATAAAGGTACAAACAAATAGGTAGGTACGAACAGATGTATTTATTATACGTTGTACCTGCACCTCATGTATTATTTTAGAGTGTGCCTAGCCCTTGATAGCCCTTGATAAATGAAATAAAATAAATCATAATAAATACCCATACCTACAATGTGTTAATGAATTGACTGAAAACTAGTAAGTAATTTGTTCAGAATCGACTTCCGAATCGATCGCACCATGTTTTAATATAGGTTATATTTTATCATTTGTACTAGCCCATGTCCAAATTATTTATAATACAACTAGCTGCGCCCCGCGGTGTCACCCGCGTGAGTTTCGGAGTTCCCGCGGGAATTGCGGGATGAAAAATAGATAGTAGCCGATTCTCAGACCTACTGAATATGCATAAAAAATTTCATGAGAATCGGTCAAGCCGTTTCAGAGGAGTATGGGAACGAACATTGTGACACGAGAATTTTATATATTAGATATTTGGCGCGTACGCCGCCCGTAGCAAAAAAATCGAATCGGCCATTGACACGTAGCCGCGGGCGTAGCGCTTGAAATTTCGTAGATAGGTCAACTTCAAACTGATGTTGAATAACTTTGAATTTTTTCGATATTATTTATATTTTAATCATATTATTGTTTATTTTTTTAAACGGGGTGTATCAAGTTTTCATCAATTCATTAACACGTTATATATGTATAACATATGTACTAGTTACTCGACCGAATTATTTAGTGTTATGACAGTCAACTTTTGAATGCACAGTTGCACAAATTGACAAGTAAGATAACGCTAGCACATCGAATGCTAATGCCAGAACAAACAGAATCATACAAACTCGCCTCTTTTTGAAATATCTCGTGATTTTATAATATAATATTAACTGTAAGTTTTTTGTGGGACAATGAGAAATATATTGAAAGCTATAGATATACATGTGAAATATATTGAATAAGTCAACATAAACGACCGGAATTTCTAGATACGTCGCTAAACAGATATTGCGGTTACTTATAATGTACACGAGTGTTTATCGAAGATTTATTCTTAAGCAAACACTGACTGAACATCAACTATCTAATAAAAGTTTAAATTGAAATGAAAGAAAAGTGAAAAGTTCCAAGGCACGGAAGCCGTGTCACTTTATACGTTGGGTAAATAAGAAATCAAATGACAGACATTCTTAGAATCCAACAGCTCTCCTATATCATAGGGCACACCAGTAATTAACACATTCAACAACAAAAAAACTGAGAATCGATTTGAACAGAATTAAATAGCTCTACCTCTAATAATTTAGAAAGAAATTCGTGTAAAAAATTGTTTGAAGCTCGTCTAAGCATCAAGAAAATTTCTCTATCATCTTCTCCGACTATGTACCTATCAAGAATTGCTTAACACGTCGTAATATAAAATAAGGCAGTTCAGTCTTTAAGAATAGTCACTTTACAATGTAATATTTGTGATAGAAATCGTAATCATGTTCTCGCGACCATATTTTATGAGGCGAAATCAAATAGAAACTTGTAATGAAAGATGTCGTATATGCTCAACATGTTTGGTATGCAAAGCAAATACGACTGGTAATAAAATATTGAATGTTAAAGTTGTTAATTTCGAGTGAGATATCTTTGTGTGGGCGAGAGAGTATAGACTATAGACTATTGATATTTCAATAATATCGAGGGCAATGGCTGAATCAGCTAAAGTGGTATTAACGGCATCGTGATTAATAAGATTTAAAACGCAGAAGACAGTTGAATGAAGAATGAGAAAGAATTCATCAACGTTTTAATTCTTTTTACGCAGAAATGTTACATGTACCTATTTTCCACTTCAGCGAAGACTTAAATTCAATAGACAAGGTGGTGAAAAAGTTCGCGCTTCCTCGCTCCTTGGAATATTGATTAGCGGGAACGGTCACGACAAGCTTTGTCCACACATTAGCACTGTTAGTGCCGGGATGCCTGCCAACTCGCTACCTGACTCCCTATTTATCCAAACAATACCGGATTATGTATTTGACTAGATACTTTCCTATATAATAAAATGTATAAAGAGCTTCTTGCAACATGGGCGTTTGTGCAATATTATGTTTATACGCCAAAGGGAAATCGCGTAGCTGTTGCGTCACAAAGAATTGTTGATTATACAAAATGCCTTACCAATTCACTTTATTTAGACATTCAGAGTTATTTAGCCATCGCTATAACTACTAATATTAGCGTTATAACATGGTATATAACAGATTCATCCAGTATGACATTGTAATAACATTTGAGTGCACAATAATTTCGCGAATCGACACCATATAAATAGGTACCTACTACATCTTTGAAGAACATAATAAAAGTGGTCTAAAGTGAATACAATGCGATACATTTGTGATGGACGACGGGTAGAACGTGTCACGCACAATGTTGTAGCATTAACTGCCGCGGTACCATTAACATTAGCAGACGTAAAATAACCGCCAATAAGTCGAAGCACGCATCAAAACCTCGACAAAGCAACAGGTTCTCGCCTCGGCAAACACACTGTGTTTACATTACGATCCTGGGGTTTCATTTAATAATTCTCGGGAACTAAAAGCCTTTGAACATTTCATCAGATGACCCTTACTGTTTGCACACACTCCTACCTCGAGATGCTAATGTGGACACAAGGACCTGTATCGCCGATCGGCCTCCGATGCGTTTATTGTTAGCATTCCCTCCCAAAGGCTTTGACTTCTTCCATTTCACTGTTCGATCTTAAGTGATATCGTGAGCAAACATTTGTGCCTTTTTTCCAACTATCTAAAAATGCTTCTGCATATAATATAAAACTATCTTAATGCATAAAGAACTTTAGCCTACAAGCTTGCGATATAAAGAAATTCTTAACTATCACTTTTAAATACAGTCAAGTTCTCGTTATGAATATAACGTGCTGTTACGTAACGACTTGTAGCAAAAACAATAAACAACAGTCGCGCCCGCAGTATGTCAGGAAGCTATAACTGCCATAAGAAATAAGCCAAGTATTTGAGCAAAACAAAAGGTGATAAGGAGAGGTAAATAACCTGACCCATTGACGGCTCGGCGTGACGCCGGCTCGACGCGTGAACAGTGAACACATGACATGCCGCGGCTCGGCGGACGTAACAGCCGCGCCACACATACCTACAGTACTAGCCTCAAATATCTTAGCACTAACTATTAAGTGTTCAGTAGCTGTTGGAAGTACCAATAAATTATTTAACTGAAGAATTGACAACAACTTTCAAACGCTCACTAAGTCAAATATTGCACCGATTTGTACGTACCGACACCGCAGCAAATGTATGGAATTGTGTTGGTAGATTTGTATCTTCGTGAAATTATGTCGCAACATTAAGTAAAGCATTGCTCAGAATATTAAACGACTCCACGGTAATTGTTAATAATAATTTTATGTATTTTTTTTTTCAAACCGACAGCGCTTTAGATATTCATTACAACCGCATCGTCGCTGTAGAATTCGAAATCATATGGCCTCTTATATTTTATTTAAAATACCGCAACAACGGCGCGGTGAGTAAAAAGAGATCGTGTCGCGTATTGTGATGATAATTATTTTTTTTTAGAAAACAAAAACTAGAAAGTGGACAGTTGGAGATGTCTATCTGTTAATTATTGTCACCAAAATGGCTGCCGTTATTGTAAATGATTCAAAATGGCGGAGTGACAAATCGTTGAGTTTCGTGTACGTTCCGTTTGATTGACGCGTGCCAGATTCCGCAAAGCCGATATATACCTTCACACATATTTATTTATGCGTAGAAAGCGCAAATAAAACGTGTTCTTTTAACATTTCTATTGAGATAGCAAATTAAAACACATAACATGCTTTAATTTCAGCTAGTGACGCAACACCGGAGTTGGTAAGATTACTAGATTAACTTTACAATTGAATGTAAAGGCTATTAAGGTATTATGTATTTGACATTGGAAAATATCGAAATGTTTGAGACAATTTCGAAGCGGTACCTAAGGAGAGTTGGTGACCAAATATTGACATTTCTCACGAGTGACATCGGCGGACGCGACTCGTGCTTGTAGCACACCTTACAACCGCCTGGCTAGCCTTTTCCTTCCGCTTTTCACACAAATAAGTAATAATCGATCGCTTTTATTGCGTTCCATGTAAAGGCTCGCCGCTGCGCTGGCCGCTGGTGATATTTCGTGGAATCTTTAACTAGACATGTATGTATCTTCAAACGGTTCGTAGAGTATCGAATAAATTTCGAGATGCGTTAAGTGGTTAAACAAACTGGGGCAGTTTGGAATTTGTGATTTCATCGGAAGAAATGGAATCAAAGTAATACTAGTAATCTCGCCATTTTTAATACAAAATTTTAATCAACAGCAATAAACTCATGAATGTTTGTAGGTATCTAGTCTCTTTTCCCTGATATTGTACAGTGCTATGATAGAGGATAAAGGTGATCCCCGAATAGCGGCTAAGATGCGCCAAAAATGCAAATATGTCGTGTAAACTCCATCGTGTTTATTCGCCTCATTCACTTGTTCCGTAAACTTGCAAACATCCATCATCATTTTGCCTTTGTGACAGACGTGTTTGCGTTGAGTCACCGCATGCACGAAAGACTTTCTGATTCGCGAATTCATATTACGTCACACAGATTTTAAGGAAGGCAAAACGTACTGTCAATTTAAACCTTTATCTCTTGTCCTTTCCCAATCGGCGCACCATTATCGCTTTCCGTAGATAATTTTATAGAAAATAGTAACATTATCCTGATTACTTATTAATTGTATCTTTTATCCTGCTCCTTCTGTATTAGTGGTTTATAATATTTATAGAACTTCCTTTAAGTTCAGTAGGTTTGTCCTCTTCCTAGGAATTATAACAACAATTTTTTTGATCATAATAATCTGTCTTAACAAATATTTGTTCTTTGTCCACTGTTTTCTCTGACTGACTTTGGCATGAATAGTGCGCCTACTAATCCAAGGCGTCTGTTGCCATATTGAAAAAAATAAGAAGAAGAAGATAACGTACAGTAATAATAATTGTACATTTAGTTGGCTTATGGCTATCATAATTAATGATCAAGCCTGATCGAGTCGCAGGTTTAAACAGTAGGTAGAAAAGGAAGGTTAGTTATGATGTGCTAGACAGCAAAAAACAAGTTTTTGTATTTGAACAAAATTAAACACACACTTCGCAGGTAATCATTTTTATTTGTACGTAGATAAAAAAGAGCCATAATCCTCGGATTAAGAAGCTATAGTAGAGTTGTATCGCCTGGCTACTACAGCTCATAGGTAAAATGTCTTTTACAAAATATTAAAACATGCTTTTAATTTGTAACTTTTTAATTTCAAAACGTAACCAATGCATAGCAAAATAAAGGTTTAGTACAAAAAGAAATAATAAATCATCAATTATCAATTAAAAATTTATGGTAAAACATGGTACCTACATAACTACAATAAACTTTTCTTTTTGAAATATGGTTACTTTAAAATACTTTAAATATTTGCGATTTGCCACAAACATGAAGTGAAAACTAGTCTGTTGATATTTTGTCAGTCGCAATAGCATGAAGAAAAATATTGATCGAATCCTAAGTGCATAAGGTCTCAAATAGCTAAAATAGCTTCAACAGCAAGTCTATTACGGTTGTTATTATCGTGGTGACCATGTCGTGACATACGCAAAGGTACTACTTTACACCGCTCTTCTAACATTGCTACAACAATTATACCTAATTATTCTCGTAATAAAGGTCACTTTTCAGTACCGTTACTTTTTTCTCATGTTTTTATAAGTAACGTCTTCTCTATTGACTCTGAGCTATCCGATCAATCAATAGACAAACCAAGCGGATGTGGTTTTCTCAGTATTTGGAATAAAGATGACTGACTTGTGTCATTTCCTCTGTGGAAAACTATATATGGCTTACAAACAATGGCGTGATTAATGTTAGAAATGTACCCGCTCAGAAAAATTTTAAAAAGCTAAATGTATTTCGATATGTATAATCGAGATAGACCATTTTGAAATCGATTTATTTTACTTGGCTCTTTAAACCTAGGTGAGTCTAACTTTGACGGACGTTTGCCAAACGTGAAAAAATCAAAAAATAAATAGGTAAGTATGACATTTAGTTGCATATATTTCACACGAATTATTAGTTTTATATTTGTATTAATACTAACCGTTGCATGTGGAGCTCCACTCACTTAAAGTTTAAAATTATCATAATTTATCTTCTCCTCCCGCAACCGATTGCGATGGAACAAAGCTTGGGTTTTATATTAGTCTAAAGCATGTTAATTACGAAAATCTGGTTCTACTATTTCTATTGTAACATGTCTCTGTACAACTTAAACATAGATATAAACACAAACCTATGATATTCTAATTAAAATAACAAAAGTGCTAATGGTCGTCTGTATCACAGAGAAAATAAATTAACTATAGAGATGACATGTGCGCGGAGGCGCGCTACCGTTGCAAAGCAAGTTACATAAAGCAAATGCTCTAACTTGCCCAAAACTTCTTTTGCTAGTATCCCAAGTATGTTTTTCACAATATTCTCAAAACTGTGAATTTTGAAAACAGTAAAAACGTAGCCAAAAAGCGTTTACACATTTCTTTACGTTAATGAATGTTTTAGTGCGTGATGAATAGTTTTGTGTGCGAAAATCACCCGGCGACACTGGTTTTCACCTGTTTTCATACTAAGTCGATGTCCTTTCTATCAGTTATTTTCTGTTTTGTGGTCTATAATATTCCCTAATAAATAAATGTACTTTGATGCGATACACTGTCGTGTCTTCTGATAACGTACCTAATAGATAGCTATTATGTAGTCAGTGGTATAGAAACTTATTGCAAACATTAAAGATGCTGCTTAATTACCTTTGTTTACATTGTTGTTTGAGTATTTCATAAGATTAAATACAGAGACAATAGAGGCGTGACGGTAGTTTAACGTGCAGTTAAACCTAGCTTCAACCGCGGTTTAATTACCGAAGGTGTGGAGCGGTCGTAAAGTGTGACCAAGAGACTAATGCCCAAACCGCGGTTAGGTCAGCTATCTCCTAGGCACGTAAACTAGCTATTACCTGCCGCTTTACTCACGTAGTATTTTAAAATGCGGAAGAGCCAATGTCGTATCCATAGTACCTACTTTTGACTGTCATCAAATAACTATAAATAAAAAATAAACCGCTTCCAGTTCAAGGTTACTATGTTCTTCTAATATCATTGAAGTGCCTAACAGTATCCAGACTCGATCAGCAAGATAATGTAATGTAGTAGATGCACGACCCTACACTATTTAATATTGCACCCTGAGATTTTCTTTTCAAATCTGTGTAGAGCTAGAAGAAATTATTTTCAGAAAGCAAATGAATTCTTCTTTTTTTTCAAAGAAGAAAGCGAGTTAATAGCTAGCATTTTAAATAAATCATTTTTAAGGTTTTAAATCGATAGTTTAACAGCAATAAGAAATTCGTCATATTTTTAAAATAGATATAAACATGTTACGATTCTGTCCTACATAAATCAATTGTAATATCGATGATGAAGATCTGTTTGGGTTATTAATCGATGTCTCGATGTGGAACCAAGCAGAACCTCCCGATCTTAAGCTATAGGTACGTACAAATATGTCACTTATCAAATAGCAGTCTACATCATTAATAATTCGATTTCAAATCGAATATTCTTGGAATGGGTATGAATAATTTTTATTGTTATTAACATTAGCTGTAAAAGCCTAGATATTAATTACACTACTTTATTATTTTTATTGTTATATGTATATGTAAGTATATTTTTTTCATCAATATTCGAAAATAAGAATGCATAAATCTGATGAAAACCGATTTGAAAAAGTAAAATAATATATATGTATATCATTTTGTATGCACCTACCAGTACTTTCTATTAATATACAAGTACATTTATTCGAATTGTGTTTTAGTCGTAAAAAACACACACACTTCACCAAACATGTCATTTCATTTTTATTTTAACATTCCAAAAGAGTCGCCCATCAAAACAAACATTCATCTCCAAAAATCAATACGAACCCTTCCGATAGCGGTCAAATATATCACTACATTTAAAAGAGCCACAGACAAAAAAATATCGGGTTGACATAAAAAAATGTATCGTAATCGAACCTGACTGATCTGTCACCCATCATTGTATTATAATAGCATATCGACCCCTGTAACGATTATTTTCGATGTATGAATAAATCATACAAATTCAATATTCGATTTATATACAATTGAAGATCTTGAATGATCATGATAATTTTTATAAGGCATTTTTTTTTTATTCTCTTGGTATGAATGGTGACAGTGAAGCAACCGGTGATACACGCTTGTAACGTGTTGGTATCTCGTGATTTTTAAAGAAAAAATAATAAATCTAAGAAAAGTAGGTAGGTAGGTACATCAAAATTTAAAATGTTGAATATTTCGTTCTTTTTCTTCTCTATAATAATGGCTTCACACCTAAGGCATTTTCGTTCAATTATCTTACAATAAAAATATCAACTTTTT
This sequence comes from Zygaena filipendulae, assembly GCA_907165275.2. Classification (NCBI taxonomy): domain Eukaryota; kingdom Metazoa; phylum Arthropoda; class Insecta; order Lepidoptera; family Zygaenidae; genus Zygaena; species Zygaena filipendulae. The sequence goes on from OU015666.1 coordinate 4,326,904, forward strand.
AACTCGTTGTAGGTACAATTTTGGGTTTAAATTGCATCTTAGGCTGTTAATGTTGAAATAAAGAAAATAAAATAATAAAACTTTCTTGGAGCTTTTTACGTCGGAAGCGCGGAATATAAGAGGATATTAAATTTTAATAAAAAAATTATTAAAAATAAGTTGAAAACCACCGATGCGGAACTTTATTGTACAGCACTTTAATAATATGCCATTTCTATTAGGTATACCTAGATAGTTATGATTTTATAACCAAAAATAAATGACGGACCGAAACACTTCGTTTGCCGCCAAAAATTTCCGTTGCAAATGTTCTAATTGAAGTCTCCCAATATAAAACCAAATAAATATTTGAAGGTGACAAAACACAAGGAACACATTGGACACTTTCTTTCTGTGACTAAATAAAGAACCGTACCCCGCTGCGCGAGCGCACCCCATTTACAAACAATGCTTGCCACGACCACTTACATTCGCATCAAATTAATCTGTCCTCTTGATATTATAAACATTCTATTAATAAGCACTCAGACTTACCTCATTACCATTCTCTATAAACAACACGTATGCACACAGATAAATATCAAATGCATCGAACATAATATTTTAATTAATGATTAATATAGTATGGTATGACATGAAAGTAAGATCGTGTCTTAAAAATACCAAGCTCGCATGCCTGAAATAATTGATAAATCAATGCAGTTCACAAAGCAAGGGCACTAAATCATAAAAGAGTAAGTGAGCACCTATCATAACGTTTTGACGTAGAGAAACTCGATCGATATAAATATTAAACTGTTCTCGCTAGATGGCGCGATAACGAGCCGTCAGAACTCTGCTGTCATTAGCTTATTAATGGCCACCGACCCGCCGCCATATTGATGTAATAAATGCTTATTACATCTAAGGTTTTATTGACCTCTTTTGTGTGTCAGATAGAACACGAATTCTTCACAGAGACGTAATATTCGATATGTAACCTTTTAGGATTTTATGTTGCAGTTACTTTGACTGGGTAATTGGTTAGGCAACAAAATGCTAAACAATGTGACGAGCCAGTCGTGTCACCCACGCAACGTCTGGCGTGCAGTCTACTTGCCTTTTTGCAAATGTACCAATCTGCATATCTATGTTGGTATAGTTTTTATTATTAAGTTAAATCATCTGTTGCATTATTCGTGAAACAACATGACATTTCAAAACGAAACCATTAAGAAAGTGATCTAATAACTTAAGTTGCTTTTTAGTTAAAAACAAAACCAACTACACCTTACTCGCGTTAAATTACCTCATTCATAGATACCAGCTTCATTAGATCTACGGCAAGTTAACAAACGCCAACTTAACACTTTCGATTTTATACCACTTTTTTCAAAGGCAACTGTCTTATTTAGTTAAGCTTGTGTTTTTATCGTCTAAAGTTCAACCAGTCTATAGTTTTGGTTTGAACCTTACTCAATTTTAATAAGATACAAAATGGTTTGGTTTACTTGATTAGAGTTAGGTCGTTGCATAACTTTGCTCATGTGGTCAACGGACCACACGCACGGTCGCCCGTCAAAATCGGCCTTTAGAACAACACTATAGCACTTAGTATACTTTACAGGTAAACTAGTAGCTTTTCGAGGCACACGTCACATAATTTGATATGGGCTTACTCTTTTACGGCTCTGACAGGATAATTTCATTGAGAGGTTAGTAAATTGAGGTCCGCTGTTAGCTACACATGAGCATTTTCATAAACAAAACTTTATTTACACATTGTATAAAGACTGAAAATAATAAGAAATTATAGTTGCAGGTTACGAATACAAACAATGGTTACTTTGTTTAAACAGCATGGGATAAAAATTGTGGGCGACAAACCGGTAGCTCAGAAAGTGGATGCAGTCGAAGTGACCAATATTTTGCACTGTATAATACTCGTACATACTTCTACTTGCTTGCTCATCCAAGTCATCCATGAACAATATACCTACTCCTACCTTCTAGAAACAAATCAAATTACTGGCTTGAAATAATCATTACCAAATCATTAAAAACAAACCATAGCGACTTGGTAGTCAGACGCATTCAGAAAAAAAAAATGAATAATAAATATCCAAAAAGGTTTTTAACAAACTTCAGCGAGGATTGTGCTCAAGAGTCGTGAGTTACGAGTCGTCATGTAAGCATGCTAATGCTGGGGGTGAAGCGACAGGAAGGGGCGTGGTCGCCGCACATTAGCGACTGTTCCATGAATCCAACACTTTGCTTTCTGATCATTATTATTCTCTATATTATTTATAGAAATAACTTACTATGGACTATATTGCCTAGCTGGCATTTTATTCTACATACTTGTAATACTGGCTGATTACATAATATTATAAAAAAAATTATATACTTAAGTAATTTGGTTTTGAAATATTCCCATCTTTACAGCGGTAAACGAAAGTGTTGTACTTAGAGAGTGATATCTCTGTGGGAGACCTCACTCCTCGGACCGTATCAACAAACTACTGGTCATTACGCGACCACACGTACACGGAGACAAGGCAATTATGTGACAATATTAAACGTCCAAACTGAAGTTGAGAGGGTAAACAGTATGGGGGCGGCCGGCATACGGGGTCCGTAACACGGGAGTGTGATGGCACTCGTCGCAAGAGAGCTCGGTGCGGGAGGGCTCATCTCTTCGATTTATATTTGAAAGAAAAGTTATATTGAATTGATTATACAGGCTGTTACTTCATACGAGGGACTTCATCAAGTCCTCTGTAATTCAAGCTTTAACATGAAACTAAAAATAATAATAGGGAAAGGTCGTAGTAGCGTAGGCAACGAAAATTTTTTCTTAAATGGTTTTATTAAAAAAAATTCAAGGTAAGTGCCTCGTAATTAGTCGAAAACCTTTATTATTGTCAGACTATTAGTATTACCGTTTTATTTTAGGTCTATCTATCTTTAAATTAAGACAAAAAATTACCCGATTTATGTTTAATTTTCAGGTTATTGTTATATATTTCATTTGAGGCTATTTTGAAGTCTAGTGATATAAATCATAGACAAAACTTTAATAAAAACATGGGTTTTGGGTAAATGACTTTTAAATTTGTTCCATCAGCGCATAGGCAACTTGCACGCTCAAATTTTATCGTTTTACATCAACAATTAATGTTAGTAATATTTTTTATTTAACACGAGAATCAAATACTGAAAACCGACCATAAATACGTCCCTCGCTCAATCTTACACGCTGTACATATTCTTTACATATAAAATTATATGTCCTGACTGACTCGTTCAATTCCTTTCGTTATGCGAGTGAAAAGGAAGTGAAGTCGCGGGGACAACAAGAGTTCAAATGCACAACAATTTTCGTTGTAAAAACTGAAGTAAGTAACTTACTAACGCGCTAAATTAAATTTGATATTTCTAGATTACATTCAAATATATAAAATTTGTTTGTGTGTGTACGGGTTGATGAAATTACCGAACAATGGACATCTAAAAGGAGAAAATCATCATAATGAGATGCGTTTATAACCCTTGAATGTTAGTGGGTGCTTATTAACAAATAGAAGAAGTCGCAGGGGAGCGGGGTCCCGGAGGACCACCGGTGTCAACATCAGCAAGTCAAATGCAACAGGAAAACTGCGAGTCATCCAGGGTTGAGTATACTAGTGGCTTATAGAAAGCGATGCTACAATATAAAAGCTATTGCTATTGATATGATATAACTTGCTATATAATATTTATATTGTATGATAATAATTAAAATATATAATATTTTGAATTTGAATTTGCTGTGAGTTAAATATCAATCGATCAGTAAACATACTCTACCATAAGATATTTTTTTTTATAAAATACTATTGCCTATCATCAATATTTTTTGAGACGAAATATTCGCACAGATATGAAATTACATTATACCAAAAAAATATCATAAAATCAGATTTCCGCGATACCAAAATGTGCATTGTCCTTTTTACTCATTGGATTTTGCTTGATATTACATTTACGCGGTCTTTGACAAATATTTTTGAAAATCGCTCGAATTCCTTTGACACAGAATCGCAATCGCATGCAAATCCTTAAGAAAAGATCGAGAGATTCAAAAATACGGCCCCAGTTTTTTATAGAGTTTCGAAAGCTTTACGAAGCTAATCTTTCGCTGTGGAAGTCGACCTTTACAAAAAGCAAGCAGTCCCGACTACAGCTACTGGATGTAACAGTCAACACACTGCTTGCATACTTTTGTATGTAATGTATGTATTAAAAAAGAAAATTCAAGTATTAGTAATTAAGTTAAGGAACGAAAATATAAAAGAATAGAGTAGCTAATTAGACTTAATTACGCTAATCAATACAAAGGCCGAGGGCTAACGAACTATATGTATCAGAGAAAGAGAACCTTCATACGAAACTGTTAAACGACGTTTGTTATAATGTGCCATTCACACTCGCATGCAGTCGACTCGAGTCGACTCGACTCGAGAAATAACCGCGCAACAAGAATCGATACTTATTAGCATACGCGATGAAAGAGGCCAGCCAACATGCATGATATATTAAAATCACGTCCGTCGAACAATTAACACAAATGAGCGAGCCGATCAAATAATAAAAACTGCCTTTGTCATTACAAACAGACCAGGCGACGCTATGAAATTCTAAGAAACGCTATACGTTTAATGTAACTTCATGTAATAAAAAATTTAACATAGTAAGTACTGCACGATATATTGGTTTTCAGACGCTCAAGCTTAATAACCGATAGGTACGTATATATTATGTAGTTTTGTAAGATATAAGTCATTACGTTTGTGAAGATATAATATAGCTGTTATAACCGATATACGTTACACACACACACACAATAATATAGACATGCAAAGAATATTGAGAATAATAATAAGTTAGTACTTAACTACCTATGATCTTTAATGACAAGCGTATATAGAATAATAATTATACATTTCAAGTATCCACTTACATAATCCTATGTGTATTTGCATTGTATATTTGCTGTACTAGATCAAAGAGGACAATTTTATATTACTGTACGTGCTATAGAAATATTTATTTGTCGATACGTAATGTATCTAATGCGATATATTAGTACGATACGCTATTGTTAAATACATAGTTTGAGTTTTTATTATTGGAAATTTTCCACGTGTCAATCATCATTTGACGTCGTATACCTATATTGTTGCATTAGGTACTCGAGACTGTATAATACGTGGGATTACAATAGTATTAGATACGATAATCATCTCCGAACTACGTAAACATATTATTATATTACGCCGATATAAATAACTATTCAAACAATAAGCATTGAGCATCGAATACAATTTTCCGTCACAGAATATACTTATTTAGTCAACCTCAAAACATCGGAGAGGACAAAAAGCCGAGACGAGACACATCACCTCCAACCTCCGATTGAGAAACCCAATTTGAATAACAATCAATAAATTAATGTACACACGTAATTTATTCATAAGCAGTATACCTGTGACACACCGACGCGACGAGCGTTGAATCCAAATTAAATTTTATAAGAAACGCTCCTTTTCAACAGCCCATTATGGGCACAATGTAATACTTCAGTGTATTTAGTGTACCTATCACCATCGATCCGCATCACAATGCCCCCTTTTACTGACTCGCCGTTTAACTAGACTAATCACTTTACACGTAAAAACGGATGACACCGAATGTGTTTCTCGTGTTGGTTTAATTAGTCTGCAATTGAAAGCGTCTTTATTTTAAGACGCTGGACAAAACGGACATATGACACGGTTGGCCAACGGTAAAACACTTTCACGAATATCTACAACGTTAGTTAATTACAAAAGAGTAGACATGATTCCAAATTTTTTCCCGCTTGCTCTAAGCTAGTTATTCTATTTAAAAATATGAAAAGAAAATATTCGAATTGTCTCTGGTCGCGAGCGGCGCTATAAATAGCAGCTCGTTAATTATTGACTGTAATCACATTTCGCCAAACACGTTACGACACACATGTCCCATCCCTTCGCCTTTCTATATTTAAATTTTATTTAGGCGGGAGTTGGGTGCATCGTTCTCCCTTGTCTCGATAGAAATGGAAATAATTTATGCAGCTTTGTTCTATCGTCCAATCTATACTAATATTATAAAGAGGAAAGATTAGATTTTTTGTTTTTTTGTTTGTTTGTTCGTTACGATTTAACTCAAAAATTACTGGACCGATTTCAAAAGCTCTTTCACCATTAGAAAGCTACATTATCCTTGAGTATAATAAGCTATTTTATAATCCAGAGACCCCGCGGGAAACCGCGGGGAGCACCTAGTAACATTATATATAATTATCTCTATTTTCAACATGACACACCAAAGAAAAACGTGTAAAGTTTAAAACAGGAAAACGTTTGCCAGGGAGGAAAGACTTATAAAAAATTATTAACACTACGTTTTCTCATTTGACAGTTTTAGTACTTCACATATTCAAATTAGTGACCATGTGCTGGGTCGAAAACTAATCGCATTCCTGATATGAGTGCTGATATGAATAAAAAAACTGATTTGATTATATTACAGAATCATTTGCAGATCAACAAGTTATCCTTGCGTGTCTAAAACACAAGCCTAAAGGGCAACAGTAGCAATGATCTCCTTACAAATTACCGCTTGTCAGCCGGGCAATCGAAGCACGTCCTGATTTTGCTTGATCGATCTAGATTCGCTTAACCGTGGGAAACGTGAATCGATTTAAATTTCCTTGCAATAATATTTTTTGTTTCGTGATAGCGATTGTGTGACTCGTGCAATTTCTTAAATTATTGATCCACTTAGAAAATTTGATACTCACCTAAGAATTAGGGCACAATTTGCGTAAACCTTAACTTATATTGTAAATGTGAATGTGAGTTTGTTTGATTATTACGCTTTCACGTCTTTACTACCAACTCAACCGATCACCGTTAGATACATACGTTGTCAGCGGTACAAAAAACGTCATACGGATATAAAATTGACTGATAATATTTACATTAACGTGAGTGAAACTGCAAGCATAAGCTAGTTTTAAAATCAGTTCAATTTATTTATTTTTTTGGGAATAGAAAATATTCCTATAAATATTTAAGTATCGTACTATGTTAACCTAAAAGGTTTATTGGATCAACCAACAATAAACAATTCGTGATTAAGTAGTATTAAATTTCTCACGCCCATTCATCACGATAAGAACATAGATATTATAGAGCTTTTGTTCTTGTACTTATAAACAATCCAGATTTTCAGAACATACTTAAAATGGTATGTGTGGTGGCTTTTAAATGCTTTGATTGTTGTCCTTGTAATTTCAAACAGTTCAGTAAAGATTTAATTAAATTGTTAAAATTTTAGTCTAGATATTATCAAATGGTGGATTTTTACTATTGAACATGAACTCATTTTTTTTTTTCATTTACAAAAACACAAATTTTTTGCAAAACATCAAATTAAACCGACTTCAAAACACAAAAATGCACTGCACTAAAATGTTTAACATTTTCCTTTTTGGAAGTGGGTTAAAAATTATTTAGAAATATAGAAGCTCTACGCCACCCTAATACGTCCGTAACATTTTAGGCAGGTATAGCTACTGTTTAATGTGGGTAATTTGATTATAAATCACAATAATTACGGATCTCGGATGAGTCTGAGACATGAGGGTACGATGTCTGGAAGGAAAGTGTTCACCTTCAATCTAGCGCACGCTATTTGTATAATTAATGTCAATCGGTAGAACTGAACATGGTAGAAAAAAAAAATACCTACTTTAGTAAGTAGTAAATACCTACCATAAAAAATTGAATTCCTTTTATTGATTTATGTATATTTGTAGAAGATATACTTACACAATGTCAAATAAGTTAGAATGTAGATACAAGTTACCATATTGACCTAGTTTCAAAGAAATATATTGGAAACAAATATTTTTATATTCTATTCAATAATTTTCGAACCAATTTACATACATAATATACATACAATTCCGGCTTTAAACCGAGTTAAAAACAAATGTATAATACCTACATATAATATTATATTAAACATATATTATTGCACTCCAGGTATAGAAACTAAGATAAAACTAGGTACTTAATAAGTCGCACTCAATAGCCTCACATTACAAGCAATTACTCGTTATTTAACGCACATAGCACGCAACCAGTAGGTATCTACATTGATACAACGAATTATATTTTCCAGTTTTATAATGTCCAACATTATAAACATCACCTCGGGTTGGGAGGCACCGGTAGCACGTAATTAGAGTATAGTGGACATTTCCCATCATAAATTATTATTTATAATATTGATGACGTGAAATGGCGCTCCAACGCCACCATCTTGAAGTGAAGTCAACGCCGAGAAAGCTTGCAATTAGTCTCAAGTAGGTATTTATTTTGCTATTATATTAGATATTAAACTTACTTCATTGTCTGCTTTTCTGCTAAAAGAAAATCAATCTATTGAACCGTTTAGGTTAGGTATATGAAAGTATCGAAAATTTAATAAGATTATTAGGCACGCCATTTCTAAAAGGATTTTTTTAAATTATACTGCGATCGGACGATTAATCACGTCGATTACGCATGCGCCACATCACTAGCGCCGCGCGTTTATACAGATTAGCTACTTGAAAGAAACTTTTTGGCCATTCAAAGCTTTGTGAAGATTATATTTTCATAATGTGCTTTAATTATTTAGACTTTAATTAATTATATTTATTGTGACCGACGACGGTTTATTGTTGTGCCTCAGCCGATGACAAGTATTAAGTTTTTTGGTCTCTTCAAATAGTTTTATTATCTTTGGATTGTACAGAATGAATAGTTTTTGTTGTATTATTATTATTGCCTACATACACTCCTACTATGACCTTATCTACATGAAATTTAGAGTTCATGAATTAGGATATCTAGATAGGGGTATAAAGGTAATTGTAACAATGCAAATTTAGTACCTATATCCATTAGGTGATCAATATTTACCTAATTTTGCGATCATTGATAAATGTAAAGTCCTATAGAAAATAATAAAAGTATTATGCTGTGTAAATAACCATTGCAAGTATAAGGGTTTTCCGAAATTCAATCACTAAGAGGAAATGGGACTCAAAGTTACGAATAACAACAATAATAAAAACTCTATTACAAATCCTACGCGAATAAAACCAAAGAAAATATAGGAATGTAAATTATAGTTTCTCTGACTTTTGTTTACAAAACCGAATTCTTTTCCGACACACGACTTGTGTCAGCGACGCATCCGAAAGGGGAATTAATTGGGCAACACCAGCACACGGGAGTCGGGGAAAATTGAAAATAACATATCGGACAGAAAAGACCTACAAACCAAATGTACGAGTAGTTTTTGGAATGAAAAATCTATCTACTCCAGAATTAAGTTTAACTAATTCGAGACTTTAGATACTGATGCATGGCACTATTAGAATATGTAGATAGATATAGGTAGATAATTTTTGTTAATTTTTAAGTTAATACTTAATTTTGCAAATAAAACTAGGTACATATAAAATCTATAGTCGACTAGAACATAAAATATATAACAAATACATCAAATAATAGAAATAAAAACAGTAGGTAGGTAAGTACCTACCTAAATATTTTTTGTACGAAAATCTAAAATTTGTGATTCCACTTCCATATTTAATGGTAATTTATCCATATTTATGTAAGTGTCAACATACACAATGCGATGGATAAGGTTAATATTTTCTTGCTATAAACAATATTACTATTCACACTTACAATAACTTGGATGGGTTAATATAAATAATTATTATCATAAACAATCAGCGATAAACATATCTACCTACACGACAAAGATCAAGATGGGTCGAGTGCCGTATATCAACTACAAGTAAATGCCTACTACGAAGGTACATATTTATATGAGTACATAAAAAATGACGCACGTAAAATGGGTTCTTAGAAATAATGCGAAACATTGCACTACAGGTTAAAATCGGAGATACACCGCCCTCGAACTGGAGAAGTGACTTAATGAGCATAGGATTTGCAAGTGTCTTGCATACAAACTGCTTCGTAAATCGCCTGAAGATGCACGAAAGGGGAGAGCAAAGGGGCAAGTAGGGATACAGACATCAGCTACTGCCTAGTGCAGGCATGCATGTGCAAGGTGTGTCTATGGCCTTAATTACATATCATGATTCATATAATTTAATCATTAATTTTCGTCATCACCGTCACCTGCTGGACTAACAACACATGTATCAGCGATTTGCTTCTGTTCTGGGCTGTCCCTACCCATCTCCTCGCCGCTATGACAATATAGTCGCTTCATCTAGCTGGTGGTCTTAAAACGCTTATCCCGCTCTTCCCCCTTCCAGTCCTCGATTTCCTTCCATCATGCATGCGTGCCTTCTAGCATGCTACTCCTCACCTGCCGTCCCAACACGTACATTTTGCATTATATTGATACAAGAACCCCGGTTTCACTTGCATGTCAATCTCTTAACCCTTATGGGTTATTAAGATCCTTATTTAACTAAAATCCTGGAAATGCGTGTATTTGAAAAAAAAGCCCAAATACCGCGATTCCTGTGACTCTAATTTCAAACCTAACGGTACTTACATGCTCACCTATCCGACCATTTTTATCACAATAGTGGTTGAATTTCCAAAAACCCTTTCTTGCCTAAATTATAAAATGAAATCGCAAAATTTCTAGATAATATCACGCATATGGTACTCCACTTCTTGAAGTGGATTTATCAGAAATTTATCTTCTGAATTATTATTTACAGCTGATCCCCGCGGGTGAAACCGCGCGGGACAGCTAGTATATGTACATAATTCGAGAATATCTCTACTGGGGAAAAATAAGATCTTATACATGCGTACCTAATGAAGTGATTCTGTGCGCAAAGTATGGAATCAGACATAATATTTTTATTTTATATTTTACTAGCTGTCCCCCGCGGTTTCACCCGCGGTAATTTCGGAGTTTCCGCGGGAATCCCGGGTTAAAAAGCATCCTATGTCCTCCTCTATATCCCTGATAAAGTGTATGCAAAATTTCATGATGATCCGTTGAGCCGTTGAGACGTACAAGCGTAACAAACAAACAAACTCATCTTCGCATTTATAAATAGTAAGGATGGCACATGATTTTAGGAAAAATATTAATTAAATATTAACGGTATTTTTATCACATCCTGGACGCTGAGGGTCGCACACGACGCACGACGCACACAATAACTCTATAGTGCGTAACCGGCAGTGAGGGAACTTGCCAATAGAAAGGTGAGGCAATCGTAAAATTTACAACGATGTAGCGTTTTGAATGGCTAACATAAAATTTATAAGCTTTCCCCTCAATCCGATGCACACATTAATCAATTCATGACGCATAATATACCTACGGCCACATGTTCCAGAAATCCTTGATAAATAAATCCTAAGTTATAAATATCTATATCGATACATCTATATCTAAACATCTATACATATAAATAAAAAGTGTCTGTTCATAATTCCAAATTAACAGCTTTTCACTTAATGCTTATGAAAGAAAGTATAGAAGGTACTTACATAAAAAAATCATTTTATTTTTTTATTTTTGTCTGTCTGTCCATCTGTTTGTTCCGGCTAATCTCTGAAACAGCTGGACCGAGTTTAACGGGACTTTCACTGGCAGATAGTTGATGTTATAAGGAGTAACTTAGGCTACTTTTATTTTAGAAAAAAATAGTTCCTGCGGGAATTACGAAACTCACACGGGTGAAATCGTGGGGCACAGCTAGTCCCACTAATATCATAAATGTGAAAGTGTGGATGTTTGGATGTTTAGATGTTTGGTGTTTGTTACTCAATCACGCATAAACAGCTGAACCGGTTTGGATGAAATTTGGCATGCACGTTGTGAGGGGTACAGAGAAGGACACAGGGTAGGTTTTATCCCGGAATTCTCGCGGGAACTCCGAAATTACCGCGGGTGAAACCGCGGGGCACAGCTAGTATGATAATAAAGCGTTATGTTGAACTGATTTCATGTAGAGACACTCTACACTGACAAAAAGAATTTTAAAAAGCTTTATGCAACAAAAATAGAAGTGCAACATCCAAGTTAAACATAAATTCGATATTCCTTCTTAATAATACCTACTTTAAAGTCCAATCTTATCTTAATCTTTATCTAAATCACGTGTCACGTTGTTTGTCCGCGATGGACTCCGAAACTACTGAACGGATTTTGATAAAATTTTGTAACCATTTATAATATGGTCCAACTTAAAAGATAGGATAGTTTTTTATCTTGGAATTCCCGCGGGAACTCCGAAATTACCGCGGGTGAAACCGCGGGGGACAGCTAGTAAAATATAAAATAAAAATATTATGTCTGATTCCATACTTTTCGCACAGAATCACTTCATTAGGTACGCATGTATAAGATCTTATTTTTCCCCAGTAGAGATATTCTCGAATTATGTACATATACTAGCTGTCCCGCGCGGTTTCACCCGCGATAATTTCGAAGTTTCCGCGGAATTGTTCCCTCCAAACTTTGCAACCCCTTTTTTAGGGGTAGAATTTTCAAAAATACTTTCTTATCGGATGCCTACGTCATACAAAGAACACACCCTCCAAGTTTCTGGTCTCTATGATCAGCGGTTTAGGCTGTGCGTTGATCCATCAGTCATTCAGGACAAAGCATTTCATATGTACGATATAGATGGATATTGGATTGTAATATAGGTTTTAATTACGATAGTCGACGAGAAAATAGTTTTAAGTACCTATTGCAACACACCGTGTTGTCTTACACTGTTATACACTCAATTTTCTTCAGGTACAAACCACTCTTTTACTATTACTCAACCCAAAACTACACCACAATTATTCTATCCTTAATTCGGCTAACTCGTAAAGGAAAAATACACCTGCCCTGTCAGCCGCTTCCTTAGCGCATCACTTTTATTTCCTACACAACTTTAGTACCGGGCTACAACCAAATTATTTTGACCCGAAGAGTACTACGGATGCCGCCCCCGTACGTCCCGTTTATTAAGAGAATGACGGGCGAAGGTGGGTCAATTTATGTTTGGTACGTTTAACGCGATGTTTTAGTACTAGTAAATAATTAAAGCGGCTAATTTGATGCGCTTGAGGCGCTGTTAGCGCGTTGTTTATGTTGCGCAACTACGAATGATGTCCGAACTTAAGAGTTATAAAAGGGCTTTTAATCTACGGTTAATACAGTGACAATCAACAGAGTGACTCATAATTCAGATACTGAGGAAATCCCGAAATCTCACAGGTGAAACCACTGGTAGAAACTAAGATCAACTAGGTGTAAATTATATATATACATGACATTTGAACCTGAAGATTTCGTTGCAATCTAAAAAGGTTTCTTTTTATTTGTTTTAGTTATTACAAAATCGCCAAGAAAAAAAAAACCTGTAATATGTAATAATTTCTAGGATTTCTTTACCGGCTGGCAGAGTCCCCGCAGCACCTCTTTGGGACTACGAGGTCACTTATCTAACAGAGACCTAAAATGTCTGGAAAATGACCCTAATATCAATCGGTACCCCTTTGAACACGTTCTACCCAAAGTATTAGGATGAGCCGCTCGGCTGCTTGTACTTAACAAAGTACGTCAATCGTCAACGAATATTGCAAAGCGTATCCGCGTCCTTTGACCGCGAGCGAGTGGGAGGTCTTGCTCTGAGCTACGGTTTCCTAGGAGAGCGGTGCCGTTATCAAGCGACCGTAATTGCGGTGTATGACATCACTAAAACGTTGGCCGGGCTTGTCTATAATCTTTTGCTCTAATATTGTTTTTTGCTTCATGATTTTTGAGAAAATCAATTAATTGCTCTTCATTTTCGCTCGTCCGAGTCACGTTTCACTCATCGTATTAAATATTACGGCCGCTACATTACGGCACCGCTCTCCTAGGAAACCGTAGCTTTAGATCCATTACCACTTTTGCCTTCGGATATGTTCCACTTTATTATCTGTAAATACATAGTTATACATAAATATGTTACTTGCTGTTTCCCCCTGTTTCATCTGCGTAGATTTCTAAATTGCCGCGGAAATTCCGTGATAAAGAGTAAGTAGCCTAATGTACTTTTCTGTGCCCCGGACAACTTTAAGTAAAATTTCATGACGATCGGTTGAGTAGTTAAGACGTGAAAGCTAACAGATAGACAGTTACTTTTGCTATTATACTATTAGTGTGGATTTAAGTTTTTGTGATTTTTTTTTTGCTACAAAAAGGTACATTGGAGCACTTTCAAATCCGCCACTGATAGGTACCGTCCACAATTCATATCGGCTATCGAATAACAAACGGTCATTCTGAAGACGCTCGCGAAACCCGTCAAATGCTAATGCCATCAGCTAATCTAAGTAATTATTAGCATAGAACCTTCCAGTGTTTTAGCTATGATACGACGCAATGAATAAACCTAGATACTAATAATTAATAAATAACCTGCTACAAATATAAATATGATAGTTTGAATGTTTCGATTTTTGTGATTTGCTCAAGCATAAACGGCTCAACGGATTACAATGAATTCACATGGCACAGGTAGAGTAAGTTTTGGATTAAACCTCTGGAAGGCTTAAGTTCATTATGTCACACTATAGATGCCAAGCTTAGACTTAAAATAGGAGCTATCTTCTGTACATTGGTCACATATAAGGTTACTTAATGCTTAGTGACACATAATCAGTGTTGCCAATTCGAAATTTGCCCTGGAGACGCAGTGTTGCCAATTTTGTTTTCTCAGTCTCCCCGCCAACTCTACCTACAGTTTTGCCTACTATAAACCTCAAAATCTCTGGAGTTCCCGCGGGAATCCCAGGAATATAAAGTACCCTATGTCACTCAGGATCACTGATAATCATTGACTATAATAGATTAACTTGTATAAACTATCATAATAAAGACGTCTCAAATCTGTGACATGCATACCGTACCATCAACGAAACCGCCTTCGACCTCTGAGTATCGCGTTACTTAGAATCGATAAGGGTGAATGTATCTTATTAAAACGTATAATATTATGTCTTATTGGGTCTTAAGGTATTGACAAACATTTTTTAAACCCTACAATATAATTTATCAAGCGTTGTTGTATGGTTTCATATTCCAATTAGACGGTGTTATTCTGTTCGTTTTTCCGATCTCGCTTTAATTATTCAGGGCCTTTAGATTTTAACCATTTATCAAATACGGGACCTCTGCTAAATCTCGCGCCTGCATCAATCAAGCAGTCATAAAACGTAACTATTCTAGTGCTTTCTTTAAATAAATATCTGCTTATCATTAGCAACACACTAATGACTCCACGAGCTCCATGTGCCTCGCAAACAATAAATGGCAACTATTAACGGCGAACTCTTTGTTCCCGCCGTTGTGGGCGGGGTGGGGATGATTGATACCGCAATGCATTGCATGGGATATTATTATGAGGCTTGAACAGTGACAGCGGGAGTAGTCGATTTTCACTTCACTTTCAACAATGTTTTTTCGTTCAAAACTTTTTAACCTAACATTCGCGATTTCAAATGGAGTTAAGTGATGTTGTATCTTGTATATCTATCGTGAGTGGTGCCCCAAAAATCTCATATTAAAGTGCTTCGTGTTTCCTTCTATGTCTCAGTCAGTGAGTTTGCGGAGTGACATTCGGAATTACGCTTTCAGAATACTGCGTCAGTGTTGACTGGAATGACTGGCCGCTTTACTTGTGGCCAGTTATAGCACGTGCGTTCTGTTTTTGTGTGAGGTGTGGTATTCCAAATATGATAATTTCTTGTAATGACGATTATTTGGCGAATGAAACTATAATGATCGGAATTCAAATTCTTGTACTGTTCAAGTACCTATGAATGGAAGATAACGATATAATATTATGTACGAAAAAAGCGTAGGGTACCTAGAGTAATTTAACTCTCTAAAGAAATATTATCAGTAGGTATTTTTATTGTAACTGCTAATGAAATAGTATAATACGAATTTCCCACCATCGTGATTAGGTACGAGTGTGTTACACAGAGAAAATAACCATGAGAAACCCATGTTGGCGGGGCAGACGCGGGACGGCACGGTTGCAAAGGAAGTTAAGAGCAAATGCTCTAACTCTCTCAAAATTTCCTTCGATAAAATTCTAAGTAAACGTATAGGTATTTTCCACGATATGTCCAAAAATATAAATTTAAAAAACAGTGGCAAAGACAAAACGTAACCAAATGATGTGCAATACATTTCGTTACCTACGTCAATGAATGTTTTTTTTTTTGCATGATAAGTGGTTTTACGTACGAAAATCACCCGACGACACATGGTTTTCACTTGTTTTTATATTAAACTGTGTTGATACCCCTTGTACGTGTTCTGTGATGTGTTATGACGCGTACATTTAATTAAGGGCAGGCGTGCACTTATCGACATAATATCGGAACGCGATTATAATGTTCATATGACTTCGCGAAGACCCACCGATGCCGGCGTGATACCGCGGTGTCGTCTTACATAACTCATTTGTATGTTATTTATTCGTTTGCTCAAGTGTATCGATAATAATCGATCGATTACATACTTAGTAAAAAAATAAAAATAACCCTATTTATTTATTTTATTTATTTATTGTTTTGTTATCAGGCAACATGGGCCCATAGATAAATACCTTACAAACTAACATACATATATACAAATATAAAAAACATTCTATTTTTGACACTGTGTCGCTCTGGTGGTGGCTGTCGGTATCCTTCCTCGGAATCGCCTGTAGACCACACCTTTCGGCCAAAAGTCTTCCTTCATAAAGGTGTCCAATTTGCTTGTCGGGACTCGCACCACAAAAGCCTTGAAACTAGCATTATGACGCGACTCCAGCAGTTCGGTCCTCAGAAGAAAGTTGGTCTTCGTCTTGATATACTCTGTAACATCTTGCGCTGTGGTAGCGTGGGACAGACGTGACAGGTACATCGGCGTAGTCGGCGTTGCGGCTCGCAGCAGGAAGTTGGGCCCCGTCGGTGCGGTACCGCAACGGTTTTTACTCGTCCTCTGACTGCGCGCTTTCTTGTTTTGGACTAAGACGAAACCTTCCTCGTCTCGGTTTACGACAGCAGCACGCTCCGGGTCTCTTCTTTTGGCACCTGTCTTAGATGCCAATACGGTTGCGAAGTCACGGCGAGACGGGTCCGTAACTTGAGCTGTATTCACAGCTGGCACGTGCGACGACGCTGCAGCGCGTAGCGGCGGCGGGGCGCAGTCAGGTGGCGGGGTGCACGTGGCGAGCGCGGTGGGGGCGGGGACAACGCGCGGTGTGCTACGTCGGGCCTCCGGCGTCGGCGTCGAAACTGCTGACTTGCAGCCAAGCGATGTGTCGACGCATGCTCCTCGTCGGCAGTTGACATTCGAGAAATCGGGCGGTGACCTACATACAGCGAGTGACGCACGCAAGTCGTCAACCTCCTTGCGCAACTCACTCACGGCATTTTGCGATACCTCCAACTTCAGCATCACATCTGCCAGACTCGACTTAAGGGTGACAATGTCCTTAAGGAGGCTCGTGACGTCGACGTGGTCGAAAGTGACGGGAGGCAGCTTGTTCAGGTCTCTCGCCACAAACGTAGGCACATCGTCGGGATCGGTTACCTTCAGCATCGTGATGATATCCTGTATGCTCTTCGGTGTTCCATCGCGCCTGCGAGACACCATCTGATCGCTCTTGTTCAAAGACGAGTAGAGCAACTTTTTGGCCGCAGATACCTCGTCCTCGGTGAAATTTGACTTGCATATCTGCACTGCACTTACTTCGTCCATCACGTCCAGCTTCTGCTGGAGGAACGCAAGGAGCTCATTCACAATGAGTTTGTCACTCATCGTATGAAATCGTAGGTGAACAGTGACAAACTGCTGACAGTAGACAGTGCTTAGGTAACCTAAAACAATATTTTAAAAAGAGGATTTGTTCATAGAGGGGGGGGGGGGGAACTACAAGAACTACTGAACCGATTCTTTTTTTTTCCTTGATAGCTTGAAGCTACAGTATCTTTGAGTTGCTGACGAAGTTTTTGAGGGCAATTTACGCGGCTTTCGTATTTCAAACTCCAAATTACGGTTTGAAATAGGATAAGATTCTTTTCGAACACGATAAAGCACCAGAGGTAATTTCTAAATTGAGCTAGTTAGGTACTATTTAAATTAAAACAACGTAAACTATTCATAAGGTTGATTTTATTACTATAAATTTTTCACAAAATAACATGACCAAACTGTTTGGTCAAATTTTTATTAACACTTGCGTTTCATATTTCATCTGTATAATCAATGACTAAGCGCGACTCGTATTATTTTAGGTAAAATAGGTAAATCATCTTATTGCACGTATGAGTAATAATATATTATGATTAATGCACAATGAACAGTCACCGAATGATTTCAGTGATCAAAGACATCGATAAGTCCAAGCACATGTGATTAGTAAAGAATGCAATTGAGTAAAGAAT
Source organism: Zygaena filipendulae (assembly GCA_907165275.2). NCBI lineage: Eukaryota > Metazoa > Arthropoda > Insecta > Lepidoptera > Zygaenidae > Zygaena > Zygaena filipendulae. Next base: position 4,345,452 of record OU015666.1, read on the forward strand.
TCATTCTTTACTACGGACCAAGATTTAGTCACAAAACCAACTAAGGGGTACAAAACCACTGCCTTCAGGATAAGCTTTGTGAAACTAATAACCACGACAAAAGTAAATCAAATCAAATATACTTTATTGCACACACAGTAGAAGACACAATATTAAATTAATAGCATAAAACTATATCAATTTATAATAAATAATTATACATATATTATGTATTCATATAAATGATGTTTTTGTTGTTTTAAAAATTTTCGACTTTGTTATTTCCCCTGAATAGTAGTTTCGATGTAGGTAAACATCAAACATCTTTTGTATGTCCGTCGGTCCGCCTATCTGATTCAACTTAAAAACTACTAACTTGAAACTAACAGCATTATGTATCTATTATATCTACTATGGAATCAAAACATAGGCAACTTTTTGATCGACTTCAGTGTTATAGTAGTGTAGGTAGGCATACCGAGGACCATGTGAAAGAAGTGGTTACGGCAAATGAAATAAAATTAATTAAGTTGCAAATATGATTTAAATAGCAGCAAATAAACTTAACAAAGAATCCGCAATATCTCCTCGGACACAAGGGAGTTTGTCAACAAGGCATTCTACCTATTCAGGAGGGGCTGTAACATTGTCATTCATCCCCAAGAAGGTAACAACAATATGGGACACAACAATGGAATCAACTTTTTTGTACTGGTTTTTTTTTTCTTTCCTTAAATTTCATACACACTTTTATATTATTGGTACTGTAAGGTGACAGCTAGCTGCAGACTAAAATACAGGCCACTGCAAAAATCTACATAATTTCTTCTGTTTTTGTTGTATCTATACATATAAAATGCTTTGTCCTGATAATGACTGATGGATCAACGCACATCCTAAACCGCTTATCGTAGAGACCTGAAACTTGGAGGGTGTGTTCTTTGTAGGACTTAGGCATCCGATAAGAAAGAATTTTTGACTAAAGACTAAATTGAATAAACTTCGTACTTATCGCGGGTGAAACGGCGCGGGACAGCTAGTCATAAATACTTGCGTTACAAATGACAGTGAAATCGCTTTTCATAGCATAGTTTAGAAGAACTTTTTGCGGCTGCATAGACAGACCGACGCGTATACAGACTTTGTTTCACAATACTCATTTATGATGTACCTACAATATCTTGAGCAGTTACGTCATGAAAGTAAAAGAGCAACATTATTGCATAAATTCAGAGTCGTATAACAACAAAAAATATTTTAATAATTAAATCTTGTTACATTCGTGTGGCAATTGACACCAAAGACGAATAAGCTAATATTCACTAACAATAAAATTATTACATTGATTGGACATTACCACAAAACGCCATCCGATCCAAAAGTAAGGAAAGCTATGGTAAAGATAACTGATATATAAGTACCTACAATAATACAATATAAACACGTACATACTTGTGATACATATTAAACTCAGGATAGACACAAACGTTCCTCACATAAATGTTCATGAGGGGATCGAACCCGCAACACCTGGCGTAACAGTCAAGTTCACTAACCACTGCACGGAACGATGGTGTCAAATGATTCGGCATTTTAGGAAAAAGTGGCACAGCTAATTGGTAAGGATCCCCTTATCCATTTATCCAAAGATATTGGAAGATAATAGATTGCCAATACGCTCGGCCGCTAAGCTTTCCCCTTGAACCACGCAGCGGTCAAATGATCTCATGCTAACAAAATGCCGTTGGCTAGCAGAGACTATTGTCTATAGATACCACTTGACGGAAAGCAATGTGACTGGCTAATTGAAATGTACTTTGTGGTGACTGGTATTTGATTGCGCGCAACGATGTAATTGGTTTTTATTTTGATCATTCACCCCGCAAAAATTGGTTGACGTGGATTGCATAGTAAAAGTTTGTTTTGTTCGTCTGTTTCTCTTATAATGTCTTTGCGTTTATCCTTCTTGATCCTTCCCTATTATTATAAATGTGAGTTTATTTGTTTGTTACGCTTTCACGCCTTGACGGCTCAACCAATCACCATGAAATTTTGTATTCCTACTGGTAGGTTCACGTTTTCAGGGGTACAGAGAAGGATAAAAGTAAATTTTGTTCCGAATTTCCGCGGGAACTCTAACGCGAGAACAGCTAGTTGGACAAGAAAATATTTTTAACTCCCGTTATTTTACTAGAACTATCTAAATATCAATCACAACAAAACCGAGCAATAAGTACACCAGGTCAGTGCCTCCTTTGACACTGAAATAAGCAGCATAACTAAATGTGTTTTTCTGAAAACAGAACTGCCGTACACACTATACACACGCACTACAATTCATAATCTACTAATGAGTGACTCATGATTTCTCTCAACTCGAATTTGAATAACTTTGTCACATATGCCGCTCTTTCATTTAATACGGCCTACATGCAAATCGTGAGTTCGCGGCCGAGTTTCTAATGACAGACAAACATACAAAACAATTGATATTAATGAACGTATATAACGGCTTTATACATAAATATACGGGACAAGAGGTAACAAATCAAAAATGAAACTATAGCTTCTATTTCCTTAAGTTCATACCAATTGCAATACTTATACAGTAATTTACAACTCAGTTTATTCTATCACTTTTGATAAGGAATAGTTATTTGTGCAACAAGAGAGCAAAGTCGTTTTTTGCTGCGAGTGCTGATTTTGAATCCTGAGTGTGGCGAGGGATTCAAAGGCACGAGATGCAAAAAACTTTGCTCTCGTGTAACACACATAATTTTTCACTTCAGCAGCGAGAACACTTTAGGAGATAAATAAATATTTACAGGTTAAATATCAGTTTTATTTGCAGTAAATACTTATTTTCGTTTAAATACAACAATAAGTCAAAAAATTTTAATCATGAGGACCGGAATTTGTTAATCAAAGAAGTTTATCTCCATTAAAACAAAAATGAGTAATGAGAAAATTATCGTCAAATATATTCCAGTCTCATAACATCAAAAGAAGGAAAATAGCCGATTTATGTAAGAAAAAAAATCTTTCGATTAAAGGTGACATTCGTAGAAGAATAACGAAAATCTCAAGTCCACTTCAACAACTATTCCGAAACGAAACCGCCTAGATGCCTTATCTGCATTACAAAGCCCCACATCGATCGACACACAATTAATCGATACAACACACATTATATAAAACCGTTAACCAACATAGTGTCGTTAATTAACACTTATTTTGTAATAGCTAAGCGATATTAACGGATAGGGAAGACATCGTGGAATAATTGCATGTCATGCGGGCGCCCGCTTCTTCTATTTCTAACATCTAACGAACATAATATTTAGCAATTGGCAAAACAAGCATTTTTACTGTAAAGTTTACCTTAACCACATAAAATAAATGCGGTTTTTAATCAATAATAAAACAGTGTATAATTAAAATTGTAAAACTGAATGGAAAAATACAATTACATATAGGTATATTATAATAAAATAAAATGCCGCGCGCCGTGGGCGATATTGTAGTGTAATTGTTAATCTTATTTATTATATTATATGCCTATTCGATACGCTCAACATGCGTATCTATCTTATATTATTTACGGAGTGCAAATAATTATTTAATAAAATATTTCATTAGGTAGGTATACATTTTATTGTACATTTTTTTGTTATAAAACTTGACAATCTGCAATGGAAAATTCAAATGTCGAAAATCATCAAAATTAAAAAAGTTTTTACCAAGTAGGTATTATGTAGGTAGGTATTTTATATCGATAGAACGCGGAACGATGGGCAATGACAATACCTAAGGCTATCCGCCACCCAACGAGCTCCCTGAAATATCATCAACATAATCAATTCCTTTATAACATCGAATCTGACTCGACTCGAAGTCACTTTGTCATCAGATAATATTCAGCATCATTGTGATAGGTACTTGCTATTGTTACACATAATAATGTGTATAAAGGTCGGACTGGCATCCAGTCACACAGAAGCGTAACATGTGTTACTTCAATATCGTCATGCAATATAATAAGAATCGCGTTTATAAATCTGTTTTGTTTGTTTGAACTGAACTAGCCTGTATAGTATAGCTTATGTGTTAGGTCAACAGATAGGATACTTTTGATCCTGTTACCTCAGAGTTACCAAGAGAAACCCGATATTCGCTTGAGTGAAATCACTGGCAACTGTTAGTCATACATAACGTATGTACCTACCTACATAGTACCTATCTTGCTCATATCAATTGGTATCAACTATCAAGTTCATTGCTTTAGTCTCTACCTCCCGACCCTCCTTCAGCCTCCACGTGACTCGTGGTCTGGTGAATTTTCGATGTGTAACATTGGATATTATATCTTAGCATTCTATAGAATTATAGGACATACTAGCTTTCCCCCGCGATTTCATCCGCGGTAATTTCGGAGTTCCTGTGTCCTTCTTTGTACCCCTGACAGTAGTTAACGATGATAAGCAGTTCCCCGCATTAATTCCGGAGTTCCCGCGGGCATTTCGAGATAAAAACTATCCTATCTTTTAAGTTGGACCATATTATAAATGGTTACAAATTTTATCAAAATCCGTTCAGTAGTTTTGGAGTCCATCGCGGACAAACAACGTGACACGTGATTTATATGTATTAAGACTAGCTGTCCCCCGCGATTTCATCCCCGTTAATTTCGGAGTTCCCGCGGGAATTCCGGGAAAAAAGTAGTTACTCTACGGCCTTCTTTGTACCCCTGCACTGACAGTAGTTTACGGTGATTAGCTGTTCCACGCATTATTTCCGGAGTTCCCGCGGGAATTCCGGGATAAAAACTATCCTATCTTTTTAGTTGGACCATATTATAAATGGTTACAAAATTTAATTAAAATCCGTTCAGTAGTTTCGGAGTCCATCGCGGACAAACAACGTGACACGTGATTTATATATATTAAGATATTAAGATAAGATTATGTACATGTAATATGGATATTTTTATCATAATTCCCAATATTTTAGGCAATAAAAACGCCCAAAAGCAATGCTTATATTTTGTAACTGTGTGACAGGATCTGGTATTAAAAGGACGCAACAGTTCCTTTATAAATATTGAATGTCAATATTCAATAAGATTATTTATGAAAGATTAGATTGAATATAAATGAGAGATAAAAGATAGACTTCAATTCCGATGTAAGTAAAAACAGATCGGTGACAAAGATCCTTTTGTTGAGTCAAATTTTTATTTGTATGCAAATCAAACGGATGCAACAAGAAGTTTACTCGTCGATTTAAACTATAAAAAAAAAATATTAAAAAATCTGCTAAATCATTAAATAAATATGGGTGGAATAAATTCGCCCACACGAATTTCGGGATTTCCTCAAGAACTCTGGGATAAAAGGTAATTCAGACCTCCATTTCCAAACCCCATCAAAATCTGTCCAGCTAATTCCGCGTGGAGGAGTAACAAACATACTAACTCATTCACATACCAACATCCGCATTTATAAAATTAGATGTGATTGAATTAAAAGAATTATCAAGCAATAAAACACCTATCCCGATAAATTAAGAGAAAGTTACAAATATTGAAATTATAAAGGTTACATTATACAAACCGCATGTTTTTTGCAGAAATAAAAACAACATAATATGTGTGGTTTTGTCATGATTTTTTACACCTACCTATATGTCGTCAAGAACAGCACGTGGTCAGGTAGTTGTAGGGGTACAAAAACACCTGACAGTATTTTGGACACGTAATGTTACACCTATTATAAGGAAACTTTTTTTGTAGCAACGGCTACCTATACTATATTCACTCCCTACTCTGCTCATTTCAATCCACTTCAGCTGCAAGTTGCAACGGATTTGTCGCTTGCCGCCTTGCCATTTGCATAATAGAATTATTATGAATTATTCAATCCGTTGTGTTCACCCAAAAACGTTTGATCTTAAGTTTAAATAAAACAAATATACACACATCAAAAGTGTCTAGGGATCAAGCATTTTTATGCGGATTTCTTGAGATTGAGATGTGGCGTTTCGTGTGCTTTTCTGATGAGTCTCGTTTTGGTATACGACACTGGAGAACCCCTGGACGCCAACAGCGATTAAAATCCTGCCAGGAAGTCCATCCTTATAGTGGTGGAACCATCATGGTATGGGCGGGTATTTGGATCGGCGGAAGAACTGAGTTGATTTGGATCAGAGGCAACCTCAACGCTCAAATTTATGCTGAGACGATTGTATCAGACGTCATCGTTCCTCTACAAGTGCAAATCGGTCCCTTATTTAAGTTAATGCATGATAATTCACGACCGCACACCGCAAGAGTTGTAAGACAGACTCTCGCCGCAGCTAACATCAATGTCCTGCCCTGGCCTGCTCAGTCGCCAGACTTGAACCCGATTGAGCATGCATGGGATATGCTACAGAGAAGAGCTCTGCCGAATATGGAGGGTATCCAGTCGCAAGAAGACCTTTTTTTGTTGTTGCAACGAACATGGGCGGCCATTCCACAGCGTGATTTGGATGAACTCATTTTGAGTATGCCAAACCGATGTTCTTGTGTTGTTAGTGTTCGCGGTAGAAACACGGATTATTAATTGTTTAAGTTACCCAATAAAATTTTAAAGAAAACTGTTATTTCAGTCTTTTTTTCGAACTTTAATGTTAGTGGTTCAAATGTCAAAAATCCCTTTATTAGGAAAATGGCAAATTTCTTTATTAATGCAAAGGTGACTTGGTTTATCGTTACTGTGACAAACGGAAACACTTTATTTGATGAATCCTTAAAGAAAGTTTTAATTAATATCAATCAGGAGAAAAGTTATTGCAAAAATATATGTTGATCCCTAGACACTTTTGATGTGTGTATTTTCAGTTTCTTAAAACACTTTTTGAAAAGCTTGAAAACAATCTTAATTCACCAAACTACCTACTAGCTGTTCCCCGCGGTTTCAACCACGTTAATTTTGGAGATCCCGCAAGAATTCCGGGATAGAAAGTATCCTATGGCCTTTTTTGTACCCGTGACAACGTGTACGCAATATTTCATGACGATCGGTTGAGCCGTTAAGGCGTGAAAGCGTAACAAACAAACGAATAAACTCACTTTCGTAAGGATTATTATAATACGTATTATCTTTTTATTGTTTTGAATTTATTTATAATCTTGTCACTCCTTTAATTCGTCGATATTTGATAATTTTTCTCTGGTAAATTCAAGTAAAATTATCTGTAAAAAAAACTTTAAGCCTTACGGCCGCACTCAGAGTCGTTTTAATGATTACTTAATTATAAGTAAAGATTTTTAAAGCAAAAAATTAAATTAAGTAATCTTTAAAACGACTCTTGAGTGCGGCCGTAAGTTAAAATTACCCTGCCGTAAAGCATGGATATTGCATAAAGAACGCATAAGCAGCCGCTGGACCGTTTTAACGCGCATATCTTCACGAATAATTACGTAATCGTCGATAATATTTCAGCGATATTCTGAAACAGTTAGACGTATATTCCCCCGCCCAATTATTCCAATTAATGTAACGGCTCGTCACTGTGACGACGGGAAAGGGAAGCTGCGTCTCAGATCGCGGCTAACTTTAGCCGGACGATTGTGCACTGAGTGACAGCCAGGTTTGATTAATTAATTTGTGGCCCTCTATTCGCCGAGATGGAGATAATAAATCGTGCGTACGCGCTGGCCTCCCGTGAGATGTCGCCGACATCAGACACCGCTGAATAAATGATTGAGCCAAACGAAAACATTATCTGCGCAGACCGAAATAAACGGCTAACGACGTCGCAACACAGGTAAGTGAATAATAAAGCCGTCATATCTAGTTCCTTTGCCTACTTCATTAGTATTTCAAAGATATTAATGTAACAGTCATCCCTCATTATTTCTCATGCTTGCCAAGTAAGTCTGAAACCTAGTTTTATATTAAGAATATATTTTATACGTACCTAATACAAATCTTCTTCTATCTATCTATCTATTTTTTACTCGGTATAATAAAAGAGTAGAATCCGCGATTCTGTACATTGAATATTTTTACCAAAAATTGAGAAGGGGCGATAAAAATCAATTTTGACATTGTTGAACCTTATTATCATAGTAAAAAGAGTAACCCACCACAATAAAAGAGTTTTTAACATTCTTTTCTCTCTGTCTGTCTGTTCACGATAATCTCCGAACTCCGAATCTACTGAACGGATTGCCATGCGGTTTTCACAGATAGATTAAGCTTAACCTGGAGCTCTGCTACTTAGAGGCTTTGTTTTATTTAAATCGGATGTCGGCAAAAAGTTATTCCCTAGGTAGGTACCTACCTATATAAAAGAGTTTCACGCGGGTGGAACCGCGGAGCATAGTTAGTTAATAATAAATTCTCAAAAAATATACATAATTATGTAATTAAAATGATATTTTTAGACACAATGTGAAACTAAGAACGATAGTGTTATATCATTGTAGAGACTCTTTGTGAGAAACTTTAGACGAAATAATATTGGGATACTAGATAGGTAGGTACTAGTGATGGGCCGAGTAGATTTACCGAGTAACCGAGTACCGAGTATTATTCGGTTTTACTTTACCAAGTACCGAGTACCGAGTATTATTCGGTTTTACTTTACCGAGTACCGAGTACTCGGCCGAGTAACTCGGTTCAGTCTTTACGAAGTTTACCAGCTTAATGGCGTGAAAACAAGTTTGTACTCACGCCAGCCAACAAGAAACGGTAGTGGACAGTCATTCAATAAATATTACAGGTATTTTATAAATGCAATACTGTTTCAGTGTTTAAACATTTGATCTGATTATAAAATTCAATTCGATGACGAGTTACCAAATTTCAGACTTTTTGTTTTCTTCTTAAAATAATAAATGGGATTAACTACTTTTTAATGTAGTTTTCACTATGACATTAACCTAACACTTTATTTAAGACGAGTACTCGGCAGTTGAACCGAGTTATTCGGCCGAGTACGAGTATTAAAAAACCACCGAATACACCGAGTACCGAGTAACCAAGTACTCGGCGCATCTCTAGTTAGTAGGTACCTAACTTGTTTACTGTACCTATGCCTTGTTAGGTTGCTAAAAAGATCACGCAGAAGATACCTACAATGTCTAATTTAATAGCAAACCATTTTTATACCTACACTGTTAAAAAATTACTTTATTAAAATAACTTGTAAGTTGTAACTGCTCCTTTAGAATAGTTCGGAGTCTTAAAAACTCCAATAAATAAAGATTAATTATCGACTAAAAGCAAACCTAAATAGAATTAATAAAGAATAGGTAATACCTGCCTATAAAAAATCCACACACTTATTATTTTTTATGTAATTTGACGAATTTAGACATACCTAAAATAATGATGATAAAATAAGTACGTATCTGAACGGCAGTTAAGACATGAGGCTCTTTGTTTACGCAGATGTGAAAAGGGCAACTATCCGGGATTAGTCCAAAAGTGAAACCGAATATTATTTAATTTCGTTATTAATAATCAAAGCAACTCCATTTTGAAAATGCCCCGCCGATGCTCGTTTAACATCGCACATGTTGTAAAAGAAGAAATCTGTGGTTTTTTTTTCAGTTGATAGCTAACGGCGTTTATGAAGAAATTTAGACTCTGTGAACAAATGAATCAGATCAAAATTTTGCGTCGGCATTTTTGTTCACGACAACAAGTCGATATTTTATTTCCTGTCATAAAGTTTTACATACACCGCATCTTTTTTGTCAAAGTTAGGGGAGGACGCCATGACTGCTTTTTTTTATTTGTTACAACGGTACAGATCTCCCTACCTACGTACCAACCGACCCTAAATTTTAATTATTGATTTGAAATTTCTCAGTAATCGGTACCTATTGATATTTTCCTTTTAATGCTAGGATAATGTGCTCACTGCTCATTGAATATTTTTTTTTGTTTTAAATTTTTTTTTTATTGCTATCCGATAGATCCGTACATTTCACTCAGGCAGGTAGGTTACTAGATATTTATACTGTTACAAACGAAAATGTTCTTTTAGCACATAATTTATCTGCTTCAGCGACAATTCCCCATCTGCTTTATGAATTTATACGAATTAGGTATATTAAACTTATTACCTACTTGGTAGGTGGGTAGAGGTACCCGTGGCTATGCCCGCGTGGTATTAGAATATGCGCTAACGTCATTTTCGCCCCCATAATATCACTAACAATTTAACTTTACCGAAGTATTGCCACAGAGTAAGGATAGTTCCGCATCGGTACCTAATACAGAAGTTCGACAGCCGACAGCGAGCAGCAGAGTTTAGACAGGGCAATCACACGGTAAGCGAAGGTGGGGGCAGCCCCATGACCTCTGCATTTTAGGACCAATGTTAAAGGATTGTCGTGTTGCGCTCGCGTAAACTATCACTATTAGATATTGTTTACTTGTGCAACTCTAGCCTCGGTTGGCGTTTATTACAAGATCTAATACATTCCTACTGGATCTCCTACTTATGCTGGGTGTTACTTAACATGAAATTGGAAATAAGTCATCACGTCTCTTTCTGTAAACCGATTACGATGAAACTAAGATATGTTAGACTTCTTCTTTCTCTCGTGCATGCAGTGGCGACCGATAATTGAGGCAGCGCCATAATTTTTTCATTATAATATCCTATATTGTATCACTACCAATGTTACGGTGTATGCTTTGTTGGTCGTTTTTTTGAATAAATAAATAAATAAATAATAGAACCAATTACCGAAAACTGTTCCAACCAACCAATTAATTTTATTTATTTTTGGGTGACGCGATAACAGAAGTAGGTAAAACTAGAACGACGGCAAAAAATTAAAAATCAGTTTTAGATTCAACTAACTATTACAATAAAAGTTATAATTTATAACCCCACTGCACTGTATTATGTTCCTGTAGGGCTCGTCTTTAATTATAATTTTACTACATATAATACCCATTTACCCTGCCTACATGCGATTGCAGGTATGTAGGCAGGTACCTAGGTACTTGCCGTTGCTGGGTTCTTACGTACCCTACTGTAGTCTGTACACTGTGTAGGTACTGTACGGTTAAAATATGTGGGCCTCCACGAAAAAAGTACCAGTAGTGGGGTATTGAGTTAAGCGCTTATTACACCTTGCAATTTCAAGACACCAATTTAGTGCTCTAAATCAGATACAATTTATGCGCTTATTACACTTTGCAATTTCAGAGCACCAATTTAGGCCTCTGAATCGGATACAATTTAGGGTCCGTGAGTGAGAGAGAGAGAGCGAGTAATCACACTACACTAAATTGTACTCTAAATCGACTACTCTAGGTTACATTTTAATGTAGTGTGATCACTCGCTCTCTCTCTCTCACCGACCCTAAATTGGTCCCTAAATTGGTTCCAATTTAATTTAATGTACCCTACAGCAGTCGATTTCGAGTACAATTTAGTGTAGTGTGATTACTCGCTCTCTCTCTCTCTCACTCACCGACCCTAAATAGGGTACTTGCATGAATTTTTTTTTTCTATTGTAAAGATATATGGCCTACTTAAACAAAGCAAGAAAAAGAAAAAAAATATATGCATAAATTAATTAAATAGAGCGTTTCAAAGTTTCTACTTTAGACCTTACCACCGAAACGCGGAATGACGTCACTTGTTCAAAATTACGCCTTATTAATCTGTGATAGAAATGTCACTGTCGTATTGACAGAGTCATGTGACACTGACAGACAGATAACTTCAATATTCAAAAGCGAAATTAAGGTTGAACTGTGTCGATTTACTTCCAAAAGTTCCAGTAAAGAATCGAAATGCATCTTACCGGTGCATTTTAAAGTAAAAAACTTCAGAAAATGGAAAATATGCGTTGACTGTATGCACTAGTTTCTTTTGCCTTCTCTGAAAGAGGTAAATGTTTCCTAAAAAATTAAAAGTGACGTCATGTGTCAAGCTTGGCTGTGATTGGTGTTTCGATGCAACGTTCCGTTTCACAAAATTAAAAGTTGAATATTTTGGAAACTATTAAAAAGTTTTTAGTAAATCTTTCACGATAACGCTTTTCTAAGGCTCTATTTTTGAAATATTGCCACAATTTCTTATTATAAATTTCATGCAAGTACCCTATTGTATCCGATTTAGAGCACTAAATTGGTGTCTTGAAATTGCAAGGTGTCATAAAATGTAACCTAGAGTAGTCGTTTTAGGGTACAATTTTGTGTAGTGTGATTACTCGGTCTCTCTCTCTCACTGACGGACCCTAAATTGTATTCGATTTAGAGCCCTAAATTGGTGCTCTGAAATTGCAAAGTGTAATAAGCGCATTAAGACTAGATTCGGTATCTAGAATAGTCAATTGATACCTAGTAAGGATTGAAAAATATTTAAAAACTAGCACGGTTTTTATTTACAGACATTGAAGTTGAAACTCTGAAAAAGCTTGATTTTAGAAATACCTAGTATCTACCTTTAAAGTTTGTGTGAAATTAAAAAATACACTTCTACATGCTTGTTACTTAGATTTTAATATATTATTGTAGATTAAGATATATGAAATGAAAGAAAATTGAGCATTTATGATTTTATCAATAATAATCAATTAAAATCTCGGACGTAATTTTTTCACCGAACTTTACAAAACTGCCTACCTACCTACATATATCTCGGAAACTAAATGCCGAAAACTGCTACTTTTAGCTTGGACGCCCACAAATAAACAAGTTTAGCAACGTGTAAGTTGTTCAAAGTGCTTTTTATTTGTCATATAGGTAGGTGGGTAGTTAATAGTTGCCCGATAATCAAGATATTGAAGTAGAAGCGTGATAAGTTAACAAACTAGTAGTCACGAACTGATAACAAAATACATAATTGCCTACCTACTTAGGTATATCAACTGCAATCCTTCTAACATCTCACATAGATAAAAAATGGCATTCTACCTACCTATATAGGTGGGCTACCGTCGTAGGTACAATCAGATTTTGATAGATGGCATTATCTGAATATTAGTCAATTTTATTGTTTACTAGCTGTGCCCCGCGGTTTCACCCGCGGTAATTTCGGAGTTCCCGCGGGAATTCCGGGATAAAAAGTACCCTATGTCCTTCTCTGTACCCCTAACAACGTGCATGCCAAATTTCATTCAAATCCGTTCAGCCGATATTGCGTGATTGAGTAAACGTATGCGAGGATAAGAGCTCGAAAGCGCATTTTCATCCGACTTGCTTCAAATTTATCGTCACTGCCAATGATATTTTAAGTAGGTAGGTATAGAATGTACACTACACAGATCCTATATGTCTTAGCGTTATGTTATATACCTACTAGCCTATAACCTGCCCAGAAGTATGGAGTAGGTACAATCGTACCAAGTTTGGTTAAAATCCCTTCAGTAGTTTTTGACCCATGCGTGAGCAAATACAGACAGACAGACAGACAGACAAAAAATTTACTGATTGCATTCTTGGCATCAGTATCGATCACCATTCATCCTCCAATATTAATTTTGAATATAATTAGGTATATTATTCTATGTACAGAATTCACCTCTCTACAATTTTATTATAAGTATAGATTTAATAAATAACATGCAGTAGAACTACGAAGGAGTTCGAAAACAAGGCTTTTAAACTCTTAACAAGATTGTTTACAACTTTTCTATGCACGTGAGGCGTGACTCGCGATCATTCCTGGCAGGTATTCTACACATATAAGGTAGGTACCTATGTTAAATTACATATAAATGAGAATTAAAAGAATGTATTGAATTGTTTATAAATTTACACCCAATCTGAACTGTTAAACCTTTGTCAAAGCTTACGTAGTAGGTAGGTACCTAGGTAGCTACCTACTTGAGAAATCTTTACCGTATAAATGCGTATGTGAGTTTATTTGTTTGTTTATTATAACGCTTTCACGCCTTAACTACTCAACCGGATATCGTGAGATTTGCATAGGTACCTACCTACATAGACTTATTGATTTATTGTACACAGAGATTTTTCGCGAAAACTCGGAAACTAATCCGCAATAAACAGCGGGAAACACGAATAGCACGAATATAACGATGGAATAATAATATTAATATAAAACCTACCACTGGACTGTCGTCGCCGATATCTGAATCGCGGTCGGCGTCGGCCATGGCGTACGCCGGCACCGGGTCACGATTCTTCACGCGAATCTTGGCGGCTTCTTCTCGACACGATCGAAAAAAAATACGACAATAACGCCACTGGAGTCTGGACGGCGCGTGCTTAACTCGAGCACGCTCACACACGCGACAAATGGAACACACGCGGGAAGGTATCGGTCGGGGAGCACGTCCGAGTCGGCGGCTCGCGCGGAATGGTATGTCGCCGAGTGGCCCCGGTCGCCCCTCTCTGGGCAAGCCCCGCCTAGAGGCGTCCCGTCGCGGCGAATCGTACGACGCGATATCAAACCGATCGCTGTAACTCGCTCCGCCCGCCCCGCTTTTATATTGTTTTTATTCGAACAATAAAATAATCGCGCGCGATCGATCGCGCTTTGTGATTATGAACGATTACCGAACGAATGGTGTAAGTACCTACGGCTTATTTCGTCTCGTATTGCAACATTGTGCGACGCTGCTTATAATAATAGATAGTTACGGTTTTTCAATTAAATACCTACCTGTTTTATAGTATATCTTGTGATCATTAGCGGAAAGTCATAGGTGCCTACTTATTAAATAGGAATCTGAATTATCTGGGATTATTGGTTTTTGTTGATATCCCTACTTATTTGGCACAAGATTTAATAGCGGTGTATCTAGTATAGGTTACTTAGTACCTATAGGAGAGTATGAATAAATTACTTGGGATTATTATATCTATAGTTTTCTTTATACCTAATGTACACTAAATTCACTAATTTATAAGTAGGTGCCTATAGTATTAATTATGAATATTAATATATTTATTGAGTATAAATAATAATAAGTTTTCAAATAAATGCGGTGTGTGGTTCATTTGAACCGTGTAGGTACCTACTTAGCGCGTTGAACTCTTTAATTGGGAAAAATCAAGGTGAACTTTTAAAGCAATATTGATGGCCTTTTTCTATGATACCTACCTACAAGAGAAGTTAACAACACTATTTAAATTAGTAATGCTTACGAGTTTTTTTTTTTAATATAGGTTGTATAATTTACCTATTCCTACTTCTAGAGACGTACCTAATATGTAACGTACCTACATCTTTTAAAGATATTATGTTAAATTTAAATAGCAAATAAGTACCTAAACATTATCTAAAGGTGACTAAGACTTCCTATTAGAGTAATTAATATGGTTTAATTAACCACAGTGCACTATCATGATTTCACGAATTAAAGTAGACTTTTAGGCTAAAAGAAAAAAAGTATACCTACCTAAAGTAGTTAGACGCCTTAATAGACTCAGTTATAGGTAAGTAATCAAGAAAATATGTATATAGGTATCTATCTTAAGGACTTTCACGCTATAAACCAGTTTCAAGTTACAATAAATTCATTTTATTTGCCTTGTAGGTAGGTACAACATGGAAATGCAACTTATATAATGTTACGGTGTTAAGCTTTTGGCGGTCCATACTGAAGTAAAGTGAAAGAGAAATTTTATCTGGGGTTTAATTTAATCAGCGATATATCATAATAAATATAAGAAACTATCACCGTAAAACTTCCAAAAACATAAGAAGTCCACATTTACCTACTTAACCATTTTTTTGACACCAAAGTTTTATGTGACGGAATCGCCATGTTTAATTCGCGCCAAAAACTGCCCATACGCAGTCTTCTCTCTAAATCCTAACTAATATTATAAATTCGAAAGTGAGTTTGTTTGTTTGTTAACGCATTCACGACCGGCTCAACCGTCCTACAAAAAATTTTGCATACACGTTGTCAGGGGTACAGAGAAGGACATAGGGCACTCTAAAGAGTCTCTAAATCCCGGAATTCCCGCGGGAACTCTGAAATCACCACGGGTGAAACCGCGGGGAACAGCTAGTAAATGTATAAAAAAAGAGACGTAATAAATAATTAGGTAAATAGAATACACACAAAAGTATGCAGTAAGTGACAAAATGCATGTTTTATCTCTATTAGGTACCTACTACCTTTATATAAAAAGTCTGAGAAATATGTAGTATTGGTTCTTAAAGTTAGTTAAGGTATAATAGAAAGTAACTGAAAATGATACAAATGTATTCCGACCAATACCTAAGTAGGTATCTACATAGATAACTAAGAAAATAGGTATACTATAAATATCTAAATAGTTATTAACAAAATTCGTAGGCTTCTCACTACAAACAAGAACTACAGAAGATAACTGGAAAAATATGTAGAGTCTTTTCTATACATACCTACGCGTCAGCAGGTATAGTTACTGACAAAATGCATAGACTAACAAGAAGTAGGTATAGACAGGTGCAGAAGATTACTGAAAAAAATATATTTTTCCTTTTTTTCTATACTCTATCTCCATAGTCTTTCTTTCTCTACATATCCATCGATACCTTGATCGATACAAACAAGAAGTAGCCGAAGTACGTGCAGGATATAACTGGCAAAATACTTACGTAACTCATAAAGACTACGAATACATAAGAGTACCTATGTATGTACTAGCTGTGCCCTGCGGTTTCACCCGCGGTAATTTCGAAGTTCCCGCGGAAATTCCGGGATAAAAAGTACCCTATGTCCTTCTCTGTACCCCGACAACGTGCCAAATTTCATCAAAATCCGTTCAGCCGTTTTTGCGTAATTGAGTAACAAACATCCAAACATCCACACTTTCACATTTATAGTAATAGTAGGACACTAACTGACAAATTATTCTACTAATATTGCAAAATTTAGAATGTTGTTACTCATTCACATACCTACCTATTGGAATTTGGACTGATTGAACGGATTTGGATAAAATCTGACACACAATAATCATGTACCTATAGATATTTTATCTCGGTAAAAGATATGCTGAGGTCCCAACTTATTAACGTTTTATTCTTAATTTTATAAATACCTACATAGGTATACCTACCTTTTTTTTAAAGTCATCCATAAAAAAGGCGGCAAGCCTAGGTCTATCTATATTATGTGTTAACGTTTGCCAATTAATACCGCTGTCAGATCAATCGGCTGTCGAACAATGCACGCTCAATAACTGCTCTAATAATAAATGCTCCAATTTGTGACCCAAGTCACTAAAACCGACAGCTTTAGCTAGCTAAGTTTAATTATTATTTTTTAAACAGAGCTGTTTAAAACATATTAATTTAACGTATCTACAGATACAAACTAAAAAAATATTACGTCTAACTATGCATTACGAGGGCAATTATATTTATATGTGAGCAGGTGACTGTGATTTTTAACCGACTTACCTATAAACCTGTGATATCAATAAAAAATTTAATTAGGTAAGTACTAGGTATATGATTGACAGGGCAATTTCAATCAACATCACATGGCCAAGATAACTAACGTATTTAACTATTTATTGATCAATAATCAAATACTAAGCTTTATGGTCAACCTTTGAAAATAACCTATTATATCTACCTACATAGATTTTAATAGTAGATATGTATTGATATACTTAAAGATAAAAATGATAACTGCGGTCTGTGAGTCAATCTGATGAGATGGATATGGATGGATTGACAAAATACTCAATGCTTTTTTAGATTATTAATTTTTGCTACATTACCTACTTTCATGTAGAAAAGTTTAGCCAACCAAGTAAGCCGCGTTTTTTTTTCTCGAATTGATTACTAAACATCGACTTTTCTCTGTTTATAAAATTAGGTAATGAATTTTAAATGACAGTGGAAAAACCTCATCAAATCCTCATCCTCATCAAATTGCGTAGATACGTTACCTAAGCGATACCTAAGCGTTACCTAGCGGACAGATAGACAATAAATAAAAAACAGAAACCTTTTGAAACAAAATATTATGAATTATTATTGTTATTAGAAATTTTAGACTTACATAGATTAATTTATCTAGGTAATTGATTTTAGTTTTCTTTCGTCTCCACTCTCTCATCGCTTGTGCTCAAGGATAGGTTCTTGAGTAATCGCTCTGGGCTGATTGATGAACCAACCCCCTCCCCCTGACAGGAAGGCTCCTCTCCCACCTCCTCGCCGTTGACTTATTCGTCAACTCGCACGTGCCAAACTCGTGCGTGTGCGCGAGTAAGCGCCTTCCGTTTTTACCTACTTTTTTTGTCGTCAACTCGTTCGACCGTGAAATTGTGTAGAGTCAGCTTGTTAGTTAAGAGTCCTTTTTAAAAATTAATAAACATAAGGTATATATCATTAAGGCAGGTACCCATTTTAAATGTATTAAAATTTTATACGACTTGACTTTAAAATAAAACATAGTACTTATCGTTTCCAAGATAGATATTTTATGTATAATACAAATCAACATAACAATAATATTATTTACCAAATAATCAACAAAATTACATTGACTCAAGAATTTGGTTTATCACATAGGTAATGTTGAACTGTCTAATCTCTATAATATAATCTAAGCAAATAACTACACATAACAATAATATCACAATATGTGATTGCAGAATTTCGCTTATTATCATCTAAATTATTTAAAACAAAAAATATTTGTAAAAATAAGTAAGTATATGAAACTAAGGCTAAAAATATCAATCGTCAACAAGTAAAATATCATAATCAGCAACAAGTAAAACATCAGTCGGCAACAATTAAAGCATTTTGATGATTAGATATTCATCACTTACTAATAAAATAAATCTTAGTCTAAGGAAGTACGAATCACAACTTAATTTGTTGTAAATGATTTTTATAACAAACGTTACTATATAAAACTATGCTTAATATATAAAAATCACAAGATTAGAAGTTCGATAAATTCGTTAATTGTGAAAGTAAAATGTTCATCAATAGCGCAGGTTTCCTTTAATTTTGTAGTTATATTGGACCATTTTAAATATAAAGTTTGATAGTAATCATCTTCTTTTTCTAATATAGTCAAAAACTGTGCTATGTTTTTGGGTTTTGTATTGATTTTTTTGTTTATAGTAGAATGCCAGCTTTTAACCATGTTTGTGGTGCGATGAAGCATATTGTTAAAGATAATTTGTCGAAAAAAAAACGAAATCTCTTTTAACCAAATCTCTACAAAATAATCATTAAATTTATGAACATTTTCATTTGCCCTCCGTCGCCTCATTCCGTACCTCCAAATATTGGCTTTATCGTAATATCGCTGTCCCAAAATCAAAGCATCTGCTTTAATTGCATCTGTCTAGTCGGTACCTACTTATTCGAATCAGCCAGCGGCCAGCGCGGACAATATTTTTGTAGTTTTTAGTTTCAAACTTTATCTGACTGTACTTTACATGTACAAGCGAGTTGACGACAACAAAAGTAGGTAAAAACGGATAGTGCTAACTCGTGCGCACTCACGAGTTTGATACGTGCGAGTTGACGAATGAGTCTCGCCGTTCAGAGTCGATCCACCGTGAGATCTATTGCTGGGCACATTACCGCATTGCGAACTCGCAGTGTTGGTTTTTACCTTAACTTCAGTTAGTATTGTTTATCCTCGTTCCTATACCATAATTATAATACAATACATAAATAACAATATATTAGCGTTGATTGAAGTCTAAAATGAATTAGTCAATATACACTTTAATATTTATATATATATATATATTTTTTTTTATTTTAATCTATTATAATTATGTTTTTCTTTTTTTAATTTTCTTTAGTTATTCGAAAATGACTCCGATTGAATATTTTTTCGTTGTTGCGTTAATTGTCATGCCAAGATTTGTAAAAAAAAAATTTGGGCGTTGTTTCCCGCGGTTCACCAGCTAAATTTACCTACCTATCTATCTACCTACCTAGCCTACCTACCTATGTCTACCTATGTCTTTTTTGTACCCCTATGTAGGTACAACGTGTATAAAAAATTTCATCATGATCGATAGTTATGGCGTTAAAGCGTAAATTATGAACAAACTCACATTCGCATTGATAACGTGATGATGATGTGAGTGATCACCGTCACAACACAATATCTTTAATTCAATACTCCCTTCCACCTAGCTAATCTACGATGTAAGTTTAATCATGGACCAATGGTTTAATTTAAGAGTATGCTCGTCGTAACTGTTCGTGATTTTTTAGTATTAATTAAGATGGCGTTCTTTTATGAGTAGTCAGCGATCAGCTGTTAGCACTGGCAGTAACTGCCGATGTAAGATTGTGTAGACGTATCACTCAAAGATGCCGCTACTGTTTCAGTATACTATTTTTATCCATATAACGGAGCCAAATGGGTATGTTCCGTTATTAGTTTACTAGCTGTGCCCCGCGGTTTCACCCGCACGAAAGGTTTTTATACAACAACTTTTTTCCCGACATCCGATTTCAATGAAACAAAGCCTATATGTAGCTCTAGGCCTTAGCCTAGAGCTACATATGTATAGTTAAATTGGTCCATGGTGTTACTAATTATTGAGTTCGCCTTCCCCAGATAAAACTAATACGAGGCAAAAGCTATCCTACTAATACTAATATTATAAACGCGAAAGTTTGTAAGAATGTGTGGATGGATGGATGGATGGATGGATGTTTGTTACTCTTTCACGCAAAAACTACTGGATGGATTTAAATGAAACTTTACAATAATATAACTTATACATCAGATTAACACATAGGGTACTTTTTATCCCGGAATTCCCGCGGGAACTCTGAAATTAACGCGGGTGAAACCGCAGGGCACAATTAGTTTAGTTATATGTATAGGTATTTTTCGATATACCTAGTTACTGAAATTATATATACATTTGCATTAAACTTGCTTGGACAACACGATCTAGGCATAACAAAAATTTGATACTTAATATATTAAGTAGGTATCTACATTATTGTATAGAAAACCTTCAGACATCATTCGCATCACTACATTCATACCTACTCCGTAGAACAATACTGCAAATTATTATCATTACTTTTCATTATTTCTCATCGCATAGCTGCCTCTGCCCTCTCCTGCCCCGTCGAGTTCAAGGATAAATTAACAACAATACTGTGCAGCGGGACACACCGAGATAATTAAATTCGTCAAACACCACCCTTAATGGTGACGACAACAATTTACCATTTTGAATTATAGAAATTTTCTCATCCCGTCTTGAGTTTGACATTTTTACATCGTTCCGTGAGCAATTGTGCCCACACCACAGTTTGTGTTTAACATTAACTAAGTAGAGAAAGAATTATTCATTACTTGTGGTTTGACGGTACAGGCTATGGGATTTGTGCCTTTGGTTAGAGTTTTCTGTCGTTCTGTGCTCGACGAATATTAATGTAGGTATACTCGCGGTTTTAAGAGTACAAATTTAGCTTTATTAATAACTGCCTTTGTAAAGCTTTGTCCGCGGTTTCGCCCGCGTGAGTTTCGGAAAATACTTTTAGCAAAATGCATTCGTCGTTAATGACTTTCCTAGGGGTGACCAATTATGCGTTTAGGATGACATATTATGTTGAGGATGTTATTGCATATCGGTTGTCGTAACGATTTCATTTCATTTCAGATATTTTGTCACCCCCAGAAAAGTAGATACCTACACCATCTCCATTCCGTCATGCGTAAGAATAAACATCATTGCTTTGTTCTTAAATATTTATTTCGAAATATCAAGAATTATTATTTAGAATTAATATTTTGCATTTCTCATTTTACAAACCTAATTCGTTCATTTTCGTTTAATTGCCGTTGTTGGCCAACAACACGATTAAAAATAAATGCTATTTATGATTCGATCGTTGCACGCACATCGATTGAGTATTCGATTAATCGATGTCTCGTGGCACAAGGGGACTTAGGGTGATGTGACGATAGGCACGTTCTGTTCGCGAGGTTGGTACGCCTCTGGTTTCGGTGGTTCCACTTGCTTCGCTGGACCAGTTTTAGTGATGGGAACGATTCTTTCGCCCGAATTGGGCGGTGGGCGTTTAGGTGCTGTGATCGTGAGTACTCCATCGGAAGACAAAGAGCTAGAGATGTCGGCGACGTCATATCCGGTGGGCAGGATGTAGCGGCGGGTGAACTGCCGCGAAATGTATCCGTGCTCGTCCGGCTTCTCCTCGTGCTTGCCCTCCACCACAACGCTGTTGTTCGACGCTTTCACGGTGATCTCTTCAGGCGTGAATTGCTGCACATCTAAGATGACCTGGAGAAATATAACGCAATCATCTATTACTGAGGAATGACGAACGAAAAAGAGAATATGATCGTTGTTACAAATGTAGATAGGTGTTAGTATGATGTACATGCTTATACATGCTTAATCCTGAATGAGTGACGGATCAACGCACAGCCTCAACCGCTTATCGTAGAGACCTGAAACTTGGAGGGTGTATTCTTTGTATGCTGAAGGCAACCGATAAGAAAGTATTTTCCGAATTCTGCCCCTAGGGGGTGAAAAAGGGGGGCAAAGTTTGTATGGAACGTGTGATTCCTTAATTGGTCCAATCTAACGTAAAAATCCTATTAGAACTATTCGAATTCAACGCCGACGAAGTCACGTGCAAAAGCTGGTTTAAGTATAAAAATAAAAAAGACATTTATTCTGATTATAATATCCAATTACAATTTAAATTTACCTATGCCTACTAAATGTATTGTACCTAAATGAGAATATTACAGAGGTAGATACCTAGTAGGTAGGTATTTGAAGTTGGTGACGGATTCGACATTGTCTGTCTATGTCTATTACATTATTTTAACATAATAACTATAAGACTTATCGTATTAATGTAAAGAACAAAAACAAAAGATCTTTTTATAGATAAATCATTAAAGAACGTAAGTTAATCATGGTCAAACTGAAGTTAATGCTTTGACTTTATGACACTATCATAACAAGCGTCTCTTCATCATCATCATATTCATATCAGTCGAAAGACGTCCACTGCTGAACATTGGGGGAGGCCCAAGGATTGCCATAACGACTGGTCCTGCGCTTCCCGCATCCATTGGTGTCTCGCGACCTTCACTAAGTGGTCGGTCCACCTTAATATACCTAGCGTCACAGTAAATATTATTAAAGTCGTAATTTTACGTAGGTATAATATTCTTACCTCAAACTTTTCCTTAGTAAGGTTTATAGTCGAGGCGGACTCTTGTCGCGCTAAGCTCATCCTCCAGGGCCTGAAGTAGGAGTTCCTGAACATCGAGCTGGAGGGCACGGTGGAGAGTGAGGAGAGGAGGTCGTCCTTGCGAAGGCCCATGCCAAAATGCTGGTCCAGTAGGCGGGAGGGCCTCTCCCAGTCGTCCCACCAGTCGCGGAACATCATTGGTACTATCGACATCTGAAAAGTTTGAGGATCTACTATCAGACCGACTATTATACTATTGGCTAAAAGAGAACTGTTTTAGAGCAAGACATTACCCGCTTGGACACAGAATCTAATTAAACATTATTTAGTTAGCTATCCCCCTTATGTAACTAACAATTAATTAAATATAATATATCTGAGTGACCCAGCTTTGCTCGTAGCGCTATCTGTTGTTAAGTAGAAAAGCAGTACCAAACACTCATTTTTCATTGCCTGAAAACACGGAAAAAAATATGACGTTTTCATAAAATGAAACCTAGCTAGATCGATCAATCGCCCCCAAACCCCCTGCATGAAAATCGTTCTACTTGACAAAAAATTTTTTTTTAGTCCGTCGAGTAGATTTGTAAAAAATATTGGACACGTATTTTTTCTTTTTTTACGTACTCAAAAAATAACAGAGATACATTGAGTTGAAATTTCGCGTGACGTCACAATTCGGTGCGGTTTGTATGGCGCTTATAATGAATATTGACGTCACGAGCCCCCCACCCTAAACTTTAATGCGCTTTATCTATGTTCATTTTCATTAAATTGAAAAAGCAAAAAATACGTGTCTATTATTTTTTTATTTTGTAACTGACGGACTAATTACAATTTTGATATTCATACCTTGGAGAATACCCAATTGCTCGTTTAAAGGTAGTAGATAGATACTTGGCTTTTCCCCCGCGGTTTCATCTATGTTATAATACATTATTATAATTTTAAGATTCCTGCGAAAACTCCTATTATTCATAATAGGTACATATAAACCTTACGGAAGATAGGTAAGCGTTGCGTATAATTAATTTAGAGGAACGAAACGGATACACAGACGGACGAAGCAGATACCGAGTTTACACTATTTACACATTTTTACCTAATGACACGAATTTTTCATTAAAGTCGTTTCACTTCTATGTATAGCTGACCTGTGTTTGTGAACTATATTTAGGAGATGACAATGACGGTAATTTTAGAATCATTAACCATACATCTTATCTTTGCCAAATGTTAGAAGCGAATCGTAAAAATACGTAAATAGCCGCTAATAAATCTAGCTTTCAAGTCGATTGCATTGTTTACCAATAGGTACGTGTACCTACCTACTTTTGGCGATCCATTAGAGCAATGTTTTTCAACGTGTGGGTCACGAGGGGGTCGCGAAGCCTCTGAATAGAGGGGTCGCAAGAGATCGAAAAAACTACCTCAATGAAAGTAAAACAATAAATTTTAAAAATATAGAGATTGTCTCAATGATACCTATTATAAGTACTTCAATCAATACATGAACAAAAGCTGGAGGTCGCGAGATACCTATTATTTCATACTAAAGGAGTCGTGTCATGAAAAAGGTAGAAAAACACTGCATTACAGGATATAAAAAATAGAGGTAAAGCTACTACGCAATTTTCTATCATAATTCCATCCATTGCAAATTTCCATCATCATCCTACATAGAAAAACTGAAGATGAAGTAAATAATATGACTTCGCTGTTTTCTTCATGGTTTTAGGTAGGTACCTACCTACCTACTATTATCTTTTTTACATAGGATTAAATGAAGTCGTCTCCGCTGTCTATTTGCGATAAACTCAAAAACTACGGAACGGATTTTAATGCGGTTTTCACCAATAGATAGATAAAGTGATTCATGAGGAAGGTTTATAGGTATAATTTATCCTGGAATTCCCGCTGGAACCCCGAAATTGCCGCGGGTGAAACCTCGGGGAACAGCTTTATATTTTATATATTTATAAAGTTATGTGTCTAATCAGCGAAACTCAATTTTATATATTAATTACACAAAATAATGATTTTTTTAATTGGTGGTTGACCCCTAGATAGATAAGTAAAAATTAACTTGCTGAAACATCATCAAAACACACTTATAGGCTATAGCTGTGTAAGTATATAATAAGAATAAGAATAAATTTATTACCAGAAGTTTTGTTTACATCAAGTGAGTTTTATGTGTATAACCTATGCTGTTGTATTTTTAAATTGATTCGTATTTTTAGAGAATAGTTTGTAAACAAAAATACACTAAGGTATGCGTGATATTGTGATGATACCCACTAATAATAATGTTCTGGAACCGTTCCACAGTGGAATGAATCACCTGGATACCATTTTAGATATGATCTGATGCAATGAATGGGTAACCTCTTATCTAAATTAATACTCTCCATATGCAATATACTTCAGTGCAACAGTGACAAGATTGTAAGACTCATAATTTAATTAAGTTTAACTTCACTGAAAATATTTTCCTCTTGCAGGAAAATTATGAAAATAACTAGGTACCTAAAACACCAGTTTTACCTATTTATTTGGAATTAACGACAAAACGTACATAGAGTGAGAAAATTTAAACAGTAAGTAGATAGGTGAGAAAATTATTTTATACACCACGAACAATTTAATCCACACCAGGCACCTAGTTACTTATTTTCTACCAAATAAAAAAAAAACACTTTTCTTCGATCAATTTGTAAGATAATATAAAACTTATTATTACTATGTTACCTTAATTATAAGTTTGGGAGGTTCGTTTGCAGACGCGCGCTGCGTGCCCGCGAGACTATGATATCCACGGTACGCTCGTGTGGATTTAAATAGAACTACATACAGCCCACGCGGACTCGATTCGGCCCCGAATCGGCCTGAGAGTCAATTCTGCTCACACAAAACAAAATCACAGCTCCAACGTCGACAAGGGTCTCCTCTCTCACACACAGTCTGGATAACCGAACGTGTTAACGCATGTTTGCGAGTATTGATATAATGTGGGGATAGCCTTATCGATGCAGCAGCGAAAAGGTAGGTATTGTGTTTTGCGTTACGGAATTGGCCCTCTGATTCATAGTAGGTACCACGTAGGGAACACACCGTGAATTTAAAAATGCAAGATGACCAATAATGACCGTCCCCGTAAATACTATGCGTGATTCTGTCACAAATACCTATCCAAATATTCAAACATCCAAACTTTTCCATGCATATATTTTTGGTAGAAGTACCTACCTGTAAAGATAAATTAGTAGATTTTCTTATACGCTCTCTCAGACGAAATAAAAAGTATTTCGTCTGAGTACGCTCTACATTCCAAACTGTCTTTAGGTAGGTATCCCTTTTCCCATGAACCGATTGCGATAACACTATAAGCCACGCTATTAGCTATAAGCAAAGCAATTGTGAATCTGGTTAAATTGTATTCAGTAGTTTTGGCGTGATACGAATACAAAGTAAAATAGATTATAGAACTAACTCTGTCCCGCGGTTTCGGATTTTACGCGGGGATTTCAGGATAAACTACACGCATAAACCTTCCTCTTGAATCTCTCTATCTATTGGTGAAAACCGCATGAAAATCCGTTCAGTAGTCTTTGAGTACATCGCGAACAGACAGTCAGACAGACGACAGACAGACGCGGCGGAGGGTTTGGCAATACAAAATCACGCATTTACCAACTTTATTTTAGAGCGATGAAGTTTCTCTCCACACCAATCCTTCGTGAGTGTCTCAGATCAATTTTTAGACCTCGACGTGGATGTAGCCTGTGCATTGTTGAGATATATAGGTACGTATAAGCATGGGTATAAGTACCTAATGAATCATTACCAAAAATATAACTAGTACTCAGCTTTCTGTTCTTTTATTAAATATAATATACTTTGGTAACTTATAATCGCACGGCCGCCACGTTTCTTACAATAATTATCTATTTACTAACAGAACTGTTCCCCGCGGTTTCACCCGCGGTAATTTCGGAGTTCCCGCGGGAATCCCGGAATATAAAGTAGGTACGCTGTGTTCTTTTCTCTGTATCCCTGACAACATAAACAAAATTTCACGATGATCGGTTGAGCCGTCAAGGCGTGAAAGCGTAACAAACAAACGAACTCACTTTCGCATTTATAATATTATAATAGTAAGCATAACTCTGTAAATATTACCTAAATCTAAATACTACCTGCCGATAGACAATGAAAATGAAACAAATCTATTTCTATGATAAAATATACACACCGGCAGAATTAGCGGAACATAAAAAGGCAGAGTAGGTATAGAAATAATTACGTATATATATATATTAAAACAAATAATAATTAGACGTGAAGTAATAAATTAATATACATCTTATAACACTTTAAAAGTTTGTAATTAAATTATTAAATTTTATTTAAAATAATAATAAAAAAAAACACTTTTTCTCTAATTTGTGGGCACACAAATAATGTTGCAAATTAAAGATTACTGTGATTTTAACACTAAATAAATGAACGATTAATAACGTGTGTTTCCCCTTCGTGATTCAACTTTTATTTGCAACGTTGTTTGTGTTCTCACAAAAACAAACTAGAGATTTTTTATTTTTTTATTTTGATTACTTTTAATAAAATTTAACTAAAAACTTGTTAAAGTCGATGTTAAAAGATGTATATTAGTTTATTACTTCATGCCTGATAATAATTTGTTTTAATATATATACGTAATTATTTCTATACTCTGCCTTTTTATGTTCCGCTAATTCTGCCGGTGTGTATATTATAGTACGGGAGATACCGATGCTAATTCGGGAGACACTCGAGCGTCGTTGGGACCCATCGACCACACAGCCCATAGACGCCTAATAACAGGCGAATGGCTCCTGGCAACACATCTGACTTATAGTTCCGATATAAATGTCCGCGCGGAAATACTCAATCAGTGTCGACCACTACTGTGACCTGTCAACACGATCGGAGTGCATAAAGGAAGTGCTAAAAAAAACTCAAAATGCCTCAGTGTAGCATTAAATGGTGCGGTAAAAAAAGCAACACATCTAATATGGAGAAAGATGGGATAACATTTCACTTGTAAGTAACAATTATCTTTATTTGTTTATGAGAAACAAGGAAATCAACAAATTTTTTCGCAAGTACGGAGTTCACGGTTCACTGGTCGTGGTTTTAAAACAAAGTACTCAACCTATCGTGCCGTCTCATTCTTTCCCGTTGCGTAAATTAATCTATTTCTTTCCAACGTTTCGTGGCGCGTGTAACTAGCGCGTGTGGCCTTGAATTAGCCAATCACGGCGTGTAACTAGCGCGTGTGGCCTTGAATTAGCCAATCACGGCGTTGCAACCCCGCTTCATCTTACCTCAGCTAGTTGCCAGAATGCATTCAATACGCAAAATCAAACATTAGGCGTCTATGGGCTGTGTGGTCGATGTTGGGACCTATTGGGTTTTGAAGATTAGGAGATATAAACAAAATAAGGTCATATGATATTTTTTCATTCACCGGTGGGTTTAGCTTCTACAGGCTTTCAAAAATGTAAAAAAAAATATTAAAATGGAAATACTCGAGCGCGTCAGATATTGTAGTTTAGATACTCCAAGGTGTCTCTGATATCGAAAATATATTCATCTGCCCATTTGCGTGGTGGGGGTGGCCATCCGGAAGGGGAGAAAATGAAAAAAAAAAAACATTTACTCGAGCGCGTCAGATATTCAAAGGGGATGTTAAGTGAGTCTTAAAAAAGCACCCCTTCGAAAATCTGCCGATTTGGAGGTGACGCAAGGTAGTAGCGAATTTTTGAAAATGCAAAAAAAAATCTCAATTTTGAAATACTCGAGCGTGTCAGATTATTTTACAGGAGGTTCAGCTTGCAGTCCAAGTTATGTTGGCTTAAAATCTGACAATAATTTTGAGGGATATTATTAATCTGACTGCTAGAAACAAAAATTATGATTTATTTTTAAGATTTTTTTTTCTTTCTGACGTAAGTTTAATAACTTTATGAGCTATTTCTTGATCACAAAAAACACACTTTATATTTCTATGAAATATGTAAAAGCTCACAAAATATTATTCACAAAACTAACTTTAAAGCACAAACAAGCCATTTCGTTTTACATATAATAACATGAACGCGTTGTTTTGTGATGAGCTTTATTATATAATATATATATAATTACATTAAAGTGAAAGGTGAACCTATAGTTTGATGTAATACTTACCTTAACTTATTTTAATATGTATTTTAACCGACCAAAAAAAGTTATAATTCGACACGTTTAGCGCCGTGGTATACTGTGATGACGTTATGGCGACGGAAAGTAGTGTGAGGACGGTGCGAGAGAGTGAGAGATAGAGAAAAAGTAAAAGGGAAAGAAAGACAGAGATATGAATAGGTACATGTTTCACTGCAGCTGCTCGTTCGATTCGAAGACGATTTTTGTTTCTTCGGCTTATGAAAATCGGCAGATTATATTTTTCCCGCTATCCTTGAGTTATTTACTTTAAAATAAAAAACAAATCAACTGCGCTCGAGAATGTCGAAGTTGCGTTTTTTTTTTGCAAGTTTGTGATCCTCTAACTCCTTTACGTCACGTTCAAATGGTCAGATTATTCATATACATACTTCTCACTATGTAATTAACCCACCATATCTTAATCTGACGCGCTCGAGTATTTCGAGTTATCGATTTTTTTTTACTAATCTGATCGGTTATTCTAGACGCACCCACCAGTGTAGAGGGCCTATATTTGGTGGAGGTACTCAACATGGTGCAAGGTACCCCCCTTATGTTCATCTGACGCGCTTTAGCTAATCCACAAATCCCCTCTTGGCGGTCCGTACTATTAACTAGGTAGATAGGTAATAGGTATACCTAATTACCTACCTAACTACCGATGGAGATTGAAACAAAAGGCTTTATTTTGGAGATACTAATAGATACTAATTTATCCATTTCTATGATAAAGAGTACTAGCTGTGCTGTGCCCCCCCAGGTTTTACCCGCGTGAGTTTCGGGATTCCCGCAGGAACTCCAAACTCCTTTTATTCTTCTTCTCCTTACAATAATAGACAAAACAAAAAAGAATTAGCGAAATTGTTTCAGCCGTTCACGCGTGATGCCTGGACCAACGGAAATAGGGATTAATTTTTATATATTAGTAGGTAGATTATTATACCTAGGTATATAATAATACATACCTACCTTACCACATAATATCACCGGGGAGGGAGGGGTTTAAAAAGTTGCTAAAAAACATCATGTGATTAGTGGACGCCCCCTTTTTACCTACTCTTTGGCCTATCTGTAGGAAGTAGGTAGGTACTTTTTAAATATATATATTTTTTCAAATAGGTAGGTACCTACCTACCTTAAGTGTTAAGTACACAGATCCGTGGTTATTAAGTAAGATGTTTATTATAATGTGTCATGAAAGTATTATTTTCGAATACTGAATGTGGAATTTGGGATAAAATGACTCTAAATTCTTCTCACCTTCTAAACAACACGTACAAACGATCCGATAGAATGCCTCATCGGGGATATGTTCCGTTATTACCAAGAGCATGGTAAGGTTCGCTGTTATAGTTGGGCAATCAACCCATCATTGTGATGTCACGCTGTCGACCACTTATTGATGACCGACCTACGCCTGCTGCTTACCCTATGATGCTGACGTGGCCGGCTATAATGGAACGAAATTCTCCTCAGTAAGAGCACGTCTTGGCCATCATGAGTGTTGTCAGTAATAACGGAACATACTTGCGAAAAGAAACACGGTATACTGCGTAATTTGAAACGATGCTCTTGGCCTCTCTGGGCAGAACTTGACACTACCAGCTGAAACTTGACAGCATAGAGCTTGACAGTTTGGTAATTGGTTGCAGTTGCCAGTTTGAGTTGCAGTCAATCTTCAAAAACTTCGATAGGTATCCATCCGGAATTCCGGAAAACAGACATTATTATATCTATCTAGTTAATTTGTGCGCAAAACTTCGGAGTTTGGTTGGATCGTTCCTTGTTTAATTCATAAGTCTAGTAAATTTGTGAGTTAATTTGTGATTCCTTGGACCAAATATTTTTTTTTATCTATTATTTTATCAAATCTTTTTTATATCCGTCGGTAATCTACTTTTATAAAGATTATTACATTTACGAAGCACTTACCTACTAGGTAGGTATTCGTACTTCAGTTACACCAACACCTGAAACACCGACCGGTAGATGATGATTAAATTCGTGCGATTGCGATTCTGGGTAAACAGTTTTCAAAGTAAATGCTAACTGGACGAACGAGTTTGTACCATTCGAAATATAAAAAGATTAATAATACATTCACAAACAATGATATCCTGGCTACAGCACCGATGGACGGGCCTTTGCCTACTCGTATTGGCTCTTGGAGCTTTCCTTTTGTTCTTGTATGGGTTTTTCCCATTAAAATACCATTCAGGAAAAATGAGCCATATGGATGATTTACCCAACTTTATAGATGGTGTTAGGTGAGTTAAAAAATACTTTTGTTTAGTAATTTAGTTATTAAGTAAAATATTTAATAGAATAAAACAAATAACTCAGGTATAATGTATCTGTAGATATAAAATATAGTCAGATTAATTCACCAATATGAAACTGCTGAGTTCAGGCCATGGAATGTATTTTGCAACATTAAAAGTTTCATAAAATTTACAAATATTCAAAAAAATATTCTACCTGTAGGTAAATCAACTTATTTATATTGTGTTAACATTTTTAAGTCTAGAGTTATAATTTAAACTAATATTGCAGCATTGATGGCCAGGAAGTTTACAACTCTGGTGAAAATAGTGTTATACTAATGGTGATTGATGGGTTACGTTATGACTTTGTAACTGAAGAGTACATGCCTTACACAGATCAGTTGCTGAAGAATAAATCTGCGTGTATTTATGTAACAGTTGCAGAACCACCTACAGTCACTATGCCCCGGATAAAAGTAAGAGATGTCTTCGTCTTCTTCTTTTAAAAAAAAATGCCTTTTACTGTGTTGCCTTTCTCACAGTGACTCCTCCAATGTCACATAGTTGAAAGTAAACATAGGAGGTAGAATAATATCGTTAGAAGTGATACTTCCAAGAGTCTGAGTTTACCTATAAAAAAGGACAACACAAAAGTTAATAACGTTAGTATGGATAGGTATGTTAAACACAAAGTGGAGATTGAGGATGTAAGGAGAGGCAAAGGTTATTTGAAATGTCATGATTTCTTTGGGTTCTTCCCAATTGTCCCCATCCTGAATGTCCCCAGTGGTGATAGATGAAAAATTTGTATGGATATTGTTGTAAAATTTTTCATTTGATGCCAGAGGTGGATTTTTATTTTAGGTTTAATTTTTCATCCACAGTACCAAAGAAAATTTTTCATTTTCACATACTTATATTTCTGTTTGTAGACATGAGAAAAACATAATGAACAAAGTCAAACTTCAATTCATTATTCAATTCAAGTAGAATAATTATAATATAAATATTATTGTCTTGTGTACAGTCACCAGAAAGTAAGAAGGCAAGAGCACAGTGGCGGCGGACAATAAACTTCTGGCGGCATATATTTGCAAGTGTCACTTTTTTGTATTTATACACCACATGTGTATGGTGTTGGGGCTTGGGGTTGGGACCAAAGAAAAAACAATAATGTTCTCATGTAAATTTTAACAATTTTTTAATTTATAGTATCTACTTAATTCTGTTTGCTATTTCAGAGGATGACCTAAGAAGTTTTTTCTTTGGTGTTGTGTATGAAATTGTAGTTTAAAAACAACACCCAAAGACACCACTCACTAAAAAAATCATATCTTTTAATTTTTTTTTATGGTTTTTAGGATTTGTATTTTTTTATAATAAGTACTTAAACTTACGTTGCAACACTCGAAAGTGATTGTTTTTGTAATTTTAGTTTAACTTTATTATGGCAAGTTTTAATGCAGCAAAAATATGATGAAAAAATGATTGTTAGTTACATAAATAATATAGATACTATTATTTGCTATCATGAATTTTAAATGTTGTAACTAATGTTTTCCAGACAATGGGTGCATAGTGGGTAAAATATGTATTTGCAATGAAAAATACATATTTTACACACTATGGTTTTCTAAAATCATGGATTTCTTTTTAAATGATTTTTAGTGATGGTACACGTTGGGTAGATGGACATGTACTTTAATTTGTGCTTTGTGTTGCATGTAATTATATTGCTTGAAACTTGTTTTTATACGAAAAACTACTGTAATTACCTTTAGGTTAAGATATACATAGTTATTCCCTGCGGCTAGTATAGTATTATATTATCTGTGCCCGCGGTTTCACCCGCGGCAATTGGGTATTCTCCAAGGTATGAAAATCAAAATTCTAATTAGTCCGTCAGTTAGAAAATAAAAAAATAATAGACACGTATTTTTTGCTTTTTCAATTTAATGAAAATGAACATAGATAAAGCGCATTAAAGTTTAGGGTGGGGGGCTCGTGACGTCAATATTCATTATAAGCGCCATGCAAACCGCAATGAGTTGTGACGTCACGCGAAATTTCAACTCAATGTATCTCTGTTATTTTTTGATTACGTAAAAAAAGAAAAAATACGTGTCCAATATTTTTTACTAATCTACACGATGGACTAAAAAAAAATTTTTTCCGGGATACAAAGTACCCTATGTTCTTTTCTGTACCTATACCTGCAACGATGTAGGTATGCAAAATTTCATGAGATTTCCCCGGCATTAATTTCGGAGTTCCCGCGGGAATTCCGCGATAAAAAGTATCCTATATCCTTCTTTGTACCTCTGACAACGTGTATATCGAATAAGTACGACTGACGAATCTACATATTATGACAAAACTGCAACCAAATACATAGTATGGTACATCATTTGAGTGGTTGACACGTTTCAGCGGTTGAAAATTAGCGCGTTCGGTCTCCAGTCACGCATGCACCCTGTGCATTTTGCACGCACCTCTCTCAGCCAGCACTTACGCAACACAGTCATGCACAACATTTTCTTGTGCGAACTGAGGACCAATTCTGCTCACGCAAAAAAAAAACGCGCGGTTCCTGCATAGATAAGGGTCTCCTTCCCTCTTACATACCCCCGTCGACATCGCAACGGCCGATGTTCGAATGCAAATACGCTAATATCGATATAATATGTGAGGATACCCTTAAATAATTATAGAGACGGGAGTTTTGCGGTTTTGTGTTTCGCGCGAGCAGAATCGGCCCTCTGATTGCAATTTAATGGTTATGCTCTAATGCTTTATACACCTGTTAGCTAACTGCTTACTTTATTGTTTTTATGCATCATGAAATTGGCAATTTCCACGATATGAGTTTCTACAATAAAAACAGACATTTCGAAACTTTTCCTATCTACATAGAATAATGGGCTAGTTGACTAATTTTTTTTTAAGCCGTCTTGGGACTTGTAGATTATCAAAACTCTCCAAAAGTTGCGTTACGTCGTACTTGAACGCTCCCTTTCTCAAATACGTAACCCTCTTTAACCTTACACCCTGTATTTTAAAAAGATAAATAGTAATAGATGATGAGGAGGTGAGCAAAGTTTTTCATCTCATCCATACACCTGTCCTCATCTCCCCAGGCCATGATGACGGGCAGCGTTTCGACGTTCGTCGACGTCGCGCTCAATTTCGGCGCGCCGGCGGTGCGCGGCGACAGCGTGCTGCGCGCCGCCGCCTCCAGGGGGCGCCGCTCGGTCATGTATGGGGACGACACGTGGCTGAGACTGTTCCCCGGCCTCTGGGCGGAGGCCGACGGGACCACCTCGTTTTACGTCACCGATTATACCGAGGTAGGTATGGTAAAACTAGCTGTCCCCCGCGGTTTTACAGTAGTATGGATTGTAACTCGACGACCGGATCAAGAGGTCCCGGATTCGATTCTCGATTCCTATTTCTCGTAGTTTCAGACTTGGCCATCAACACAGAATTAAAAATTCGCTCTGTATACCTTGTTTGCTTGGTTTACCCGATCTGTGTATGTTGTAGAGTAGTTTTATATTCACTGCCACGGGAGAATTTGAATTTATTTAATAAATAATAATGCAAACTGTCATCTGAATAAGCCGAAGAATCTGAAGCAACGATTTTTAGAATTTCTATTCATTGTGTTGCGTTTTTACAGCTGTCAAAAACATCTGCAAAAAATTATAATACTTCTGCTTGATGCCTTATTTTTGGAATAAATAGAAAATAAAAGTTCATAAATCTTTTTCTATTGCTTTTATCGCTTTTCAGGTTGATAACAATGTGACTCGGCATTTAGACAAAATACTGGCGCCAGACGAAAATAAGAAACCGAATTTTGACTTCTTAGTACTTCATTATTTAGGCCTCGACCACATAGGACACTTGGAAGGAGCCCGCAGTCCTAAAATTAAGCCCAAACTACAAGAAATGGATGAAGTGGTCAAGAAAATTTATACTGCTATGGAAAAATGGGTAAGAATAAAGCAACATACGAGCACATCATAATTATTTCCTTTCTCGTAGGGGCTAAGTTATTACCAACACTTTCTAGCAAGTCCATGATTAATTTTATACTTCGCCACAGGTATAGACTGGAAGAAGATGCTACTTTGCACTAGGGAGGCCTTTGTACACATTGCAATAAAGAATATTATTAATTATATTATCTAACGGTTGGACACGGTTTCACCAGCGGTAATTTCGGAGTGCCCGCGAGAATGCCGCGATAAAAAGCAGTCCTTTTCTGTAGGTACCCCTGACAACGTGAATGCAACTCACATTTGCATTTATATTAAACACTAGCTGTTTCCCGCGGTTTCATCCGCGGTAATGTCGGAGTTTCCGCTGATGAAACAATTACGTGTGCTTATAGTACTGATACCATGATGATTGATTGGCGATACCAGGACCGCAGGGGCGTTCTGATAGTTTGCGGCGACCACGGCATGCGCGACGCGGGCGGCCACGGCGGTGCGTCGCCCGCCGAGGTGCTCGTGCCGCTGGTGGTGGCGGCCAGCGACGGTTTCACCTGCCCCTACCCGTGAGTCTCCTACGATGATCGTGGTACTAGGACCGCAGACACGTGTTGGTAGTGTGCGGCGACCACGGCATGCGCGACGCGGGCGGCCACGGCGGTGCGTCGCCCGCCGAGGTGCTCGTGCCGCTGGTGGTGGCGGCCAGCGACGGTTTCACCTGCCCCTACCCGTGAGTCTCCTACGATGATCGTGGTACTAGGACCGCAGACACGTGCTGGTAGTGTGCGGCGACCACGGCACGCGATGCGACGCGGGTGGCTATAGTTTAACATACAGCTGCCACTACAGCCACAGATAATATGATACTATACTACAGCATTCACTACACTGTTCGTACGTCAAATAACCAGCGACCCTTTGTAATCCCTTGGTTTTTAGTTAACCAAAATAGCCAGAGTTATAACATACAGCTTGTATTAAGTCGTGCGTCAGGTAACTAATGAAGTCAGATCCCTGCAACATACAAGTGTCGTGTGGTTGTGCGTCAGGTAACTAACGAAGTCAGACCCTGTAACATACAAGTTTTTTTTTTTATTAAATTTACTCCGACGACGACTTTGACGACTGACGTCCATTTATGCTAAAATCCGGCCAAGAGTGTAACATAATATGTACATTGTACACGTGTCGCGTGGTCGCGTGGCAGGTTGGGGCGCGGCGGCACGGCGGCGCAGGTGGACGTGGCGCCGACGGCGGCGTGGCTGCTGAACGCGCCGCTGCCGGCGGACAGCGCCGGGCGCGTGCTGCCCGCGCTGCTGCCCGCCGACACGCGCCAGCACCTGTACCTGCTGCACGCGCTCGCGCAGCACAACGTGCGCCTCGCCGACCTGCCCACGCATCAAGGTACCGCTACCAATGGTTATGTTATGGCGATGGTTATGTGGGACTCCGCCCTGATAAGGGCGACCCGCCCTGAGAAGGGCGGGAACACTACCCACTAAAAACCCTGGAGTTTTCCTTCTCCGCGCCTTGCGCCGGGGCCACGGGAATCGCTCTCGCATGCTCCGCAGCCCCGACAGCTAGCGCCGGGCCGGGCTCCTCCTCGAGGGGCAAGAGTGCCCCTCAGAATGATGACGATGCGTCGGAACACATGACGCACCGCCATCCTCCTCCCTTCTCGGGGACCTTGTGCAAAGGACGCCGGTCGGGCCCATGACCGGCGCCCAAGGCCCCCTGCGACGGGTCAGGTCAGTGGCCCCGCCGCCCACCACGACGGCCGCAGAGGGTGAGGAGGGCCGAATAGCTCCGCGCCAGTACTCCCTTCCCCCCGCAGCCACCGCTACCAACCTGCCTACATCATTATTAGTTATGTGCCGGATATCTATCCGTATCCGCGGATATCTGAGGGAATAGAAAGATCGGTATCCGTATCCGTTACTTTTTTGGCGGATCTTTTACGTATCTTTTAGACCTTATTAATTTAAACTGCATAGATGAAATTAATTCTATGTATAGGTGATTAGGTAGCAATAAAAACTATTGAATTCCATTCAGATATATAAACAAAACAAAAATAGATCTGCGCTATGCAAGTCAAAACATTTCCTGTCAAGCAAAGCTTCAATAGAATGCTACAGTGTTGCTGAGTGTCATAGGGTACCACTTATCCCGGTATTCCCGCGGGAACTCTGAAATTACCGCGGCTTAATCCGCGGGGGAACAGCTAGTAATTTATAAATAGTGAGTGGTAGACAAATTCTTTTCATGTCAACTATTGAAATAAGGGAGGTATAATAACAAATAATTATGCTATTAAAATAAGTCTGCTGTCAATCGCTTACTTCCAGTCCTTGATTACTATAGCCGGCAAACAAGTCAAGATGACTTTGGCTGTGCAGAAACGATTTTTAAATCTCTTAGGTGGATCGAAGGGTGAGCGGGGGGAGTTCGCCGAAACGCGTGCGCCTAATAGGTTAACAGTGGTCGGTCAGTGGTCGCACATGCGCAAAATTTCCCCTTCCACGTCACTTTTGGCTCAACTTGTTTGCCGGCCACTATAGCAAAGCTTTGAACGTTGTAACGCAGAGTTGTACAAGCAGTACCGGCGCGCCGAGCGCCAGTTCGCGCGCTACCTGGCGACGGGCCAGCAGAGCGCCGCGCGGGCCGCGCGCGAGCTGTACGAGGCGGCGCTGGCCGGCACGGCGGCGCGGCTCGCGGATGCCACCGTCAACTACGACCTGTTCGCCATCGGGCTCGCGCTGCTGCTGCTCTACTGCGTGAGTGGCACGATCGCCAGTCGAGTCGGGTAATCATTAGAGATGAAACGAATAGTGCTCTGGCCGAATACCGGATACCGAATATTCGGCAAGCTACGAGGCCGGAGCGCCGGATATCCGGCCACCGGATATTCGGCCCTTTATCGCGTTAGATGACACGATCAATTTGATTTGAATATACGCGCGGTGAACGAGATCGGAAATATTCTGGCGCGTTCGGGTGTTATGGCACGTGAGCGGACATCGGGACTACTCGGGGACGTTCGAGTGTTACCTATCACGCGTATCAGTTTGTAATTTTTGTATTTATTTCTCAGATCATTTTTTTATTCCATTGTTTCTTCACTTGTCGTCGTGGTTTTATGTTATTGTGGTATGATTTTCCTTGTGTAAAATGATGAGATTTTTTCTTAATTTTACTATCCGGTATCTGGCCGGATACTGAATTACTATCCGGTATCCGGCCGAAAAGTGAAAACAAGGCCGGATACCGGATAGTCACCGGATATTCGTTTCATCGCTTACAAATATTATAAATGCGAAAGTGAGTTTGTTTGTTTGTTTGTTACCCTGTCACGCCTCAACGACTCCACCGGGCATCATGAAATTTGCCATGCACGTTTTCAAGGGTACATAGGGAACTTTTTATCCCGGAATTCCCGCGGGAACTCCGGAATTACCGCGGGGAACAGCTAGTATTAGTACCTATTTAAAATGTCCCTCACCAGATCGGCATATCGCTGCTGTGCGTGACGCTGTACTCGCTGCAGCCGGAGAGCGGCCGGCGGCAGGCCGCGGTCGGCGCAGCGCGGCACGCCGGCGCCGGCGCCCTGCTCGCCTTCACCTCGGTGCTGGTGTCGACCCTGGCCGCCCTCACCCTGGCCTGCTTCATCACGGAAACCAGCAGCCAACTGTGCTCGTTCGACCCCACCTGGACGCTGATATTCGTCCTGGCCGCCGCCGCTCTCGCCATGACGTACTTCATCACCAAAGCCGGCCTGCAGCGCACCACGGACGCGAGCGCGCTGCGCCAGCTGAACGCGATCGACTATCTGCTCGTCGGCGGCACCCTATTCCACGCGTGGTCGTTCTTCGGCACCAGCTTCATAGAGGAGGAGCACCTCACGTGGTACTTCTTCTGGAACACGCTCATGTTCTTCGTGCTGATGCGGTGCACTGTGGTGGTGGTGGTGTTCGTGGGCAAGCTGCTCGCGCGCTCCACCGAGGTGCAGGACAAGCCGGAGCTGCGCCTCCGCATGGCGGACGTCGGTTTCAGCATTCTGCCCAAGTGGCTCGTGCTCATCGCTCTGCACAGGTGAGGAGGCATTTTGTACCTATTAAATAACATAAAAAATACTCGGACGTCCAATTAAGGTTTCGTGACGATAGAAGAGATAATAATATACATATAAATAATATAAATAGATAAAAATATACTATTATGGTAATAGGAGCCAGGAACTATTACTTTCTTTAAAAAAAACTTCAAAATCATGTCTCCATAAGGAGTCATGGACATGTGAATAAAAATAAAACAATGTAGAGTTTATTATTGGAGTATGACTCCGGTCGGAGTATAAGTATAAGACGTATAAGTTCGTTACAATCGTGGCTTTTTACCCCTCCCCCGTCCTTGTCACAGTTGGCCACATTTGTGAAATGTGACGTCACGAAACAGGACCCTTGTTACACAATGTCACACGTCGTCCATCCCCCCTTAACGTGTGACGTACTTAATGGATGGCCCTAACTTGTGTTTGTTTTTTTCTCTTATGAATAAAAATAATTAAAATGCCCATTTCGCAGGTATTTGAGGACCATGAATCAGACTGGAGACCGTTGGCTGTTCCTGCCCGACACGGCGGACTGGTTGAACGCACCTGAAAACTCAATGTACTTGCATTTCCAACTGATCCTGAGTACGTTATTCACAAAGCCAAATATCTTTATTCAAAGTTTCACACAGTTCGATCGGTTTTACGCAGTGGAGGTAGAGAACATGAAAACTTATTTTCATCAAATCTTACCACCGCCGCATTAATTATGACCCCAAAAACTTAAAAGACATTAACAACATTATGTAGTTCAAAGGCATAATATTGAGTTTTAATAATTGTATGTACGATATGGGGTGCTGAGATGCGCAACACGATAAAATGGCTCGATAAAATTTTATTCTTCTTTCAGGTACTGGGGCAACATTCGTGATATGCTTCAGAAATTTGAAGCACACGAACAATACTATGTACATACAAACGATATTGACCTCCGTAGCGGCAGGCGCCATCGTATTGTGGCGTTGTGTGATGGAATCGATCAACGTAGAAGGGCTACCCGACTTATCGAGCTGGGACGACGTGCTTATATTCGATATTTTCTTGCTAACAATAATGTCTCAATTCGTAATCGAATTTTTATCTTACGCCGGCATACTAAGAGTTTGCGGTGCGAAAACAGGCAACACCAACGCGCTGTCCGACAATAAGTTCGCATACAACAAGCCCAAAGAGAAAACTGAGGATTACTTCTTCGACGCAACAGTCGACGAGCCGTGGAATAAAGAAGAAGTGAATTTGAATTTGGCGCGTTCGTTGTCACACTTGACGTTAAATTCGTTGATGTTGATACTAGTGGTGCTGATGAGGCCGCACAATGTGGTGATGGTGCCGAGTGTGTACCTGACGTGTTTGCTGACCACCAAGTGCATGGACCACAAGCTGCTGGAGCCGCGGTCGCCCAAGAACACTGACATAGTGGACGTACTCAGTCAAAGCCTAGTGCACCTCTGGATCGGTCTACTGTTTTTCTTCTATCAGGTAAGATGTTGATGTGTTTTCTAATTTTGTCTAAAGTATTCGGCAGGCGAGATTATTCTAGCATCAAATCGGATACATCGGAATACATGAACGCGTCAGGACCAGGACATTGAGTACTTTTCGTTCGTTCATGTTGACTGCTTATGAAAATCAAAATTGTAATTAGTTCATCAGTTAAAAAATGAAAAATAATAGACACGTACCTAATAATAATAATAATAATAATCATTTATTTGCCTATATTTTACTGTTTCAAATTAATGGAAATATACATAGATAAAGCGCATTAAGTTTAGAGTCATGACTCGTGACGTCATTAACCGGTGTAAGCCTCGTTTAAACTGCAACGGATAATGACGTCATGCAAAATTTCCACTCAATATATCGCTCATGTTTCGTTGATTACCTACGTAAAAAAAGGAAAATTACGACAAAATATAGGTATAAATACGTGTCTATTATTTCTTCATTTTCTAACTGATGGATTAAATACAATTTTGATTTTCATAAGCAGTCAACGTGCCTATTGAAAACTTCTTTAGCATCGTTGCGATTTGAAACTAGATGAAACGAAAAAGCGACAGTAAAAAGAGACAACCATATACATCTATAGGATATAACGTATTTTTGACGGACTAACGGCCGTCAGAGTCGACTTTAATGATTACTTAGTTAAGTATATATTTTTTAAAACAAAACTGCCGCAATCAGACATGCAAGTTTAATAAATTAATGTTAATTGGCATTTAATGAGATGTAACTTAATTAGTTAAATGCCAATTAACATTAATTTATTAAACTTGCATGTCTGATTGCGGAAGTTTTGTTTTAAAAATCTATGCTTAACTAAGTAATCATTAAAGTCGACTCTGAGGGCGGCGGTAAAAACTAAAACTGAAGTGAATTAGCCCATTAGACTAGTCGTGTGATGTGTCTGCTCGTTCAGGGCAACTCGAACAGCCTGGCGTCCGTGGACCTGGTGCCGGGCTACGTGGGGCTGCGCGGGTACAGCGCGTGGCGCGTGGCGGCGCGCATGGGGCTGCACGCGTACGCGGGGCCCGCGCTGGCCGGCGCGCACCTGTACGCGCGGCTGGCGGCGCGGGCGCACACCTGGCACCGGTACCTACCTACCGCTCTAGCTTTCCTTCTTTTTAGAGTTCCGTACCGAAAGGGTGAAATGGGTATCGCTGGCCGTCCGTCCGTCCGTCTGTCCGTCTCATGAACCGTGGGAGACAGTTGAAATTTTCACAGATGATGTATTTTTCTGTTGCTGCTATAACAAATATTAAAAAACAGAATAAAATAAATATTTAAAGGGGCTCCCATCTCCCATACAACAAACGTGATTTTTTTTTGCTCAAATGTTGAATAACGGAACAGGTAGACGCTTGAAATATTCACAGAATATTTAGTTATATTATATTCACTTTAAAAATATATAATTAAATGAAAATAAAACAAATATTTAAGGGGAGAGTCAAGTACTTTCCCTCAAGTAAAGACGACCGGCTTGTACACGCACTGTGTGCGTATCGTAGGGTTGTCACCTTACGAGCTGACAGTAACTGTCAGCTGTCAGTGCATAATTGTCACATGTACTCGTAGATTCTACATGACGTACTTTTCTAGGAACTTCCAAGAAACTTTCACGGGTTGTAAGGGGGCATGAAATTGATGGGAGGCGGCGAGAGTGCGAGTGTCGCTTCTTTATGTAATTTCTATTCTTTGATCAAAAGTTGTAATTGCGCGTACGGGTACACGGTGGGGACCGACATCGGTGTATAGGCTGGCCTCATACACCGGAAATGGCTCTTCGGATTTATAAACTTAAATTCATAATTCCAATTCCGGCACGTCGCCTCACACATATCTTAAAAGTTCAGATTGATCAGTAGTCTCGTGATTCCCGGCACATGTAAACGTCTATATGGAAGAAGAACTAATACTAATCGCATTGCTTTTGACAATCTGATTTCAGTTTGTGTGTGCTGCTCTATTAAAATGTATGGGAATACGTGCGTTATGAATTCATAATCTTAAATACTCAGACGAAATAAAAATATTCCGATCCGGAATTCAGAACGCTCGTCAGTAGGTATCATTCTTACAGATCGATCTGAGAAATTCATAATCTGAAAAAATCAGAATGTGTGTGGAGTGTGCTGATAATGTATGGTATTCCGGACTTTCTGAATTAATAATATGAATTCAGATTATAAATTCAGAGAGCCATTCCTGATGTCTAAGCTCAAGCCCTAACCCCCTCCCCCACTGAAGCGTTCGTGTATTGCAGCTACCTGGAGTCGGTGTGGCGAGCGTCGAACATATACGCGCTGCACCGCGTGTACTGCGTGGCCGTGTACGGCGTGGTGGCGCTCGTGTTCCGCCACCACCTGTTCGTGTGGTCCGTGTTCTCGCCCAAGCTGCTGTACGACCTCGTGGCCACCGCGTTCTGTGCGCAGGCGCTGGCCACCGTGGCCGCCGTCGTGGCGCTCACGCACGCCGCCGGCTGGCTGGCGCGGGTAACGACACTGTGATAATATCTATTATTAGTGTTGTGAATAAAATGTTAAGTTTACGTCCCCTAACAGCGCGCAGTGGACGATGGGAACGCCCTAATCAATATTTTCAAGGTCAAATTGTCTAACGTTATTCAATTTGGTCGGACGTCAATATCAAAGAAACTAACCGCGCCGTTTGGACTTAGTATTAAAAAAGGCAGAACGACATAATTCGAAGGTATAATGTCGAGTTTTGATTATACATAGGTAAGCTACAGAAATATGTATACACTTTTGACAGTCATTGAACCTTATTGCAATAGTAATAGAGTTCAAATACTGACCGGAATGTATACATATTGGTGCTGG
This sequence comes from Zygaena filipendulae, assembly GCA_907165275.2. Taxonomy (NCBI): domain Eukaryota; kingdom Metazoa; phylum Arthropoda; class Insecta; order Lepidoptera; family Zygaenidae; genus Zygaena; species Zygaena filipendulae. The sequence goes on from OU015666.1 coordinate 4,389,571, forward strand.
TGACTGTACAATATAATAGAGTATAAATATGCAACAGTTAAAATTCGTCCTTATTTCTTGCGAATCGTGTGTTTCACGTTTTCTTCGTTCACCGCTAGTAGGTGTATGACAATTATTATTGAATTGAACAAGTTGTTATTTTTTTAAGACTAAGATTAAGAAAGGTAACTCCTGTAAATGGTGAAATAGAAAGTTGTAGCCGTATTTGAAGATGCTGCAGTATGCTTGGATTCAAGTTTTAAGTGAATGTAGATAGCAAAATCCGTTATGATGTATACACTAATTTTACATGAGCACGGGGCCAGAACAATGAAAAATAGACCTTTTGGAAGGGGAATATGATGTTAAAATATCAACACCTTTCTGAAACACCTGCTTAGTACCTGATTAAGGCACTGGAGCTAGTATTTACACTGCTGTATTCTCCTTAGGTACCGTCCGCTATTACTGATAGCACTAGCTAAGTGCTCGCAGTGATGAGAAATTAGTTCCGTTATAATCTTCACTATACCGCCACATTATCTGCAGTAGGCAGTATGACGTCATAATCGTCGCCATTTTGGTACTGTGAGCACTGGCGTTTTCGAGGTAAGGTGCTCTCAGTGGTTTGATTACGTGATCAACCTCGGTCATAATTGGTCAACCGCGTCGATCGGTTGACATGACATGGTCCACAGCGTGACATGAAAATGACATGAATGACAGTATGTTTGACTGAGTTCCGTTTTATACAATAACCAGTATAGCTCAGTATAAAGGAATGCTTCGCAGTATACTGAATTGACGTCATAACTTACAGTGCTATCAAATCAGTATATTATAACGGAACATACTCCTTGTCTGCTTAGTTTTTGTCGTGTGTATGCACATTCTGTCTCATACTACTTATTTATTACAAGCTCTTACTATTTATACTTGAGCTACAACCTGTTATTGTTCTGAGGCTACAACATTTTGCACGCCATATTGACAGTATTATTTTCAGTCAAAGAGCGTAAGGTTTGTACCTACGCGTCTCAAATGCATCTCGCTGTAAATGCTTATAACATTACGATTTCAAGTACTCTGTAAAGAGTGATGTCGGACCGTGGGGTCTCGCGGCTTATTAGGTTCTTAGGGTGGTTCCTAAAGACGGGTCCCTTGAAATGTAACGTTCTAAGCATTACGATTTTCAAAGATGTGCATAATTTCGATGTTAAATAATTTATGTACCTATGTTATTCTATATTTTTTTTGCATTCTGTCAGTCTGAAGTAAATAACTTATAGAAAAATAAAAACCAAACCTTTAATCAACAACTTTTATTGATACCTTTTTTACTGAAACCAATATGTATTTCTTTATATAATATTTCTATTAATAATAATAATTATACAAAGGACAGGCGATGCTGCCCGATACCAAACCAATCTTAATTTTAATATTTCTAGATAATTATAGTAATTTAAAGTGCGTTTTCTTCTAGTTACTTTGATTGAATTTATAATGATTATTATAACATGTAAAAATTTAATTTACTTTCCGATTAATTACGAAAAAAACATAAAAAATGTAAGAGCAGCCGTTGAGGTAAAATATTCTACAATATTTACGAAAATACACTATGAATTAATAATTAAAAAGAGACAAATAATTATTTGCTTTTTGTATTTTTTACTACCCTGGCTTTAATTTATGATCACTCCAACTTTTAAGTACTTCGTTATAAATTAAATGAGTGCTTTTTTTTATTCATTAGATGTAAAAAAAAAACAAGCACTTTCGTAGGTACAGTGAGCAAGTTCGCGTTTGAAACAATCTATCTAGATCCGTCGACAAAACAGGACCTGTGTCGTCGTTCAGCGATTAATCATAAAATCTATTGACCATGTAGCTGAAATATGACAGGTACCTTAGTTTATGGGGTGTAGGGGTCAGTCAAGAAAGGATTACCGAGGGAATCCGGAAATTGACGCGAGGAACGTCTAAAATTACTAATACACGTAATAACTTTTTGACATACCACTAACGGTCTTAACAAATAAATTTCAGACAACATTGAACATACATAATAAATAAATAAATAAGTACAAAATACATAAATATTGTTTATCAGGCGAAACATTGACAACTAGAAAAAGGGTTGACCAATCGTCAATATTAAACAAAGACTATTTCATGCTGTTATTCTTATGCAGGTTCAGTAATTGCGACGTAATCTAGACCGGGCGTTCTCCTTTGCCACGAGCGTCAAAGGATTGTTTACACTACACATCGTCGCATCCTAGAAGCTTATACAGCGTGAAATATAAAGGAGAAATAATATTCAAGGGTAGGATTCATATCAAATGCCACATTTTGGACGCAGCATCACTTGATAAAGGCTCGACCAATTTAGCTGATTTCTCTTTGTTGTAAGTATTCGTGAAAACTTTGACGTCACACGCGCAACTCAATTTTTTTCTTAAATTAACATTTTATGCCGCTTTTAAATCAATATTTCGCCGTTATATAACACGTTATATATAGTATGGGACATGTTTGCACATCTAGACTCATGTGTAATTTAAGCCTAATGGTGTAGGTAGACTAACCTCTAGAAACTAGAGCATTTTTACTAAACTTGGCCGATGCGAATATTCTCATTTGATGCTTACAAAAGAGATATTATCTTTTTCACAAATACTGTAAGAAAGTGATTAAGGTACTGTTGAATATTTACCTTATCGCGTTATGTGTAGGGCTACAACAAGACATCACTAACAAGAAATATTTTTGATTAAACAATATCTAAGCTTAGTCAATCGATGAAAAGTTCGCGATTTATTTTTAATTACAAAATTATGAGGTAACTTCAAATTGTCCTGTTATACTAATTAGACACTCGTTCAATCAGACTTGTGATTTGCTATACAAGGTTTACCAAAAAATTAGCTGTAACCATGATCAAAAGAAGAAATTACTCCAAATGATACCCTAACAACATGGATATTGTAAAAAATATATAAAATTTCAATAATAATGTTTATAGTTTAATTTACGGTAACGTGTCACACTATTTGTAAAAATAATATTTTGCTCGTACATATTTGGCGGTATAAGCACGTAAATTAACACAATATGGTCAAATCAGAACTTGGGCGGACACACTGCCGTGTGGCTAAATCCTAGCACTGGACCCGAATTCGCGGGAACTTTACTATAATAGCAAAGTTCGCAACGCTTGAGTATTATTCAATTTATGTAAAAAGTGCGGCGCGACATCGTAGATCGAGCGGTATTTTCAATAATTTTCTTTATGGAATGCTATTTTATTATAAGTTCACAAACAGTGATTATATTAACATAAATAGTTTCAACAATAATTATGGAAATGCTACGAACCAGCGTACGCGCGTTTCATCCCCAACCTAGACATTCTGTCCTTAAACCTTAACTATATTAGTAGGTATATTATCAAAAAATATAATAAATATCTCTAAACATCAATAAATTTTTAGTGTTTAACTCTGATATTTAAAATTTTATGAATAAAATGCAAAACAATCTGATAAATATTTGTATTTTAACTTCGATTTTGGCACCGATTGATAATATTTCAATTTAAAGGAATCCAATCTGGATAGACTGTTAAATTTAATGACATGTTTAAAGAGTTCCGATAGTTAAATGCATTTGGAAAATACGTAGTGTGAAGGAATAGCAATAATTATTATTTATCGACTTGAGACGGTATAGTGATAAAGACATACATATTAATTCAATCTTATTTTGCTCATTCTAACCATCACTAAACATTATCCCACATTCAATACTTAGTTAAACATAATTTTATTATTAACTAATAAAATGATTACTTCAGAATCTTTCCAGTGTAAAACTGTATACAAAGTTCCATAATCAGTATGAAAATAAAATTCGAACTACCCAGAATTATAGAATTTTACAAAAATATAACCTTGAATCTAATATTACATAGTTTTAGAGTTCAACATCGTATAGCAAGCCGGAATAGATGAATCACATGTTCAAGTCACGATGAAGCGCGCCACTGAAATAATCTACTGTTTAGCCGACAAATTGAGGGCAGATAATACAAAATATTTGTCGGCGTCTAAGGGCATTAGCGGTGAGAGAAAGTTATTTGATATCATAGTAAACAGTGGATCGCTTCTTTGTGATTCAAACGGAAAATACCTCCACTTGATTTGAGTGTGACGTGAAATTATGATGGTGATATGGAACATATAATCAGCTTACGTCGTTTCACCCCACAATCACTTCAATGGAATCACGTTTACTGCAAATAAACAACAAGAATGTAAATCAAAAATGTAATTACATGGTCGTTTATTAGAAATGGCATGGCATGTGGTGTAGATTGGTGGCCTACCACGTACCATTGAATGTTCGACCGGGTACCATAAGATAAAATAAACTGATGTTTTACCTGGTACCGTAACATATAGATTGGGTGTTATACTGGGTACTATAAGATATAGATTGGTGTTCTACCGGGTACCATAAGGTATAGATTGGGTGTTACCCCGGGTACCATAAGATATAGATTAGTGTTCTACCGGGTACCATCAGGCATAGATTGAGTATTCCATTAGACATTACACTACCTCCATGGGTCTTAACACCACGTTACAGGTACCATAAGATAAATTGATTTGTGTCCTACCGGGTACCATATAGTATAAATTGGTGTTCTATGGGGTTCCATAAAATATAGACTGGTGTTCTAACAAGTACCATCAGGTGTAGGTTGGTGCGCCACTCACCGCTCACCACACAAGCCCTCGCCCCGCGCCGGCCCCGCAGCGTCAGTGCGCCTGCATCTTGTACCGGTACACCAGCACGCTGGCGAGCCCCACCATCAGGCTCAGCAGCAACGAGCTCCATATGAATACCTAAACCGTACATTTATTTAATCCTTTCACCACCATTTTTTTGGAGGTTTAACCTCCAGCGCTACACGTTTGAGGCATGATTTTTTCTAGTGTTGGGAATGCAAATCGATCGTTAAACATAATAAATATACAACTACAAGATCTGTTTACTATGTGACAAATGTACACGTAATCTGAGCCAAATTCAAAGAAATAAGGTTGAGTTTTTATCGTGCGTATATCGTACCCATAGTGAAAATTCGTCCTTATTTCTTTGAACTGTTTCCTCGCGTTTTTCACGCGTTACTCAAAACAAGGTTTTGATAGATAACGGCATTTTAGATTTACTAGCTCATCTCCGCGGTTTCAACCTCGTTAATTTCGGAGTCACTTTGTCCTTCTCTGTACTCCTGATAATGCGTATGCAAAATTTTCAGATGATCATTTGAGCCGTTGAAACGGAGCTAGAGAGTTAGAGTTAGAGTCAAACAAACATTATAATATTATGAATATAGATAAGAAATAATATGTTAACCCACTCTGGAGTTATTCTGAGTAAATCGTATTTTAAAATCACAAAGCCATTTTGTGTTAACTTTTTTTTACATTCAACATTTTAAAATCACAGCCATTACAAGTTAACTTTTTTTTACGTTCAACATTTTTTTGGTATTTATACAATGTAATAAAGTGTAATAATGTAAACATATAATTAAAAAACAACCTCTAACTCCCAATAAAGGGTCCTGTATCAATAATTTTATGTTGTGGGTTAACATGTTATTGCTAAGGGGCAGCAGTAGAGGTGGTGGTGTGGTGGCTGGTGTGATGTGAACACGCCGTGTGATGTGGACCGGCACAGCGGCGCCGGGCGCGCACCTTAGCTCGGGACGGCTTCTTGTCGGGCGCGGCGGAGTCCCCGCGCGGCGGCGCGCCCCCGCCCGCGCCCGCACCCCCGCCCGCGCCCGCGCCCGTGCCCAGCATGCGCTGCGCCAGGCGCCGCTCCACGCTGCGGTCGCGCGACGCCAGCTGCGAGCACCGCTGCAGCTCCTGACGAGTGCGACGACACTCAGTAGGGGTGACAGTCCAAATCGTCCCTTAGCTAACAACACCGCACAAGTCACTTTTACCAACTTTACAGGAGACGAAGAAAAACTGTCTATTTTATTTAAATCGGTGGCATTTTTCTGTTGTAAAACTCGCTCGTGCGACAGCGTGGTAACATCCTCAGTGTCTCTGCTGGTGCGACAGCTGGCAGCCCTAGCCGCGCCCGGGTCGGTGGTGGCGCGTGTGCGGACTCACCTTCCTGGCGCCGGCGTCGTCGGGCGCGGCGCTGGCGGCGGCGCGCGCGGCCTCCAGCGCCTCCGCGGAGCGCCCCATCGCGGACAGGATGCGCGACTTGCGGTACAGCGCCTTCGCGTTCTGCGGCTGGCACGTCAGCACGTGGCTCACCGCCTGACCAGCGACGGGCGGAGGGTTATTCAACGATTCTTATTGGGAGTCAGTGAAAGAATTTTTAGAATCGTTTCAGTTATACCGGAATTTCTGCGGAAATTCTGATATTGACGCGGACGAAACCGCAGGGAACAGCTAGCGTAACCCTTCAGCCGCCTACGTAACCAGATCTACGTAACCGGTTTCGGAATATGAATAAATTTTCCCTTTTACGTAACCGGTTACATACAAGGGCATCATGTTATTCGTACGAAACCGAAACTTGTGCTACGTAACCGCAGCATCGTACAACGCAATTATTTTTCATCATAATATGCAACTGTGTCAACACGCAGCACTTCATATAAATCTGTCCACTCAAAGGTTACCTGGGAGAGAGCGACAAGGCCGCCTTTTGTATACATATTAAGTAAAATTTAAGAAAATTTGTAAAACCTTTTTATGTTTGGTGTACAATAAAGAATTATTTATCTATCTATGTAAAATGTAGGTACTAGTGACCTTGAGCGCCGCTTCGTACGCGCCCGCCTTGAGCTGCGCGGCGGCCATGTTGTTGTGGACGCGGATCCGCTCGTCGAGCAGCTGGACGAGCGCGTCGGAGGCGGCGGGCAGCGCGCCCGACGCGGTCGGCTCGGTGATGCCGCCCTCGCTCTCGTCGAGCACGTCCAGCGCGCGCCGGTACAGCTGCACCGCGAACTGCGGCGCGTCGCGCCCGTACCACCAGTTACCACGCGACCGCCGCCGGATACTGCACACATTTGATTTTTATTAATCAGCCTGACCAGCTGAAATTCCAGCGGAAATTTCACAGTTCCCGTGAGAATTCCAAATTATAATCTATCTCTGTGCCATGTTCCATCCAATTTTGTTCAGCAGTTCTCGCGTTATTGGATAACAAACATCCATCCATCTGTCCATCCAAACTTTCACCATCATAATCACATTCAATTATTATAACCAGGTATTTTGTAGGAAACTAGTCCCAACAACAAAGGGAATCCTTGTTTAAGGCCTAGTGCTGCATTATTGTTTAACCTTATGTTTTTTTGCGCAATAAACGCTTATTTCATGTTTTCATTTTTCTTATATAAGATATAAATACAATATACCATTATGCCCCATGGCATTCTTCATTATTTTCCACCTAATGGCTTTTGCCAGGTAACTTTTCCGATTGTTTTTTCTGTAGCCATGTTCACAAAATGCCTAACCAATGAAGAGCGATTTATTCTTCATTCGGCCCGCCAAGTTTCGGCCCACATAAAAAATTCCTGGTTCGTCCCAAACAATATGCTTTCTTCGTCCCAAAATATAATTTTGATTATTTTATTCTCGCTTCGTCCTATTTTATATTCCTTCTACGGCTCATTTTTTTTGTATATGCCAAACTTGCTTTTTTGTACCATCAGCAAAAAAGAGTTACGTATTATTAAATATTCTAACATCTATCAACCACACATTTAAAACAACCGCTCCTCCCAGTCTTCTCTGCGAGAGAAGATTTACTCCTATTATTATAATAACACTCTTTAGCCACTGAGCGACTTTCACCAATGTGCTAAACGTATTTAACGCTCAAAAACAGAATGGGGCCCATGTTGACTAAATTTTTTTTTAGTCCGTCTTGTAAATTAATTAAAAATATTGGACACGCATTTTTTCTTTTTTTACTTATTCAAAAAATTCGTTAGTGACGTCACGACCCCCCACCCTAAACTTTAATGCGCTTTATCTCTGTATATTTTCATTTATTTGAGGAGTAAAAAATACGTGTCCATTGTTTTTTTTTATTTTCTAACTGAGGGACTAATTAGGATTTTGATTTTCAAAAGTAGTCAACATCCCTATTTTAAGTTTAAATGCATCTCACGTCTTTCACCGTTTCTAAACACGTTTAGCGATCTGTCAAAATTAAATGCGCTCCGATGGCTGTTCAACTCGCAGAATAATCGATAGAGTTACCCATTGCTATTGCTTCATTGTACAAAAAGCATATAAAGTATCCTAAAACCAATCAGAAACAACAAGAACTTGCTTTATAAGATTGCAAAATTTCCACATGGACTGCACATGTGAGAAAAACTTGTCTTCTATACTTTTAATAAAACTGTAGAGAGGTTAATTCTGTACATTGATATATTGAAAATTAATATTGGAGGATGAATGGTGATCGATACTGATGCCAAAAATGCAATTAGTAAATTTTTTGTCTGTCTGTCTGTATGTGCACACATGGCTCAAAAACTACTGAAGGGATTTTAACCAAACTTGGTATGATTGTAGTCCATACTCCTGGGCAGATTGTAGGCTATATAACATAACGCTAAGACAGATAGGAGTTGAGCAGTGACGATTAATTTGAAGCAAGTCGAATGAAAATATGCTTTCGAGCTCTTATCCTCGCATACGTTTAGTCAATCACGCAAAAACGGCTGAACGGATTTGGATGAAATTTGGCATGCACGTTGTCGGGGGTACAGAGAAGGACATAGGGTACTTTTTATCCCGGAATTCCCGCGGGAACTTCGAAATTACCGCGGGTGAAACCGCGGGCCACAGCTAGTTTTATAGTAAAATTTCAATAGGTATATCAAGGTTAAGTGGCACTAGCAACTAATGAATTTTAAATAGACCTTGACATAATGATATCACATTATATCTTTATTATAAGTACCAAAGGCCATTGCTTTTGATAAATTCTGAGCACCCTTTAAATTATGTTAATAGGTGAATAACCCATCCATGTTAACTCTGATTGAAATTTTAATAATACTTTATTATTAAATAGAGATCAAAAGATCATATATATTTTATCACCATTATTATTACACGACTCAGGAAATACGGAAAAGATTATAAAATCAAGTGAACAATACATCCTTACTGATATTATAAATGTGAAAGTTAGTTTGTTTATTTGTTACGCTTTCACGGCTAAACAACTCAACCTATCACCACGAAGGGGTACAGAGGACATAGGCTACTTTTCATCCCAGAATTCCCATGGGAACTCCGAAATTAACGCGGAAAATACTACATTAAATTTTGCATACTATCTACAGTTACACGTTGTCAAGGTAGATATACAGAAAAAAAGGGTAGTAAGTACTTTTATCTCGGAATACCCGCGGGATCTCCGAAACTAACGCGAAACCGCGGCGAAAGCTAATATTTAAATAGTTTCAATGTTATGTTTTGCTCAACACTCAATACTGACAAAAAGAAAACAGTTTTGAAAGCACTGGCATAAGTAGCCACTTACCCAATTTCCATTTTCTCAGCTATGGGTAAAGTTTCGTGTTCAGGCTCTTCGACCCAGTCATGCAGTACTATATGCGCCTCCAGCCAAGTATCCGGTCCTATCGCCGGACCAACATACTTCACGTCCTGCACCTCCCCAACTAGGCCTAGGCTCTCGCCTTGTTTGAGTCCCACATCACCATATCCTAACCGAGGTGACATCCTCAAGATGCATTCTTCTCCTCTGTACATAAGGCCTATCGCTAATTCAAGACCTTGAAGAAGCTAAAAAATAATTTTGTTATATCAATTTTATTTCAACTATTTGAGTCAAATTTATCGAAAAAGTCCATTTGCACAATAGTATTAATACTAGTTTTAGTAAAAAATTTTACTCCTCTCCAATAAGAATCTTAATGAATTGAGAAAATAAAGCTATTGCCCAGATCAAGAGCTAGGCAATAGCCAATGTGTGACAAGACACAAAGGTATTAAATACTTTTAAATACAGTCAAACTCTGTCAAAACAACATCGAAGGAACTAATCATATTATTAGGTCGTACAAACCGATAGTCACAGTGACATTATATTTTGTTAATTATGTGGGACTTGAACGGGATGTTTTTTTAAGTTTGTTAAAAAGGTAATAAAAAAACACCGCATTTAAGTCCTGCGTAATTAACAAAATATAATCTTGTGCTCAAAACGCGAAAATCTAACAACTTACGTTATTATTTTACATTTTATTTATTTCACATGAAACATATAATAAAAAGACATTACATACATACATATGAGTATAATAATCATTTGTTTGCAATTCAACTCTCAAGCTTTGATATACCTACCTATGTGATTTTTATGTTTACTTTTTTGTGACATGTTAGAAGTTTCACAAATAACTAACAATAGTTTGGGTGCGTCTTGTGTACAGATAAGAAACAAAATAATTACAGTAAACCCCAAACTAGACACATTTTTGTTTATGTTTGCGATCTTAATGACCATTTGGCGACGATCGACGACCCGTTTGGCGCAGAGGTCACCATGCCTGCCCGCTGATCAAGGGGTTCCGGGTTCGATTCCCGGTGGGGGTGGACTTTGTGTGATGAACACAGGGTTCCATTTTCCAGTCTGGGTGTGTTTATATATATATCTATAGTATAATATATAAGTAATTCTATGTAGTATATACCACGTTTGCTTGGTATCCACGACACGAGCTAATAATAGCTTACTGTGGGATCAAGTAGATCTGTGTGTTGTGATGTGGATTATTATTATTATTATTATTTACTGTGCCAGATATATCTTACTATGTCTTATACTGTTACCTATTCAAATGATAACAATACAGCTGGTTATTCTAATAAATTTTCTGAAAATATCAGTTAAATCAATTAAGTTAGCACTTAAAGAGATATGTCGTTATAAGCAATGTCTTAAAAAGCAGTGTTTTTTATAATGTTGCTGTTAATAGGATTCAGCCTCAGCCTATGATTTTGATCAATATAAACGGTTTAGATATTATTCTAAACAATTTTGTTGATTTTGTCTTATACGGTTTTGACTGTATTATAAAAAAAAAATAATGTCATTAGAAATAGTTATTTTAGAATCATACTTGCAAACAGTATTTAGACAATTGTTTTGAAATCATTACTTACAACCAAATGCTTTATGATGATTTTATAAACAGTACTCCCTAATCCCTATTACACAGAAACATTTTGTAACCATCACAGTAAATACTTACTTCATTGTCACCTAAATAAATCTTCACATGATCTCTTTTTTCAAAAGGTTCCTCTTCATCTTTTATTTTGATTTCATAGCTGATTCTACATATGTTGCTTCTTTGTGGTCTGAGCCCTTCTGTATCATCACCTGGTTTAATTATCTAAGGGAACATTTAAATTTTAAATCAGGGAAACATATTTAGGTCAGTATTTACTCATCATCAATTAATGAAAGGGAAACTTGATTAAACCTTTCACTGTCACCCCTGTAGTATCATGATCTACGAAAGAGGTGCTTCTGGGGGTCAGAAATGTAATAATATGTTACTAACAAACTACTGCACTGACTTTATATTTATTAGATTAAAATATGATAGATATTAAGCATTCCCAACACTAGGAGACATCATGCCTAAAGTGTGTGGTCTAGAGGCAATGGCCATGATTTTGTAGCTTTAACTTATTAAATGAATACTTAATACACAGAAACTAATACCTTTAACATCGATCTCATATACCAAGTAGATACACAATCAGTGTCAAAAAATGTGCTCCTGAAATGAGCGCCCACTTGAACATTTGGGTGCGCTTTTAAATCAGGTCATGAGACCGTGTAGTATTTATTACGTTTTCGCCTAATGCTTTAAGTACAATTGTAGTGAAAAAATTGCTTATTTAGCAAATATTATGTGTTCATTACATTTAATACAAATTTAATTACATATCGTCATTGAAGTTCTAACTTACTTCAGTGACGATATTACTAATCAATATAACCACAGCTATAACTACGTAAACTGGACTGTGGACGGTTTTTAAGTGAACTTTTGTAAGGGACTGTGTATCTCCTTTTGATATGAGATCGATGACTTTTAAGCAGAAAATCCAACAGACATCAAGCATCCTCTGACTAAAAAGCACACACACTAGATGTGCATTGTAGGTATTTCTGCAACACAGTCCTTTAAACAGTGACAAAAGCCTTGTGCCTTATCTGTGCTTGTCCAAAATTGCAGTGTGAACACGAGCAAACCACCTTCTTTAATAGAGCACCAGAGCCTAATAAGTCCTGCCATTCATCCGTCTTCTCTGTAATGCTGCTTGGCGAAGTTTGTTCAGCTGCCGCCGCTTCTGCTAACTTAGCATCTTCAATCTCGTGAGCGGCGGCCGAAGCGAGGTCCTCAAAGGAACTACTCTCCGACTTGTCCGTCAAAGTCCTCCCTTCATCACTCATCTGGAAAAGTTTGCTTTCGAATCGTGATGCGCACTTCAAGTCGTCTACGAGCTACGTAATGATGTTTATCAATAAATAAGCCTTTCATAAAAAGTGCGCAAACTTTAAGTTTCTTCAATAGAAATTTAGTAATAATGAAGTATAAATCCTACACCTTACCTTTAATCTGGTTAGGTACACACTACACAGAAACCTATATAAATTTTAAAATGATAAACAATTTCGAAAAATAATCAAATGACGAGTCCCTGTATTGTACAGCACCGGAAAAGGCGACACCGGAATGCACGACACGAGATTGTACGACACCGGAATGTACAGCACCGGAATTGGCTATTTGACAATTTTTGGACAAGTATTTTAAAATTTACGTAGGTTTATTATATACCTCTTACAATAGTTTTTTTTTCAAAAAAGGATTATTTAATAGGAAAAAATAATATTTTTTATCCATTATTTTGAAATTCGCGCGAAAACAGCCGGTCAGCTGACATTTGCTGGCTGTGACGTCACATTTCAATAAACGAAACAAATTTAATTAGGACGCTCTAACTCTGAAGCGTATTTTGGGTGGAAAACTTACACTTTTTTTACTGGAATTGTGAAAATGACAAGCTACAAGACGTGTGCCGTGCCTATGTGTAGAAGTACTACAGTTAAATTTCCTGAAAAATTGTTTATACACGTTCTTAAACGTCGAAAGCAATGGTTACGGTTAGCACGTCGAGACCCAAAGTTAACATCTGTTAAACCTACAATATTCTTTTGTGAGGACCACTTTGATGTAAGTATTTAGAAGAATTCATCAATCATTTAGTTAATTAGCCTCTGATTTACTAAAATAAATTAAACCTAACCTAACATGTTCATAAAACATGACCAAAATAAAAGAAGGTAGGTAATTAATACATTTTTGTCACTTTACAGCTGCCTAATGATATGGAAAATTACACCCAATACAGGATGATGGGTTCTGTTGGCAAAATAAGAATGAAGCCAGACTGTTTATCATTGAAATTTCAATATCAACCAGACAATAAAACGCACCGCCTCGCCACAGCCTCGATCAGCCGCAATCAAAAGACAACGTATGAACATAATGCAAGAAATATTTTCTGAGGAAACTAAAACACCAGCAACATCAGGGATGACAAGCAATAGCGGTGAGTAAAAAAGTTAACAGTTTAGTAGTTTAAAAATGGGTTTGTTTTCAAAGTTTTGCCTGTTGTAAACTTCTTAAGTAGCAGAGTACCTTTGCCATGTAACATAACAATATTATAGGTAAGTATGTTATAAATAATATATTTTGATTTTTTCAGATTTTTTGTGCGCTGCTGAGAAGGATGGCTGTTCAAATTTTCAAGGCCCGGTCATACAAGTATGGCCTGGAACAACTAATACATTAATTCAAGTATGTTTGTCTACAAAGACTACAAGCAGATATGTACAAACTTCTACTCAATGTAAGGATAAAAACACTTCTCCTTTGAAGACTTATGTTACGACTACTGCAACATCACCTTTTAAAATAAAGTCCAGGATTGAATCAGCAGGGATTACAAAAATCAGGAGAAAACTGTTTACTGAAAAGCTAAAAGGTGGTCTTCAAACATTTCATCGCTATTGAAACATTCACAATTAAATATTGACACTTCACCATCTGTTCAGTCCTTATTAACAATGGTATCTACAGGCAGCATCAAGAAACTCAATCTGAATTAAAGAGGAAAGTTGAAGCAGAGAATCTATGTCGAATGTTAATTGAAAGTACTGTACAACTAATCAAGAATAATCCAAGATATTTAGGTATTTCAAAGGATTTTTAAAACACACAAATCTTCCTGAAGAACACATTGTTATGTTTTAAAAAATAAGACTAAATACATCATTTTCTGAGCTAGGAGACCAATTTGGCATGTCACTGTCTTATACAAGCAAAATATTTATGAAATCTGTAATTCTAATTTATTTATTTATTTATTTACTAATTTACAAACATTGTAACAACTTGACATACATAAGCCTTTTTATTTTGCAAGGGTATTACATCCATTTATAATTAAATCTATTGTAAATTAATATCTATTGTATCATTGATTGTCTCGAAATAGAAATACAAAAACCATCAAAATCTGTTGAGCATGGTCAGAATATAAAAAAGCAAACCAAATACTTAATCAGTAGCACCCCTGATGGTATAATTAATTATATCTCACCTGGATACAGTGGCAGAACCACTGATGTCTTGTTAGTACAGATCTGCGACTTTTTAGATTGTTTAGAACCAGGTGTGTCTATACTTGCAGATAGAAGATTTAAACATATAGAAGGACTCTTACTGCAAAAAGGAATTAATCTAGTAAGACCTCCAAGTGTTGCATCTAACTCTAAACTGTCAAAACAGGATGTAATCAAAACATATTTTAGTATTGAGAGAGTTATAAGGCGTTTGTGAGAATTCTCTATGTTACCTCATTCTGTAGTGAATATCAAATTGTTAAAATATTATGTTTTATTATAGCATGTGCACTGATAATCCTACAGGATTGTTTAATTAAAAATACATGATTAGCTAAGTATAAACTCTTTTATTTGGTACTATTACAAATTAAAGGATAAATGTTTTTCTTCCAAAACGATTATTATTTACAAAGTAAATCTTTTACTTAATATACAGAATCATAATCTACAGGCACGATATTGACTTTCTTAGTTTCTTCAAAATCCCATGATGCCAAACAAAACAAACACCTTTTTCAATTTAATTAACTTTCAGAATTAAATGTGTAACTCAAATAGTGCAATGAGAGCAGTTGTATGACATCAACTTCATAATTATCTTGGTGTTTTAAAATTTGACAGTTTTGTAATTTTCGTTTTTTACTTTCTTTTAAAAAGTCACAAAATACACTATTATCTTGTTGGGTACATATAAAACTACTATTTTTACCCATTTCCTTGATTTTCATGTACTTCAGAGTGCTACCCACTTAAGACAATTTTGATTTTCGCCAGTAACATTCAGTGGCTCCTCACTTCTTCTGTGAGTCCACATTAAGAAAGCCACTGCACTTTGCAGCATCCTTTGAAGGCCGGGCAATCAGCACACTGGACACTTTGTACTGTGCCCTCCTTTTCATCAATGACCACGGACACCGAGTATTGCAGCAGACGAACCTTATGTTCGGGACAAATTTTGCACTTTATCGCACACAAATTTTCTTCCCTCTTTAGCTGGACATACCCTATAGCGTCACACCATACGACTGTCGTGAAGATCTGAAAATATAAACATAACCTATAAGTAATTTAAAATCATTTCATAAAATTTCACCTAAGAATTTGTATATGAACTTTTACAAATAAATTATTATGCTATTACTTTATTCATTTCGGTACTTACACGGAGGTTTTTGCATTCCGAAACTCTGCAGAGCAAAAGGCAGGGTTACATTTGCGACCATATATGAATCGACTTTAGGCAGATTCGCACTGTCTGCTTTTGTATAGCCTGACTCCATTTTAAGAAACCTCTCACAGTCCAAATCACTATTATTTTTTAGTAATTTTCTCAGTAAATCGCTAATTTTCTCAGTACACGACAATCTATTTTGTGAAATGTGACGTCATATGATGCTCTATCATGGCCGCCCGCGTTTGAGGTTCTCGTATCCACAGATAAAAAAACTCGAATTTATTTTTCAAAAAGAAAAATATTTACAATTTATTTTAATTCAAAAAACATATTTTATAATTATTGTTTACCTATAAACTACCATATTTAATACATTTCATATTTTATCGTGACAACTGTCAAATAGCCAATTGGCGACACCGGATTTCATAGCCTAGCCGACTTCGTGCTCCGTTTAGTAGTATTCAATACAATGCAGGTAGTAGGTAGTTAGTAGTTACTGTCTCAAAATCTGATGGAAATTCAAATAACAAGTCCAAGTGTAATATTTAGTAACGTAATTATTATTTTTCACTTTAATGAATTGTTACAACTTGTTATATTCTTTTTTTTGCATAATATATCGAAACTTCGTGATCACACCTAAGAATTAATCGAATAAATGTCACCTTATTTTGTCTTTAGCGCATCGCCGGCCGCTACCGCGGCACGCTCGCTACGCTCGCTCGGCTCGCGAGACCTGGTCATCAGTAACAACCTAACCTAATAAAGAATGTCGGGTATACTACTTTGAAATCTGTTCATGATGTGGCCTTGATAGTAATGTTCTCATTACTTTTTACTTATTTCAATAAATAGCTTATAGTGACATCATCGCCACACTAGTACCTACTATAGGATAGGTGTAGGAAAGGTGACGTAAGTCAGGCGAAGCTAACCGCTCGCCAGTCGCTTCCCGTTCGCCAGTTAATACAGTTTTGGTTCCTTTCTTTTCGTAACTTTTATAATCTGTACAATCTGTATAGGGCACATAGCTCGTGGAAATAATAATTATAAGGTGTAAACTAAGGGACCAGATTTAGTGAATTGTACTCTAAGTCTATACAGTAAAATATATAGAGTGGTCCGTTGTTTGATTATCCTGCCTATAGACTGTAACATAATAACGTAATGGGCATAAACACTAACATGAAACCTAATAATCATCACCAAAAAATCTAACATAAAATATATATTGTGCCGTATTTGACAATAACTTGACCCAGTATTTAGGTAAGTAACGTAAACGAGCACAAAGAAAGGAGGCGTGATTTCATCGACCAATAGGAGCGGTGTCACCAATTCCGGTGCTGTACATTCCGGTGTCGTACAATCCAGTGTCGCGCATTCCAGTGCTGTATATTCCAGTGTCGTACATTATCGTGTTGTGAATTCCTGGTTCCCTCAAATGACGAGGTCCTAAAGCAGTGTTACCAACGTGCAACTCTCGAAAACATTTATAAAAACCTCTAAAATAATATTACTTACTAAAAAAAGTAAAAAGTTTATAAATAATAAATAATTTTGAAATTATATGGCGAAAATATTGTTTTTTTAAAGAAAAATTTTATCAAAAGCAAATATGTCTCTAGATTTATTTTCAACCAATATTTAATATCAAATATTCCTGGCCCCTTGTAATAAATTGAAAATAATTAGAAACAAAAAAGTAAAACATAAAAAATAGAAAAAAAAACTTATGAAGCCAAAAAACCCCTAAAAATATGATACCCCTAAAAACCCCACCGCATTCATTTACCCCCTAAATTTAAGGGGAAAACCCCTAAGTTGGGAAGAGTAGGTACAGTGGGCCACATAGAGTCATAGACATATTATACCATCTTGTAAAATTTAAGTATACTGTCGTCTTTATGACGTTATAAGTTGTGCTTTTTGCAGCTCTAATATTCGTTTTTAGCTTGTATTAGAATTTGGAGAGTACTCTGTGGATTATAATTGGCTACTTGACAAAAAAATTTTTTTTAGTCCGTCGTGTAGATTAGTAAAAAATATTGGACACGTATTTTTTCTTTTTTTACTTAATCAAAAAATAACAGAGATACATTGAGTTGAAATTTCGCGTGACGTCACAATTCGGTGCGGTTTGTATGGCGCTTATAATGAATATTGACGTCACGAGCCCCCCACCCTAAACTTTAATGCGGTTTATCTATGTTCATTTTCATTAAATTGAAAAAGCAAAAAATACGTGTCTATTATTTTTTTATTTTCTAACTGACGGACTAATTAGAATTTTGATTTTCATACCTTGGAGAATACCCAATTATGACTCAAATTAAGATCTTTGATACTATTACAAAAGTCAAAACTATGCCATATCGAGCATTGGCGCCAAATTTGAAAATTACGGCAAGTTGCTATTATAAATGGTTTTGAAAACGGATTTCAAAAGTTGTAATGGTAATTTTTGTCGGTTTGTATTTAAAAAAAAAAATCCATGTCTATGTGAATTGACAACCGATGAACGAAAAAAGTTCCGGCAAGTGGTGAGATGTATTTCGATGTAAATAACTATAAGAGAAGAATACTACTGAATTGGGTGTATTGACTCTACTTCCTTTGCCTTCTCCATTGGGGTAAATTAAAAAAAAAACCTAGATCAAGTAGGATAAATCCCTCAGAAGAATAACTAAAGCAATAAATCCTAAAGACCTCAGATTAACTAGACATATGTCTAAATACTAAAGACTTTTAGCGGGATTTTTAGCAGAAAGTACGTCAGTTTTATTTCTTTGTTTTTTAAACAACTTCCACACAGAGCGTCCTATTAAGGTTAAACTGTGAAAAGTTGCTGCCAAAAGTTCCGGTAAAGCATCTTTTATTAAGTATTTTATATATTGTTTTGTTTGCACACCCCATCTTCTATATCTCTCCGTCTACCCAATGGTTAACTGGTAGAGAATGCCGCAAGGCATTAAGTTCGCCATTTGTACTTACTGTGCAATAAAGAATAAATAAATAAATAAATAAAGCATCGAAATGCATCTCACCAATGCATTTCGGTTTTTTTGTGTTTTGTGATCTAGGTATGTTCTCTTATTCGTCTGTGGATCTAATTAGTACTTAGTTGACGGTAGTATCTCTCTCCGTCTACGTATCTCTTAGTAGTTTGTGCTTAGTTGTACACAGACAGAAGGTAATCAGTTGTTGTTGTTGTTTTTTATGTTCGCCCCTTCTGGGACAGGCGACGGCTATTGAGCCATACAGCCAAGTCTTAAGTAAGTACATTCAAAATTCAATTCAAAATCCGAAATTGTCAAGGCCGGAGCCAAGTCTTTAGTTGTTTTTCTCTTGATCTTTTCCGTGAAGTCTATGGTTTGTTTTTTCTTTTATTCCTTATTCCGGGGACGTTTATTATACTCTTTGGTACAGTTGTACACAGAGAGAAGGTAATCATGGTTGTGATAGTGATCACAAATTAACTAGACTTATGTCTGTACTCTGTAGTCTGTAGTGATTATTTGCTCAGTGGTTGTACACAGAGAGAAGGTAATAATCACTGTTGTACAATTCGTGAATTTTGTGATACTCTAGTGATATCTTGAAAAATTTTAATTTATATTTGTAAAAATAGAATATAAAAAAAATAGGTACCTACCTAATGCCTACATTAATTTATGATTTGTGACCACTGACCAGTCAAGCCCGGCATAAACTTTAAGTTTAGGTAGATCATAGATCATTGATTAATTCCTGTTACAGCAGGCTGTTCAGTGTTGTATTTAATACTGCAAACATGCAAAAATATGAAAAATTAGAGAAGATTGGCGAAGGTACATACGGGACTGTGTTCAAAGCAAAGAATAAAGAGACTCATGAAATAGTCGCCCTCAAGCGTGTGAGGTTAGACGATGACGACGAAGGCGTACCGTCATCCGCCTTGCGTGAAATATGTCTGTTGAAGGAGCTGCGGCACAAAAATATCGTTCGACTTTACGACGTTCTGCACAGCGAGAAAAAGCTGACTCTCGTATTCGAACATTGCGACCAGGACTTGAAGAAGTATTTCGACAGCCTCAACGGCGAAATAGATTTGGACGTAGTGAAATCGTTCATGTACCAACTATTGAGAGGTCTCGCCTTCTGCCATAGTCACAACGTCCTGCATCGAGATTTGAAGCCACAGAACTTGCTCATTAACAAAAATGGTGAACTGAAATTGGCCGATTTTGGGCTGGCTAGAGCCTTTGGTATTCCTGTCAAATGCTACTCTGCAGAAGTGGTGACACTCTGGTACCGACCACCCGATGTGTTGTTTGGTGCCAAGTTATATACAACAAGTATTGATATGTGGTCAGCAGGGTGCATATTTGCTGAATTGGCAAACTCGGGTCGTCCTCTATTCCCTGGTCTTGATGTGGATGACCAGCTTAAAAGAATATTTAAATTGCTTGGTAAGTGAATATCACACATCGATATAACACATTGTACTTGTCCTGTGAGTAAACAATACCTGTTTTACTAACTATAGTAACATAGGTATTATGCCTTGGCAACAGTTTGTAAAAAAGGGGTACACCACCAAAAATTCACATTATAAAGATGAAAGGTGTGGTCCAGGGGATATATAGTGTTGCACCTATAGTAGTACCATATAAATGGCTTATTCATATCTACCAAAATCAACAGGTTTTTTGGTCATCTTTTTGCATTAATATTACATCATAGTAAGATTTATTATAAATACTAACTGTTCCCCCAGTTATTTCAGAGTTCCTGTGGGAATTCTGAGATAAAAAGTACCCTATGTCCTTCCCTGTATCTCTGAAAATGTGTAAGTATGCAAAATTTCATGATGATCTGTTGAGAGGTGAAAGCATAACAAAAACAAACTCACTTTCACATTTATAATAGTATAGTTACACATAGTAATGCCTATTAAAGAAAATAATACAGATCCCCACCAATCAGCATTATATTATTTTTGTATAGATATAGGTATTTATTTATTGCTTGGTTAAACTAATGCCTAATTAATTAGTAAATAGTAACTAATGGAATAAATTTGTTACAGGTACCCCAAATGAAGATACTTGGCCGGGTGTAACACAACTGCCTGATTATAAACCACTGCCAGTTTATCAACCAAGCCTTGGCCTTGCCCAAGTAGTGCCTCGCTTGCCTGCACGTGGACGGGACCTCCTTTCTCGACTGTTGACCTGCAATCCATCATTAAGGATGCCAGCTGATGATGCCATGGCACACACCTACTTCCATGATTTAAACCCAACAGTCAAAAACGACCGCTGTTAACAGTCAATAAAACCTTACAGATGTACTTCAGAACTATTAATTTCGGACAAAAATAGTGATGAGATACAAGAGAAATGTGATGAATGACAGTGAAATTATGTGTATACATAAGTAAAGTTTTTATACCAACAACCTATCAATCACTTAGACTTATGGACCCCATGTGTATGTATATAGAATGTGTTACATTAATTTAAAAATATTTAATGAGATACTTACTACTCTTGTGTAAATAAGGTCACATCTAAGAGTTTGATTTGAATACAGTCAATTTCAGGTACTTCTTAGATTAATTGTTAATCATAAAATTCTATTTTTAAATATTGTACTCAAGGTGATTTGTGTAACTTTTTGTAACTTTCTATATACCTAAGCTACTATAACATAAATTAAAAATCAAAAGATATTCAGCTTGTATACAAGTTATAAGTATAGTATTAGAATATATATTAGATGTCATAAAACAAATTGAAGCTAACCTTAGAGTGTTCTAAAAGGCTGTCAATGGACTTTATCACACTATGATATCAAGGGCCTACAGGTCAATTTATAGCATAATCGAATTGGACTCTCCTTGTAACGTTTTGTTTCGTTAACGTTAACTGTCTCAATAGAAAGTATGTTACATTGTGTGAAAACAGGGATCAATATCCCTACCAATATTTCGAATGCGAAAGTAACTCTGTCTGTCTGTCACTCTTTCATGCCTCAACAGATCATCATGAAATTTTGTATATAAGTTTTCAGAGATATAGAGAAAGACATAGGGTACCTTTTACGAAATAACCGCTCGTGCAACTGCATAAAATTTTGCAGACTACACGTCAGGGGTACAGAAGAGGATATAAAGTACATACTTTTATCCCGGAATTCCCGTCGGAACTCTGAAATTACCGCAGGGATCAGTTGATGAAATGAACTCATAGGCTCGGACGCGTTAGGATGAATTGAAGTTTGGTAAGTTATTATAAAAAGAAAAACAAAAGTTGAGCTTTTGAAATACCATGTATAAATTGATTTGTAATTTGTTCATTGTGGATCTCATAACCATAGAAATAATAATATTATTAATAAAAAAAATTGTAAATAATTATTACTAGGTGTATTGAAAATATTGGCCACAGCTATATATTGGTGTACGTCATATGTTTCCCTCACAGAATTATGTATTATGACTCCATACATTATATAACACAAGTTATCTAACATGTCTTAGTCTGTACGCACCGTAATATATTTTCTTTCTAATAAATGTTAAGTAAAATGAAGTGCCGAAAAGAAGGGAATAATTAATAGTTAAATAAATATTGATATGATTTTAAATGAAAGTTATTCAATATTTTTGGTTTTGTGAACGATGCCCTATCATTTTCACCGTTACATGTTCTCAGCAGCTTCTCTTAGCTCAGCACTTATAATGTCACTCAAGATTTCGCTTCTTTCACTGTTTGATATCTTTGCTGCAGACATTGATTTGAATGAAGACGACGTTTCTTGACTTTCCATTGTTTCTCGCATCTTATTTTTACACTTTTCTGATGTATAGCTTGCACTGGATTTTTCAAACTTATCTAATGCCTTGTCTGAACTCTTGGTGGTGCAAAATTGCCCTGACTGTTCCTCCGAGAGCCCAGAGTTCGCACACAAAGTTTCCCGTCCAATTTTCTCTGTTACATTCAACAGTGCATCTAATTCTTTTCTCGTTTCCATTTCTGTTTTTTCTGCTTTACTCGTTGATCCTGCCAAAAGCAGCTTCGGTTTCATTAGACAACAATGTTCTTCTTTCAACATTATTGGGCATTTATTCTTATCGATCTTGTTTTCGCTCTGAATAATTTTATCGATCTCGTTCCTTTTTTCGGTATTATTAATTTGAGAAGTTGCGGCGGAAAGTCGCTGTTTAAACGGGCAAGTTCGACAGAATTTTATAGGCACGACTTTCTCTCTTGTATTATTGTCGACGTCCTTATTTGCTGTAATTGTAAGAATACCGTCCGATGATAGTGAAGACGTTACGGTATCGGCAGCATAATCGTTCGGTAAAACGTATCGTCTTGAAAACTTTCGCGAAACAAATCCGTGATCATCTCGACGTTCCTCATGATCACCTTCGATTATCAGATCCCTTTCTCTAACTTTTACACTTAGTTCGTCAGGTTTAAAATGTTGCACGTCCAGAATCACTTTGAAAAATTCTTTGCTGATATCAATTTTAGCGCCAACGTCTTTCATAAAATCGCAATCGCTCAATCTCCAATTCCACGGTCGACAATAGTTTGCTCCCAGATACGGAAGAATTAAATCTTTAGGTGTAAAATACATGCCGTAGTTTGGATCCATTAAGCGGAGAGGACAGGAAAGGTGCGGCCTTTCCATCTCTATAATGAAGAGAACTGCGATACACTAAACGATTAAGCCTCAACCTTTTCTATTTATACTAGTTTTGCAGGTCACCCAAACACTCCCACTTCTATTTGGGTGCAACCTAGGGGGTTGTCGCACTCATAATCTCGTACCAAGTAGATACTTTGGCCTTTGAATGACAAATGTTTGAGCAGTTTCCATTCAGCATAATTAAGTATCCTCGTTTTCAATGGAAGTTCAACCACTTCTCGTAAATGGTGTGTTATTTATAGATAGGTACGTTATACGTATCAATGGGTGTCGGTAAATATTCCTTTTATACGTATATTATTTTAATATTATAGATGCAAAAGTAACTAACTCTCAATAAATCGTTCTGAATCAATAACTTAATTTTGTGGGTTAACATGTTGTTGCTTATCGGCGTCCAATTAATGGATGTACAGATTGTTAACGCATACCCACCGATAACGTAGTATATGAATAATTAATAGAAATAGCACTATTTGTACAAATCTGTGGTTTCTTGTGCTATTTTATGTTAACCGTAAACTATATTTTATTGTAAATTTGGTAAATAAATAAAAAAAAAAAAAAACTGTCCGTCACCTTCTGACGCCTTATAACTGCTTAACCGATTATCATGAAATACCAGTACAGAAAAGGACATAGGGTACTTTCTAACCCGTTAATAGGGATGTTGACTACTTTTGAAAATCAAAATTCTAATTAGTCCGTCAGTTAGAAAATAAAAAAACAATAGACACGTATTTTTTGCTTTTTTAAATAAATTAAAATATACAGAGATAAAGCGCATTAAAGTTTAGGATGAGGGGGTCGTGACGTCACTAACCGCAAAACCGCCATACAAACTGTCAGATTAGTGACGTCACGCGAAATTTCAACTCAATATATCGCCGTTATCATTTGATTACGTAAAAAAAGAAAAAATACGTGTCCAATATTTTTTAATAATCTACAAGACGGACTAAAAAATAAAATTAGTCAACATGCCCATGGCGTGGAAACCAAGCAAACGTGGTAAATAAACGCCCAAACTGGAAAGTGGAACTCGCAAGTTCACCCCCACCCGGAACCTCTTGTAGTAGCATAGGTACAGTAGGTACAGGAATCTTATTGTTTAGTTTGGAAACAGGCAGTGCTGTGTATAATATCCCACTTTACCCACCTATACCAAGTACCAACAACATTATGCTAGACACATAATGTTGTTGGTACTTGGTATATTAAATATTATCGCGAATGGTTTTAACCAACCATATTGAAATCAATACAATCTATCCGTTAATAATAGACCGCCGATCTGGCATTATAACTGTCGATCTTCCTAACTATAAATAAATTGGATTGGGAAACTGCGCTCGATGACCTAGTGAACAATTTGAGATAGGTAGGTACCGAGAGTAGACGTAGACTGAATGCAGAATAACGAGGTCATGACACAATGCAGCATATTTTGTGTTCATTAGAGCCTTGTTTTTGAGCCTTGTTTAGCATTGATTTGTTTTTGCGGCCGCCGCCGCCGCCGCCGCCGCGACTGTGGCCAAAGGTAGCTAGTCCAAACGGCCGGACTAGACCAGTGCCGACGCAAGCCTTCGATCAGGGTAGAGCGAGATTGTTTTTCAGCGCCCATTAAATGGCGCTTTTACTTTACATAAATATAAATTCAATAATTAATATACAAATAACAAACCATTTCAGATCCAAAGTCATATAACAATATTTAAAAAATAAAGTCAATTTACAAAAAAAAGTCACTCAAAAATACCGCCCCGGGTCATACTAGCGGCAAAGGTGCCCATGACACTCGCTGCATTACCGCGTTGAATGGCGATGGACAACCTTTGCGCCAGGTAGGAGCCGGAGCGGGCGTCAAAACCTCTCTCTCTCTGAGTCTGCGACCGATTTCGGAGACAAACGTCAATGCCTCTCTGACCCCAGCAACCCGTTGTCTCAAACGCCAGCGGAACAAAGTAATAATTGCCCCCCAGAGCCGCGTATTTAGCTCTTTTTGTGCCGGCTGCCGATTCAGCGGCTGCACCGGCTGAGCGCATTGTACGGCTGAGATGACTGGCGGCGAAAGTGACAACGCACGTGGTGTCCCACAAAAGGCACTTTCCCCAACTCTGAGGAGACGAAGCAAAATCCTCAAATTTTGCTCCACTACTGCCGGCTTTCCTCCTATGGTACCGTCATCTAAGTACCACAGATTGAGCAGTGATTTCAGCGACGCAATGGCTTTGTGGATAGCAAGAAGGCAAGTGGACCAAGCGGATCTCCCTGCTGCGCACCCACTTGGAAAAGAACATCTCTTTCAACTGTATTAAAGGCATTTTTTTATATCTAATTTGATAACAATACAGTCCACGCTCTCTGGCCCCGCCACAAATATGCGTGTTGCATGGATCGCAGCCTCACACCCCATCCGCGCTCCAAAACCCAACTGATACGGTTGCAAATATGTGGCCATCTCCTCTCTTACGGCACGGCATCCCATCTTTGCCACTAACCGACGAAAAACGCTACCCACCGCAATTGGCCTAATGCCCCCCTCCCTCTTAGTCAAGGCGCACAGATTACATAAATTGTACTATGCTATGTAATTGGTTTTATGTTAAATAATAATTAATAATTATCAATTTTTTCAAATAAATTTTGGCGCCCCTTGCTATCTGGCACCCATCTCGCTCTACCCCTGGGCGGCGCTGAACCAGAGTATTAATAACTATGGGCCAGAAACGTCATGTTGCATCATCTAGTAATAGTTTTTTTTTGTTGCATGTAGGTCCTTTCCAAAGTAAATAGGCATTGGAAAAAGTCATCTCAGCACAGTTTAATAAATTTTCTGCCAAAAATTTCGTCATCCCAAAACACCAATTTGGATTCCGGAAAAATCATGCAACTATTGAACAAGTTCACCGTGAATGTGACCAAATCCGAGTTACCTTGGAAAACACAAGAGTGTTGTTGTGGAGCGTGGGCTGCTATTTTAAGTTAAAAAAACAACTACCTCATAACATGTACTTGCTTCTTAAAGACCTATCTGGAAGACCGTATTTTCTATGTAAAAATTAACGACTCCATCTGCAACTTTTACGAGGTAAAGGCAGGAGTCCCGCAGGGCTCAGTATTAGGACCATCACTGTATCTACTATACCTACACATCTGACGTCCCAGAAACGTTTTGACAGCCACTTTCGGAGATGACACTGCTGTATGATGTTAGCATCAGATGAGATGAGGATTCAATTGTGGCATCAAATACACTACAGGCACACTTAAATAAAATCCACATTTGGATGAATAATTAGCGAATTAAGGCCACTGTAAGTAAATCTAACCACATAACCGTCACACTGAGAAAGAAACACAGTCCTGCTGTAAAATTGGGAGAAGTACTGTCACCTATCAAAGTATTTAAATAATATCTTGGTTTTTAATAAGGCTGCCCTTTGTTGCCTGTAGGTATTTCCCACCATGTATTTTTTTATATTTATGTTTTTGGTGACAATAAAGAAGATTTGATTTGATTTTTATCTAGACCGGAGACAAACCTGGAAAATGCCACTCCAACAATTTATGAGTGGCTTTAGGCTTATCAGTGATCAGTGAATAACAAATTATTAATCTATAAAGCAATTCTAAAGCCGATCTGGACCTATGGAACTCAGTTATAGGGAACAGCTAAAACCTCCAACACAGAAATACTGCAACAATTACAAAATTGTGTACTTAAAGACGTAGTAAATGCTCCTTCGTTCACTAGAATGGAGGAGATACATAATTACCTGAAAGTTCCTACTATGAACAAGTAAATAAGCAGCATGACAAAAACCTATGAAAAAAGGATAAACACTCACGAAAATCGACTTGCGCATGCCCTGACTAGACCACTGGAGAAAAGACGCCCCAAACGCGATTATCACAGAAAACAGCAGCTTATGGTCCTTGGACCAATGGAATGCTTAAAAAGGAAGAAAAAAAAAACAAATGAAGCGACTTAAAACACAAATGATAATAAGTGAAAAATAACAAAAAACCAATATAATCCAAAAGACAAAAAAGCATGTAATATTACTGTTGGTCTGTGCTACCACTGATTGGTTTGAAGTTTTGGATTAAATCTATATTTTGTTATTTTTCACTTTTTATCATAGTGCATTTTTGTGTGTTTTGAAGTCGGTTTCATTTTTTTTTTGTTAAAAAATTGTGAGAGCTTCTGTTGCGTACGCTGCGTAAACGGTAGGCTGTGAAATGTATTTTAGTAGGGTTTTTTTCTCAAATTAACGCGGGGCACAACTAGTCAACAAATAAAACTATAGATAGGTATCTTAAAAAACTCAAAATACTGTAGAAATGGCCTTACAGATAAATGAAAAGGTGAGAGTTTTAAAATGTGCAGTAATGAAGCTTTCTAAATCAGACTAGGTATAAAGCATAATTTAGTTTTGAAGTTCAGAATGGATAACATAAGTAATTTATGGAATACATTATTTCAAAAACTCACATTTTTTGAAGTTCCTAAAAACAGGTCATCTAGTTAATGCAACAATGTAACTAGTGGCATACCTATCATGGTCAGCACACTGCACATGTGTACGAAATCTATGAGGTGCCTCTATAGTAATGATTTTCGAATAATATACTACTTTGATACTATTTGGAATAATTGTCAAAAACAGAAACAGTAAAAACAAAGTGCTTCTGTTTTCTGATCATTATTCTAATTTGCTTTCACAGCTTCCTCCAGTACCTGCACTTTTTTTTCATTTGCATACAGGGGCAGCTTGGCCCTGAATGTTGGCACTTTGAGTCAAGATTTAAAAAAACTTAGTAGGTTTTCTATTCATCAATTTTAAACCAACAATCGTAGTTGAAATTAATTAAATAATTAGTTCTAATTACTGGTTGAGTTGGCTTAAAACCAGTTTTTTAACTATACTCATAGAGCAACCATTGCCCAATATGTAATAATTATAAAAAGTGTTCTTAAACTATTAGTTGTAAACATAATTTTGGTTAAAATTGGAGCAATTAATAGTATATAAAATTATAACATTTCCATTTCAGCTCTTTTCCTCTTTCTATGGTTGGCGACCATGGTAGCGGTAGTTAGAACACAGTCTCCTCTCTGAAGCCAGTCTGAAAGGGCCTTCTCAGTAGAGGCTGCTGCTGCAGCATGCATTCGTTCACTAGATGACAATGTTTGCATAGAACTTATTGAGTCACTGGACACACTTGCAGCCATGAGCAGCCTAAACCTTTGCCTGAATGTCTGGAATTATGACATAAAAAAAACTTATTTACATTGGTTCAGGATTCTGTGGGATATTTCCAAATCAATAATATAACCAAAAGATTCAGAGAAATAACTCAGTGACAAATTACTTACATTGACTAATGTGGAAGCTACTTCACCCTTTACATCATGCTTTGCGACATAGCATCCAAATTCATAAAAAAACTGGTTCAATTTATGCATATCAACAGTACAAGCGTCTGCATTAAAGATTTCTCTGTATGCATCTTTATAAATCTTTGGCAAATCAACACTCACTAACGGTGGTCTCCTCGAATATAAAGATTCTGCCAACCAAAGTGGTATTTCTACACTCGCGCCAGTTTTTAAATCGGTTTCTGCAGCCGATGGATCAAGAAAACCTTAAATAGAATATATAAATTAGTAGCTTGACTACTAAATCATGACATCAGGAAACAAAAAGATAAAACTAACCCATTTTTGGTAAATCGTGTAGAAATTTACAAGGAACTTTTTCGTTAGTGACTAATATATCGGATATTGACAAATAATTTGTACACATTGCGGGAACAAAGGTAAAACAATTTACGGTATTTCATCCCCGACCGTAAATATTAAATTATTTTCGAACAGTACTGCAGTACATATTAAATTATTTTCGAACAGTACGGTTTATTTTTTTTTATTTTTTATGGCAATTGTCAATAATGACATTGTTGCCAGAGTCGCGTTAATTTAATTTGCAAAAAGAATTTAAAATGAACAATGGGCGTTCGTGGTAATAAGAATAGTGAAATGGGATGAACTATGTACAATGGAACAAAACAGAAATACTCAGAGAGGAGGTAATCACTACGTTTTAAGAGACGGGACTTCCTTACTTGGTTTTGGAATCCATTTAGCAGACCCAGCAATACCAACACAGCGAAAATTTGAATGTCAAAATACTTCATAAATAACTCATGGGTACCAACATTAACGAGAACAATAGGGATGGCCACATGTAGTTCCTGATTAAATCGATATCGATAAATTATCATTAGAGCATCGTGGGCTTCATACCAGGTGAATTAAATCTACAACGGGAGAAAACATTTGTCGTAAAATTGAAACAATAAATTACTATTTTTATTTATTTATTATTATTCCAATATTTTAGTTTGTCATGATGATGATGTTATTAGATAGATAGATATTTATTTTCTCTTTAAAAATTACATTTACATTTTATGTCAAAATTAAATAATCTATTTGGGAAAGTAAATGATTTACTTCGCAGTGCCTCCTTGTTGAGCCTTGTTTAAATTATCGGTAGAAATATCTATCGGTAGAAGTATCCGACATTCGTTCCTTACATCTCCACAGACATATTTTATATCTTGAAGTTTTTCGATTGGAATGTAAGCTAAGTCATCATTTCCAATATTTTTTACCCATTGTCGACATCTGAAATTAAAATATCTATCAATCATGCAAGTACACTTAGAAACAAGATAGAGTATAATATAGTTCTTTATACAGAAGACGAGGTTCACTTTATTACAATACGATCATAATACTTAATGAAAACTGCAGTAAGTAATGAAAAAAGTATACGCAGCAGCAGCTATACAAAAATATTCCAAAATATTCACTATAACAGCATCATTCATTAAAGTTTATCGACTCACTTTATCGATAGTGAAGATTTACATCACTATGGTTTACAAACATGCAAATATTTTTTCTCATTTCAAAAAGATAGTGTATTATTTTAGTCTTGCTGATAGCTGAAGAGAACAAAATACTTTATTACTTTACTCAAGCTGTACTTACCGGTCTTCATCTATAGGAAATTTCGTGATAAATTTCCTTTTATTTAAATTTTGTCGACTCTATCTTTTTCTACAAATTACATACGTACTACACCGTCTAATCGGTGCTATTTCACTACCCAATCACAAGAAAATAGTTTTTAATAGTCACACTGCACTTTTCAAAGCGTAAATCACACAAAATTTTTAAAAATCACACAATTATTTTCCCAAATAACAACATGCGTCGCCATGACAAACAGATGACAGATTGTAAGAAAGATTCAGAGACAAAAGACTGAAATAGCATGTGAGGCCATCTTTGATGCCATGGAAAAAAAAAATTTAAAAAAAATGAGTGCTAAACACGAACAAAATTTAATTTGTTCCTAGTTGCGTTAGACTGCTTATACTTAAATAAATAAGAGAATATGAACGAATAATAAGTCATAATTAAAGTGTAATCACTACGTTTTAAGAGTGGGCACTTTCATACTAATAGCTGAACCGAATCATGCAAGCATTTGGTGCCAACCATACCAATGCAATGTATGACGCGGTCATAGAAATTTGGTTAAGTATTCCAAAGTTGGTAAAGCAGTTCGCGCATAAATCATGTTCTCTTATTCGTCTGTGTGCAGCACTCTTTTGACATAAGTCTAATTAATTTGTGCAGCACTCTAAGTAGCACAGAACACACCTACCCTAACGGGAAGAAGTACAACTCCATACAAATAAGTTGCATACACGGAGCACACTAGCGCTCTAGTTTATGCCATTGTAAACTATCGTTAGGCGCGGGAATTCCAAATCCTAGTAATATCTTTTTAATACAATTTGTATCTACAGCGAATTTTCAATTTGCAGATTTTGTACGTTTTGTACAAAATCTGCAAAATGAAAATTCGCTGTAGATAAACGGAATTCAAATAAAACACAGTTTTAAACATGTTTTAGTATATTTATTTTTCTTTTCACAGCTTTTTTGGAGGCTTCTTCAATAAACTCCTGGTTTTTTAATCTACAGAACCGTTTCAGGCATATAGCTATTGTGCTATTTATAATTTGTTTTAAATTTATTTCGAAATGTTCCTCACACCCCTTCAGCCAATCTGTTTTTATATTTTCATTAATAATTTTAAACAAAATCAATTTAATATTTTTTTGGAGCGAATTTTCTTTTAAATAATTATTAACTATATTTGCAGCGTTCTCTACCGTATGACAGAAACTGTACTGGACGTAGTTAAGACTGCTTTTTTCTTCATTATATTCCTTGAAGGATGTAAAGGAATGACACACCTCAGTGTTCTGATCTACAAGCATGGTACTTTTACAATTTGGGCAATCTATTACCATATTTTTTACAATAAATCCACAAACATAAGCACATGCTTGTATTTCACTAGAACACTGAGGTATATCTATCTCGTCAATATGGCCTTTATTTAAAATATCACTACTTACAGATGAAAGATTAATATTTTCCTTTACAATAATTTCTTGATGTTCAAGGAATATTTTTAAATTGTTTAAAACTTCATTGTTGTCATCCAGACAGTTTCTATTTTTATTATTGTTAATTAAATTTGTGATCATACTAGTTTTGAGCGCTGCAATAAACTGAACTGATGTGGGGTTAGGGTTACATCCACAATTGCTTCTTATGCAACCAAAACAGTTTTCTAAAGGATCTTGATTCAGCCTCCTTACTGATAATGATCTAATATCAAATTTTGCGTTTAAATTGTGGAAAATTAATTCAATGGCATTCAATGTCCTCAACCAGCCCTCTTGTGATGGTGGCTTAGTTTTTGCACCTATAAATTTCATATCATTAAAAAAAGCTTTCATTTTTTTAAAAAAAATTAAATGAGGGCTGGTGGAGGTAATATTTGTCAGAAATTGTTTTCCATTTTTTCTATCTGGAGTATCTCCATTTACAGCGTCAAACAACTTATCGATGTTTAATATAACCGAAGCGGTGTGTATAGCATCTTGCGGCAATTGATCTGAAAGTAAATAAAATATTTGTTAAAATATATCCACGATATATCTATTCTATTTCTATTCTATCACCCGCGCACCGCAAGTTTCTAGGTTTATTAAAACATTTTTTATGACTAGACTCAACGCCAGTCTTGGCGGGAGTTCGTGGCGCAGTGATGAACGATTCTGCTACCGCTTTATGAGGTAGTTGTTAAGCAGAGTTTAAGGGCTTATATTGTAGGAAACTTGATAAATTTGAACAGTGGGTGGCCACAAACCCGCCTACACCAAGACGCACTTATTCAATATGTTCTTTTTTTCTTTATTTGTGAGAGAAGGCCTTTGCCAAACACTTGGACAATATAGGCTGATTTGTTATATTTTATTATTTACTAGCTGTGCCGTTTCACCCGCGGTATTCCCGCAGGAACTTCAAAATAGTCTAATTTACTTCTTATAACATCAGCTGTCTGTCTTTGAAAGTCTCGTAAAATCGGTCCAGCCGTTGCAGAGATTAGCCAGAACAAACAGACAAACAAAAATAAAAAAAAATAGATTTTTTTATGTAAGTACCGCATAATATACTTTTATAATACATTTAGTGAAAACTGAAAAGCTGTCAATTTGGAATTACAAACAGACACTTCAATTTATTTATATGTCTAGCTAGAAGATGACTAGACTAGATTGATAATACACGTCTTCAAACTTACTAAAGCCTATTCTAGCAAACATTCCTGCTGCAACAGAATGACTCAACACTTGAGCAGCTAAGTTAACTTTCATCTTCTGCTTGCCATTTGGTTGAAGGTGTTGTTGAGTCAATGATGGAGCAAGCACAAAATTCGGATTTAATTGATCCTCGTTATAAAACTCTTGAATGTGGCTCCATTTTGCTAAGCCTGCAAAATAAAAACATACTAAGTAACTATAATGATCTTATACATTCGTCGCTGTGAAATTCGGTATTTGGCAAATTAGTACCTAGTATTTTTAAGGTTCTATAGTAAACCTAGAACCCTTATAGTTTCGTCATGACAAGTGTGTAGAGATGGGTATTGGTCTGGTATTTACGAACATTTTTAAATTCATAAATGCCCGATAGATATTCATCCAATGTCCGGACCAAAACCTCTACACATGTGTTTTTACCAACGCGTCAACGTGAGTTTCGAATTTCCCAAAGGAACTATTTTATTCTAAAATAAAAGTAGCCTGAGTTACTCCTCATAACATCAGCTATCTGCCAGTGCAAGGCTCGTTAAAATCGGTCCAGCGGTTTAGAGATCAATTAGCAAGAAGAAACAGATAGACAGACAAAAATTAAAAAAATAAATGTAAGTGCTTATGTATATTATACCTATGTATTAAGTAAAAAAATATTAATTTGGATTTTACAAACAGACACAAATTTTATTTATATTATACATGTATAGATGTATAAATATTATCCTTTTTATATAGTTTTTAAATCTTACTTTAATACTAGTTTTACCAACCTTGTGTTTGTGTTCCTTCTATTTGTAAATCCTGTGTGTTGTATTGAATGTCATGTTTCATAAAATTATTTCGAAAACACTTTAAGAGATGGGGCGGGTCCAGGATCGTGACAATTTCATGACCATCAAAATTAAATGATGGTTGATCTCTCGATGACCCCAAAGAATTTATTGCGCGTATATTGACACCATCCATATCACAAACAGTGCCAACAACTTCCAATCCAGCATCAAAACAAGCTCGCAGAACCTGTAAATTTTTATATTCAAATATAAACATCTGCTATAATAACAAATTATAGTTAAGCAGTGATAGCCTATCCAAAACCTTCAGGGGAGCTGTGAGTCTGTGATCTATTGAGATTAACTGACAGGCTGATATCCGCCGGCGGACTATTAATGTGTGGGGCCGTTTAACGCTTGCCGTTCGATAAACTTTTGCAGACGGTAGTGTGGACGCTTGCACAATGATCGTGGCGATTATAGACTATCACACGAACAACGATCATCACCAAAAGTTTGAAATCGATACGCAAAAGTAGGCTTAAATAAAATAGACTTTCACTACTTGTTTACATAGTTATAACAAGTGAAGCTAATGTTACGTGGTAGATAGTTCTTTAATAAGAGTAAACACTAACTCTACAAAAACACTAGGTCTAGGGTTCCTAGGTCCAGACATATATTCGCTTTACATTGCGTGTTTTTTTATTGTGCGCTTATTTATTACTAGCTGTGCCCTGCGGTTTCACCCGTGTGAAAAGTTTTTATTCAAGAACTTTTTTCTCCGACATCAGATTTGAATGAAACAAAGCCTATATGTTGCTCCAGGCTTAGCTTAATCTACTACTGAAAACTGCATAATCCGTTCAGTAAATGCAGAGATTATCGCGAACAGACAGACAGACAGACAGATGAAAAGAATTTTAAAAACTTTTTTTTTGGGCTTGGTTACTCTTCTTTTATCATCCCTCTCAATTTTAGGTAAAATATTCAATGTACAGAATCGCGGATTCTACTCTTTTATTATAGTATAGATTAGTTAAGATTAGCCTTAGATTAGATTAGATTATCAATTTCAGCTCGACCGCGAAACTAATATAAATTAGACTTACCTCCTTGATAAGTACAGCTAATCTGTCTGCTGTAACATAATTCCCTGAGAAATAAAATGCCATTGGTTGCTTCCAAGGCTTTCGAAGCCCAATAGCCATGAAAGTTAATGCATGGGTTGCTACATTTGAAGAACGACCTTGGTTGCCATGATCTTGATAGCCCTCTATTTGGTCAAGCTTGGAATTGTAGCTTAAATTTTTCCTTATTGACATTTCGTCAAACGCTAACATGCATAAATTTTCCAAATAATTTCTGTTTTCTGTTATTAATTTGATTGTTTCAATTACTTGGTCATTTATGCCACAAACCAAAGGTATTTTATTTAACAGTGCCTTGAGAGAGCTTTCGCTAGGCAAACAAAACAATCTTCGTAATAATCTATAACATGTACTTGATTTTTTATAAATGCTTAAAGCCATCACTTTGTCATCTAATGTCCATCTCCGGCCAGTTACCTTTCTTGGGACATTTTTTAACTGACTTTGCAGTAACAAGCAAAATGAGCTACCCAAGTTTCTGTTAATCATGTCATTTACCGAATCTTCGCAAGAAAGATCGCGTAGTATAGATCTTCGACTTTTTTTCATGTTTTTAAATTTTCGTCGAAGTCTCATTATTTCAGATAAATTTTTTCGACATATCTTATAAAGCTTCTGCTTTTTGGGTGTTAGCTCAGTAATTTTTTTCGCATCCAGGTCCTTTAGAATACCCGTTCTCTTTGGTGAATTCTGAAAAATGTGCAATTAACAATATCAAAGTCTACCCCTCATTTCTAGTTTCTATTTCTCTATCACCTTAAAGTCGCCTTGAAAAGATTTCCTCTAGCTATAAGGCCGCTTTTTGCTCTAACTTTCCTTTTTAATTGTCTTAGTTTTACTGTTTCTTTTAGGGCCATTAAGTATATTTGAATTAATTTTATTGTGCAAGGTGAATTAGATATTCAGACATCAGAAAAAAACTTAATTTTACATTCAAGTTTGAACCCGGCTCACATATTTACATATACGACTTTGGCCACATAATTAATTATACTACTCTGATCAGATATACGACTTTGGTCATTTGATAAACTCTGAATATTACTATCCGAATTACCTTGCTCAAGTTTGGGCTTTCAGGATGAAAATCACGCTGAATATTTGATTCTTCAATGGAGATTATATTTTGTGATGTACTGGCAGTCACTTCCATTTCTACTTCAACTGCTGACTTAGGCTGCTGAAACATAATATGTACATCTCATACTTTATTTAAAATGTAAATACAATTAATATATATTAAATAGTAATTAAAACTCAAGAGTTATTTTAAGAAGTGTATTTAGCTAGGTAGCTTATTGCCAAGTAAGTAGGTTATGTCACAAACAACCCACTACCCAGAATTTTTGCACTTAAGTTGAACAAATATAGCCCTTCAGTAGGTAAATTCGCTTGATTTTAGAAACATTAAATAGCGAAAGTTTGTATGTATGGATGCTTTTTTGTTACTCTTTACGCAAAAACTACTAAATGAAACTTTAATAATATAGCTTATACATCAGAATAACACATAGGGTACTTTGTATCCCGGAATTCCCGCGGGATCTTCAATATTAACAAAGGTGAAATCGCGGGGATATATTCATAAAAGAAAACCAACAAAAAGTAGCTTCTTTTTTCAAAAAAACAATGTTATTATGAATTGTTCGGTTTCAATGTACTATTTCAATGTACTATTGTTATTTAATTTAATAGCTACAGACATACTGAATAACACTCAATAAAACTTAGCAAAAAATTTCATTCATTTTATCAAATGTTTGACTTTGATCCATACATTTTTAGGTACCTAATCAAAAACCCCTTTTCACCACTTAGTAAAAAAAAAGTGTGGTGAGTGGTAACAGAAAAAGAACGTTTGGCTTTGGGTAAACAGATTATATAATACTTATAATATCATTGGATATAAATTTATTAAGGTCCATTTATGTCTACAGACATTGAGCGTGTCAGACACGTTCCGTTGCAGAAAAAAGAGTATTCTCCAATACTGTGCGTATTAACGTATTCATATTTATCGTAACACGGCCGCGCAGACGCCGACAGACACAGTCATGCCCAGCCAGTATTTACAGAAAGAATATTTTGTCTGCACAGTCAGGGGCGTCTTAACCATTTGCGGCGCCCGGGTGCGAAATTCTAGTTGGGTAAGGTAAGTAGGTAGGTAGATACTATCTACCACCAGATTCAATCGGATGTTGATCGCCCCGCCCGGCTGGCGCCCGGGTGTGACCGCACCCTGCATTCCTATGGGAAATACGCCCCTGTGCGCAGTTCTGTGTTTAAACTTAATTTTACATTCAAGTTTGATCCTATTTCACATATACATAATTATATGAAATTGATCATTTGATAAATGCTGAATTGATATTACTATCTGAATTACCTTGGTCAAGTCTGAGCTTTCAGGATGAAAATCACGCTGAATATTTGATTCTTCAATGGAGATTATATTTTGTGATGAACTGGCAGTCACTTCCATTTCTACTTCAACTGCTGATTTAGGCTGCTGAAACATAATATATATTATATTTTATTTAATAAGTAAATACAATCAAATGGATATTTAGTTAATTGATTTACATGCATTCCAAATCATGGTGACAGTCAAAACTACAAATTATCACCCATCCTGCCTACCTGCATCAAGTGCTGTGCAATAATACCAGTAATCTTGTTTTCTTTATTGATGTATTGTAACAATTGTTGGTAAACTTTTTGAATAAATAAAATAAATAAAAATATTAATAATCCACTTCACAACACATAGATCAACTTGATCCCACAGTAAGCTATTATTAGCTTGTGTTGTGGAAACCAAGCAAATGTGGTATATACTACATAGAATGCCAGAATGACACAAGCAAGCCAAAATGAAAATAAAAACTGGGTACTCACTTGAATATCATGTGCTTCTCTAGGTGGATTTACAAGATTACATTGCTCATCTCGTAACTGGGCTAATATATTTTGAGCGTCAGTAGGAATAGCAAATTTATTCAATCTTTTTCTGTCACTGCTGGTATATGATGAATCATCAAAATGATTACCACATAACATCTTATGCTGTTTATACAATTTCTCCAATGATGTATTGGAGGTCCAATCTTCATTGGGAAAACAAAATGTTGCCCAAACCCTAGCCCTGAAAGGACATTTCATTTGATTAGTCATGTGATATGAATAAATTTTAACTAATGTAATTATTTCAAGCACACTATAGTCATGTCTCAATATTATTATAGAATTTAATAACCAGCTGTAATTATTAAATAGAACAGAAACAGTTTAATTAAATTATATATATTCAATGCTGGGCAAAATACATGCTTATTTATTATTTATTTAAATATTTAGAATATGAAGTATTTAATAAGATATAAAATACAAAATACAATATTTTCACAATTTTTACTAGCTGTGCCCCGCGGTTTCACATGCGTGAGTTTTGGAGTTCTCCCAGGAACTTTAAAGTAGTCTAATTTACTCTTCATAACATCAACTAGCAGTGAAAGTTTCGCCAAAATTGGTCCAACCATTTTGGAGATTCACCAGCGTGAGTTTCAAAATTCCCTCAGGAAGTCCAAAATTTTTTTATTTTCTGCAGATTGCTGAATGTATTTTTGTTTAATTTATTTTTAAGCCTTTAATATTTTAAATATTAACTACAACATACGTATTTGTTTTTCAAATACGTATTTCAATTAGAAATAATTCAAATACTGCCCGGCTTGGGCAGTATATTTTGGATTCTTTAATCGGTGAAAAATATGCATACCTACTGCATACACATCTGACAAGATTTTTCTTTGGGATCTAGGTAGATGCAAAAGTCAATACAGAAGTTTTTTAAATTATAATAGTGGCCACTTAGGAGGGTACTTAGTTATGATCTGAACATTAATTTATTTAAATTGTCTCAAGTAGACTGCCTAGATTACATTTTTATCTTTGAATTGAATAACACATACATAAAAAAACTATAATTTCTTGATTAAACAACAACTTACTTAAGAGACCCATGTATAGACGGGAGAGGAAACCTGTGGAAGGTCAAAGAAGGATTTTCCTTTGAGGTTATACCACACTTTGCGCACTTTACACTCTCTTTAGCAAACATATTGGAAAAAGACAACACAAAAGCGTCAACTTCGCACAAATGTAATGAGTATCTGTCTCGTATATAAAATTTCGCAGCACAAAAGCGTCAATTTCGCACAAATTTAAAAGTTTCAAAACAAGAAAGCGTCAATTTCGCAATGGAGTCTCTATCTCACAATCGTTGTCTTCACAATACAAAAAGCGTCTACACTGGTTTACACTGTTGAATCTCAATCTCGCACTTATTTACAAAAATTCATCTGAATTTTCTGAACAAACCGGCACAAAGCAGAAAGTAAACAGGAAAAAGTAAAACCAACTGGATTACAGTACGCCTAGCACGAACATATAAAGTATTCGTAACGTAAACGTATCGAGTCTACTATTCGATCACGCAGTAAAACGTTAGTAGGCAGCACGAAGCACTTTCGCCGTCGTATAGTAAGCTCGATAGGGCAACGAAGGTGACGTCATCCTAACGTAAATAGGGCCGTCCCCGCGAATGAACTAATTCAGCGTAATGAACGAATGAAACGAATGAAACGTTTAGAAACGAGTTAAAGAAGTCTTAAAAATTAAAATTAATACTATATATTATGATATTCGAGTGAAATTTTAGAGAAATTAACAAAAATATAAAACTTTGTACAATATCCTTACATTACGGTAAGTAAATATAAATATTGGTCCATAATTTTTTTTAAGATAATATTATTTTTTATGTTTTGATTTCTGAACGGTCATACATTGTTGTTTAGAAGTTCCACCGGAGATTTGAAGTTCCACAAAGTTTTCGCTGTTACCATAAAATTGTGTTTTAATTGTGAGGACAAGTCATTTGCAATATTTAACTATGATAGAGTTTATGGAAAGGTACGTAAAGTGAAATATCATGTTTTATTAACAAGATTTCTGAAACTACAGTGGTGTTATTCGTGAGCCTGTACCTACTAGCATGCTCGTATTTTCGATATTGTTTATTTTGTAGAAATGGTGACCTATCTAAACCGTCTGGATATTATATTTATATTTATTTAGTTATGGAATTAGCAGATAAATTAAATAGTGACGGAACAGGCGACTCTCGATCGGAGGAGAAATGGCGCAAGGTATGCAATCTCAAGTGGTTTATTCTTTTAAGTGTTCGACCTTTATGTACATTTCATTTAAACCAATGCCACGTACTTATAATTTCTTTATCAGTTTTGGCTGCAATGTTTTGTATTTCGTCATGGTGAAGGTGTGGAGAGATTTAAAAAATAATACTAAGAGAAAGCGAGCAAAAATAAATAGAGCTGCAAGCGGCACTGGTGGTGGACCTGCACTTCATTTATCTTGGACTGACCTTAAAATCAGGGTCATGCAAATAATTGGAGTGGAGGCAGCAGCTACTGGCATGGCGGTGGTGGAAGCTGGGTTTCAGCAGGTTTTCATTTATGTATTTTAGTGTCACTCAAGGTATCATTGTATCGTTTTATAAACATATTCAAAACTTGTGTAGCAAGATAAAATGCATGTAAATACTATTTTCAATAACTATCATTTTGAATTACCTAAATAATAATAATGTTTTAGTATTTTACACAAACTTTTTGTAAGAACACAGACTTATTTACTTCCGAATTTAGATAAAGTTATATTTACGACTTATTTCCCTGTAAATAAATAAAAAAACTTTTATTAAAAAATAGGTATGTATCTAAAATAACTTTACAATAGTACTAATAGAAAAACTTAATAAAACTATAGTTATAATAATGCCTAGACAACTCCTTGTTTAAAGCACTTACACAGTTTCTCTTTGTTCATTATTATTACTCTCAATCTCAATTAATCTCGCTGCAAGATAATAATATAATGCACTACGTTCAACCCTGGGTGCTCGTTG
This sequence comes from Zygaena filipendulae, assembly GCA_907165275.2. Lineage (NCBI taxonomy): Eukaryota > Metazoa > Arthropoda > Insecta > Lepidoptera > Zygaenidae > Zygaena > Zygaena filipendulae. Next base: position 4,430,911 of record OU015666.1, read on the forward strand.
CATTTTTTTATAAATATAAGCACTTCAAAACACTAAACACACTGAAATATTAATAAAATCTTGTTTCCGACTTCACGACGCAAGTTTTTACACCGACAAATCTTCCGTGACAAAACATTCGTAAGTCTCGATAGCCAGCTATCGTCACTTACGATTGTATACGTCAAAAAAAGCTTCGTGCTCGCAAAGTATCGCAAAGTTAGTGTAAACATCATACGCTACGAATACCGCACGCTTACGTTACTATAGGAAAGGCTTCGTGCTACCAAATTTAGTTCGTTTTACGTCCGCTAGAGGCGCTGTTAATTTCTCATACAAATAGTTTACGTTAACGATACGAATACTTTTTCGCAAGTTGTTCGTGCTAGGGGTACAGGTTACGATTTCGAGTAAATACAAGTAGGTACTTATACAATATCCTTCCGTTACCAATTACCAAGTACTTTGGTATCGATAAACTAGAAGTATCGAGTATGTATCGATCTAAACTCAAAAGTACTTGAATCGATATCAATAATACGATTTTATATTTTAAGCTGTACAATAAAATTTTACTTTTCTTCCTCGAAGTGCTTTTTCATTTTTTATTCGAATGGCATAAATAATATACTGTCAATTAGGAAATATTTCACAGTTTTCAAATCAGTAGCAATTTATAATGTTTCATACGAAGATACAAAGAGATAATAGCATATACGCAAGGGGGCACGTAGATATTTATTTATTTTTTTCGAAACAATCAAGGTCAGACGCTAAATGCCCTTTTGACCTCTGGGGTTCTAATGCGTCAGGGGATATCTTAATATATACAGAAAATTTCTGAATTGACTGTATGAACTTAGTTTCTTTGGCCTATTCCAAAACAGTTTTCGTCTACTTCTTCTTTTTTTCAATATATCAAAAGGCGCTTTGGATAGGTAAGTGCATTATTCATGCCAATATAACTCAGAGAAAACAGTAGACGATTACAAAGACAAATTAAGTTTGTTAGGTGAGAATAATTTGTCATAATCCCTACGAAAAAGAACGAAACAGTTTTTTTTACATATTGTGTAGTGTGACAGTGGCAAGACATAAGGATTAACGTCACTTGCTTTGACGTTTCTGACGTAATGCCTTATATCTATCTCATTCTCTTGCTCGTTCTTATGTATGTGGTTGTCTCTTTTTAGGGTCGCTTTATCGTTTCGTTAACTTTCAAATGACAACGATGCAGAGATGTGACATTTTAAAAATAACAGTATTTGAAATGAAAAATACAAAATACCTATTTGCATTTTAATAATTTTTTTTAAAGTATTTTATATTTTATTTGAAATACCTTTTAGGACATATTTTGTACTTGCAAAATGCAAAATACTTTTTTCTGAGTTTTGGAAACATTGAAGAATTAATAATTAATGTGTTATAATCTTCAATTCAAATCTTGTTACACTAAAAGAGTACTGTAAATAAAACACTATGTAATTTGGTCTGATCAGCTTCGTTTATTATCGACTCTTTTCGTATGAATTCGGTCACCTTACCGTATGGTGAGTTTTCAAGGATGATGATAATTTTCTACCATTGAAATTAAAGTATTATTTTAAAGATATAAAAAAGGATGCTAGAAGTAAGAATAATAATATATCGGCTGTTTGCAAGAAATGCTCTAAAACATTAAAAGGAAGTCTAATTTCAACTACAATTTTTTTAAATCATATAAAAGTGAGTAACATGTTAATTTTATTTCCTAATCAAACTTGATATTTTTTCATTTGTTTCAATTACATAGACAATAGGTGTATATAAATAAACAAACTGCAATAGCTGGTTCTGGTTAAAACTAAAAGTATTTTATTTTAATAAAGCATTTAGTAAATACGTATTTTGCATTTAGTATTTTAATTAAAAAATGAAAACTACTTTGTATTTTGTACCTATTTGAAATAATAAAATACAAAAGTATTTGCATTTTGCATTTAAATACACTTTATAACTTATTTTACACATCTCTGCAACGATGCTAAGAAAGTTTTTTTCACTACGAAAAATTGAACCATTCAAGTATCGTTTTGTATCGATACTACTTGAGTATCGATACTTTACGACTGATACTGTATCGAGTAAAAGTATTGATACCTCAGCTAGTGGTTTTCAAGCCCTAGTCAAGTTCCTCTTTTTTTTTAATAATTTTACGGCCCCGGGTACGTACCCTTTGGAGCCTAAACTGACATTAGTGAAAGTTGCCTTCTTGGAAAACATATTTTCAATCGGGCAAGGTTTCATCTTTGCGCTATCACATTCTTTTATAGAGCGCTATCCCATTTTAACGAATCCTGCCAGTGTTGGCATTGGTCCCTAAGGAAGTTAACTCCCCCTGCTAAGTAGTTTGTGACTTGCAGTGCGTTTAGTTTGTGTAAAACATAATTAAAAAATTTCCTTATTTGTATTTTAGGTTTTTAATACTTTTTCCTATTTAATATTGTGTGTAGAAAGTGAATGTTTAATTTTTTACTGCATTACAAAAAGTAACGTATCGAACTAGCGGCTGCAGAGTGCAGGGTGTCATTTGCAAAATGTCGGGGTGAGTAAACAATTTAAATTTTGAAACAATTTACCAATTATATAGAATGTCTTTGCAATTTACCCATGGATTGGTAATCTTTGTTAAAGATTCGTATAATATACTTACGCTTATAATCTAAATAAACATCAATTGTTTTGTAATATGATGATGCTCTCCTTAGATTAAATTTTGCAACGAATACCTACCTACCCTCAATTGCAACTAAAATACTTATCGCATTGCGTAGTGCTTAATAGATAATAAAAAGACTTTTTGGCTAAACTATCATTAACTAGCTGTTCCCTGCGGTTTTACCCGCGATAAGTTTGGAGTTCCCGCGGAAATTCCGGGACAAAAAGTACCTACCTTAAGTCCTTCTCTGTACCCCTAACAACATTTATGCAAAATTTCATGATTATTGATCGAGTCGTTAGGTGTGAAAGAGTAACAAACAAACTAGCAAACACTCACTTTTGGATTTATAATAGTTTAATAGTTTAGTTTTATTGTTTAATATTAAAAATGCTTTAAATTTAATTTAATCAATAAACTCTTAATTTAATCAATCTATTTTATATTACTATGATAAATATAATGTTGGTGACCTAATGATTCTGATTTTATTTTTCTGCTCTCACGGCTTTATAGATTGACAAAGAAGTGAGTTGTTTTTTTATTATGATTATTTAATTGCCTTTTGTATGTAATTAAAATAGAGGTATTATGTAGTAGCTTATATATTTTCCTCTTACTCTATTGTATGTTTCATTTTAACTACCTTCTTAAAAATTGATTACAATTTTACCTCAGAGCCTGTTTGTGTCATATACCTTTATGTGACCGCTGATCAGCAATGTGAGTGCTACTATCAGTCTAATATAGGCAGAATCTTATCTAGGCAAGAGTTATACAGAGCCCTTATTCACTATGACCATAACACACCGTGATAAGATAAGACACCACAAAAATTGTTTTTCTCTCGTGATCAAATAGTTTCACTTAAAAAAATATATTCACAATGTGTGTTATGGTATATTAATTTCTTATATTTTGGCAGTCTGTAGCAGTTGGAATAGGGATGTGGACTACTTTTGAAAATCAAAATTCTAATTAGTCCGTGAGTTAGAGAATAAAAAAACAATAGACACATATTTTTTGCTTTTTTAAATAAATTAAAATATACAGAGATAAAGCATATTAAAGTTTAGTTTGAGGGAGTCGTGACGTCACTAACCGCTAAAACCGCCATACAAACTGTCAGAATAGTGACGTTACACGAAATTTCAACTCAATATATCGCCGTTATTATTTGATTACTTAAAAAAAAAAAAAAAAAGTGTCCAATATTTTTTAATAATCTACAAGACGGACTAAAAAATAAAAATTAGTCCACATGCGCATTGTGTTTTTAGGATTTGTGTTATGGGCAAGGAATGTTGTTGGTCATAAAGAATAAGGGCCCAGTTTTGTGTTGTGTGTGAGCAGATATGGCCCACTCTATGAAACTAATGGTGCAGTTAATCCTTGTGTTCTGGAACAAGTCACACTGTATGTTAGGCAAGGCATACTTGATGGCTAGCACCACTAAGTAAACACAGCGCATGGTGCTCCTAACATACAGTGTAGCTCAGGTTAGCACACACAGTTTAACTGCACCATTGGAAGAAACCAATAGGAGTAACGCAGCAACAAAAAATGTTGCAAAAAATGGGAAAAATATTCCTTTTGAGAGCTTCCGTTGCGTACACTGCGTAAACGGTTAAAGTTGAGAAAAATCATGTAAAACAGAATTGTTTCCCTTTAAAAGTTCTAAAAAAAGTCCATGGCAGCATATGTCTATCTTTTAAAGTGAACTCACTATAACCTTTTTTATGCTTACCAAATTTGTTCTAAAATAATGCATTATTTGCAAAAGTGTTTTTATAAACATGATATTAATCCTTATCCAAATAAATGCGTTATTCATCACAAGTATTTAATTTAAAGTAAATTGCTCTTTACATCATTCAATTTCAATGAACGTCTTAGAAGATATTGCAGTTTTAAAATAACATCACAGCAAAATAAATACCAAGTACTGTGCGCCTATTTATGATGTGCAAGGCCGGTGGGCAGTCATGAGGGGGAAGGGCAGTGGCCCCAGCGGGGTTAGCCAAGTTGACATTCTACAATAAAACTAGAATAGAAAACTTTGGTCACCCAATCAAAACTCTTGCTTTACATGACCACTTGAAAACTAGAGTTTTGATTGACTGACCAAGTGACATGGAGATTGGTTACTTATGTTTTCTAAGCGTAAACAATTATAGAATGTCAACATGGCTAACCCCGAAGTTAGCTCTGCGAGATACCAGGCCGCGCGGCTCAGACACGTGGTCAGCTCCTCATAAATAAATTATAATCTAATATATATATATAAATCACGTGTCACGTTGTTTGTCCGCGATGGACTCCGAAACTACTGAACGGATTTTGATAAAATTTTGTAACCGTTTATAATATGGTCTAACTTAAAAGATAGGATAGTTTTTATCCCGGAATTCTCGCGGGAACTCCGAAATTACCGCGGATGAAATCGCGGGGGACAGCTAGTATTATATAATAAATTAGGCTACTTTGGAGTTCCTGCGGGAATTCAGAAACTCACACGGGTGAAACCGCAGGGCACACCTAAGTTAAGACCACATTTACCAAGTGTGCCCAAGCATAGGCAATGAACTTATATTTCACATTATTTAACATTAGTTTTTGAGTCTGACTATGTAATATGTATCCTTATTTGAGGGAAGGGATTGTAATTGTTATTAATTTTGTATCAAACTCAAGATTTTATTATTTAACTAGGTGCTGTGCCTTTTTTTATTTAATATTATTATTTGACTGTCAGGGGGCCGTTCAAGTATTACGTAAGCACTATTGGGGGGTGGGGGTCTTTGCTCTGCTTATTTTTAATGGCATGATGGGGGGATCTAGATGGTGATTACGTCAACAATAATTATTTACTTTTTCGCACATATGGCAACCACATCGTCTATGCTTGAAAACGAAATGCATTGTCGGGGTTTCCTACAAATAATGACTTTATTTCTAGATTTAACTTCTGAATGTTTACGTAAGCATGTGTGTGTGTGGGGGGGGGGGGGGGGGTAATAGTTGCAAAAAAATCTGCTTACGTAATATTTGAATGGCCCCCAAGGACCTCTGCTGGGTGTGGTGTGCACTATGTTGAAATTGTTATTGAATGAAGGCTATAAAAATGCATAGAGGACAAGCTAAAAGTAATATCACAAATTTTTATATTATAGAAATTAGATATCTTAATTTTGATTTTGTCTTAGAAAATCATACACTATGCGGGAGATGAAGATGATAGTTGATTATGTCATCGATCACAAAGCTTACAGTGAAATTAAGGGCCGCAAAATGTGGGTGAACTTTGCCAATTCAAATGTAAGGAAAACATCAACTTTACTGAAACAACCCTAGTAATTATTTCATCAGTCACATTTCAAACCAAACATTTTGCTTTTATTTCAGCTGACCACCAGAACTTGGCAGAGTCTGAAAGAAACATTTTTAAAGAGAATATTGCCAGATATACATAATCCATATTATAAACTTAATATGGACCAAGTACGAAGTTTTAGACAAGGGTAACACATATCAATTATAATTGTAAATTATAAATGCAAACTGTTATGGTTTTATTATTATGAAAATATTTTATTAATAGTCCTTTGAACTAATTTATTCTAAATAGATGTCTATAAAAACCTTTTCAGATGTGATGTTACTATGACAGACAAAAATAAATTGACAGACAGAATAGAGGGTGATGAATCCAGCAGCAATGGTAGGTATTCATATTCAATTATATATTTCCCATTTGAAAAAAAAACATGATAATAATATGAGCCCTTTTTTCAACTAGGAAAATCAGAAACCATAAGAAACAAGGAAAATTCTTATAAATGTCAGTTTTCCTGTATTTCCTAACCTAGTTTAATAACCCCCCAAACAGTTGGTCACATTTGTGTGCGGGACCCTCCCTAGTGTGACGTCATATATTTTGCAATTTAACATGTTGAAATTATTTAATTAAAACAGCCGTTCCGACAAAAAACATTAAACCAAAGGTCGCCAACAATACAGTATAAATTATAAACCTCATCCCCACACAGATAGAGTAGGAAATGTTTTAAAGTTATTCGTTAATAGTTCAAGTTTGGCATTTTAACATTTAAATGTTTATGATTTTGAAATGTGAGGTCACGAAACTTAGGACCCCTCCCACCCTTTGTCACACTTAACTTTTATGTTTTAGCCGATAATCCGAAGGAAAATGACCAACCTACAACTAGCAAACACACAGAAGATGCGCCGCCAGGTGAGGATAAAGTAGCTTCAAAGATTTCATCACATGACAGGTCCTCAGTGGAAACTGTATTAATTGAAAAATGCTATGAAACTACCGAAGATCTTCGTAAGGAATTAGAATCACCTGATTTGGATAACATTGAAAAAGAAAATGAAAGTGTTAGTGGGAAGTCACCCACAAAATCGTTGAGAGATTGTATTACATATTCAGAACCATTGACACCGATGCTGGCAGAAGTGTTACATGATTTTGCAACAGATGAAGAAAGTTCAGATCCGGATCAATTAAAAATAATTATAGATGATTCCTCTGAAAATAAAGATCAACATGATGATCCTAAACCTACGGAGCAATCTATTGTTGGTGCTGTTGAAAAAATGCAAAATGAAAATTCAAATAAAGACATTGAAAATCTCGAAGCTAGTGAAGTTGTTGATGCTCTTTTAAATGATAATTTAGATAAAAAAGAAAAAACAAGAAGCAAAACATTGCAACTCAAAAAGTCCCAAACTAAAACTAAAGATAATATCGCAGTATCCGAACAAAAAGGCAAATATGATAAATATGATGTTGTGGAAAAAAAAAATTGCGAATCAACAAAAAATAATGTTGAAAATCTCGATGCGCAAAAATTAAATAACAACGCTCAAAATACTAGCAGTGAAATCAGTTCGACTAAAGACAGCTTACTACCAAATAACCAGGAAGAATTAAACACTAATGCTACTAATGATACTGGCAATATTGATAAAAACTCAACACATGAATCCTTAGATGTAAAAGTTTCTGCTGAAAGTAAAACTAAAATAACTAAAAAACGCAAAATTTCTTCAGAAAAAATCAACTTTGAACCTAAACAGCAAGATGATTCTGAAAAGTTGACTTTTAATAGTCATGTTGAAAACGGAGAAATTGTAACGCCCACAAAGAATGATTTAACAAGTAAAGATGACATGAATTTCGAACGAAAACTAGATTCAAGGTTACCCAACAAAACTTCCATAGAAGAACCCAAAAAAACTAACGATGCAGTAAATAATTCACCTTCTCCTACAGCAACAAAAAAGAATGTCGAAGTAAACGCTTCCCAGATAAACCCGTGTTTGCAAAGCGTCAGTTTATATGCAGAACAATTTTCGACAAAAAAATACACAGATTCAGAGAGTGAAGATGTAAATCCAACAACTGTACAGAACCCTAAAGCAAATAACGACGTAACTAAGATGGCGGTTAACGTGGTCAACGAGGTAGTTATATTGAAATCTCATTCGGAATCTGAAAATGAAGACCAACATGTTAAAACAGCGAACAACAGTCCAATGAAGCGTCATGCAACGAAACCAGAAAAAGATAGAGCTTTAGCCAACTTGTTTGGTTTTTCTAATGGTGAGTTCTAAATAGTTCATTAATTGATTGAATACTCTAAATAGCTGAATATGTTCATTATCATAATTTTTTGTATCAGTGAACCAACTTTTGTTGACAATCCGCAAAGGATATTAAAAAATTGAGTGATTCACTAATAAAACTATCGTTTATAATATTAATAATACAGCTAAAAGCTAGATAGGTAAATACACATTGCATGTTTTTGTTATTTGATCAAACGCCTTGACGCCTTAATGTACATATCCGTATCTTGCTTCAGGCGGCGTGGCGCCGTCCCGCAAACGGCGAATGAGCAAACGAACGAGCTTCCAACGCGTATCGCGGTATGTTTTTACTAATAAAAAAAAAGTTTTCAACTGACTATAGAACATCTCTCCAAAAATATTTGTGCCGGTCAAAAAGACACACTAACATTTCACAGCTTTTTAGAATTTTAAATATGTTTTTACTAGCAGTCTCCCGCGTTAATTTCGCAGATCCCGCAGGAATTCTGGCGTAAAAGGACTCTATATATATCCTTTTCTGTACCCGTGTTTTCTTTTCTGACAACCGTGTATAGTATGCAAAATTTAATACAGTCTCACCCACGTTAATTTCGGAATTCCTTCGGGAATAGGCTACTTTCCTAAATTTTCTTTTTTAGTCCGTTTTGTAGATTATTAAAAAATATTGGACACGTATTTTTTTTTTTTTATGTAACCAAAAAATAACGGAGATATATCAAGTCGAAATTTCACATGACGTCACGCCTCGCTACAGTTTGTTCGCACGTTATAGCGAGCTGTGACATCACGAGTCCCCCACCCTAAACTTTAATGCGCTTTATCTATGCATATTTCCATTTTTTTAAAAAAGCAAAAAATACGTGTCTTTTATTTTTTTATTATCTAACTGACGGACTAAATAGAATTTTGATTTTTTTACCCAGGAAACTAGCCTATTCTGGGATTAAGAGTACCCTATGTGTATGTCCTACCCCTACAACTTGTAGGTGTGCAAAATTTTTCAGTGATCAGTTGAGCTGTTAAGGCGTGAAAGCGTAACAAACAAACAAACAGCCAAACAAACTCACTTCCACATTTAAAAAAGTAAGGATTTAGAGTTTAGACCCTTGCAGACTCTTAGCTCTCCCCGCTATTAAATTTTCAAAAATTGGGGCTATTTCGAAAAATCATTAAATGGTGCAAACTACAAAGATAATGAGGGAGCGGTTGTTGTGGACATATTTTTTAAATCTGTTCAGTAATTCTAGAGACTACCATCCCTACAAGCAAACAGACGGACTTTTCCTCATTACGTATCAATATTAGTATAGAAAATATAATTTGTTATTATTGTCAAAAACTGTAATGTTTGTATTCAGGCATAACGTTTCCACCTCCGAGACGAGCGACTGGACCTCGGCCAGCGACAGCGACTACGTGTCGCCCCCGCGCGGCGGCAAGAGCAAACACAAGAGGAAGTACATGTGAGCTCGACATGAGTGTGGTGGCTTACAGTGGTGTAACTAGCGACACCAGTAATAAACAATCAATAACTCGGTGACCGAGCTTTGCTCGTTGTGATAACTTGGAAAAGGAAGTTCCTTATACTGCCATCTTTTGCCAAATAGAAAAGCAGTACCAAACACTCATTTTTCACTGCCTGAAAACACGAATAAAACGACGTTTTCTAAAAATTAAACCTAGCTAGATCGATTAATTTTCGCACACTAAATTTCATGTAAATCGTTGGGAGCCGTTTCTGAGACTAATTTTTTGCAAGAATTGCTCGTTTAAAGGTAGTAGATGTCTTGTACGCTAATAATATATTATGTGCTAGCTGTGCCCCGCGATTTCACCTTCGTGGAACGTTTTTATATAACACCTTTTTTCCCGACATCCGATTTAAATGAAACAAAGCAAAATATGTTGCTCCAGATTAAGCTTAATCAACCTGTGAAAACCGCATTCATCCCAAACAGACAGACAGATAGAAAAGAATTTTAAAAACTTTTTTGTGGTTGGTTACTCTTCTTTTACCGCCCGCCCCCTCTCAATTTTTGCTAAAAATATTCAATGTATAGAATCGCGGGTTCTTTTCTTTTATTATAGGGTAGATTTGATGTTTTTCAGCTGTGCCCCGCGCTTCACACGTGTGGGTTTCGAGTTTTAGCGAGACAAACGAACAGCAATTCATTTTTATATATAAAGATGATAGTTCTGCAGCATTGCACAAGAAGTGCTCTGTCCCAGTTAAAAACCCTATATATCGGCATATTATTTTCAGGAAACCGAGGTCGGCTCGCATTTTATCGTTGGAGGAGGAAGGCGGCCTGTTTGTGGTGCACGGGAAGAAAATATACCCGCTCGTCAAGGACGGGAAAATACTTAAGAGTTACCTCACTTATTTGCCGGATAGTACGTGTCGATTATGTTATCTAACTACCTAGCTGATCACCCGCGTGAATGCCAAAAATCCTTCGGAAACTCTTTGTACCTGTAAAAAACTAGTGATGTGCCGGATCGTTAAAAATGTATATCCCCCGATACCTACGAATCCGAATACGGATATTTGGTGTCAAGATCCGAGAGTACGGATCTTTTTTCCTCTACACGCTTTTTTCACTCAATTGGGGTTGGTGCGCGTGATCTTGAAACGATAGTTGACTCGACTTGCATTGCGCGGTAATAAGGTAGCCATGAAAATTGAAGCGGTGAAAAATCCGCCAAAAACATTACAGATACGGATACGGATCTTTCTTCTCCCTCGGATATCCGCGGTTACGGATATGGATATCCGGCACATCACTAATAAAAATGCTTGCTTGAATGCTTGGATATTATCATACAGTGTCACCTATTTCCAAATTAAGCAGAGTTTGTACTATAGGTACTAGACCAGTGGTTGACTCCTCGGCTGCGGCTCTTCCACGAAATGTTTACTGTTTAGTGCAAGCACGGAATATTACTCCTCTCTCCGTAATCCTATTAATATTATAAACGCGAAAGTTTGTAAGTATGTATGGATGGATGGACGGATGGATGTTTGTTACTCTTTAATGCAAAAACTACTGGATGGATTTAAATGAAACTTTAAAATAATATAGCTTATACATCTTCATCTAATCAGATTAACACTTAGGGTACTTTTTATCCCGGAATTCCCGCGGGAACTCTGAAATTAACGCGGGTGAAACCGCGGGGCACTACTAGTAATGTCATAATGTTAGCAAAGCTTAAGTTTTGGCTCTTCTGGATAACGAGGTTGCCGACCACTGTAGTAGACCACTGATACAACACTTGAATACTCTTTTGTAAAAACTCATCAGGTGACCCAGAGGAGGAGGAGTCACATTGGAAATTAAAATACATCCAAGAGAGAAAGAAAGCTGAAGAACTGAAAAAGTAAGTGAATAAATTTTAAAAACATTTTAGTTTTTCTATTTTCATCACTGTTTATAAATTGACGAATATTCAATTTGCCTGTAAACGGACAAATTATACAATTTACTGACCACATCGGCCATGGCCAAAAATCAGCGCTAGGAGTGCCATAGCAAAATGCTGAAAGGTACCAAATTGTTTTGGTCATGATGAGGTATCACACAAATCTGTCAGGCGTACAGAAAACGATATACAGTACTTTTATCCTGGAATTACCGCGGGAACTCTGAAATTACCGCAGGTGAAACCGCTAGAAGCAGCTAGTGTAAATATAAATTAACTGTAATAGGGAATTTTAGTGTTTATTTTTTATTATTATTTTATAAACCTTTATGTGTTAGTAGTATAATAGCATTATTCTTTTACAAATATCTTTTGTACTTTCAGAGATATGACTCTTTAAAAGTTCAAGTTAGACAAGGAAAGCGTTACAGTACAGGGACGTCACTGTAGTAGTAGCGCCCTACAACTGCCATACAAAATTCTGTTTTAGAAAGAGACAGACATAGTCAAAATTAAACAGTTTAAAACTTTTTAATATTTTAAACAAATTCATTGATTTTTTCACTTATGTTATGCTTATCCATGATATTTTCGAGTGTAAATATTGGATATCAACATCAAATAGACTATTGTGTTGTCTCTTTTTCCAAATAAGTTTCTTTCTTTCATATAGGTTATTTAACACCAAAATCCATATGGTTGTGTATGTTCTTTACAGGTTACTCGAAGAGGCAAAGGTGAACAGTGATAAGCTAGCCGAAGAACGTTCGAAATCGCCTATTCTGCTCCCAAGTACTCCCAAGTAAGTCAATTCTTTACTTACTAAGTATGCGCTGTGCCAAAATTTTGAACAACCCGAGCTAAATGCTTATGCTGTTTTATCATAGCGTAAGCACTACCAAAGATTAGAGACCATAATTATAAAGAAGCGACACTCTCCGCCTCCCGCCAATTTCATGCCTCCTCAGACCCCGCGAAAACGACCTTCTTCTTTTTTCAATATGGTAACAGACGCCTTGGATTGGTAGGCGTACCTACTATTCATGCCAATGTCAGTTCAGAAAACGACCTTGGTAGTTGGTAAAAACTGAGGAAAGTTTGACTGGCTGGGCTGGCGGCAATTCATATAAAGCTGGCAGAAGTCAGGATGGTGGGAGTTTTTCTTAATTTAGCATCTCAGCTTATTTTTCTTACAGTTATTTTTACAAAAACTCCCACCATCCTGACTTCTGCCAGCTTTAATTTCACTATCTATGAAAAGTATTTAATAAGATATAACTGATGGCAGAAACGATAATATAATACGTTTTATTACAATTACAAAATTATTTATAAAAAAAATTCAGAGCTACCTGAGCTCGCCACTTATTTTTTTTATTTAGACTTCATTACGTCTTGGTATCAACGACGATGAAATCATATACTAAATTGTCACCAGCTCCCCAGCTAGAAAGTCTAGAAGGAATTCACCGAGAATATACACTCGCGAGCAAAACTATGGAATCGCAGACTTGTAATTTGCTACGAGCGATTTAAAAAACTAAATGACTAATGAAGATGAATGAAAATGGTACCATTTGAAAGGCTACACTGTAAACTTTGAATTAATACCATATTCATTAAAACTGTACCTGTATATCAGAAGCTGTCTTGATTTTAGTGGAGGAAAAAGAAAAAACACAATATCAATTTTCAAATCCTGGCGCGCATTGATGCACTATAAAAGCACATGGTATCAAAATTTTCTTATCAATCGCCTATTACACGTAGTCCAGTACATATCTCGTCCCGTGACTGGACCATAATGGATACCACACCAACAGAAGCTGCACAAATTGTTACCCTACTTCAACAAGGGCATAGCCAGCGAGTTGTCGCACGGCAGCTCCACATAAGCCAGTCTTGTGTCTCGAAAGTTTACAAACGCTTTCGGGAGACTGGAGGCTTCATTCCGAGACCAAGATCTGGACGGTGCCGGTGCACTTCAAACAGAGATGATCGTTTTATCGTGACAACTTCACTTCGAAATCGTCATTTGAGTGGTTTCGATGTTCAGCAAGAGCTCAGACAGTTCGTGGGGTGGCTGTCAGTGAGTGGATAGTTCGTCGAAGACTCAAGCAAGTGAACTTGACTTCAAAAAGGCCTTCCACAGGCCCAAAACTAACGGCAGATCGCCGACAAGCACGCGTTCGATTTGCTTGCGCCATATTGATTGGGAAGTTGAGCAATTGGGGCGAGTTCTATTCTCAGACGAGTGCAGAATGTGCTTGCATGTTAGCGACCGAAGGAACCGGGTCTACAGGCGGCCTGGAGAGCGATTCGCTCGATGTTGTTATACTGAAACAGTAGCCTATGGGGTGGTTCCTATATGATGTGTGCCGGCATTTCATTTGACGGGAAAACGGAGCTTGTTTTCTTGCCTGGTGGTGGACGAGGAGGTGGTCTAACATCAGAACGATAGATCGCCGATATTCTGCTGGAACATGTCGTTCCTTATGCGGGATATTTGGGTGATAACTTCCTCTTGATGCACGATAATGTCCGTTGCCACACCTCACGTGCCACAACTAAGTTCCTAAGTGAAGTCGGTATCGCCATATTGGACTGGCTAGCGCTCAGCCCCGACATGAACCCTATCGAGCACTTGTGGGATGAGCTAAAAAAGAAAGTTCGATCCAGAAATCCGGCTCCTTCAAGTGTTGATGAGCTGAAATCGGCTTAGAAGAGTGGGAAGGTATCTCACAAAATTCCATCAAAAAGCTGATTAAGTTCATGAGGAATCGTCTTCGTGCTGTAAGTAGGGCTAGGGGAAGCAACACAAAATATTGATACCGAATATTCAAGACCAAATAAAGATTATTCTCTAAAGTTTTGTTTGAACTTTTTCCTTTCTCCTTCATTCAAACCAGGACAGCTCCTGAAATACGGGTACAATTTTAAATTAATATGGTATTAATTAAAAGGTTACAGTATAGCTTTCAAATGGTGTCATTTTCATTCATCTTCATTAGTCATTTAGTTTTTAAAATCGCTCGTAGCAAATTACAAGTCAGCGATTCCATAGTTTTGCTCGCAAGTGTAGATCGCAGTCTTAGCAATAAGGTTATTAATTGTTATTGTATACCTAGATGACTATGGTAATTAGTCGTTTTAGTATAACGTGCGATATCCATGTGGTTAATCAAAAGTTCAATAACGAAAAACAGCTATGTGGTTAATCAAAAGTTCAATAACGAAAAACAGCTTATATTCACGTTAGTAATAATGATTTCTTTCTGTGCAAGTAAAAACTTTATAATGAACTTGGATTTTGCAGAAGTAAAGCGGTCCCACAAAATACTCGAGAGCAAAGAAGAGAGAGTATTGGTAGCGGTGAGAAATTTTACTGAATTATTTCATAGCTAACTTAATTTCGTTTTCTTATTTAATCAATATACCTATGTATTGTATAATTTTCAGTTAAAAACAATGTGGCACCAAAACCAGCTGATGTCATATCAGAACAAAAAACTGTTAAAATCAAGTTCACTAAACAAGATGAGGTAAGTCAATGAAACAAATTCTGAATTAAAACAATCTTATACGTATATTATACTTTTTTCTGGGATAAAATCACTACATATTATAAAAAAACGTCCTCCGCCGCGTCTGTCTGTCTGTCTGTTCGCGATAAACTCCAAAACTACTAAACGTATTAATCGGGTTTTCACTAATAGATAAAGTGATTCAAGAGGAAGGTAATAGGTATACGTATAGTTTATCCTAGGATTCCCGCGGAATTATTGCGGGTGACACCGCGGGAGACTGCTAGTGTGCTATACACACGCTTACACACGCAGAAAGATTCGCATTTACTGTGTGGTAAGTATGCGAGTTAGTGTACAACGTAGTCTGTGGTGTGCCATATTTCGTTCGAATCCGTTTAGCTAATGCACGATTGAGTAACAAACATCCAAACATCGTTCACAAACTTTTATATTATTATTTTTTTGTTTATTTATAAGAGGTTTTTGTCTTTAACAGATGACGACAGCCCCAAAATTACAATTTATCATTATTCAGTCTTACATGCTAATAATACACAGTGATATTAATAAAATCATTCAAAACTAACCGTGCCCCGCGGTTTCACCCGCGTGAATTTCGGAATTCCCGCATGAACGATTTTTTTCTAAAAGTAGACTAAGTTGCTCCTTATAACATTAGCTATCTGCCAGTAAAAAGTCCCATTAAAATCAGTCCAGCCGTTTCAGAGATTAGCCGGAACGAACAGACAGACAGACAGACAGAAAAATTTAACAAATTGATTTTTTCATGTAAGTACCGTATATACAATATATATACTTTCATTGCATTTAGTGAAAAGCTGTTGATTTTGAATTACAAATAGACACTTAAATTTTATCTATGTGTACAGATGTATAGATTACATTTTGCTACTTTAGCCCCTCTCTGCTTTTAGTTTGCTGGTAACTTTCATATTTAAAGTGTTACATTAAATGGTTCGAAAAAAAATTCTTCTGTCCAGGAGCTGCAACTGGAAGGTCATTGGTCGCAAATCCACCCTGTACTGGAGCAAGTGGTCCAAGTGTTCCAAAAGGACTCCGAACCTAAAGTCAACGGCACAAACGCCAAATTGCAGCCGAAAGCGCAGCCAGAGAACTTGTACAGTAGGGGAAGTACACCGACTGTTGATCCGGGTAAGGCGTTAACTTTTGCTGGTTAGTCAACCATAGTCAATAAACTTATTAGTATAACTATACTTAGTTGCTGTACCCTGCTATTGCAGCGAAGGGATTGAAGCAAGAAGGTTTTAGTGGGTTTAAGTCCCGAAATACCATTTATGCCAAGTTAACCACCATCAACCTCAAAGAATGTTGTAGAAAAAAGAAGATAGGCATAATAATTATTATCTATCTGTTTTATACACATAATAAAAAACAGCAGATTTAAACGTAAACCTTAGTAATATTAGCAAAAAATGAGGGGAGTGGAGACTGGGGAGAATTTAAATATAACAGATAGAATCAATTTCGATCGGAAATTAGTCACTTTATTCGACAGAATAAAGAGTCAGATCTATGTCGCGAGATTTGTCGAAAACTTGATTATAATAATAATAATAATAATAATATCTTTATTAGTCTCAACACAACACAGTCATTACTAAGTAGGTACAAACTTAAGGGTACGACCTTTATTGTGAGAGACTGGTGTCTGTCGTAGGAGTAATTCCTGTGATACAGATCACCAGGCCCCCTCCTGCATATTATCAGTAATTACAGTTACAGTAATAAGTGCATAAGTTAGCTTCTGACTTTACAATTAGGTTACTTTTTATCCCGCAATAACGAAAAATTTTATTCGAAATAAATCAATATTACAGAAACACGTGAAAAAGTAAACCAAATAGAGACAGAGATCTTCAAAGAGATTGAGGAGATGGATAAGATGGAAAAAGTGGAGCTGGCGTCCGCTGAAGTTGTGGAGCCCAACGTGACTGTCAGGTTAGTACACCTGCCTTTTCTCGTACACGACACGACGACATACACACACACACACACCTCAATATATACCATACCATATTCTTGCAAATCTACTATAGGTACATATAAAATGCTTTGTCCTGAATTACTGACTGACGGATCAACGCACAGCCTAAACCTGAAACTTGGAGGGTGTGTGCTTTGTATGACGTAGGCATCCGATAAGAAAGGGTTTTTAAAAATTCAACCCCTAAGGGGGTGAGAAGAGGTTGCGAAGTTTGTACGGAACAATTCCGCGGGAACTCCGAAATAATCGTGGGTGAAACCGCGCGGGACAGCTAGTCCTTCTAATATTATAAATGTGAAAGTGTGGATGATTGGATGTACGGATGTTTGTTACTCTAATCACGCAAAAACGGCTGAACGGATTTGGATGAAATTTGGCATGCACGGAGAAGGACATAGGGTACTTTTTATCCCGGAAACCGCGCGAGACAGCTAGTAAATAAATAAATGAATGGACGTACTTAATACTTGTGGTAAGGTTTTGTTTTTCACTATGGATTACGTTCTAATCCTTTTTGTTATAGAAAACGAGGCAGACCTACGAAGTTGTCTTTGGCAATGTCGCCACAAAATTCGTCCAAAAAGTTGAAGATTGATGATGATAAAGAATCGACATCGTTAGAGAGCATAGACAAAACACTGTTGAATGTGCCGAAAATACAGGCTATTCCTAAAAGATCACCCAGATCACCTAGAATAATGCCTGAAGGTATGTTTTGTTCTTTAACCCAGTGTGACGACCAACTTGTATGGCATGACGCATGTCAAAAGTTTGTCTCAACGGAAACTTGATTGGAAAAAACTATATTGAACGGATTAATTGCTATTTCAAAACAAAAGTTGATTTCATGCTGTTCAATCTGGTTGGAAATCGATTCATTTTAAATTTGATGCATGTATTACTTTTAAGATATTTTATAAGTCATGACTCATGACCACCTACTAAAGTTCAAAGGATCTTCAATTTAAATTATTTCCGCATGGAAATGCCAACCAAATTAAATCGCTGGCCAAATTGTGTCTTGCAACCGATTTGTTTCAGCCAGCAATTCTAAAAAGCGAGTTGTTCCAGGCGCACCCAATTGGTGCTAAAAGTCTTTTTTCATTTTTGTGTACAAGTCTTAATATTTGGACATAAAGAATATCGTAATTCTAACAAATTGTGTATTTTTTTTTTTCAGATATTAAAAACAAAAACGATGTAAGAAAAAGTGGAAGACGACCTAAACAATTGCCGCAAGATGAAAAAAAAGCAGAATTTGAGGATAGTTCTAACATCCTATACAAGTTTCCCTCACCCGAGCCGACGGTCAAAAGGTCGGCTGGTGCAAGCAGAAATGCAAAAAAGGGTACTAGTAATAGATAGTGAGTATTTTCATAGATTTTAATATAAAATTATACAAATCTACTCCATAACTTTTTTAACCAGGCAATATGGACTCGAAATAACATATTTATGTAAAGTTCCTCTCGTTATTTTTTGTTTTTAAATACTTAGTTGAGGCAAAGATTGCCTAATCTAGGGTTAATTTTTAATACACTATGGACACGAAGATCTAAAAATATTTTAACCATAAATCTGTTTCAGTTTTTAGGGTAAAAAACGTCAAGTATATTATTATTGTATAATAGAGTTTTAATAATGTCACTTCACAACACAGATCTACTTGATTCCATAATATTATTACTTTATTTAAAACCAACCTAAAAATGTAACATTGCCGCTTTTGTTTGTTGCCAATTTTCGTCAGGTAGACTGTACAATGAGCTGAGACATTAATTTATTTTGTATAAATATCACAACATTTTAATTTAATCAATTCGACCTGTACTCATATTACGAGTATACATTTTTTTACTCCCATACCATCCAGAACTCAAAGCCACGATTAAAATATTTTGGGTTCTTACAACTTATGGTGGACTATTTAAGGGGAAACTGTCAGCTCTCTCACCAACACCCATCACAATACTTGTACAGAATAATCAGCAGTTTTTTCCTAAATGGTTATATTAATACATATAATAAGATACCGTGGATTTAAATTTCTTTTATGGTTTTAGTTTATTTACAAAACGAACAGGCAATAAATAGTTCTTAAATAAGTTATCATGAACCATGGTATTTCAGACACATATTGATTACATACTTTTTAATTTTTAAATTTAAACAATAGACTATAAATAAGACATATTATATTATATTTATAGTAAAAATGTAACGATAGTTGGTTTCAGAATTAGGTGAACTATTTAGGATCTAACACGCCGATTTATAGTAAAATAAGGATTTTGGCAATGTCTGTAAATTTATGATACTCAACTTTGTTTTGTAACAGGCAGTAAAAAATGTCTGGTAAATAGAAACTGGGAATAGATTGATAGGTTTTGAAAAAAATACGCAACGCTAACAACAATTGTGTTTATTATGTTGTCAAAAGTAGTTCACCTTATTCTGGAGCAAAGTTTGGGCTTTACTTATCTGAGTTCTCAATACTTACCATTTATATATCCTTATTTTTAGTTAAAATACTGTACTAAATTCCTAGCCAATCCAATTCGCGAAAAATCGTCATGTTACGTAGGGAGAGAAACGCGTAAAAAAGAACCTCTAGGTATATAAAATTAACACCCGGGGTTCTTCATCTAATTTCCTGCGGGATAAACTTTTTAATTTTTTTAGTCTTTGCACAACCAACAGCTAGTACCTATAACTTGATATTTATCTAAATACAATATTTTATTTAAATTGTTAGCTGTTTTTGAGAATACTATAATTACCTACATACCTATGTTATAATATATAGAAGCATTGCTCGATTAAAGTAATAAGGCATTCCTGTCCTCTTTCTCGCTCTAACTGCGCTCGAAATCACTTTTACTGCATATTCTTTTAAAAATAAGTAATTTAACTTCTTTTGGACGTTAGAGATAAAGTATTTTATGTTTACATGACTAAGCATTGCAAATCAGAAGCAAATCATGTGTAGATTGTTATATATTTTTTAAATAAACAAAACTGTAATCTAAATTAAAGTAATTAACATATACAAATCAAAAATCTGATACAGTGGAAGTCATGCGTACTTGTATCCTGTTTTTTTATAGTTTTATTAGCAATAATATATTATAAAAATAATTATTTTATGCCTGATTTCACCCTTGCCATTTTAGCTTTTAAAACAGAAATGAAAAAAATCTAAAGTTTTTTTGTAAAAAGTGTGTAGAAAATGACACGTAGGTATGTTGGGTATTTTCAGTGGCAAGTGGTGAAATAGACATACATACATATTATACATTATTTTACTTTTGAAACTAGCTGTCCCCCGCGATTCACTCGCGGCAATTTCGGAGTTCCCGCGGGAATTCTAGGATAAAATATACCTATTAACCTTCCTCTTGAATCACTCTATTCCTATTGGTGAAAACCGCATGAAAATTCGTTTAGTAGTTTTTGAATTTATCGCGAACAGACGCGGCGGAGGACTATGTTTTATAATAATACTAGCTGTCCCCCGCGATTTCATCCGCGGTAATTACGGAGTTCCCGCGGGAATTCCGGGATAAAAACTATCCTATCTCTTAAGTTGGACCAAATACAACATAGTGACCAAATTTCACCATGATCGATTCAGTAGTTTCGGAGTCCATCGCGGACAAACAACGTGACACGTGATTTATATATATTAAGATAATATGCAAGAATAATGTATAATAATTATGTATGTATGTTTTTGTGTCTATAAATATTTTGCATCTACTAAGCAGTAGTTAAAGTTGCTTCAAAATCTTGTTAGTTTTACCAAGTTTTACAATATTATTATGTTAAATGGGAGCAGGTATTTCGTCAATAAACACTTGGAAATGAAATCTTTTGTGTTTGATTTTCGTAATATTGAATTGCCCTTGGAACCTGAACTGATTTCTTTTCAAAGTTTCATATGGGTGGTGTTTAAAATAGCTCAGTATTTTTCACAGTTCTTGAACTTTGATATAATGGTTTAAAAACTGTCAAAGCGTTACGCTTTTTTCAATGCTGACTGTACTGTACAATTTATATTCTAACGAGAAAGCTAACCTTTCAAAAAAGTCGTTTATTACCGTTCTATGAAATTTATGAGTTAAATATTTATTATAAGTTGAGACCTGCTTCCATACAACCTTGTCGCTCGATCCTTTGGATTTTCAGCTATACTAAATGCACTTTAGCTTCTGCTTTCCATTGCTTGCCCATAATCCATTGCTTATTGTTCAACTAATTAATCCTTGTCCTAGCATGCAGAGTGGCATAATTATCACATCACCCGATACACTCTCGGTAGATTCCATAAACACCTCTCAGGGGTACCAAGATTCTGACATGAGCCCTTTAAAAGTTAACAAGAAAGCGAAAAGGAAAGTGAGTTTGCCAACAATGTTGAACAGGGAACGTAATCGCCTCAACCGCAAGATAAGAAGAGTGGCCAATTTGAGCTTATCGCGTGATACAGCTGGACCTAACGTTTCGTTTAACAATTTACCTCTGATGACAGGGAATAGCTCAACTTTAAACTCAGATGCTTATAGATCGGAATCCTATCAATTACTTATACCGAAAACTAAACATTCATTTAGACAGTTGGAAAAGATAGATGAAAACAATCCTGCTTTAAGTTATATTGATTCGAACGATTCAAGAGAGGTGTCTGAACATTCGCCAAACGTTGACAATAAATGTACAAATAAAGGGAAAATGTCTGCGAATTCTTCGCAAGGCTCGAGTAACATGTCTCCACCCCACTCACCAGAGTTATCCATTGTAGAAAATATATCTATCAGCAAAAACGACGTAGCCAATGTCGGAGACGCACCCACAATAAATGAAATATGTGCTAACGATATTCAAGTAAATAATAAATACAAAAAATACTCTATATCTAAAGTAGATGTTTCGATGCCGTTGATGGAACAGGAATGTGATTTACGAATGAGCTACCGAATGGATATGCTCAATAACGAAACATTCCTTAAAAGTAGCGAAGCTTCGTCGCAAGATATAACATCGGAGAACAAAGTTACAACAGTGACAGAATCGTTACTGAACAAAATGTTAACTGTAAAAATTGAAGGGGCTTCAAGCTCTTCGGATTCGTTGGATGAAAAACTAAAAGAAATGCTTTTGGAGAGTGCTAAAAAAATTATTGTCCAAAAACAAGTAAACGAAAACGAAGTTAGTAAAAAAGCCAAAACAAAAAAACGTAGTTCAACACCTCTTAAAAAGAAAATCACAACTAAATCGATAGGAACCAAAGTACAAACGGTAGTGGAAGAGGAATGCATGGAATACTGTTCCTATGGTGGTAATAAACCTAATCAATCTTCTGTGTTATATGAAACTGTACATAAAAAACGCAACTCTGAAGAAGCGATCTCGGTAACCTCCACAAAAGATAGTAAACCTGTTGAAAAAGGCAGAAGGAAGAAAGACGTCATCAAAGTGAAAATAACGAAACCTAAAGAAAAAGTTTCTAAAAGTCAAAAGAGGAGCACTAAGTCTACATGCGATGATAGTGGAATAAATGTGGAGTCTGCGGTATGTCCCAATGGCTCTATAGACAGTGTGGAACTTATACATAACCATTCAGAAACGTGTCTCAAAGCTAACGAATGTATGGGTGAAAGTGTTGAGATTATAAACTTCTTGGAAAAACCAAATATATCGATGAATTCAAAATCTCTACCTTCAAGTATAGGCATGAGCGAACATCAGCAACAAACGACGAGTACTGCCGATAACGCAATTCTAACAGAACTATTTTGTAATAACGCTCAGGACACCTCTACTTTAAACAATTTGGGTACTTTCTTTTCTTTCCATTCATTCTGTAACGCTTTTTTTGCAGCTTCAATATCTGTTTTTGTTGGTTTTCTTTCAACAGCTACTAATATTAATGACGACGGCGGAGACCACAAAGGGAACGGGGATGATTATGACACAGCAGTATCGTTAACCAGTTTAATGACCGAGGATTTGTCGGACGAACCTCCCACTGATCCCCCCAAACCTACCAAATGGTACCTTCTGAGTGACGAAGAGACAAATAATACCAATTTAAACGATCCCAACTTTCATTTTACTGGCAGTTTTGGATCGAAACTAGATCAAATTTTCCCCATAACCTGCGCTGTTCCGAATTTATCGGCCATCACTGAGCAGTCCCGGGAAACCGATAATAGTTGCAAACCGAAAGCAGAAGTCGAAAGTGACACTGGAAACGATTTGAATTCGAGAAGTTTGTTTGCCTTTATCTAAATGAAATAATAATATGTTGTTGTTGTCCGAGCTATCCCATACAAACTTGGGGAACCAGTACCAATCAACGCAAACATGTTTACAAGTGTTTCTAAAGAGCTTGCTGTTTTTAAAATCTTGATTTTCTTTCAACCATTAAAACATTTCATACCAATTTTAATTAGGGCCCGTTCAAGTATTGATTCTTTGCTTTGCTTATTTTTGATGACATGGGGTGGGGGATCTAGATGGTGATTACGTCAGCAGTAATTATTTACATTTTTACACATATGGCAACCCTCATATTGTCTATGCTTTAAAACGAAATGCATTTACGGGGATTTCTACAAATAACGAACTTATTTCTCGACTTCTAACTGCTGCAGCTGCTCATGAATCAATCAATTGTACCAATTTTCGCGCTTTGCTTACTTTTGCTGACAAGGGGGAAGGGTAGGTTAATAATTGCAAAAAATCTGCTTACGTAATACTTGAACGGCCCCTTAGATATATTCCTGATTTTTAAACTTAAATAATAGGGAAAGTTTCAAAGTAGAGCTTAATTATCAAGGAAAGAAAAGGTGATCGTCGTCGTCATCGTAAACTGGTTCCGTAAAGTTCTATGGGTTAGTTTTGGACCATTTACCGTAAGTTAAATATTTTATGGAAATGTTCATTACTTAAATATAATCTGGATATTAAATAAGTTATAAAAAATGGTAGTTTATATTTCGTTTTACACAAGATACATGAGAGTAAATTTAGGTAGGAAATCTGGAAGAGGAGGCAAAGGTCACGATCATTGGGAGCCGACAAGCATGGTTAAGAGAATCGTGAAGTGTCGATACATGTCGCGTGTAGGTATTTGCAAATAGTATATTTCATTACAAGTGCGGAAAGGCTGTAGCTAAAACCTGCTGCTGTTGTTGAAACTTACGTTGCGCAATACAAAAAGTGTGTCAAAGTCGTTTCGCCATTTTTGACAGTTGGGAAAGAGAACGCACGAGTTCGGAAAAGGTAAAGAAAAAGCTCGAGTATGTAATAGCCCACTTCCCGAACGCTATACGTCCCTGCAATATGCCACTTTTTGAGCAACTGTATTAAAAAAATCTTTTTACGTCGCTTCTGATTCCCTCAACATAAACACAACATGCCCAAATTTTCACGCACACTACGAAAGCAGCAGCGGGGGACGCGCGGGAGTGGGGGGACGCGGCATCGCGTCTGCGCGAGTCGCGACTCGCGAGGGCAGTGTTATATTCGAAGTAGGTATTTCGTAGCTAGAGTGCACAGACGAATAAGAGAACATATTGTGTGAACAATAAACATAAGTGTAAATATTAGTATTTTACTAGCTAGTCAAGTTTCAGCTGGAAACTGTTTTTTTAAAAACTAAAATAAAAATACGAATATGCTCAGAAGTGCATGTGCTATATTCGGAGTTCTCTTACAGACTAACTGTTATACATAATTCAAACTTAATAATAATTTTTTAATTAAATACTTACTAAAATTCTTATAATATAAACAAGGGGCGCTGCAATTCGCTGACCATGCTTGTGACACATGCTCAGTTGCTCGTGGGAATCACTGAATATCTACCTAATTCAAATATGCATTTGTTATCTCTATGCGCCTTCCGTGCAATGCATAACGAGCTTAAAGGTACCTCATAGAAGTGAGTTATTATTTTTTTATGTAAGTACCTACTTATCTATACTTGCCTGTACCTAAATGTCCGTTTTTATGAAAATGTTATGTTCCACTAAAATAATTTTATACTTTTTAGAATGGCAGAGAAATATAGAAGAGGAAAAAAAACTAAACTACGTTTATCCACAAAACGAAGAAGATACAATTTGCTTTGTAAATCAAAAACATAACCAATAGTACGGAAATTCTTGATGCTAAATGGGGATTTACTCGAACGTCGTTGGTACCTATTGGATTTTGAAGATTAGGAAGTAGAAACAAAATAAGGTTATGTGATGTTTATTCATTACTTATTTATTAGTTTCTTTATTTATGATTTTGAATTTTAGCGCGGAAACGCTAGCCACCATGCTTTCAGCTCGTCACTTGCGTCGCAAACAACCATCTCCGAAGCTCAGACCAAATGAAAACTAAAGACGGAACGTCTCGAACAACGAAGTGAAGCCGGTTGCGTATGCATGCTTGCATGCTATGCATGCTTAGGAAGGTGCCACAACGGTTCCCAGGTATGGTGTCTTTTTCTTGTAAGTGTGTGCGTGTTTCTGTGTACGTGCACGGCGTGGTGTCTTTTTCCTGGCTTCACTTGTTTGTTCTACGCGTTCCGTCTTTAGTTTTTACTAGCTGTGCCCCGCGGTTTCACCCGCGTGAAAGGTTTTTATACAACAATTTTTTTCCCGACATTCGATTTCAACGAAACAAAGCCAATATGTAGCTACAGACTTAGCTTAATCTACCTGTGAAAACCGCATGTCAATCCGTTCAGTAGATTCGGAGATTATCGCGAACAGACAGACAGACAGATGAGACAGAAAAGATTTTTAAAAACCCTTTTTTTGTGGTTGGTTACTCTTCGTTTATCGTCCCCTGTCAGTTTGTGTTAAAAATATTCAATGTACAGAATCGCGGATTCTACTCTTTTAATATAGTTAATGCAGAAATGAATTGACAATAGAGAATGGTTGCATATTACGAGGTCATAAGGTGATAATACCGAGTAGGTTTAGAGAATACTTGCTGAACGAATTACATAGCTCACATTTCGGGGTGGTGCGTACGAAGACTGAGGCTAGGTCGAGGATGTGGTGGCCCGACATCGATAGGCATATCGAAGAGAAAATAGGGTCGTGCAGCGTGTGCAATACACTGCGGAGCGCTCCGCCACGCTCCCCGCTCGCTCCGTGGCCGTACCCGGCGCGCCCGTGGGAGAGGTTGCATTTGGATATGTTTATGTTGAATGGGAAACACTTTCTAGTAGCGGTGGACGCACACTCCAAATGGACGGAGTGTTTTCCGATGACTAAAACCGATACCGAGTCGATAATTGATAAAGTGTGTGATATGTTTAGTCGGTTTCCGGACATTAAACGTTTAGCATTGAACTCGCGTTTCACTTATAAGTTATTCCTTAAACAGAACATTCAACTTCCTACGACCCTGCTTCGGAGTTCTGTGACGACCTGTGTCCACTCTCTCTCCCTCACTCTGCTCGGTGCCGGTGGTATCTCCCTCCGAGGAGGGGGGTGCTGACCCGCCTGCGTATTCAGACGGCCCGGCGAGCCCGCCTGCCGTTTCTTCCTCTGCGGCCGCCCCTGGTTGCGCGCTTCCTGCGCCGTCCTCCCCGTCTCTCCCCGCGAGTGTCGTCGTGCCCGCGTCGGGTTGCACCTCTGACTCTACGTTCGCCGATGTATTTTGGTCCCCGTCCTTAACATTATCTACGTCGAAAGAATCATCTAGTCCCTTATACGCTAATAACTGGTCCACATGTTTTTTGACACACAAATTCAACTCCTCTATAAATACCATGAACATCGCAGAGCCCACCCGTTCCATTATTGTCCCCAGTTTCCATGTATGTTTTGTACCATTATAAAAAAAAAAAATTACTAGGACTTTATCACCTCTTTTGAAATCGGTTCTGCGACGTCCACCGTACTGTTCACTCTGTAAGATCTGTTTTTCACAAACATTTTTATGTGCTGTGGATGACAACGATACGTTTGACAACTTGTTTGCTGATAATAACTGTTGTGTCGAGTCGGCTCGAACCCGCAACAGATCCAACCTACAGCGCAGTGGCCTTCCCAACATCAACTGGGCAGGCGAAAAACCCGTAGTGCAATGGATCCCATTTCTATAATCAAACAATAACTTGTTCAATCTTTTTGTTAATTCCTTTTGAGTACAATTTAGTCCTAAAATACTTTTTAACCCCTTCTTAATCGTTTTCACCGTGTTCTCCGCTTGCCCATTCGATGCCGGGTGATACGGTGCAATAGTTTTATGTGAAATCCCATTTAAGCTACAAAAATCATCAAACTGTTTCGAACAAAAATTTGTCGCATTGTCCGTTACAATGCATTTAACTAGCCCGAACCTACTAAACATATCACACACTTTATCAATTATCGACTCGGTATCGGTTTTAGTCATCGGAAAACACTCCGTCCATTTGGAGTGTGCGTCCACCGCTACTAGAAAGTGTTTCCCATTCAACATAAACATATCCAAATGCAACCTCTCCCACGGGCGCGCCGGGTACGGCCACGGAGCGAGCGGGGAGCGTGGCGGAGCGCTCCGCAGTGTATTGCACACGCTGCACGACCCTATTTTCTCTTCGATATGCCTATCGATGTCGGGCCACCACATCCTCGACCTAGCCTCAGTCTTCGTACGCACCACCCCGAAATGTGAGCTATGTAATTCGTTCAGCAAGTATTCTCTAAACCTACTCGGTACTATCACCTTATGACCCCGTAATATGCAACCATTCTCTATTGTCAATTCATTTCTGCATTTAAAATATGCTTTTAAACTGTCGTCTGCTACTTTTGGAGGCCAGCCACTCCTAATAAAATTAGCTACCTTAACTAAAAGAAAATCGCGTTCTGTTTCTGTTTGAATATCGTTTATTGTGAGGGGTTTCATTTCCGAATCCGTAATGTAGCTTATATACAACGTCCTATCTATACCTACCGCTGGCGAGCGGGCGATCTCCGCTTCCGTTGTCGTACGCGACAAAAAATCTGCAACATTGTTTTCGCTCTTGACATACTCAATATTAAAATTATACGCCGATAGAAATAAAGCATATCTTTGCAATCTGTTAGCCGCTAACTCCGGTACTCCTTTTTTATTGCCAAATATTGAGAGTAACGGTTTATGATCCGTGCGTAACGTAAACGGCATCGTTCGACCATACAAATAGTGGTGAAATTTTTTTATAGCAAAAACAATGGCAGCTGCTTCCTTTTGTATCTGAGCGTAGTTACGCTCCGCTTTGGTGAGTGCCCGGGACGCGTAAGCTACGACGCGCTCCCCGGCGCCCGCGCCCGCGCCCGCGCCCGCGCCCGCGCCCGCGCCCGCGCCCGCGCCGCGCGGCCGTTGCGCGAGCACGGCGCCCAGCCCCGCGGGCCCCGCGTCTGCGGTCACCACTATCTCGCACTCCGGGTTGTAGTGAGCCAACACACGTTCGCTCGCCAGCTCCCTTTTAATATTTTCAAAAGCGTCATTTTGTGAAGCTCCCCAAAACCATTTTACTTCCTTCTTCAGTAAAATATGAAGAGGATCCAAAATACTCGATGTGTTTGGTACGAAACACCTATAATAGTTTATCATACCGAGAAAAGATTTCAATTCACTCACATTTTTAGGGCGATTACATTTTAATATTGCCTCCACTTTACTTTCTGACTTTTGTAATCCATCTTTATCAATTTTAAACCCTAAATATTCAACAGACTTTTTAAATAATTCACATTTGCTTTGTTTCAACCGTAACCCTGCTTCCTGTAGCCTACTTAATACTTGTTCTAACCGACTTAAATGAATGTTCCTCGTGGGACCTGTTACCAAAATATCATCTAAAAATATGCATGTACCCTCTATATCCGCCAGTAATTGTTCAATAGTCCGCTGAAAAATAAAAGGTGCATTTGACAAACCAAAAACTAATCTGTTAAACTGAAAAAGCCCTCTGTGCGTGTTTATGCACGTTAAACTCTTCGATTCATCCAATTCAAGTTGGTTGTATGCTCTAGAAAGGTCTAACTTTGAAAATTCTACCCCACCGTGAAGCTTAGCGAATAGATCTTCAATACGTGGAATTGGGTAATTCTCCATACACAGTACTTTGTTCAACGTCACCGAAAAATCCCCACATATTCTAATGTCGCCGTCCGATTTCAGCACGGGCACGATCGGCGTCGCTACGTCCGAATGTTCTACTCTTTCCAAAATACCTAAATCGACAAGTCGACGCAATTCTTCCTCCACTTTAGGTTTCAGCGCGAGGGGTACCGGCCGCGGTTTAAAAAACTTTAATTGTGCGTCTGGTTTCACCTTTAAACTAATCTTATATTTATTAAATCGCCCTAGTTCGTCTTTAAATAACTCTGAGTACTTTTTTTTTAAATAACCTTCAATGCTTACATCCAAGTTATTACAACTAATTTTACATAATTCTAAATTGAATGAACTAATAAAATCACGTCCCAATAAAATTGGCTGATTGTTATCGGTACGAATAACATACATTTTTAAGATATTTGTTTTATGTTCAAAAGTGACTGGAATAGAAATAAATCCTACCGGTGAAATTTTACTCCCATTGTAACAGTTCAACACGATATCGCATGCCTTTAAATTGAATCTATTATTAAGGATATTGTCAAAAAAATCCTTCGGTAAAACCGAGACCGCGCTCCCACTATCTATCTCACATAAAACATTTACACCTGCCAATAATACCATCTGGCGCATCGGCTGCCCGTCTATACATTTAATATTAAATACATTCAATTTACCCGTAATCATATCGTCATCATCCTGTTGCATGTGAAACATATTTTTACTCGCTTTACACATACGTAACAAATGCCCCTTACGATTACACTTTCGACACACATAATCGACATAACGGCACTTTTCTTTCGAATGATTTTTATAACCGCACACTTCACAACACCTAACGCCCGCACTATCACGCGTTACGCCCCGCTGCGGCCCGTCGGGCGCGCCGCTCGCGCCGCTCCCGCCAGCCGCACCGCTCCCGCCGGCCGCGCCGCGCCAGCCGCCCGCGCCACGCCAGCCGCCTGCGCCGCTACCGCCAGCGCCTGTGCCCGCGCGCATCGCGAACACCGGCTGCGCCGCCGCCGGCGCCGGCTCGCCGCGTGCAGACTCACGCAGCGCCCGTCGCGCGCAGCGTACACTTTGTGCTAGTTCTAACGCCTTGCTAAACGACAACTTTGTCATGTCTTCTGCAAATAATTTTTCTTTTTCCTTGCTATCCTCTAGCCCGAGGACGAACCTATCTCTTAATGCAGTCTCCAGATCTGTCGTGAACCCACAGAACTGAGCTAAATTGCGCACTCGCGTCGCCCACTCCGCTAAGTCCTCTCCCGGCCTTTGTTCAGCTTTATAAAACTTGTATCTTTCGGCGAATGAACACTTTTTTGGCACAAAGTGAGCATCTAATTTGGATATTAAAGTTTTATATTCCAACTCTTCAACCGCGACCGGGAAGGCTAAATCTCTCACGACGCGGTATGTGTCCTCCACCAGCGCTGTTAGCAACAAGGCGCGCCGTTTTACTCCTGCCTTGTCATTATTTTCATCCACATCGTTTGCCAAACAATACTGAACATAACGGCTTTTGAATATAGCCCATTCTTGCGCGCGGTGGTCGAACGTGAGACTGCCTCCGAACATTGTACTTCCAATACTCGCCATTATTCACTAATTCACCGAATTAAAAAAACATATAACCCCAACAGAGCACCACAATACTATTTATTACACGCGCGGTTTTCGTTTCTCGTCGCCAAAATGTTCTGTTTAAGGAATAACTTATAAGTGAAACGCGAGTTCAATGCTAAACGTTTAATGTCCGGAAACCGACTGGCTCAAACATCAATTTGCAGCTACCTCCATAATAATTGTCAAGCCTACCTCCGATACACTATAATAGTATAGATTTGGTCTGAGCTCCGAAGCAATTTAATTTTCACTCTGACAGCTATGTGACGTTTAAGAAATGTCAATTTTCGAAAAAGAAATCAAGCGGGGTAGGCTCCAAATCTCAGAAGAATAACTAAAGCATAGAAGGAACCTAAATTCAACTAATATTGTCGTCTCTGTTTTCTTATACACTCATAACAGCATTAGAAAGAGACAAAACGAAACCAAGCAAACGTCAATTTGGTTACCTTGGCTACCTTTATGATGCTAAGTTTAAAAGCTACATAAAGTCTCGGGTTTTTGTCCATAACTTTGTTCATCGCATTTTTCGTATAATACTTAAGGGTGCATGCAATAGTGCTTCCAAGAATAAACTATCGATGGAACTAGCGTCATATAAATTATTGCATTATTTTTCTAAATAAATTTAAGAGCCGTATTAAACACACTTTATACGATAATGCCTATATAGTGTTATAGTGTAAAAGATTACTTAAATGATACAAACGTTTGGTAATGAATTGCTTTTTGTGAGGTTAGATTGTAAATTACAGTTGTTAAAATAATTGGTTAAAAGTTGTGTGCGTGCTGTTTGCCGTTACCGGTCTTAAGTGATTAATGAATAAATTTCAATGATAAAAAAGTGGCTTGATATGTCATGCTCACTCAATGTATCGCTGGTGGTGGCGTGTGAGTCAGGTCGCTCGGTTCCCTCTAATATGATTGAGTGGGGCGGGGCTTACGAGCACGTCATACTCGTGAACGGGTGCTGCCAGTTGGTACTGGTCATGTCTTGTCTACTATTATAGATAATCCTAGTTTAACTCCTAATGTATCTGTAGTCTTTACCGGATTAGTGTGTGTCTATTGCGGGTTCCGGCTTATTGTTCTCACATAATTGATAGCAAATTGAGTTATTACTAATATTGTATTAAAACTTTAAACAGACAGCGTGCTACTGGAGAGTTTGTTGCGCAGCTTCTTTTCTTCAGTCATAGCACTAGGAAGCTGTGAAGGGTGGATATTTTATGGGTGCTGTCATAATAAATGTAACTTTAATGACGTCAAAAAGAGCCACACTATGGGCCAAATTTGAATAAATGATTTTGACTTTTGATGGTCATCGGAACTACTCAATAATAGATATTTCACGGGTTCCGATTCATTAACTTTAATATGGTTTCTAAACAATTTATGTTCGTCACAATGTATATCAATTTGTGAATAATTTATCCTGTGTTTATAAATAAATGAGTTGATCAGAAAGAAGTGAGTTCTTTATTTCACCTTAGCATATTTTGATTTATTGCCAGATATTTATTCCTATTTTTTTGTCCAATATTTAAGGCGTTACGTCCAGCTAAATAGCGCGCCATCTTTGAAAACATAATTTCTCATAAAGCAATTTATCAAAAATATGCTTACATACGATTGAATATTTATTTACACATTATAAAGATTTTCCCCCCTAATGAACTGATACCATAAAGTATAAACTAAGAAGTCGATATCGGTATTTATTTTATGCATAGTCACATCACTAGCTTGTACTCTTTAGTCTATGATAGGCTTCACTTCAAAAATATAATGTAAGGCTCCCAGAAAGAAGAAAAAAAATATGTAAGGCGCCTTCTATGCTACTGTTATGTTCTGAGCAGTGATTACCTTCTCTCTGGTTCTGAGCTCCAAATTGACGGTCAGTTTGGATGTCATCCGAGGAAGTAATCCACACCCCGTGGCCATAGACCTCAGAAGAATATATTCTTCTTCTTCTTTAATAATGGCGTCTTTAATTATAATTTGCCAATGACAATGTTTCTTAATAATAACAATCTCTTCATCTACTTCTTCAATTATGGCGAATCGCCAATGACAATGTTAGATTGTTCCCCAAGTTAAAACATGGCTCTTTTGAAAGTCAGTTTCCTGCTCGGGGTCCAAAATAGATGCTGAAAAGTGACTGAAATAACAAAAAACGTGACACGCGTGTTTTCGATACGGCTTTCACTCGTCAACAACCCAGAAGAATATATTCTTCTGAGCCATAGACGGTCAGTTAAATGGATGTCATCCGTCGGATGTCACAAAAAGAGGAAGTAAGTGTCATAGTCAGTAGTCACAAAAGGGGTAAGCTCTCAGTTCTCTTATTTTTGGAAAATGAGGCCATGAGGTTGACGAGTGAAAGCCGTATCGAAAACACGCGTGTCACGTTTTTCGTTATTTCAGTCACTTTTCAGCATCTATTTTGGACCCTGAGCAGGAAACTGGCTTTCAAGAGAGCCATGTTTTAACTTGGGGAACAATCTAACATTGTCATTGGCGTTTCGCCATAATTGAAGATGTAGATGAAGAGATTTTTATATTAAGAAACATTGTATGTTAGAGTTGCTTGTTATGGATGTTGTATAGGCACATACATGGACTGGCAATCTACAAAAGAAAAACTGTGATGACTTAATTGTCACAGTAATAAAAAGAATGCAACTAGAGAAAAAGTAATGTCAGCTTTGATATCTTATATTTAATCGAGTTGAAGATAAAATGTTTTCTTGTGTTTCCTAAATGTGTTTGTATTGTTAAATAAAAGCGTTTCACTTAGCCTCCTATACTGCGTGTAACTGTTACTTTCATCAGGTTATGGGCCCAGCACGCAGTGGAAGCGTGCTGGGCCCATAACCTGATGAAAGTAACAGTTACACGCAGTATAGGAGGCTAAGTGAAACGCTTTTATTTAACAAACCTCACTCTTCTGTTTTAATAAATAAACAAAGGTTTTACGAGTTTTATCATCTATAACAGTCATAAAATACCGATAGCCGCTATGTGATTCTACGGACATGGGTCCGCAAAGATCCGTGTGGACTAGCTCGAGTACCTCCGTAGCTCTTGTAGCTCCACTTTTACTAAAAGATTGTACAGTCTGTTTTCCAAACAGACACTCTGCACACTCGAACTTTGTTGAAGAATTGGAAAAACTCACCCCGGTTGCCATCTTATCTCTAAGAAGCTTTAGGTTACGTATTCCAAGATGCGCCATCCTCTGATGCCATAGCTTTAACTCAGCGTTCGACGTGGTACACAGGGCTGCTCCCTGTAGACAGTGTTTTAGTTTATACACGCCCCTTTCTAATACGCCTTTCACAGCCACCTTACCTATCACCCTGCAATCATTATTCAAATAAATATCACATCCTGAAGATTTAAATACGACTGTATGCCCATTTTTTACTATCGTACTTACACTTAATAAGTTATTTGAAAGATTTGGTACATACCAGACATCCTTCACAGTCAGACTATGTTTCTCCATACTTACAGTACCCATACATTGTGCAGATACTTTCTCTCCATTTGCACACGTAATCTCACGCTTCTCGATAGCTTTCATATCCTTCATCCACATTTTATTATTGCTCATATGATTAGAAGCGCCAGAATCAATGATCCAATCTTGACCGGTTTCTTTTCCACTCGTAGCAAAAGCGTAAAACGCATCATTTTTCTTCTTCGGATTCTGAGGACATTCAATAGCTTTGTGCGGACCTTCACAGATGTAGCATTTGATTTTCCTTTTATCTTTGTTGCTTTTAACTACTCTTTTGTTTTTCTTTGCTGACAAAGCTGAGGTCGAAGAAGAGGTGGAGGCTTGATGAGGATCTTCTAACTGCAGGAGTTTCATTTTAACAAAGTCTGATGTAAGAGGTTCGTTCCTTGCTTCCAGGGCTAATCTCAATGGTTGATACTTTTCAGTGAGCCCTTGAAGTATCAACGTGGCCAAAAGTTCATCATCTATCTCTTTTCCAAGATCTCGTAACTTCTGCGCCACCGTAAGAACTTCTGTTACGTACTCTCTTAATGAGGGGTATGTTTCTAGTCTTATACTGACAAGTTTCGACAGCAATCTGCATCTATTGTTGATACCTGTATCCTCAAAAGCTGCCTTCAGCGCACTCCAGGCTTCTTTAGCTGTTTTTGTTGTCTGTACATGAACTAGACAGTGTGGCTTTAACGAAAGACATATTCGCGCTCGTGCCTTTTGATCTCTCTTGATCTCATCACTTGAGGCTGGTGTTCTCTCAGTGTATTCCCAAAGATCGTCATGGATGAGTTGTAATTCCATGAGAAATTTCCATGTGCTGTAATTTGAGCTGCCTTCTAACTTTTCTATAGTTTGCCAGCTCATACTCGCTGTCGATTCTGCTTGTCTGCTAGTGACATTAGGTTCCGAATACCATTGGTTAATTTGGGATTCCGAAGTCGACATTGCGATTCACTTATATTTTGCGATGCCCATAACCCTGTTCAACATCAGCAGACAAAACATATTGATGTTAGGTACCATTTTCTGAGGGGTGCCCTTGCAGATGGTGTAATAGAACTGAAATACAAGAAGACGGATGATATGGTTGCGGATGTTCTGACCAAGCCGCTTTCGCGAGGAAAGTTTGAGAGATGTGTGAAAAGTCTGGGTGTCTGTCAAATTTTTAAAGAGAAGTGTATAAAGTGAGAGAAAGCTGAAATTAAGGAGGAGTGTTAGAGTTGCTTGTTATGGATGTTGTATAGGCACATACATGGACTGGCAATCTACAAAAGAAAAACTGTGATGACTTAATTGTCACAGTAATAAAAAGAATGCAACTAGAGAAAAAGTAATGTCAGCTTTGATATCTTATATTTAATCGAGTTGAAGATAAAATGTTTTCTTGTGTTTCCTAAATGTGTTTGTATTGTTAAATAAAAGCGTTTCACTTAGCCTCCTATACTGCGTGTAACTGTTACTTTCATCATTGTAATTGGCAAATTATAATTATAGACGCCATTATTAAAGAAGAAGAAGAAGAATATATTCTTCTGAGCCATAGACGGTCAGTTAAATGGATGTCATCCGTCGGATGTCACAAAAAGAGGAAGTAAGTGTCATAGTCAGTAGTCACAAAAGGGGTAAGCTCTCAGTTCTCTTATTTTTGGAAAATGAGGCCATCGTAGACGGAGAATGAATCATGCTGTGCGTTCCGTGGATTTGGGCGCAGTTGTTCGGTTAAAATT
Source organism: Zygaena filipendulae (assembly GCA_907165275.2). Classification (NCBI taxonomy): domain Eukaryota; kingdom Metazoa; phylum Arthropoda; class Insecta; order Lepidoptera; family Zygaenidae; genus Zygaena; species Zygaena filipendulae. The sequence goes on from OU015666.1 coordinate 4,467,191, forward strand.
TCACTCGTTTGAATTGCAACATTTGCAACCAAGCTACAGAACGATCGAGTTGTTTTTATTAACCTCAAAATATTTGAAATTTCAGGCGCCATTTGTTTTCTCTCAACTCACATTGCAAATAAGACTGTTTTACATCCAATTATAAACTTTGTGACTACGACACCTCCCCTTTAGTTATTCTTCTGAGGTTCGTAAGAACTCCGATTAATTTCTTTTTCAACGAATCCGGTTTTTGGCGCAAACTTTGACACTTCTTAAACAATACATAGCTGTCAGAGTGAAAATTAACCTGCTTCGGAGATGGTTGTTTGGTTGCTACACTCTGAGCCACGGAACGGGTGAAACTACGCTCTGACAGTTGTCAGAGTAAAATTTCACCAAGCCACAAAACGGGTTTAGGCATAATATGTCTAGTTAATCTGAGGTTCAGTATTCTTCTGAGGGTTCAGAGAGCGTTCGAGTGCATTCGTGCGAAGCCACGGAACGCACACATGAATCATTCACATGTCTAGTTAATTTGTGATTCTCCGTCCAAAAAAAATAATACTCTCTGACGAGAGCGAGAGTTGGACATAAGTCAGTTAATTAAGTTAATTTGTGCATAAGTCTAGTTAATTTGTGGATTGCTGTTGTGTTGCTGTTGGCTGTTTCGCGAATTTATTTTCTCTTGTAGCAAAGAGAATATCCAGATTATATTATCTTTGTTATATTCATTGATCACTGCGTTTCACTCGTAGTTGAAAAAGTGATGCTGAGTTTCTGTGTACTCTAATTACTTCTAAGACTTAAATATTTTTCTGTGCCCTATGGTGCCAAGATCGACGATTGTTCAAATCTATTTGTTGTTTTTTTTGGAGTATGATTAATTATTAACAACTTTATCAAAATGCCGAGAATACTACCTTTAAGATTATATGTTAAAGACTGTTTGGTTTTAGTTCTTTTAATTATATTCAATACAATTCATATAACTGATATGGGTAAGTTATAATAATAATCCACTTCACAACACACAGATCTACTTGATCCCACACTAAGCTATAAGCTTGTGTCGTGGAAACCAAGCAAACGTGGTATATACTACACATATTATGGTATATACTATATACATTATACTATAGATATATAAACACACCCAGACTGGAAAATGGAACCCTGTGTTCATCACACAAAGTCCACCCCCACCGGGAATCGAACCCGGAACCTCTTGATTAGCGGGCAGGCATGGTGACCTACTATGCCACGTTATCTATAATTTAAAAATTTATTGATTGATTCTTGATAGTCTAACAAACTGAACAAAAACCATCATTATTACAGCGAATAATAATATGGATAGTCCAACAAAGGATAATAAAGCCAAAGAAAGTAATGATAAAGGAGCCAACTTCAACAATGAAATTGAGGACTCCTCCAAAAGTTGTATTCTTGACAGCGAAAACATACTAAATTGCACGGACCTGCAGTACCCTTGTGTGAAATGTAATAGGAGCATTGACTGTATTTACGGTAGTCTCGCCCAGTTCACATGCACTGTTGAGACTAAAAAAGTGTGCAATGTAAGTTCAAGATATTATGTAAACAATTTTATTCGTTTTTTTTATCTTTAGCTTAGTTGTTAGCAACTTACTGTAGGCTTCATTCCACACACATTCCATCAAAATATATGTCCTATACCACAACACACAGAACAGTTTGGCGAGAGTACCTCCTTCATCATGAAAGCAAGCTTATTTAATGGGATGTGTCTGAAAGTCAATACTGTGGAGCATCTATCTAAAGAACAGTTGTCAATCCAAGGAATATTCAGAGGCTCTGGTTGTATAGTTTTATACCAAATGCCTTTGTAATTTTATTACTGTTGGTGCCAGCCTGAGGGATGTTTTTGGATGGAGCAAGATCCTGCATTGGCACCGTCTTTATTTATTTATTCAGGCAGGCAGTTGAAGCAACTGATAGGTGCCTGTATACAGTTATACATTACTATTACTTATCTTTTAATTGTTTAATTTAATTCTTTACCTGCTCCTAAAATATAAGTTCTCATTGTGTTAAATTTTTCAGTTTGAAAGTAATCATGCTTATTAGCACTACACTGCATTCATCACAGTACTCACCCACCCACACATACTATACTACACAGATGAGGGCCTTAGAAAAATGTAATCCAATATGTAGTATTGATGTTTTTGATGTGAACTTAAATACATATAATGTTTCATAACTTTAAATATAATAATATCATGATACTTTGTATTTCAGGGTCCAAAAATATTCAATGTGACAGCTGAGTGCAGATTTTGTTATCAGACTGAGAAATGGGAACACAGATGTGATCTAAAAGCTAATTGCAATTCTGTAGCATCTCCATTGTCACGTTATGTGTAAGTATAATTACATCCCCATATTGTTTACTTACTTTACTTTTATTTAATACCAAATGTAAATAATAAGTATACCAAATGCAAATGTAAGTAATCACTTGTAAATAATAATAATTTACTTTATTTCCAGGACCAACTGCACAGTTTCTGATGATGTAGTTTGTTTAGGCCGACGTAAATTCTTGAAGAGGGTACGTTGCTCATGGACTGGTGGTACTCATTGGGGTACTGCATTGATTCTTGCCCTGACTCTTGGGGGTTTTGGTGCAGATAGATTTTACCTTGGTCACTGGCAGGAGGGTATAGGGAAACTATTTAGTTTTGGAGGCCTGGGTGTCTGGACACTAGTAGATGCTTTATTGATTGGTATACATCATTTAGGTCCTGCTGATGGATCACTGTATATTTAAGTTTGTAATTTATGTTTTAAGGTATTAAAAAATTATTATTATTATTAACCAAAGATATATAAACAATGTTTTATTTCAGAATAATTCTAAAAAATAATGTATCTGTGTCTGACCAACATAGTTAAGAATTAACCATAACAATAGGTATTCAAAAGCAAATTCAAGTTAGTCATAATAAAGCAACTTAAGTTTATTAAATTTTAATTATTTAAAATGTTGATAAACTAAATCAACAAGTTCATGTTTTTTGAGGCCTGTTAGTGCAGGTAACTTCAAAGGTTTTAATTTTAGAATTTCTAGTATTTGTGATCTAGTAAATTTGTATACTGTATTGTTTGCAATATGATCAGCTACTGCTGTTTCATCAATAATATCACCTTTGCTCTTCTTTTCAATAGGCCCAGCAGAACTGCCTGCTTTGGTTCTTTTTAGTGCTTCTGACCCAAAAGGTCCAAATAATTCTTCAAATAAGTCATCCTTGATAGTTCTAAATTTAGTGGAGTCTGGTTTTGTTGTATCTATAAATGGTATAGTATTTTCCTCATGCAGAGCTTTAGTTTCTATAGCTATGTATTCAGACTGCAATTTTGGGTTTTGAAACATATCAGGTCTGTAATCAAACTGTAACTTTTCCAATATTTCTTTCATAACTGTTTTATTTGCTACTGATATATTGATGTTTTCCTCATCTTCAAAGGAAGGAATATCCCTTAAATGCTCTACAAATGGGATAGGAATTACATCAAATCCACACTCGGCATCCAGGCCAAGTGGGAAACTGCATGGGGAGAGAGCGACAATATTAGGTCTAGAATTAATCCTTGTGCATAGCACACATACAGCCACTACAGACATATTAACACAGGCTTGATACATTGCCTTAAATGCTACAGTAGAACCTTCTATCATAGCTTCATTAGGATAGAGAAAATAGCATGTTTTAAGAAACCATTTCTCCTTACATAACATGGTGGCAGGTTTAAACCCCAATAGTTTCATTATCGGTGGACCGAAAGGATTCTTCATTGTTTTCATTTCATTATCAGAAAATTCAATTCTTTCCCCACCATATTCTTGATAGTATAACAGTTCTGACCTAAGTAATGGCACTTGTTTAGGTTTAGAGTCCTCATTTTCATCCACATCCATTTCATTGTCCACTTTTTCTTTCATAATTTTAGCAGCACAAGAAATAATTACATTTGTCTCAGGATTTAAATTTACTTTTTTATGGTGCGGTTGGGTTGGTTTTTTTAATAACATATAAACACCTACTCCAATTGACACTCCATTACCCAGTTCAAAAGGCAAACGAGCAACAGCTAAGTGGCGTGATGGTTGTTGATATATTAACTTGAAAATCTCATTAACATCCCACAGAGGTTTTCTCTCAGTCTCTTCTCCTTGACTTGCATAATTTATAAATTTTGCATAAAATGGATCAATTACATAATCTTTTTCAGATATATTTATAATCTTAATATCAATATTAGAGTCAATAAGGTCTTCTACCCTTTTAATAGTTGGTTTTTGGTCTGACATGATTGGTGGAATACCAAGTTTGGATAAGATTATAACATTTTTTGATGACAACTGTTTTTTGCAGCTTGAAAACATTTTGTTCGCATGCCATAATGCTTCAGACAACTTCAGGTTTTTAGTTTTGGTGTAAGAAGACCCATTCATGTCAACAATTTTTTTATAATCATCTAAAGTAGGTGTAGATAACGGTAAAATTTCTTGAACGCTATTAATGCCGAAGGTAGCGCTTGTGTCTTCTATACCGTACAAACATACACCAACGTGCTGTGTATCCGATGTCCGCAAACATTGCCGTATCATCAAACGTGTCGCAGCTTCAGCTACAAGCACCGTTTCGCCCAATACATTGATAAGAATAACACTACCCGGCACGCCTTTCCATGAATGAGATTCTATTTCATCGTCTGACTCCATTACCTACCTGCAATGATAATTGATTAGGTAGGTACCTGTAGTTTATCATTAATTAAAGTTGCGAAACGAAAAAATTATATATTTATACTATATACGCTGTATGTCATTTACTTCATCAACATTAACAAACTTACTGAATAGCTTAGTTCTGTTTGTTACACAAATTAACTAGACTTATGTCTGTTAAGAATTTTAATTTAAAAATCTGCACTCTGCAGACCCGCAGATATTTTTTTTTACTTTCAATTTTTTTTTAAGTTTACCCCAATGGGAAAGGCAAAGGCAGTAAGTCCATAAAGTCAATTCAGTAGTATTTTTCTTCTTCAGAAGTTATTTACATCTGCATTTGCATCATGCATTTGTTTCGATGCTTTACCGGAACTTTTGGCAGCAAATTTTCACAGTTGAACTTTAACAGGACGTTCTGTGGGAAGTTGTATAGCAAAACGAAAACCTCCCGATCAGAGAGAAGGTAATCACTACGTTTTACTCCCGATGAACGCCCCATTTTATCTTATTTCACTGTTTCCACACACTGTTCATCACTAATGGATCACTATTATGCAAAATCCACCACATTCACACAATATTAATCACTAATTTGCTAAACAAAGAAATAAAACTGACGTCTGTCACTGCTAAAATCCCGCCAAAAGCTCTTTTTTTTTGTTAAAACCTCGATGGGGAAGGCAAAGGAAGATAAGTCCATACAGTCTATTCAGTAGTATTTTTCTTCTTCAGAAGTTATTTTAATCGAAATGCATTGGTGAGATGCATTTCGAAGCTTTATCGGAACTTTTGGCTTTAAATCTTCACAGTTGAACCTTAATAGGACGTTCTGTGGGAAGTTATATAGTAAAACGACAACCCCTGATGAACGCCCCATTTCATGTTATTTCAATGTTTCCACACACTGTTCATCACTAATGGATCACTATTATGCAAAATTCACACAATATTAATCACAATGAACTAATTTGCAAAACAAAAAAATAAAACTGACATCCGTCACTGCTGAAATCCCGCCAAAAGCTCCCAATTTTTTTTTATTTACTCCTTTTGGACTGGGAAGGCAAAGGAATCTAAGTCCATACACCCAATTCAGATGTATTTTTTTTCTGAAGTTATTTACATTTGAATTTTATTTTACATAAATCAACCATTAGGTGTGCTACTGGCCAGTAAGTATGCCCCCTATGACTTAAAAAAAAAAACTTGAGTTTCTGCAAAGTTTCTGCAACTGTCAAATTATTAAAAAAAACTAAGTAGGTCTATTTTCACATTTCTATTGAACCATGTTTCAACTTTCTATACAGCCAGCGCGATGTAAAATTGAAATAACGTAAAGTTTAAGTAGGTATTAATTAAAATAAAATTCACTCACTTTTTCTTAAGCTAATTCCTATTTATATTTTTTTATTTTCTTTAATTATTACTTAATAATTAAAGAAAATATTTTTTTTAGATGCCTTTATTAGTATTTTTTATGTAAATAAAAAATACTGGCTGAATAGCTAGCCGGCCAAAGAAAAAGAAATAGGTGGGAAAGCGTCAAGCCGTCAAGCGACTATCCGATCTTCACTCATTTTTTCTTTAGCTAATTCCTATTTTTATTTTGACTTTCCTTGCATTCGTAATGAAAAGCACAGTGTTATCCTCGGGAGAAAGACTTATTTAGTCCCTCGATCTATTGGCGCCCTCGCTACGCTCGGGCGCCAAACCCCGTCTCGGCACTAAATAAGTTACTTTCACCCCCTCAGACGAAATTTTCGTCTGAGTTCACCCCTAGGATAACAATGTACTATTTGACGTTTTTCCTTTTTTGATGTAAATAACTTACATTGAAATGTTTCCCAGAAGGGGCGAGCATAAAAACAACAACAATTACATTGAAATGCACAGATGAGAAGAATTTTGAGGCTTTACTGGAACTTTTGGAAATAACTCTTCTCAGTTGAACGCTCGCCATAATTGCTTTATTTGCTAAAAATCAGTACCAAACGTAGTGATTACCTTCTCTCTGTCTGTGCCTACGCGCGTTGGCAGCGTTGCCAGGACTAGTCAGGAGTGCAAAGAAGGGCAACTCCGAAATTATCGCAGGTGAAACCGCGGCTCGCGGGAAACAGCTCGGCTGCCCTACGGAAAAACAAAGCAAAGCAACAGTATTTTTTTTTTTTTCAAAATTTATTTTTTTGTATTTTTGACATAACGGACGTTCCTACATACAACCATCAAAAAGAATAGAAATTAAAATTATGAAAATCGTTAAAGCGTTTTCCGGTTTTTTGCTCATCCGTATAACTCCCAGAGAGAAGGTAATCACTACGTGATAACTCCCTAGACTTAAGATTTACAAATTCACATTGGCGAAATTGTTGTCTTTAATATGAGCTAATTATTAAGGTTGTTTTTGTTTAAATTATGACATATTTAAGATCCACTAGCTGTGCCCCGCCCGCGGTTTCACCTGCGATAATTTTGGAGTTTCCCCGGGAAATCCGGGATAAAAAGCACCCTATGTCCTTCTCTGTAACAACGTGTATGCAAAAGTTGATGATGATCTGTTGAGCCGTTCAGGCGTGAAGGCGTAACAAACAAACAAACAAACTCACTTTCGCATTTATAATAGTACCTAAGGATACAGTAATCAAGGTCAGTAAGGTGAGGTCTTTGCCATTTCACCAATAGGTATATTTTGTTCATCACATATTATTTACTTTGTGCCTAATGCGAGAATCGAATACCTACCTACGTGACACCTGGCTTACCAATGAGGTTTACAATTACATACCACTACGAGATCACTACCTACATCTTCGGTGAGTAAAGTTGAGAGAGTTCACCTAGAAAATAAGTAGATAATCAAAAGTATACCTAGGTATCAATAGTATAATCTAGTACTGGATTTTTAAGCATCTACAACCTTCACTATAAAACTGCAACTACCTAATCAGAGTTATCGAACAAGAATGAAATAAAAGTTGTGAATTGTAGGTACCTAATCTTGGTTGTAATTAGTGTACCGGCCGGGAGACGGGCGGGATGGTTGGCCCGCGGAGTGATGGGCGGAGTGCCGACTGAGTCTGCGCATTGCTTGCGGCGCGGGCAGCCTGCGCGGCCCGTCATTCGTTCGCGGGCATACGCCGCGGCGGTATCTTTGCCATTTCGCAAATTAGCTCACAGTTCTCGGATCCGCGTAGCGCGTCTTTCGTGATAGCCGACCCTGCTCGAGGACGGCTGATTCGTGGGAGAGTGGCGCTGCAGCGCAACCAAATCTAGTCGAGAGGACGCGTGCGCGAACGAGCGCGCGCGCGGCGCCACCTGCGCGCGACGACGGGCCGCGAGCATGCGAGGGGCACGGCGCTGCCGCGCGTAGCGAGCCAGGCCGTGCGCGCCATCGCCATGGGCTGCGCTTCATCAGCCGAGGAGCGCGCCGCCATCGCGCGCAGTAAGCTCATCGAAAAGAACCTGAAGGAGGATGGCATTCAGGCTGCTAAAGACATCAAGCTCCTGCTCCTTGGTAATGGAGCTTTCTTCTTTATTATCTTCTAATGAACTGGTTGCGCGCGCACCTTGATCTATCGACTTAGTAGCGCATTGTAGAGGTACCTATTGTTTTCCAAACAAAATATTCCAATGGATAAATTTACACACATAAATCGTAGACTGAATCTTGAAATGAGAAATAATAAATATTAGAGAAGATAAGAAATTTTTAACTTTCGCCTTTGGAACATTAGGTACAATCCTTACGTTTTTTTATAATTAAGTAGGTAATACTGTATGCTGAATTACGTTTAAAAATTAAATCTATTCTATAATCTAGATAAATAAAAGCGAAAAGTCACTCTCTGAGTCCTGAATGAACACGAAATCTTTAAAACAACATGACAGTAGGTACAGTAGGTATAAAGGTGAAAGACGTCAGCTAAGAACAGAGTTCCCGCGGGTAGCCCCCAGTTACGATAACACCTGTAACTACCTACAAATTTCGGAGTTGTATGTTCTATACCTATATCCTTTTCTGTACCTCTAACAAATATGTACATGCAGCAGTATGCAAAAATTCATGATGATCGGCCTCAATCCTTATTGATATAGTAAATGCGAATGTGTGTTTGTTTGTTACGCTTTCACACTTCAACGGCTCAACCGATCACCACTAAATTTTGCATACACGTTGTCAGGGGTAGGTAAAGAGATAAGGACTAATAGGGCACTTTTTCCCGTAATTCCGAAGCGGACTCCGAAATTACCGCGGGTGAAGTGAAACCGCGGGAAACAGCTAGTTATCTATATTAAGTACAATACTTGGCGCGTACGCCGCCCGTAGCAGAAAACGACAGCGAACATCGATTCGGTCATTGACACGTATGCACAAACTATTTAGAGATACTACCGTATCACGTATGTATCTATGTAGGTGCGGGCGTAGCGTTTGAAATTTCGTAGATCCTAGGTGTCCTAGGTCACCTCCCAACTAATGTTGAATAACTTTTAATGCCGGTTGTACACACTCGCCGAGGCACTCCGAGACAGGGCGAGGACAAGTGTGTACATGGTGCTCTCATCGCGTCTCTCGCGAGAAAAACGAGAGCGACCATGTACAAACTCGTTTCCTTTAGTTGCCCGCTGATTGTGTTTTATTTATGAAATCGCAAGATTAAATAATCTATTTAATGCAATTAAATGATTAAATAATAAATAATATATTATAAAGCTGAAGAGTTTGTTTGTAATCTAATCTCAGGAACTACTGGTCCGATTTGAAAAATTCTTTCAGTGTGGTAAGGTTAAACCGCACTTAAGTGGCACTGCAGCGACGAGGCGCTGCGCAGCAGCGGCGCGGCACTGCTGGAAAAATATTCTTTCTAATGTTTTTTATGAACTACAGGCCCGCGTGCGAATGTGGAAAGGCCAACGCACTAAGCGGTGCGCCGCGCCGCTCAAATGCGGATTGACCTTTAGATAGCCCATTTACTGAGGAAGGCTAGGTATAGGCTATGTATCATTACGCTACATCCAATAGTAGCGGAGGAGTAATGAAAAATGTTGCAAAAAACGGGGAAAAATCTTCTTTTAAGAGCTTTCGTTGCTTACGCTACGTAAACGGTTAGAGTTTCGCAAAAATCATGCATGACAGAATTGTTTCCTTTTAAAAGTTCTAAAAAAGTCCACGACAGCATAATTATGTCTATCTTTTAAGGTTGGCTCACTATAACCTTTTTATGCTAACCAAAGTTCTAAAGTAAAGTTATTTGTGAAGGTGTTTTTTATAAACATCATATTAATCCTCATCCAAATAAATACATCATTCATCACAAGTATTTAATTTAAAACAAAATTGCCCTTTATATCATTCGATCTATACAGAGATCGAATCGAATCGAATATATTTTAATCATATTATTACTATTTTTTTGAATGGGGTTTACCAGGTTGGTTCCATAGTTGGTACCATTAGCACGTTATATATAGGTATCTCTAAAGGCTATCAGGTAAACTTAAGATCATTTTTTATAATATTAAAAGTTTTATGCCGGCTGTACACACTAGCCGAGATCCTGTCGTGAAGGCTCTCGACGAGAGCATATCTCTCGTACTCGTACTCGTTCAGTTGCACTGAAGTCTCCCGCGATAAAAATCGTTTTCCTCGCGAGAGTCACCGAGATATTTTGACTCGGGCGCAAGATACGAGGGAGGGCGACACGAGACGAGAGCATCAGAGCACCAAATACATACTCGCTCTTGCCCTGTCTCGGGATGTCTTGGCGAGTGTGTATATCTGCGGTTAAAGTATTTAACGTGCCGATCAAAAAAAGTATAATATCACTTTTAGTGAGGGGTGAGGAAACGCACACTTTACGTTGTAGTCATAACGAAGTTATAGATGGGCAATCAACCTGGGGGCTAAGATGCGCAACACGATAGAATTTTATCGAGCCATTTTATCGATTCTCGTCGACATATTGTATGGTTTTGTAGACGAGAGTCGATAAAATGGCTCGATATAATTTTATCGTGTTGCGCATCTTAGCCCCGATGGTGTTCGGGATAAAACATGATAAAAGCCTGCCGTTTTCGGGTTCAAACCCGGTAAAAGACCGTAAAAGGCTGACTTTTATTGGGTATCTAGTACCTAGTACCCTTTACCTAGTACCTATTATCAATCTAATACCCTTTATGGGATTAGATTAGATCATTGTTCATTCTCCGTCTACGTTTGGTTCTCGGTCGTTCTGATATGGCCTCTCCACATTCACGCGCGAAGCCGCGAAACACCCTCGAAGTATAAGTGTGGACTCATGGATCTTGGGTGTTTCGCGGCTGTTTCGCGGCTATCGCTGTATGTAGAGCCATGCGTAATTCGCTATAACTTTGTAACGCATTGTAGGGGCCTTTTAGTTAAAATACTCTAACAGTAACAATAAAAACCTCCATGTTTATTTGTAAATTAATGCATTAGGTATCTGTTTAGAGCCGAGAAGAAATTTTCCGTCACGGCGTCATAGGTGCGCGCTTATTGGTTAATAGTTTTTGGAACATTATTGGTTGCTTATTGGTTTTTACTTTCTCGGAACCTACAAGGCGCAGAAACTTCGTTCTATCCAAGTGTTCCACGACACTCACGTTTTTTTTTTAAATAATTGAGGGTGCTTAGGACCATGGCCACCCTTGTCATTTAATAAGGTTTCTGAGGTTCTTTGGCGGGATTTTCACAAAACAGACGTCTGTTTTATTTTATTGTTTTACAAATTACAAAGTTTTTCGTGATTAATATTGTGTAAAAATATGTAAACTAAGATTCCTTTGCCTTCTCCGAAAGGAGTAATCTCTATTCTTTGGTTTCGCTGAGATTTGGCACTTGAACGCATCGTTTGTAACTTTGACCGCTTTTGTTCTCTTTCATGTGTTCACGCATGTGTGAGCGAGTTCGAACGAAATATGCCGAACGCACCCGAACGTCAGTCGAGCGGGGCGCGGTCGCCGTCACGGAGCGGAGTTAGCTTGTCATCCGGCCGCCATTATCTCGTATTTAACGAATTCATAAAATCAATTAAAGTTTGTGTGACTGTTGCAGTTATATGTAATCGGTGTAATTATTATAAGTGTTCAAAGGTGCAGTGGTTTTTTCCGTAGAGTGTTTTTCGTCGTTAACTCAGTGGTGGTACAGGTTACTGAGTGCTGGTATAAGGATATTTTATCGTGCTCGGTGGAAGCGTGGTATAGGTGGGTCCGGTCGAGCCGGAGCGTCAGCGAGCGTGCAGAGCGCATGCAGAAGAAGCGGTGAGAGCGCGCCCGGCTCGGGGCGGCCGGCGGCCGACACACAGGAACAGCTGCCGACATGGGTTGCGCCCAGTCGGCTGAGGAGCGCGCGGCGGCGGCTCGCAGCCGGCAGATTGAGAGGAACCTCAAGGAGGATGGACTCCAGGCGTCCAAAGATATCAAGCTACTGCTACTAGGTAGGCTGTTGGCGCGTCCTAATGTACTTGTTAAGAAGTATGGGCGGACCTTTGAATATTAACTACATTCGTCCACACGATTTAAAAAAAAGTGTACTCCTAGTTTTAAGTCCTTATCAACCTGGTGGTTTTGTAATGAGGTATAAATCATGTAAATTGAAAGTCTATGGAAATACTAAACAAAAGATATAGAGAGATCTTTGATATGATCAAATTCAACAGTGTATGTTTAGCTTTCTCTTGAAACTAATTGATATGCTGGCATGTATCTGTACCTGTTTGTTCCGTGTGCAAATGAAAGTGGTGCTTATTTAATGTTTAGGGAAAACATTAATAGTAAACTAGTCATTCATTTGTCTTTAATTCTACTGATCAATAATTTAATGGTTTTATGCTAAATTCTTAGGTCATAGCCAACACATAAACTAAAGTAGGTAACACTAAAAAAATTGTGTACTAAAAGTATTCTCCTTATAATATTTTTTTGAGTCTCAATAATATTCTATGAGAATCAAATAATTTGAAATATTATAACATTTCATAAAAAAATATCTTATTGAATGTATACATATTTTCTATTGATTTTGAACAAAAAATGGGTTTGTCTATTCATTATGATTCTTAAAATAAAGTCTAATACCTACTATGAATCATTGGGTAGGATACCTAATTGCAGTGGTACAATTTGAATGGTACTAACTTTTTCTTTCATTTAGGTCTGTCTACCTACCTATATCTTAACTGTTCTGCCCTGGCAGATATAGGTGTTACTTTTCAATATATTTATTACTAGCTGTTCCCTGTGGTTTCACCCGTGGTAGTTTTGTAGTTCCCATGGGATTTCCAGGTTACAATATAGCCTAGTATGTATGTACTCTACTTTGTCTCAGGGATAATGTAGCACTGTAATGGTAAAAGAATTTTTGAAATTGGTCCAGTAGTTTTAAAGTTAAATCTTAAAAAACAAATAAACACAAATCTTTCCTGTTTATATGCATAATATTAGTATGGATTGATCATATTTTTTATGATAAATATCCTTTTAGCTGAGACGTAATTTATAGGGGTAGTTTAATTTATTAAAATAAAAAAGAACGGTTAAGAAAAATTACTTCTCTAATTAGTATACTTGTCTTGTATATTATCTTAACTTTTCATTTTGTTTACATTTTAGTGTAAATTCTTAAAATTACTAATGTTACTATTTGATATACCTACAATGTAATATCAGTCTTCTATTTTATCCATATATTTTCATATATTTCATATACTATCATATATTTTCATTGAGAAGTTCATAGTAAAATTAATTAATAATTTACATAAACAATATTACTAAACTTATATTAATTAATATGTAGGATAGTCTCTATGATTGGTTGACAAAGTCTCATATGGATTGGTTTTACACTTCTTTAAACATACTACAATAAGGAAAATATGTTTTTTTATGTTTCATTTGAGGTCAATTTCTTAATAAATTAAATTTATTTAAATTAAGTATATTTAAAAAACAGATATATATAATTCTTTTTGCTGACCACATATGATTTTGCTCCATTTACAAAGTCAAAGAGTTTGACTATGGGTTTATTTTTTTAAGACTAAATGAAAAACCCTATAAAGTACAGATGTTTTATAGTGTTTTTATAGTGCACAATATGTGACCACTCAAGGGATCAGTGAATGTCACTCTGGATATTGTTGATTGGCGTGTCACGTGTCGTGTTGTGTGTCGTAATCGCGGGCGGTGGGTGCCGACCTGTCGCCTTCACAGATGGCGATGATTAGTGTGATAAGTGATTACTGAATAATAAAATTAGCTTGGAAAATCGCTCTATGCTTAGCACTTGACAAAATTAAGGCGTTTGCACAGTATACGATAAACGATATCTGATCGATGCGATGTCATCTCTTATTCTATGTAATTTTTTATGAATCTAAAATTAAAAAAACAAAGATGTAATGATGAATAATTATCTGATATATTAGGATCAACTTTGTGACGAAACTAAAAACGTGAGTTTCGTAATTCGTATTATATTGCAGTTAACCACTAAGGTAGATACGAAAAGTACCTACCTACTTCTATACTAAATTCAAACTGAGGAGTAAAAAGCGAGTTCATTTACAAAAAAATCAAAATTGGTTTCAAAGTAGGTAGTTATGGCATATTTTTATTAAAAAGAAAGTAATGTTGTGCAGTGTGTTTGATGGTCTTCTATCTCTAAAGAAGTTCGAACACCCAGCACAGTTCGCACGAACACGCGATGCGATGTTATCGCGATGATAGCAGCAATATCTACCTGAATGGTGTCGTCAAATTGAACGGACTATCATGACATGAACAACTAAATTTAACTAAGGTGAAATAGCTAACAAGAAACCTTTTTTTTTTCAAACAAATTAAGTAGGTATTAATAAAAAAGTTTTAAAGTGTTTGGGGTGCCATTGTCTATTGTTGCATGCAACCCCAAAACTGCAGCTCGCAACAACTTTTTCGATCATTTGGTGCCTTTTTTACTACTTTTAATATTGTCTCTCTACAACCACTATTTACAGACTACAAGCTGTCCCCCGCGGTTTCACCCACGGTAATTTCGGAGTTCCCGCGGGAATTTCAGGATAAAATATAGATATATAAACCTTCACTCTATTGGTGAAAACCGCATAAAAATCCGTTGCGTAGTTTTAAAGATCTAAGCATACATAGGGACAGACAGACAGCGGGAAATTACTTTGTTTTATGCTATGTAGTGATAGTATCTCGAACTCAAAACAGTCTTCGCTATTAGTTATTACGGCTCGAGATATTATGTGCTTGTGCAGTTAGGTATATTTTAATGTAGGTGATAAGTACATTTTGTATCAAGAGGTCGGAGATCGGCCATTCACGTTATCAAGACAATTAATGCCAACTGGGGTCGCGGCGGCGCTCGCGACCTGTATTTGACAGTGTTGGCTACACCCACGTTCAATCACTTCATCATCACTGCCAAAAAATTTACATCAGGAGGGCTATTATGTAACTTTGTTTCTATCATTTTTCGGTTGCAATCAAAAACATTGTGGTCTTGCGATTACAATATTATATACAATATGCCCGTTTTGACACCTACAGGCTACAGTATTTTAGAAATTAACCAAAATAAACATACTTTAAAAGTTGAAGCTGTCTAAACATGATTTATTAATCACAAAATCGCTATTTTTCTGATTGAAACTGAAATATGATAGCAACAAAAGTTACGTAATTGCCCTGCAGATTAAATCTGATTTGTTTGCCGATGAGTGGATGGTCTCTTTTCTGTGTGTCTGAAGATTTGTGAGGAGTTGTATAGTATAAGTATTACCTATATTATCTGTGGTAAGGCCTACTAGTATTTGTTAACCATTGTAATTGGTCCTATACAGTATGTGTTAACATTAAATTAAATAAATAAAAAAATCGCCTGCAATTTTAGGATAGTTGCTATGGATATTATGATAATTAATACCTATCTGAACTACTGTACATACACAATTATGTCTTTCAACGTTTAAGTGTCGTAAGTAGATGCATGTTTGATGATTGTGATGGTTTTGATGCATAGACTACACTTATCTAACATATAAAATTCTCGTGTCACAATGTTCGTACCCATACTCCTCCGAAACGGCTTGACCGATTTTTATGAAATTTTGTATCCATATTCAGTATGTCTGAGAATCGGACAACATCTATTTTTCATCCCCCCTAAAGGGAGTTCCTGCGGGAATTCCGAAACTCACGCGGGTGAAACCGCGGGGCGCAGCTAGTAGCTTGTATATTATGCTATGTTAGCTTTACACACAATCAATCACAATTTTATTACTAGTTGTGCTCCGCGGTTTTGCTCGAGTGAGTTTTGGAGTAATAAACCTTGTACTGACAATTACGAACAAAACAAACCAAAAAAAGCCAAATTGATTCAGCCGTTCTCTAGTTTTGCGCTTAGTAACACATAAAGTCATTAAGTAATTTTTATTTAATTCGATGAACAGACCGAAATTCACTCAATAATTGTATGCATTTTCCGTCATCATTTGGCGCGATAATCTGAACAGGGCGTATTTAATGAGCTTGTGTACTATGAATTTTAATGATTAGGACCTATTAGATTTTATTAGACCTAGTTATTAAAAATTGAACTCGCGAGTTGCAAATAACAAAGCAGAATTGAATTGAAACGATGTTTTTGCGGTTTGATGCTGGACCGACCGAGAGGTGTTACTACTTCAATTATTCTAATATAATGCTCATATATTTTTTAAGCATTCACACATGTATGAGGATTCGCACGTGAATTCGCGATTCCGTGCGTGAAAGTAATTCGAGCGATTCAAAAATCGACCCCCTGGCCGTTTGTAATTCACTGCCGCACTCAGAGTTGACTTATGATTACTTAGTTAAGTATAGATTTTTAAAACAAAACTGCCAATGTTAATTGGCATTTAACTAATTAAGTTACATCTCATTAAATGCTGACTATCATTAATTTACTGAACGTCTCTGATTGCGGCAGTTTTGTTTTAAAAATCTATACTTAACTAAGTAATCATTAAAGTCGACTCTGAGCGCGGCGGTTAGACTTGTAACTAAACGCTTCATTAATTTTAAGCTCGAGAAATTTTTGAGCTTTGTTAAATAGAAAACGGACTATTCAAAAGGTAGGTAGGTATACAGTTATACCGCAGCCGCAGTGCGAAAAGAATAGCGTGTTAGCATTTTTTTTTTTGAACAGGTCGCAAATCTCACAGAACATTGTATATTTATTTTCCCATGCTATTTTTATTCAACCAGCGAGACATGCAAAATGTGAACTGTAAGTTTACATTTCGGCGGTAATTAACGGCTTTTCATATTATGATTGCGTGTTACATTGCTGTCTCTAATGCAGGCACTGTTAAATAAGAAATTGGATAAACAATAGGATTATATTTATTGGTACGAGTCCGTCAGATTAAATAATGTTAAATTGTGTCTGTTTGTGGTATGGGAATCTTCTGAAACATTAAAATAAGTCTGCAATTTGCAAATTATTTTATTTCTGACGATATAATATTTCCAATAAAATTTTCCCAATTCTTTCTGTTGCCTGTGCCTAAAACTGAAACTGAATGCCAATGTAACTTGATGGGAAAAAAGATTAAATTAAAACACAGATGTTGTTGCTAACCGTACATTTTAGGATCATAGCAATAACTGGAACATTACATTTGAATATGTATGTCTCACGTTTGCGTTTCCGTTATTCGACCAACCATATAAGAATAACGCAACTCTAATCACATAGAGCCCATTAATCACAATAGTTTATTGTTGAATGTAACGAAAACATATCTTATTGTTTTGCTAACATCATAATATTGTATGTGACAATGACAGGGATGGTGGGTAAATCAACTTCCTGGGACTACCTATGGTAGCAGCACAAAGTAATGCGGGTGATTTCCGTGGATTTTTAGTTGCAAAAAAAAAATACATTTCCAGACGGTAATCTAATGTAAGCAGATCGTCGAAGTTATAGCCTCGGATTTTGCGTGTACGTTTTAAATATCGTTTATAGAATCAATTAAACATTCCACTATGTTCCGGAAATAGAAATACCTACTATATATCCTTGTTCAATTGAGAACCCATAAGTTAGCATATAAGTCAATGTATTGGCATTAATTATATTCTTCCGTTAGCTGTCAATAGATAATAATAATATATTAAAGAGTCGAAGTCTTTATATTTAATCTATTTTTTATAGAATTGTTTTAAAATATAATTTAAATATACTGTTACAATTAATGTTAATCCTATGGTTTGGTACTTGTATTAATTTTGGTTTCCTTTACAGGTGCTGGCGAGTCGGGCAAGAGTACTATAGTTAAACAAATGAAGTGAGTATTATTACCTACTTAGCTTACTATAGTATTATATTATCTGTGGCTTACTTTTAACAAAAATCCTTTGACATCCTTTTTTATGAAATGTTGATAATGTTTTTATAAGTATGTGGTCGTCAAATCGTTAAAAACGTTATATTAACAAACGTTATCATGAGGCAGGTATATTGTAAATATATTATATTCGTCAATTAAAAAAGTTTGCAAATTCAAAAGAAACACCCCGACACGCTATAAGGTTTGCGAGCAATGTCGTATTTCTGCTGTCGGCGTACCTACTCATAAAACACGGACCGTAAGTCTTGTCTGTAAGCGGACGAATCATACAATTTTCCATCGACAGGCGCTATTATTGCTAATCGTAAGTTCCTTTTTTTAACTTGGCTACTCGTATACACTTAGCATCAAAAATGTGCAAATACTTTTGATAGCTGGTCTTTGAACTTTATTACTGTTGCAATAAGATTCAAAAACTGACAAAATTGATTACATAATATTGTGTGTATGCTGACTGTACATGTAAGAATATTCGGATATAAAATATAATCTGCGGAGCTAGGATGCGCTACACGATAAAATTTTATCGAGCCATTTTATCGATTCTCGTCGACATATTGTATGGTTTTGTCGACGAGAATCGATAAAATGGCTCGATATAATTTTATCGTGTTGGGCATCTTAACCCCACTGGTGATTAAATAAATTATGAATGAGTCCTGTGCAGATTAACGTAAAGATAGTATTATATTATCAATTATGCAAATGACTTACGAAATAAGTTGTTAATTGTGTATTTATTAGTATTTTACTCACCTGTGCTGTGACTGGTGGCTAGTGCGTTGGAGATTGTTATCTACGTAATGTGACGAAGCTTAGGCGACTTGACTCACCGGCCGTTTATTCGTACCGGTCGCGGTCCTCAAACTTGAATGGCTCAATATTGGATGGTTTGATGTTGTATGGTGTGGAATATTGGGCACCGTTCCAATATTTTTTTTTATAGAACTAGTTGTTTCCCGCGGTTTAACTCGCCTGAATTTCGAGATTCCTTCGAGAACTCCGGAAGAGGTTCTGTAAATGACAATGACCGTTAAAGTCAATGAGTCGTCAAAGTTGTGCAGTTTAAAGAACTAAGGGGACCTACATTGTGTAGCTAGTGCTACACAATGCTAGCTAGCTAGCTGTGCCCCGCGGTTTCACCCACATGAAACGTTTTTGTATGACAACTTTTTTTTCCAACATCTGATTTAAATGAAAGCCTATATGTAGCTTCAGGTTTAGCTTAATCTACCTGTGAAAACCGCATGAAAATCCGTTCAGTAGGTTTGGAGATTATCGCGAACAGACAGACAGACAGAAAAGAATTTTAAAAACTCTTTTTTGTGGTTGGTTACTCTTCTTTTATCACTCCCTGTCAAAATTTGTCAAAAATATTCAATGTACATAATCGCGGATTCTACTCTTTTATTATAGTATAGATGATCAGTCTTGAACCTTAAGACATCAGATTTGGACATAGGGTCTGGTTACCAGGTTTTATGCGCTTTGGATAGTTAATAATATAAAGAGTCATAATATATAGAGTCTAGACACGAAAGAATTAAAAAATATGGCCACATCATATTTGTATTAAACTAGCTGTCCCTCGCGGTTTCTTCACCCGTGGTAATTTCGGAGTTCCTACGGGAATTTCATAAAAATCTGCTCAATAGTTTTTAAGTTTATTGCAAACAGAGAGACAGACAGGCAGACGCGGCGGAGGATTTTGTTTTATATTATATTCCTGATGTTGATTGTACAACGTCAATTTCGATAGAACAGTACGATGATACATATAAGATGTAAGTATATTTTTTATCTCAATATAAGATATTGTGTCATTTTAGTTGGGTTGTCGCAAATTGTGACGATAGATTTGATAGTGGATGAACGGCGCGTCTACGAGCGTCGACTCGTGAATCATGACCTCACTCCAACTCTCCCACTTAGGGAGTGCTGGTAACTTGCACAATGTTGGATACACGAATGAACACACTAAAATGGACATTTTTTAAAGAATCCCTCAACATTCTTATTTGCGTACCTACAATATCATTGTTAATTTTAAATAAAATACATAATTAAAATTAGGTTTTTCAATACGGAATTACGGATATCAATGTACATAAGTGAAGAATGAGTTGATACATATATTCAGATAACTTTTAGATTGTTTTTTTTTTTCTAAATTACTCAAGCATTCACTATTAATGTAGAACATGTTATCAGTTTATTGAACTTGAAGACATAAATTATCATAATTGATGATATTGATCCTAAGACAACACTATACGGCTGCCCAGTGCCCAGTAAAAGTAGTAGGTATACTAGGTATGTCTTAAAAATTCGAGCTGGCGAATTTATACGAAATATTTTCAAGTTTCTTTGCCAGTTCTAGTTTTTGTAGATATATATACAAGGTTTTGCAATAGGGCGATAGCTTTTGTTTCTATAATTTTTCGGTTGCAATCAAGAACATGATGGTTTTACGGTTACAATATGCACGTTTTGACACTTACAATATAGAGCAATCGACTAAAATAAACATACTTCAAAAGTTGAAGCAGCCTAAACATAATTAACTAATCACCAAATCGCTAATTTTCTCATTGAAACTAAAATAAGATAGCAACAAAAGTTACATAATTGCCCTGCTGATCTGATTTTTTAAGGTTTTTCCCAAGATTCACAGTGTAAACAAACCTACGACATGAAGCTGTTTTGTAATAATAAAATAAAAAAAAACATACGCGACGAATTGAGAACCTCCTCCTTTTTGGGAAGTCTGTTAAAAAAACCGTACAAATCGAAAAGAGCTAGGTACCTACAGGGTGCTGCGCAGATTTCAAGTTGGTGACTCTCTCTTTTTTCTCTCGGGTATTTAGCATATTAATGACTATTATAGTTTATTATATATCCACTCTGGAAACGATCAATTATAATAGTAAAAGTAAGTTGTTATGTAGGTAAGTAGATAGTCCTGAAGCCATTTTATTGTTTCGTGTCGTGTTTAATCAATGGCCAGCTACTGGCTAGTGTGTATGAATACAAGAATTGTTTTCAAAGCTGGCGAGATTCTTCTTCCACGTGACTTGTTCGTCGTGATGAATCGCAATTAGGTATGAATTAGACAGGTACATAATGTCGTTCGAAGAACATTGACGTCATATTATTTGACCTAATCTCACAAGGAACGGTATATATTAGCTTAAGGCGACTGTTATGGTCACAATAGCATCCAGCTGTGAAAAAAAATTAATAAAATGGTATTTTTAGTATTGAATAACTGATTTCTTTTGAAATAAATGTCTCAGAAGTATTTTTTTGCGAACGGCTTTAGTGTGACGGCAACAAATATTTAGAGTTCGGGTTCGGGTTAAACAGGCATTTATTCTCATAAGAAAATACATTCACTTACATAAGAATTAATGAACTATTTAAGTTAGACCTGAACATAAAACTATCTAATCCATACCTACACGTTGTCACGGGTACAGAAAAGAATATAGGGTCCTTTTTATCCCGGAATTCCTGCGGTAACTCCGAAATTACCGCGAGAGAAATCGCAGGGGACAGCTGGTTATAAATAATTTCTGAAATCAAAGTTTGCAATGAGCTTGTTCATCTATTTTGTACGTATTACGCCATAGCCCATAGTAGTTGCTCAGAGTAATAAGTATACTAGTAGTTGTAAATCATTCAGTCTTACACAGTTACGGAGTACGTCTGTTTTCTTAGGTCCCTACCTACACTCAGCTGTGATATTATGGACGGTATGTACAATACTGCTTCGAGTATGTATAATAAATTGCAAGTATATAGAAATCCAATCGATTCGGCGTACGTTCTTGATGAAACATCAGAATTATTTACCTATTTCTAGTAATAAGTGTTGGTTAGCGTTGGCTGCAACATGCACATCACATCACACACATCGAGTTAATAATTCATCTATAATAGGACTTGTAACTCAAAGTAAAATAGTAGAGATATGTAGTTACAGAGAGATCATTATACTATAAAGCGCTAATTTTCATACGAATTAAAAAAGATTGCTTTTTATTTATCATCAGAAAGAGATTGGGTATTAATATACATAATATAAGCTCCGTCCCAACCCTTGTAGGTATATGGATAACTTCTTTAAAAAAAGGTTATCATAAAATACCAGGGTATGAATTTTTACAATAACTATTCATCGGCCACAAGTCATACAAAAAAAATGTAAGTGTAAAAAACACCAAATCAAGTTTTTATAACACGCAAAAGTTATAGTTAATAACATAGAGGCTTTTAATTAATTGCGTATCTTGACGAAAAATGATAAAAATATTATTCTTCTATGCTCAATAACTTCTGCCTTGCATGAGATTCAGCTTTGCTGTCATAAAAAAAAAAATGATTATTTTTTCATGCTCTTTAAAATGACATACCTAATAATAATTATGTCATGAAATGTTACAACACGTAGGACGGACCCGCCTATTCTCTTTTACGTAGAAAATAAAAAAGTAAATGTTTAAATCATATTATATAGTTTTGGGTATTCGCGAAGTAAGAAATAATATTATATAATAATACTATTTCATTATTATGGCCCTGAGGATCCATCTTGAATGCAGCAGTACAGCGCCACAATCGGGTCAAACGAAATTAATAAGTTCAAAAGCAAACTCGTCGAGTGTGAATCACACGGAGCGTTCGATGAGCAAACGGACTGTTTACTTAAACTATTAATATTTGTTAGTTATAACATACGATTATGTGTACATATTTTAAATTGCCTTTCATATTTATCTTGAACATCAAAGCAATGTCTGATCATGTATTATGTATGTTTAGTAAATGTTGATAGGATCAATATGTTAAGGGGTCAAACTATAAAAATATATATCGTAAGAAATTTTATTTGAATAAGAAACCCATAAGAGAATACGTGGGTACCTACGTAAAATAAGTTATTCAAATTCATTTTTTTATGGCGATAAATTCTGCAGTAATTAAAACTTGATTCGATACACTTAAACACAAGGTGCCATAAACGGCCACATATTTTGGCGGTGTTTCCTGTTTTATCGATATATTTATTTAATACATGATTCTTTTTTTGATTAATCGTCATGAGAGTAAAATCACGTTTTGTCGTAATATGAATGGGGTCGATTCCAGCACAACGGTCCTTGTCATTTAAAGTTAAATAGATCTGCTTATAATTTTATTTAAATAACAGTGCACTGGAATCGGTCGCATCGGTAAGTTATACCAACCTTCAATATGTTGCCGTTGTCAACAGAATTATTCACGAAAGTGGCTTCACGAATGAAGACTTCAAACAGTACCGGCCCGTGGTGTACAGCAACACGATCCAGTCGCTGGTCGCCATCTTGCGTGCCATGCCCAACCTGGGTATCACCTACGGCAACAAAGATCGAGAGGTAAACGAACAATTATTATTATTATTATTTTCATTATATATATTTCATATTAGAATTAATTGGCATAGAAGCGTATTCAACGCGCGGAGTGATGAAATTTTCCTGATAGCGGAACAACCTTACAACGTCTCTCGCTCACGCTCATTCAATGGATTTTGTGCTTCCGATTTCGAATAGAATTTTGAATGAAACTACAAACACTGTAGATTCATGTATTAAGTATATATTATATATGTATTTAATACTACCTAAACTCGTGCCATATCTGCCACACCTGGGGAAAGTTACTATTGGCTCCAATGATATTATTATAAGTTAAATTTCATTGGTTGGCTCAATATTTTCTAGTGTAAAGTGTTTCCGTGTTTTCTTCGTTCACCTATTAATCATCGCCTCTTGCGGCTATATTTAAGTAATTGTAATTTCGAAAATTGATGATGTCTAGCGGCAATAAATCATTTATAATACCTGACTTACTTGGAAAAATTTCATCGAAAATATATAGCAAAATATTGCCGCGTTCTGTTTGGAAATTGTTAATTCTCTGTCAAAAAAATTCTAATAGATATCCGATCTTCGAAATTGCCAAAATACACCTAACTATTATTATTATTCATTAATATTTAATGCACGTATTTCTTGTGATTTTCGAACTTGGTTCAATAACATTTCTCCGTATCTTTACAGGATAGTATGAGGTACCTAAATCATTGTCGTCGTGTTAGTAATAGTGGCGCATAAAGATCAATATTGTGCAGTAGCTAGCTAATTATTATTTATTCATGCGACTGACTCGTTCAGTATTGTGTTTGAGGCCATTATAGGCGATCTAGGGGGTATTATTATCCTAAGGACCAATTTTATTTTATTTGTGAAATAAATCTGAAAAATATTGCATAATATTATATTAGTCAGATTAGAAGTTATAATAATAAAAAACTTTTTCCATTTGAGCCATTCGACTGTTTGTCGATAAAATCAGCTTATTATTAATATTATTCTAACTGTTCCCCCCGTTTTCACTCGCACCAATTTTGGAATTAGTAACGTAAATAACCCACCCTATAGGTATCCCATTTCAGGACCAAAAGTAATGTCCTCAATTTAGTTGGATCGACTAATCTATAGGCACAAAATCCATGGTCAAAATAACCAAGCGTCCGACTAAGTTAAGAAGAAGTAGCATATTTCATGAAAATGCATTCAGGCGTTACGAAGCTATAGTAAACCATACAATCTTTTCAATTTATGTTTAATAATAGTTGTGCCTCGCGGTTTCAACGCGTTAATTTTGGGATTCCCGCGGGAACTCTAAAGTAGGTAGTTTAATTGAGTTCTCATAACATCAGCTAATAATAAAAGATAATTTCGAAGTTCCCGCGGAATTGTTCCATACAACCTTTCCTTTTTATCCCCTTAGGGGTTGAATTTTCAAAAATCGGATTTCTTATCGGATGCCTACGTCATACAACACACCCTCCAAGTTTCAGGTCTCTACGATCAGCGGTTTAGGCTGTGCGTTGATCTATCAGTCATTCAGGACAAAGCATTTTATATATATAGATTATAACGGTAAAATCAATACCTATATTCAAAAGAAGATTGTGATAGCTTAATTTAAACCTTAGTTTTCGTGATTTTCCTTAAATTTGTCATTGTTGAGCTAGAATCCATAAACGTTAATGCCAAACGTAGGAGTAGGTATTATGAAATCCACAGTGATAACGTATCTTTTTCACCTTCAATCATTGTGATCGTTAAAGGCAAGGTAAGGCACATGTAGATACGCAAGATACTCACGAGTCTATTTAGCGGTACCACGAGGGAGATGCCTAGTGAATTGCGTAACACATTTTAGATTTGGTACTGCCTACATTCGATAATATTCAGGATAAATTCTTAGTTTTATATAGGATTCAATAAGTGACGGCAGCACACCCTTTAATTTAGAATAGATCATTTAAACGTCGCGCGTCGTATAAAAAGACGATGTGGTTATGACACTGTAGAAGTGAAAACTTAGGGAGTTGACGATCTATAATTAATCGTTAACACATAGAAAAGGAACGAATCGACATGTCATGTGGTCACGTAAAATCTTCCAATCAAAAGTTCAGTTTGACCTCGTGACATAAAGATTGTATGTATGCGTTAACGATTTAGATTGTCAACTTTGCTAAGAAGGCAGGTCTAGTTGGCATCCATTTCGAAAGTAGCTTCATAGTTCATACCTACTTCCGATGCCAAGCAGGTTCCGTCGTACCTTACAGTGCTCGCAGTGCATATCGGAACATACCCTAGATTGTTTACTAACGGAGTGACGTTACATTATGGCGATTGGCGTTTGAGACATTTGAAAAACAGATAAAAAAAGACGATTTTTAAAACTGAATTATAAAATTTACATTGCATATTTACAAAAAAATATTGACGTTTCTCGTTTACTTTTTTCGAAGTCCATCATAAACATACATTTTAATATTCTTTCTTACATTGTGTAAAATACCCTATTGCGTTAAACATAGAGCTGTAGATTCTATAAATTATGAATAATTTGGTGTTCCTCGCAGTTACACATTTTGCACCACCTTAGGGGTGCCAAGGGGTTCCAAATACTTAGACTTATATAAGTATAATCTTAATACGTATACTTATACTACTTACGTACTTACGTACTTTTACTTATTCTAAAAATACACTGATTATAAGCTTTAGTATCTCTTGTCACAGTTACTTTATAGAGTTCCCGAGGGAGTTCTGAAATTTTCGCGGAAGAAACCACGGGAGAACAGCTAGTTCAATATAAAATGAAACCTGGTTTTTAGACCGCTCTGCCAAAAACTCCGACAAAGATTTTGCAATCTATAGCACCATAATCCTGGAACGACCTACCTAATAGAAGTGCATTTATTTTTCTTGACACTAGTTAAATATGAAGTCCATAATCCTTATAAAAAAAAGAACACGCATTACGCGCGCAAACGATGCTTATTGTAAAAACAGTGCAACGGTGCAAGGGTTATCGTGAAGCGGGGTGTGAATGGTTTGCTGGTCGCCGTGTGTGTGTGATTGCACGGTGTGGGGTTGTGAATGGTGGCGGTTGCCCTCGCCGGGCTCGCAGCGCCGCGCCGCGCCGGGCGTGCGCCCCTTCCAAACGCGCCCCCCTGGCGCAATTAGAGCGTAATGTTTCCGCGAAACGGCTACAGTCGTTGGAACACCTTGGAATTATGTATTTACTACTCGTTGAATGTTATTTGTATTCTGTTATGTCGTTTTTATTATTGATTTTTTTTTAAATAATGTATTCACTCATAGTTGAATCTATGATAGGTGCAATGATATTGAAATATTTACTACACGGTGAAATTTTCGTATTGAAATCTACTATGGACGCCTTTTAAGGTCTGTCTTTACTAACACTATTGAGAATTTTGCTATGGCAATGCCTGTCATTTCCATACTAAATTTCAATAGTACGAAAATTTCACCGTGTACCCATTGTTTTCTTGCTTCAATTGCGAACAGCATTACAAA
The DNA here is from genome assembly GCA_907165275.2 of Zygaena filipendulae. NCBI lineage: Eukaryota > Metazoa > Arthropoda > Insecta > Lepidoptera > Zygaenidae > Zygaena > Zygaena filipendulae. Next base: position 4,494,328 of record OU015666.1, read on the forward strand.
TGAAACTGCCACTCTATGTGTAATATCTCTATGGTTTTGTCATTGTAATAGAGCGATGGCAAGATGGTGTTCGACGTGATCCAGCGGATGGAAGACACGGAGCCGTTCAGTGAGGAGTTGCTGGCGGCCATGAAGAGGCTGTGGGCGGACGCCGGCGTGCAGGAGTGCTTCGGACGCTCCAACGAGTACCAGCTCAACGACTCCGCCAAGTAGTGAGTACATTGACCATCCGCATTTAGACTGATCAGCCGCGCAAGAGAACCGCGTGCACTGTACCTACTCATGTTACTGTTATGAATTGGGATTAAGCCCGTGCGCTGGTGAAACTAGCTTCATTCGCTATAAAAAATAATATTATATTCTAAGATATTTAAAAAGAAATCGGTATGTCTATGTCTATTAGAATGTGTGAAACAGGGTGAATACTTAATCTTTTAAGATAATTCTGCAGCCTTAATGGAGAAATCACAAAAACACTACGAGTTATTAGATTTGGAGTTTAGAGACTGTCTCGCAAAACCATAGGAGGTCTTTAGGAGGAAATTAATGTAATTAAGCTGCCCCGGCGCTGTTTCATGATCATGAGTAATGAGTCATAGCCGCAAAAGGTTCAAAGTATTGAAATTCCTCAAAATCTGTATTATATTATTTAATGTTTATTTGTTACTCCCGTTTGCGTTCCTGTACTTCGTCCTATTGTAGCTACACTTTTGTGAGTTGTTTAATCTACCTACTGCGATGGTTTTTGATGAATAAAAGCATCTTAAATAAGAGGGGTTGCAATGTATAGGCTTGAAACTAGAAATTGGTCAAAATATGAGTTTTTAATGCAAACTAATGTATGAACGGCCAACAAAGATCATATCAAATTGTTCGTTTATCGTTATAAACTAGCTGTTTTTCGAGATTTTCTAAAAAAATTCGGGATAAAAAGGTGTAAGGTACCATTTATGCGTGATTACGTAAAAAACAAATAATAAAATAAATAGAATTATTTTTAAACACTTCTTCCGTTTATAATGTTGTAGGGTTTACTAAGACATTCATTCTAGAGGAAAATGTTGGTTTGGTCTGTGTGCTATACAATAAGGCGACCAAATAGTGAATCAACTGTAATCTGTGATCTACAATTTAATTAATAGTTTATTACATACACAGTAAAAGAAACCTTGATTATAGCCTATGACATAATCTTTAACGATCCTTCGGGCTAATTTCTCTGGAATGACTTCCGAGAACGATAAACTAGTACTTAAACCGGAGTCAGTAAGTGTTAACTATGCGACTTTATTTTATGTGTTAAGTGCTAACATTTCCCTCGTTTCTTAGGTTTCTTGGTTTCATTGTAAATTGTAAAGGTTCGTCGGGTATGTATGTCGGTGTCACGCTATAGGTCAGCTCTCCGTAACGCCAAGACACGTCGTATCTCTCGAATATCTAAAATTAATGAAAATAATTCACAATTAATTCGGGCGTTGGTTAAAGCTATCTATTGTAGCAGTTAAATGCTCGTGGAGTTAACCTTTAAGTTCACACTGGTTAGAAATATTAAAATGGAGTAGATTTTCGAATTCAAATTAGACGTCTCTAAGAAAGAAACTTCTTCAGTGATCAATTTTACTAAGGAAGGAGCTTAGAAATTTGATTACATTAAAAAGTCTTGAACAATGGCTGCAATATATGGCACAGGCTATTTTCCAATCAATCTTTATTATAAAATTTATTTACCTTAGCTATCAGGAGTTGTAGCTCTACTTCTGCAAATCTTTTTCCGATACACATTCGCCGACCGAAGCCGAACGGTAGGGAAGCGAACGGATGGATGCCCATTTCCTTTTGTTTGCGCCACACAGCGTAGGCTCGATCCCTATTACGCACATTTGATTCTTCTACTATTGAATTTATTTCTTTACTCTCTGAAATAGATTGGGAACAGGCTGCTAGCTCCGCTTTCTTTAGACATACTTTGTGATTTTGAACATACTTGTCAACAACCTGTATGTCTCTCAGCCATCTTTCGGGGACGTATTCTTGCGGTGACGGAAAATATCGCTCCTCGTTCGAGAGGATATAGTGAGGAAATACTACGTGAGTCTGCAAAGAAAAATACAATAGATTGTTGCACTAAAGGCTGTGATAAAACAGTTGTACCTAATCAATGTATGCCTAGTTTTACCCCTTTTGGAACTCTGTATCCTGATATAACTGCATCAGTTTGGATGCATCTGCCGTTTCCCAAAATTACTGGTTTTATCCTGTAACAATGGATTTCATTCTTAAAATTTTTTTTTTTTTTATTATATTTAATACCTATTGTAAAAAACCTATTGCGAAAACTTTTGTGTGCGTATGTTTATTACTTCTCAATTTTGTAAATGCTGGACATATTTGGAATGAACGAATACATAGGATACTTTAATCCCAGAATCGCCGAGAGAAATACTCGTCGCAGGTAAAAGTTAGTTAAAAAGGAATATAACTACATATGTATTACCATGGACGCATCTATAACTAGATTAAAGATACCTATCAAAAAATAAATAAGGCGAGGGGTCTTAACTATCACTAGCACAATCAAAAAAGTGTTTTAGGATTCCCGTGTGAATGTTCGTAAGCTCATTACGCAAAAGCTATTAAAAATAATAGCACCGGATTTTTGTATTGTTTATAGTACCTAGGTATATATCTTCAAACACATACGCTAGATAATAGTTGCCAATAAATGCCACTGTGGCATTAAGTTCGCCTTTTGTACCACAATGTACATAAAGTTTAAATAAATAAATAAATAATACAATGGAATTACTGAACTTCGTGCGAGTAGATACGAGGGCAATAGCTAGTAAAGAGTAAATAAGGACCTCTTATTACCTCAACGCCTCTTTTATACAAGCTTTAAGAAAAACCATTTTGTTCAAGTCGTTGCAAGTAAGCTTTCTTCCTTTCGGCAGTGTCTGGTGAATTTCATCTTGCAGCCTCTTTTGAGCTCTCCCATTATTTGCAAGCAAGTAAATTGTACTGGCGGCTGCTGCGGCAGTTGTGTCGACGCCAACCAGTAACAGGTCCAGAGCAAGTATTGAAGCAACTTTTTCACCAGATTGCTCGGCAATTTGAGCACAAACACCTTTGTCGGTAATTCTGTTTGAACAGAGTGATCTGAACGCGTCCAGTGCTTCCACATAGTTTTTGTAAGCGGGAGTGGAGTACAATCGCCACAATGGCGCTGATAGCTCCAGTTCGGGGACGCTGTGGAAGAATCTGTGAATGCATTTGATGATTTGTTTCGCTTCAGCATTGTTGTCGTTAAAACATCCCAATCTTGTTCCTAAAGCCCACACTCCGACAGCTGAAAATAGAAATTTGCACGTTCTTATTTCCGACAGTAACGAATAGTATCACGTAATGGCAGCTAAAATGATAAAATTTAAAAATACTGACACTCAAGAGCCCATTTATAGAGCTCCGTCAGAAAGTGTTTTGGCAGTTCTCTATTATGGTCGACGATACTCTCCATTCTGGAAACCGGATAGTTAACAAAATTTATTACTGGCAGTTATCCTACTATATACATTCTACTAATATCCTACTAATATTATAAAGGTGAAAGTGTGGATGTTTGGATGTTTGTGACTCAATCACGCAAAAACGGCTGAACGGATTTGGATGAAATTTGGCATGCACTTTGTCAGGGGTACAGAGAAGGACATAGCGTACTTTTTATCCCAGAATTCCGACGGTTACTCCGAAATTACCGCGGGTGAAACCGTGGGGCACAGCTAGTACTTAATAAATATGATTAGGATGCGAATTCACCAACACAACTATAGTGCCCTCGTTTATACCGCAAAGTAATTTAAGCGAAACGTTACGTTTTACTGAATGAGCTTTGGTTTAAGCAGCAATGAGTCACTAACCGCTCAAAACAAATGCGCAGACGCCGTTGTTAAGAACGGGATGTGGTCATCAAACTGAGATTCTCCATTCTGACTAGCCAGGCACTACATCAAAATAATTGCTGTCAATATTTCTATACCGTGCTGTTTGAATATGAACCTTATATTGCTTATCAATAAGGTTACACGATTGTTAAAAGAAGTGCATTTGCATAGTATCATCACTAATAATATCAGTAGTAGGTACTCGTAATATGTAGTCGAGTGCGTAACTGCGTATACGGCCGGCGTAATTGCGTGAACTACTTTTATTTTTCTACGGTCAAGTGAGATGACTTGATGCTTGACAGCTATTATTAGCATGTTATATATAAGTTATGTAATATTTTTTCGTTCATCGCACGCGACGCAATAAACAAACCATACTACACAGGAGTTGTGAGTGTGTGTGTGTTATTATTTTAACAATGTAAATCATAGCCGTAACTGATACCGGCAAAACGATATAATTCATTAGCGTCAATCCATAAAATTTACACTCGAGTACAATAATTTGCTAACGTAACTTTAGTAAATATCGGAAAAAACAAAACGCTAGAATCGTCCATATATTCGGCTACTAATTAATCCACTATCTGATTTTCGTTTCATATAATTGGTTATTTTTATTGTTTAAATGTATAAAATGGTTATATTTTATTTGAATTCATGAATGTTTATTTCGAACAAAGTAATGAGTGATATATTTTCATCAAACATGAATGAATGATAAACGTTTACTTACCTGCTTACAAAATCATCAGTCACACAATCTAAGTCGGGCACTGCGGCCCTGGCTGCTTCCGGAGCAATAAGGGCCTTCGACACGCTCGATCGGAACTTTGACCATGGCTGGCCGTGTCTGATTGAATATATGTATTTAATATTTTAATTATAATCATATTTATATTAGAATATTAATCAACACATATGGGATTCACTAAAGTAATTTAAACTTACATTCCGATTAACCCTGGCTCATCACCAAAGAAATCCTTTCTCAACTCCTGTTTGTAATGCTTAAGGCAAGGAGCGAGAGCCCTGTGCGGCATCATATCCTCACGCCTGTATATTTTCGCGATTTCTTCGGCACAAAATGGAAACACTAAATCCGGGTGTCCGAATAACTTCGCAACTTTAGCAGCACCATCGGGCCCGGCTAAAGCTCTCAAGCTCCACAGGGTTACGTCTAACGCACGAGTTTTCCAAGGCTTTCGGCCTAAGGCGAACCGCCAACTGTTACCCAAAAAAGGCAGTGGCTTTGGCCCCGGCATAAAAGCGTAGCTTCGCGCACCGTTCATCGCTTATCGAACGCTAGTGATGCCTTTATACTGTGAAAAGCCTTACCACAAAGAAAGTGAGCGCGATTATCGATGTTACATTTTCAGTCGGTTACGTAATCCTTGCCGGCCGACTGAACTGCTGACCGACCTGCCCGCACGTCTACGTAAACGCGTACTACCTACGTTATTCACGTGTTACGACGTCTCCAGTCAACTTATACCGTTACAGTCATGTTAACATCCCTTCTAACTAAGACGCTAATAGAAGAAATTACAAAACACGTTGGACCTGTAGTTAATAAGTGATGTTAACCTGTCAGTTAGGTATTAAATTGCTGCAAATCAATAAGAACGTTTCATTGTTTGCCGTATTCAAAATCAGTTTTTATGCCTTAAATTTTCTACGATCTACGAAAAAAAAAGAACTTTAGGAAAGATCAATAAAATATGCGTTTAGCGGACGATTATTATTCGTCCTTGTAGTGGACGACTAGCAACAGCCAAAAATATTAATAAATTATATTAGCCATAATTTTTTAATTGCGACAAAGCTGGATGAAATTATTTCAGAAACAGTGCGGAATATCAATGGAAAACTGGACGTTCATATATTGCTAATATATTCAATTATTCTATTCACATCACATTTGATTAGCGGTTGTGGGAAAATGTTTAAAATCTTCACGAGGGAGTATGTGAGGACTGAGACTGAATGAGCACGCTTTGCAATCTCTTGATGTCAAATTTAAAATACATCTGACCGTTTTATGGCATTTTCAAGAAAAAAAATCTGAAAAAAGAATATCCTCAGTTTAGGCGAGGTGCATAAAAATATACCAAACAAGTTCAGGGATATATTTATCCTGAAACTTCTAACCTTGTTTAGTTGTAAAAGTTCGTCATGTTGTTATTTTCGTCTTTAGTATAGTATATTTCAAGGAATTTTTCTGTTTGGTTCAAAAATATCGCTCTAAATCATATATAATTTCCTTGCAAAGTTTTCCCATGAGTTTACTTGTTACGATCATTTTTCTCATCTATGTAGTTTAGGTCCTATTCAAACATTACGTGTATTAAAAGTAGAGATGACGTCCCCTACCCGTGTATGTACAATTTACAGGAATACTCGTGGCTAATTTAACCGCGCTCCCTCGGCGGAGGCCGGGCCCGTTGCGTGCGCCTGCGTCGATTGCCTCGTCCGGCTTGCAATTCCATTTGTGCGCCTTCCGCAATCTCTGTGCATAGACAATGATTTGATATGACACAGATGAATTTTGGTTTCCTTTGTTACAGTAACAAGACGATTTAAAATTAGATAGATCTCTACTGACGCCGTACTTACAATTAGAAGTTTTAGTGCCTTAGATGGAACGTTATTATAATATGCACACGTTACTACGTCCTAATGCTGAGTTTGTAATGGTTTGTGGTATAACTCTTGAATGACGGTCTTGCTAAAAGTAAAAACAATGATAATTTGGTAACATTTATAGTTATTTAATATTGCACACACCAAAACAAATTATTATCAGGCATGAAGTAATAAATTAATATACATCTTTTAACATCGACTTTAAGAAGTTTTTAGTTAAATTTTATTAAAAATAATCAAAATTAAAAAAAAAAAAAAAATCTGTAGTTTGTGAGAACACAGACAATGTTGCAAATAAAAGTTAAATCACGAAGGGGAAACACACGTTATTAATCGTTCATTTATTTAGTGTTAAAATCACAGTAATCTTTAATTTGCAACATTATTTGTGTGCCCACAAATTAGAGAAAAGGTGTTTTTTTTATTATTATTTTAAATAAAATTTAATAATTTAATTACAAACTTTTAAAGTGTTAAAAGATGTATATTAATTTATTACTTCACGTCTAATTATTATTTGTTTTAATATATATACGTAATTATTTCTATACTCTGCCTTTTTATGTTCCGCTAATTCTGCCGGTGTGTATATACATGTTACACTGGGTTGTGATCTTTTAATGTTCAACAGGCACCTTGCGTTACCTACAACCTAGCTAGCTACACAGCGGCATTGTTTATCTATAGTCTATACTAATATTATACAGCCTGTTACCGAAAGGTGTGGTCATAATAAACGATCGTGTAATGTTAATGGTAAAGAATGATTGAACCATGATGGCAGTGCTGATACGAAGAAATAAAATACGATAAAATTTTATCGACTTAGCTTTTTTTACTTGCCTCTACACATCACTAGAAATCAATTGAATCGGTCAGATAACAAGTCAATGACCCCTGCCCAAGCGCACCACCGCAGAGCTCGACCTTTGCGGCCTTGGTATCTTGCACGCGCCGATTGTACAATGAATGATATATCTATCTCGTTCTGGCTCATGCGGCCATTATGAAATAGGCGCGGCCTATTTCCTGAAGGGCCGCAACCCACCGCGCATCGTTCTAAAAGTTACTAGGAAAGTAGAAGGAATAAAATAAATAATTTCTGCATTCTTTTCTTTTAGTTTTCTGTCTGTGTTTAACCTCTGCAGTCTGCTAAAAAAAACTGGTCAAGTGCGAGTCTCCTCGCATAAATAGCAAAGAAACAGCGTGCACAAAATAAAAAAAACTACTAGGACATTAGAAGTTACGAGGTAGTAAAGAAATGTAAACAAAAACAAATAGGTTGCCTAGGGAACGACGGCGGCGCGGCGGTACGGGGCGGGCGGTAGAAATGGAAAAAAACCGGCCAAGTGCGAGTCTACTCGCCTAAATAGCAAAGAAACAGCGTGCACAAAATAAAAAAAAACTACTAGGACATTAGAAGTTACGAGGTAGTAAAGAAATGTAAACAAAAACAAATAGGTTGCCTAGGGAACGACGGCGGCGCGGCGGTACGGGGCGGGCGGTAGAAATGGAAAAAAACCGGCCAAGTGCGAGTCTACTCGCCTAAATAGCAAAGAAACAGCGTGCACAAAATAAAAAAAAACTACTAAGACATTAGAAGTTACGAGGTAGTAAAGAAATGTAAACAAAAACGAATAGGTAACCTAAGGAGCGACGGTGGCGCGGCGGTACGGGGCGAGCGGTGAAAATGGAAAAAACCGGCCAAGTGCGAGTCTAGCGCATTGAGGGTTCTGTACAATTTTGTAGATATGTAAATAGTTCGTGGTAAAGAAGATTGAGGTACAAACTTCACTTTGTCATCGGAAAAATTTTGTCCTCTCACCCATCAATAGGTCGCGGTCAGACTAACTGCAAATAAATTTCAGAAAAAATAATAATTATGTAACTACTTTACGGGTTTTGGAGTTTACCCTTTACTTGTGCTGTATCTAAAATATTGCTTCTTGCATGATTGTAGGTCAACGGGAATAGGTTTGATGCACTTGTGGTTGTGAAAATAAACGAAAAAAACAACCGTTTGTACACGCCTGTGAAGTTGGCCCCCCAATGTCAAATAAAAAAATCAGTGAGCTCTAGTCGCCTCTCACGTAGTTCTGGATTTCCTTATTATCTTTTTGGAAATAGTTCTGTTGTTTACATAGGTCAAAAATGGTTCTGAAATAGTAAGGGACCCTATTTACGGAGCGATGGTAGTAAAAAAACTACCGGAACCTAAATAGTACCGGAGCTGACAATGCTAAAACGCTTATCACACTTTACAATTTGTCAGACACCAATCCAAGAAATCGGAAAGTGTAATCGAAGTTAGAACAGTTGGTTCCGATTTAGGATCAGTGAGTGAGAGAGAGAGCACTACATTAAAATGTACCCTAGAGTAGTCGATTTAGGGTACAATTTAGTGTGTGATCACTCGCTATCTCTCTCACTAACTGATCTTAAATTGTATCCGATTTAGATTCCCTAAATTAGAAGTAGTGTAATAAGCCCATTAATGGGGATCTACTCGAGCGTCATTGGGACCTATTGAGTTTTGAAGATTAGGAGGTAGAAACGAAATAAGGTTAAAATATGATGTTTTTTCTTTCAGTTCTACAGAGTTTCAAAAATGTAAAAAAAAATAACCCAGTCACATATTAATAATAATATTCGAGGAAGTCAGATATTGATAGTTTACTCCACGGTATTTGATGATGGAGGTTTACATTGTAGTCACTGTATGGAAGGGTCAAAATTGAAGAAAAGAAAATTATTCGAGCGCGTCAGATTTCAGAGGGGATGTTAAGTGAACCCAAAAAAGGTCCCATTTAAAAAACTGACGATTCGCACTTAACGCAAACGCGTGGCGGCCTTTGGAAAATTAAAAAAAAAAAAATAGCTATTTTAAAATACTCGAGCGCGTCAGATTTTTATGCAGACGGTTCAGCTTGATGTACTAGTCGTTCTGACCAATAATAATCTGAAGATTATTTGGAGGAATACTTTTAATCTGATGGCTTAAAAAAAATGAGATTTTTTTTTTAGGTTACTAAATGTGATAAATAAAATACACAGAAAATAGCATGAAAAAATATTTTATAATACATTCAATTTTTGTTTTTTTCGGCTTGTGGAAATTGGCAGATTTTTTTCCATCCTTGAATTATTTACTTCAAAAAAAAAAATCAACTACACTCGAGAATATCAAGGTGGTGTTTTTTTTTTTGCAATTTTGTGATCCTTTTACTCCCTTACGTGATATTCAAATCGTCAGATTATTCATATGCACACTTTATTTTAATTTCACACGCCCGAGTATTTATATCTATCGATTTTTTATCTATTCTGATCGGTTATCCTAGATGCGTGACTCTGTGTAGAGATGCAAGGTATCTCCCTTATGTTAATCTGACGCGCTTTAGTAAATCACAAATCCCTTCTTGGGCTCCCGTGCTATAATACTTCAAAAATTCATTTCTTAGGTATTTAGTAGATCAGTCGCCACTCGCCAGTCGCTTACTGTTTGTTCAGGAGTAAAGTTCGGTATTTCGAATTGTTATTAAATCACAAATATCTTTATTAAGCAACAGTGAACACTACGAAATAAAACTGTGTCAGTGCAGCTTGAGTTAGCCCGTGTGAAGTTCGAAAGTTGTTCTGGGATAGATTTGTTGAAGGTAAATCAGTGGGTGAATTTCGGTGGCTGACCTTAGCCGTGACTGCTGACTGGACTGTATCCTTCCGTCCGCACTTGGAACTTCGCCCGGGTGCATGGGACCCGCAATTGGAGGTGTCAAATACTGGAGCACTTCAAAGAGAACCCAAGAACCACCTGCAGAACGTAGTGCTGCAGGAAATCTCGGCGTGGTAATTCGTGTAAAAGTTTGGTGTGTACTGTGGGATGATCGTCGACAACGGCACCACTTCCATCGTACCTACCCGCTGACTTAGTTTCTCATGTGTTTCTACCAGTGTTACCAAAATATCGACATACGAGTATGAGTGCCGGATGCGAGAGATAATGCTGGATTGAATACGAGCCGTGATCATGAATCATGATTCTGATGCATGATTCCAGTGATAACACGTGTGACGTGCCACGTGTGCACTACCTACCTACTTCGTCATTGAAAGAAAAAAAAATTAACGCCAGTTCTTTGAAGTGAGCCGCCCGCGCGGTGGCGCTCGTCATTTTCTTTGATAACGCCGCCTGCTACTGTGCGAGCCGTCAGCCGCGCTGCGCGGTTACAGTCGGCACTTCCTTTGATAACGCCGCCTACTACTGTGGTACTACGTTGCGCCGTTCTTACTAGGAAATAAGAAACGAGATGGAGGCAAATAATAACGTTTGTAAACACGAGTAAACAACTGTTATGTTATGAATTGTTGTGATTACAAGTGATCATTCAAATTTGCGTATTCTTCAAGACGATAATAATCAAAAGCCAACATCCTCGAGTGTTGTTGTGTGACCAGAACCAGCGATATTATTCTTAACTTAGCATCATACAGTGTTTTGTGATCCAAATAATATGAAACCAACATTGCCACAAAATTTTAATAGTGCAGTGTATTTAAAGTATTTTTTGGCAAGTGAAGTGGAAGATTTCGTCTCAAATTCCAATAATATTGACGACAAGTTTAATTACGTTACGTATCACGTAGGTACCTACCTACACCACGCGACGTTGTTGAAAACAATTTGCAACTCGCAAGTCGCAATGAAACATGCCCTTTGAAGTTTGCCGCCGCGCTGCGTCGGCCCGCTACGCCGGCCACCAAACTTCGGCGTACGCGCCTACCAGGCTCTCATGGCAAATCGGGGGGTAAGTCGTAAGTTCGTGAAAACCGGGTCAGCGAACTCGTTATCTTTGAGCGGTTCATGACCTCACTAGTGATGTGACATTGTTTGTGTCGATACCAAAAATATGTTTTTTTATAAGTGTGAATTTGTGAAGTTGGATTTTTGCGTTAAGTACTAGTGGCTTATTGTTCTATACCATTAACACTGCACGATCCTTTAATATGACTACACCGTTCTGTAACAGGCTGTATAGTGGTAAAGTTTGTGAGTTCGTGAATTGTGAGTTTTTGTGTTTGTGACGTTGTAAGGGATAATATCTGGATGTACTGAACCGATTTTGAAAATTCTTTCACCTATAGGAAGCTACGGTAGTCTTAAGTGACATAGGGTATTTTTTACCTGTACCTGTACCTGTATGAAAGGTTTGTCTAACGGGGCAGAGTATCTCAGCATATTCGTGTATAGATTGTAAACGGCTGGCACTCGTCAAATCTTGCCCTCAACAGCTACTGTACTTGAACGCACGTCGACGGAAGTTCATAGCTCTGGGGTCTTTTACAAGGAACTCATTGTGCGCAGATCATTCACAACCGATTCCGCTTGTGCTCGGCTCTGGTTACACAACGACGCCGGAGCGAATTAGTTTTGCGTGGCGATATAAACGGCACCAATTGATGAATTCTTGTTCCTTTTGTGGCTGTTTCCTATGGCTATCTTAAGAGTCACATGCACTCCTAAATAAAAAGCTTCTCGCAATCTCGTATAACCTTACCAAGTCTATATATATATATGTAATTTCGTTCGAACTAATCCTAAGCTTCCTATAAAATATAATTTACGACATAAAGACAGACTAATGCAACACACTTCTAACACTACAATTATACTCAACGAGTCCCTATGTGATGACCATCAAGGTATATAACAAACTACCGCAAAATATATTAAAAGTTGTGAAAATTATAAAACTTTCCTGAAAAAATTAAAAGATTGTTACTTGTTACTTACTAATTTATACTATGACATAAAAGTATTTTGGAGATATATTATAGAAATAAATAGCACATAATGATCTGACATCATGAATATATTAAACAAATTATTTATAAGTAATATCTACTGAGGAACAAGAAATAAATAGAATATTATTATTAAAAGATAGTATAAATCTTATACTCAAAATACCAACTGCTTATACAAGTACTTAATTAAAGTTGTGAATTTCTTATACATATTGCTCTCTCCGAATTTGGATTGTTTTGTGCTGTGCCCTATAAACAGGGTCCATAAATAACTGTTTACTATCTTAACACCTTTTGTTACTTAATGGATGTGCAATAAATAATTAATGATTAAACGAACTTACCTATGTGAAGTTCTATCATAATTGGGTATTCTCCAAGGTATGAATATCAAAATTCTAATTAGTCCGTCAGTTAGAAAATAAAAAAATAATAGACACGTATTTTTTGCTTTTTCAATTTAATGAAAATGAACATAGATAAAGCGCATTAAAGTTTAGGGTGGGGGGCTCGTGACGTCAATATTCATTATAAGCGCCATACAAACCGTTGTGAATTGTGACGTCACGCGAAATTTCAACTCAATGTATCTCTGTTATTTTTTGATTACGTAAAAAAAGAAAAAATACGTGTCCAATATTTTTTACTAATCTACAAGACGGACTAAACTCTACACTGACTCTAGACTCTACACTGGTGGGTGCGTCTAGAATAACCGATCAGATTAGTAAAAAAAAATTGATAACTCGACATACTCGAGCGCGTCAGATTAAGATATGGTGGGTTAATTACATAGTGAGAAGTATGTATATGAATAATCTGACCATTTGAACGTGACGTAAAGGAGTTAGAGGATCACAAACTTGCAAAAAAAAAACGCAACTTCGACATTCTCGAGCGCAGTTGATTTGTTTTTTATTTTAAAGTAAATAACTCAAGGATAGCGGGAAAAATATAATCTGCCGATTTTCATAAGCCGAAGAAACAAAAATCGTCTTCGAATCGAACGAGCAGCTGCAGTGAAACATGTACCTATTCATATCTCTGTCTTTCTTTCCCTTTTACTTTTTCTCTATCTCTCACTCTCTCGCACCGTCCTCACACTTCTTTCCGTCGCCATAACGTCATCACAGTATACCACGGCGCTAAACGTGTCGAATTATAACTTTTTTTGGTCGGTTAAAATACATATTAAAATAAGTTAAGGTAAGTATTACATCAAACTATAGGTTCACCTTTCACTTTAATGTAATTATATATATATTATATAATAAAGCTCATCACAAAACAACGCGTTCATGTTATTATATGTAAAACGAAATGGCTTGTTTGTGCTTTAAAGTTAGTTTTGTGAATAATATTTTGTTAGCATTTACATATTTCATAGAAATATAAAGTGTGTTTTTTGTGAACAAGAAATAGCTCATAAAGTTATTAAACTTACATCAGAAATAAAAAAAAATTAAAAATAAATCATAATTTTTGTTTCTAGCAGTCAGATTAATAATATCCCTCAAAATTATTGTCAGATTTTAAGCCAACATAACTTGGACTGCAAGCTGAACCTTCTGTAAAATAATCTGACACGCTCGAGTATTTCAAAATTGAGATTTTTTTTTGCATTTTCAAAAATTCGCTACTACCTTGCGTCACCTCCAAATCGGCAGATTTTCGAAGGGGTGCATTTTTAAGGCTCACTTAACATCCCCTTTGAATATCTGACGCGCTCGAGTAAATGTTTTTTTTTTTCATTTTCTCCCCTTCCGGATGGCCACCCCCACCACGCAAATGGGCAGATGAATATATTTTCGATATCAGAGACACCTTGGAGTATCTAAACTACAATATCTGACGCGCTCGAGTATTTCCATTTTACTATTTTTTTTTTACATTTTTGAAAGCCTGTAGAAGCTAAACCCACCGGTGAATGAAAAAATATCATATAACCTTATTTTGTTTATATCTCCTAATCTTCAAAACCCAATAGGTCCCAACGACGCTCGAGTGTCTCCCGAATTAGCATCGGTATCTCCCGTACTATTTGGTTAATGAATAAAATGAGTTAATCAGAACAAATGTTTATTTGGCAATTGCTGAACCACTTATATAAATATAAGTACAAGAATTGTACCAAATTTGATTATAATATTATGTATCTAAAGTATTACTTAGTTAATAATTATAGTATTAGACGTTTTTAAGGATTAACAATAGCCCTCGCCAGCGACACGCCATCTGTGCTAACAATGTGCCTGTTATAGAACCTAGCAAACGTGGTGGAGTTATTGCTCCAGCCAGCTGTCTGGCGTATCTGGTCAATGCTAACTCCTTGCTGTAGAGCACGAGAAGTCGAAGCGTGGCGAGTGCTATGGGCTGAAAATATAGAGACGTCAATTCCTGCATCCTTGAGTGTGGCTTTTATCCACCGACTCATTGTTTGAGTCGTCACTGAATTATGTGGCTTTTTGAAGCTAACGAACAGTCTAGTAGATTTACGTATAGATGTTGTTCTATTCAGGTATGAAATGATAGTTTTAGCGGGACAAATCTCGATTTTTTCTTCGAAAAAAGGTAACCGTAGGACAGGTTGCTTGGATCCAATCCGGGAAGTTTTTATTAGTTCTGGTATTTTGATTATGATTTGCGTAGGAAACGTTTCGATATTTTTTATGTCAATCATGGATAGAGTTTGCACTCTATGTGCTGTTACCAGCGCAAGTAAGGTACAGCACTTTTTAGAGAGTTTTTCTAAGGAAAGTTCTTCGTTAGTATACCATGTAGCTAGCATTTGGAGAACTTGGTTGGGGTCCCACATGACATCGTATTTAGGTGCTGGCGGCCGAAGCCTGTACACCCCTTTAAAAAATCTTTGAATGCGTTCATCATCTGAGATAGTAGATCCTAGTGTTAGGGCTAACGCCGATCTACAGCTGTTCAGAGAGCCATACTGCGCGCCTTTGTTAAATATTGTTGTTAAAAACTCGATTATTTTAGGAATTGGCGCCTCGTATAGGTTAACACAATTTTGAGTGCAGAAATCGTACCATTTCCTGAAGTAAGTATCATATTGTTTAAAAGAGTTACGTGAAATAGAGGCCAGCATTATTTCTATAGATGATTGCGGAACCTTTCGGTGCAGCAGTGCTGCCCTGACAATATCCCTGCCACCAGGGTAAGGTTGCGTTGGATGTTGCCGTGACTGGAATGAGAGATTAACGCATGGTCATTGGGGGTGAAGGTTACGCAGTCTGATATTAGTAATTTTCTAAAGACAGGGTACCATGGTTGTGTCGGCCAGGCAGGCACAACCACGACACCCGTGGCTTTGTCCAGTATTATTTTCCTAAGAGTTTTTAAGATAATAGCAAATAGAGGAAAAGCATAGAAAAAATAATTTGACCAACTTATAGTGAATGCGTTAACTATGTATGCATCTGGGTCCCTGTGCCAAGACACGTATGTGTTGCATTTTTTGTTCAATCTACTGGCAAACAAGTCGATCGTAGGTTCACCGAACCTTTTGACGATGGTTTTGTATGCGAAGTCTGACAGCTCCCATTCGATATCCGGATGAATGCGTCTAGACTCCGCATCTGCAATTTGATTGTCGGCTGATTTAATGTAGCAGGCAAATATAAATACTTTTTTGGATTCACACCATTGCCAGATATTTCTACTGATGTTAGTGAGGTGTGGATACTGAACTCCGCCCATCCGATTTATGTATGCGATGGCAGTCGAATTGTCAATCCGTAGTAGTATTTGGCAATTAGAGTAAGCTTTAGCGAAAATTTTTAAGGCAAAGAAAGCCGCTAATAGTTCTAGGACGTTAATGTGCTGACATCGTTCGTCCTGCGACCACTGGCCACTGGCCGTCTGCCCGTCGCAGGCCCCGCCCCATCCCGTCGTTGAGGCGTCAGAGTAGATTTCTATGGCGTAGGAATCGTCTCTAATTCTATGTGATGGATTCTCCAGTGCTTGCAGCCACCACTGTAGGTCTGGATATAATGAACTAGGGATGTTCATCAACGTTTCATAGTCGTCATGACCTTTGAGGTTGAGGAATTTATACCGTTCTAGTTGTTTCGTATAAAGTAGTCCATATTCCACGGCTGGGCACGCCGAGATGAGCAAGCCCAGCAAGCGAGCCAAACGCCTGACCTTGCAGCGTTTGATTCGTTTAAACTCTTGAATTTCTTTCGTTATATTAGTTTGTTTGTCGGTAGGCAAGCTAATAGTCATAGTATGAGAATTAATTATGTAACCTAGAAACTTACATGTCTTGGCAGGGGTCAGTGCGCTTTTATCGAAATTTATTTTGAAGCCGAGTGCTAATAGCAACTTCTTTGTGGTATTTATGTTACCTACACATTCTTTGTAAGAGAAACCAAGTAGAAATTGGTCATCAAGGTATATTGTCGACAAGTAGCCGCAAAGTCGCAATAATTTGGTTACAGGTTTCATAATTTTAGTAAAAACGTATGGGGCGGTATTTAAACCGAATGGCAAGACATTAAATTCAAAGATTTTTCCCGCCCAACGAAACCTTAAATATTTTTTCGAATCGGCATGAATTTTTAATAAGAAATATGCGTCTTTTAAGTCCATTGTACTCATGTAACAATCTTTCGTTACTAATTTAATTGCAGTGCGAAGATCTTCTATTTTAAAATGGTCTGTTTCTATAAATTTATTAAGATTTTTCAAGTTTAATATGAATCGGAACTTGCCATTAGGTTTAGGTCGCAAAAATATACTTGACAAAAATTGCTCTTTATGTGGTCTACATTCAGAAATTGCACCGATACTAAGTAAGTCGCGTATGGCGAGCTCATAATGTATTTTTTCAGTTTTACTGCACGTAGGTGGTTCTGGTGCGTGGTTTTGAACAACCGGCTTCGAAAATTGTATTTGGTATCCCTTTATCCAATTAAGGATTGTCCGGTCTTTTGTGATAAGAGCCCACTGTTTATAAAAAAGAGACAGTTGACCAGCGTATCTTACCGTGTCTACCGGCGGCGGGTCGTCTTCGACCGAGGCGGCGACCTCTTCGACGAGGTCGTGGGCGGCTCGCGCTGAGAAGTCGTCTCTCGACTTCTCTGTGGACCCGGCTGCCGGCGAGCTGGCGCCGGGTATTTCCAGTTTTTTGATGACTGCGCCTTTGTTGCTTGAGGTGGGCCCTTTTTGGGGACCTTAGCTGGAATTTTCAAGTCTGATCCTGATTTATTGACTGCCTTTGCGGCCTTTAGAGATTCTGAAAGATTGTCGCCGAACAAATATTTGTCTATATTAGTGTGAGTCAAATGGTCCTTCATTTCTTTTTTAACTGAGTATAAAGAAAAGTTTCGTCTGGTTAATGATTCCGAATGTTGTATATCGCACAAAAGGTGTCCCATGTCCATCAATTTTTGAAGCAGATCATGGTTTTTTTCTTTTTGATTTAGTTGCTCTGTGATAGTACTAGCTACACACGATATTACTGTTGCAAGTTGTTTTTGTTTGGTTTGTAGTATTTTATCTCTTTTGATAATATTTTCCGGTAAAGCTGCGCGAATTTCATCGTTAAGGATCGGTGCTCCTGTACGAACACAGTTGTCAGGTGTCAAGTACTTCTTACTCAGTTCTATACGCAGCTCTTTGTTTATACCGGTGACGGCAAAATGCTCCAATCGGCTAGCGATCTCTTTGTGAACCGAAGGGCCGTATTCGATTTTGGCCGTGGGATCGTCACCCAAAATCTCCAATGTGGCGCTGTCCAGAGCGTCGACGTGATCAGGGAGCTCAACCTGGGCTGACGAGGTGGTCGCTTCATCGGGCGACGCGGCTGGTGTCGGCTCGCGGGCGGCGGCGGCGGCGGCGACGTCGGCGGCGCGGGCGGCAGCGGCGACCGGCGGTGACGGCGCGGTGACTGGAGAGGTCGGTGTGTCACAATCGTTAGCTTGGAGGATCTCACTGAGGTCGTTATCGATGATCACGGCATCGTTTGCCGACATATTGTGTCCTCCTAGAACGAGTAAGTACATATTTAAGTATTTGTACTTCCGTTATAGTTGTACTGATTCGAATGAATCTAGTAATAATGCCTATGAAAAGGACTCGTATTACTGGTAAGAGAGAACGTAGGCGGCAGGGTAAGTGCCCCCGCGCATTAGGCGGCCAGGTCGCGCGGCCAGGTCGCTGCGGCCAACTATTTCTTCGGTGACATATGCAAGTGCGCGCACTAGGCGACCAGCGGCCAGCGACCACGTACTGGCCGCGCGGCCAGCAGAAACATCGCGACTCAACACGCGGCCACTTAGCCGCCGCGACCAACGAGATTCACCATTTTTCACCATTTGAGATCAGTGTGCGCGCACTGGTCGCAGCGGCCACACGTGTTTTGTGGATACAGGATGTTCGATACAATTTTTCTTCAGCAGAGATGCACTCCCGAAATGGGCTGAATCCAGTAATATGTGGTTTTAGAACATTCAAGATCTCGTAAAAAGTTTTTTTAGACATTCTCATATAGTTAAAAAATTTATCTTCATATTGCAATACGTCTGGAAAGTATGTATGATATATTCCTTTTGTAAGCCTATTCCGTAACAATGGGTGAATCCAAAATTTGTTTTTTGTTCTTTTTTTCTTTCGCTTTTGTAATAATAAAATCAGTGCAACAATAATTCCTTCTTCGACGTCCATTTCTGAGCACGATGTGAACTCAACTGACAAAATGTGGTCGCTACGTGGTCGCAGATGAATCGCAGCTACGGCGGCCAGGTCATGCGGTTTGGTCGCGCGACCTGGCCGCCTAATGCGCGGGGGCCCTAATATCCCCAGAGAATAAGACGCGAGCCGACTTTATTTCTCTTTTCGTTACGGTAGGGTAGAATTCACACAGAATTAAACGCAAACCGGGTGATGTGTTTTGTAGGTATTGCAAGGACTCAAGAGTTACTTGAGTTATCGGTAAGGTAGAATTCCCACAGAATAATACGCAAACCGATGTTAAAAAACGAGACGAGACAGCCTCGCAGGCTTCCCTATACGTTTAATGCAATTTTACTTTTTACATCACAAATAATAATAATCATCAGTATGTACCTTGTGTTCCTGGACTTCGAGAGGCAGGTGAGGAGTCCCTCGACGATGAAGATGGAGAAGATGCTATGATTCGTGACCGATGTCGTTGTTTAACACTGCGTTGTTCACGTACTTGTTTTTCAAGTAATTTTATTTTCTTGTAAATTAAGTCGAAATCCGGGGATTTAGCACGTTTTCTTTTTGGCATTGTTATGGAGAAAAAAGAAACACTGTATTTTATTTATTTATTGTTTTTCCCTTGTCGTTACGAATTTCGTAACTACTCGAGTGGTCGGGCACTAAAAAGCGAATGACAGCCGGCCGGCCCCACTTCCGAGCCAGAGCTGAGAAAACCAAAATACCCTCAAAAAAAAAATAAAAAGGGAGATATGTAAATACCATTCTACCCTCAACTTAGTGCATCGAGTGGTAGCAACTATGCGTTACTACATGTGTGAATACTCTTATTTTATCCTAGGTACCAATCTCGAGGACGAAGCATGAAGTATAATTATAAATAAACACCACACAGATTTATCAAGCTCCAAACTATCATGTGATAAGCATAAGAGATTTACTTAAAGAAAAACTACTTAAATAAAAAAAATATTCCAAGTTAATAAGACGAAAATATAATATTATGCACTTTTGATTTCGTATGTAAACTTGTATCATTATTATGAGAATAACTATAGGTTCTCCTAGAATACCATTTCCTTAAAAATTGCAGGATTCCATTTTTTCCTTGTACAGAATCACCTACCATAATGGGTAACTAAGACACCTGTCTAGGTTCACGGGAAGTGGTTTAAACAGATATTAATGAGTTCAGTGAGTGAGTGTACTGTTAAATTAGCACATTTTAAAACTATGTAAGTACAGCTCAATATTAAGCATAGTCCCAAACATGTTTTAAATTCCATATTCATTATCATAAACGAGAGCTAAATTATGAGGGTAACAAAAACACGTCTTGTAATAGACACATCACGTGCGTTTGTAATGTATTAGTGTAACAGTTTTCACTACAGTAGCTTCTCCGTCTTTTACATAATAATATCATGTTCAACCATTCAACCATGTGTTTCAAAAACTCCCGTTTGCTAGCATTACACTAATTTCATGTGATTTGGTTATAGCATAAGTATAGCATTGTCGGTAACACCGAACGCTTAAGCATATACGGTGGTCTGAATACATTGACTACAGAATAAGACCTATCTGACACAATGTCTTGCGTTTTCAATACTAAGAATTGCAATAATAATAATAATAAATCATTTTTAATTAAAAATTTATTCAGAATTTGATTTCCATTATTTTTCTTTAAAGCAATATTTAAATTTTCTGATTTTGGCATAATATGCTCACACGATTCCCTGGTCCCGGCCGATACTCGTGGCCTCATCTATTCATGAAATTTGATGGCGTCCTCATGCGTCAAGAGTATTCCGTTCTCTGTATTAGCTAATAGCCGCTCGCTGAACGGACTTTTATAGTCGAGAGCATGGTATATATATAGCTCTATAAAATATACAAGTATAATTGATTAGCCAATTCGTTTAATCTACTCATGAATTAGTGTTCGCAATATTATGTTCTCAATCATTTCTATCGCACCCATCGATATTGGAAGAGCGGTTTGTTTCGTGATAGGCAAAATCGATTATTGTTAATTTTTAACTTACTATACATATCGGTTTTTTACTTTCTTTAGCTATAAACTAATTAGCAACTATTTTTTTTACATCTTTATAAACGAAATGAGAAAAGCTTATATGGTAGCTGTAGTGTTTGGAACATAAATCGATGTAGTGTTTGGAACATAAATCGATGTAAGGTTAAAATATTTACTGTTATAAGAGATAATGGTTCTGGTTTTGTCCTGTGCCAATAATTACTGTAAGGTAAACAAACAAAAACGGCCAAGTGCGAGTCAGACTCGCCCATGAAGGGTTCCGTAGCAGCAAGTAACATACTATAAAAGTTCTTGTAGTTCGTTTTAACTTTGATCGATGTTTTAATAATAGTGTTTTTTTTTTGCGGTTTACGATTTATGACGTATTAAAAAAACTTCTTACTAGATCTCGTTCAAACCGATTTTCGGCGGAAGTTTGCATGTTAATGTACATCATATATTTTTTAAAGTTTTATCATTCTCTTATTTTAGAACACTTTGAAAGAGTCTCTCGCACAAACTATTCAGTTTAGAAAAAAAAATATTTTAGAAACCTCAATATCATTTTTGAAGACCTATCCATAGATAGTACACGTATGGGTTTGATTAAAAAATAAAATTGTGTTTCAGTTCTAAGTATGAGGAACCCCCAAAATTTATTGTTTTTGTGAGATAATCTTAATGCGGTTCACAGAATACATCAAGTTTCAACAGTATAGTTCTTATAATTTCGAAAAAAGTGGCTGTGACATACGGACGGACAGATAGACAGACAGAAGTGACGAATCCATAAGGGTTCCGTTTTTTGCCATTGGGCTACGGAACCCTAAAAATCGATGCCAAAATTGGCCTGTGCTCTATGGCACTCGAATCTCGAAGGTTTTTAAGTCATAGAAGCGATCTATTGTAAGTGGATGCGTTGCGTCTACCACCCACATGGCGGCTGCGGCCGGCTCGAGCGGCGAGTGTTTGAAGCGCTGACGACAGATTTATGCGCCGATCGCATCGCGCTTGCTCTAATCCCGGAAACACTTAAGCGCCACTGAAACCTCGAACAATGCCTACAGAATCGTCGCATTGTTTATCGCGTCATTAACATTAAGTGTTACCCGATAGCGTAGCTCGCGTCGTCGTACCTCTCTGCCGCATCACTCGGTGACATGTCTTCGGTTGTAGATAATAGATATCATAGCGTACGTATTTCTGTTACGGCCGCATTGTATTAATGTTGTATGTAATATCGTTCGGGGCTACGCGAACGTGTCGGTGGAGTGTGTCGTGTGCATCCGGTGGACACGGCCGGCTCGTGTATCGGCCGGACGGTCGGTCGGTCGGGCTGCGGAGGCATCGGAGAGGCTCGGCAGCGGGAGCGGGCGGTGGGTGCAGGGCGGGCGGCGTGCGGCGGCGCGCTCAGTATTGATCGGTGCCGAACCTGTTGCCGGGCGGCGCGGCGCGCGGAGCCTCCGTACCCGCGTCTACCGTTCACCATCTCCGATACTTTTATACATGACATTGGCCCAACGCCACTTTCGATTCACTATACCTACCCACATCTACACTAAAACAATATTATAAAGTGGTAAAGTCTGCAAGTTTGGATGTTAATCTGGACGATAATCACTGGAATTGTTGAAACGACTGGAATTCTTTCACTGATGATCAAGCTACAGTATCATAGGATCTCATTCCAGTGAAACTATTAGAAAAATAATAATGTTTAGACAGCGCCATCTGGTCCCAAAACTAAGTGAGGTTGTATTCACCGACTTCAAAACGATCAGTAGATAGCACATAGTAGGTTATTTTAACTTTTTAGTACAGTGAATTTTCGTGTTTTGAAGTCGGTTCTAATTTTTTGTTAATTTAAATAACTATAGGCACTAAATTATCGAAAATAACCACTAATCCTTCACAGAATTTAACTTTATGGTCCTTTTGTTAGAGAATATTGCTTCGCTGATTGTATATCCTAAGTATTTAATTTAGTGTATCAATGCTACTACAGATAGGTAGATATAATATAATTTGGACGTCTCCGAATATAATTCCTCCATTTTTATAGCGACCCAGTTAATGTTGACAGAGCATTGACGTCACCAATGCTCTGAATTGACGACATCCTTACATTGTTACACAAATATAGGGAATAACACAATTTTTCCTAATTGGGAAATGTATTTTTCAGTTCAGAAAATTTTCTCTACAGATTATAAACAATTTTCGTCAATCGACTAAACCTAGTTTTGATTCGTTCCATGTATGTATGTTCACCGATTACTTGAAGACGGTTGGACCGATTTCAAAAATTCTTTTTTGTTTAAAAGAGTTTACTCCCAATTAGGTCTCATTGCTACCAAGTCGGGATCTGATGATGGGATCTTGGAGAAATCGAGAGAACTCTTCAAAAATTATAGGCACACCTATAGCGATTTGGGTATTTTTGATAGTGAATCGTTCATTTGCTTTCGGAAAGCAAAATTTGAAGAAGTGGAACTGATTATCAAGACCACAGGTGGTCATCAGAACAACTCAAAAATAATACGTATTTCACGGGTTCCGATTGAAGCGATTTCGAAAATTGTTATTTTGTTGTCATCAGAACTACTAAACAATAGGCATTTCACAGATTCCGATTCGTTAACTTCAATGTGGTTTCTAAACAATTTATGTTCGTCGCAATGTATATGGTGAAGTGGAACTGATGGTGATGTACCAGGAGAACTCCTCAAAAATTAACGTCCCTGCATCGGAAAAAGCAATATTTTGTAAAAGGTTATGAGCAGTTGACATTAGGCTATTGTAACTTAGATAAATTACAAACCGACTCACTAAAAAGCAAGAAATAAACAATTTTTTTACCAAAAAATTAAAACCGATTTCCAAAAACACAAAACTAAAAATAACAAAAGCCAAATTTGGAGTAGGTAGATTTAGTAAGTCCACTCCCGCCACGAGCTCGTCGTGAACTGAACAACCCAAGACAGACGTAAGCGGGCTTGGCACCGAATTCAAATTGAAAAGTGGCAGCACAAACCAATAATAGTATTACGTGTATTTTTGTCTGTTGCATTCAATCGGTATTTTGTTATTTTTAGCTTTTTAGTTTTGTGTTTTTGGAAGTCGGTTTTAATTTTATTGTTAAAAATTTTTCAAGTCCATGGATTCTATAAACAATAATTCATAAGTATGCTATAATTTTTAAAATCTATACGACGCAACCAAATGTTACTCTTGCACTAGTTTTATTGTGGTTGTATGTTGGTTGGTTAACATGTAATTATTTTAAAACTGTTTCTCGGACAGGGCGTTCCGTCGATTTATGTATCGTTTATGAGTATGTAGACTGCAGACGATAAATAATTTAACATGCAATCGAGCCGTTTTAAATAGCCGCGTTTACAGTACGTTCTGTTTGTACATTTGTGGCGCGTTTCGAGTTGCAGTTAGCACTAGAGTGATACTGTGATCCCACAAAGCCTCCTCTGTGTTGGCGCCCGGCCAGGGAGCGACCAGCGCATCGCTGACATTGAAATTGTTACAACGACACTCGGAGGCCTCAATCTCTTACAACATAATACCGCTGTTTTTTAAACAATGCAGCCGAAGTTGTTCCTTATAGGTACACAAAGTAGGTAAAAACCGTTAGTTTGTAAAGTAATTAACGTTAATATTGTAAAATGCTTAGGACAGGAAATGCGTCGTGGTGGATGAGAAATCGGTACCATAGTCCATAAGTGAATATATACTTAACTAAATATTCTGTGAATATTTCAAGCATCTACCTGTTGCCGTTATTATTATCGAGCAAAAAATTCACGTTTGTTGTTTGGGAGCCCCCTTAAATATTTATTTTATTTTGTTTTTTAGTATTTGTTGTTATAGCGGCAACAGAAATACATCATCTGTGAAAATTTCAACTGTCTATTACGGTTCATGAGACAGACGCACAGACGGACGGACAAGGGTCCCGTTTTACCCCTTGGGTACGGATCCCTAAAATACATTTTGAAGTGAAACTTGTTTTGGCACGGTAGGAAATTTTACGTGCTACGCATAACTCTAAATATGAATATGTTTGTTGTATAAAAGCTTAAATTACACGTCATGTTTTTAACGTATGTACGTATACCAGTTTTCATATAGTTATCATTATAAAAGAGACATTAAAAAAAGAAATAGAAAAAGTGGTAAGTGATATTAGGATCTACAGTTCTTTTTCGGCCACTGCGAATACATCTACTCGGTACTCTATTAATACGATACGACTATTAATTGTTATCCGTATAGAGCAATTGTAATTAATTATATCCAGACAAAGCTTGCGTATAGTTGCCCATACTAATTAGATATGTTTAAATGGCAGTCGGAAATTCATACTTAAATAGTTGAAAAATTTAACTGAAAATGTAATTTTATTTGCTAAGTTACCTACATATGTATATGAATGAATGAGCTACCTTTTACCCATAGTTCCTGAGGGGAATTGTAGAAAATATCGGAAATAACAAGAGTGAAGTCGCGGGGCACACCTCGTATGTATAATTATGTAACTGATTTTTTTAATTTCTTATTTCATGTGACTGATACTTCTGTTACATAAGTTTTGATAAATAGAGGTAACTTTAACCTTCAAGCAAGCGTCTGTTTTAACAGGGCCATTTATGACTTAATGTACACTCTCATGATGACGTCTTTCACCTTTCATGATGATGCTGATGGCAAGGGGACGTGTTTAGTCACAGTGTCTTATGAACCAACACTCAACCACTTACCAACACTCAGGATAATTAACATTTTATCGCGGAGTATTTTTGAAAATCTTTATTTAAAGAACTTAGTGGCTAAAACGAGTAAACAGTAAGATGTACTTATTTCTATGCTTATACCATATAATCTAGACAATTGGTATAGCGTTCTGTCTTGTTCCGACATGGGAGACGCCAAAACGCTATTATACATTTTCTAACATAAAAACATATCCCAAACTTTTCTTCCTAGGGCTACGTTCCGCAACGTTCCATTAAAACATGATGCTCGACTTGGCGGGGGCACTACTTACCGTACCCCCAGGTATACGTCGTCTCTGCCATCCCACCATCGACCACACAGCCCATAGACGCCTAATGTTTGATTTTGCGTATTGAATGCATTCTGGCAACTAGCTGAGGTAAGAGAAGCGGGGTTGCAACGCCGTGATTGGTTAATTCAAGGCCACACGCGCTAGTTACACGCCGTGATTGGCTAATTCACATTTATATCGGAACTATAAGTCAGATGTGTTGACAGGAGCCATTCGCCTGTTATTAGGCGTCTATGGGCTGTGTGGTCGATGCATCCCACAGTTCTTGAGGGTACCTCGAAATGGCATTGATTAATTTAAAATCGTATGTAGTTTAAAAGTATTAGGCAGTCAGTTCCAGTAGCACCACCGCAAAGGTCCGATTAATTATCGTTGCTCACATTTCGCGGAACCAGTAAGCGCTGTAAGAATGCGGACACAGATCTGACTCAGTCATTTATCGTTCAACCATGAACAAGTTAAATAAGTAATTAAATAGACTACAGCGTAGCAATTATTATTACCTTATTGACATTGTTCTTTTACTTATTCATTTCAAGAATTGTCAACAGCAGTCAGCATCACAGAAAATTGCATTATTAGACAATAAAAGGAGCAAATAATAACAGACAGCTATGAGATTGCTACTTGGCTTAATGAGTAACTTGTGTAGCTAGAGTTGGATAACACAATATAACATAATAACATTACATACATTACACATATACACAAAAAACAAATATTACAGGCTAGCTGTTTCCCTCGGTTACACTCTCGTGAATTTCGGCATTCTCTCGGGAACTCCGAAGGGAAGCCTTTCTTAGCTGACGTTTTCTCTCCATAAACTACTAACCTGCCAAATTTCAGGTTTATAAGACCACGCAAATGTTTGTTTATCTCAATACAAACATGGAAGCCCATTTCAACCTGCTAGGGATAACATTTTGGAACCCTTCCTTGGTGCATGCCTAGGAACCCTTGTGCTCAAATTAAAACTTTCTGGATTTGGCCAGTTAGTTTCTTCTTTTATATGTTTAGATTTATGAGTAAATCATGTATGTACTTCTACATATTATAGTACACAAGTACAATATATTTTTAAATAAGTAAATTATTTGTATTTTGACATAAAAGTAAATCCAGGTACAATACAATGTTTTCAGTGACAATGGATATTGATAAAATGTATGCACATAATGTTTGCCATTGATATGCAAGAGTGGTGGTGTCCCTCATACCACCTTTAGCATAGTACTGTTTACCATACCTACATAGCTACAGTTTGCAAATTGTGACTGTCAAAATTAATTGGAGTAAAACTTTGCAAAAATCTTTAACAGAAGACAATCTGGCATCTGGCTGTCAACAAGTATTCGTACTAAACAGGTGCTCAAAGCAGTGCATGATAGAATCTGAAGAAATCCTGTTCAAAATAAAAAAAATATCTAGGGAAATCAATTTAGCTCATAGAACCATGTCACAAAACGTGTATTGTGACAAAAAAGTCGATGGGAAGTACCCTATAGGTTTTGATTCCCTTACACATGTCAGAATATGTTTTGATTGCGCTTGAAGTGTGCTTTTGTATTTGATATTCATTTTAACCTAATAACTATTACATCCATGACAGTGTTCTTGAGAAACACTATTCTTGTCTGTCTGTCTTGACAGATGGGTCATATAGACAAAGTGACAAAGTGATCCTATAAAGGTTCCTTTTTTCCTTTTGAGGTATGAAACCCTATAAAACGATGTTTTTCCAGGTAGATAAATTTAAAAGGCAAAAACCTTATCTAAGAACAAACTTAGTTTGTATTTATTAAATTACAAAGTTAACGAGATACATTATATAAGATATCTTAAAACGATAATACAACACATACAAACAGTACAAACCCTACAAAAACGAAATACAACTCGCGACCCGTAGTTCCACTGGATAGTAAAGTAAGTTCACTAAACAAGAATAGGGGCAAACAAAACACTAATATAATATATGCATTGAAAACAAAAGGCGAGTGTGACTGCAACAAAGCAAATGTATTGCAAAAATTAATACAAATCAAAATATTATGTATATCTAAATACTAGCTAAAATTTAAAGAAGCTTAAGATGCTAGTTATAATATTCTTACTCTTGTGTTTTTTGTCTGCAATGACTTTCTCTTCATTCTTATCTAACTTAACATTATCACTCGTGCTCTGATGGACTGGCTTTGATAATTTCATATCCTGTAAAACTGTGTATTCAGTTTTACTTTCTACAACTCCATCAGGACTAGAATATATATTTGTCATCATTTTATCATTGATAATATCTTGTACATTCAGGTCCTTTTTAAGTTCTATGGAAGGTTTATTATCTTTATTGGGTGTAGAGTCAACTTTTCTTTTTTTAAAGCCAGTCATATAACCAGAGCACCCGAGTTCCTATAGGTTTTTCTTCACAGCTGTATGCTTCTTCCCATGAAATAATTTAGTTTTAACAAGATCTAAACGTCCAAGACTTATCATCTTTAATTCCCAAGCTTCTAGATCTTTTCTGAAAGAGCAAAAAACGTTTCAAGAGATCATAATAAAAAATATTGTCATGAATGATTTTCATAAGATTGAACAAAACTTACTTATACTTATCCATAAGTAGTTGAGCCTGTTTCTCATATTTCAATCTCTCAGTCTCAGGTAAACTAAACCATTCAGCTCTTACTTTTTCTTGATGTTCTTTGAGGTTAGTACCCTTCAATGATTCATTTTTTGTTTGTCCAAAAAGAAAATAGGAAGACATTGGCTTTTTGGGTCTCCCCATTTCTTTGTATCCCTGCAGATAAATAAAGAAAATTTATAGTTTTTTTTGGCGGGAATTAAAGATGATGGTTCGGTTATTTATTTTCATGTCAATTAAAAATGGATTTTGTTGTGTTATAAGGTGCTGTGTTGGACAATAAAATTATTATCCAACACAGCACCTACAAACACCATTGAACAGCACCTAAGAAGATATATGACATTTCGAGCTAATTTCTTCGGTTTCCTCCAAGAGCTCCGAGAAATTTCTAGCAGGCTTGCAATTTCAAACCATACAACAAAGCATTTTAATAGAAAATACCTACATTGATCTAATTAATTTTACTTGAAACTGGCTAAATGCATTATATGCGAAAGTCCATAAAAAAGAAGAAAGAAAGAAAGAAAATTTATAATGTGTCATATGAAGGATTGACTAATTGATTCCATGTCCTGTAATAAATATATTTTCATTACTCATACTCGGAAAGTAGGTCTGAAGTTGCCTGAGAAGCGGGTTGAAAGTAACACTTTTCAGCCCTAGGGAGAATCGCTTTCAACTGACAGCTGGATACTGCAGAAACTCAAGTTTTTTTTATGTCATAGGGGGCATACTTACTGGCCAGTAGCACACCTAATGGTTGATTTATGTAAAATAAAATTCACTCATTTTTCTCTTTAGCTAATTCCTATTTTTATTTTGACTTTCCTTGCATTCGTAATGAAAAGCACAGTGTTATCCTCGGGAGAAAGACTTATTTAGTCCCGAGACAGGGTACTTTCACCCCTAGGATAACAATGTACTATTACTACTATAACGGGAAACTGTTTAAAACTGGTGGAGTTACTTTTATTTTTTGGTCTCCATAATGTAAATGATACTGATTTTAAAAAGGATTGCAATTTGATGTGTAGATAAGGTTTTTTTATCACCCTGCCACAGATCATAGATTAGTTACAATTAACTCACAGCTTTTAATTTTCTTTTCTCCTTAATAGCCGCTAACTCCTCTTTCTCCTTCTTAATATTTTCCTTCTGTTCGTCTGTGAGAGAAGATTCATATAATGCTTTTATCTTTCTGTAATCTTCCAAATCTTTTTGATATTCCATTGACATTTGTGTTTTTGTCTGTTAAAAAAAACATCAAAGCCTTACAAAAATCGATATGTGTATTTTTAAGCATTTCTTATTGAAACAGAGTTGATTTTTAAGTTTACCTCAGAATCCAACTGCTGCCAGTGTTTTGAACTCAGTTCTATAACTTCCTTGTAGGTGATGCCAGAGTTTTTAGCTAGTAATGCAGGTCGTACTTGTGTGATGAACTTGAAGAAGGGAGTTAATGGCCGTTTTGGTTTGTTGATTCCTAATCTTTCTTCTACAGATTTCTTTGATGAATAGTTACATATTGGGTTCGACCAATTTAATCTGTAATTAAAATAATAATTGAACTTCTCTGAAAATTCCTTAGAAACGCTGAGGATTGTTTAAATACAGGTAGGTACCTTCCATGAAAAACTGTTTGAAATCCACATTTATAACTGCTCAATTGCCTTAATTGAGTCATAGAGGACATTTTGTGCAAATTGTTAGTTTTTAAAAAAAATCTTAAACAATTTGTCATGATTCTCAAAAGCAAAAAACCGATAACGTGAAAATTACAAGGAGACGAGGAGTCCCTGGCTGTAATGTAATAGGTATGTAACTACAGCACGAGAATGTACAGCACGGAATTCCGTTGACAACGTATTTCGAATCCAGTGATTCGAAATACGGTGTCCATGAAATACTGCCTTGTACTTTCCCGTGTCGTGCAGTCGAGTTGTACAGTCTCGGTACACTAAATATTGTACGGTACAGAAATTCGTGACACCGACATTTTGATTCCGCAGTCTTCTTTAATGATGGCGTCTATGATTATAATTTGCCAATGACAATGTTTCTTAATAATAAAAATATTTTCATCTACTTCTTCAATTATGGCGAAACGCCAATGTTAGATTGTTCCGCAAGTTAAAACATGGCTCTCTTGAAAGCCAGATTTCTGCTCAGGGTCCAAAATAGATGCTGAAAAGTGACTGAAATAACGAAGACAAACGTGACACGCTTTCGGTACGGCTTTCACTCGTCAACAACCGATTCCGCAGTCGTCGACAAATCGCAATCTTAACTAAAGAACTATAATTATATATATATAATATATTATGTTCATGTACCATGGTCACGAAAAATTATGAATTGTTATGATTTTTCGTGACCACGTGACGTAAAGATAGTTCCCTCGCTTTTTACAGAAATTACAATTAAATATTTATCTTGTCTTTAAAGACTGAATATGGGACTTAAGTTTTGACTAGCTGTTTCCCGTGGTTTCATCCGTGTTAGTTGCGGAGATCCCGCGAGAATCCCGGTAGACCCACTTTTCCCTATATCTTTTCTGTACCCTTGACAACGTGTATGCAAAGTTTCGCGATGATTGATCGAGCCGTGAAGTCGTGAAAGCGTAACAAACAAACTCTCTTTCGCATTTATATAGTAAGGGTTCATGAAAATAATGAAATAAGTCAATATGAATAAATATCCTACTAATATAAACGCGAAAGTTTGTAAGTATGTATGGATGGATGGATGGATATTTGTTACTATTTCACGCATAAACTACTGGATGGATTTAAATAAAACTTTACAATAATATATCTTATACATCAGATTAACACATAGGGTACTTTTTATCCCGGAATTCCCGCGGGAACTCTGAAGTTAACGCGGGTGAAACCGCGAGGCACAACTAGTAATAGATTAAATTCTTTAGTTTGTAACTTAAGATGTAGAGGTTTGAGGTCTTTGAGGTCCTTATGAAGTCCCGAAAATCACGTAGAAGTAATTATACTTGGCATGCATTTTTATCGTGTATATTATGTTCATTAAGGCAAGATTTCATCGACTTACGAGGTTACTTAGGGTATGTGTCAGTACTTTAAAGCCCAATTTGCACAGAGCGGAAATTACAACACCGTACTTCATGTACAAAGGACTTCAATACGTGAGTCGTGAAGTACACGGTATATCGGGTCGTACAACCCGGTGTCGCGAATTACAGTGCTGTACATTGTGGTGTCATACATTATCGAGTTGTGTATTCTATTTATATTTCTTGCTGATTTCAATTTTCAGGGATGGCAAAGGAAAATATGTCCATACAGCCAAGTTATATTTATATTTTCTTATTTAAGTACATTAAAATGCATTCGTGAAGTGTGTTTCAGTGTGTTTAAATTAAAATGACGTCATAATAAATTTTTTTTTGTGTTAATTAACAATAAGTAAAAATTTTGAAAATACTCGATATTCGATCTGCTTAAATAATCAGAGACATCCAAAAGATTATTATTAATAGTAAATATCGGATTCTAATTCATACACTCAATGTATACAGCCTGTTACAGAACGGTGTAGTCATATTAAAGGATCGTGCAGTGTTAATGGTATAGAACAATAAGCCACTAGTACTTAACGCAAAAATCCAACTTTAGAAATTCACACCAATAAAAAAACATATTTTTGGCATCGATGCGAACAAGGTCACATCACTAGTGGGGTCATGAACCGCTCACAGATAACGAGTTCACCGACCCGGTTTTTACGAACTTACGACTTACCCCCCGATTTGCCATGAGAGCCTGGTAGGCGCGTACGCCTAACTTTGGCGGCCGGCATAGCGGGCCGACGCGACACAACGCGGCGGCAAACTTCAAAGGGCCGGTTTCATTGGGAGTTGTTTTCAACAATGTCGCGTGTTGCGTACGTAAACATAATTGGATTTTGAATGAAATCTTCCACTTGCCAAATAATACTTTAAATACACTGCACTATTAAAATTTGATGGCAATGTTGGGTTCATATTATTTTGATCCTACAACATCGTCGATGCTAAGAGTAGGTAATATCGCTGGTTCTGGTAACATAACAAAACAACACTTAAGTATGTTGACTTTTGATTATTTATCGTCTCGAAGAACACGCAAACTTGAATGATCATGAATCACAAATTTCAATGTTCACAACATAAGATTATTATAACTCGTGTTTACAAATCTTTAATTTGTCTCCAACTCCATCTCATTTATTATTTCCTAGTAGGTGATGTGCGGTGGCCGGTGTGGCGTAGTAGCAACATTAGCAGGCGGCGTTATCAAAGAAGTGACAACCGCAACCGCGGGGCGGCTCACTTCAAAGAACTGACGTTAGAACATATTTTTCTTTCAAGGACGAGTAGGTAGGTAGTGCGCACGCGGCACACCGCACATGGTATCACTATCACTGGAATTATTCACGTTTCATATTCAATCCAGCAATTCTTCTCGTCAATCATATGTCGACCTGATTTTGGTAACACTGGTAGAAACACATGAAGAACAAAGCCAGTGGGTACAATGGAAGTGGCACGGATGGTGACGATCGTGCCGCAGTACACACCAAACTTTTACATGAATTACTCCACTGCAGCACTACGTATACTGGTTCTTGGGTTCTCCTCTAAGTGCTTCAGCACGGCAGACGACGCGACGTTCATCCACTTATTTACCTTCAAAAATCTATCCTAGCCTAGACCAACTTTCGAACCTTACGCAAGCTAATTCCACCTGCACCGACACACAGCTTTATTTCGTAGTGTTGACTGTTGATTATTAAAGATATTTTATGAATTAATAACAATCCCGACATATTGTTGTTTTTTTTCCAATTGCACCGCCCGCCCCCGTACCTGATAATACTAATAATAATGGCTATTGGCTACCCAGTCCCTGTAATGTACAACACCGGAATCCGCGACACAGGAATGCACGACCCAAGATTTTACGACACTGGAATGTACAGTTCAGAATTACTGACACCTTATTTCGAATCACCGGCCTTGATATGCTGTGCTGTATTATTCCGGTGTCGTGCATTCTGTCGGTACGTAAAGTATTGTTCTGCTATTGGCGAAGAATTATGACGTCTATTTGGTTCTCCGTTTTGTAGTGTTCAATACAATGCAGATAGAGTTTAGTAATTATTTTCTCAAAATATGGCGTAAATTCAAATTACAATTAGTCGAAGTTTAATATTTACTAAGGTAATTATTATTCATCGCAAATTTTCGTGGCCACATCTAAGATTTGATCAAGTAATTTATTTATTTATTTATTTATTTATAACACAAAAACGTTCACAGTATTACAGTAAAAACCAAGGCACTGTGAAGTTAATAATACATATATGCTAAGACTACTAATAAACTACAACACGATAAAACCTAAAACGCTAAATTTTTGATGCATTCATCCGCTCGCAATACCTCAAGCATTCATCGCGCACACACATCCATCGACTGGCAAACAAATCACAGTCAGGAGCCGATGCGAGAAGTGCATTGAGGCAGTGTAAGGCACGGACAAGCGGAGAGTTTCTATGGGACACGGTTCGCGCTGGCGGTAATGATGTGATGTGGCCGACCATTTCATGAGATGGTGGCATTTCATGAAAATAAATGGTCGACCACATCATGAACTATTCAAAGCTCGCTCGGCTCGCGTGACCTGGTCAGTGGTCACCAGTACAAACCAAGAATGTCGGGGTGCTCTACGCCCTGCCTAAAGGCAAAAAGTCCTTGTAACAGATCAAACATAAATAATTAGTGGTTTTTTTGACAATAACTTGACCCAGTATTTGGGTAAGTAGTGTAAACGAGCACAAAAAAAGGAGGCATAGTTTCATCGACCGGCTCGACTGCCCCACAGTAAAACAAATTGCAGCGGAATAAATTTTACAGAAGGAGCAAAAAACCGGAAATCGCTTTACACACCTTCCATAGTTCAACGATTTTCTTAATTAAAAATTTTTAAGCAACTGTTTTTTTTTTTCAAAATGGATGATTTTTGTGTTTTTGCTGCTTTTTACGCATAACGGACGTTGCCACATACTCACAAGTCACAACCACCAAAAAGCGCTTTAGTATTAGAGAAATTAAAATTAATGAAATCCTTAAACTATGGAATATTTGTTTTAAAGCGATTTCTGGTTTTTTTCTCCTCCTGTAAAATTTATTCAGCGTCAACAACCATCAAAAAGGCTTTAGTTTTAAAGAAATTAAAATTAAGAACTATTAAACTACGAAAAATTTGTTTTAAACAAAGCGATTGCCGGTTTTTTGTTCCTCCTGTATTTATTCAGCTGCAATTACTTTCTTTAACCGTAGGCAGCCGAAGAGTGGTGTCACCAATTCCAATGTACATTGCAGTGACGAATATTCTCGGTACTGTCTGTTATTTTGATGCCCAACTTGTACGGGGCGGAAAGCACAACACCGGAAGTCGTGTACAGGACATCAAATGCGTGCTGTACAATACGGGGCACTAGATAACAAAGATAAAAAACAGGCACAGAAAACCAAAAGAAAAGAATGCGGGCACGGTTTCCAACTTAGGGAGTTTCCCCCCAACTTTTAGGGAGTAAATGAATGCGGTGGGTTTTTTAGGGGTATTACATTTTTAGGGGTTTTTCGGTTGTTTTTTTTTTCATATTTTATTTCTTATTTTTTTTGTTAATAAAAATAATAATAATAAAAATTATTATTTTTATTAGAACCAGGTTTTTGCTGAAATTTCAAAATAACAATTATTAATGTTGTCGAATTTTTGATATTACGGCGAAAATATTGGTTGTACAAATTATTTTTTAAACAAGTTGTCCGAAGTTCAATAAAAAATTTTTATAAAAATAAAGTCTCTTATAATTTTTTCTAGGATTAATAAGAAAGCCATAATTTCAAAAGATTTTCATAATTAGCAAAAATTTGAATCATTATGAATCATAATAATTTTGAAACCAAAGCTTGAATCTTGGCGCTATTTATTATTTATAAACTTTTTAGTAATATTATTTTATTTATGGGAATTTAAGGGTTTTCAACTTAACCTTTAGGGGTAAATATTTTTGAGAGTTGGTAACACTAAATGCAATAAGCATCAGGTAGGTAGCTATACTATGTTTTTATTGACACCTCAACGTAAATAGGGCTGCCAATTTATTTTTGTTTGAAACTATTTTACTCCTAGTTACTTCTACTCTCCTAGTAACTTTTTTCTAAATAATTTCGTGTATACGCTGTTTCTTCGCTATTTAGGCACGTAAAGTGTAAAACAATAAAAAAATAAGAGCATCAACAATGAGTTAAGACAATGAGTTAAGCTATCGATGACGGGGCTGTGAATTATGATGAAGTGTTTAAAAAAGATATCACAAATTTTTTAGGTAGGTTTACGTAATGATTTATTTGGTCTGATTTATTTGGTGTTGATGTGAGAATTGAACCCGCGACCAGTTGTTTTAGAATAAAAAACTGCGAAGTAATGGTACCTAATCATTGAACAATTGACATCCCTAGATCCCTAGGCAGAAGAAAGACAGAGAAAACTAAAAGAAAAGAACGCACGAAGCGTTAGGTAGCTACCTTCGCATATTTCTATTGATTCTACGTAAATAGGGCTGGCAGTCCCAATTATTTTTGTTAACATTTATCTAAGCTCCTTCATACTTCTACTGTCCTAGGAGCTTTTTTCACGAAATCATTTCCTGTTCCATGCAAGCTGTTCCTTTGCTATTTAGGCGCCTACTAATTACTAAAACAATACTAACGGTCGCACTTAGAGTCGTTTTAATGATTAATTAAAATTAAGTAAAGAGGTAAGTGCGGCGGTTACTTAACAAAATAAGAGCTTCATTAACTGACTACAATAAATAATGAGTGAGCAGCTATTGAAGACGTACGTCGTACGTATCGTAATGGGGTATTTAAAAAAAAATCAGCACATAATATGACGTAATGGTCTGAGATTGATGTGGAAATTGAACCCACGACAATCCGTTACTAAAACAATACTAACGGTCGCACTTAGAGTCGTTTTAATGATTAATTAAATTTAACTAAAGAGTGAGTGAGTGCGGCGGTTACTTAACAAAATAAGGGCTTCATTAATTGACTTCAATAATGAGTGCTAAGCTATTGAAGACGTACGTATCGTATGGGGTATTTGAAAAATATCATCACATAATAATATGACGTAATGGTATTCTTGAACCCGCGACCAACCGTTTCTAAGTACAAAAAATTATTGCGAAGTAATGGTAGTCATTGAACATTCGGCAACCCTAGAAAAGGTTCAAGACGATGTGCGGGGGCGCAACCCATTTTGAAAGGAACCACGCCCATTTCATAATGGCCGCGTGCTCAAAATCAGATAGGGGTAGGGGGTATCGGGTAAAAGGACCAGTGGTCAGCGTTATTAATTGGTCATAAGTCATAACATAAATATTTAAATTAAGTCATAATTGGAATAAACGAATCACGTATTCCCAAATTGCTCTAGTTCTTCACGTGACAGGAGCGATGCGTAATTAAGGGAAAAGTTAGCTATTTTATGCAGGTGCTGTCTGTCAACAAGAGCTGTATGAGCTGTTATGTCTGAAATGTTTTTTACTACACGCGGTTTTCTTTTCAAATGTAAAAAAACTAATGTTATAAGTAATGGTAAAATTTATTGTTTTTATTTACGATTGGTTTATTTATTAGTTTATCTTTCAGAGTTTATCTTTTAGTTTCTTTATCAGACGAATCCTGCCAACTCAAACGTCAAAAAGTCGTTAGTAGGATGAATACTGGTACCTTACCCTATTATTTACTAACATTGTCGCGTGTAAAAATACTAAGACGGCAGAAGTCGAAGAGTGCGGCGGTACGGTGCGCCGGGCCAGGGGTCAGGGCCGGGGTCATTGACTTGTTATCAGACCGATTCAATTGATTGCTAGTGATGTACAGAGGCAAATTAAAAAAGCAAAGTCGATAAAATTTTATCGTATTTTATTTCTTCGTATCAGCACTGCCATCATCGTTCAATCATTCTTTACCATTAACATTACACGATCGTTTATTTTGACCACACCTTTCGGTAACAGGCTGTATATTACAAGATATTCAAATTCTTAAAGCACTTTCTAAACATATTCTATTAAATACCGATGCAATTTGATACCGAAATTATTTATCGAATTTAAACACACAACAATTCACACGATTAATAATTAATCGAATCGATTTTAATTATTTATTGTTTAACGCATGCTGTTGTTTTGTTTCCAGTTTCTTAGACGACCTCGACCGGTTAGGTGCGAGAGACTACCAGCCCACCGAGCAAGACATACTAAGAACCAGAGTCAAAACCACCGGCATTGTCGAAGTGCACTTCTCCTTCAAAAACCTTAATTTTAAGTGAGTATATATAACATACCTGGGACCCAAATCTCGCCTCCTTCGAAAAAATCTCGAAATCGAGTTTGCTGTTCGATCCCTATGTCGACCACAAAATCTCGATACTCGAACCTGGTTTCTTCGTATCTCCTATTCTCAACACAAACCGAACTACACTTCGAGTATAAAGTGTGAAATGTTGCCAGTAAAAGCTTAGCCGTATCCATTCCATTCTACACGACTCATCCGGAGCTAAAACGGCAGCAGCTTTTTATAGTTTTTAAATAGTGTGCATCGTTTTAAATCAAGAACTAACATATTTTATAATATATCTGTACCAAAAAAAAGAAAAGTTCTTACTTTTATCACTTCTACATCATCACTTTAATTTGTTTAAATTAGTTTGCGTAGTACGGATCGTGAAGCATAATATTTGTTTTTACTCCTTTTTTGGGGAAGGCAAAGGGATCGTAGTTCATACAGCCTGAATTGGCTGTATAGACTACGATTCCCTTGTTTTTTTTTTTCTGAAGTTATATTTACATCCAATTGCGTTGCTGAGATGCATTTCGATGCTTAATCGGAACTTTAAGCTATGAAGTAGCTGGTATACTTAGTTTAGGCGGTTAATGGAGTAGAAAACAATTGCGCGACCGTGTTTATAAGACTCGTGAGTCAGCATTTCGCTGGACGACTCCCGCGATCGCGCGTCTAGGGCGAGCGGTGACGAAGTGATTTATTATCTCGCTCAACAACCCCGTGGGTTTACTTGCGTTTTTAGGGCGTGTGTGTTTCCGTTGTGTATACATTCGACTGGAGGCGCGTGGATAGTGCAATATTTTACTATAGTTGGCACAGTATCGATTGTAATCGTTCTTCCATATTTTTAGCGTAGACCACGGACAGTTTTTAATGCTTGTGTTGACTAATTTTTTTTGAGTCCGTCTTGTACATTATTAAAAAATATTGGACACGTATTTTTTCTTTTTTTACGTAATCAAAAAATAACGGCTATATATTGAGTTGAAATTTCGCGTGACGTCAATATTCTGACAGTTTGACGGTTTAGCGGTTAGTGACGTTACGCCCCCCTCACCCTCAACTTTAAAGCGCTTTATCTCTGTATATTTTAATTTATTTGAAAAAGCAAAAAATACATGTCTATTGTTTTTTTATTTTCTAACTGACGGACTAATTAGAATTTTGATTTTCAAAAGTAGTCCACATCCCCATTATGTATTAGGAATAGTATCTTAAACTGCTCAGCAATTGAAGTAACGTGTACCTATAGTATAGTAGAGTATCCTAGAGTATCCTTACGTATTACAAAAGAAAGTCCTCCGCATATTGCATATTGCAAGTTATACATAATACACTCATAATATAATATAACATAATCATAATACCCACACACGCAATCTCACACACCCACGCACTCACCCACTCGACACACTCACCCTTCCGCACGACACACACACACACACACACCCACCCTCACACACCCATATACACACGCACACTCGCACAATACCCTACCCTCATATTAAATAACTATGTTATCTATACACTCCCACCTCGTCTCCCTATTCCCCCCATCCCCTTCTTCCCTCCTTGTCTACTTGTTCTGTACTCCTAGCGTATATTCAGTAAATTGCCCAAGTCTCCCTCTCTTAAGTTAAGTTAGAAATTACTTAATTCTTTATGATGTTATTCCTGGTTTTGCATTGTTACCTACTTCTAAGATTGAAAGAGCGGTGACTCCCAACACAGGCGCAAGCCTACTGGGAGCTCCTGCCACTAGTATTTAAGCAAGCATGTAAGAACAAATAAATAAATAAAATAAATAAATAAAAAAAAAAAAAAAAAAAATGTCCGCCGCGTCTGTCTGTCCGCGATAAAATCAAATACTACTGAACGGATTTTCATGCGGTTTTCACCAATAAATAGAGTGATTCAAGAGGGAGTTTTATACGTATCGGTTATCCTGGAATTTGAAATTTCCGCCGGTAATACATCGGGGAACAGCTAGTCCAAAATAAAAAATATTGCTTTGTTTCAAATTGGAATATAATATGAGAAATGAAATGGTACTGTAATTTGTTTAAAATTGTTTGGACTTCGTTTCCGTGGATTTTAGGATTCCTTCGAGAACACATTGTTCCTATGTGTTAATCCAGAATATATAGGTAGGTACTATCTTTGTAAATATTTCATCCAAATTCATTCAGTCTATGCGTGATTGACGGTGACTGGTTAGTCAACATTCAAACACTTCACAAACTTTCATATCCTATACCTACTCATGTTGGAACAATTAACATCAGTAGGATTTGTAACATATTCTTGAAAATAAACTATAACAGCATAGTAAATAATGTCAGCATCAAAAATACATAAACACATGACTCACTCGTTGAACTTTGTCACTATTGATATAAGATTCAACAATAATAAAATTGTCCGAAGTGATTACGTATTCTTCTGATGCTGACTGTACTTCTGTACAGCGTGTAAATTATTAATTGTAAAACTAATAAAATTATTATTATTTAGTTTATAATAAATGAGCAGTTAGGTACATTGGTATCGGTTATGCGTATATACTCGTAGAGTGTTATTAAATTAGCATTACATATTATAGCGTAAGTACTAGCTGTTCCCCGCGGTTTCACCCGCTGAAATTTCGGGGATAACCTGTCTTTTTCTGTACCCTGACAATGTGTATGCAAAATTTCATGAGATTTCTACGGCGTTAGTTTTGGAGTTCCCACGGGAAATCCGGGATAAAAAGTACTCTATGTGCTTCTCTGTACGTACCTCTGACAACGTGTGTACAAAATTTCATGATAATTAGTTGAGCCTTTGAGGCGTGAAAGCGTAACAGACAGACAGACAGACAGAGTTACGCATTTATAATATTAGTAGGGATTAGCTCTTTATCACGCAGCTATACAACTTAGTAGGTAAGTAGGTACTAATGAACTCATTACAACCGAACAATCGGCGCGCTCTTCGTTTCGATGCAGAGCATAATATATTTTTTGGATTCTTTTCCTCTTCAAAACTCAAACTTACTCTTATACCTACCTTCCATAGCTTCTATACCTTCTATAGATTTCACTAGCAGTGTCGCTCGCGTGTTATTTGAATGTGCGAGACGCCACAAATAAACTCATTACTTTTACTAACAATAATTTTAAAGTTAAGTTAAATATAGTAAGCTTTAAATATAATCTCAAATATGCTATATTAAAATATAACTTTCTCTAATCCGAGATGACATGGATAACATTATAAAGCATGGTGATAGGTCACTTTCTAGCGTTCGGCTAGCTACCATTTTCAAATTAAATATGTCGCCAACCACGGTGTGTTCATAAATCATATGTGTGCCTCAATTTTATCAAGCAGTTGCAATTCCAAGCTAGATGTGTTCACAATCTTATTGTTAGACTTTACCGTCACCTAAACTTAGGTTAGGTGTGGTCAAACGCCTAGCCTGTTACTATTGAGAAAAGAAAACACTTTTGGGCGCAAATCCTCCATACTAACTGGAGGCAGTCATGGCTCGGCCAAGCTGCCGATTGGCACTCGCTGCTATTTCGAGCCGCCCTCAGTCATCTGTGGGTCATGTAAAGAGTTGTGATTGTCAAAAAATTCCTAAACTACCTACTCTAGAATAAGCTGTCCCGTAGGTACTAACCTACAAAATGTGCGCTATATTTGCAGATTGTTCGACGTGGGCGGGCAGCGGTCGGAGAGAAAGAAATGGATCCACTGTTTCGAAGATGTCACCGCGATTATATTCTGCGTCGCCATGTCCGAGTACGACCAGGTGTTGCACGAGGACGAGACTACGGTAAGAGACACGCACACAGACGCGAGACGCACGTATAGACACAAGCACACGCGCACACCCACATATATTTACTAATATGTTTAATATACTATTTACCAATTGTAAGACTATGGTAAGGAGAGTTCGCATAAGCAAAATTGTTCAATTTTACTAACCCCCTCCTTCCCTCTGCAGCAAGACAAGCAAGGCTTTTACTGTTCTGGGCCTGCAGCAGTCTCGACATATATAACGACTGATTATTATCGATCGTTTTCTGTTGATCGATTTTTCGTAGTCTCTACAATTTAAATATCAACATTTTTGCTATAGTATCGAACAAAACTGTCAAATTAACGATTTCTATTGATAACTTATACGCAGTAAAACATTCACAGTAGAGACTTGCATTTTACGATAATTTCGATACGGCGAGCGATTTTTTTTGCTAAACTTAACGATCGATAAAAGAGAACATTGATCGTTAAGTATATCGAGGCTGCGGCCCCTGGTTATGGTTTCTTTAGTAATTCATGAAATCCGAAGTATAAATATGTATTGCTAATCACCATCCAAAGGGAGCCTCATCCCCTATGTCTTCAAAAATAAGCAAAGCAAAGATCCTTTTGCTTCCTTTAGTGCTTACGTAATACTTGAATGGCAACAAAAAGGAGAGGAGGGGGCGTTTCACAAGTTTTTGCATTATACGTGTCGCTTTAACGCAGCTCATGGTCGTGACTCTTACAGAACCGAATGCAGGAGAGTCTGAAGCTGTTCGACTCGATATGCAACAACAAGTGGTTCACCGACACCAGCATCATCCTGTTCCTCAACAAGAAGGATCTGTTCGAGGAGAAGATACGCAAGTCGCCGCTCACCATATGCTTCCCGGAGTACACCGGTCAGTGGCTAAAGCATATTATTTGGCATAATTTCAAAGTGCATACAATACAGTAGTAAAGTCGATCCGTAAATTGTATTTTAAAATAGTGTAATAACACAAAAAATGGAATTTCATTTACAAAAATTGCTCAGATTTTATGAACTGAAACTCTTGACTACTAAATATTTTCGGGAAATTTCCAATTTCCCATAATACAGAAAAGCAC
Organism: Zygaena filipendulae; assembly: GCA_907165275.2. NCBI lineage: Eukaryota > Metazoa > Arthropoda > Insecta > Lepidoptera > Zygaenidae > Zygaena > Zygaena filipendulae. Next base: position 4,537,537 of record OU015666.1, read on the forward strand.
TTTTAGCTGTTTCGAGGATTTTTAAAATTTTCGAACGTTTCGTGTTTGTGGTGCGCAGGTGCGCAGGAGTACGGCGAGGCGGCCGCGTACATCCAGGCGCAGTTCGAGGCCAAGAACAAGTCGACCAGCAAGGAGATATACTGCCACATGACCTGCGCCACCGACACCAACAACATCCAGTTCGTGTTCGACGCCGTCACCGACGTCATCATCGCCAACAACCTGCGCGGCTGCGGCCTCTACTAAGCGGTGACGTCACGTCCCGCGCCCCGCCCGCGCCCGCCGCCTATCGGTGACGTCACACGCCGCCCGCAGATCGGTACGCCACGATAATATATACCTACTATAGAGACCGGAAGCGAACGATTCAAAAACACTTGGGAGGGGCGATGATGACGATGGATGTACCTAAAGTAGAACTACAAATAAATGTAAGTTACATCGACAACATTAGTTGACGCAGAATGGTATGCATCTAACGCTGCCAAAAAAGAAACTATTATGAACACACGACCTTTAATTTCTATTATTAAATACAAAATAAAGTGACATGTAAACGATTATGATCCGTAGGTAACACAACGGATGTCGATTCGCGCCAAACTCTAACATTTTCATCTGCGCAGACACTATTGTTGTAACTTATACTATATTCAATTGTAGTTTCATTATAAAATAAAAACATTGTTGAATGTGAATTTCGCTTTTGAAATCGAACTATACAAATATTCGAAAGCTGTTAAAATTAAATATACGAAGCATGACGTAATGTTTACAACATGAAATATAGGTATAATATATTATCACAATACGTTTGTTGTCGTCATCGGTTCCGAACTTGTATGGCCAGTACCTATTTGTTGACCACCTCCCTCTCGATGGCTGACACCGCTGTAGTGCGAAAATAACGAATCAACGACGTGTCACGACGGCTCCAATACAGTTTAGCTAATGGGCATGATGACAGGGCATAAAAATCAAGATTATATTAAGTCCGTCAGTTAGATAGTAAAAACATAATAGACACGTATTTTTGCTTTTTCGAATTATTGAAAAAATACTTAGATAGTTTAGGAGTGGGGAGGTCGCGACGTCATAACTAAGTATAAAGTATAGGTACCTAGGGTGTGACGTCACACGGTATTTTAACTAAATGCCTATCGCCGTTATTTTTTGATTAAGTAAAAAAAGGAAAAATACGTGTCCAATATTTTTTATTAATCTACAAGACTGACTAAAATTTTTAGTTTTCACAAGAATGGGCATACCCATTCTTGTCATGAAAACGGTTGAAGGGGCAGTGCGCTAGTTGAACGACAGCGGTGCGCACCGCTTGCTATACTGGACACGACCGACTCGAGTATTAGACGATTAGTTTTTATTATTTTTGTCTTTAGAGGATTACATCAAAAGTTCACGACTCAAATTGAAAAATATAAATAAAAAATAGTAGAGGTTTAAAAGGATTTGTGATTGTGATTCAATCCCTTTGCGCGACTGCCGTTTCAAAAATATATGTTATAGATACATACTTATGGTCATCACAGATAAATTTTATCATTTTAATTACTAATTGTCAAAAATACAATTTAAATACCTAATACAATACTTTTTTAAATAAGCAATTTTTAACACCGCGAGTAGAGCACTCCGTAACGCCTGTGTCGCGCACACTCGGGACGCAAATCAAGTAGAGAGACCAATTCTTCAAGGTCATTCAATTTAGCAATGTAATCTCCTTTTTAATATGTTCCTTTGTTTTGTTGTTTTTAACTGTTTTTTACACAATGGGCTCACGGCTTCATCTCTGATTAGCCTCTATAAATGTTTAACTAGAACAAACTTGCATCAAACTACGTCTCGCAGTTTAATAGTCTATACTCTATAGTTTATACATTGGGTTACGTAATCCGTTGACCTCTAGTGTGTCCGATAATAAGCGGCCTGCTGTAATCTGTAAGCCTTGTGTGGACGAAACTAAACTTTGCAACTCTTCCCGAAAGTTTTATTCTTGCTAGTGAAGGGGCAGCGCTCGCACTGTCGACTGTGACAAATTCAATGTTAGTTGATTAGTGTTCGATTCTAAATTTTGGTGCTAGAACATTGATGGGTGTGGGGTTGATTCGGTCGCGTCGCGCCGGTTCGGTGCGGGTGTGTCGTGTCGGTGCTTGTCGTGTGGTGTCGGTGCGTGCGCGGGACGAGGGGGGCACGGGGGCACGGGGGGCTCCCAGTGGCATTAATTATTGTTTAGTTTGTGTTAACGTCTTAACAATAAGATATCGCGCATGTTTGTTATTTTTGTGTTAATATGACTGTATAGAGAGGGCCGCGTCCGGACCGACCCGTCGGCGTCGGCTGCTCCGGAAGCAAATCTTGCTTATATACTCACTCTCTTACGGACCAAAAACAGAACGGAACCAATATAATAGTACTGAAATAATACTACTCGGTAGTAGTGGGATGCGAGAGCCATGTGCACGTTCAATAGGCCTACTTTAAACTGATACAAAAACCATCATTCCATTATTAAGTATTATTATCTATCTCTATTCTATCGATAACAATGAGAAATTATTTTTTTATATGAACTTTTTGAATGCACAATTGTAGCCGCTGTATAGTAAGGACGTTTATTTTACATACTGTGGGTCAGCGCAGAGCGGCAAACTGATGATTGAGCGTATTTTTGATGTTACTGAATAAAGAACCGTATTCGAATGGAGTTCAAGTACAAAATCTAACCAGGATTTCGAGCATACGTCGCGCAAACTGGTATATTGATGTGCTTCGGATTTCGTACTAAAAAAACAGTGTTAATACTTTATTCAGTGACACCTGGAAAGGTACTCTCGCAGCTTTGCGTTGCGTCCGCTGGTTTGCGCAAAGCGTCGCGTCGCGCACAAATGATTTATTCCTATTAGAACATTAATTAGTTCGTTTGCGCCATAATTATAATCTTTACTATTATAAAACTATCTTGAATATTGTTTGTGTTAATATTTTTTCTATATCGATTTACAGTTTATACTTAAGATGTGTAGCCACTTAGTATCTACTCTTGTATTCAATATGAAAAGGGGAAATCATATTATTTATTTAAACCTAGTAATATTTGTATTAAAAATAATAGTGATAATGGTAAATGTAAACTTGTCATGTTTAATTTTATATTTAAGTGATTAACCAATGTTTATAATCGTCTTAATATCTTTGTCTATGCCCTGTGAAGTGAAGACGGGTGGTCTAATGATTGTAAGGATTATGCTGTAACATGTTACATGTGGTCATTGATTATTCTGAAACTAAGCAGTTATAGTATAATTATCAACATACATACATTCATACATATAAGCATGCAAAATAAATGCACGCATTCAATACAGGCGGGCGTCGTAGTCACTTGTAAGATATGTGAGTATATAAACTTTGTATACACTCGCGAATTGGCGTAATCAAACACTATACATATATATATTATAACTACCTATATAACATAATTTATTATTAATGAAAAATAAATCTTAAATTTAAGCATTAGATCAGTAACTGTATCAATAAACATTAATTAATAATGCAATTAGACAGTAAACTCTACTATTGTCTTAGTTAGGTGATTTATTTACAATTTACGTTTACGAGTATGTAAAAAGTGAATTAATTATAATATACCGCCTGCGACGCGACCGCTCGCGTCGACCGCCGGTGGCCGACTGACACTAAATCACTCTCGTGACGCGTCGCGCGCTGCCGGAAACCAAAGATTTTTAAATATTGTTCACTATTTTGTAAGAGTTGATGTCGGTGCGGGACACACGCAACGTGGTCATCAACATCCGGCGCGGCGTTGGGTGTTCAAGTTGTGATGCGAACATCGATGGTCTTGTCGTTGCATCGATGACGATGCGATGGTCACCTGTGTTAATAATGCGCCATAGGGTCAAAACATATTGTTGATCTAGAAGATATTTGTGTGTCGCATCCATGCAGCGTATCGCCTCCTCAGGCGGTCTGGCGGCGGACGTCGCGGCGCAGGTTTTTTACTGTTAAAATAACAATATGTGTACGTAATAAAACTAATAAATATAATATTAGCGCAGTTCTACATTCAACCCAAAATCTACGTTTAAGTAAGCTTCATGATACATTAATAAAACAAATTTTGTAAAAGAGTGAATGATTGTGTTTGTGTGTGTGTGTGTGGGATTAATTCATTCGAACGTCTTCACTATTGATATCGGGCTAGGGTCTCGTAGTGGTAATACGTGTGGACGCGTGGCGGGGCGTGTAGTGCCGGAGGGGCGCGGGCGTACTTTCCTGCCCCCGGCGCCCGCCAGCAGCTTTCACCGGGGGCTCCTCGCCCCGCGCCACCCCGCCAATGAGCAAACTTCGCAAAATACAAGTTGGAGATGTCAGTTTTGCATTTTATTATTAATGTGTTTGGCTACCGCTAAATACTTGTATGCTTTAAATATTTCGAGTGAACGTGATGTAAATTATGTACACTGCCGCAATGTTTATTCGCTCCAGTCACATATAGGATTATTGATGTAGGAACATGCATATATAGGACAGTGGCCGATGTACCCACACCTCACTGGAACGGTCGACACAAATGTAAATGTCAACACGCACAATCAGTCAGTGCGCGCGGCGCGGCGCCTCGCTCGCCGGGCGCGCGCCGACGTCGCGCCTTTAAATTGTTCTAGAACGCTGTCCCGAAGCTCAAAACCGCATTCGTTGAAACGTTGCGTCACCGATTTGCGTATAATAAATAGACTTCTCATTTGAAGACTGAAATGTTGCGGCTCAAATATTGTTCTCGCGATTTTTAATTAGATCCACAGCGGGAAAAGTTACAACAGTTCTTTTAAGAGGGTTAGCGTTTAGTGAAAAGGTTGAGATAGATATTATCTTAATAAATACTATAATGTTTCGAGTAATGTGGAATATAATATTTAAATCGAGAGCTATACACTTGACAAAAGTCGAAAACTTTATTCAACATCGAGCGACATTCAGTTGTAATTCACATAATTATATAACTAATTAAATGTAAAATCATCAAATCTTTGTCACATTTGTCGATTTAAAAACAATATCACCATGCTTCATTCATATTTGCCAAAGTTAAATACTAACCACACTTTGTATAACATAATTCTGTACGTTCTTCGACTGCTCACGAAGGGTGCTGTCCTCTGAAAGTCAATTCTACTCACGTCAAACAAAAAAATGCATTGATCCTACATCGATAAGGATCTCCTCGGATACCTATTATTACATTACTTTAAAAATTACGTTACAGCGATCGGTCGTCGCAATGCGGGCGTGTGAGGGGCGATCCTTACTATGAAGGAACGGTGGGGTTTTGTGTTTGCGTGAACAGAATTGGCCCCCAGGGCAGCGCGTGCGCCGACCTGCCTCGACTACAGGTACGGTCGGGACACGGGTACTAATCGAAGTACAATGTTGAAAATGTTTAAAATTGATGACATGTACATTATCTCTAGTGTGCGGGTGTCCACTCGGTCTTAAGAGGAATCGCGTGCTGGAAGACTTTCGAACAATAGCTTTTTAAAGAGAGATAATTGCAGTTCAGACTAAGACTCATGTAAGATGAAATCGTAATCTCGTATTCCTCTGTTTTCTACTTGACCGATTTTCATATTCAAGAATAATCTACTTTGGTATGTGTGTATGTTTAATTTTTATATCCTGCAATTTCGGATGTATGACCATCGGGCGGTGTAAATGGGCAATGCAATATTAGAAAAAATAACGAATGGCAGTAAAAAAAATACCTAAAATCCTAGATTGAATGGTAAAAAAAAGGTATTTGCTGTGGTGTCATCTCATCATCCAGGGAGGAAATAGAGGAATACGTTTATACCATCATTGGCCATGGAACATATTATGTTATCCCATGCAGTCCGCGTTTCCTCATAGGCGACAGAATGTAAATGTAACGTAACGTAAAACTGAGTAGGTACAACATTCCACTAGAGTCGTGACGAGCGGACGCGGACGGACGGATGTAGCTACGGCTCGTCGCCAATGGACCGAGTGCTCCCAATAATGAACAAACGTTTTGAAAAAAAAAAAGGAAATTTTTTGTCACTAGCGGGTAATTTTTGAATGTGATTCAATCTTATCTTTATTTTTCTATATCGAATGAACGTCTATTGTAACATTTTATTTCCTTACGTTTCGATTTACATTTTGTATTGCATTTACTGAAAGCGATGTATTTAACCAACGATGTAATTATATAATATTTTCTCTTTTGTATCTCGTCTGCACTGGTATTTTTTATTAAAATTACTATAAAAATGTACTTTTAAGTGTATAATTTAAAATAATTACTGAAAATGATTATATTCTAATTTTTATGTTCAAATAATTAATGTTGGTTTTATTTGCTTCCTTTCCATAACCTTTTTTTTTAATATTTGTACATGACTTTTTAAAACACTTCAGCAGTTGCTTTTGTCTGAGAATTTACCTTATACATTAAATACTTAATAGGGTACTTGCATGAAATTTATTATAAGAAATTGTGTCAATATTTCAAAAATAGAGCCTTAGAAAAGCGTTATCGTGAAAGATTTACTAAAAAAATTTCAATAGTTTCCGAAATATTCAACTTTTAATTTTGTGAAACGGAACGTTGCAACGAAACACCAATCACAGCCAAGCTTGACACATGACGTCACTTTTATTTTTTTAGGAAACATTTACCTCTTTCAGAGAAGGCAAAAGAAACTAAGTGCATACAGTCAACGCATATTTTCCATTTTCTGAAGTTTTTTACTTTAAAATGCATCGGTAAGATGCATTTCGATTCTTTACTGGAACTTTTGGAAGTAAATCGACACAGTTCAACCTTAATTTCGCTTTTGGATATTGAAGTTATCTGTCTGTCAGTGTCACATGACCCTGTCAATACGACAGTGACATTTCTATCACAGATTAATAAGACGTAATTTTGAACAAGTGCCGTCATTCCGCGTTTCGGCGGTAAGGTCTAAAGTGGGAACTTTGGAACGCTCTATTTAATTAATTTATGCATATATTTTTTTTCTTTTTCTTGTTTTGTTTAAGTAGGCCATATATCTTTAAAATAGACTGAAAAAAAAATTCATGCAAGTTCCCTATTGAGATAATTAAAATTAGGTACTTTTTTATACAAACCTTTGATTCCCGTCAAAAAAAAAACAAATACGCGTCGAATTGAGAACCTCCTCCTATTTGACATCTTTTGGGAAGTCTTAAAAATTAAAAACTTCATAAAATAATTGTACAATCCCATATCGTGAAATCAGAGATGTGTCAACTCGAAAAGTTAGGTAACTCGAGTTGAATTCTCGCGGAATCGACTCCACGAACGAAAGAATTGCGGCGATATTATGGGCGTGCCACGTATTTCTATACACTCGTCTCCACACGCTAGCAGTGCATATCGGGACATGCCCTCTTAAGGTCACAAATGGCAATGCAGATTTGATGTTTGAGGTTATGATAAATTATGTTAAGTATGTATGTATCGTCGAGAGGTTTTCGTTTTGCATAGAGCGTCCTATTTCAAAACTGTGAAGAGTTGCTGCCAAAAGTTCCGGTAAAGCATCGAAATGCATCTCACCATTGCATTTCGATGTAAATGTAATGTAAATAATTTCAGAAGAAAAATACTACTGAATTGGCTGTATGGACTTAGCTTCCTTTGCCTTCCCCATTGGAGTAAAAAAAAAAAACAAATTAACTAGACTTATGTCTAAAGATAACTTTGCCCAACAAAAAAAACCTATACGCTAGATAAGGACAAAAGATAATTGGAAATCTCTTTCACTCTTAAGAACTTAGCCATAACACTGTCGCCTCATCTATTATATTCATTCTCTATCTATCTCTATCTATCTATCTCTATCTACGCAGAAGAATAACTTGAGGACTACCTACTTTACGTGGAACGTAGACGGAGAATGAAATAGACGAGGTGATTTGCTTCTGTCAAATAATAAGTGAGACAGTGTTATGGCTAAGTTCATAAGAGTGAAAGAGATTTCCAATTATCTTTTATCCTTATCTAGCGTATAGGTTTTTTTTGTTGGGCAAAGTTATAGTCTTTGGTCTTTACTCTTTGGTTTCATCCAGATTCCAGAGAGAAGGTACTATAATAGGTGCAATTAGTAGTTAAAGTTTATCGAATAACATCAGTTGTTATCGTCTTTTAACTACTAAACTCAACAATCTACTAATTCGATAACTTTTAGTAATAATCGCCCATCGCTAGTTTGTGTTTGTGGGTGGGAACCAGGAATTCACAACACGATAATGTACGACACTGGAATGTACAGCACTGGAATGCGCGACACTGGATTGTACGACACCGGAATGTACTGCACCGGAATTGGTGACACCGCTCCTATTGGTCGATGAAATCACGCCTCCTTTCTTTGTGTTCGTTTACGTTACTTACCTAAATACTGGGTCAAGTTATTGTCAAATACGGCACATATATTTTATGTTAGATTTTTTGGTGATAATTATTAGGTTTCATGTTAGTGTTTATGCCCATTACGTTATTATGTTACAGTCTATAGGCAGGATAATCAAACAACGGACCACTCTATATATTTTACTGTATAGACTTAGAGTACAATACACTAAATCTGGTCCCTTAGTTTACACCTTATAATTATTATTTCCACGAGCTATGTGCCCTATACAGATTGTACAGATTATAAAAGTTACGAAAAGAAAGGAACCAAAACTGTATTAACTGGCGAACGGGAAGCGACTGGCGAGCGGTTAGCTTCGCCTGATTTACGTCACCTTTCCTACACCTATCCTATAGTAGGTACTAGTGTGGCGATGATGTCACTATAAGCTATTTATTGAAATAAGTAAAAAGTAATGAGAACATTACTATCAAGGCCACATCATGAACAGATTTCAAAGTAGTATACCCGACATTCTTTATTAGGTTAGGTTGTTACTGTTGACCAGGTCTCGCGAGCCGAGCGAGCGTAGCGGGCGTGCCGCGGTAGCGGCCGGCGATGCGCTAAAGGCAAAATAAGGTGACATTTATTCGATTAATTCTTAGGTGTGACCACGAGTTTCGATATATTATGCAAAAAAAAAAAGAATATAACAAGTTGTAACAATTCATTAAAATGAAAAATAATAATTACGTTACTAAATATTACACTTGGACTTGTTATTTGAATTTCCATCAGATTTTGAGACAGTAACTACTAACTACCTACTACCTGCATTGTATTGAATACTACTAAACGGAGCACGAAGTCGGCTAGGCCATGAAATACGGTGTCGCCAATTCCGGTGCTGTACATTCCGGTGTCGTACAATCTCGTGTCGTGCATTCCGGTGTCGCCTTTTCCGGTGCTGTACAATACAGGGACTCTTTGTGGGTAAGTCTAGTTAATTTGTGTTTGTGGGGTACTCATCACTATTAAGTCTAGTTAATTTGTGTATTGTGATCACCATACTAATCACCATAAGTCTAATTAATTTGTGCTAATCACTACGTGTTTCACTTTCATCACAGAGTACTTTTTAATATCTGACTTTCATCTTTGACTTTGTTGTTTTGACTTTTATAAAAAGTAAAAACGTCGTGATTTTGGTGGTTTGTGGGGGTTTGTATTCAATATTCATATTCAAATAAATGCGAATAACCTATAAAATTATTCTGCTATAAAGATATTATGAAAGAAATGATCGATGTAATGGCGTTGCAAACCACCAGACGTGAAAGACGTTTACCGGACTATCGTAGTTCTTCTGGTCATACTTTCGCAACAAACTTCATATTTGAATGTGGCATAAAATTAGGATTGCAGCCGGCAACCGTCGCGGCGGCAGCGATATTTTACCATAAGTTTTTCAAAGAAACTGATAAAAACGATTATGATTGCTACGTAATATGCACAGCCTGTCTTTGCGCCGCCGGCAAGTCGAGGGATGAGCCAGTGAGGTTGAGAGATGCGGTGAATGTGGCACATAATTGCATTAACCGTGGCGGTGGACCTCTGGAGTTGGGCGAAGAGTATTGGTTGTGGCGTGGTGCTGTTGCGCAAGCCGAACTGCTCGTTCTTAGAATGCTGGGATTCAATTTGGATGCACCATCACCACATCGGTATTTGTTACATTATTTGCGTTCACTGCAAGAATGGTTCCCTGCAGCCCAGTGGCGAGCTGCACCGATCTCTCGCACAGCGATGGCGTTTCTGCAAGACTTCCATCACTCTCCTGCAGTTTTGGATTATCGAGCACCTCATATCGCAGTTGCTTGTCTGACATTAGCACTGCATGTGTTGGGAGTGTCTGTTCCTCTCGCATCAACATTAGATGATGATGCAGCTTGGTATTCGGTAAGTACTTTTGCTTTACTAATGCACCAAAATAAGAGAATAGTAATTTCTATTCTGTGTAAACTCTATAGCAAAATTGTAGGGACGGGGTATTTTATTGAATTAAAAAGAGTTTCGTTAAATGGAGAGTAAAAAAAAAAATATTTTCAAGTAAATAAGTCTTTCTTTTAATGGCCATGTTTACAGTTAAAAAATTTGAAAGCATCTAAACCCACCCCAATAGCAATAAGTTTATAGTAGAGGTTACACTTTAATTGATAAAGTTGTAATTTTGCAATATTTTTTTATTGTTTACTATTCTGTGTTTTTACATTTTATAATGAAAGTTATACACCTTTTTGAATAACCAGAATCTGAGTAAACACAAATTTTCATTACGTCTTATCCCTGATGATGAATGGCGGAGGTCACTGGCTTGAAAAATAGGCCAGCGCTCTATTCCCGCAGCCAGCACTGGCTTTGTCTAAACCTTGCTTTACCAAAAGCTTCACCAATGCTATCAAATGTCGAGTGTGGCTGTTAGGTACTTATCTGTTGTCTGATCCCACAGTTTTGGTTTACTGAATTGCCAATACCTATGTAAATTTTTATTCAAGGGAAAATGAAACAGAATTCTTAACTGATAATATTTTTTTGCAGGTATTTACTAAGGATTTGCAGAAAGATAAAAATTGGGAAATTATGGAGAAAATTATGCAAGTTTATGGAAGAGAACCAGAACCCATATAAGTGTAAATTATTGTGTTACACTTGACAGACTTGTTCAAATTTTAAAATAAAATTTCTCAAATGTCTTACCACCATTATTTAAAAAAAAATTGCAATTTAGTGCCAAAAATTCGTCTCAGCCTCATTCAAATTCAAAAGTAAACTACACATTTTAATCTACAAACAAATATAATTCAGTTTTCTAACATTTTACGATACATAATTTTTTATAAATTTACAGGGTAAGCTCATAACATGGGAAAAGCAGCACTAGTGTTTTAATTTGCTACTGTTATACCAAAAAGTTACAATAGTGCAATTAAGTTTACAGACATCATGTCCATCCATCCTGATATGCTCAGTTTTATCACCATTAAATTGGCATGACAATGTTTATAACTAACATGAAGATATCGGAGTTGTGCTGTCAGGTTATAAATCTACATTAGACACCAATGACTAGTAATTTATATAAAAATTACGCTACATTTAAGTGTATTGAATCAAATTTTACATCAGCACAGAGCTAATGTAAATTTTCCAGTAATATTTAATGCATTCTAGAACTAACAGATGCACGATTGCAGAGAATATTCTGTGCGTCCCACGGAAGACAAAAGATCTGTAATGCCTTAATCCAAACATGATTCCATAATCCTCAATAGCTATTGTTGATTATCGTATATTAAGGTAGATACCTACATATATAAACCAAGTTGTGCTAGATACTAACCTAATAAACAGAATAAAGTATTTAATTTTTAAAGGAACAAATCATTTCAATATTGGAAAGCACTACTTATAAAACAATTATATAATAATAGTAATATTACAAATAAATTCCATACTCACATATAATTTTAACATGTAAGTGATAATGACGACATAGATTTCTTTAATAATTAATTATTTTATAATAAAATATTATTGCACAAGAAGTATAATATGCTTTACACCTACTGGATTTGTAACACCGGGACACACAGACTTGTGGATGACACTCACGTGACGCTTCTCACCTGCACACAATGTAAACACAATTTAAAGCCGCATACTAGCTAGAGCCAGCCTCGAGTCGAGGCGCGCACGCGCCGCCTTTTTATTATACTTTCACATACATATTTTTACCTTCTGAAAATGCACAGTGTGCATACACTTAAAAATCTAGATAACTCATCAGGTTGTCGATTACGGCATAGCGTACGTTCCGAACTCAGGCTCTGAGGCAGGCTCAAATTAGTACTTAGCTTAAAGTTACACATACGAATATCAAAATTTATTTTATAATAATATTATAAGCGATAAAACTGTTTTGATTATATTACGTTTCATTGAAAGGAGTGGACTGTAGTCACGTTAGAAATGAAATACTGAGAATGTGCTCAATATTGAAATGTTCAGTCAAAATTGGCATTTAAAAAATTAAATTAAATGAAAACTTACCATTATTAACTGAGAATACACCAGTTTAAATCTAATGCTTTTGTAATAACATTCAACTGAACAACAACGAATTCTTTTGATAGCACTAATTACTCATTATTTGTCTCACAACGCACTTTTCATTAATTCACAAAGAATAGAGCAGTCCAGAAAAACATTAATATTATTAATAACAACAAAATAATTATTAAATTGTTAGTAGGAAAAGTCTGTTTATGTAATCAATAAATAGGCACTTTGAGAATGGAGTGATTAATAGTATATTTTAAGAAATTGATAATCAAAAAGAATTTAGTAACAAAAAATAAATATGTGAATCAGCAAATGGGAATGTATTGGACAAGTTTGAAACAGATGCAAAAACAAAAAAATCGGCAATTTATAAATACAACAATGAAGTATTTAACCGATTCGTTACTGTTAGAAATAATACTTTTTAACAGTGAAACGAAAAAAAAAAACAAAACAAAAAACTTTTCGTTTACATGTAGCTAAATGAAAGCATGTGTCATTAATTTGTATGGCGTTTTAACACGACAGTCGTGTCACATAATATTTGTTCGCCGCCAAAGAGCCCGCAGATAAAGTTTACGAAATTGAGTCTCGCAGCGAATCGGTTAAGCATAACACAATCCTAGATAGTTAGGTACACATTAGATAAAATATCTATTTTAATTTTTTAATGATACGTTAATTAATAATGGTATTATTATTAAAATTCAATAAAACTGTTACACAAACAACATATGAAAGTCGATCTCCGATCTATGGCAGCTTGAAATCTTTGTACAATGAAGGTATGTGACATTAAAATAATTTAAATAGTACATAAATTACATCCTCAGGATTTATTTTACTATTATTATTATTAACCCACGGAAATGATTCGCACTAATCTACTAATATTTTAAATTACATTTATATTAAGAATTTCGAAGAAAACTAATCCCCTACGTAAATATCGATTTTGTATTCAAATATATTATATAATATATTTAGTATTATGGAGTGCTACATTACACAATCGATTATGTAGGTATTTTTTGTTCAGACTCACATGTGTAGCAAGTGTTTACATATGAGGTCCGGTACCCTGTACCGGTGGTACGGAAATTCAAATGTTATTTTCATGCTCAATCACCACAGTTCTCATTCACTATGACCATAAACGCTGCGTAGTCATAACAAAAATCATGTTGCCCCCCAGTTAAGAGGTTTAACTTAAAAAAATACTTGGAAAATATGTCTTACGATACGACATTACGCATTACGGGTAACGAATGTAGTTGGTCATAGTGAATCAGGACACATCTTGTCAAGTGTTATTAGATCCTGAAATAAAAAAATTCGTCCGTCATAATTTCGACATTACCGCGTAATGTCGAAATTACAACGTACGTCAACAAACTTTTAGACGTAAGGTTAAAATAACACTGATAAAGAGATGTTGGCTACATTAATTCTATTTTCCATAACGACACTGCGTTTGATAGAAAAGCACTACACGAAATCAATCTTAAACTCGATACGCTTCAGATCTGAATTTATCATTATAACTTTATGTGAGAAATAAAAACATATATAGGAACGCTAACTGAAAAGAAAGCTCTTCAAACAATAATAACAAAACTAACGTAAGTATCTAAGTAATAACATAACTTTATTTTTATAACGAAAATACTTTTTGAACATTCGTAATACGTTAAAGTAATCATAAAATAGTAAAAATAAAGTAACCGCATTTAAAATTAAATGATGTACAAATGTACGATAATTTTATAACAATCGATTACCGAAGTAAATTATGGCCGGTTTAAAAAAATATGTCCATAGATGTTGCAATAATGACAATAATACTGTACTATCTTTTTAATTTGGCATTCAACTATAAAATATTTACTTCCGCAATACAAACTATCGAATCAGAATTAATTGGAATAAATAACAAAAAAAATTAAATAGATTTATTTATAACACACATAAAATTAATAGCCTACGTTCCATAATTACCAATTGGACATCAAGTAAATATAAATAATAATAATTTATTATCTTTATAATCAAAGTCCGATATTATGAAAACATCTTACTAATACATACACCAATAGCGATATATCGAACATGATGGTCGAATAATATCGCGTAATTTTAATATAGTTCATTAATTTAAAGTGACAACAATGCGAGCGCCGAAAAGTATTGCATCGCGAATGCACCACACTAGAATACACATGTTTTGAAACATAAACGTCCTCATTGTATTGTATTAAAAGACGTTTCAGAGTCAAAAAGTTACTGTCTTTTGTCGAACGTCGTAGTGACAATCACATGCAGCTCTCGCAGCCGGCAGGCTTCGATAGACAGTCATAGAAAAATTCCAACTATATGCATATTATATGGTTCGAAAACAACCTACAACAATCAAACCAATATTTCCAAATCCACGGTTCATATCCATTGAACTAGCATTAACTTTCACAATATACGTCGATCAAGACAAACTTTGCTAAGCGTTTATGGCACGTTTTGTGAGCGAGTTTTAAATTTAAATTTGTATTCTTTTAAACATTTAGACACAAATACCACACAGTACATTTAATCTAGATTTTGTAAAGAATCAGGCATAACTTCGCTTTTAAGCTTATTTATGTAAAAGTTGAAGTTTGGAATAAAAAAAAACTTTTTTAAGCTATAAGGCGACATTCAAGTTCTACCTTTAAATCGACATTTATTTTTTTGGTGCAAGTCGCTCTTAAACTTGAACTTCTTTATAATAAAATATATTAATGTTTTAGAATCAAAAGAAATAAGATAGAGATTACCTATGTTAATAGTAAAGCGAAGTAAGAATACTGCACTCGAGTGTAAACGAGACAGACATACAGTGCATTATTATCGCACTGACAAGACGTCATGAACGCCGCACTGACGCTTCGCAAAACCCGAGTTAAAAACCGCCTTAGCAAAATTGACAATCTTTAATCGTTATGGATATAGAAACCTAAGGAACACATCGTCACGTGATGACGATAGATCGTAGCCATTTTGCGTGACCACGTGACATGACCATAAATTCCTTAATCCTCACTATTAGCTACAAAAATGCGAAAGTGAGTTTGTTTGATACACTTTCACGCCGCAACAGCTCAACTGATCATCATGAAATTTTGTATACACGTTGCCAGGGGTACAAAGAATATAGGATACTTTCTGTCCCGTCCGCACTTAACGAGAGTAAAACCGCGGGGGAAGAGGTAATCTTTAATAACGATTAAAGATTGTCAACTTGGCTAAAAGCTGCAGCAGTTTGAGACCGCTTATCGAACGCCGCCGATCGAATGAGGTTTCATTAGTTTTCCTCGAATTATTTTATCATTGTTATCGACCTATCTGTGTCGGTGACATGTGCATTATTTTATTTTTTTTATTTACATAGCTACTAAGGCGTTTCACTATCTAAAATAAGCGTATCGTTTTGTATTGCAATGCAATATTGTCGAGCGCTCGCCGCGTCTCGTGCCTCGCTCGCCTCCGGGCGCGAGCTCCGACCTACATACACTACATATTGTACATTTTATATATTACGTGACAAATTATAATCTTCACTGACATGGCACTACTTTGGTTCATAGGTACGTTGTGTTGTAGATAGGGAACAACGCGATAGGATGAATAGGAAATGTTAATTTTGTACTTCTCCGTCCCGTCGATTAGTAGTTTGTAAGTCAGACGCTGACTCAATATCCATCAAAGTACAAATGCGCATTGGAAAGCGCCGGCGCTTCACAAATGCAAATACTTACGAATCGGAACAGCGTAAGTTGAGAATGGGCTGTGCCCACTGATTAAAAAAGCCTTGTTTTTAGTACATTGATGGCAGTAGTACTCATCTTTTTTATTGACGTATCCAACATTATATTAAAATAAATCTAAATAAAAATAAACGGCAACTTTATTATAACTGTCGTTGAATACTTTTGAACTAGGAAAAAGTTGGACGCAAAAAAAAAAACACTTTCAACAGCGCAATTATTAATCTCAACGTTACAATACTTTTACCATTCTTAGGCAGCGTCCGCACAAGGCTAAAGTTTTACTTGTCACAAAAAACGGGCGTAATGTCGGTTGGCTGTCAATTAGCAAATTGCATGCTGTTGTAAGCCTACGGTTGTAAAAAACGGTTTAATGATTGAATTTCATCAAAGCGAAAATTAAAATGGAACAGGTTTAAGCACAGATCACACTTGCGTTTTCAGTTTCTTTTCCTGCAAGAAACTTTTCACACAATACATTGAAAGTAAACCTATTGCCACTAATTCCGACACAGAATTGAATACGAATTCTGAGCTAAATTTAAAACAAAAGTATGTGAGGGAAGCGCAAAGTGAACACTGAAAGGTTATTTAAAAAGAAAACACGGATTCAAAAACAATAGACAACGGGTCGTTTCCCATTAGACGATAACGGTACGGCACACTGGAGTGTTCACTTTTATAGCTGGTGAGAAAACGAAAAAAAAAAAAACCACTCCAGAGCGGTGCCATATGGTAAATGGTCAATACCGTCACCGTTGACGTCTATCAGTGAAACGGGAAGTGGACATAAGAATAAATAATAAAGGATTTAAACATTCAAATACAGAGTAATAATTTGGAGCGTGAGGCATCGCAAGCCCCCGGATCATGATATACTCTTAAAGCGTCTGTAAACGTCATACTAACGCAACTCACAAAAAAAACCTCTTGCAAGATAATTAAATCGGTCTTTGATTGTATGTAAAATAGCGTAAATTCAAATCGCTGCCAAAAACGATTACTTCTCGCGGGTTTCAATACACCTGTATTGGAAGCCGGTAAACAAGAGACAGCAGAATTTAGGGGGCAATCAGGCAGTGGCACACCTACCAGCTAGGAATTAGAAAGCCCTACCACCACGCTATGGTTTCCTCAGGATGTTTTCCTTCACCGACAGCTCAAGCTCATTGTTAGGTTTGAACCTACGCCTTGCGGCGTTTGGTCCGAACGCTCATGCGGAACAATCTATTTTCAAAGTGCGGTTCCATTTTCAAATTATTGTGCTGCTTAGTAAACAAAAATTTTGAAAATCGAACTGTTTTTTTTTTAGAGCGTCGCTAGTTTGACGGCCACAGGCGGCCGGTATATCAAGGTGGATCGTGTGATATGAACGAGTCTGTGGCGCTAGTTTTCATTCTACACGTGCGAACGTTATTATTTATTCCTATGGCATGAGTTGCGTGTAGTCAGATTGCGGCAGGTACTGGGATGTTAGTATACAGCGGGGCGGGGCGGGGCAGGGTAGTGTGTGTGTGTGTGTGTGTGAGGCAGCTCATCGCACGTCGGTGAGGTTGCTCTTGTCCCCGAACAGCTTCACCAGTTGCTCCTCGTAGTCGTCGATGTTGCGCTTCATGATCTCCATGCACGGCCCGAGCAGCCGCTCGAACGTCTCTACATCGAGAACTGGAAACGAACACAAATCTTTGTATTCACTATGTCCACACTTCACACTACAAGCACACAGTGTGCGGTTTTTTTTAACGTATCTCCGTCATCAGGGTTTTTTTTAGTTTACAAAACTTCATTTATGAAAAATCTATAATAGTTTGCATCATTAGAATAGAAGTGACCTAACTCAAAATTCCTGTAAAAATTGATCTTAAAAAGCCTACTCCAGACTTTTTTGCTCATTTCAAATAGAAATTTTTGAGTTAGATCGCTTTAATTTTGAAGATGCGAATTATAATAATTAATGAAATAATAATGCTCGCCGCTAGGACATTATCAGCGCCAGCTGGTATGAAACTAAACAGAGCTTGTACTGTGGATGTAATGCTTATATGCCCTTTTTATTGTAAATACATACCTTGTGATAGACACGAAACACCGATATTCATCATCACATAATTGGGTCTGATGCGGGGATCGAACCCGCGACACCGAGCGTCGCAGTCCTCACCACTGCACCAACGGCGCGGCACTGTGATGATCGAAAATGTTACTTACAAGCAACCTTGGTGGGACCAACGGCGTAAGCGGACGCGGCGCGCGGCTTGTGGGTGACCAGGGCCAGCTCTCCGAAGTAACCTCCCTTGCCTGTATGAAATATAGTAAACACATCAATAAAAGCTGATACTGACTGACTGACTGATCGGCTGCCCTACGTAAAAACAAAGTAATTGCAGCGGAATAAATTTTATATACAGGAGGAGCAAAAAACTGGAAATCGCTTTATTTAAAAAACATTTTCCATGGTTGTTGCAGCAGAATAAATTTAGCAAGAGGAGAAAAAAAACAGTATTTGCTTTATGTAAGACAAATCTTCCATAGTCTAACGATTTTCTTAATTTGAATTTTAATGTTTTTGGCACCAATCATCAACAATTAGAATTTATTTACATATTATTATTTATTTATTGCACATCCATTACATAATATATAATTATTATATATTTATTTTACATACCCTCCCGTCGATTGCTTTTTAAATTAAACATCTTAGAATATATGATTTTTATAGCGAGTGTTTTCAATCCTGTACGGGCCTTAAACTGTGTGATACGGTTTTGGTTACATCGATCAATAACTATACGTATTATGTACAAGCTATTGCGTCATGGGAATCGTCACTTTCAATGTCACAATTTAGACTAAAAATCCACATTCGATTAGTGACTAATCTGAGAGTTAGATGCGAATAGAATTGAGTCTTAACGTCTCTAGCCGTAAGTTCCTTTGTCGATCACGCGGGATAAGCAAGATGTGACGCGATCGCGGCCGTTGAATAGGTGATTAAGTGGTGTTCAAACATTCTGCCGGTGACGGTTTGGCAATGACTCACCCAGACATAATCTAGGGATGCTGATTGATCTACCATTTTCGAAAATATTAAAACTGGCATGCCTTAATCTCTTACACTTGCTGATCAATAGGAGAGGTAACTAGTTCACTATACTTTTTTTGATCAATTTGAAATTTTGCATGTCACCCATGTCCATAGATTCCTTTTGAAATGTGTTTTAAAAGTTAATGGTGCTTGTAAACCGGCATAATAAGTAGTTGTCCCTTATTCATATTTCATAACATACATATAATATGTACCTTATCATGCATTTAGTAAAAACCCTGTTATTTGGACAGTACAAACAGACACTTCAATTTTATAGTTATGTTTAGATTAATTAAACATTAAGATATTATATACCAAATAAAAATAAATCTACTTATAAGTAATTCACTTCGAACTTGGACGTACCTATTTGAAAGTGCGCGTCCGTCCGAACTGCCCCCCGCGTGCTTGCGTGTGTGTGTGTGTGTTTGTGCGTGGTGCGTGTGTTAGTGCGCACGTACCGAGGCGCTTGATCTCGTGCTCGTTGCCGTCGTCGCGCGCGATGCGGATGCTGACGGAGCCGTCCTCCACGAAGTACATGCCGTCGGCGGTGTCCCCCTGCCGGATGATCAGCTCGCCATCGATCAGCGAGCGCGGCAGCAGCGCGTCCGCCAGGTTCGCGCGCTCGTACGCCTGACGCGACACACATACATAATAATATACTAGCTGTTCCCCGCGATTTCATTCGCGGTAATTTCGGAGTTCCCGCGGGAATTCCGGGAGAAAAATTGTACCCCTGACAGTAGTTTACGGTGATTAGCTATTCCCCGCGTTAATTCCGGAGTTGAACTATCCTATCTTTTAAGTTGGACCATTTACAAAATTTTATCCAAATTCGTTCAGTAGTTTAGGACAAACAACGTGACACGTGATTTATATATATTAAGATATTAAGATTTATCCACCTTTTTATACATATACCTACACAAGCGCGGATCAACGGGGGGAGAGGGGGCAGTGGGTGCTATACTTTAATCAGACGTTATAAAATCTGACGCTGTAAAATTCGTATTGCAACTAAAATTGCTCCCCTCACCCAAATCCTAGATCCGCGCCTGTACCTACAGCCTACAGGGTATAATTATAAATTTATTACATATTATTTAGATATTATCACAAACTCACATTTATAAAATTATACCGACTGTTCCCCGCGGTTTCACCCGTGTTAATTTCGGAGATTTCGCCGGAACTCCGGGACAAAAAACACCTTACGTTTTTCTGTAACCCTGACAGTGTGTAGGTATGCAAAATGGGGATGATGACTACTTTTGAAAATCAAAATTCTAAATAGTCCGTCAGTTAGAAAATAAAAAAAAACAATAGACACGTATTTTTTTTTAATAAATTAAAATATACAGAGATAAAGCGCAATAAAGTTTAGGGTGAGGGGGTCGTGACGTCACTAACCGCTAAAACCGCCATACAAACTGTCCGAATAGTGACGTCACGTGAAATTTCAACTCAATGTATCGCCGTTATTTTTCGATTACGTAAAAAAATAAAAAATACGTGTCCAATATTTAATCTACGAGACGGGCTAAAAAAGAAAATTAGTCAACATGCCCAATGCGTGAAAACGTAACAAACAAAAAACTCACATTCGCATTTATAAAAGCAAGGTTTAAATGTGCAATGTTAAGAAACTTAGAAATCGATTACATGGAGGTGTGATACTTTTAGGTACCTAATATAAAAACCTAAGAGAAAACTTGTTATAGTTATAGTTTTCGTTTTCATTTAAAGAACGCACTCTTCTTCGCTCGATCATACGTTCTAAAAACCGTTGATTAAATTATTATTACAATATTATAGGTAAAGGTACTTCACCCTTAATATATAATGTAACTAGCGACCCTTCCCGGCTTCGCACATTTATTGCATTAGTTATAATAGCCTCGCCTCGGAAACGAGCCACTTAAAAGTGAAAATTTATTCAAAAGTTTCTGCAGAGGAACGAAAACCGAATAGTTATGTGAAAAATAAATACATACAGGATTATTACAATAATAATTTCTGAAAGAGAAACAAGGTGCAAAGCAAATCTTGTTTATACAATAATGTATGTATGTAAAATTGTATCCGATTTAGAGCCCTAAATTGGTGCTCTGAAATTGCAAAGTGTAATAAGCGCATTAGTGTGGGATCAAGTAGATCTGTGTGTTGTAAAGTGGATTATTATTATTATTATCTTGGTCAAAATCTATTTTCACACCAAATAATCCTTTTTTTTTCTCACACGATGTTATGAATGTTATGTAGTACCTAATGCCATTTGTTGTTGAGGAGCTATATTATGTTTCTGCGGGAAGTTTATTACATCAAAGCTCGGCCGCCCAGATATTGTATGTCCTATTACTAGTAAAATCCAAATTTAATAAATATAATAAGCCACATCAGTTTTTCGTACGTTTACTCCGCAGTTAGATGTTTGTTAGAAAAATAAACAATTCGGTACTTTATCTAATAAGACATCGTAGCTAATAAGCTACGGTCATAGCTTTTATATCATAACTAGCTGTCCCCCGCGGTAATTTCGGAGTTCCCGCGGAAATTCCAGGATAAGCTATAGATATTGGTGAAAACCGCATGAAAATCCGTTCAGTAGTTTTGAGTTTATCGCGAACAGACAGCGGAAGCGACTTCATTTTATACTAGGTATGTAAAAAAGTTGTTATTAAATTGTAATAAATATACCTACATGTTCATTTAAACAAAGTTTACGTGAAAATAATAAGTATGGCCAATACAGTTTCCTGTTTACGTACAACAATAGAGCGTGTAATTACATCAGTTGTTTAACTAATGACATTATGCACGTGTTTTGTTGTTGTGATCGACACAACGGGGACCTGTCCAATGGTGAATGAACGATGAAATTTTAACTCTGTGAAGAGACTGTGTGTCTAACTACTCTTATTAACAAACCTATGTCAACTATTATTATTATCCATACATAATGAAACTGTAACAGACAGGTACTGTCAGCAGCAATAATATGTAAACATTCATCACTCGGGGAACTTTATTACTATTGCGTTAAGATTTAACGATAGGCTAGTTTCCTGGGTAAAAAAATCAAAATTCTATTTAGTCCGTCAGTTAGATAATAAAAAAATAAAAGACACGTATTTTTTGCTTTTTTAAAATAATGGAAATATGCATAGATAAAGCGCATTAAAGTTTAGGGTGGGGGACTCGTGACGTCACCGCTCGCTATAACGTGCGAACAAACTGTAGCGAGGCGTGACGTCATGTGAAATTTCGACTTGATATATCTCCGTTATTTTTTGGTTACATAAAAAAAAAAAAAATACGTGTCCAATATTTTTTAATAATCTACAAAACGGACTAAAAAAGAAAATTTAGGAAACTAGCCTATTGTCAAAACTCATAAGTGATTACATATTTCTGATGCTGACTGTACATGGAATTCCCTTTTTTAAATCATAGGGGTAGATATTTTATTTATTTATTTATAGAAATTACACTGTAAATACAGGTAAGTGCCCAAAGGATTACAGCGTTAGATAGTCCGATTGACTTAGATTGATCAGAAATATTTTTTGATGGACGGAACGTGATATTTTTTAGGGTTTAATTTTATTGACAAAGCTATATTTGGGTTATCTGAATCTGACACACAAAAATAAGACAAAAAAAAAATTAAGTAAAACTGTAGTGGTATGTTTTTAAAATTACGATAGAGGTGGACAATGTCAAATAATGATAGAGTCGAATGTGAGTGTCGAATGTCGGAAATCGTTGTAAAAGTTGAACTTTGTAAATCGGAGCATCACACATAGTAAGTTAACCCTTGCACAATCACAAAACGGAATAGTAGCAAACAATGCAGTAGGTACCTACATGTAACATGAGGAAAACGAGGGGAAGTGCAACGTCCGATACAAACCGCTGTTTCATTTGATAAAGCAAGCCGCACGTAAGTACATACAACTAGTTAGGTACCTACAGCTACTATGCACAGTTTACTAACCTGGGCCCTTATTCATTATGACCAACAACATTCCTTGCCCATAACGCGCGTCCCAAAAACGCATTTCCAAACCTTCTAGATGCCAAAACGTTGTAAATGTTTTTTTTTAAAACTTCTTTGATTACGAGGGAAAGACTTTTTGCGGCGTCTTATCTTAGCGCGGCGTGTTATCGTCATAGTGAATAAGGGCCTGTAATAGTGTGTGTAATTTGTGCTTACCTAGAGTATGTCGGTGTAAGCATAGAGCTTCCTACATAATATAGCTCAAACTCTCCGAGTCATCGTCAAATCTGTTTCAATTTCTCGAATAAAACTTGAGAAAACAGGACTTATGTCATTGTACGGATCCTAGCTACTCATGTTGATTGGTTGAACGGTCCTATCTGGATAATAAAGATTGCAGACAGGATCTCGGCTTTTGTGACTGATGTAAGTGATGACCGTTTTGATTGTAATATTAGTAACTCTGTCGTAGTGCCATAGCCCATACCACCTCCCCTCCTTTATCAGTTACAATTTATTTAACTCTAGTAGTTAGTGTGCCCCGCGGTTTCACCCGCGGTAATTTCTGAGTTCCCGAAAGAATTCCGGGATAAAAGTACCCTAGGTCCTTCTCTGTACCCCTGACAACGTGCATGCCAAATTTCATTCAAATCCGTTCAGCCGTCTTTGCGTGATTGAGTAACAAACATCCAAACATCCACACTTTCACATTAATAATATTAGTAGGATATACCGAGGACTCTCCCGGGCGAGTTTCGGATTTCCCGCAGGAACTATTTTATGAAGGCTCCAAGGCCATTTTGGCGTTTTTAATGACTTATTTGCAAAGGTCACTTACAACCAATTCATAAAAATATGGTCAAAAAAAATATAAATACCTCACCATTCCTGGATTAAAAAAATACTTATTCATAAAAACATTGTCCTGATCTCTGATTATTCTTCTTCTTCTTTAATAATGACGTCTATAATTATAATTATAATTTGCCAATGACAATCTTTCTTAATAATAACTGATCTCTGATATTTGAGTCAAATAGCTCGAGCTGTTCTCATGTCAAGCTTCATCATACATAATATGACAATTGGTAATTGGTATTACTATATTATAATATCTTTTTCTTTTTAAATACAAATAAACCCACAACACACAACTATTACGTTAAGTATGCATAACATTTATCTCAGACGCGTTGATAAGATATCCAAAATGAAGATGTCTACGATTTGACAGCGAAATATAGCTTTAATACTATGTCAATGATAAAGTGATTAAAGTTATAGCCCGTTATTTATATAGTTACAATTAAAACTAACAATAACATCGTGCCTAAGGCAAGGCCGGGAATATTTCTAACACCCGGGGGTGTTAGGTACCTGGTAAGTACTCCACTAGCTGACGATGGATGGATGGGAAATAAAATAAGAGCGCACTTTTAATTATGTGTCGTAGATACCTACTGGTCCTTAAAATTCTTACTCTCGATGTTGATTTCACCGTCGTTTGAATATGTACGAGGCAGTTTTAAAGTCGCACCGATTACAGACAAAATCACTGAAAACTGTTTTAGATGGTATTGACATATCAAAAGACAAAATGAAGGTAAAATTGTACTAAACCTACCGGAACACAAAAGAGGTAGAGGCCGCCCGCCATTGATCTGGTGGTACAACCAGAATCGACAACCCAAGACAGATTTTCTTGGCGCAAAAATGTGAGGAGACCCGACCCCAAATAACGGGATCAGGGACGGAAGAAGAAGTGATTTTACCCTCGTTTGTGAACTATAGACAGCTTTTTTCTTTGGATATTTTTGAAAGAAAGAAAGAAAATACATTTATTTCAGCACTACACACAAGAAAAAGAAACAAACATAAACAGTGCCCAATCTGAATTTGTAGACATTTATCTCTTGCATGCTCTGCCGAAAGGGTCACCAACTCAGCATTTAGCATTTTTATAATCATAAAATTATGTACCTACCTATGTATATTATCTGGGTTAATGAAGGTTAAAAGTTACGATTGAAATATAATAATTGCATACACGTTGTCAGGGGTACAGACATTTCTGTGTGGCATAGGGTACTTTTTATCCCGGAATTTTTGGGGAAACTTCAAAACGCGGGACAAGCTTACGTACACAAAAATTCACGACACAGCGGTCATTAAAAATATTTAAAAGAAAACGGTATGGGCGTAGCGGTAAAAGAGTATAACTTTAAAAGAGTCTTATCAATTGTGCCCCCGTAAGTGTTAATTGATAAGATATTATTACTGTGAGATAAGAGAGTAATTGCAGATTAAGAGCGTTACGCGTGCCGCTACTGTGCGCCACGAACGTACCAGTACGGTATGTTTTGGTGCCGATCCGATCCGACCTGGTGTTATAATTATTACGAGTGTGTATTAATAGCAATTACTCGCGGTCACGTGAATATCGAGATTCCCTCAGGAATTCCGAGATAAAATTATCATACGTGATAATATAGAACAGATTCGGTTCAGATTAGGTTTGACGACCCGATTGGCGCAATGGTCACCATGCCTGCCCGCTAATCAAGAGGTTCCGGGTTCAATTCCCGGTGGGGGTGGACTTTGTGTGATGAACACAGGGTTCCATTTTCCAGTCTGGGTGTGTATATATATATCTATAGTATAATATATATGTAATAATATGTAGTATATACCACGTTTGCTTGGTTTCCACGACACAAGCTTATAGCTTAGTGTGGGATCAAGTAGATCTGTGTGTTGTGAAGTGGATTATTATTATTATTCTATCCATATTCGTTGAGTAACAAACAATATCTTCCCAATATAGTATTAGTAGACTTATTCTACTTCTTTGTTACCAGATGAAAATATCTTCCTCGAGACCATATTCTTTGTGTTAAACTTTATTCAAACGCGTTCAGATGTCACAGAAACATATTTATGCCTGATTAGACACAAAATATACAAGCAAACATGCAATTTTTCATACATAAATATTAGTAGGATTTTTATTTTTAAAAGAGAGATGGTTTAAAATAACGCGACGGCTCCACTCTTGATCAACGCCGGTAAACAAAATCGATATTGATGGAAAACGTTTCTATTTCGCAATAATCTGTTTGTTTGTAGGTGCTAAACTCTGGAACCACTGAACGGATTTCATTTATACCGAAACAAAGTGTTTTGGAAGGACCTCTAAGGTCCGTATTCCAAAAGGTTACTCAAGTCATGAATCTAGTTTTAAAACTAATTTCAAGTAAAGCTTTAATTTTAGAACCTTACTTGAAACGAGATTCATCAATCAACAATCAGCTGAGTTATTTCCTTATTCTAGAACGACGCTTGAGTACTAATCTATACTCAAGCAAAGATTTGATCTTTGTTTACGTCTGTCATATCAAGATCACTCAACCAATCAGAGTTCAAAATCTCTACTCAAGACTAGTTTCAAGTGATTAGAACCAATCAGAGTTCAGAATCTCTACTAAAGACTAGATTCAAGTGATTAGAACTTAAAACGCATTCTATAATAAGATGAACGCTTGAGTTATTATTTGAGCTTAAAACTAATCTCAAGGGAAACGTGATCTGAGTCACCTTCTGGAATACGGACCTAAATATTCAAGCGGCATTGCATCGCAACTGCTATAATTATGTCGCAGTCAAATTATGTAATTTGCCCACTTACAAACGGTGAACATTTTGTATAATGTTGTATAACGTAGAGAACAGAAAATGCCATTGTCATTAACAGCGGCGTTTTGTGCTATCTAAATTCGAAAATATAAAGCGCAATGATGTTATAATACCGACTGACCTGTTAGTTTGGATGAAGATTTATGATGACAGATTGATTGATTGATATTTTATTCTCTCTTCAAAAATTAAATTTTATGTCAAAATCGAATAAATTCACTAAAGACGGCGGCGCGGCGCGGCGAGGGCGAATTATACAGTTTGTCGCCGACAGACATACTTACTCTGGGCGGTCATTACTCATTACACAATATCCCACGTGCAGCCAGCGTTAACGAACCATTGCGTTCAAGGCAACATTTGGAGGATAAACGAAATGTCGTCAATCCTCACTTTACAATATACTTTAGACTTTAGACTAGGATCATATAGAGTGATAATTATGGGTCAGCTCGTACAGGCTTTGTACGGGCTGACGCATAATTATTGTACTACAAGCTGGGTGGCCGCTCTTTCCGTGAGATAAGAGATTTTATAAAAGCATTGGAGTACCTAAGCAAGCGAAACCACAAGCTTGGAGTTAATTAAATACTTATCTCCCAATATCTACCTATCTCCCAATAATTCCAACCCAACTCTGAAGTTATCTGAGGGAATAGGTCGCTATAAAAATAGAAAAATAAATACAATTGAGTCGTTTTAATGATTACTTAATTTTAAGTTAAGTAAAGATTTTTAAAACCAAACTGCCGCACTTCTTGGAATTAATGTTAATTTTCATATAAGTTTTTAGTTAAAATGCAAGTTAACATTAATTTAATGTAATGTAAACAATAATTAAACCGACTCCGAGTGCGGCCGTTAGACACATTGCTAATGCTGACAAAAGTCAATTATAAGATAACTTTATAACATCGCATATTATATTATAGCTTCTTTCAAACATAATAGCTTTTTCAGTGAGTATTTAGGTCGATAATAAATCGATCAAGGACAAATTCCATGAAATATATGGAATACCGCCCATTCGTGTGACCCAATAAAATAAATAATTTCTCACCAACCCAATATTATATTACCGTTTCTAAGAAGAGGTTCAAACCAATAAAAATAAAATAGATGGAGCGTTAAATAAGTTAGTCACAAGGCTTTATTGTTTTATTGCGAATGCGGTCTAGGAGACTGTAAGTTTGAATCCCGTTTCCCGATATTAAAACTTAATAAATCCAACTAGGTGGAAGCATGGGCCAAGGCTATTTGGTGTTTAAGTTTTTGGAGGAGATAAGATACTTTTCAACTTGATACAAGGCGTTTACGAAGGAATATCGAAATTTCCGCGAGGATGAGTGCAAACCACAGAGCAAATAGAAGGGGCATCGATTCGGTTTAGTATGAAAACAGATGAAAACCAGTGTCGCCGACCGATTTCCGCACGCAAAGCTTCGTCACGCACAAAATCATTAACCTACCGAAACGTATTAAACGCCATTTGGTTACTTTTCTCCTCAGTCACTGTTTTTAAAATTCAGTTTTGGAAACATTTTGGAAAAAATACTTGGAATGCCAGTAAAAGGAAGTTTTGGGAAAGCAAAACTTCTCATTCTGCTTTCCGCATTTGCTCTAAGTACCTTTGCAACCGTGGCGTGGTAGTGACTAGTGTATTCCTTTCTCTGTAGTGCAAAAAAAAAATACAGATTTAAAGCGAGGCAACGACACGTGAAATCTCGTATGTCCGTTGTCCTCTGATGGCCGTACTCTATTACAGACGTATAATAGTAAACAACGGCAAGGAAATTTAATAACGCCTTCGGGGAAAACGGAATACACCTTGCATAGCATAGATTAGTTTAGACCAGTCTTTCTCAAAGTGGACGATAATGCCCCTTGTGGGCGTTGGAGACCTAGAGGGGTTCTTCAAGGGGCCCAGATAAAAATGGGGAGCGTTGGCGTCGTTTAGGGGGGCGATGGTTGATTTGTAATTCCATTTACTTTATATTTTAAAATTCACTAAAATGAAAACCTACCTACTACTTACTCAATATCGAATAATTAGTTATTAATTAGCTGCTTACTAAAAAGAGCATGTTACCGAACACGGCGGCGACTTACGACTGTCGTTGAGTAAAATCGAACATGATATCAACAAACCTGTTAAAAATCATCAAAACCGACCCTCTCATTAGATTAGTTTTGAAACTAAAATTGATTACCTGTCTATATTGTTTTTTTAATTTGATAAAAATATATTCTTATTATTATAAAATGCGTCTTAATTGCTATCACTGGTAAAAATGTCTAGTTTAGAATGTGAGTTTAAACTCCAGCACCGACTAATAAAAGCTTACTATAGGTAACTAAATTATATAAGTAATGAAATTGATTTTTTTTTTAAGTTCTAGGAGTGAATAAAAAATGGGGGACGCTGAGAAATAATTAATCTTCAAAGGGGGCGGTAAAAGAAGTAAGTTTGAGAATCTTTGGATTAGACCAATGACATTTTCATCACATACTGACGATATTATAATCCTTAATTATATTTTTTGATATTGGGATTTATTTTCCGTGGTGCGTTCCACACAGGTTCCGTACGGATACAACCCAAGCACTTTTTTTCTACTTTTGCTGTATGTACATATATGAGCAATAATTTGTGACTGATATTGACATGGCCTAATTCGAGAAAAATCGAGAAAGAAATTAAACGTACCTGCAGCGTCTTCAGCATGGGCACTTTGTCGAGCAGCTCCTCGTACAGCTTGCGCTTCTTGAAGGCGCTCTTGAGCAGGATGCGGCGGAAGGTGTGCCGGTCCATGGCCCACAGCGCGCCCGGCGTCTGCGCGCGCACCGACGCCGCGCGCGGCATGTTGTACATCAGCGCCAGCTCGCCGAACGAGCCCGAGCCTTCGTACGTGTGGACAACCTGCGGGGACACACCGCCACAGAATAGATAGAATGCGGTATCAACTCAGGGCCCTTAATCATTATGACCAACAATATTCCTTGCCTATGACACGCGTCCCAAAAACACAATCCCAAACGCTTCAGATGCCAAAATATCGGAAATTAATTTTGTGTGTCATAGGACACGTTAACGTATTTTTTTGAAGTGAAACTCTTTTGAGCACGAGGGAAACAATTTTGGTGATGTGTTATCTTAACTCGACGTATTATCTTAACACGACGTTTTATGGTCATAGTGAATCTGGGCCCAGCTACTAAACTGAAAGCTATAGTGTCGCCGGGTGATATACGTTCACAAAAATCAAATACATTTATCAAATCAAAGTAACGAAATACCTATATTAAACGCCATTTGGTTACATTTTTACTTTGTCACCGTTTTTGGATACTGTAGAAAAGATGCGCCAGCAAAAAAAGTTTTGGGTAAGTTAGAGCATGGTCTCAACTTCCTTCGCAACCGGGGCAAGCCTCATGGCCTCTCTAGTTAGTGTTTTATTTTCTTTGTGCATACCACCCACTCGTCTCATACATAAAATGCGTAGGTAAATATAGGTATAACGGCATTCGAATATGACAGACAATCAGGGTTGCGTTCGTCTCAAATGGAAAGAAGAAAACTGCGGTTTTTGCTCCCCCGTTTATTGGGCAGTTTCCGAGGGAACTCCCGTGAAATCTTTTTATAGCTGACGTCTCTTACGTATAAACTATCTGCCAAATTTTTGGCTTCATAGGTCGAGTAGTATTCGAGATTTCCTGTTAAGTGAGTCAGTGACCTATACAGATAAAGTTTTAAGAAAACTATGTTCTTTTTTTCGATAAGTTGTATTCAATTGAGGAAATAACGATGACACGACCGACACGAACACGAGCACGTATGACGTCACAGGGGTATAAACTCCAGCATTAAACTGCTGAACTAGACGTCACAAAAGTACCACGGCGCTTTCATGGTCCCGCGCTTTGCTTAAAAATTTATCAATTTAAAATATTTATAGGTAACTGCTTTAATAGTTTTTGGATCCATTTTTTTCATAATGTGTGCAATAAAATAATTGTGTATTGTGCTATATAGTCGACATAATTTACTCGACATATTAATATTAGTGACACCCCCCCCCCCCCAAATTTCAGGCTGCGACCGCGTCTGGCTTGCCACCATGCGAAATGACAAAATCGCAACCGAACCAACCCAACGGTTGTAAGTTGTAACGGAAACAAGTACCTAATACAGCGGGTATAATCTCCGTAATACCAAACAGTGAAGCGGGTACCTGTTGCGTATTACCGTAGTACGTAGTATAACAGGGTGTCCCGTAAATCGACGTCAAGCCAGAACCGGGTGATAGGCTAAGTCATAACTGTTAATAGAAAAATGTAAAAAATAATCTTTAAAAAAATGGTCATTTAAAAAAATTATAATAATTACAAACCTTAACTTTTTTCAATTTTATTCTTATTGTGAAATCCAGAAAAGTGTTTCTGAAAACTACTGCTTAAAATTTACAGTCATTTGTTCCTGTCCAGAAGAAAATATTACGTTTTTGCCAATGAAGTTTTCAAAATTATGTCCTTTTTTTTAATAGGCATAGCAAAGATTTTTATATTTTTGTGTTAGCAGCTGTTATGACTTAGCCTATCACTGGTTCTGGCTTGACGTCGATTTACGGAACACCCTGTATATTATTACTCTGAGGCATTACCTACTGCGTACAACTACGGCGCGGTGTTCATACTTCATTTGCGTAAACAGCCGGCGCGACGCGATATAATGTGTGCGTACACATGTTTACAGATCTCACCATGAGCACCGTTAAATCATCGCCAAATGGTGTATTTTATAAAAATAATATCTACAAAAAAAAACTACCATCACGATTTATAATTTCGAAATTTCCGTCCGTCTGTCTGTTAGGTAGTTATTTTAACCTACTCGGTGGAAAATACTGGCACTCCGTGTATCTCACATTTGAAATAAAGTTGTATTCTACACATGGTGTAGTGAAATTTTATAATAATAATAATCCACTTCACAACACACAGATCTACTTGATCCCACACTAAGCTGTAAGCTTGTGTCGTGGAAACCAAGCAAACGTGGTATATACTACACATATTATTACATATATATTATACTATAAAGTATAGATATATATATATACACACCCAGACTGGAAAATGGAACCCTGTGTTCATCACACAACCACCCCCACCGGGAATCGAACCCGGAACCTCTTGATTAGCAGGCAGGCATGGTGACCATTGCGCCAATCGGGTCGTAACTATGTATAACTAACTAGCTGTCTCGCGCGGTTTCACCCGCAGTAACTTCGGAGTTCCCGCGGGAATTCCGGATAACAATATAGCCTATGTTACTTAGGGATAAGGTAGCTTTCTAATGGTGAAATAATTTTTGAAATCGGTCCAGTAGTTTTTGAGTTGAATCGGAACAAACAAACAAAAAATCAAATCTTTCCTCTTTATAATATTAGTATAGAAGAAGAAAACTAACTTGAACTCGAGTAAACGAAGGATATTCTTAAAAAAATAATGTGGTGAAATTTAAAAAACACTTTGAAAAAATATTGGTTTTTATGAGATAATAGACGTGAAGTTTTTTAAATAAGTAGGCACATATTTTTTGCTCGACTGCGGTCGCGATGAATTGAAAACCTTTTTTAAGTCGGTTAAAATTTGCAGCTTCATTTCGTTGTAAACCAACACTAGCTGGCGCTCTAAATCCAAACAGAGATCATAACGAAATCGCTAAAACACAAGTAAACTATAGCAGATATCTAACAGACAGTTTTTATACTTTCATCTATATCTACTGACATGTACATATGTATATACACAAATTAATTGCTGTTCGTTTGCCTCGCTAAAACTCGAGAATGGCTGGACCAATAGGGTACTTGCATGAAATTTATAATAAGAAATTGTGTCAATATTTCAAAAATAGAGCCTTAGAAAAGCGTTATCGTCAAAGATTTACTAAAAAAATTTCAATAGTTTCCAAAATATTCAACCTTTAATTTTGTAAAACGGAACGTTGCAACGAAACACCAACACAGCCAAGCTTGACTTTTATTTTTTTAGGAAACATTTACCTCTTTCAAAGAAGGCAAAAGAAACTAAGCGCATACAGTCAACGCATATTTTCCATTTTCTGAAGTTTTTTACTTTAAAATGCATCGGTAACATGCATTTCGATTCTTTACTGGAACTTTTGGAAGTAAATCGAAACAGTTCAACCTTAATTTCGCTTTTGGATATTAAAGTTATCTGTCTGTCAGTGTCACATGACCCTGTCAATACGACAGTGACATTTCTAGCACAGATTAATAATGCGTAATTTTGAACAAGTGACGTCATTCCGCGTTTCGGCGGTAAGGTCTAAAGTAGGAACTTTGAAACGCTCTATTTAATTAATTTATGCATATATTTTTTTCTTTTTCTTGCTTTGTTTAAGTAGGTCATATATCTTTAAAATAGACTGAAAAAAAAAAATCATGCAAGTACCCTATTTGGCTTCAATATATAAAATTGTAGACGATTGAGCATTTATTAAAATCTAGCTGTTCCCGCGGTTTCACCCGCGATATGTTGAGAGTTCTCGAGGGAATTTTCGGATAAAAAGTACCCTCTCTAAGTAAAAGTATCTCTGTACCCCTGACAACGTGTATGCAAAATTTCATGATGATCGATTCAGCAGTTAAGACGTGAAAGCGTAATAGACAGACAGTGTTATACTTTCGCATTTACAATATTAGTAGGGATAATCAATTAAAATCGAGTAAGCAATTTTTTCACTAAACTTTACAAAACTTCTTATATCTCGGAAACTAAATGTCTAGACTGGAACTTTTTTTTTGAACGCCCACTATTGTGTATTTATTAATGAAGATGTTATCGGATTTAAAACCTTATAATCCTCGTATAATATAGGTTCCGAAAAGGAAAACTCGATATGAGATTCCGTTAAAATTTGGCATTTTCATTGATCAATGAATATTGTTACACTTTGCCACTGTGTCATGACGTGTCTTCTACACTATCGATTATTTAGAGGCCACTGCCCTCTCAAGTATGCATAATAATTTGAATGCATAATATTTGCATAAAAACACGACATTACACTATTGTATCCACGCATTTCTCCGATTTTAATTGAGAATTGAAATACCTAGGTAGTAGGTACCATAAAAATCCTTAAATTTTTTTAAATATTATATCATTTCAAATACGTCATGTTCTTTATAATCGAAGAGCCCAATTAACTCTGATATCCAAACTAACGCTAGATACTTCAATACAAACTTTTACCCATATTAGACACCTTAGGGGTTGAATGCTTTCTTAGTGCTCGCTTACATTGTATAAGGTATGTATCCTTGTGCAAAATTTTAGCTTTCTATAGACCTAGTGGTTTTGGTCTAGACGTTGAAGTCAGGTCAGTCAGGGCTCTTGACAATAGGCTAGTTGACTTTTTAGTACTCAGTCTGTCGTATAGATTAATAAAAAATATGTGTATAACACGTATTTTTTCTTTTTTTATGTTTAATCAAAAAAAAAAAATACATCGAGTCGAAATTTCTCGTGACGTCACTATCCGCCACAGTTTATACGGGGCTTATACCGAGTAGGTAATGACATCACGAGCCCCCACTCCTAAACTTTAATGCGCTTTATATATGTATATTTTCATTAATTTGAAAAAGCAAAATACACCTACGTATCTATTTTTTTTCTTCTAACTGGCGGACTAACTGGAATTTTGATTTTCATAAGCAACATGCCTATTATAATGTAGGTACCTATTTTTCACCGTTTCATTGCATTTATTCCATTTCAATACATGCATTGGTTCATGTACGTACGTAGGTATATAGAACCGTGCAAGTTAAAACCAGGATTAAGGTTTCTCTTTGCCAACATGTTTCCCGTTTTGTTGCCCCTGTGAAACAAACAACACGGCTGGCACAGGGTGTTTGTTATAAGCTCAAATAGTGTAGGGCAACCCGCGCACGAAGGACCAATACTGATTGATACTTTCTACTAAAAAAGTAAACCAGAGCGCTCGTTATACGTTAAATTAGAGAATTTATTTACAACAAAAAAAACGCGTACGCTTTAGTAACGGTGCAGTGTACCTAATTAATAATAGGACGAAGGTTTTTTTTTTTAATTTTCATGCAAGTATGATAACATGCAATAGATGCATTATTTTGTAGCACGCAATGTAAAGAGACACACCTTAAAAAGCCTACATTTACAAACTTAGTCATTCTTTATAAAAAAAAATATATAAATACCTGGATATACTGTTGGGAAATCGGAAATTTACCACACAATACCACCGCTACTCTGTATATTATTTCATATTAGCCGTTCCCCGCGGTTTCACCCGCGGTAATTTCGGAGTTCCCGCGATAATTCCGGATTACATTAAAGCCTATTATTATTATCCGTAAAATTTTGAAGGGTGTCATTTTTCTATCTGTGTGTAATTTTGAACATTTTTTGGTCTATAGTGCTTTTTCAATTCAGATATTTTAAAAGGGTCACAGACGCTATCGATTCTTAATGGTCAAGTCTGTAAAGATATATATTAGGTGTAAAAGTTTGCAGGGATGAATTATTATTATATTGGATGGAATTTGGCACAGATAGATCCTATTATGAACGCGAAAGTTTGTAAGTATGGATGGATGTTTGTTACTCTTTCACGCAAAACTACTGGATGGATTTAAATGAAACTTTACAATAATATAGCTTATACATCAAATAAGCTGAAATAAAGATTATTAATATTATTATCAAATTAACACAGAGGGTACTTTTATCCCGGAATTCCCGCGGGAACTCTGAAAATAACGCAGGTGACACCGCAGGGCACAACTAGTTTATTATAAGTAGTACTTTTATCCTGGAACCCTGGTGAGAACTTCGAAATTACCACGGGGAACAGCTGGCTTTTTTCTAACAGTAACAATAAATTTAAATTCCGTAAAAAGTTTCGCTATTGAAATTGATGTAAGTAGATGCTTTTTAGATATTTGAGACAAGAATCAGATACTAAACAGTGAACACCCACCCCCTCCTGCAACCAATCTCGTTCAACCTTACACCGAGTATCTCTATAATACTGACTCACTGACCAATACACGAAATCTCAAAAACTACTTGACCTATTAAGCAGAAACATGGCAGGTAGATAGTTTATAGGTAGGAGACGTAACTCCCGCGGGAACTCCCAAATTATCGCAAGTGAAAAAACAGGGAACAGTTAGTACAGTTTAAAGTTAGTACTATTTGGTTTAGACTTTAGAGCATACAATAGGTTCCCAACATTTTATGGACTACAAGAAAAAACAAATATTCCAACACCCCTTTTACATAAAATAGTTAATTATACCAATTCTATACGTCTGTCTTATCTATTAATAATCACAAATTCTCCCTGTCTGTCTCAGTAATCGTGAAGCCTACCAGCCCCCACCAAAAGTTCCAGCGCTCGCCTAGGGGCAGTACTGCCTCCGTTAGGATACTATGGTTTTTAGAGTGGTCCTCACCTTTTCGACTCCGTCGTCTCCTGAGACAAGCACGTCGAATATGCCGTTCTCGATCACATAGAAGTTGTCGCCGTCGTCACCCTGCCGTATCACATACTCGCCGGGCTCGGTGCGTTTCTCGAACATGGCGTCCAGCACCTGAACAACCGATGTTGACATCGTAAAAAATCTAGGTTGCCGTATCACAATATTTATGAGAAAAGAATACAAAATTGTCGTATTATAATATATTTTAATATTAATTAATCAGTGATTAAGTCATAGTTCAAATAATAAGATCTGTAATTTGTAAATCATAAATCACAATAATATCTTCAAATATTTCAAATGAATTCGACCATGTCTCCCTCAGAAATGATTAGGTATATTTCACGTAGTGGTTATAGTCCGGCAGCCCACGCCTTGTTTTCTCTGACTAATAACATGCTGAAACCTCAGACGAAATAAAAACTCAAGACGGAGCCCTGTATAACAAAAAAGTGAGGCCGGTTTCGTAAACATGTGGACATTTAGTGAGTGTTGCCGTGCAGTAAAAACTTATTACCCAAAATTGTCTAAGTTCTAGAAGGATGAATGGATAAGTAAATAGATAAGTTAGTATTTTTTAAGTTGTATACCTCGGTTGTATTTTCGAGAACCTTAAAAATATATGTTTCGAAGTTATAATAAAACATAAAAAATATAAATTAACGCCTATTTACAGTTACATTAATTTTATGAATAAGTAAAAATCGAAATAGGTAAATGAACATGTTACATAACGTTCCACGTCACATTAACTTACCCAATAAACGGGGACTATTGTGACGCTTACTATTTATTTATTTATTTATTTAAGTACACAAAACAGATTGTAGTCATTACAATTTTTACTTATTATAGTGTATTAATATATGTTCCGACCACAAACCAGAGATATGCATACCTAGAAAGACTAAAAATATCGAGCAATGTACAAAGTAATATTTAAATTTATTTTGATATCTAGTAGCAACATTTGTGGAATTTGTGGAGGTTGTGTTTTCCAAGTTGTCATAAATTAATAAAATTAATATCTTATTAAAAATTTCGTTCTATCCTGCTTTTTATTTTTCGAAGATTGGTTTTTACACCATTTCACTGCACAATTCGGCATTTTTTCTTTAAAACTTAGGAATTATTACAGCGTGACACTCCGCGCGCCGGAATAGCTCGACTGACACGGTAAGGTGTAGTTTCGTTATAAATATGTGTGTGCGTGTAACTGTGCATGTACACGTCGAGACGTAGTTTTATCGGCTTCACTTTTTTGTTCACAGCGCTCCGTCTTGGCTTTTCATTTCGTCTGAGGCTGAAACTTCGTTTAGTTCGACGAGACCCTCAAGCTTTTCCCTTGAGAAAATTCTCGAAACGGGTAGCTAATGAAGTGAGGAGGTGAAAAATATTTCGATTTGGTGGGGTGCCGAAATTTTCTAAGTAACAGTAAGATTTTTTATTGAATTGTTAAGATGGAAAAAAAAATTAAAATAATTGTCCGCGGGAACTCCAAAATTACTGCGGGTGAAACCGTGGGGAACAGCTAGTTATTTATAAAGGACTTTCTTGTGGTCCCACCCACACTCGGCGTAGACCGTATCGTGGATGTCTTTTTATAAACGTAAATTAAAATATATTTGCGTTGACATAACATTTAACCGATACAGCAAGCGTTTCATTTTGTGTAAATAAAAGTTATCTATAGGTACGCGTGCGGCAGATGCAAAGATAAATTGGAAATTTTGCCTACTAAGTGTGAATAGCTCCATATAAAATGTTCTGCCACTAGAGCATCCGAATAAAATCCGGATTCGACATCCGACAAGTGGGAACGGGCTGTTACGTTCGATGGTTTCATAGTAAAGTACCAACGAAGTTCAATAGTTATTTGTGCAATAAGAGAGCAGTCGTTTTTTGCTGCGAGTGGTGATTTTGAATCCTGAGTGTGGCGAGGGATTCAAAGGCACGAGATGCAAAAAAATTTGCTCTCGTGTAACACACATAATTTTTCACTTCAGCAGTGAGAACACTTTAGGAGATAAATAAATATTTACAGGTTAAATATCAGTTTTATTTGCAGTAAATACAATTAGCGGAACACAAAAAAAGCAGGATTTTAAAATCTTTTACTTGAGGAACTGGCCAGTTATGATATTTTTTTAATTTATTGTCAAATTTGAAAATAGAAAATTAGATGACATACACTTTTTTCATTCATTTGTTTTATTTTCCCGAACAATACGTTTTGTCAACTTGTTCGAGTAATAACTACGTAATTGTAATTTTTTTGAAAAATTGCACTTAATGGTTTTTTATAAATTTGTTATTCTATAGGCAATTTTGTTTATTAAAAGCTCTTTATTATGCCTGACTTAACATCACTGGAAATCATTAGGGCTGATGGAATGAGAAGAAATGGCCATACCTACAGATCGATTGCCTCAAGGCTTCGTCGACCAGTATCAACGATTCTTTGCAGCATCCAGCGGTACAGATCGTCTAATTCTCTTGTGAGGAGGAGGGGTCAAGGTAGAAAAAGATGTGCATCGAGGCGAGATGACAGTTTTTTACAACTTGGAGTTCGTAGGAATACGCGATTAACGGCTGTACAAGCTCGAAATGAACTGGAAGACGTTCGAGGAGTACGAGTAAGTGAGCGTACAGTTCGCAGGAGATTTGAAGAAGTTGGTTTAGGGTCGTATATACCTGCCAAAGGCCCAAAACTTGAGAGACGTCACCGCGTAAACCGATTAAGCTATGCGCGAGAACATCGTCATTGGGATTTGAACTAATGGCAGCAGGTTCTCTTTACTGATGAGTGCAGAGTTCTTTTAAAACAGATCGATGGGAGACAGCGAATATGGAGACGCAATGGAGAACGCCACATACAGTCTAATTTTGAGCACACAGTGGCTTATGGTGGCGGCTCGATTATGGTTTGGGGAGGGATATGTTTGGGAGATCGCACGGAGTTAATGATAGTCACAGGAGGGACCATGACAGCAGATCGATACATCAGAGACATTTTAGAAGAACATGTTGTACCAT
Source organism: Zygaena filipendulae (assembly GCA_907165275.2). NCBI lineage: Eukaryota > Metazoa > Arthropoda > Insecta > Lepidoptera > Zygaenidae > Zygaena > Zygaena filipendulae. The sequence goes on from OU015666.1 coordinate 4,577,274, forward strand.
TTGCCCCATTTATTGGTGACGACTTTATTCTAATGCAAGATAATGCTCGTGCTCATAGTGCACAATCGGTACAGGCATATCTGAGCCACGTAGGTATACCGGTGATGCAGTGGCCAGCAAATTCCCCCGATATGAATCCGATAGAGCATGTCTGGGACTTGCTAAAAAGAAGGGTTAAATCCAGAATGCCACCCCCCAACAATCTGAATGAACTTGGAAACGCATTACTTGAGGAGTGGGAGCGGTTGCCTCAAGAAATCATCGATAACATAATCTGTAGCATGCCCAGACGAATGGAAACCGTAAGCAGAGCAAGAGTAGGAAACACTCGTAATTAATTTTGCTTTAATTTTATTGTTAACTCATTTAATGCTTAATTTTTTTTATTTTTTGTGATGGTTCATAATCATCTAAAAATTTCACTTATTTCAAATTTCTTTATTTTTCAATAAAAAATAACGAAGACTTTTCAAAGTCGTTGTTAAAAGATGTTAATCAATTTGTTATTTTGTGTATAATTACATTTTTGTCAAATATATGCGTTATTATCTCATAGTCTCACTTTTTTTTCTGTTCCGCTAATTGTGCCGGTGTGTATACTTATTTTTTTTTTCAGTAAAGACATAATTATCTTTTTGCAAAATTTCTTTAGTTAGTACAAATTTCCGAACGTGTTTGTCTTTGAGGTCGAATTCAAAATCGGAACTTCGAAAGGGCTGGTCTTTGTCTCTCTCTCTTTCTAATGACGGGAAAGAAATAGAGTGTAAATGTTTCGAATTGTATGATTAACCCAAAGATGAAAAGATATTCGTGGCTAGAAAGCCACGAATAACTTTTTCTCACTCAGTGAGCAAAATCGCATTTTGCTCACTGATTTCAGACAGCAAAATCTACATGTTTGAGCTACTGTGGTAAAAATATTATTTGCTTCCCAAATATTATTAATTGCATTCATTATTTATAGTAGCTGCACTTGCAGCCGCGTTAATTTCGGAGTTCCCGCGAGAATTCCGGGATAAAAGTAAGTTTTTTACCCTAGGTTGAGTAGTTAAGGCGTGAAACCTTTATTTTTGTTATTCTTCACATACCTATGTAAGTGAAATATTAATTTCCTGGTGAAGATTAATTTAGAATGCCTACTATTACATTAGATCCGAATAGCCTTAATGTCAGCAGGTGGTTTCTCGCACTACGGTTACGTACTTGTTTATGTACCATCGTTAAAAAATGTCAAATCGAAAAAGTAGTCGGTAGTGTTTTTCCAATGTCTTGATGATTTTTACAATTGAAATTTTCTGCGTAGATTTCGTTTTTGTCACAACACACAAGTCGCCATCGTGAGGTGATATTGATATACGTACATCACATTTAAATAAACTACGAGATGTTTTTTTATTATTTGTGGCAAAGAATACCTCTACCTGTTATGCATGGTTATCTACTTATATGACTGTTAAGTGTTAAATACACGTATCTACGTGTAATTTTTTATAAAAAACCGCACAATGACGCGCACACAAAAGCGTATTTCTCGTCTTTATTTAGACGCCAAATTGCCCGGCTATTAGCGAGTACAACGGTGGACGTCACATGAGATCGGCTCGTGAAAACCAAAGTACGGTGGGTCTAGGGTTGCGAGGTCCAAAGACGCAAAATCCGGACTCGGTACTTAATTAGAAATTTTACCCTAAAAGCAGGACACGTCTTTTTTAATAGCTATATCATAACTTTTTTAAAGCCGCGGACAATATTTCATACTAAAAAAGGTTACTTAAGAGTATTTAATTTTTCACTGTTGTTTGTATTCGGCAGCCAGACAAAAAGCCGGACAGACCGGACGAGAAAATATTTTGCCGGCCACGCGCGTATGTATAAAGCCCGACACCTGCCAACCCTATGTGCGCCTTGTGATGTAACGCGACACTTGCGAGCCGCACGGCCGGTATAATATGTGCAGAAGGTCTCGAAATAATCTCCGTCGAGCGATTTTTGTCACGATCTCGACACTAAAGTCTAGTGATTTCAAATGAAAGCGAGTCCTATATATGTGCGAGCACTGAGAAAGAAAGTTGGCATCAGTGTTTGTACTACGTAAATGCAATTTCTAAGGCTGCTTGATTCCATACGATAAATTGCTTAAGCTATCTAAAACTTACCCAATTTATGCATAAACTTTGATTCTGTCCCGATGATTTAATGGACCAGTTTAAAGCGATCCCGAATACATCACGGTTTTCACGTCAGGGTCAACGATAAGGCACCCGAATGCGAGTACATGTATTTTTTTAATTACCTACAAGCCTCAGACGAAATACTTTTTATTTCGTCTGAGCTACAAGCAGTGCACGCGTCAAGCGCGTGAGATTCGGAATTCGCGAATTGGTACAATGATAAAAGTTGTCTAACGGCCGCACTCAGAGTCGACTTTAATGATTACTTAGTTAAGTATAGATTTTTAAAACCAAACTGCCGCAATCAAATAAAGATAAATATGATAGCTGTTAAAAAAGGAGATTTTGTTAAAGCAAATACGAGTAAAAAAATATTCAATATCTACCTTCACATGCATTTAGTATTAGCTGTTATTTTGACATTACAAAATATGGACACTACAATGGGCATGTTGACTAATTTTTATTTTTTAGTCCGTCTTATAGATTATTAAAAAATATTGGACACGTGTTTTTTCTTTTTTTACGTAATCAAAAAATAACGGCGATATATTGAGTTGAAATTTCGCGTGACGTCACTATTCTGACAGTTTGTATGGCGGTTTTATCGGTTAGTGACGTCACGACCCCCTCATCCTAAACTTTAATGCGCTTTATCTTTGTATATTTTAATTTATTTGAAAAAGCAAAAAATACGTGTCTTATGTTTTTTTATTTTCTAACTGACGGACTAATTAGAATTTTCATTTTCAAAAGTAGGCAACATCCCTATAGCACAAGCTTATAGCTTAGTGTGGGATCAAGTAGATCTGTGTGTTGGTGAAGTGGATTATTATTATTATTATTATCCCTATTGTATTTATATAAGATGTGGCAAAATTAGCTGCAAATATTTTCAAGGCTGAAAGTTTACGTTATAACAAACCGGATAAGCGAAAAAATTATATTATAACATTGGTAGTTTTTCAGAATATGAGGAAAATAAAATTATTGAAAAAAACAAATTACGACTACATTTACAAGGTACACAATACACGTAAAGCACTACTAACATATTATACAAGGCATGCGCCACGCACGCAGCGAGCGACGTCATCAGCTGGTCAGCTCAATCGAGGTCATTAACCTTAAGATACAGACGCGCGTCGATATGTGTGTAAACCGATTAAGCAGCGAGCGCCTCCACATTCACAGGTTGTTTTCTTTTTGATTGATTTATTTAGTTTAAAAAAAATGTCTTTTTTATTTTGTGAACATGTTTATAACGGTGTGTTATACTTTCAACCCTGTAAATATTTGCAGCTAATTTGACTACACCTTATACGTAGGTATTTATGTATATATATGGAATTGACGCCACCGGACGCCCTGATTTGCTAACCGTATTTGGGAATCGAACGCGAAACTCCCACGTGTGGGGGCTCGCTAAGTCAATTCAGAAACGGTAATGAACGACGACTTAGCTGAAATTAGGTACACTATATAGATAGAATTAATTTTTCAAATGTATAAGTTATTGAATCAAATGTTCATAGATTTTGAAACCCTATTTTACCTTTCAACCAGTTGTTTCACCTGAAGAGATCATCATACCGCTACACAAATCCAGAGGTCCAGCTCCATTCCCGCGAAGGGATTGGAATTTGTGTGATGAACATGTTAGGGTTCGAATTCCCATATTATACGTATATACTAGTGGCCCCCTCGGCTTCACCCGCGGTAATTTCGGAGTTCCCGTGGGAATTTCGGGATAAATGGACCCTATGTCACTCAAGACAACCGCAGCTTCCTATAAGCAAAAGAATTTTCAAAATCGGTTCGGTAGATCCAGAGATTACCCCCTACAACGTCACAAACTCACAAACTTGACCTCTTTATAATATTATTAGAGTAATATAGATAAAACATAAATGTATATGAAAAAGCGAAAGGTCACTCACTCACCGACTTAACATGAAATCTTAGAACTACGTAACTTATGAAGCTGAAAGGTAGGTAGTAGAGAATATAATCCTTTCATGGAGTTTCCACAGGAAGTCCCAAATTGACGCGAGCGAAGCGACAGGGAACAGTAACTATTATAGAAATACTTCATTGACCAATGTAGCTGTATTGATCGATCCAAAGCTATTTAATCTGATTGTTTTTGCTCATTAAGATTTTGATCTACCTATGCATTACGAAAATTTCCAGCCTCTCAAGTTAGCGCTATCGTTAGCGCACACAATGGAACTTGAAAGACAAGCGACGAGCGCTTTCTCACGCGACGTCACAAATTGCGGATCAATGAGCCTCGCAGTGGGCCGGCGAATGTGCAACGCGGTGGAAACAAAGCGGCCCGTGAACAGTGAACACGTAGTAGCATAAGGCTGCCAACTCACCGGGAATAATTACTATCAACGAATGAGTTTTTTTTAGGATGACTTGATGTGTTCATCGTACCTGGTGGCCAATTCTGTGGACGCGAAAAAACGGTTTTGGTGCCACTTACAGGTACTATGCCTAACATTAGAATAGAATAGAAAAAAGTTTATTTGATACCATAAAGATAAAATAAGTACAAGTGTGAGTCTTAAACTAGAATAGTTGGTACCAAAATGGCTACCACTCAGCATTATGCCGTGGCACTAAGTTCCACGACGCTGATTTTCAGTGGCGACCGTAGAAGGGAGATGGCTTCACACTACCAATAAGACCGTCCACAATCTACATTTCTTAGTTTCAAAGATAATTTAAAAAGTAAAAGTAGAGTATGTTGCGGGGTATGCCTAAGAAGACTAAATACACTCGGTTCCAAAAATAATGGGTCGGTCACAAAAGTTAAGATATCTCCAGAACTGTACGAGCTAGATCATTGAAATAAAAAACAGAATAAAGAATCTTTAGTTGCGTTTCTTGTGAAGTATTTTTTATACTGTCTGTTAAAGAAAATTTCTGTAGAAAAAACAAAATTTCAAAAAATGAAAATTTTCGAAAATCTAATTACTATTTTATGTCATTGCGGTATCATTCCATTTTTATTCTTTCACATGAAAAATATTGTAAACGTCTTACAAGACTACTTAAAACCATTCTGTGAGGTCAAACATGGCAGTCACCTTGGAGGAATGTACCAGGATCCTGACTTTACTGGAACTTGGGCGGAGCCAGCGAGAAACAGCTAGACACATTGATGTATCTTTGTCGACTGTTCAGCGGGTAGTCCAGCGGTATCAAGAGACCGGATCCCATCTCCGGAGATCAGGAAATGGCCGGCCAAGATGTACAACGGCCAGAGAAGACAGATTCATTGTGTCCACAATGCTCCGAAACCGTTTCCAAACTTCAGTAAATCTGAAAACTCACTTTATGCGCTTTGGAGGAGGCAACTTAAGTGCACAAACAGTGAGGAGACGTCTTGCTGAAGCAAATTTAAAGCCAATGAGGCCCGCAAACGGCCCAAAACTGGAACGGCATCATAGGATTGCAAGACAGAGATACGTGCGTGAGTACTTGTACTGGACACTGGACGATTGGTCTAGGGTAATGTTCACGAATGAGTCAAAATTCATGCTTTTTAAACATGATGGAAGGCAGTTGGTGTACAGAAGACCAGGGGAGCGCTTTCGTCAACAATGTATAGAAGAAAAAGTGCCGTACGGCGGAGGCTCAGTATTGGTTTGGGCTGGGATATCTGCCGAGGCTCGCACCGAGCTGGTACTTATTCAAAATGGAACACTAACTGCAGAGAGATACGTGGGCGAGATCCTCAATGAACATGTGGGACCTTTCATGGCTAGAATGGACCGGGATGGCATATTGATGCATGATAACGCACGTCCCCATACCGCTAGAATCGTGCATGATTACTTTCAAGATGTCGGTATCGAGCTAATGCAGTGGCCAGCACGAAGCCCAGACCTTAATCCCATCGAGCACGCCTGGGACGAGCTTGAACGATGTGTGAAGCGCCGAAATCCTCCGCCAATTACGCTTGCCGAGCTCAGACAAGCACTGGTGGAGGAATGGGATGGCATTCCTCAAAACCGGCTCCGAAATTTAGTAAACAGCATGCCTAATCGCCTGGAAGCTGTGAGAAGAGCTCGTGGAGGCAATACAAAATATTAAAATGAAAAAAAAGAGTAAAAACAAAGAAAAAAATGATTTTAATAAATTTTAATTTTATGAAAAAGATAGTGTTTAAGTTTTTTAATTTTAATTAATTTAAGTAAACCTTTTTTTAAGTTAATGTAAGTACACCAATTTATTTCTTTTCTTTACCATTAAATGCTTTATTGAACAGTTTTCGTTTCATTAAGATATCATACGTAGTTCGCGAGATATTAGGGTTCATGTTACTGACCCGTTATTTTTGGAACCGAGTGTATATCCCTACTAATAATACAAATGCGAAGGTAACTCTTTCTGTCTGTCTGTCTGTTACGCTTTCACGCCCCAATGGCTCAGCCGATCATCGTGAAACTTTGCATACACGTTGTCATCATGACGTTGTCATCCCGTCACCTTCATCCCGAAAATTAAATATAGCTGTATTTGTTTGTAATTTGTTCTGTTAAATTTTTTTCATTCATTCACGTAGGTGTTACTACTTGGCTGACCAGAAATATGTTACATTAGCGTATCGAAGTTTCTATAAAAAAGTTTTAGTCCAGTCAATACTCCGTTTAATCAGGATAATGTAAGCAGTAAATTATTCACTGGTAAAAAACCAGCATCAGATGTTTAATGTCGATAGATTTCCTGGACTCTGAGCGGTCCAGTTGACAGCCCTAGCCAAGTAGCCACAGTGTATGTTTAGTACAGACTACTGACCTGCTGCATTTGCTGAGCGTCGAGCGAGCGGAACAGCAATATGCTTCGGACCGCCTCCGCGAGCCGGGAGCGCTGCGCGTCCGACTTGGGGAAGATCGCGGGCGCTCCCTCGTCCGAATCATCCTCTTCGGGGTCATATGTCTCCGCGAAAACCGACTTGCGGCGGTTGTTGAAGCGCGCCACTGGCGGCTCTGGTGCGAGAAGACAGAGAAAAAAAAGATAAGACCCATCGCTCACAGAAAGGAGAGACTTGGCGGCGTTATGGCGCGCGTGTTTATATGCGCCTCTCTAGAGATATTATGTAGTTACAGGCGCGTCACTCTTTACAATTTCGGGCCGCTCGCCAAAACATCGTATCTTCTGAGATCGAACGTTCAATGCATAAATAATACATAGGGTAGATACTATTTTCTTGGGGGTCCATAGGGGACATGACCCCCCCCCCCCCCCCCCCCAAAAAAATCGTACATATTTTGTGCAATAAAATTGTGTATTAATTGATAACACTTTTGTAACATTTAAACAGGAAAATTAATAACCAAACTGCCAAAAAAGGCCACTTTTATGGTTTCAATAAAAGTGTTTTTTCTACTATGTTGAAATACTGCAGAAATATTTTGCTGCACAGTAATCGAATCATAGGTATGGCGCGGGTCGAAACGAAGATCCTTATATGGGATTGTTCGTATGACCAAATAAATACACAGAATACTAATAGCTAAGTACTGGTTAAAAGGTACAGAATAAATTTAATTTCAAGTCACGCGCTTCTGAAGTCTATTTCGATTCTTGTTTTGTAGTATTGCATAATAGAATTGTACTGGTACAATGTAAAATACTAATTGTACGATTGAAAACATTGATCGCCTATGAAAATTAGGTCATTATTCATTTCATTGGATTTCACCAAAACACGGGCCTTGGACCTTCCATTAAGCGAGGCTGGCGAACCCTAGTGCGGTTAAAAATAGAATTGTTGATAAAACATCAAAAGAATATTTTTTCAACATTGAGATCACAATCAAAAAAGCCGCATAAATTTTCGTGTGAATAACTGACCATTCTCATCGAATGTTTGCAGTTCTGGTACAATTTCCATGTATTTTTTACAATGAAGATTCACAACTGAAAGTTCAGACTAGAATCTAGTCAGCTATGGCTAGAGACTGTGTTACCAGTTGAAAGTAGTAGTCAGTTATGCCTATTAGTGACACAAGTTGTGTATACACTGGGCTATAAAAATACGTGGATAAAATTAGAACTTTGAACTTTCTTTACAAATGAGAAAAGATTTGAATCCAGTATCCCTGAACATATTATTGTACTAGTTGTGCCCCGCGGTTTCACCCGCGTTAATTTCAGAGTTCTCGCGGGAATTCCGGGATAAAAAGTACCCTATATGTTAATCTGATGTATAAGCTATATTATTGTAAAGTTTCAATTAAATCCATCCAGTACTTTTTGCGTAGAAGAGTAACAAACATCCATTCATCCATCCATCTATACATACTTACATCGCGTTTATAATATTAGTAGGATAGATAGATAAATATCATAGTGATAGTGTTTTTTGCACATTGTCACACAGACAACCAGCTGTCGGTTGTAAACAAAACAATGTAGAATTTTTATTTAAGAATAAAAAATTATTTATTATAAATATAATTACTATTATTATTTATAGAGACTAGCAGCTTTCGCTGATGTGTCTTTATCTATACCTGTGTAGCTTTAGATGTTTTTTTCTTGTTCTATTCATTATTTAATATTCACCATTCTTTCTGTCTAAAAGCATATTGGCAATTTTGTTAATCTAGATACTAATATAATAAAGAGGAAAACATTGTTTGTTCGATTGTAGAAGGTAATCTATAGAACTACCAAATCATTTTTATCTTATAACTACAAAAAGTTTTTATCTGATAAGAATCTAAAGTATTGTTGTGTAACATAGAAATTCTTTTATTCTATAAAACAGTGCTTCCAAAGCAGTTTCAAAATTCATGTTGGTGGAACAATGTGAAATAAGTTTTTGAGTAATTTAAGTGTTTGGAGATAGGGCACTTTTCCACGCAAAATAAAGAGTTCATGAGGGAATTCTGAAATTGACGCTAGTGAAACCATGGGACAAACAGCAATTGAACTATAAAAGCACTTTATTCCTCTCTACTCAAAATTGTTATGAAGTGGAACCCATTGCCATTGGTTCTGAGGAAAAGTCACTGAGGTTTCTTGATCAATGACATATTTTGTAACTTGAATTGTTGGAATCCTACTAATATTATAAATGTGAAAGTGTGGATGTTTTTTTTTAGTAATAATAATAAACCATTTATTTCCAATCACAGTGACTTATACACTACAGCAATAACTAGATTTGAAGACACAATCAATATGAAACATGTAGCTAAGCCAATGCCAAGCCTTTGGATGTTTGTTTCTCAATCACGCAAAAACGGCTGAATGGATTTGGATGAAATTTGGCATGCACATTGTCAGGGGTACAGAGAAGGACATAGAGTACTTTTTATCCCGGAATTCCCGCGGGAACTCCGAAATTACCGCGGGTGAAACCACGGAGCACAGCTAGTACAAACTAATTTCAGTAAGAGACAGTGCCATTCTTCACAATTCAACTTTGTATGTACATAAAACAGTATCCTTTATTATATATGTTATCATTTATACTCTATGAAATATCAGTGGATTTATCAAGTGCTTTGTGGCCTTATATGTTTAGAAATTGAATTAGACCATCTTTAATGAAATAGGGGCATAAATAGATAAGAAGTTGCAATGTACTTCATAGTGTTTAGTTTATCAAAGAACTAATATAACCAAAGGTTTGGTTAACATTTGTCCACTTTTTGTTGTACACTGTTTGTTAAGAAGTAAAAATAACTTTAAATAGGCCCATCTAATTTTATACAATACGTCATACACATGAAAAGAAAAATGCTACCATCTGGTACAATTCTTGACATTAAAGTCAGCAGCGGGCTTAGAAAAAACAAGCCAATCTATCCTCACACATCTTCAAAGCATTAATAAACAAACACAAACTGGATGAGAACACAGTAAACACATGTTTTCTCAATAAACTTTTAAAATAATAATAATAAACTATGGTGAAGGTTGCAGGAAGTGCAGGACCGGTCGGTGGGAGAGGTCTGTGTCCAGCAGTGGACATCATTTGGCTAATATGAATGAATTAATGAACAAGGTTTTGTAATGGAATAAGTTGTACATTACAGAAAATAAATTTTTATATTTATATTTATATTTACAAATTTGTGACTTGGCAACAGCTAGTAATATATTCAGGAATCTTGTGTAAATATATATTTCATAAATAAAGTTGTATATTGGAACTATAATGGCAGTGTGCCAAGTTAAGAAATGTAGAGATTACACTTATCCATAAGAGTATTTATAAATGTCAACTCTCATTTTTATTTGGACTTAAAAAATAAAGTAGTTAATATACCACAACATTAAATCAAATAGTTTCTAATCACTAAAAGCTTGTACTATTAGAAACAAGTTCTGGATAAAAACTAGCCACTACTATAATGACAGTAAACTAAGGGCAAATATTTAGCTAGATAACTAGTAGATTACAACAAACATTTGTAAGACCTAGTTCATATACTTTCAACAACATCTTATGTAGGTACCTATATGTGGAGCGTGTGTCTATGTGCACTGACCTTTTTGACTAACATTTGATGATTTTTATTGTTAATATTAAGTCAATAACATGGAAAAATGTGCTGTAACAGCTCACATGGATCAAACGTGCATTAAAATCAAAACTTCACACATGGTTAATTATTTAAACTTTATCAAAAGAATTGGTTCAATTTAATGAAAGATGATGGTTGCTACTGTTGCATTAGGTAGCTACTCTGTCTATTTTTAACCCACCTTAGAGTCTTCTTGTCAAAACTAATATTTCCTAATGAGATAACATGTATAGTACCTTCTTCGTCCGATATTATGGACTCATCGGGCGTGCCGGCGGCGGGTCCCCTCACTATGGTCGTGGTCCTGTTGTTTTGTAACCTTGTGAAGAACTCTACCGCGTAGTTGATCACGTCTCCTGGCTGCTCCAGTAAATAACTTATGGTAAATTCCAGTAAGATCTCTCTGAGGTCATCTGGGACTTGGATGCGTCCACCTTGTGACCTGCTCATCTCTAACGGCGTCGCCTCGCTTCCTCGGTATTATCCCGTTAAGAGAACGAAAGAGCGACTCGTCCAATTAACACTTCAATATCATAGCCATCGAATTAGCTAAAGCGACACACCAACGAGCAACCTTACGACTGGGCTGTAGCACTACCATACAACGTTAGTAATAAATAAAACCACACTATTATACTAAGATTTCTCTCCAAATAACAGTCTTAGCTACTAAAAATCAAATAGAATGACACACTTTTTAGAAAACAATCTTCGTTCGCCAGCCTGAATAAATATAAAATCCACAGTCCTTTCACCAAAAGTAAAAATGGCGAATTTTTGATAGACGCACTCCACAGTTCCCACTAGTCTTTGGCTCACTTCCGTCACTTCACAGACTTCCAAGTTCCACTTCTCTCGTCTCGACGTTCAAAAAATCTTTACCACAGATTAATAATTACATTGACAGTTGTTTCCTACTTCTTTCTTTCTTTTTATGGACTTGCGCATTTATTGCATTTAGCCAAATTCAAGTAAAATAAATAATCTATTAGCATTTAGCATAGTTGTACAGTTTGAAACTGCAAGTCTACCAATATTGAGGTAGATCGCTAGCAGACAGCAGTTCAAGTTTGAGCTCCCCATAAACGAAGGACAACGAACAAAGTGTACCTACCATGTTTATATAAATAAATACTCGAATAGTTATTGAAGTGTTCCCTTGATTTCATAGATCCCGATTTCGTTGTTGGACCACACTTGAGGTATATATTAAAAAAAAAAAATATACAGTCAAATAAAATTGACAATATCATGCTTTTTTTAAACTCGGTTAAAAATGCAAGAATATGCACTGCAATATATTTTTTTACATTAATAAACTGTGAATAATACGCATTGACGAAATCGTACGGTGGGGTTTATACAGATTTAGGCCTGTACTGTGCCTAATAAAAAAGTAATTCACTGTCACCTCTTAAAATATTGTATGTCTTGATCATTACGTTGGAAAATTAAGAAGACATAATAAGACTCGAGACTATAATATTTATATTAGAGGTGGTTATAATAGGTAGTGTTTATTTATACGGCTCCTAGAGTATTTAACCAACAGGAGACGCCAAGGTGCAGCGTGCCAAAGCTGTCACAAATTAATTAAAGCTGTTACAGGCAGAGAGAAGGTAATCACTATGGTTATAGATATGTCACTTTTAGCAGAAGGTGAGGTCACTCATTCAACCCTAAGAGCGATGCCACACGGGCGTTGCAGCTGCGCTGCGTCGTCGCGCCGCGATGATTTCAACGCAGTGAATGCCACATGAGCGCTGCGTCGACGCTGCGTCAACGTATTCAATATGCTCATAAATACTGCGCTGCCGCTCCGTCGTTTCAACGCAGCTCCCTTCCCCACCTCGTCTCTCACCTCTCCTTGTACGTTGCGCTTGCGTTGCGTCGCCTTCCGTCATTTCAACGCATCGTGTGGCATGTCGTTCAGATTTGTATGTAGAACAACGGAGCGTCACCGCTCAGTCGACGCAGCGCTAACGCAACGCACAGACAACGCCCGTGTGGCATCGCTCTAAGGCGCGTTCCGTGGATTCGCACGAATGCACTCGAGCGCGCTCTGTACCGTTTTGTGGCTTGGTGAAATTTTACTCTGACAGCTGTCAGAGCGTAGTTTCACAGAGTACATTTTAATATCTGAAATCTGGTAAATATTATAATCTGGTTCCGTGGCTCAGAATGCAGCAACCAACCATCTCCGAAGCAAGTTAATTTTCACTCTGACAGTTATGTATTGTTTAGGAAGTGTCAAAATTTGCGCTAAAAACCGGATTCGTCGAAAAAGAAATCAATCGGAGTTCTTACGAATAAAGGGGAGGTGTCGTAGTCACAAAAAGTTTATAATTGGATGTAAAACAGTCTTATTCGCAATGTGGGTTGAGAGAAAACAAATGGCACCTGAAATTTCAAATATTTTGAGGTTATAAAAACAACTCGATCGTTCTGTGGCTTGGTTGCAACTCAAACGAGTGAAATTTTAACCGAACAACTGCACCCAAACCCACACCTATAATGAACTTACAACTAAATACGCACTTATGGAACACGAACTTTATAAACACATCTACCGTGTTACATGTCCGGGTATGTAGCCCGCTCCCGCACTTTTGCCAGAGATGAGATTGTCCTTGGTATAATACCTCAGAAGAATAACTTATTGTTCTGAGTATAATACCTACCTTTATAAACAGGTCAATGATTTGGAACGACCGGATTCCGAAAAGCCCAAAGAGTAGTCTATATACGTTTGGAAAGCCAGTGGCTGTCATACAATACAAAACCTCGGTGCCAGCTGCCAGTAAACGGCTGGTTTCCCTAAAATGAACACTAGACAATAGTAAAATAGGATCGTATTCTATGTTATTAAAAGAAAAACTATGTGTTAATAATTAATTTAATTACTTAGGTGAAAATATAGGTACAAAGTATCAATGAGAGTGGATGCATTCTATTCTTCGTCTGCTATTTCTGAAAGACGCATGTATTTGCAGACGCGTTTCTAAACTGATGATAAAACATCACAGATGAAACATCACTCGTGATGTTTTATTGTATCTGCTGCATCCTGCGTACGCGTGAATACATATCTATACATTACAATAGGGATGTTGACGACTTTTGACTATGAAATTCTAATTAGTCGGTCAGAAAAAAAAATAACAATAGACAATTTTTTTATACAGAGATAAAGCGCATTTAAAGTTTAGGGTGGGGGCGCGTGACGTCATTAACCGGTATAAGCCCCCATACAAACTGCACCGGATAGTGACGTCACGAGAAATTCAACTCAATATATCGCCGTTATTTTTGGATTACGTAAAAAAAGAAAAAATACGTGTCCAATATTTTTTATTAATCTACAAGACGGACTAAAAAAAATATCAACTATCCCCTCAGAAGAATAACTAAAGCACTAGCCCATTACATATTATACTCAGATATAGGTAATGGCTAACTGTGTTATACATACCTACATCTGCGTTTAAAATAGATAACCTCGCGTGTCTTCATACACGAAAGCTAATATTCTTCTGTACAAAACTTATCAACGACTGTTTTCTTTATATAAGCAAATTTTATTAGGGAATCTTTTACGGGAAACACCAAGATATTATCTGGCGCATCATATTTGTTGAATTCCATTACCTCTGGCTGCGAATTAACATCAGAAAATAGGTCGAGCTCCGTCGGTTCTACAACTTGCATTGTAATACATTTGCACTTTTCTAAGAACATACATATTTCTTGAGCACTTCTGTTGGTTAAATATTCCGTTGTGTCTGATATAAAAGTGATCGGACAGCCCGGATACTCGAACACCTTGTTCATGACGACGCCTGCCCAGTTGATATAGACTTCATAGTTTACGCCGTCAAAATCTATCGTGCTCCAGGGTGAAGGTATACCATATTTCTCGTTGACCTTCAAAGACCAAGTACTAATATGCTCTGAGAGTATAATACGATTTTCTTGATAACCGACCCGTTTGATAACATTCTTTGATTCTAATTCGTTTAATTTGCGGACTAAAGTTGTACTGTCGTAGCCACTCAGTTCCTGAAACAATAAAAAAAAATTATGTCTGGGCTAACTGCTGGCGATAACGCGAATATTCGACGTTGTATATCTTTTTACATTTATTTCATTAAATTAAAGAACATTAAACCTCCCTCTGTCTACCTAAAGTTGCGATACCTATCTAAAGTTCAGTAACTTTTGTTGATATCATTTTGCGATTTCAATCCGAAACGTAACGTAGGTTTGTAATTAATTAATCATGTTTAAAGAGTTGCAATTTATGAAATACGTATGTTGATTTTGGTTGATTGCTAGAAATTGTAGGTGTAAAATCGTGCATGATATTGTAATCGCAAAATCGATTGCAATCGAAAAATGATAACAACAAAAGTTATATATTATAGCTTTACCCCGCGGTTTCACTCGCGTGAGTTTAGGAATTCTTGCAGGAACTCCAAAATAGTCTAATTTACTCCTTTACCATGCTAATTAGTAGTGAAAGTCCCATTAAAATCGATTCAACCGTTTCGGAGATTCACCCGTGTGAGTTTCGGAATTCCCGCAGAAACTCTAAACTTCTTTTATTCTTCTTCTCCTTACAAAAACAAATACAACAAAAAAAGAATAAGTCAAATTGGTCCAGCCGCTCACGCGTGATGCTATGACCAAGGCAAATAGGGATATAGGTAACTTTGTCGTCACGGAAATACCAACTAAACCTTCTACTTTGCGTTTTATGAAGCGCTTGATCGAAATCAATTTATTGAGACGTTAGAGGGTTTTTCTACCACCAGTCTTTATAGTCTTTATATCTTACTAGCTGTCCCTCGCGGTTTCACCAGCGGTAATTTCGAGGTTCCCGCGGGAATTCTAGGATAAACTATATATTATAACTATTAATATAAATCTTCCTCATGAAATTGGTTAAAACCGCATGAAAATCCCTTCAGTAGGTAGTTTTTGAGTTTATCGCAAACAGACAGCGGAAGCGACTTCATTTTATACTATGTAAAGATTGCACCAACAATCGTTGCCCATAAGGATGTAGGCAGTATGTGAAGTCAAAATTCGTTTGTCGAATATAAGTTTATAACACTGCTCCTCAGAACTGCTCTGACACGTTCACTGTCTAATGACTCCAAAGAAGTCAAGTGTGTGCCGAAATTATACGTCCATGACTCCGGCTGGAGTCGTACTCCAGTAATATTATTTCCCTGTCTATGACTCCTTACGGAGTTGTAAAGTTTTTTTTTAAAGTAATAGTTTTATAGATCTCTTTTGTCATCTCGAATTCTTAGTGGGCCATCCAAGTAACTTTAAACCTTTTGTTCTGGGAGAGGGAACGTTTTAAGAGATAGCGGTAGGAAATTGCATTTTGCATGTACATACCTGCAGTTCACGGAAAGTAATACCACTTTCGGCGGCTTTTCTTATATGTAATACTATATCGTCATCTTCACTGTGATATTTATTCTCTATAGGCAGCGCGACGGAATTGCTGAAATACATCGAAATTTAATTTAATATCACTAATAATATACCTCATAAACAATGTACGACAGAAATGATATTATTATTAAAATACTAGCTGTTCCCCGCGGTTTCATTAATATTGGAGATCTCGCGAGAAATGGGTATTCTCCAAGGTATGAAAATCGAAATTCTAATTAGTCCATCAGTTAGAAAATAAATAAATAATAGACACACATAATTGGCTTTTTCAAATTAATAAAAATAAACATAGATAAAGCGCATTAAAGTTTAGGGTAGGGGACTCATGACGTCATTATTCAGTATAAGCCCCGCAAAAACTGGACCGGGTTGTGACGTCACGCGAAATTTCAACGTATCGCCGTTATTTTTTGATTACGTAAAAAAATACGACGTGTCTAAAAAAAAATTTAGTCAAGTAGTTTCTGTGCCCCGGACATGTAGTATTAAAAATGTAATGCAGTTTCAGCCGTGTTAATATCGGAGTTCCCGCGGGAATTAAATAAAAGGGGGATAAAAAGTTCCCTATGTCCTTTTCTGTAGGTACTCCTGAAAACGTGTATGCAAAATTACAAGATAATCCTTGAGCCGTTAAGACGTGAAAGCGTAACAAACAAACTCACTCGCTTTTATAATAGTGAGGTTAACATCAAAACATAGTATTTACCTCAAAATATCACGAACGGGTTCATCTAATTCTAACCACTGATAAAGTTCTGAGAATATCGTCACGTCGCTTTTGCTTTCCCATCCGACTGTTCCAGACTTGACAGTATACTTCATTTCCACATCAAGACCGTTGTATTGATTCTCTTGTATGATATTATAATCCGTCGAAACATTCACGATCGGCGCAGTCGTGGACACAATATTCAATATATCACAGGATTGCAACTCGCAAAATACGCAGTTAATGCCGGCAGAAGCTTTTACACCATTTTGTGAGATCTCACAATTTATATACTCTGCGATTTTGTCTATAAAGTCCACATTGAATCTGCTGTTAAGCCACCGACGATGATACAACACAGAGGCTTTATAAGGTGCCTGTAACTCAGTGCTGTTGAGCCGACGCAATTGAGCGTTGAAAATTTTGTCTTTCACAGCGATCGCGCCGGACTTCCTGAGCTGTTCTAGAGCAGTGCGCAGCATGGTCTCGGGGAAAACACTAAAAGTTGAATATATTTTCATAGAAATCTCTTCGTCCAAATCATCTTTGTTGGACAACAGCACAGTGAAAAGAATGGCTTCTTTTATAGTGGCCAATTCAGGTTGATCTATAGGCGTATGATAGTAATTTGTCGCTTTGTTCAACGAAGCAGGTGTTATAGTGAAATTTTCATGAAAATCTGTGTGACTGATCGCAACACAAGTTGTATTCCTGTTGTAGGAATTACTCTTGACCATTTGTGTGATGAGCCACACCAACTCCAGCATCTGTACTCTCGCCTCGTTGACGTATTTTGTTAAGTTTAATGAATTGCGAATCCTTATCTTTTTCAAGAGACCTTCGTATTTTTTCACGAGGTTTTGTCGACGTCTAAGTTCGTTTACAATACACTCTTTTTCGTGTGCTAATGTTAAATTATTCTCCAGAGCTATTGCTCTTCTGTGACAAACGGTGAAAGTCTTTTTTGGATCTACAAGGGTGAGTATATCCCTGGCAACTGAGTTTCTCACCCGTAGACAGCCAGGCTGCGAGCTCGGACTCATGATGCATATTGCAGCTTTGCACATCGTAATAATCAAGTCCTCCCAATGGGACCACCGCAGCGAAGAATCATTGTTCTTCTTTTTGCCCGGTTTAATGAAAAGCGTTTGAGCATTTCGCTTTTCACGAATGTTTTTGGGAACGCTTTTTTGCTTTTGTTTGTTTGTCTTTTTTATTTTGTTCATAGAAGGGTCAATTTTAGGGATTTTAACTTTAGTGTTCTTCCGTAACGGCAATTTGACATGTTTAGCGACCCGCATGTAGAAGGAGCGCCACAACCTGGGGATGTCCATGTAAATACCAGAGTCGAATCCACAAGGTCCCATTCCATCGCCATAGCGTTCCCCATTATCGTGCCACATTACTTCATTTTGCACTCTAATAGGTGGGTTTATTTTTTTTTGGCATCTTCCGGGTAATTCTATAGTGGTGTTGAGGCTAATGGTATTGACATCTTTCCAATAATCATACACATCATTCATTGTTTTAAAATTATAGGATATCTCCATGTTTTTTACATCTGTATCTCTCTTAGGCCATGTGCCTGTTGTGTCTATAATTTTAGCATGTCTATTAACATAAAATAAGCTGTCAAAATCGAATCCCGTGTTGGATGTCTTCACAAGTTGCACTAGACCAAGCATAGCCAATAGTTTCACGTTAACCTTCAAAGAATTTTTTAAGCTGCCAGATTTAAGAACTGTTTTACATAACACTGGTGGGGCGTCCCTGAGTTTGAGATCAAACATACTATCATTTATGTTGAGATGCGGAATATCCAATGCTGCAACATTGTTTATATTGCCAATGGCAAATTCAACGGTTATTTCTGGCATAATATCTGATAAACATAAAAAACCTTGAGGCAAATTATCGTATGATTTAATTTTATCTTCGTGAGCAAGTTTCACAAGGAATTCGTGAAGTTTTTGCGTCTTTACAAATCTAGGGTAAGCGAACATAGACATTGGTCGATTTGTACTTTCGATTAATTGCTTTTTGTTTTTAGATTTTAAATGCTTGTCTGCTCTTTCACACATTTCTTTATACTTTTTCATTATGATTGGGTCTGTTCTTTTTATATGTGGGGCGCAAATTATCATTATGCAATTAAATGGGTAAAAAGGCCTTTTTACTTTTATTATTTTTAATTGCTTGTCGGCTATCAATTTCAATAAGAATATTTTTAATGCTTTCGAATCCATAGGAGGTTCTTTTATTTCTTCTGCAACTAATGAACTAAGTTTTTGGTAGCCAACTACGCAAAGGTGTTCTCTGGTGACTTTGAGGATTCCATTTGCAAATCTGAGTTGCCTCAATGTAAGATTTTTCTTTGTATTTAATATAGAGTCTTGTTTATCTTGTTGTTCATGTCCTATTTCTTTAATATCTTCGATATCATATTCCATGTCTACAGTTTCATTATTAGCTAGGGCTATTTCAGTATTATCCTGATTGTTTTCAAGTTTAATTTTTTTCTTTGGAGGCTCTTCTAATTCAGTGTCTTCTGTGATCGATCTTTTAGAACAATACTCTAAGAACTTTTTCCTTTCTGCTTCATATTTACCATCCATCTCTGCTGTAGCAGCTACAGCAATGTATCTGCAAGTCATAATATTAGTGTTATTTTAGTGTCATATCGGATGTTAGTGTCAGTGGTGGCTTTGGTTAAAGCAAATAACAGAAAAAGTATATATAAAAGTATACAAATATGAACAATGTCATTTTTAGACATCTTATGTAGATTTTATTAATTTGTTTTGAAAATTATTTAATCCATGTTGTTTATTGCTGTGTAAATGTGGTGGAATTTATATTATAATGATCTACTAATTAGTGTGATATTATGACCTTATTGTGGGTGTTCACTGGAAGGTAATTGTTTTATACAACCTCCAACAGAGTATCCTATCGAGATTCAACTATCTTTGTTGATGCATTGAATGATTGAATAACACAGTGAAATGCATCTTACTTTATAAAATATCAAATACAATATGTCTGTATGGCTTGGTCATATGAACTTAATTTCCTTTCCCTTTCCGAAAAGGAGAGAATTTTACAAAAATAAATTAATATAAAATGCTTCTAGGGATAGCAAACTTATTTTTATTTACACTGTGTGGTTAATTTTAGTACCTTGCTGTTCGTTGTCTTCCTTTATCTTCCAAAAACTCTCTTATAATGTGCCGAGCTTTGAACAGCCTGCATAATGTCCTGCTCGTATAGAACTCGGCGCTAAGTTTTTTACCTAGTTCTATTTGAGTCAGACCTTTTAAACCAGCTTTCAGGAATACATCACTGCAATGATCTAATAGATCAGTCTTTGTTAGACACAACTCAGTCATTGAAGCTTCAAAGTTTTCTTCATCAGAATGTGAAGACTCATCATTATTACAATCATTACAATCCAATGAGATGAAACGTTTTTTCTGGCTTGTGTTGCGTTTTTTTGACTTTTTAGCACCAGTATCTTCTGGTGCTACTTCTTTTTCATTCTGTAATTCATACAATCAACTATAAATGCATAAATTATCAATTCTTCTAGATTAAGAAAGGAATGAAGTTTTTTCAAATTTGGACTTATTTATAAATTTATAATGAGATTTATAAAAATCATAGCTGTTGCCTGTAGATTCACCGGAGAGTTTCGAAATTCTTGCAAAATCTTGTATCAGGAACCTTTGTGAGTGATAGTATATAGAAACACCCGTCCAAGTTTCATCATAATCGGATCAATGGTATTTCCCACTGTCTCAGTTTTGGGCTCATTAATAACTAGATTATTATACTCACAAAACAGAAGACATTTGCAGTTTTTTGTAGTCTTTTATTCATGGTTTTATTCAGTAGTCCTAGTTTGATCATGACTTCAGTTTTCTCACAATACCCTGGCTGTTGTAGCAAATGTTCGACAATATTGTGAATTTTCCCAACTTTTGGCAAAGTTTCAAGTACAGACTGATGGAATCTTTTCAAACGTAGCAATAAACATTTATTTCCTCTGCCATTGTCAAATATTGTAACTGTCTGTACTTTAATCATATCAAGTGTGCATAAATGTTTTCTGTAGTAAAACAAAAGTTTAGATTCTTTGACAATTTTAGTCAAATTTGTTTTACCAATAGTAACTTGTCCCTGTAAAATAAAAAAAGAGTGCTTGAATTATAAAGATTTTTTATGATGATTTGAAAATATTTCATGAAAGCTCTTGTAATATCTGTAGGTGATGATAAAAACAAATATTGGTCTGTCATGGCCATGTTCGTTCATGTATTATGTAATTACTTTCATCTTTGCCTAAATAATATTGCATAATATTACATGATGTTAATCATATTATTAGAGTGAAGACTGAGCATTAAATGATAAACAGTGAAAATTATTGCATTTATTGTTACGGTTGTTATTTATTATTACAAAACCTGCAATCTCTACTTTTCACTTTTTTTACTTTTTCAAAGATGTATGAATAGGTAAGATATTGGATTAATAAAAATAAATATTAATAGTATAAATAAATATATATCTACACTAATATTATATACAGGTAAAGTATGTGAGTTTGTGATGTTGTGAGCTTGTGAGGTTGTAGGGGGTAATCTCTAGATCTAATGAACCGATTTTGAAAATTCTTTCACAAATACACAGTATTCCTGAGTGTCATAGGGTACTTCTTATACCGGAATTCCTGCAGGAACTTCAAAATTACCACGATTAAAACTGTAGGGGGGAGAGCTAGTACAAGATAAATTAAATAGAACATTGTTGAAGTCTCTGATGACCCAATTTGTGCAATAGGCCACCATGCCTACCCCCTAATCAAGGGTTTCCGGGTTCGATTCCCAGTGGGGGTGGACTTTGTGTGATGAACACAGGGTTCCATTTTCAAGTCTGGGTGTGTTTATATGTATATCTATAGTATAATATATATGTAATTCTATGTAGTATGCTTGGTTTCCACAACACAAGCTAATAATAGCTTACTGTAGGATCAAGTAGATCTGTGAGTTGTGAAGTGGAAGTGGATTTTACAAGAATTTGCAAATCTACTTTCAGCAGTTAAATACTTACATTGCTCCTGCTTCTGCCAATTGACTCTAGTATACAATATTGTATAGAGGCCAATTGTGACAAGTAACTCAATGGTAAGTGAGGAACTAATGCTCGCCACCTCTCCTCTATGGATGCAACCATTACTAACATATTTCCATATTCAGACACCACTTTGCCATATGAAATATTCTCAAATTGCTTTTTATCAACTAAAACTCGTGTATCATAATGAACACATGATCCATGGTCTTTTTTGATCGGACAGTATTCATATGGACCATCAACATATCCCTGAAAACAATAAAAAATATAGAAATAAAAATATAGAACTGCTTTTATTAGCTCTTTTAATTTTATTGTTACACACTAGAATTTGCACTCACACCTAGCGACTGGCAATTTTACTGTTTTACCCAGATGAATTCCTTTTAAAGCTATTTTCCAATACCACAGTCTCAGTCTCTTAGAAGTGGAAAAATACTACATGGTTAGTGGAAACTTACAGCATCCTTCAAAAGGCCAGTATCTTCATCAACTAACATAAATCTGTTGACAATCTCAACATCAGGTAGTGGTTCAGGGAGATGGTAAAATTGTATACTATCAGAGTCCACAATCAAGTTCCACCAACGATTCTTCATTTTATCTGTGACAGGTGTGCCTAAACGGTTTTCCACATGCTTCCATAGCAGATTTAGTCCAATACCCTCTAAACCGTTTAAAGCTATCTCATCTATTATTATTGTTTTGTAATCAAACGAAAAACACTTAAGAATATTATTTTCCATTATTTAAATTTTCGGTTAAATGGTTTCAAGGAATGCAGTTTTACGGTGTGTGTTTAAATGCAAAGAGAATAATCACTGCGTGTTGAATGCCTGTATTATAATAACAATAGGTTTGATGTTGATTTCAAAGAGAGTAGGTATGCCGATTCCGTCGTCAGTCTCAAAGAGTTTATGAGAGTAAATCACTGAGTTTTAGATGAAATAAAAAGAGAAGTTAGTCCACAAACTACTTAGAGATAGTTAGTCACTTGTACTTCAGTTTGAAAACACACGAGCCTCGATAGGTTTAAGGCCGAAACTGCGTCGCTCTTTTAAACACAGTTAAAACTTAAATCTGGCTTCTATTGTGAGTTTGTGACTAGCACCACAGTTAT
The DNA here is from genome assembly GCA_907165275.2 of Zygaena filipendulae. NCBI lineage: Eukaryota > Metazoa > Arthropoda > Insecta > Lepidoptera > Zygaenidae > Zygaena > Zygaena filipendulae. Next base: position 4,600,443 of record OU015666.1, read on the forward strand.
AACAAGAGCCACCAGTCACCACAAACTTAACTAGAATTATTTTAATACCTTCCCCGAATAGCCGGGGTAAACTCAAAAAATTAATTACTCACTAGACACAGGTTAGGTTAGGATCATATATTGTATTATCTATGGTTAGGATCACAAACAGATCACAAATTAACTAGACTTAAGTCTAAAGACAGATAGGAATCTGGGATAGATCTCCGAAGAATAACTACATAATATTCTTCTGAGGGATAGATACAGATAGAGATGAGTCGATTTGACAGGTCAACTCGATTTACTAAATTCAATAATCTACGAATTCCCTAATTCGATAACTTTTAGTATCGCCCTTCGCTAATGTATTGTAGGTATATTATACCAGAGACATGTTTCTGTCATGCATGCATGTGTATGCATGTTGTCAGAGTATGGCAAATTTCATCCAAATCCATTCAGCCGTTTTTGCGTGATTGAGTAACAAAGATTCACACTTTCACATTTATGATATTAGTTGGATTAGGGCCAGGATTATTGCCGCAATTTTTTGAATATTAATTAATAATGTCGTATTTCTGATAGTAAATTTTGGTCTTAAAAAGAAATCTAGACATTTTTACTTTTGATATTTTTTTTAACAACTATGTTTTCGCCCTAATAACTTCGAAACTAAGGTAAAAATCTTGGCGCTATAGAAATTTTATAAACTTTTTAGTAATATTACTTTATTTAGGGAGATTTAGGGGTTCTGACTTAAACTTTAGGGGTAAATATTTTCAAGAGTTGGTAACACTGCTTTCGCATTTTGAATTTAATGAATCCGAGATTATAAGAATGTCATAATAATCATTGATAGTATTAGTAACATACAATAAAGCTTGTACCAGAGAGAAGGTAATCACTTGTACTATGGCATAAGCTTCTGCAGTAAAGATGCTACAATCTTTATCTATATTAAAACTTTTAGTAAACTTCCCTTGTGGGTTATAAAAAGCAGATCTTGTAAAATTATTGGTTTTGGATCCATCTGTATATAATTTATAAACATGGAGATTCTTATTTAAATACTCTAAAAATGAATTATTATTATCTATTGTACATAAATCTACAGAAATAGTATTTACAAGACTTGTTACAAAGATCGCAAAAAAAATCTTGCGACGTTGCCCACCCAATTTTGACAGGTATAAACATAGATTTAGAATTTTTTTTGCTACGCAAACTAAATCTATGGGTATAAATTAACTTTGGAGAGCTTTAGAGGTTCAATAACAAGATCCTATGGTAAACTTACGAATTTTTTAGAATATCACTGATTTTAAGGTCAAAAATAACTGAGTAAAGTTTCTGTAAAATGGGCAAAGTTGTAAAAATTCCACAATATTTCGCCCGCCCTCTAGATTGAGGTTTTTATCACACGACAATTCATTTTCTTGGTAGGTATTATTATATGGCATTATGGCATATGCAAAGTAAATTACATTGGATAATGGTAAAATACAATCATGAATTAAAAGTAATATTATTGTTTAAAATATTCAACTATACAACGTGTTAATGAATTAACTGAAAACCTGATACACCCCATTTAAAAAAATAAACAATAATATGATTCAAATATATTTTAAATCGAAAAAATTTGTACTTTAAAAGTTATTCAACATTAGTTTGGAGTTGACCTATCTAAGAAATTCCAAGTGCTACGCTCAGACGAAATAAAAACTTTTTATTTCGTCTGAGGTGCTACGCCCGCGCCTACCGGTGCGATTTTTATTTTTTTTTGCTGCGGGCGACGCGCGACGTAGATACGCGCCAAATATTGTATTATAAATAATTTAGACATGGGCTGATGAAAATGAAAAAATATAACCTATATTAAAACATAGTGCGATCGATTCGCTAGTTGATTCTGAGCTTTTCAGTTAATTCTAATGAATTCGGGCAAAGTTGTAAGGTTTTACGGTACTAGGTACAAATTAAGCAAATTTTTTTCATTTCTGTAATATTGAATAACATGCTTATTTTTTATATTTGGTAAATTAGGTGACTATAGGTAAGGCATAGGAAGTATCGCAAAACTAGGTACCTATATTACAAATAAAAAAGATTCAAGTTTCAATATTTTTATTTACTAAAGAAAAGGAATACATTTTATCCTTTGCTAAAATATTTAGCATATTTAAATATTTAATGAGAAAATTATTATAACATTTTAACAGTGATGAGGTTAATACAAAACTGCAGTGTCTCCATACAAAAAAGACATCCCAATTTTATATTCACATACCTATCAATGTTACAAAGATCTGTTACCTATATTCCTAGTTTTATTTTTATATTTATAAAAAAATTGCACTCTCTATAAATAACGGACAGCGGATACGGTGTGAATTTTTATTAGGTAGGTAATAATATTATTATAAATAGTTATTAGTATCACTGAATTTGCGTTACTGCGTCAAATTACAAAACTCCTACTTATAAACTATTGAGTTTCTAGAAGCAAATTAATGTGGTCTTTAACGATGTGCAAGATGTTTTTAACATTAGGTAGGTACCTACCTATAGATACATAATTATACACAGATAATATACAAGTTTGTATTATGTAGTACCGAGGTAGGTACGGTGTTCAAAGATGTTTTCTGTATTTCTGAGATTAGAGAAAAGCAAAAGGTTGGTTTGGTATCTATTATAACAATAAATATTATTAATTATTTATTATCTATACAACTCGTATCAAAGTTCTCCACGATTGAGAGTAGTTTTTTTTTTTCAAAATTTTCACATGGTTATGGGAAAGAACAGTTCCGTAACAATGCTTATATATTGTTTATTTGCGTGTCAACTGTCACTTATCCGTATTATTATTATTAGGGCCGATTTTTCAATCGATAGACGATAGATAGATAAAAGGTCATCGTATTATGCATACCTATTCGTCTATAACAGTCCATACACAAGCTAGCCTTAGGGAAGTGTGAGCAATGCCTAACTACACTTGAAACTTCTTTGCCCACCCAAAAAACCAACAGTAGGAATCAAATATTTACCTACTGTTAATCGCTTTTTAAGATTCTTCAGTAATGCAACCTGAAACGGTGCGTAGTAACCTGCTATATTTGGAGAGTTAATGAAGTGCATTATACCTATTGCTTATTTCCAAGCGTCATCTCTCATTACATAACAGTGGTTAATTCGGCTGGGTGTCTGCCCCCATAGATAAAATTCCTAGCCATGCCAATGCTGGTTACATTTTTTGTATTTACCCTCAGGCACAGATAAATATAATACTATGCCTCAGGTAAGCTTTTATGGATCGGGGGACCAGTCCTGCTTAGGTACGCCAAATACAAAATCACTCTACCTACTCCCGCCTCTATAAGGCTCTCATTAGATACCTATCGATACTAGTAAAGATAGTCAGATAGTATAGGTAGGTACTAGTACTAGTAAATATAATATGAAGAGAGACCCATAACAATGTATACCTAAACGGTTTTATGTTTTGCCCTCCTTTAGTACCTACCTATTAGGTAGAGAAAATCGGCCCTAACTAATATTGTCAAGGTATGGTGTGGAAATTCTACAGAATCTAATAGATACTTAATCCTTTCAGCCGTTAGCTAGACTTTCTCTAAAGGCACGCTAAAATGCACTGGATTTAGTATTATCGGGGTCTGGAATGCAATTTGTCTACGAGATGCAATTTTAGGCACTTAAAATAGTTACCTAAACTGGACTAGCTCCATTCTATCTGTTATTTATCGCGGTGGTCCTGTGTGGACATTGGGAATGACCCAAAGAATCAAGCCTCATGGTCGACATTTTTTTCTCAATAATCTGAAGAAAGTTTTAGAGTAGAAAAATATTGCACACGCGTCACCAACCGTCTTGCTGTTTGAAATACATAGAACACAAATTTGCATTATTTATTTACACTACGCAATATTGTTGAATGTTATTACTCAAGTAGGTATGGATAGTTTGAGAGCAACGTGACTTATTTTTATGAGTAAAAAACTGAACACATTAGTAACTTATGGCCGGTTTACACTTCCATAAGTAGTATAAGTAAGTTCAACTTACCAACTTATTTAAGTAGGTACTTACTTAATCGAAAAGTAGTAAGCAACGTCCAAACGGTGAGCATCCATAAGTCGATAACGATAACGATACGTCGGTAACGATACATTTCTTCACCCTACTTACTTGCCGGCCGCCGTCCACACGGCAGCAAGTACCTAGATAGTAAGTAAGTAATAAATTGGCGTGGAGCAGGAGATGAATCAGGCGGGTGTATCTACCTGTACGCGCTACTGTCCTGTCTAAAAAAATAGAACTGGTTTCTATCCTGGGGCAAGTTGCTACTTAATCATTTACTTGCTTGCCAGCCGGCGTCCACTGCACGTGGTTTTTACTTACTTATGGAAGTGTAAACCGCCATTAGGCGAGCCTGCACTGACTTTGAAATTTCGTCTATTGTAATTTCGACTTTACTAACAGCATGTTTTTTCAATAGATATGTTTCTGTGTAAGTTTAACGCAAGTTCAGAGATAACGCAGGAACGTAGGTTCCCCGACTCGCTAAGTGGATTTTATTCTGATTAGGTACTCATATTGTTTTATACTTTTCATACATAACGGCATGAAAACTTTTAAACTATTATTTCAACATTTAAAAATTTAATTGTGTTTGATGGCAGAGAGAGAATAGGCGCATTGTCAGTTTTACAACGTTTGTTCACTATTATGTTCAGCGTCATACCTACAACTAATTTTAATTAAAATGTAAACTCAGCTTACATCACTCCTTCTTAATTACAATTCATTATTTTATTTTATTCTTTTTAATAAAAGTCTTCAATTTCTAACACTAAGGCTTCGAGTCTCAAAACAAGTTTAAGCGGTCTATTAATAATCTACGGTAAATTACAATCCTATCGTTATATATCTCTATATATAATTATTATAAATTGATAATTAATTTACGCTTATTACAAAAAAACGTTCTAGGCGTGTTTTATGATTACGATTTAACTTTTACGAGTATAAAAGGTGGTTCAGTAGGTTTTTGTAACGTAGAAATGGTTATTGTACATTTCATCAATATCATCAATAATTATTATTTTCTTTATTATTTTAATACAAAAAACAATCTTAACAATTTTCTCCTTCATCTTTCGAATTTTTTTTTGCCCTTATAATCTAAAGCTTAACTTTTACTCGACGAAACTAATTTAAATACATTTCAGAACTCGCTATTTACACGTTCTACTATAGCCTCCCTTACGTATGTCTTATTACCTTACTAGGTACATAATATTTTTCCAGGTTATAAAAATGATATAGGTAAAACAAAAATTCCAAACATAACTACTCTATTCTTTTGAATTTCTTCGCTTTCTTATATTACACTAAAGGTACGAGTAAAATCGAAAATATGATTTCGTTGACAGTATGGTTAGGCGACAGTGTGCCGGCTACCATTTTTAGAACCTTTAATTTCAAAATGTAACTGGCAGTGTAATGTATACAAGCATTAAATAAAAAAAAAACAATAAAAAAACCCTAACCTGTGCGTTTATTTTGATTAATTACAAGAAGCAGTTAAAAGAACCATTAATTAAATACGGTCTCAATCGAGTTTTCTAATCTTCTATTAGTATAACTACCACAATAAATATTTAAGGTTAAATTTATTATAAACAAACATGGCATCTTTGGTATATTAATTGAAGTACAAAAAGGAAAACAATGTGTATTTGACGAAGGCAATCGTGAGAATGCCCCATTACAATAACGGCGTATAAAAAATATCTTCGCATGACGTCACTGATTCCCATCATCCGTTTAACTATTGATTTCACTACTCTAGTGGCGTCTAACATCAGTCCCACCCAACGAAAAACCGAGTAATTGTAACATATTTTACACACATTACAATTATTCTGCCGCACGCTTAGGCACTAAGTCATTACAAATAGAATTGACATTTTCTTTATACACATTCAAATTGTCAACAATGTGAGAGAGGTGATGATTTGATGAATGATGATGTCGAGCGACACCGTTCATTATAATAGGTGAGGTTAATGGATTTGGACTAGATTATAAATTAAGTCGGTCTTATAAACATTTTTCTTACAAAAAAAATGATCGAACATTTAAATGCATAACGGTGCAAGATTAAAAAAAAATCTCATCACCGATAAAATTGTCAACACTTGGCCCACATATTCATAGAGGAGTAACGGCCACAGAGTAATATATAAATATGTAGAGTCATGGAGTGTGTCAGAATGTATTGTACATCGAATTGTGTAGGTATCCTGTGTAACATGCAACGGCGCACCGACAATCTAAATTGGCAATGTGGCACCACAGCGCCTCCTTAAAAACACTATGCACCTATGTATACATAATCACTAAATCTATAACGTTATCGAATATTTTATTTTAATCAACAAAACGATTCCCTATTAATCTAAATACACCCATAAGAAGCACTTTTTAATCAATGAATAAGTATCAGAACTTTACACAATATAATTTATACACGATATATATTAAATATATAATATTTTAATTTTATATCATATTTTGTGTTTCAACTATTATGCTTATAATCATAGTTTACTCTATCAGTATCGCTAGAACTTGAGAATAAGAGAATCATTCCTATGTATCATTATAATGACGTAACTCTACAAGTAGATGTAAAAAAGCAAATAGGTGAATACATTACAAACTGTCTCGACATTTTTTTAACATGGAGTTCCACTATTCAGCCAATTGAATACGGATGAATCTCTAATGTAATCACATACTTATTTCATCAACTATTCATCAACATTTTTTAAAAAAGAAACTTGTATTTTCGCCTAACTTACGTACTTTTTAAAACTATGATCTAAACAATCTACAATTTGTTACACAGCATCATCTTACATACGTCGTCGATAATAATATTGTTTCGTCTTTGTTGTCATAAAAAAAATAATACAGATCATTTTGTCACATTTATTCACTGACCACAGAGGTATTCACAGATTACAATCGATTTAGAATGTGGAACATCACCAGTACCTACGTATATTAGATGTTTTTTAAGTGAAAACGAATTTAATTTATTAATAACTGTAATTTTTTACTTTAGTTTTTTCGTTTTTAGGTACTGTAGAGTTTTTATTAAATCTTTGCAATTGCACTCGTATCAAACGAATATTGCACACCGACTTTAGGTTGGTATCCTAAGTAATAAATATTATTATTACTTATCGTAGATCCAGTTTACACGGCGTGGGTAGGTACAAGGAAAATTCCTTTCATCTTCTACAAAGTAAAAGTCAATTGGCTTTTAACAAGATTAGGGTCATCGTTAATTAGCAATATTTTAACAAAACACGCTTCTGTCACTTCCGTTACACATTATTTTCTCATTCAACATTACATTACATAGGAAAAAACATCAATCTTCAATTTGGAATGTCTACGATCACGTCAAAAATCAGTCCACTTTTACAATTTTCTTTGTTTTCAAAAGTCCATTTCAATTTTCGAATTTATTATTCTTTAAGGCTCATTCACACCAGTTGAGAGTGATGGGGCGAGTGACTGGACGTGGCAGTGGTGTGCGAGTGGCGGGGCGGCGCGCTAGTTGCGGTAGATGTAGGCGCAGGGCTGCGGCGCGGGCGGGGGCGGCGTCGGCGGCCGCTCGCCCGATGGCGACGGTGACGACGACGGCGGTGACGGCGACGACGATGAACCACCGCCGCTAGCCGACACAGAGCCTGAACCGCTGCTGCGCTGAGACACTGTTACAGTACATGTACTACATTAGGAACAACATTTTTCATCTTACGATGTTATGACGCGAGAAAGTAGTTGATTGTAAGTGTAGGAAGAAAATGGTCCTTCGAGCCGGATTGTACTAGAATTTCAAAAAATTTGCTAATCTCACATCTTCTTATCCATTTTTTAATTTATTTTTAAACTATCTAGAGGCATAATATAGTATTTGTAACACTAGGGAATGCAGCTGGAGTCTGTTACACAGTTACTAGCATAACCGTTAAAGCCAATATACTTATTATTTGACAGCACCGTTGGTGTAGTGGTAAGAGAACTGACTGCTACACCAGGTACCGTGGGTTCGATCCCCGGATCATGGTAAACATTGGTGTGATTGAAATTGTTGTTTAATGTTTACTCTGAGATGAGTGTGGGGTGTTTGTTGTAATATGCGTGATAAATATGTATTTACAACAAAAAAGTATATTAAGTATTATATCAGTTGTCTGGTACCAAGCTCTGTTTAGTATGGGACCAGGTGGCGCTGATGTGATAGTATCCAAACATTATTATTATTATTTATACCGCAGCACTCACCCAACGTGTGGTGATGGTGCGTATTATGCTTATGGTGGTGCATTTGGTCGCGCGAGTCCGCCCCGCTTGTTTCTCAGAGGTACACCTTCTTCACTGAGCGCGTGGTCGAGAAGCCGTTGTCGTTGCCGCGCCGGTACCCGTCCCCCTGCGGTCCGAATATGCCTGCGTTAACTGGCGTGCCGCGACGAAAGCGTGAGTGAGTTAATGGTGACAATGATATGGTTAGTAGCTAAAGCTAGTGGACGGCCGATCCTGCTCACGTAAAACACACTGCAAACGGTCCTTCATGTATACCCCAGTGTCTCCTGCTGTATATTTGCATCGGTGCGCGGAGACCCTTTTCGAAGTGGAGTGTTTTGCGTGAACAGGATTAGTTCTCTGTTCTTTTTCGTTTGCCAGTGAAAAATCGAAAAAGAACGCTCTCTGATTACGCCATTAAGTATATCGTTTATAACTTGGCAGTGTTGTCCTCTTATCGTCTAATGGAAAAAGGCCGTATGTTATGTGCGCAAGCTTCATGAATGATTTATGATGATCGGTAAGATATTTAAAAAAAAGAAAGAACGAAGTAAGATTTACAGGTAAATCATTCAACGACCAGAATAACAAAAAGCTGTGACTAATTTTACAATAGATGATGAAAAAAAAAATAAACTTTGATAACATCTTTGTAAAGCTCACGAGCATAACATTGATAATTATGATAAATGAAGAATGAGGGAACAAGCTTCGATCATACACGTGTCTAAAGAGTAGCTTATTAAAAAAAATAGCGATATCAGGAACTCAACTCTATCAAGAATTGTAGAGTTCTTTGTTATATACGTAATTTTACATAGTGTGGCGCTTAATTTATTTGTTTTTTATTGCATAGTTTTTTTACAATATAACTTAGACGTGCGCAAGATCAAAGGCAAAATGTTAGAGATCATGAAAAAAACATCGAAATAATTATCTATTGATGAATAAAATTAGAAGCATGCATGCATATATGTTAGTTACAAACATGTTATTTTTTAAAATAAAAACAAATGCAGTGTTAACTTTAAAAGAAAAGTTATCTACAGTGGTACAAAGATGAGAACAGTTTCTATAAGTACAAACAACGCCCACCTTTATTATGCCCTTTTGTTTTTCATTATTGTTAACTTACACTAGTGGTAAATATAATTATGGTCATTTGCTTAGGTATCAACGCTTAGTTTTATAAAATAGGTTAGGTAACAATAAGTTTCCTAACTAAAAAAACGAGACGAAATAAACATGTAGGTACCTAAGTAGGTATAAAATTTAACAAATCGTATTCACATCAACACCTCCTACTACTAGCTCAGCAGACACTATTAGTGGTAAAAAACAATGTTTTTTCTCTGTACTTATCTCATTTTAAGCAAACTGTTATTACTTACCTATGTTTTTATCTGTACTAATACCTATTATAAAGAGGAAAGATTGTGTTTTGGTAGGGTGGGTGGTTGTTTGTTTGTTTGTTACGATTTAACTCAATCTTCTAAAAATAAAGCACCCTTATGTCTGTGTTCGCAAAACTTGAAATGTAGTTGATGGATTGAATTTAAATTTTGACAGGTCATCGAATAGTTATTGCAAAAGTGTTTAACAAACTTTCTATGTCGACGACGTTCTCACGGGAGCGAGAATTTAATTAAAATGAATTTTTTATTTACTTCCCTGATATTTATAATAATTACATATGTCAGACAAAACTATAGCGAAACGGTGCCTAAATTTTCTACACTGCTATGCAGTTCTATCCCTTGTACCACGCGACGACTTAAGAAAACAGGGTTTAGGCATTTTCATTATGACCATAACACGTCGCGTTAAGATAACTCGCCTTTATAAAAGCTGAAAAGCTCTTATTAACTGTGACCAAACAACATTCCTTGCTCATAACGCGTGCCCCAAACGCTCCAGATCCCTACTAATATTATAACTGCGAAAGTACCTCTGTCTGTCTGTCTGTTACGCTTTCACGCTTCAACGATTTTCCAGATCATTACGTAATTTTGCATACACGTTATCAAGGGTACAGAGAAGGACTCCCGGAACTCCCACGGGAACTCCAAAATTAACGCGGGCAACAGCTAATCACTGAAACGGTTGGAACTATTGTGACGAAACTTTTACTGGCAACTGCCTGACGTAATAAGGAGAATAAATAAGACTACTTTAGAGTTCCTGCGGGAATATTGAAGCTAACGCGGGTGAAACCGCGGGGCACAGCTAGTTCCCAATTATATTATGAAACTAATCCATATGCCATACGACACGTTATAAATGCATTTGTCGAAGTGAAACATTTTCGAGCACGAGAGCCAAATTAATTTTTGTGGCGTGTTCTCTTAACATATTATGGTCATAGCGAATCCGCCATGGGCTCTATACCTTTATCCAAGTTGACACTCTACAATCGTTAACGCATAGAAAACATAAGTCACGAATTGTCATGTCACTTGGTCAGCCAATCGAAACCCTAGTTTTCAAGTGGTCACGTAAAGCTAGTTTTGATTGGCTGACCAAAGTTTTCTATTCTAGTTTTCTATGCGTTACCGATTGTAGAATGTCAACTTGGCTAACCCCGCCGGCTAGAATGTAAAGGTGTGATGATAACAACTGACATTGACCTGGTGGGAGCGCAGCGTGCCGAAGTTGTCGCGCCGGTACGAGTCCGGCTGGAACTGGAACAGCGTCTCGTGGTGCGGGTGGTAGGGCGGGTGTTTGCGCAGGGTCGCGCGCGGCGACGCCGGCTTCGGCTGCGGCGCCAGCACCGGCTCCGCGTACGTCACCTCCTCCACCTGCTGCAGCAGCTTCGGCTCCGCTTGGATCCTGGCGGGCGATGGGGAATCTCGTAAGTGCGCGTTCATTCATCATGTGAGGCTTGGGGGGAGGCGGTTCGGAAAAAATCACTAAGCGAAACGAAGCACAAGCGGGCAGGGGAATCTTCTGTAGTGAAATGTCATGAATTATGACGAACATTAATTTTTTCACCGAACGCGAGATTTGTAAACCAGAATTCAATTAGACTATTAATTCCCTGTATTTAAATTACTGTAGAAAAAAAATACACGTGCTTGTCTAAAACCTTACCACGTATCACCAAGGTACCTTGTATTATAAGTTTAGTTATAAGTTTAGAAGTGGGGCTCGTGACGTCATTAGCCGGTGTAAACCGCGACAACACGTAAACCGTCACAACACGTAAAAATTTCGATTTCAATGTAGGTATGATGTTTCCGTGTTTTGTAGATATCTTGTGCACACACACAGTAGAGAAATTATATTATATAATTATAATATTTATATATTTTTTTTGATTTAAATACTGTAAAAAAAAACAAGTCTCTACAACTCTCTGCATAATCTAAGGGACGACTGGCAGAGAATGCCACTGTGGCATTAAGTCCGCTTTTTGTACCGTGATGTGCGTAAAATTTGAATAAAAATAAAGTGGCAGTAGTAACGTAACATTACCTGTTGATGTTCTGCCGCTGCTCGAAGTACTCGTACTCCGTGTCCGGGTACGGCATGTTATCGTCCTCGTCCTTCTTGCAGCGGCGGCCGCACACGTACCCGGCGGCGAACCCGGCGGCGAGGGCGGACAGCGCGCCCGCCGCCACCGCCAGCGCGAGCGTCTCCACCGAGTACGCGCCCGACGGTGGCTCCGCGGCCAGCACCTCGGGGCCTAAAGCACCCACGCACCGCAGGTTAACTAACAGTGATACGAGTCATCGGGGCCTGTCGGACCCACGCACCACAGGTTAACTAACTGTGATACGAGTCATCGGGGCCTATCGGACCCACGCACCACAGATTAACTAACTGTGATACGAGTCATCGGGGCCTATCGGACCCACGCACCGCAGGTTAACTAACAGTGATACGAGTCATCGGGGCCTGTCGGACCCACGCACCACAGGTTAACTAACTGTGATACGAGTCATCGGGGCCTATCGGACCCACGCACCACAGATTAACTAACTGTGATACGAGTCATCGGGGCCTATCGGACCCACGCACCGCAGGTTAACTAACAGTGATACGAGTCATCGGGGCCTGTCGGACCCACGCACCACAGGTTAACTAACTGTGATACGAGTCATCGGGGCCTATCGGACCCACGCACCACAGATTAACTAACTGTGATACGAGTCATCGGGGCCTATCGGACCCACGCACCACAGATTAACTAACTGTGATACGAGTCATCGGGGCCTATCGGACCCACGTACCACAGGTTAACTAACTGTGATACGAGTCATCGGGGCCTGTCGAACCCACGCGCCACAGCTTAACTATTAGTGATATAAATAATGAAAATCTATATTAAGGGAATGGATCATATTATTACGTGACTAGTTCAGGGGGGGGGGGTGGTCCTCAAAATACCACGCTTGGTCACAACTCACAGGGCGGTGGAGGAGTCAGGTTTTCGTCACATAGACTGACTCTATTATAGAGGGAAATCTTATGCTTTTCCGAGCTATATTCAATGTTGTCTTTATACCTTCGTTATTATTATTGTTTCCTTTCCCATCTTTGTCTTGGACGATGTTGATGACTTCGCCTTTGTTCTCGCCGCGAGCGTCGTCATATAGTCCTGAACTCAGTCCACCAACAGCGCCCGCGTCTTTACCTGAAAACAAATAAAAATCATCAGTTTCATTAACAAATGGGTCCTAAATTATTTAGATCAACGATATTGCTTGCCTATAACCTTTAATACAATTCCAAATGGTATCCTCAAAAAAGATATCGTGATCTGCTCTAATATTAAAAAGAGGAAAGATTTAATTTTTCGTAAATAAGATTAATTTCCAACGCAGACCTGCAGTCTTTTTTTAAAGATATATGGATAGATATGTCACGTATTTTCGAATAAGTGAATCGACTGATACATACCAATACAGAACTCAGTTACACGTTCTATACACAAGTAAATCGACGGGCCTTATAAAACTGGTGTATCTATACTCACTATGAGGACATGCGGCATGACTGCCGGTGCTGACGCTCTGGTAGAAGGAGTTCTCATCCAGCCAGCGACTGACTCCGTGCGAGTAGGCCCTGCAGCGGCCGGCTTGTTTGTCCCAAGCGCAGTACGGATCTTGCAGAGCTACACATTCCCTGTAACGTTATAATATAACAGTTGAAAGTAGGATCAACATACCTCCGATATCATATTGATGACCAAAAGATATTTTATGGAGAAAGAAAGCACCTTTTTATTTTATTAGATTGATGAATATAATTTCTACCAAAATTGAAATTACTATACCTGAATAAAAGGTTGTCAATACATTAACCTAAGATATTCAAGCCACCATTTTCTGACCATCAGAATGAGGATTCAGCCCCAAAGAATATGCTCAATAATTTGTTCATAATGGATAAATCAATTTAATTATTGCATACCTACCACTATTCTCAAACAATACATGATAGGATTTAATATTACGTAGTATAGTATAACACCAACATTAATTGACGCCAAAAAGCGTTTTTTTTTTCAACTAAAAACCAATATTTTGCTGGCTACTAGGTCGAGGAGAAAAAGGTAAAGGATTAAATAATAACTACATATTTAAGACATGTCTGAATAAGGGACTTACTATGAAAATACAAGTAACAAGTACAATACTACTAATACAGATCACATTGTTACTGTATAAATCCTGATGTCCACAAGCTTTCGAATCCAAAAGAACAAATGGAATAGATACGCCATTGTAACTGTCGTCGTTACTTACGAGCAAGAGCTGATCTTATCGCTGGAGCACCGGTGCAGCCTCAGCGACAGCACCTCCTTGTCCGACACGGCGATCAGCCTCGCTGCGTCCCTCCCCGCGCGCGCCACCCGCAACGCCCTCACGGGAGAACCGGCTGCGAACGCCTGCAACTCCTCGATCACAACAGGAACGGCTCGCTTGTTGGAGTCGTATGACACTGCGTTAATCGCCTTAATGATTTTGCCGTTGTCTGCAATTGAAAGTTACAAATAGTTATATAGGAACAATATAATTAGTTGGGTTGAACGATGCGAGAACGAAATAGTCTGATAGTTCACCTGTGCCGATAAACAGGACGTCATATGCTTTCCCTCCCGGCGTCTTCACTTGGGGATCTACAGCGATTTGCGTAAATCTATAACTGTAACAAAATATACAATCATTACTTTAAGAAAATTGGTCTTTCGATCCGGATATGTTGATCGTTATTGCTGTTTAATGGTGCGAATAGGAATAAGTTTATCAACTTACTGGAAACTAGTTCTAATAACTATGGGCTCGCCGAAGAATGCGGGTACTGACTCGTCCATCAGGGAATGTGTCTTGATAAAGTTGAGAGTCTGATCTGGTAAAAGTCTTGAATCATTGTGACATGTCCCGGGTCGAGGTTCGGGGACCTAAAAAAAAAAAAGCATATTACTGAAGTGTTTAGAAATTGAATCGAATCGCTAGAACGAGTTGTCTCTTGCGCTATTTTGTGGAGATAGGAGGAACGGCGACCGAAACAGATTTCTACAAAAGCACGAAGTATTTTGAGAAATAGGCTCACGTTTTCTTATAAGCTTATGTAATAATTCGCACCTTAGCGCTGTTAACCGGCAGCCAGTTTGCATTTATAGCGCTTTGCTCCTTGAAAGTGCCCTCGAAGGTATCAGCTATGTCTTGCATGCTGAAAGCGCATACAGCGCTGCCGGATATGCTGTTAGGTGGCGTGGTGAAGGTCCCATAGATTAGCTGCGCGTTGAGGCCGCCATAGACACCTTCTATTAACTCTGTGGTTGATTCTGTAATAAAAAAAAAACAATGAAAGACCTATAAACTACATCAGTCTTTAAACATAATATATATATGTTACTCAGAGATATTTTTTTCACGACGACGTTATTTTATAGCAAAGAGTTCCAGTGTTTATCATGCTTGAGTCTAAAAGTACGGTCAGCATTAAAATATGTAAACAACTTTGGCAGTCATTGAATCTACATAGCAATAATCACATTCATATCACTACACATAATTGCTAAAGTTTGTGCTTGTGTATCTGTGTATGTAATATGTTTGTGGCTGATCGGCTGGACGAATTTAGATAGGGATGGATACACTGATTAAACACATAGGTAGATACGATATTTTATATCCCGGAATCCTTGAGGGAATCTCGAAACACACGTGAGCAAAGTCGCGAGTAATAGGTAAACTACACTGCTGGCAAATATGAAAATATTTTGGATGCTGATTGTACAAGTAGATACGTAGCAAAGATTTGTGTTTTGTTTTCTTTAATGAAACCCTTCACAAAATCTGGTCCTTTGTTGACTTGGTCCGTTTGACCAGACTTTCTTGGAAAGTGGCGAGTCTTTAACTCCTAAGAAAACTTCATTTCAATTAGTTACACACAAAGAAGGGATATTGCTTCAGGCCTTTCGACCTTAGGTAAATATCGTAAAAGTCCCAAACATATAGTCAATCTAAATACATTTGATCAGTTTACTTTGCCTTCAAAATAATCAAATTTTAAAAGTAAATTCCCATTCCCATTCTAGGTCGGCAAGATGTCCATGATGCCACTTGCCCGTTTGCCACATAAAAAGAAAAAAAAAATGAACTTACGAATCTCGTTGAAGTAGAAAGGGAAGTCGCCAGCGACTGAACAATTCAGTCTCGATTTGAGAAAAGAAGTCCATCGCTGTTTGAATCGATGCGGATTTCCGCGGTCGTCACGACACACCCTCGCCACCCGGGAAAACACCGACTGATGCGAGAAAAAAAGGTATATAGTTAAAAAATAATCTGTAAACGCGGTTGAAGTGAAACTTCACTGTCGTTTTACAGATACAGCGGACAGGGCACTGATCGCATTAGCTATGTTCATCCAAAGCATTCGTGACTTAGAGGTATCTAAAGAGGTTTTATTACAAAATATCTTCGATAACATAGAAGAGGAAGAAGAAAAAAATACAATTATTTCAGCACAACACACAAGAAAAAGAAACAAACATAATCTAAATCATTGATGTATTTGATAATACATATTATATCCACAAGCAAAGACATTCTATATTATTGTAGTAATTTGTTAATGTACCTTTCCACAGTTGATGTATTCCACAGCTGTTTCTCGGAAGAAGAAGTACACAAAGTTGCCGTGTACTAAAGAATTCACGAAGTCAGGAGCTGCAAATTATCGTTTATTTATTGAGCTAGAGCTACGCTAGTAAATTATGCAAACATCTAAGACTGTTTGTTTGTCAGCGAAGTATATCTAATAACGATAGTGCCATTTCGGTGTAATTGGATTTTCCGATTGTTTATTTCGCATTACGTCACTCACTCAAGTGATACGGAGCTCCGACCAACACCCGTTCTAAATTCAATTACCTACCCAATACCCATCCACTAGTGCGAGTCTGAAGACCGCATTCGAGAAATTATCGATTTTGATCGAATGATGTTATTTCTAAAAATAAGTAAGTAAATTCGGTGGTTCCTGTATCTACCTATTACATTTTATCAACTCCCCATAAAAAGTCTGGACTATCCGCTAAGCATGACGTATTGAAATCGACTGTAGATATAAATCAGAAATTATACATAGAATCAAGCATTGTTTTTGTGTGTTCTTATGGATACTGATATTTTTATATAAAACTAGCTGTGCCCCGCGGTTTCACCCGCGTGAATTTAGGAATTCCAGCAGGAACAATTTTTTTCTAAAATAAAAGTAGCCTAAGTTACTCCTTATAACATTAGCTTTCTGCCAGTGAAAGTCCCGTTATAATCGGTCCAGCCATTTCAGAGATTAGCCGGAACAAACAGGCAGGCAGACCGTATAGTGAAAAGCTGTTAAGGTGGAATTACAAACAGAAACTTCAATTTTATTTATATGTAGATTTTTCAATAATATTACCATTTAATGTCATAGAATCATACGGTTCCGTCTGCAATGGCTCGCGGTAAATGATAGGCTCCATGCCGCTGAAGTCTGCAACTGTACCCGAATATAATTCTCCATCTGGAAAATAAAGTTGGATATATCATGTTAAAAATAGAAATTAAAAATTCGCAATATCCACCATCCTACAAAATTTTGATGTAAGGTTATTGCTATAGTTGAAGAGATAGTGGTGGAGATCGTTATGAATTTCTTCTCGTGGTCGACGACGTCACCCGTCGTGACCGCGTGTCGACGAGTGGAATACATTCCAATTCAAATGTTTTTTATTACTTTGGATTTGTTGTTACTTACACTTATAATCGTTAGCAGGTCCTTAGAGCTATAAATTACTGTCAGTTTATAATTTCACTACGCTGCCGTATAATAAACCGGTGAAAAACGACAGCTAGTAATGCTGTTCCATCAATGAGAGCTTTTATTTAATTTATAGAAAACAGTCGAATAAGAACTACATAGTTTGCCGTTAACTATAAATACAGTCGACTTAAAATTCTTAAAAACGAGTGTTTTTAAGTCGACCGTCGTCATACGTCGTTCAGAAACCAATAGCATAATTAGTCGATACTCGATACAGTTGTTGCGGTGCTATCAACCGAGATGATTTCGGATGTCATCCTTGATGCATAAATTTACATATTGAACACGTGAGCATGATCATTATTGGCGGTCGCCCCTTTATTTGCAAACAAATCTGACTTCACTCTCCATACGTTCATATATAGCTATAGCTAAATGTAAGCGAGCAGTCAGACCACAAGAGGATTAACGTGAATCGCATACGAGCATTAATGGTCTATAGGTATTTGTGGATTCAATCTATATTATACTAGCTGTCCTCCGCGATTTCATCCGCGGTAATTTTGGAGTTCCCGCGGAGGTTGCGGGAAAAAAGTACTCTATGTCCTTCTTTGTACCCCGACAGTAGTTTACGGTGATTAGCTGTTCCCCGCATTAGTGCCGGAGTTCCCGCGGGAATTGCGGGATAAAAACTATCCTATCTTTTAAGTTGGACCATATTATAAATGGTTACAAAATTTTATCAAAATCCGTTCAGTATAGTTTCGGAGTCCATCGCGGACAAACAACGTGACACGTGATTTATATATATTGAACTGAAGATGTTGTATTTGTCACTTTCACTTCGTTCAAAAATAGTTCATTTGTAGGTATTAATTAATCCTCCGAAATTAATGCGGGTGAAACCGAATTAAATTTAGCATAGGTAGATTGTCAGAGTACAGAAAAGAAAATTGGGTACTCTTATCACGGAATTCCCGCGGGACCTCGGAAATTAACGCGGATGAAACCGCAGGGAAAAGCTAGTCTAATATAAATAAAAACTAAATGCTCTTCGTTGTTAACCGAACCATTTGGGAACGATTGGACCGAATTGTTAGAGAAAACTTTCTTTGTAAAATGTTTGTAATGGTACGATTAAGGTTTTTATGTATTCATACATAATATCTAATTACCTATGCTTCCACTTCCGTACTTGAGTAATAGCAATATACAATACAAGTAGACGCATAGACGTATGTAGCTAGGGCTGAACTGGCCCCAGGCTGTGTCCCACGGGCGTCGCTTCACTTAATTGGACCAGATCAATAGGGGATAACTAACCGTGTCCGCGACAATGGCCGCTTGGACCTTGGTTGTGTTAGTAGCCGAGTATGGGACTTCATAAGGATAGTATGAGATCGATGGATGGATGCAATCCTT
The DNA here is from genome assembly GCA_907165275.2 of Zygaena filipendulae. Classification (NCBI taxonomy): domain Eukaryota; kingdom Metazoa; phylum Arthropoda; class Insecta; order Lepidoptera; family Zygaenidae; genus Zygaena; species Zygaena filipendulae. Next base: position 4,619,517 of record OU015666.1, read on the forward strand.
GTAACAAGCTTTGTACATAAATGTTCTACGACTGATTGAAGTGCTTACAAATCCTGCTTCCACTTTTGAAATGTTAAATTCCACTTATGTAATAATGCTGTGGTTTTGAATACGTAGTGATTAAATTGTCTTTGATTGTAAAGTTAATGTTATAGTCTCGTATTATGGTTGATATTAATTTTTGTTGGTGGTGTAAAATTTACACATACTTCCGTGGTACTTCTAATTGTAGATTTTTACGATTGTTAATGGTTTATTATTGGCTATTAGTGAATAAAGAATACAAGAAAAGTCTTTAGTATTTGATCGGAAAAAAAAACTTTCTTTTAATTCGTTATCAAAATAATAATGTCATTAACGCTTTTTGGGCTCAGTACATGGTTATACATAACATGTAACGTTCCACGAGAACTACTGCCGACAAACTGCTATACAGTTGGGCAGACCTTTGTAACATGCCATGTATTTATACTTTTGGTAAATAACGTAAAAAAAATCTAGGTATATACAATTGGTTGGCTCACTCTTTACTTGTGACAGCAATAAAGAGGTAGCACAATAGAAGTAGGCAACTACCTACCGTGGAAGTATTCACTGAAATAACATCGACGGTTGAAAGGCTATTTGTTTTAAGAGACAAAAAATGTTTGCAGGAGAGCGATTGGAAGTTTTATTTTTTTGCAACGAGAAAAAAAAAAACACATTACACAAAAAGTACCTACCTACCTATATTGAGTTTTTAGTGTTATTAATACAACATTTTTATGGATGAATTGTGCAGTTTTAGTAGTTATTTTTATTAATATACGAGCTTGACTTTCTGAAATACATGTTGTTCAGCTTTCAATTCAACCTAGTCTAAGGTTACACAACCAACAAAATGCTTGTAAAAATTTGGAACCAAATTTACCTAAACGATGGAGAAAAAATGCGTGAGCGCCGTGGAACAATTGGTTAGTACGAAGTTTTTTCCATATTAAACTGAGTCCGTTATGCCAGTTATGCGTAAAAAGAGGCAAAAACACAAAAACCCATTTTGAAAAAAAAAATACAGTTGCTTTGTTTTTCCGTAGAGCAGTCCATGACGCCGTGACGGAAAATGAATTTTTACTCCCATCCGTACCGTGTGATAAAGAACTTCGTTCTAAAAATAGCTGATTCCAAATATATAGGTACGTATGCCTATAACTCAATATCGCCAAAAATTGTCGCTTAATACAAATAGCCTCTTACCCGTCGACTGGTCGACATGGTAGTATAGAATCACTATATTTTGTGGCTTAAACTATTTAGCGCCACCCGTTACGAAAAATAACAACTACCTATAGGGACCTACCTATTTTTTTCTAAGATATATTATAAACCACGAGGCACATAATATGTATAATATAGACACTATACACATGTGTGGATTTTATTCAAACGGTCCGTGTGTAGGTATAATGTTGATGAATGGGTGTGAATTTGTTAGGGTGCCCGGGTGCAGCCACCGGTCGGTGTGAACGCAAAGAAAATTGCACAAAGGTAAAATGGCGGTAATTGATGGTGTGACTGTGGTCACCGTGGGGACCGCGCGATCCGCCGTGCTGTTTGTGTTGGCAGTTAGGGGAAGATATTTTGCACATGGTAATTTCACATTAGTAAACATGTTTGAGTAGAGAAATGATCATTAGAATTCCAATTTTCATATTAAGGCTGTTTTGGGCGGAACATCGGTGTTGGGTTTAAAGTCTTGAGGAAAAGGATTATTAAATTTAATAGAAAAATATGTATTGAACGTAAAAATTTTGAAAGCTTAACAAAAAGAAAAATAATGTATGAATGTCATTTAGTTTAAAAAATGGAATAAAAATGTTCAAGGAGATTTTATTGCGAATCATTGCAAACAATCGGTATAAAGATTTATTTATATAATATTATATAGTTCGTTAATATATATTTGATGTAACAAAACTGGTGTTTTGGTAACTGTATGTCTATTTTGGTTTGAGTAAATAAATAAATAAATTATTTGATACTTTAAGTTGTTACAGCATATTATTTAAATAATACATTTGAATTTTGAAAATGAATTCTTAATTTATCTTTATGGGTTTGGATTCCCAAAAACTCTTTTCTGTTGTAGTTGATCGAAGGCTTGCAAGAAATTTTTGTGCAAAATTTCAAGTTTCTAAAGGCAGTGGTTTGGTCGTGCCGTTGATAAATCGGCCAGTGAGAATATACTTATCTTTGAATTTTATTGTAAATCGATTTATCTATAAATTCAAAAGTTAGTTAAATTTCAAGCCTTTTTGAAATTAACAAACAAAATGTTAAAACTTATACCTTACCGTTTATTAAAACGAAATTGCCCAAGTAGGTATACTTTGAGAACATTTTTCATCGTTGCACGTCTACTTGAAATTAGTTCTTGTTTTTATATTTCTCTCACATATAAGACTATAATTGAACTTCTATGTTCTCACACAATTAAACGCGTGTCTGGCTGGCGTTGGCCAATTATCCAGCCATCTTCCAGTATCGTCGAAGACACAAGTTGAATTTAATTTGAAACCTGCTTTGTAAGTTATATCAATACTTGACTTGGATTAAAATGTAACTTTTTGATTTGCGATTTTGTCAATGGATCCAACTAGATTTGTGGTTATGTTGTAAAATCTACGCTACTTTTAGTTAAAACATAGGTACAATTCAATTTTTATTCCTGTTCCAATAAACTCTGCACTAACGTTATTCAATCGTTACGTATCAGTTGTAAGCAAAGAAATCTTCGAAAAACGTTTCTATAACATTTCTCACTTACTCGACTGACAGTGGTACGGTGAGAGCTCATTTCCACGAGACGGTTTTGTCGCATGGTCTGAGGTCCGGCGTTGAGGAAAATCGCTTTGGTGCTCTGTATGTATAAGCACAAGTGCAGAAAAACGTTGTTGTGGTTTTTGATCCCACGTTGAATGTACTAACATTCGTTTGTAACTTTGCTTTCAGTGTTATATAACACCCGTGTAGGATTGGGGTGGTACGCATGGTTTTTGACAATAAAATAAAGCAGCCAAGAGCGAGTCTGACTCGCCCATGAAGGGTTCCATAGCAGCAAGTAACATAATAATATAAAAGTTCTTGTAGTTCGTTGTAACTTTGATCGATGTTTTGATAATAGTGTATTTTTTTTTTGCGGTTTACGATTTATGACGTATTAAAAAAAACTACTTACTAGATCTCGTTCAAACCAATTTTCGGTGGAAGTTTGCATGGTAATGTAAATCATATATTTTTTTTAGTTTTATCATTCTCTTATTTTAGAAGTTACAGTTTATACACATTTTACCACTTTGGAAGTGTCTCTCGCGCAAACTGTTCAGTTTTGAAAAAAAATGTGTTAAAAACCTCAAAATCATTTTTGGAGACCTATCCATAGATACCCCACATGTATGGGTTAAATGAAAAACATTTTTTGAGTTTCAGTTCTAAGTATGGGATTGGGGACCCTCAATATTTATGGTTTTATTTTTATTTTTGTGTGAAAATCTTAATGCGGTTCATAAAATACATCTATTTACCAAGTTTCAACAGTACAGGTCTTATAGTTTCGGAAAAAAGTACGTAAGTAAGTAGATGTTAGTAGTTGACATACGGACGGACAGACAGACAGACAGACAGACAGACATACGCATAGTTCTTGACAGTAAAAAAAACCCTTGATGCTAGTGCACAAATTGTGACTTTTAAGAAACGCATACCTTTATCTTTTTTGTTGAGCGTTGCGGCTCGTGGCTCGGGCACAAAACTGTATGAGCGCGTGCAAACGAGACGGGCGACGCGACGCGATGGTCACACCCCGGTATAAACCGTGCCGTACAGAAACCGTCTTGTGGAAACGAGCGCCGAGAAGTACCTACTATTAAGTATAACAGTCACGTTATAAAACGTAGTAGCGTTACAATTCAGAAGGGTTCTTTTCATTGTAACAATGAGTGCCTATTGTACGCCACTAGACTGTGAAAACGTGTTCAATCGTTATGAAAAAAGATTTTCCCTTTTTCCCTAATTTCACGACAATGGAATTACTACTCCATAGAGTACGAACGCATATGTGTCCTAGTTAATGGGCACCATATTTTCTCGAGTAGAAAATTTCCTGAATTCAGTTAATAGTTCCTTTAATTTGTTATTTGGTACCCACATAAAAATATAAATAGGTACTAACATTATAAAGAGAATAGATTTGATTTTTGATTATGTTTGTTTAAAATGGATCAAAAAACTCAAAACTACTTAACTAATTTCAAAATATTTTTTTAGGAAATTATAATGTTCCTGAACGACATAGGTAGGGTAATTTTTAATCCGAAATTCTCACATAAATTCCAAAATGAACACATGTGAGGAATCAACTAGTATCTGGGGGTCTGAGCTAAGGTCGCTACATTCACATGGGAGTAAAAAAATTATCCACTGTTCATTACTTTTCTGTTAGACAATAAGTTCTTGTAGTAACGAAACGGCTAAACATATTTTGACTAAGGTGTAGACTGTAGAGTGCAGACTGTGCAGTAGAGTTTGTGAAGTTATTCCTTGTAGAGTTAGGGCGTGTAGAGTTAGAAGCTGCGCTACATGAGATCTGATTACTTTTTGACAGTGCGAGTAATATGGTCTCGACTCGACAACATTTTACATGAAAAAATATTTTTGGTGGGTTCTATATTTTAAAAACTTTATTTATGTAACTGCTGGGTGCATTCATGTTAAATTGTCCATATTTGAGTAAACATACATAGTATAATGGCCACGTTTTGCATGTATGCATGATAGATATTGGCAGTTAGTAAGTAATAAATGAGTAGATTCAGTATCCGTTGCAACATGACTCCCATCCGATCCCATTAGCAGAGTTAGGCCTAATTAATGCACATTGCAGTGTATTCGATGTCCAATGTACTACCACCTGCTTACTCATATTATATCCATATACATTATTATAAGCACAGGAAGTAGTAGACCTAGTATGTTATAGCTTGTAATATACTTCTATATAACGATACATAGTAGATACCTACGTATACTTGTAACTTATGTACAAAGGTCATGTATGTACAATTAGCATCTTGACAATATTAGTTAGGTAGATAGAGATGTGAGTAGGTATATCAGTGTCAAATGTCATTTACATTTTTTATTCATCATATCCTTCAAGTACTTATTAAATTACCGACGCAAAGCAGTAGGTACTAATAAAAGCTAAACTCTACATAATTACATATATGTTGTTGTGTCAAAAATTATAATCTATCAGAAAGAGAAACATTCAGTTCAATGTAGTGGCAAAATAATAGAAGTTATTATGGGGTTTCCCCCATGAAAGAGTATTTCAAAATTAAAATATGAAGGGGGGAAAAATGAGTTCAAAGTTCACAAGCGAAACTTCAGAAGACGCCCAGTAATATAATAAAGAGAAACCTAGATAAACGAGGGATGTATTCAGCTCTCGATAATTCATGCTTTCATGTGATATAATAAAAATATAGGGTACAAGAAAAACACTGTTGTATAGGTACATATATAGTAAATCTTAAGAAAAAACGCCGATTCATGCGGGTGAATGACCTTTGCGTATGATTTGTTGGCGTAATCAGTGAAATTAGAAGGGAAAGGGGCGTAGAGTTAGGAATGAACCGTCGCCATCAAGTCGTCTTTCTTGAGCGCTCAGTTTCCATAAATAATGTATTTTATTGGATAATCAAGTAAAAAATTTACTTTATTTGTACTACAGATATTGGGGATGACAATTGAATACTGAACCCTCCATCAAGAGGTCCCTCGTTATACCTTACGTCCCGTATAAAAAGGTTTATTGAAGGTCATATTAAAGAAATGCATTTCATACGAGCACGTTTCATCAACCTGTAAGTTATAAGTTATGTAACGGTAATTCCACAGATTATCTTAATTATCATCGTCATATCAGCCGACGTCCACTACTGGACATAGGTCTCCCCAAGGATCGACACAACGGCCGGCCCTGCCCTTCTTGTATCCTATGTTGTCCCGCGACCTTCACCGGTCCGCCTTGTAGCGGGCTTACCCACGCCGCGACTTCCGGTTCGTGGTCGCCATTCGAGAACTTTCCTGTTACGAATTTAATGGAATTCTTACCAGCATAAACAGCGGTGGAGTTGTGTTCAGGGTCATAAGGGCATACAGCCTGACCCGAGTGTTCCTTCTCCATGTGATACGTGTCCCTTTGTACGTTGTACTCTCTACAAAAAGGCTTGAAGCTGTTGGTGCCACAGACCAACAGTCGACCGGGGCCAAGCGACACCAGCACACGGATGTAATTCTGACAAATCTCCTAGAAAAGAAAGAAAAACTCTTTGTACAATCGATTCTATGTATAGGCGTATGATTAATTGTTAGTATTAGTCGTTTCACCACGGTTTCACTCGCGTTAATTTGGGGAATTCCGGGATAAAAGCTCACTTTGGAACACTGTAGTTTCCAATAAGTGAATTTAAAAAAAAATTGCTTAAGTGGTTATTGAGTTTATCCATAACAAACAAACAAATATAGCAAAATCAGATCTTTTCTTTTTATATATATTATTAGTAAAGAATATAGATAAATACTTAATCTCTATATCAGTATTTCGTATTCGCCACAATTTTATAGGTACTCATATTTTGTAATATTCACACTAATTTTGGACTAATACGGTTGTCAAATTAATAGTGTCTGACTTTGGATATATTACCCACAGGCCACAGTCCTAATACCTGCCACCATTGTCGAAATGTATATAATTTTATCTAGATGAGGTTGACAAATGCGACATTTTCTGTTGACCTTAGCAAAAGTTTGACAGTCACAGAATCCTATTGCAATAGTAATAAAGTTTAAAGACTGACGAAAGTGTTTTTTTAATACAGTTGCTCAAAAAGTGGCGTATTGCAGGGACGTTTAGCGTTCGGGATGTGGGCTATTACATACTCGAGCTTTTTGTTTACCTTTCCCGAACTCGTGCGTTCTCTTTGCCAACTGTCAAATGGCGACACGACTTTGACACACTTTTTTGCATTGCGAAACGTACGTTTCGCATTACTAATACGACTAGCGCCATCTCTTGATCACAGTTGGAACTTAGTTGAGTTTGTTGTGTTTTTGATATTTTATTAAATTTCTTCATTTTTTTCGTAACTGTATTAAAAATAGTTGTTCAGTACACGTGCGGAACCGTCATTGCAACTAGTTCCGACTGTCAACCCTCACCTTCGGCTGCGCCTCGGCTCGGGTAGACATATGTCGGAACTCTTTGCAATGACAGGCTTTCCGCACTTATATTGAAATATACTAATATATTGCTGCTGCTGTCTGTACAAAAAAACAAAAGCGTAACACTCAAAAGCCAACACACTTAACAGAGACAAGCCAGAGACCGCTTTGTTATTCTTTGGAGTGCGCCTGTCACCGGCAATTTGGCACGGCTCTACAAGAATTCGAGCCGTTCCCGAGAATATTGCGGGTGCGATACGTAGGTAAGTACAAGCAAAATGCGGTATTCCGAAATGTCCTTACCGGAAAATACCTTTAGTAGATCGTTTGGCTTCGATGTGCCGTCCGAAGAATTTAGTCGTGAGATTCGCGCATCCTTACTAATATTATAAATGCGAAAGTGAGTTTGTTTGTTTGTTTATTTATTTGTTTGTTTGTTACGCTTTCATACCTTAACGGCTCAACCGATCATCACGAAATTTTGCATGCACGTCGACAGGGGTACAGAAAAGGACATAGGCTACTTTTTATCCCGGAATTCTCCCGGGAATTTCGAAATTGACGCGGAAGTAACTACATATAGGGTCGTAAGTACTTTTATCTCGGAATACCCGCGGGATCTCCGAAACTAACGCGGGTGAAACCACAGGGAACAGCTAGTACATAATGAATGGCGTTATAAAATTTATAAAAGCTGTAGGTATATTATAGTTTGCTGTTAACTACTTTATGAGTTCCCGCGGAACTTCCATGAAGTCCGTTCTTAGTAGACGTCTCCTACCTAGAACCTATCTAACCTATCTACCTGCCAAATTTTAATTTCATATTTCAAGTAATTTCGAGATTTTGTATTTGTAGTCACTGATTTTGAACTTTGGCTTTTATTTATACTACAGTATAAATTGTAGTATAGGTTCATACATCTTATCTTAATCTTCTTAATATACCTATATAAATCACGTGTCATGTTGTATTTAGCCCAACTTAAAAGATAGGATAGTTTTTATCCCGGAATTCCCTCGGGAACTGAAGGACATAGAGTACTTTTTTCCCGCAACCTCCGCGGGAACTCCGAAATTACCGCGGATGAAATCGCGGGGGACAGCTAGTAATAATTATGAAAAAAAGGATTTCCCAATAAAAGATTTCTTCCTATTGACTATCTTCTATATGTTAAGGTGACATTGTAGGAGCGTTTGTCGATAAATCCATCTACTGGTCCACGTCGAATGATGGTATTTGCATAAACTTGTCTATGTCCATTGTGTAATCCTGTTCAGGTTTTGGATGCAATGATAGACTATGTAGACTAGATGTGTTGATGTATGTTACAGTTACAACGAAGAGGATGGCCATCAAAATCCCTACTAATATTATAAATGCGATAGTAACTCTGTCTGTCCGTCCGTCTGTCTGTCTGTTACGCTTTCACGCCTTAACGGTTCAACCGATCATCATGAAATTTTGTACACACGTTGTCAGAGGTACAGAGAAGGACATAGGGTACTTTCATACTTTGTATCCTGGAATTCCTGCGGGATACCCGAAATTTCTGCGGGTGAAACCGCGGTGAACAGCTAGTAACAATATATAGTGGCAAGAATTTAGTTTATGGGTACCTACTAAATTCTTCATTGTTGTTACCAAACTAGGTTACAACAATAAATCCGAAAGTGAGTTTATTTGTTTGTTACGCTTTCACGGTTTAACTACTGAACCGATTGCCATAAAATTTTGCATACACATTATCAGGGGTACCTACAGAAAAGGACATAGGGCACATTTATCCCGGAATTCCCGCGGGAACACTGAAAATAACGTGGGTGAAACCGCGGGGATCAGCTAGTATGATATATGTATATGAGTATAGCATTAGTTTATAGAATAACTAGCTGTTCCCCGCAGTTTCACCCGCGTTAATTTTGAAGATCCCGATTATTCCATGATAAAAGTATTTACTACCCTAATGTGGTTGTTTTAATTTATTTTATTTTTTTATTTTAATTAAGACTTTATCTTTGATTATTTCTTATTTTTTGGACATTTATTATTATTATTATTAATATAATGCTTATTTCTAATTTTATTGTTACTTTTTAAAAGTGTCGTTATGTTGTATAACTATAAGAATTTTAATTTTAATTTTTTAAAATTTTTAAATTAATTTTGGAACATTTAGGTTTATTATGGATATTAATATCAATGTTTTTTATATAATTTATTATATTCTTTTATATTTTTAACTTGATAATAATATATGCAATTTGTAAACATGTTGATTTTGACAATCGTAAGAGCTGTAAACAGGCCTAAATCGAAAAATAAATGAACTTGAACTTATATTTTCTTCAGTCCCTACCCTTGACAATGTGGTAATATGCAAAATTTTATGTAGTTTCACCCGCATTAATTTCACAGTTTCCGTGGAAATTACGGGATAAAAAGTACCGAGATAAGTAATGTCCTTCTCTGTACCCCTGAAAATTTGTATGCAAAACTACAATAAATACCTATTTATTTAAAAAGTATACTTCAAATTTTTTTTTTGATTAGCAACAACCTATTACTAACTTACTAACTTAAAAAGTGTCGCATAAATAGTACAATAGTCCAGTTTCCATTATTAGATAGGTACACTGAACTACCCTTATCTATCCCCTAGTTACCTAATATCTTTGTCTGCCATTTTATTTACATGTTAAAGGCACGAAAGAGTTCAGTTAAACAAAAAACATTGGGAGTCGTGCCTTAGGTATTCATGACACGTCTGAGGGCTGCTTAGAGCGAGACAATTGGCGTGTCCAGGGCTCGTACCATGAACTCGAGGACTACTTGGGGGAAAAGGACAAAAATATCCGAGTATCTGTAGGTTGTAGGTGTAGGCATAACTTCTCTCTCCGTCAGTCGTGGCCTGTGGGTCGACGCTACCTCCTTCACAGCGGTAGTATGCAATTCAAGCATGAATTTCCGAACGTCCCACGAGCGTAGAGCAATCAGCTGCGAGGAGCGTCAGTCGACGCAGTGGGGCGACCGGGGACACGAGCAGTCTGTATGGTTTATGCATCTACGATTTTCTCTATACTTCTGTAGACATATCAAATCAATCGTCCGTCTGTATTTTCTAGTCCACAAAGATTTTTAGCTTTGTTACCAACAAAATCTATATTATATAGTAGGTAGGTATGTATGTTAAATAACTTTTTACATACATACCATTTAAGCTTTAATTATGTGCGAAAATCAGCTGGCGATACTTTTATGTTTTCATACTATGAGTTGAGTTGACACAGCTTACACTTTCTCGTCAATCATAGAAGTAAATGAATAGAATAGAATAGAATACTACTACTACTTTAAGTCAAGGAATCCTGTCAAGTGGTTTTTCTGCGGTTTTATTACTCACAACTAAATTTTCAAGACTTCAATGTAAATACCGAGTAATTCTACGTTTCTAGGTCAATCGCACACTAAACAATACTACCAAGAAAACGTATTAAATTTCCTGTACCATTAAAGTTATTCACAAATGAAACTATTCAAGGGCACACGTTCATTTTTACGAGTTCGGGATCATATATCTTTTAGATGGAAAATTAAGATGTTATTATGTAAGTTAACTGCCGCACTTTACGGGGTTTACGTTCTTGTGAAATTATTTTGCTTTTTATATCCAACTAGCTGTTCCTCGCAGCTTCGCCCACCTAAATTTCAGTACTTCCTTCAGCAACTTTGGCTTAAAAGACTGAAGTTATGTTAATTCAGATCTAAAACTGGACATCGGTTTACATGTTCTACAGGCGCAATTTAAATCTATTCTCAAGAGATATCTCTTGCAAAAGTATATTTGCATAAAAAAGTTACAATCCAAATCTAAAACTGAATTTTAAATATTTTCTAGTTTAACTTGTATGCATTTTCGCTTTTATAATAGTTCACTAAATATGAAACTTAATTTTTAGTCGCCAAGTCATCGAATGAAAAAAAAGTATTTCAGAAAATTTTGAAAATCCTTAAAAGTGAAAAAGGTGAAACGCGGTTAAAAGTGCGGGGCACAGCTCATATCAGACAGGATACGTCTAGCCTAATTACCATATACTACTGTTTATTATTAGGTTTCTTTAATTTATTCATAATTTTCGCTTCTTAGCGCTACTGCACCCCCTACATTTTTTTCTGTCATATATAATTTCTATACTTCACCTGGTAGCCTGGAAGAGATCGCTTTATAGTGATAAGGCTGCCCTTTGGAGCCACCTAATATTTTCTGTTTTGATTAGTTTTTAGTTATTAATTTCTACTGTTTGGGGTGCTCAATGGATGTTTAATTCATACATTCATTACTAGCCAGGCACCGTGTACCTGTGAAATGCCACTCGATCGGTATTTACACGCTTTATATTATTTAATTGGCCAGTTATCATTCGTTAAAGTAATTTTCTGAAACTTACACGTATCCCGTTTCGAAGGTAAGCGCTAAATTGAATTAGACGCCGCAAGATGACGGTAGGCGGCGCTTAAATTGCGCCTCAGGGAAACGTTATTTCTTATTTAAATTTAAACCAAATTATATGCTTCAGGCGAAATTTATGTCTTTAGCGTATTTAACATCTGTGTTGAGAAAGGAGATAATGTAGTCCGTAAGTTGTATGGTAATTAAGAAACGCGCTCTTAGTAAACTGCAGTTCTAGGAATGTTTACGCACAATCACATTACATTTTTTTTAAGATAGGTACTTTTTAGAGATCGCGGGGATTCTAGTTTTAATTAAAGTTTAACTAAAACTAATTGTAAATTAATGAACTGCAATCTCACCTCATCCTTCCCCTTGACCATGCACATTTTGACATCTTTCTCGGGGGAGTACCAGACCAGTCGTCGCTGCTCGTTGAGGTCTGTCAGACTGAGGTTGTATACTACATTCCTGGAACCAAGGAATTATATCACTTAAAATTTGTAAAATAAGTCTGAAATACTTACAAATCTAGGAGCAAGGCTAGTAGAGCGGCAATCTAGTAGTTGTAGGATGTGGGTTGGTAGTAAATGCAGTGTTTTCTGTGCTAATAGGAATGCATTAAAATTATATCCTTATTCCTTACAATTATAAATGCGAAAGTGAGTTTGTTTGTTATGCTTTCACGCTTTAACTATTCAACCGTTTATCATGAAATTTTGCATAACTCCGAAATTGACGCGGGTGAAACCGCGAGGAAAAGCTAGGTAACCAATAATGCCAAATCGTTAAACATTTCTTGTTTCTATACTAGTTCTACGCCGCAGATCTACCAGCGTGATTTTCGGGATTCCTTATGGATTCTTTGGTGAATCGAGATAAAATATTTGAATGATAAGTAGGTACCCCGTTTGTAGGTACACGCCATGTTTAGTTTTATTTTATTTTGTATAGGTACATTGATGTAAAAACAAATATGTTGTAGGTAAGTATGTATAAGAGTAAGTAAATCAAAACTTATTAATTGAACTATATCCAAATAAGATTCAATCTAATTCAATTCAAAGAACTATAACTGCGGCCTGCGCCATACCTAACGACGTTTAAAAGTTTATTTGAATTCGATTCAGTTTGTTGATTTACATTTTCATTGACTTTTACTAACTTTGCACTGCTTGTGGTTGGAACCCATTTATTTGCTTTTAACTTTACATACATAATATGGCTTCTTCAAACATTTGTCGTTCCGTCACTCGTTATTTTGCCACTCCACGTCTCTAATGGGCTGGTTAACGCGTACGACCATTTTGTCTAGAGCCGTAAGGAAACCATCTTTCACCTGATTGCAGACGTATTGAAGGAGGCGCGATAGTTGATTTTATAATGGTTCCACCAGTTTTATAGTTGTTAGTGGAATGTTTGTTTTAATCGTGTAAGAAGTTGTGGTTCAGATGGTTTGTTACATTGGCATGCACCTCGCTAGTGATGTAATTTTATTGTTTTATACTGTCGGGGTACGTAGATACATTTTGTATTAATGATTGATGAGATAAAGTACCAACTAACTAACTATAAAAAAAAACATTCATAAACCTAGGTACATAAATAATTATGTAAACTAATTGAGGGTTAAAATATTCATCTAATTTAACCTTTAATTAGTTGATTAAAATTGTAGTCGAACATTTTAAACATCGTTACAAAATCATATAAGTAGGTACTGCTTTAATTTCTAATTAAAATTAGAAAGTTTGGATACTCAATTGTCATTTTCAAAGGAAAAATATTTTAAGAAAATTTAGGGAAAGAGTGTGACTTGGTTATATGAGTCATAATATTTTATGAAAAAAAACTTATAGATTCATTTTTTAAAAGTAATAGTTATTAGTTATGTAGAACAGGGTAAATAATATTTTATTTTTTGATAACTGCTTGACAGTAGTTACTTTTAAACAAAAAGTGCCAAAAAACGGCCGGTCAATACTCAAACTTCAAAAGAAAATATGGATATTTTTTCTTTCCCTGAACCTGTGGTTCATTAAGTTGAAGATACTTTTCATAAATCTGTCTCCGGGAAAAAAAAATCTGCAAATGAAACTCTTAAGTAGAGCTTTTGGCCATAAATGGGGTTCGACGTCCTCGAGATGCCTTACATGTGAATAATGCATTCTTTTGTCAACTATATTCGAGGGTGGGGTGGAAACTACTGGCCAGTTTGATGCAGGGAATGGGAAATGTCTATAATTTGGCAGGGATAACGAGTAGCGAGCCAATTTGTGGGCAGCTAGACCCCGCTCATATTTTATACTGCGAGTGAGTAGGTTTTTTGTTGTCTAACGAAGTGGCATGATGCAATCAACTTACACGGTATTGTGTTGACATAGACTGATCAATTCTACAAAGTGCTCGTAATAAAATTAAGGGTCAACATAAGAGACTTACAATCGTTGTAGAAAATAACAAATAGATTCATTAATGATATGATGATATACGCTCCCGTCTCTCCGTCCCGTCTCTGTCGTCGTCTATGATGCCTTAGCTATTAAAATAAATGAATTTACTTTAGTTTATTTTAAGAACTATCTTCGTGACTTATTGAGTGAACTTTATTTATGTATATTCAAATTAAAATCTATTATTCGCAAAAGTCATAAAACATTGCCACTAAATGGTTTTTGTTTCATTCAACACTTTAGTGCTAAACACCCTTTTAGGTTAAACATACTAACTTTTTATAATGAAGTTTAAAGGATATATCCATTTTCATGTATTAAGTACATATTGTGTACTACATTTTTCTTAAAATTAAAAATTGCAATATTTTTCCGGCTAGTTCGCTTTCATGAAACGTCGTAAAGTAAGCACCCTTTGTCAATAAGCTGCTTCAGCGGTTCCCGCCAAAAGTCATCGGCCATCTTGGCCGCTGTGTGTGACGGCATCGTAAGCGCGCCATCTATTGTTCGGACACTCGCCCATGTTTTTGTGTTATCTTGTCCAATTCGCCTCGACTCCCTCTGATTAATGGTCCAGCGTTACAATTATTTTCGTGTCTACGTTGTGATTGCGTTGTTACTTTTTTGTTGTCATTCGTTGTAACTAAAATACCTACTGGTTTTTTGGCCTAGTTTTCAGAAGCTCTATTTTGGCATATTATATATACCTTAGGTATAACAGTAAGGAGATGCTAAAAACGCAACGTGTCGAACAAATAAGTTTGGCACCTTAAAACCTCGTTAACGTGAAAAAAAATTGAGTCGCTTCTTTAGATTCCAAGTCATAACTGGACGCAGATAAGCAATAACATGTTAACCCACAAAATTAAGTTATCTATTCAGAACGATTTATTGAGAGTTAGGGAACGTTATTTAATTATGCGTTTACCTTATTACATTGTTTAAGTATGAAACTAAATATTGAACCTAAAAAATGTTGACAGAAAATGGCGCTATAATTTTAAAACACGATTTACTCAAAATTTCTCCAGTGTGGGCCTAACACACTATTGCTTGTCTATGTCCAACTTAGGAAATACTCATACTGGTAAGTAATACAAAACTTTATATAAATTTATAGCTGGGTATGAGCTGTGCGTATTTTTGGGTCCTCCGTGTCTGTGGTGTTGCTTTTCGGTTAAATACCTACTCTATGTTTCGTAGGCCTAGGCACACATGGTATAAAAATAAGTTTTTATAGTGTAATTAGGTAATTTCCAGTTTTTAACAACTTGCGAACTTACAATTTCTCTTTTTTCCCCAGTAGGTATATTATAATTCAATCGTAAAAGGACGTTGCAGTTCCCAATCAGGGTCTCTCATCAATAAACATGACGCGCCCATAGCCAGTGATCGCAACGTAATGAAAACATCAAACACGGTGGCGGTTTCGAAACGAGATTTACATATTATTATTTATTATTATTGTTGTTTTAATTCAACCGTCTGCTTTATGACGAGATACGTCACATTTATATCTAGCGCCATCTGTGAGCGTCGTCTGTGAATTGGTTGTTTTTTCAGTTTATCTTATCATATTTATTACTAGCTGTTCCCCGCGATTTCATCCGCGGTAATTTCGGAGTTCCCGCGGGAATTCCGGGACAAAAACTATCCTATCTTTTAAGTTGGACCATATTATAAAGGGTTGCAAATTTTATCAAAATCCGTTCAGTAGTTTCGGAGTCCATCGCGGACAAACAACGTGACACGTGATTTATATATATTAAGATAAGATAAGATTAGATATTGTAATGCCTTTTTTGGCGCACCTCATAATAATAATAATGTTATTTATATACTTTTTTATTGTTTTTTTAAACCTGCCACAAAAATCTCACTTAGGTTGACTGGTTAGGCGTGAAGTCCGCCTTTGTACATTTGTGCAAAAAAGGTCTTTAAATAAATAAACAGATATTTGGATTGCTGTGACGTCACACCTAGGTACACTATACTTAGTTATGACGTCGCGACCTCCCACTCCTAAACGTTAATGCGTTTTAATTAAGTAAGTGCAAAAAATACGTGTCTATTAGTTTTACTATCTTACTAATGGACTAAATAGAATTTTGATTTTTATACCTTGTCATCATGTCCATTTGGATGAAGTACACAGTTACAGTTATTACAGATATATTTTAATACTAGCTGTGCCCCGTGGTTTCACACGCGTGCGTTGCGGAATTCCCGCAGGAACTCAAAACTTCTTTTACATAAACCTTGTCCTGACAATAACGAACACAAAAAAAAAAACAATTAACCCATTTGGTGCAGTCGTTTGGAAGTTATGCGCTTAGCAACACATTTAGCGATTCTTTTTTCCTATATAGATTGTCTGTATTAACACATAGGATACTTTTCATCCCGGAATTAAGACTATGAGAGATAATATTTCCGAGGTATAGTAATACCGAAAATATCGCGAGTGAAGCCGCGGGGAAAGATTAGTTTACTATATAAAATCACTCCAACCAATAATTTCATTCTTGTTTAGCTGTATTTAGTAAGGTAGGTACGTATAAATATACGAGTTTATGTAAGCAACGTCTAGGATCTTTGCGCGTTATAGGCTCTAGGGGACTAAGAAGGGGCCCATAAAATGTCCCTTAAATGTGGGCACTAAAACAGTCGACAACAGTGGGGGAGATATCCGACAATGGCTTCCTTTGTTGCACACGGAATAAATTATCGGCATATCTAATTCGTGATGTCTCACAATGTGTGCTATCTGGGGATATAAAAAAAACGCCCCCCAAATTATACTATCTATTAAGTTTTAAGTAATACAAACTTTATTATCTATACCGTTAATGCTGGTCACTTAAGGATTTCTTCAATGGCATTGTAACTTATTGTGCAAATTAATACAATGTTACATTATGTAGGGTATATGTCGCAGGCATTATGTATGATTGGTCCGTTTACAAAAATATTATCAAAAATAAGGTATATAAATATCTCCTTATCAAACAGTAATTCTTATGAATAGGTAGTAATTTCAATGGGTAGTATGCTGTGTGTAATTATGTTGTGCATTTATGTGTCTTGGTTTGTTTATGTTTTGTTTGTTTATTAGGTACCTATATATTAATCATATCGAATTACGTATTATATACTTTATATTAAGACCTTACAAGTTACAAGCACCACTAAACGCACTTTATGTAGAGCTTGAAGGTTGACTGGCAGAAAATGCCACAATGGTTATAAAGCCTGCCTTTTGTACCATATTGTGCAAAAAGTCTAAATAAATAAATAAGATTAAATATATTTATATTAATTAAATACAAAAAATAAATGGAGACAATATTCTCTTCAAAAGTGACTTCAGTCTCAGATACACTTGTAAATGGCGATGCGTCGCCAGTCGCCACACTGCATTTTATGCCATACCATCACATAGCTGTACGCTAACAGCCGGTTTGATCTTCCGCTCCGATTAGACCCTTCACATCAAAAACTTCGGGCGATTGTAAACTGACCAATCATACAAATTGTCTGCGGCATATCAACAAGTCAAAATGAAATATCGCGAGTTGTTAGCTGTGGTTCATACATAATTATGAGATGATGGAAAATAATAACTTGTATGCGAGTTGCATAATCATCATCATAATTATCTTTTGTTTTTCTTATTATTTATCAAAGGATTTATCAAATCTTTAATTAATCTAAATATAAAAAATACAGTCGAATTGAGAATCTCCTCCTTTTTTGAAGTCTGTTAAAAATGAATCCCTATTTCTCTTGGTCACGCGCACGGCATCACGCGGGAACTGCTGGACAAATTTAGCAAATTCTTTTTTGTTGTGTTTGTTATTGCAAGGAGAAGAAGAATAAAATAAGTTTCGAGTTCCTGCGGTAATTCCCAAACTCACGGGGGTAAATCTCCGAAACGATTGGACTGATTTTGACGGGACTCTCACTGCTAATTAGCTGATGTTATAAGAAGTAGTAAATTAGGTTAATTTGAAATTCCTGCGGGAATTCCGACACTCACGCGGGTCAAATCGTAGGGCACAGCTATGAGCTAGTGCAGTATAAAAGCGAAGCACCGCTCACTGACTCATCACGAAGTATACCTACTTGATCTATGAAGCTGAAATTTTCCTGGCCGGTAGTTAGGTATATCCTATGGGGGTAGACGTCAGCTAAGAAAGTAAACCCAAAATTTACGCATATGAAACCGCGGGGAATAACTATAGTTGAATATAATGTAAATAAAACTGTTCCTTTAATAATGAGTACCTAAGTATAGGTTTTAGGTTGGTATTAATTATATTTTGGATACCTTAATTAATTTGAATTTACCTACATTCATTCGTTGAAATGCTTATTTCAACCTTGAAGTCTCCGAATATCAAATACGGACATAAAAAATTGATATTGGCTCCGTACTCGTAGGTACACCTTTGCCGATTGCTTTTAATAATTATATGTTTTATAAATATATTAAAATTGAAGCTTGAAGTGAGTCTAGGCATTGAAGATAAGATAGGACCATAATCACTATATTGTATACCTAACAAAATAAAGCCAGGGTTTAATATCTACTTGGAATCTAAATCAATAACAACTGTTTAGAATTCTGTCTATCTGTCTGCAATGCATTCTACGGGCATCATAAGTATTTTTTGTTTTATCGCAATTGAATCTAAGGAAGAGGACCGAAATTTCAAATGCACATAAATCCCAATAAATGCTAATTCCAAATTGTGGCAATATATTTTTTTTCCGTATAATTTCATAAAACACTTATCTTATATATAAAAATAAGTCCTCATTTTCCTTGGTCACGTCTAATATAATATTATATTATTTGTGGTCACGTCATCACGCGTAAACGGCTGGATCAATTTAGCTAATTCTTTTTTTGTTGTGTTTGTTATCGTAAGGAGTAGAAGAATAAAATAAATTTGAAGTTCTTGCGAGAATTCCGAAACTCACGAGGATAATAACGGGGCACAGCTAGTTTAAAATAAAATAAAACGCAGGTAAGATTAGTTTAGGAAAAATAACGAAAGAAAAGAAGACAAAAACATGAATAAAGTTTGTAGCTATATAAAGAAATACCTACTGGCAGTTGATGCTTGGTTGTCTTTTCAAATAAGTATTGTTCTTTTGTATCAAACAAGTGAAGAACAAAAATGGAAAAGATTAGGTAGGTAATCACTGCGTTTAAAATCTTAAATATCATAATATATAACTCGACTCAAATCGATAGGTTAAATCGATTAAAAAACCATCTCAAAGAGTTCGTTTCCTAAAATGCAAGTGTGCAAAATGGAACATCGACAGATGCGATTTGTTTGTGTGCGCTCGACACGGTGGCGTTATTGGAAAACTTTACGAGCTACGTTTAGAACAATATCAATAGGACATTGGCGTGTGTCGTATATATATTGAGCTCCCGTGACATTACGGCCTTTGGCATGTGTACGGTCTATAGAGATGTAAGGTAAATATATACCGTGCTCATTCTGTTCGAAAATATTGGATTTATTTCTTTATTGCACAACAGGGTACAAAAGCCTGAAAGACTGAACTGACTGAAGTTTGATTTACCACAGACTTTAATTAAATAAATATATGATTGATAAATGAAAAAAAAAACAAGTATATAAATTATTTATTTCCATGGTTCGCCAGCGAAAAGTAAACAACCTACATATAAAGGATACATGAATCAAACAGAAAACAGGGATATCTTGTTGAAAACAGTAATGCCACTGTGTTAAAACAGTAGGGTTGGCAGCACCGTTTTGCATACGCTTCAGGGGTACAGAAAAGGACATAGAGTACCTAATTATTATTTAGCCTGAAATTCTGAAATTAACGCGGGTGAAACCGCGGGAACAGCTATAGTATGTAATAATTCACATTTAAGGTTACCTACTGAAAATTACTATCGGCAGAACGAGAGAAAGGGGCTCAACACACCTTGGGCGCGTCGAGCCATCAGTGACAACTTATGGGTTCCTAGAGATTTTTACAAACGATGTTAAAATATCTCGACACATTATGCTCGACATCTATAGAAAAAAAACATTGTGTGGTCGGGGGACCCCTGTCAGGAACGAAGTTCCTCACGCCTTTTCTTCAACTCGGAATGTAATTTAAAAAAGGTTCCAATAAAAGTCTCATTTATCTAACACAATATGATGTAAACAAGTATGGCGGCCAGCGCGGCGCTTGAAAATAATATCTAAACTACACCGGATGGAATCGAACGTGTCGATTTGCATCGAGGGAGCATAACGCTTTTTCCTTACGTGACGATTTCTACTAGTAAACTCCTATCTCAAGTCGCGTTAAAGAACATCGTTCGAAAAAATCTTTCACCTTCAATGCCATTAGGTAAGTTTAGAAATGGTTAGGAAGTTATTTTCGTTTGTCATCACAGTTGTTTACCTGCCAGATGTGCATTCACGAGGAGTCGTTGGTGTATGCGTGGCATCGATACTATGTATGCGAAGGTTTTTTTACATGCGCCGCTGTTGGTTGCGAGGTATGGCGTGCGAGCGAGCGTCTCGTATATTGGAAAAGTTCCGGCGTGCCACCAGCCTCCAACTAGAGAAATTGCCTTCACATACTATACGATTTATTGCAATTGTTTCAAAACATTCATCGTTTATATCAACGAGTTTATGACGTATCTTTGATGGAGAACCTTCGTGGTGAATTCTTTGTCCGTTTTAAATGAAAAAGGCAAATGCCATGTTTGTCTGTTTTATAAGTGAAAGCAAAAGTAGGTACCTGCGTATACTTTATTGGTCGTGACTGAAAACCAGCGTCCCCTCACTCTCGACATATGTCCATTTTGAGCATAGAGACTAACCACACAAATATTTTAAAATTGTTATTGTTTATATTATGTTTAGTCTTAGTTTGTTATTCTTTTATAACTTTCATTTGTGTTGTTCTTTACCTATGTTGCCTCTTTTTGCTTTAATAATCTTTCTTTCTTTAGCCAATATCATAACTCAGACCAAATAAAAACGAAAGACGGAACGCGTAGAACAAACACGTGAAGGCAGGAAAAAGACACCATCGCCGTGCACATACACAGAAACACGCACACGCTTACAAGAAAAAGACACCATAAATCCTAAGTAAACTTAGCAAATCCATACACTTTCCTAATCACCACATGCATACGCAACCGGCTTCACTTCGTTATTCGAGACGTTCCGTCTTTAGTTTTTATTTGGTCTGAGTATCATAATTTCTTTCTACGAGTGAAACGCTATGGTGGGAAATTAACTCTATTTTTTAATAACAAAATGAATTATACTTATTTGTTTATTTTTGAACATTGTAAGGTTCTTCTCTTTCGCCTCACCCACATTCGTAATATTTCCCTTAATTCTTTGTCGAACCATCCTCAGTTTCTATTGTTAACCTCTTGCAAGATGTTTTTTATTTGATTGTTATAAATAGGTAAGTCCTGCACAGGCGATCGTTTCTGACACAACCTCTTACTGTTACTTTTGAAATTACTCTTGTTACATCTTTCCAAATGAGAGAACCATCTCCCCTCTTTCATCAATATAAAATTACTTTATTTCTCAGCGTTATTTAAATCAACACATATTCGGACTACTTACATACCTACATAGATACCTATACTGGAAGTTGGAAACAGAATATTATAGCAAAGCAAATGATTAAAACACAGTGTGCTGTAAACTTTTCCTTGGTCCATAAATAGGTAGGTACATATATAATTCAATTTAATGAAAAATGTATTACGTTACTACCTAAACATTTCATTTGAGGTAAGGTAAAATTCACCATGTTATACGATTTAGCAAAATAAAATATTTTAATTAAACATTCCAAAAAGAAGGCAGCCCGGGGCCCTCTATTGTTTACTCTTTCTGACGTTGAAGTGATTTATGACTAAGATATGAGAAGGGTTTACATTTATTATTACTAAAAACAAGCGAAATAGATGAGCGGATTAGTTAAATACAAAGAAGTTTCATATGTCGGTGCCTATAGTATCTACATATAACCATTTGAAACCTTCTTGAAACCGAGGTGCGGGCAACCTTTCATAGATAGATGGACACTGTAAGTATGTTGTATGATCATATTACCTACTATAAAGGTAAACTTCCATCAAATTGGTAGGCATTTAATATTAGACCCGAAACATAGTGGGATAATATAAACTGAAGTACATAGAATCGTCACTTAATTCAAATAACAATAGGTCTCGAATAATAATATTTAAGTCACAAAAATGTAGGTATAATATATAATATCCGCTACTGACATTGGTGTAATTAAAAGTATCAATATAGGTATAAAAAAATAAGTAATTTTAAAGATTAAAAATCTTGAGAATTGCTCAAAATAATAAGGTGCCTGCCTATTATTGCTGCTAAAGTTTA
Source organism: Zygaena filipendulae (assembly GCA_907165275.2). Classification (NCBI taxonomy): domain Eukaryota; kingdom Metazoa; phylum Arthropoda; class Insecta; order Lepidoptera; family Zygaenidae; genus Zygaena; species Zygaena filipendulae. The sequence continues at coordinate 4,642,124 of OU015666.1, forward strand.
GCTATTGACTTAAAATGTCAGAAACACGTAAATAGGTAGATAGATCTTATACGAATTGCGTGACAAAAATGTTTGAAGCTATTATTTTAATAGGTGAAAATAACATAAAAGTGTCGACTAAATTTGGGTAATTTTACATATTGAGTACTATTTTGGTAAAAGCATAATTTGATTTTAGCTTTGAACTTTTTTGCGTCAAACATTAGTAAATAGCTTTTCTTTTCTAAATTAACTCTTACGATTGCGATATTTTCCGTAAGTTAGTAAAGAAGCAATTGTTCTGGTAGGTTGCTGTACTTGTTCTATTGTACAATACATATCAAGTACATAAATGAATGAAGAATAGTATGATGAACGACCGTGTCGTAAACAGTGCTTTGAAGGTTCAAGATTTTATGCGTGAAGTGGTTGCCAGCTATGTTAACTAGGGACAAATAGTGCAGTTAAATAAGAACTAACTTTGAGAAAGGGGTGAATCGTCTACTCCCAGACCTAAACTCGGCAGGGCTGTATTTTCGAAGCTGCGTAATATATCAAGTAAGTATCTCAATGTCTTAAGTTAAGACGGTAGTCTTTGACCAGTATGTGTTGTCGAACCTACGGTACTAAAACGTGGCCCATAGTAACTCAAAGGCAAACGGAGAGAGCAATGCTCGGAGTTACCCTGCGAGAGGGAATCAGGAATTAAAAGATCGTCAGAAGGATTTAAGTAACCACATATCTAGAAGAATTACAGGTCCTGCTGGGTGAGGCAAATACAGGACTGTTCGTCGTAAAGATCCTTGGTGGAAGACGGTCAGCTGAAATGATGATGATATACCTATTTATTGATGTGTATAATGATTTTTGGAAAAAATAATCATTCATATTACATTTATTAATTACCTAGATACTGTTTAACAAAACAACCTTTATTAAGTTTTGTTTTTGTTAGAAAAAAAAAAACAACCTTCATTGTTGTTTTAAAGCTTGTGATGTTTTAAACAGAAGTCATTATTTAATTACTTGTATAATAAAATACAGAAAACCCATGCGTAATATGAGCAAAAACTTCAAGTAAGTACCTATACGTGCGTTAAATCATACATAATTGATTCCAACGTCATTAAAAAACGTAATAATCTCTTGAGTATAGATGTAGATATACCGACTGGTAAACAAACTCATCTGTCTGGGCTTTACGAAATTGCCTATGATAGATGTCCACATAAAAAAATGGCTGTTAGGAGTTATGACGAAGGTTTTAAGTATAGATACTTAAAATATTCAAGATTAATTATACTGTCTGTATGTCCCTAAACTTGAAATGGAAAAGATTGACCCTATGTTCAGCCATGACACCAATATAGCGCTGAGTTACACTTTGCAGGGCTCACATTTCAGCTATATGGTGGGATTGGTAAACGAGGTAGGAAAGAGGAAATACTCATACTCTCTCGACACATCAGTTCTTTCATCTATATTCATTAACGTCCCGACAAAAATTTACAGACAAAACAGGAAATATCTTACCTTTCACATCCCAACTTGTAATACCTTGAGGCAGCGCAACAACCCTGTAACTCGTATGTGTCAATTATATAATGACATTAGTGCTAAAACTTCATCTAATATAGATTTATTTCACACATTTACCGCTTTTCGCTCTTCACTTTCAAAATTGTAAACTACCTTCAACCTGTATTTTTTCTCTTTTAATCTTCTCTCTTTCAACGTCCCATAAATTTGCCTTATAGATCAACATTGTTTAAGGGTATTTAATTAGTTTAAGTGCATGTCAAACTGTAATTGTGTATTGTCCTATCAATGTTAAATACCTGTTAATGTTGGAATAAAGAAAATAAAATAAAAATAAAAATCCCACCATCATTGCCATGTATCATGCAATAAATACATTGTACCTATATTAGGTATCTTACCGCCGCACTCAGAGTCGACTTTAATGATTACTTAGTTAAGTATAAATTTTTAAAACAAAACTTCCGCAATCAGACAAGTTTAATAAATTGATGTTAATTTGCATTTAACTAATTAAGTTACATCTCATTAAATGCCAATTAACATTAATTTACTGAAAGTCTCTGATTGCGGCAGTTTTGTTTTAAAAATCTATACTTAACTAAGTAACCATTAAAGTCGACTCTGAGTGCGGCCTTTAATGTCCTTCAAGAACCGTCAAACGTGTTATGAACCCTTAAACGAGCAATTCTTGTACCTACTCTATATAATATAATCTAATATAATCTAAATCTCGGAAACGGCTCCCACGATTTTTATGAAATTTAGTATGCAGTATGTTTCGGGGGCGATTCATCGATCTAGCTATAGGTTTAATTTTTAGAAAACGCCGTATTATCCGTGTTTCAAGGTAGTGCAAAATGAGTGTTTCGTACTGCTTTACTGGCACAGCAGCACTAAAGCTACTTAACAATAGATGGCATTGTTAGACTGTGAAATTAATATAAACTTACGTAAGAACTGTAAAATTGACCAAAAAAATAGGTCATCCTGGCACTAAACACTTATACCAAGATAAGTATTTTAGAAAATAATTCCGATACATTTTAGGAGGTTTTTTATTCTTCATAGATTTTGATTATTTGTCAGAAAAATATCTCTTAGTAGGTATAATAAGGGACAATGCAAGTGAAAATTATTGATTAAATCAAGCGTTACGAAAAGTTAAAGTCGCAAGTTACGGCCGAGCAAAACTTCCCCGATGGTTCCTCATTCAACACTTAACAACTCAACTAACCTGTTTTTCCCTCAACTACTTTATTTGTTTAGGCCCAAACAAATAGGTTTTGTATGGAACTTTGGCTGAGATCCATCCGAATTGCCTCTATTATAGTCTTTAGTTACGAATACCTACCACAATGAAAGGCGAAATTGAAACACAAAATGCTTAAATCACAACTTTAAATATCTAATAATTACAGTAAAACTTTAAGTTGTAAGAAAGGATTATACTATTCTACTGTAATTAGGGAAGTAATAAAGCCAACAGAAGTAAATATCGTGCTTTATTTAATGCCAACCTTATAAACCACGAGAATTTATTAAATTTTTTAGTTTAGTTACGTGAATAAAACTTTTTAAAAATATCTCTAAAAATTTTAAACTGAATTTTAAAACTAACTTCATTATCAATTATTGTGACTCAGAATAGGGAACAGATATAATCCGAAATTCTTTGTGTTATAAATTTGATTAAACTAGACGATTCTATAAAAACCAACATAGTTTCAACTATAAGTAGGTACTTGTGTTTTATATTCACATATTGTTTTGTACACTAATTTTTTTTTCGGGTACTGTAGCCAAAAGTTGGCAAAAACTGAGCTTCCGTCCGTCTGTTCTTAATTCTTAAGTCACAGCTAGTTTTTTTGGTGACCATTTATACACGTAATTTTGGATGGTTTCTAGAAACCGTTATAGATAGGTACGTATACAATGGCAAAATAAAGTTTATTACTTACTTACATAATTATAATTAAAGGATTAAATACAAAACTACTCAACGGGCATGAAGATTAGAGTTATATATCTTAATGACGATGACCGTTAACCAACTTTTTAAATAGTTCACACATGCGCTTCTGAAATCGTCGAAAGTGTGTTGGCCAGTTTTATTTTTTCTCAGGAATAACAATATTAGATCACATTATCACAGCGCGGCCACATGGCCCCAACAAATAGAGCTTGTATGTACTATGGTTACTAGAAAACTTGTACAATACTATAGATACTCACGAAAATAAACGCCCAGACTCAGGATAATTTCAAATGTTCGTCAAATAGTGTAAATGTTTTTGCTGATACGGGGATCGAACCCGCGACATCTGGAGTTGCAGTCAGATTTTGTAACCACCAGACCAACGGTGCTGTCGTGTTATGTATGTATATGTATGCATAATGTACATATATGCATATTTAGTCTGAACAAGTGTTACTATCTTTCTTATAAACCTCGTCCAGGAGTGAAAGCAGTAAAAACAGCAAGGGTACACTTAGCGTGATAAGTGAAAAAGATTGATACGAGTAGCGCTCCACCTTAGCTACATTTATTTATTTATTTGCAAGAATATGGTAGGTACATAAGTTGGTGTTACTCTAAGATTGATTCAGGATATTCTGCCATTACATTGCACCCCTCGTCTACAGTTGATTGTAATTGCAGAGCTGATTGTGAAGACGCCCCAGTACTATGAACAGGTCTGTTATCAATAGCAAAAGTGACAGCACTATACGCTGAGTAACTCTAGCCCTTTCTTCAAGTACCTAAGTATATAGAATGTCGTGGGTATGCGGGTTGCACCCTTATACGTTGTTTGTATCTACAAAAGACACTAATTTCAATGTTGCCATTAGCCTGCTCAAAAGTAATGACGGTGGAGAGACACTGCAGGAGAAAATTATGCGAAGGCTTTGAACTTTCACACTGGCTTTTTGGAATACTCAGCAGATTTTTGAAAATTCTATTCTACTCGAAGTAGAAAGAATTTTTGTTGATGTTTTAGGGTGGTTGTTGCCATGCACATTGCACACGATTAAAAGTACTTTTTTACTACCTAGCTGTTTCCCGCAGTGTCACCTGCCTGAATTTCGTGATCGCCTCCAGAACTCTCGTATAAAGGGGCCTGTAGGTAATATTATGTGCCATCATGACTATAAACAAAGGCATTACCTATAACTATAAAATTCAAACTAAATAATGTAAAATACTTTGCTACTCGTATGAAATTGTTCACCTAACAGCCTTTAAATGGCAGTTGGTAACGCATATAAGTAGCTTGAAATAATCCTATGGCTAAATCAGGATTATAAATCGGCTAATAGCATGGTGAGATTATTGAGCTGAAGGAAAATTATAAGGCGTCGCCACAATCACGTTTTATCGTAAGCAATCTATGGCAAAAAAGATGAATCATCATCGAAATAAAAAAAATTACCACTTGATTGGTTATTTTCACTTTATTGGTAGACGATTGAACTTTATTACTGAACTTATAGGCAATGAAATATGGAATTGGCGATAGCCAATTTGATAGATGAACAGGTTTTTTTTCAAGCTTACTTACGTCAGTAGTTAAGTAGCTAATTTATGTTCTGTAACAGAAATATCGCAGTCTGTATTATTATGTCGAGATTTCTTTATGATATTTGCATATTATTCGACTAAATCTACGACAAGTCTGTGGACTCAGCCAGTTATCTCTGTTAGGGCTGCAATAGTTAGAGATAAATATTTGAATATGGTTGCACTAAAATCATTATGAAAATATACATTTAAAAATTGTCGGTATATAACTGATAGATAAAAAAGTTGGACCGAGTTCGTAACCATATAAAATTAAATAGAAGTTTATGAAAACAGAAAATGAATATTAACATAGTTAAAATTATAATCTTCTATATGTATTATTTTATACAAAGCAATTATACATACAAAATAAAAAAAAATGCATTAATTACTCTGTGCAGTATATTTAACATTTTTTTTAGTTTTCTTACCAGGATGCGAAATAGGTACTTCAATACTAATGACTAAACAAACACTTAATGCAACTTTGCATTGACTAATGAGTGACTTGGTTTAAAAAAAATCATTACAATATTTATATGGTTACCAGCTGTCCCCCGCGATTTCATCCGCGGTAATGTCGGAGTTCCCGCGGGACTCTACGCCCTTCTTTGTACCCCGACAGTAGTTTACGGTGATTAGCTGTTCCCCGCATTAATGCCGGACTTCACGCGGGAATTCCGGGATAAAAACTATCCTATCTTTTAGGTTTGACCATATTATAATTGGTTACAAAATTTTATCAAAATCCGTTCAGTAGTTTTGGAGTCCATCGCGGACAAACAACGTGCCACGTGATTTATCCTATATATTAGACTAGCTGTCCCCCGCGATTTCATCCGCGGTAATTTCGGAGTTCCCACGGAGGTTGCGGGAAAAAAGTACGCTATGTCCTTTAGTTCACGAGGGAATTCCGGGATAAAAACTATCCTATCTTTTAAGTTGGACCATATTATAAATGGTTGCAAAATTTTATCAAAATCCGTTCAGTAGTTTCGGAGTCCATCGCGGACAAACAACGTGTCACGTGATTTATATATATTAGAAGATAAGATAAGATAATTACAATAATGTGTTGACCGCAGTTTCGCTCGCGTTAATTTGGTAATAGGAAAGCATCAGGTGTACCATGCACTTGCCCGTTTGCCCCGGCTATGACATAAAAAAGAAATCCGGCGTAAAAATACCCTATATCCCTTGTTGCAACTCTGACAACGTGTGTGCAAAATTTAATTTAATTTCATTGATGGCTCAAAGCGTAACAAACTCACATTTGCATTTATAATATTAGTCAAGATTGTAAACTTCGGCATGTCTGTACGTGTTCATGGTGGTGGCCTTACCATCCACCACCATGAACACGTACAGACATGCCGAAGGGAAAAAAGTACTCTATGTCCTTCGTTTCCCGAGAGAATTCCGGGATAAAAACTATCCTATCTTTTAAGTTGGACCATATTATAAATGGTTACAAAATTTTATTAAAATCCGTTCAGTCGTTTCGGAGTCCGGAGTCGGAGTGGTGGATGGTAAGGATCATCAATAAAAACCATTGAGGTAATTTTTAGAAAAGTCATAATATTTGTTTATCGGTTTGTTTAAACGCACGACGCGCATATACATAGGTAGACATCGCGCGTATCGAATCTAATATAATACTTAACATTTATTATGCTTTTTTAAACCGGCACAGATTTTCTGAGAAAATCCCAAAACACATGTCAGGGAATTCACAATATTTTCATCGGTTTATTGTAAAAAAAAAAGAAAACTAATCCTACTAAATATTATAAATGTGAAAGTGTGGATGTTTAGATGTTTGGATGTTTGTATGTCACCTATGAAATAAACAAAAAACAAGATACCATTAAGATTTTCAATAATCGAAAAAAAAATGTTGCAAATTTAACAATAAAAAAAAATTTTGATCGTACTTGCACGGCGTGCTTCATTTAATACCTACGCTTGCACGTTTACGCACACATGTGTCGTTGAACGTGTACGTTAGCGCTATACAGTATACACTTGCGTGTCTTGTGCAGCAACAAAACCAAAACAAACCGGTCCAAGCGGTTTTTAACCTAAGAAAAAAAAAAATTGTATGCTGCTTAATATCATCGTCAATCTAAGAGTAAGATAACTATTAACAACTATAAAAAGTGATATCTAATAAGAGATATATTTTTTTTTAATCTACTACCGTGACGTTAGTGTTTTCCTTATAAACTGTCTGTCGTCAACAAGTATGAGAATTGAGATAATATCACATCGACGTCACAAACGTAGTACGTTTCTCAAAATCAAATTTGAAATTAAGCATTTATCGTTAGTGTAAAAGTTTTTGGAATCGACTATATTATCATTAGGTATTATAATTTGTATAAATTTTTTTAAACATCTAAAGAACCTAAAAAACCACAGTGTTTTGTTCTAAAATCCTAATTGTGAACATAGAACTCTACCACAGATAATATAGACTCTACTAATATGGTCCCATTTAGTTTGGTAAAGATTTGATGAAGACCTTTAAAGGAACTCCTCGATAAACGATAGCAAATCCACTACAATTGCTGTAGTTAATTGTTAATGAAACTTAATTTAAAAAGGCGACTTTAAAAATATACCACATTCTTTATATGATATTAATGTAAAAAAGCTTAAGAGTACCTACAGTGACATGTTTTTCTTAAATTAAATCACACATACTCAACGGTACATATCCATTGTATACTTTTGAAGTCGTTTTTTTTACTTTAAAATAGTCTTCTTTATTTAGTCTTTTTTTTTTCTTTTGTCCTCTATGCATTTCAAAACTATTGTGATAAAACTTGGTCAGATTGTTCTGTCTGCGTTCACAAAGGTTAAGGTATGTAAAGAGATCCTGCAGGAATTCCGACACTCAAGCGGGTGAATCTCCGAAACGGTTGAACTAATTTTAACGGGCCTGTCACTGCTAATTAGCTGATGTTATAAGGAGTAAATAAACGACGGAACGAAAGGACAAAAATAAATTTAAATAGAAAAAGTAAATTAGGCTACTTTAGAGTTCCTGCGGGAATTCCGAAACCTCAAGCGAGATGAAACCGCGGGGGAGAGCTAGTTCTTAATAAAATCGAGTTTTAAACTTCAAAAATCCCGCTAATAGCTGTTATTAAAATAAAACAACTGCCGGTAGGTAATTATGTAGCAATATTGCATTTTATTCTTCGAATCTTGATAACCGGTCGATATAAATCGTTCTTGTTAGGTATAATGGACGTCAAGATCTCAGTGGAGTTGTTTACCATTTTGTTTACTCGCAATGGAAATATTCTCGAATACTCCGAATCGATATTACGAAGTCAAATCTGCCAACTGTTCACTTGAAATTGATTTTAATAATAGGTAGGTAAAGAGCCACGGTAGGAGCGCTGTCTGTACATACAGTAGGTATGCATACGTATGGATCAAAAAGTTTGATCCCAGGTTTCTTGGTAAAAGAAAACATCGTGAGGAAGAGAAATAAAATCTAACACAATTGAAGATGCACGAATTGCTGCTAAGCGTAAAGCGTGTGTGAAATCCACCAATTTTCCATAACACAAAAGCCAGTCTTGAAATAATTCTTTGTTCTTTATTGTTTTGTCTAAAGTTGGTATTTTTTATTTATTATTCGATCCCCATGGTTTTGCTCTCGTTAAATATTAGTATAGATTTATTTACTACAACAGCAGATATAATAAAGTACAGTTTAAATATTTCCAATGCAACCTACAATTTTCATTTAATATGTATGTATTTTGTCCAAAGGTCCGCACACTTGGCGTCAAAGTCGCAGAGTCGCAACGACAAGCTAGGGAACTCGGAGCGCGCTCGTTACCTACATGTCGCTGCGTCTAGACGACAGTCGTGCGACAGCGCAGTGTCAGTTTTACTTTGAGCGCTAAGGAAAGTGCACGTATTTATTGAAAATCTCAACATTGCAACTAGAGGCTCCATATTCACTCACAAGATGAAACAATACGGCCGTCTATTTCGAATACTCTATTACGAATCTCGAATATCGCTTCCTGCACGAAGCTCTGCGTCAAGTTGCGGCGACAAGACGCAGAGCTGTCCCTTGGGTCAAAGACAAGTTGTTGCGACAAGACGCAACGACGCGACGAGCCGCATAGTATGCGCAGGCACTATAAAATAAAATATGACTACATTCTACGTGCATAAATGTAATATAAGTTTATGTATGGAAAATGATCTTGGACCATCCACCTTAATCACGCGAACTGCGGTTGACTCACCGTGTAAGCAAGTTTTTTCACCGATCGACTCGCATATTGTTAAAATTACATAATGTCTTCGCGGTCACCCGGTATACCGTTTTTTTTTTACACAATCATCATAAATAGATCCAAAATAAACATATTTACATATTTTTAACCAGCCGTACCTCGCGGATCCGCCCACGTGAATGGTATTCCTGGGTCTAAAGTCTAGATCTAAATACGGGATCTCTATTCTCGCCAAAATTATCAACAAAATGCTACGTTTCACTGTTTTTCAACCACAGATGCGGTGGGTAATTCAGAAAAATATTTACAGTGCTAGAACTTAAAAACACTTTCAAAGAAAACTCGGAATGATATTACGTAGAGTTTTTTAAATATAGACTATTAAACAAAAAAAAACTACCTAAATGTATACTTTACATTTTTGTGGTGATAATTTCATCCCCTCACTTTGATTCGCTTAAATTGTTTTTTTAAGTTCGTTACAAGTTTGAATGTGAAATAATTTTGTTTTTATGACCACATAATATCTACAAGAGAATAAATAATACAACCTTTATTAATACAAATGAATGTTTGTATGTCTGTATTCTATGCGTTTCGAAACCATTGATCCGATTGTGATGAAACTTTGGCGGGTTGTTCTGCCTGCGACCGCAAAGGTGGTCCTGATCTTAAAACTCACGCGGGTGAAACCGCGGGGCATAGCTAGGTAGTTCATCGATATTGTGGTTTTCGATCGGAAGTATTACTTAGATACCAAATATAAAAAAAAAATTGTAGCTTTGTACCTACCGAAAAATTAATGGCCGTTCAATAAAGCTTAAAATAGCTTGCCTGTTTTAATAAAAATTAACATCCAACTGATGCACAAAAATAACGAAAACTTATCTTTAATATTATTTAGTTGAGCGTGAAGTCACGATTTCAAGTGAGCATCAGCGTCTGATACCGATATCAAGTCTCGACACACAAACAGCGCGTTTTCATTGCCAAAACAATAATCGACTCTACTAAGGCCGACATAGTACCGAAAATTAATAAACATTAATACTACTCGCTTGATTTAATTCGCTACAAAGATTTTAGGGATGATTAGTTAATTTTCTACTTTATTTAAACGCCAAACAAAGTCGATTTTTATTTAAGCAGTGATAACTCGTTACTCTGTTCCTGACCAGATATACTGCCGATCGATGGCAGGCTTAAACTGAAGAGTTTTTTGTACAATGACGTCTGTTGTTACTCATAAATGCTTCTTACATCAGCAAAAAAACCTCGAGAAACTCATATGTAAATTTTTGCAAAAAAAATTACAAGTCAAGATACCTATCCGACTCTTTAGTTTTATTATTTATTTTTAAATTAGGTGTCCTTGAAATAAAACGAATATGGCTATTGTAAACTGAGTTTGTTTGTTTGTTTGTTACCTACACTTTCACGCCTCAACGCCTCAACGAATCATCATAAAGTTTTGCATACACGTTGTCAGGTGTACAGAAAAGGACATTGGGTACTTTTCATCTCAGAACTTCGAAGTTACCGTGGGTGAAACCGCGGGGAACAGCTAGTCTTTTATAAATTATATAAAAGACTATTGTATTATTATTATGAAATAAATATTGTATTATAAATAATTTAGACTTAGGCTAGTAAAAATGAAAAAAAACATAATATATATTAAAACATAGTGCGATCGATTCGCTAGTTAATTTTGAGCAAACTACTTTCTAGTTTTCAGTTAATTCATTAACACGTTGTATAATAGTTCTTTGTAGTAACGAAACGGCCAAGCCACATATTTTGGCTAAGTTAGTGAAGTTAGACCTTGTAGAGTTGGGGAGTGTAGAGTTAGAAGCTTGGCTCTACATAAGATCTGATATCTTCTTGAAAGCGCTGGTATATGGTCTCGTCTAGGCAACATTTTACATGAAAATGTTTTTGTTGGGATTTCATTTCTTTTTGTAAGTCAAAATTGCGGAAGTCTCATACAAACTTCCATCCCCTAATTTAAGGGGTTGGGGAATAAAAGTTACAAGTTTTATAATTTTTTTGTAGTTTGTGTACTAATACTAGCTTACATACCAAATTTCAGCTTTCTAGGACATTAATTAGGAAATACCCTAAGAATTTTGATGATCATCAGTGAGTCAGTGACGAAATCGGGGTTTTTTAGATATCAATAAAATCTAAAGTATGAGAGCTATGCAATTAAAACTTTTTACTATATTTAATAAGTCTACTATTGACAACATATCCCGAAAATTTTGTTTATCTGGTATAATCCAGACCCAAGTTACAAGGGTACCCAAGTTACAACCCTTGTAGGGTTCAAAAAAACGACGAAGCGCTTCAAGAAAAGATAGGTAGTGCCCTTGTGCTTCACTGGCTCGTCTTGGCGGGGGCACCACCGTGCCCCCAGATATTGTGGACTAAGTAAAAGAATTGTTTGTATAGTAGGTATATTATACTTATTTTTGTTTCGTTTGTACTGTATCGGATTTAAGTAAAACGAAGAAGATACATTGTGAAGATACCTTACCTACCACGAAGATACCATGTGTTCTGACTTAAAATTTTGCATACTTTTTATTGTAGCAAAACAAGACAGAATCCCACTATACACGCGAGTAGTTTTGCGAGCACGGTTTTAAATTACTTTCAACAATTTTACTTGTACTCAAGAGATCCGTATTCGACCATAAATAATTTTTTAATTATTTTGTTAGTTTTTTATATAGCATGTAAGAAAGCAAAAGCATTAGAAACTTAATATAGGTAAATACTTAGACAATTTTTAGGTCACCGTCACACATTTCCGAAATAGCTAACATGTCTATAACCGTATAACAATTTGTTAAATCCGACTATTATTAAATTAACGTTGTCAAAACATCGCATCAAACTAAACACGAGAATCGTTAAATCACCCAAAGTATAAGTATACCTACCTACTTGCATGGAAAAAAATCCCGTCGATTCTTAATAATCGTAATGAACACCGAATCCTCCTACCGGTTACCACGTGAGATGTTTACACCCGTGAACTTTTCCCTATATAAGGCTTCTGTGTTCTGCAACATTTATCAGTTGCGAGACCATAACCAGTTATTAAAGACCAGGTTAGTAGATCCATGCCTTCCTGTGGCTTGTTGTACTTGATTGTTATTCAGTTTCTGTGCTTGTTTTGCGTTGTTGTTTACATTTTTTTTTCATATTTATTTATTTATGTGCAGTTTAACAAATAAGTATTATCTATATATATTTTTTTAATTTAACATATTCGACCGATTGGGGTATGCTCTAAATATTCAAAGTGAATGTTTTTGTAAAAATTAATACCTATCTCTTAAGTTACACTTACTGATTTTATTATTATAATAAATAAACAATATTTACAGAATATATACTTCAGAGAAAAATTAAGTTCAGATAGGCACAGTGACAACTTTTAGACTGGTTGATCGACTACTCTATTCCTTGTCAAATGAATAAAGACAATAATTATTATTTATCCAGCTATGTACAACTCAATATTCAAATAGTGTTGTGAGCATATTTTTTCATTATTCGGGTACATAGTCCATTCTCTGAAAATTGATAAAAATAAAAGTTATTGAATCCTTTAGAAGTCATAAAGATGAAGCACTAGGATTAGGAGTTTAAAAAAGGATTGTTATTTACTATTTACATAATGACAAAGCAAAAATAACTCTTATGTTAATCCTCGTAGTAGGTATCTAACAACAAAGTTTGTTTATGCATTTTTTTGTTTTTTTCATGGTGCGCCCAAAAAGCCAGATATAGACAATATTTATTCAGGAAAAAACAACAAGTCATCACTTTCTCTCTTTTTCAGTTAGTATATACCTCAGATGAATACTGTTATTGTTCTCAGGTATATACCTAAGTAAAACACTATGACAGTTGTCTTTACATCCAGAGATAGGATATTTTATCGGGATCAAAATTACACATAGTATATATAATTGTTCTTTGTTACAGCACCTCCAAACAGAATGAAGAGCATGATCCTAGTATGTGTGATCGCCCTCGCGGCATTCGTCAGCGCTGAAACGTACACCGATAAGTTTGACAACACAGACGTGCAAGAGATCATTCAGAACCACCGCCTTCTAGGTTCATACGTCAAGTGTATTTTGGGCAAGGCGGTTTGCACAAATGAAGGAAGGGAACTTAAGTGTAAGTACTATGCTGTTCGTCACGGTTTCACACGCGTTAATTTCAGAGTTCCCGCGGGAATTCCGGCATAAAGACCTTTGTTTTTTCTATACCCCTGACAATGTTTATGCAAAACTTCATGATGATTGGTCGAGTAGCTAAGGCGTGAAAGCGTAACAAACAAACTAACATTCGAATTCGTAATATTATAGGATTTATTAACCTCAACTTTTCCGGGTTTTGGTTCGGATGAAATATCCATCATATTATATGCTCTTGATGTACAACCTTCTACATTTTTGACCATAGTCAATATTTGAAGCTACACATACGTAATATGTATATTCTAAACGTGCGTATGTATAACAACTATATTCAGAAAAACATTGTGACGATGCTTACCTGCATAATTATTAAAAAATATATTATGCATACTGTTTACCTATAGTCAACGACATTGTTTTGAGGACAAATAAATCGTATAAAAAATAATCGAGGGTCATAGGATGACAATAATATTATGATGAGGTCACCAAACATCATTAAAGACGCTATAAAGATATGTAAATTTTAAAAGTAATAACTATCCGTATCTGCCTTTATTAAAAAAAAATCTAAAAAAATATATAATAACTGACATGAGAGATGTTATTACATTTGTTATTATTCGACTTCATAATTCTAGAAAGATGAAGGAATTTGGCGAGAATGCAAATTAATAGCGTATTGAATTATAATTTAATTAAATTGTTATTATGCCACTATTATTTTTATTATACATAAATATGATTTCTACATATTTTTTAAATACATAATACATGTAGGTACATGTATCATATGGAATACTACTAAATGTAATGCTATAGTAAAATATTTCATTAACTTTAAAGGAATTCTGGAACAAATTGGTTTTTATGCGATTTTTTACTTTGCATAATCCATGATTTGTTGCAATTTTTATTGCCGGTAAATCGTTGATATACAAATTTCCACTGGCACAACAGTGCATCACAAACCTGCTTAGATTTTTTCGTATACTGAACGATCCTCCATCGTCAATCCTCCAATTACAATGTCCTCTATAACTTTACTTAAAATTATACTTAAATGGACATGGCCACCTAGTTCCAAACTACCAAATAATTTAATCAATATAATTCTTAAATATCTATCTATTTTGTTTAAAATATTGTAAATAATGTAGATACCCAGACTCAAGGTGAACACTTTCATCAAATATATGTTTATCTTGATGTGGGCATCGATCCCGCGACGCCTGGTGCAGTAGTGAGTTTCATTAACCACAAGACTAAATGTGGGAATATGTAGGTACGATATTATGTAATTGTTCATTGTCTATCATATCGGTTTTATAAAAGTTCTAGCTGTACCTATGATAAAGTGTAAACTGTTCCATGTGACTTCATCCATGTTAATTTCGGAGTTCCCGCGGAAATCACCCTTTTCTTTACACCTGTCAAATGTGTACGCAAAGTTTTATAATGATCGGTTGAGTTAACTATTCAACCTATCAATTTGAAACTTTGGCGTGAGACGTGAAAGGGTAATAGACAGACAGAAAGTCACTCCCACTTTTTTAATATTAATTTGTATTGTTTGTTCTGCTTTCAGTGCACATCGAGGAAGCCATCGCGAACCACTGCGGCAAGTGCACCGAAGTGCAGAAGATGAAAACCCGACAGATCATTCGTCACTTGATCAATAATGAGGTCGAATACTGGAACCAGTTGGTGGCCGCTTTCGACCCCGATATGAAGTACTCCAAAAAGTACGAATCCGATCTCAAAGAGCTCAAAGCCCACTAACGCTATCGCAAATGTTTCAGCAACTTTTTACATTGTAATAAAATTATTGTTTCACATGTGAATATACATTCTTTTTTTAAATAAACTCTAACTTTATTTATTGAATAAATCCTAAACTTGATAATAATTATTATAATAGGCTATTTGATGAATTTCTTTTTTAGTGCGTCTTGTAGATTAATAATAGTACATTGTTATCCTAGGGGTGAAAGTAACTTATTTAGTCCCGAGACGGGGTTTGGCCAAGGGCGCCAATAGATCGAGGGACTAAATAAGTCTTTCTCCCGAGGATAACACTGTGCTTTTCATTACGAATGCAAGGAAAGTCAAAATAAAAATAGGAATTAGCTAAAGAAAAAATGAGTGAAGATCGGATAGTCGCTTGACACTTTCCCATCTATTTCTTTTTCTTTGGCCGGCTAGCTATACAGCCAGTATTTTTTATTTACATTGTGGCGACCTAAAAAAAATATTATCTTTAATTATTAAGTATTAATTAAAGAAAATAAAAAAATATAAATAGGAATTAGCTTAAGAAAAAGTGAGTGAATTTTATTTTAATTAATACCTACTTAAACTTTACGTTATTTCAATTTTACATCGCGCTGGCTGTATAGAAAGTTGAAACATGGTTCAATAGAAATGTGAAAATAGACCTAGTTTTTTTTTAATAATTTGACAGTTGTCAGTTGAAAGCGATTCTCCCTAGGGCTGAAAAGGGTTACTTTCAACCCGCTTCTCAGGCAACTTCAGACCTACTTTCCGAGTATGAGTAATGAAAAAAATATTGCACACGTATTTTTTTTTTTGACATAATCAAAAAATAACGGCGATACATTGAGTTGAAATTTCGCGTGACGTCACAAACTATGCAGTGCAGTTTGTATGGCGGCTTGTAGCGGTAAGTGACGTCACGAGCCCCCACCCTAAATTTTAATGCGTTGCAGTTGCTCTGTGTATTTTCATTTATTTGAAAAATAAAAAAATACATGTCTAACAGTCATATTTTAATTTCCTGACGGACTAATTAGAATTTTAATTTTCCAAACTCGTCAACATCCCTATTGTGCTCGAGATGGATCGCATAAGTTACCTATGTTCGTCGCATAAGTTATCGCTATATATCCACAAACAGTGTTTTAACTCTACATAATGTAATCTATGTGTAACATTTATACTTATTACGTTAAATAATTTTATAACAAACAAACAGATAAACGCAAATTTCAACCTTCTATATCAGTAAGAAATTATTTCAAGAAAAACATTACCGATAGACGAAAGGATGCGAGTTTTTGAAGTGAACTTTTTTCTAACGCTAACAATTCCAAAAAAGATCGTAACCCAACTATTAAATTTGAATAAAATTCAAGTTTAAATGTGTTAAATATGACGACGATGGTATTTATTATCACAATGAGACAATACTTATCATTCTTTTTACTTCGCTATTCGCTGCGATCGAAAATCTACATTAAGAAGTATAGTTTAAGCATGGCCATATAATTGATACGCGTAGTACTTAGACTTGTTCTACAGTTAGCGTGCATTTAAGTTTTTTGATGTGGAGTTAAATAAAGCCACTTAGCAATTATTCCTCTAATTGAAAATTACTAAAACTAACTAATTACGTACAGTTTTCGAAATTCTCATCAGATCCTTGGTCGTTTCCTTATTAAATTCATGTTCTTAATGCAAATATTCCCACGTGAAAATTGGATAGCAAGAAACAGAATTGATCACCCTCTTTAAAACTACATCTTACATTATCTTAATATCTTAATATACATAAATCACGTAATATAGAATATAATAGATAGAATATCACAGCAACCGAGCTTCGCTCGTTGTGATAACTTCTCCCGGAGAAAGTTGCTTATAGCGCTATCTGTTGTTAAGTAGAAACGCAGTACCAAACACTCACTTTTCATTGCCTGAAAACACGAATAAAACGACGTTTTCTAAAAATATATATACATACATACATATATACCTACAAGAATTGCTCGTTTAAAGGTAGTAGATAGAAAGAAACTAAAAATACAGTCCCATCATTGCCGAAATAGTTTGGTCATATGATGCCTAGTTTTCTGTGCATTAGCTATTACAGATTGTCAACTTGACTAAGGGGGCTAATTTTTGAGTGTTAGCAGAGCCGTAACAAATTGTAAGATATGCCCAGCACAAAGTAATTTATTATTTTTTTGGCTTTGTGCTAAAAATTGCGTCAATCCGTTTCCGGTAGAGTTGTGAAAGAAGGAAAAACAAACAAACACGCATTCGCAATTAATCATCTATTACTAGTAGATAAAGATTTAGTATAATATTACTCAGTGATTTTCTTGCCGAACTCACGCCGAAAAATGTACTTTTCGTATTAATAAATTATAAACAAGGTACGTGTAGTTAATTTACTGACATATCATTTCCGAGTGCACTCTGCCGGAAAGACTGAATATTGAAGAGCATCGAAAACCATACGTCTTAGGTATAAAGTTTGTTTAAATTAATGTATTCGTGTACTAATTAGTTAATTAACACATTTCTGCGTATATAAAGCTAGACTCTATTAAGAGTTAGTCAGTAATTCACATACTAAGTGGTTTCAAGTCAAATACGCAAACCCAGGTCAGTGATAAGTCGATCGATTTTATTGCGAAATGTAAAGAATATACATACCTACGTATAAATGTAAATCATATTTCTATTTTAATAAAATATTTATAAACATACCTATGAAGGTATATTAAAGTGCAATACAGATATAAAGTTCTATATTACCTTTATACTATTTTATCATCTATTTTCCGCGGCTACGTCCGTAAGAATTTTGGGATTCCCTCGGGAAATCTCTTTATACATATAAAAATAAACCTTCAGAAAGAATAAAATAGTGAAATGAATTAAAAATAAATAAAATAAATAAATCAAATAAATTACTGTGAATAATAGCGAAAACCTGATCAAAATTCGTAGTTTAGTTTGGAAGAATTAAACGGAAACACATGTACAAACGCGGATGGAAACTTTGTTTTATATAATTTGTTTTATATGAAGACCCGCGAAGTTAAGTTCTCATTTCTGCGGGCACCGCTCGCTCGCTCAGCTTCTGCGGTCAAGTCAGCCCCACCAACTCCACCTAACCTATATCTAATCCATTCAGTCGTCCAGTATATATTATAGTAAATGGAAGTCAGTGTATCCCAACAGTTAAAATCTAACATAACCTACTCCTAGTACTCCTTTCTCCCTTTTGTGGAGTAGGGGCTCCTAATCTCTATGGTAATATTGGATTTCTTTAAAAAGATGCAGTGCACCCCGAAATTATTTATTTATTTATCCACAGATATACCATATTACTTATTATAAATAAACATAGATAAGGATACCCGTGACAACGTGTAGTATGCAAATATGCACTTTTTCCGACAGTTTCAACAATTATTATTATACTTCAACTAATTTACACAAAACCTTGGCAAGGTTTTCACCTAAACCTTCCTCATGAATCACTAATATCTATTGGTGAAAACCACATAAAAATCCGTTCAGTATTTTTTTAAACTTCTTATTGCGAACAGAGTGGGCTTTGTTTTATGATAATATGTAGTGATATTGGGATATTTTGTTTCTAGGAAATTTTATAATTATTCCACATATAGCTCTAGCTAGATGAATAGGTACAAGAATCGCAACCTTTTAAATACAATCAATGTTTATATCATGAACTGGCTTATTTAATACTAGCTGTGCCCCGCGGTTTCACCCGCGTGAAACGTTTTTGAATGACACCTTTTTTTCCAAACATCCGGTTTAAATGAAACAAATCCTATATATTGCTCCAAGTTTAGCTTAATCTGCCTGTGAAAATCGCATGAAAATCCGTTCAATATGTTCGGAGATTGTCGCGAACAGACAGAAAGACAGACAGAAAATAATTTTAAAAACTTTTTTTGTGGTTGGTTACTCTTCTTCTCCCTGTCAAAATTTGTCAAAAATATTCAATATACAGAATCGCGGATTCTACTCTTTTATTATAGTACCTATACATAGATATGTATATTCGCAATACCTATAAACCAGTCTGTGATTTTCCATAGTGGCAATCTGCGTCAACAAAAATGCACACCGCGCGCGCCACAATTCGTGTTAATTACCTAAATTCTTATTACACACTAACTGTGCCTTTAGGGTTCATCCGCGCGAACTTTGCGATTAGAACATCTAACATAGCTCTTAATTACTGTAGTCTTGATATTAAAAATCTCAACGAAAACATGAATGTGAAAGAAGGTCAAGTTCGCACTAAAAATTTTGCAAGATAACGCTTCGCTAAACAGGTTTCGGCCTCGTTAGCGAGATCTAACTACAATATAACCATTTTACTTACGCAACTATTGTTACAGTTAATTGGCAAATTAACAGAGCAAATATTGCGACGGTAAACAATTATTTCCTAGGTCGATAAATCATAAATACTGTTACGTATTATACGTCCCATAATCTACCTCCACACCAATTTGTATCTTTCTAAGTCACCTGGAAATACTCTAACATTTTCATGAGTGAGAGCATGACTGAATGATAAAAATATCGGGCGTCATTACATTTTTAATTGAAACTTAGAAGACAGTCTTACTACACACGCCAAATGTCAAGTGTGTGGGTTAAATAACCGTGTGTTACCCTTTTTGCTTTGCTAACTTGACAGACACGCTTGACGCTACCATGTGTCTAGATATTGTGTGAATCTATCGGTCTCCGTCGGTCCAACTCAAGGTTCATACTTTAATTCGAACACAGCGCCACCTATTTGTCACTAAACCGATGTAACATTATGTATATTGTGAATAACTAAAGCCGACGGCATGTGTTCCGAGGTTACCTCGGGAACTCTTTATCGTTCCGGAATATAAAGTATCATAAATGTTAAGTCAAATACATATAAGTTATATGTATCTATACGTACCAAGTTTTATTCAAATCCGTTCAGTAGTTCTTATAGTAGGTACTTATTCGCGTTCAAAGTTTCAAACCGACAAACGGATGCAGACAAATTTTCCAAAAGTGATGGAAATCGATTCTATGGGTTATCTCCCCCGGCTATTTCATTAAAATATTTACAACTAGCTGCACCCCGCGGTTTCACCCGCGGTAATTTCGGAGTTCCCGCGGGAATTCCGGGATAAAAAGTACCCTATATCCTTCTCTGTACCCCTGACAATGTGCATGCCTTTCATCCAAATCCGTTCAGCCGTTTTTGCGTGATTGAGTAACAAACATCCAAATATCCACACTTTCACATTTATAATATTAGTAGGATAGGTACATACAAAGATACTTTAAGTGTAGGTATGTTTTTTAGATTTAGTACATCCTTACTAATGTTATAAATGTGAAAGTGAGTTTGTTTGTTTGTTTTGTTACGCTTTCGCACCTCAACGGCTTAACCGATCATCATAAAATTTTACATACACGTTGTCAGGGATACAAAGAAGGACATAGGCTACTTTTTATCCCGGAATTCCCGCGGACTTTCCGAAATTAACAGGGGTGAAACTGTATTAAATTTTGCATATTACAAGTTGTGAAGGGTAGGCAAACAAAAAAATATAGGGTATTAGGTACTTTCATCTCGGAATACCCGCGGGATCCCCGAAATTATCTTGGGTGAAACCGCGGGAAGCAGCTAGTTACAATATAATTATTATTGTGTGTGTTTTTATAAGTACCCAACTTCAATTAAATAACGTCTGTGTTTTTTTGAACCCTTTTTTTTGTTTCTGAGAAATATTAACAGAAGTAGAATCTGTTATGAGGTAGCGGGGTGGAACAATACACGTAGGTATTGGTAAAGATTACACACAACTGGTTTCAAAAAAAAATTGGAAACTTTTTATGTGCACCGTGACGTGTGTATTTCAGCTTATAAAACGGCAATGTGCAATAAGCCCGATGTCAGTTGCAAACTTATAATCCAGCTGTCGAACAGTCAACATAGGTTGGTCAGCTTTTTAAAAAAAGTTATATTTAAACAGAGCGCTAATAAATTTATACTTACAATAAATTTTTTGATAAGTTTTATAAAAGCTTAAATTGTAGTCGAGAATGCAGCTGTAATAAAGCGATTACGGTTTTATGTTTCATAGTGTAACGTAATTCTTTTGGTTGTAGAAACTAGTGTATGTGTTTTTTTTTTATTGTATTTTTTATTAATTGTTCGTATTTTTCTATACAGCCATTGTGAAAATGAAGAGTTTCGTATTGTTCGGTATCGTCGCGCTCGCAGCGTGCGCCATCGCAGAAGAGCTCTACACTGATAAGTTCGACAACACCGACGTACAAGAGATTCTGTCTAACAAACGCCTTCTAGTTTCTTACATCAAGTGTGCACTCGATCAGGGACCCTGCACGCCTGAAGGCAAGGAGTTGAGAGGTGAGATCGTTTTTGAAGTGAAACTTCTTTAAGATCGAATTTGAGAGTAGATAATTAGTCCTTCTAAAATATTTGATTTGAGTTTGGAACGTTAAAATTTGTAGAAAAACTCTTAGAATTTTTTTATGTGATCTGTCTGTGGTGGTCAGTTCGATTTTCGAATAAACCCTCTTTACAATGCTCGTGTAAAGAGGGTTTGTGTCTCGCAGTAGGTATGAAAAGTAGAGTATTCACTTCGAGGATAAAGCCTGTCTTCGTCACGGGTGGCTTAAACCCCTCACTTCACTCAGGACTCTTCTAACTCCCTCCCTTCGCTCAGGAGTCAGGAGTTAAATTTTTAATTCCCCTCGCTATGCTTGGGGACTAACTCTAGAGTCCCTCCTTACGCTCGGGGTACCTACCTACCTACCTACCTACCGCCCGTGACCTAAGACACTGCTTTACTCCCTCGGTGCATAAACTATTACCTACGTTCATCGCGCAAATAAATGGAAAGATCAAAAGTTCATAGACTTATTTCATTGTTTTCAATCGAGGTGGCCAAATGTCTAGTAAAAAAAAAAACAAATAAACTCGAATACCAAATTGTAAATAGCACTAATTGTACGGCAGCCGACGCCTTGATTTCTCAGTGATTAATAACAGGTTGAATCTTCATGAGTAGGTTCAGTTCGACGAGACACCCATAGTTTTCTCCTGAGAAAAAAAGGCGTTGGCCTTACGTAGATTTATGAAGGATTCTACACATATCAATGTAGAAAGAAATTCTATAGAACAAGTTTTAGTTGAAATAGTAATTAATACATATGTTTGCTCATAAACAACATTTGGGGTGATCTTTCTGTTACAATAATATTTTTATTCTATTAACAGACAAAATCGAGGATGCTCTTAAGACCCACTGCGCCAAATGTACTGAGAAACAGAAAAAACGCATAAAAGAAGTGATCTATCATCTGATTCACAATGAGAAGTCCTACTGGGAAGAGCTGGTCGCTAAGTACGACCCAGAAAGAAAATTCAGCCACGAATATGAGAAAGAACTACAGGAACTCAGCGCTAAGTAGAACTCAAGATTGTCCAATGGTTTCCATCTATATTTCTAGAACACAAAAAAATATCTTCTAAATTTACTCATTTATTCCTATTTGTTCAGTATTTATAATATAAAAAAGAGTTATTATGTTTGTAAGAAAAGCCTTTTCATTTTATTAAAAAGTACTTCTTGCGTCAGGTACCTATAAACGTTACCATTTCTGGTAAATAAAATGATAGCTTTTGGTAGCTTTTATTTAACACAAATGCGAGATATAAAGTCTATACAGAATGAACAGTGACTTAAGTTCTAAGTAGTAATATAAATAGCAAGTTGAAAACTATTGTGTTTTTATTTACTAAGGATAAAGGATAAAGGACCGTCCGTATGGTGAGCAGTTTATGGAATTACTGCCATTTTTCCCCAACCCTACATATCAAACTTAACTCTGACTCAGGATATCTCTGAAGCATAATATTATTGAGAATAGACTTGAGTTTTCTATGTTTGTTTGTTAGAACTATTTAACCGATTTTAAAAGTTCCTTCACTTATAGGAAGCTACAATGTTCGCAAGTAAAAACCGACTTCCAAAAACACAAAACTGAAAAGCTAAAAAAAATAACATACCGATTTAATACAAAAGACAAAAACACACGTAATATTATTATTGGTTTGAGCTACCACTAATCGGCATGAAGTCGGTTTTAATTTTTTTGTTAAAATTTTGTTTATTTTTCGCTTTTAAGTGACTTAGTTCATAATTTCTCTAAGTTACAATAGCCTAATGTCAACTGCTCATCATCTTTTACAAAATATTGTTTTCCCGACGCTGGGACGTTAATTGTTGAGGAGTTCTCCTAGTGCATCACCATCAGTTCCACTTCACCATATACATTGTGACAGGCATAAATTGTTTAGAAACCATATTAAAGTTAACGATTCAGAACCCGTGAAATACCTATTATTGAGTAGTTCCGATGACCACCTGTGGTCTTTATCATCAGTTCCACTTCTTCAAAATTTGCTTTCCGAAAGCATATAAACGATTTACTATAAAAATACAAAAATCGCTATAGGTGTACCTATAATTTTTGAAGAGTTCCCTCGATTACTCCAAGATCCCATCATCAGATCTTGACTTGGTGACAATGAAATCAATTTGGGAGTATCCCCTTTCAAACAAAAAAAACAGTTTTCGAAATCGCTCCAATCGGAACCCGTGAAATAGGTATTATTGTTGAGTAGTTCCGATGACCATCTGTGGTCTTCATCATCAGTTCCACTTCCTCAAATTTTGCTTTCCAAAAGCAAATAAACGATTTACTATAAAAAATACCCAAATCGCTATAGGTGTGCCTATAATTTTTAAAGAGGTCCCTCGATTTCTCCAAGATCCCATCATCAGATCCCGACTTGGTGGCAATGTGACCTAAATGGGAGTAAACCCTTTCAAACAAAAAAACAATTTTCCAAATCAGTCCAACAGTCTTCGAGTAATCGGTGAACATACATAAAAAAAACATACATATAATCGAACATAGAACCTCCTCCTTTTTGGAAGTCGGTTAAAAATAGGCTACTTTTTACACTTCAGCGAAATTACAGATACTGAAAAAGAAAGTCTAATGATTCCAAAACATTTCCAAAATGGCGGTGTTGCAAGATGAAATAATGGAATAATAAACTAGTAGCGAAATCTGTTAGTAAGTACATATATCAAACCCGCAGGAACTTATTTATATTTTAAAATAAAAATAACTAGAGGTCATTTGGGAGTTCCTGCGGGAATCCCGGGTTACAATACAGCCTATATTACTCAGGGATAATGTAGCATTTAAATGGTGAAAGAATTTTTGAAATCGGTGGAGGAGAGGAGGGACTTAAGTGCCGTAGGTGTGCATTAAAGGGTTGCAAACTGCAAAGTTTGTATGGAATAACGCTTTTTCTTGGAAGAAATTTCCGGCCAAGAAACTAAAAGATTTTGCTCATTCAATTCCCACGGGGGCTTCGAAATTATCGCGGGTGAAACCGCGGAGAACAGCTGGTAGTTTTATACGTGTTAATAAATTAACTCAAAACTAGAAAGTAGTATGCTCAGAATCAACTAGCGAATCGATCGCACTATGTTTTAATATAGGTTATATTTTTTCATTTATATTAGCCCATGTCTAAATTATTTATAATACAATAATATTTGGCACGTACGCCGCCCGCAGCAAAAAAAAATCGAACCGGTAGGCGCGGGCTTAGCGCTTGGAATTTCGTAGATAGATCACCTCCGAACTAATGTTGAATAACTTTTAAAGTATACATTTTTTCGACATAAAATATATTTTAATCATATTATTGTTTATATTTTTAAATGGGGTGTATAAGCTTTGCCGTTATAATAATTCATTGACACGTTGTATAAGCAACAGGTGTACCTATGCAATTCATAAAATCCTCGGATACATCGGATAATTATGTAATGATATTATTGTTAATTAGGTACTACAAAACAAGGTAGAGATGTGCCCTCTCGAAAAACACGACTTGAGTTAACTCGAGTTGAAATTCAGGCAACTCATGTTGCATTCGAGTTACCAAACTCGAGTTAGCAGGAAGAATCTAATAAAGTGTATGATTTGTTACAAATTACTTTTTTACCTAAGTATTTGTTCTTCTATAAAACTCTCTGTTAGGAAATTGGACAAAGGATTGAAATAAAAAGATTTTTATAGTTTACATATACCTACTTAAAATCAAGAAACAATAACAACAGATACTGCTAATTTAATGTTATCATAATATAACCTCAAACGTCAAATCTGCAATATTGTGACATTTATGACCAGTGAATATAGGGTATGTTCCGATATGCACTACGATATGTAATCAATGTAATTGTCATGTCACGCTGTCGACCACTCATGTCAACCGACCAACGCGGTTGACCAATCATTGGCGTAAGGTTGATCACGTGATCAAACCACTGAGAGCACCTTACCTCGAAAACGCCAGTACGCACAGTACAAAAATGGCGTTGATTACGACGTCATGTCGCCTACTGCGGATACTGTAGTAGACTGAAAGTTATAACGGAACGAATTTCTCGTCACTTGCATGTGTTCCGAGGTTACCTCGGGAACTCTTTATTGTTCCGGAAAATAAAGTATCATAAATGTTAAGTCAAATATAAGTTATATGTACCTATACGTACCAAGTTTTATTCAAATCCGTTCAGTAGTTCTTATTGTAGGTACTTATTCGAGTTCAAAGTTTCAAACCGACAAACTGATACAGACAAATTTTCCAAAAGTGATGGAAATCGATTCTATGGGTTATCTCTCCCCCGGCTATTTCATTAAAATATTTACAACTAGCTGCGCGCTGCGGTTTCACCCGCGGTAATTTCGGAGTTCCCGCGGGAATTCCGGGATAAAAAGTACCCTATATCCTTCTCTGTACCCCTGACAATGTGCATGCCTTTCATCCAAATCCGTTCAGCCGTTTTTGCGTAATTGAGTAAGAAACATTCAAATATCCACACTTTTACATTTAATATTAGTAGAATAGGTACACACAAAGATACTTTAAGTGTAGGTATGTTTTTTAGATTTAGTACATCCTTACTAATGTTATAAATGTGAAAGTGAGTTTGTTTGTTTGTTTGTTACGCTTTCGTGCCTCAACGGCTTAACCGATCATCATAAAATTTTACATACACGTTGTCAGGGATACAAAGAAGGACATAGGCTACTTTTTATCCCGGAATTCCCGCGGACTCTCCGAAATTAATAGGGGTGAAACTGTATTAAATTTTGCATATTACAAGTTGTGAAGGGTAGGCAGACAAAAAAATATAGGGTATCCCATCAAAAACAAACTTGTAAAAAAGTCCAAGTCTCGCAACTCAGTTCTTCTACAGTAAAAAGTTGTGAGATCAATGTAATACCAAGTCGGTTAATTTATTCAGTGCCTACTTAAGGGTCCTTCTGTCTAAAGTTATCATGTTATAAGCTAATCTAATAACATTTTATAGTGACCATATCAAATTTAAAAATCTTTTATGTTTTAAATAGATTGATTGGCTTGGCGATCACGTGAAAATACAATATATCTCACATGTAATACATAATTATGGTTCTAAACAATCTAATTTAATTATAATATGTATTACTTGTGAGATACATTGTGTTTTCACGTGATCGCCAAGCCAATCAATCTATTTAAAACATAAAAGATTTTTAAATTTGATATGGTCACTATAAAATGTTATTAGATTAGCTTATAACATGATAACTTTAGACAGAAGGACCCTTAAGTAGGCACTGAATAAATTAACCGACTTGGTATTACATTGATCTCACAACTTTTTACTGTAGAAGAACTGAGTTGCGAGACTTGGACTTTTTTACAAGTTTGTTTTTGATGGGATCTCATTTCTTTTTGTAAATGGTCTTCCTCCTTTGAGCAATTTAGTCTATTTTAATAACTTGAAAGATTTTAGTACAACTTTATAATATAAACACATGCCCCATTCTTGCTTTTTCATTCCGTTGACCATTGTACCTTTGAACATAATTATGTCTAGGTAACTATGTATCTACACTTTATATCTAGGTAGGTAACTAGCTACACTTATTATTATTATTTATTAAGATCTGGGCAACCGAGCTTCGCTCGGCTTAAATAGCTGTTCCCCGCGGTTTAACCCACGTTAATTTCGGAGATCCCGCGGGTATTCTGAGATAAAAGTACTACCCTATGACCTTTCCTGTACCCTTGACAACGTGTAATATGCAATAATTAATTCACCCGCGTTGATATCAGAGTTCGCGCGGGAATTCCAGAAATGAATCCTAGCTAGATCGATTTATGGCCCCCGAAATCCCCTGTATACAAAATTTCATGAAAATCGTTGGAGCATTCAGATTATGGTAATTTTATCTCAGAATTCCCGAAGGATCTCCGAAATTAACGCTGGTGAAATCTCATGAAATTTTGCATGCACGTTGTCAGGGGTAAAGAAAACCTAGGGATATAGGGTACTAACTACTTTGCATCTCTGAATTCCCGCGGGATCTCCGAAATTAATGTTGGTGAAACCGCAGGGAACAGCTAGTCTCATATATTTATATGGGATTACAAAGTTATTTGTGCAGTTGGTACATATAACTGCATATATAACTTTGTAATTCCTTACATTTATATGGGATTACAAAGTTATTTGTGCAGTTGGTACATATAACTGCATATATAACTTTGTAATTTCATACGTTTATATGGGATTACAAAGTTATTTATGCAGTTGGTGTATCTAGAAAACTGGACCGAAATTGCAAAATATTTTAATTTTTCCTTGATTTATACAATAAACACTAATTGTATTCTAAATTTCAAACTTCTATGTCTGCTAGAAGTGCCTTAGAGTTTTGATGATCGGTCAGTGAGTGAGTGAGTGAGTGAGTGAGTGAGTGAGTGACCTACAAAATTAAGAAAATTTGACTAGTTAGAATTCTTAAACTACTGGTTCAAATCGAATGAAATTTAAATTATACCGTCCTGCTTGTTTACTAAAAATTCAGGCTTCTAGTTTTATCCACAACGAAGTTATAGGGGGTCGAAAATGGCCTGAATTGCTTTGAGAAAAGGATATAGTACGGCCGTGCCGCTTTTGTTGCTCGACTTGGCGGGGGCACTGCCGTGCCCCCAGATTAGGTACTTTCATCTCGGAATACCCGCGGGATCCCCGAAATTACCTTGGGTGAAACCGCGGGAAGCAGCTAGTTACAATATAATTATTATTGTGTGTGTTTTTATAAGTACCCAACTTCAATTAAATAACGTCTGTGTTTTTTGAACCCTTTTTTTGTTTCTGAGAAATATTATCAGAAGTAGAATCTGTTATGAGGTAGCGGGGTGGAACAATACACGTAGGTATTGGTAAACATTACACACAACTGGTTTCAAAAAAAAATTGGAAACTTTTTATGTGCATCGTGACGTATGTATTTCAGCTTATAAAACGACAATGTGCAATAAGCCCGATGTCAGTTGCAAACTTATAATCCAGCTGTCGAACAGTCAACATAGGTTGGTCAGCTTTTTAAAAAAAGTTATATTTAAACAGAGCGCTAATAAATTTATACTTACAATAAATTTTTTGATAACTTTTATAAAAGCTTAAATTTTAGTCGAGAATGCAGCTGTAATAAAGCGATTACGGGTTTATGTTTCATAGTCTAACGTAATTCTTTTGGTTGTAGGAACTAGTGTATGTGATTTTTTTTATTGTATTTTTTTAATAATTGTTCGTGTTTTTCTATACAGCCATTGTGAAAATGAAGAGTTTCGTATTGTTCGGTATCGTCGCGCTCGCAGCGTGCGCCATCGCAGAAGAGCTCTACACTGATAAGTTCGACAACACCGACGTACAAGAGATTCTGTCTAACAAACGCCTTCTAGTTTCTTACATCAAGTGTGGACTCGATCAGGGACCCTGCACGCCTGAAGGCAAGGAGTTGAGAGGTGAGATCGTTTTTGAAGTGAAACTTCTTTAAGATTGAATTTGAGAGTAGATAAAATCCTTCTAAACGCAATTTGATTTGAGATTGGAACGTTAAAATTTGTGGAAAAACTCTTAGCATTTTTTTATGTGATCTGTCTGTGGTGGTCAGTTCGATTTTCAAATAAACCCTCTTTACAATGCTCGTGTAAAGAGGGTTTATGTCTCGCAGTAGGTATGAAAAATAGAGTATTCACTTCGAGGATAAAGCCTGTCTTCGTCACGGGTGGCTTAAATCCCTCACTTCACTCAGGACTCTTCTAACTCCCTCCCTTCACTCAGGAGTCAGGAGTTAAATTTTTAATTCCCCTCGCTATGCTTGGGGACTAACTCTAGAGTCCCTCCTTACGCTCAGGGTTCAATATACCTACCGCCCGTGACCTAAGACACTGCTTTACTCCCTCGGTGCATAAACTATTACCTACGTTCATCGCGCAAATAAATGGAAAGTTCAAAAGTTCTTAGACTTATTTCATTGTTTTCAATCGAGGTGGCAAAATATCTAGTAAAAAAAAAAACAAATAAACTCGAGCACCAATTTGTAAATAACACTAATTGTACGGCAGCCGACGCCTTGATTTCTCAGTGATTAATAACAGGCTGTGGCAACCCATAGTTTTCTCCTGAGAAAAAAAAGGCGTTGGCCTTACGTAGATTTATGAAGGATTCTACACATATCAATGTAGAAAGAAATTCTATAGAACAAGTTTTAGTTGAAATAGTAATTAATACATATGTTTGCTCATAAACAACATTTGGGGTGGTCTTTCTGTTACAATAATATTTTTATTCTATTAACAGACAAAATCGAGGATGCTCTTAAGACCCACTGCGCCAAATGTACTGAGAAACAGAAACAACGCATAAAAGAAGTGATCTATCATCTGATTCACAATGAGAAGTCCTACTGGGAAGAGCTGGTCGCTAAGTACGACCCAGAAAGAAAATTCAGCCACGAATATGAGAAAGAACTACAGGAACTCAGCGCTAAGTAGAACTCAAGATTGTCCAATGGTTTCCATCTATATTTCTAGAACACAAAAAAATATCTTCTAAATTTACTCATTTATTCCTATTTGTTCAGTATTTATAATATAAAAAAGAGTTATTATGTTTTTAAGAAAAGCCTTTTCATTTTATTAAAAAGTACTTCTTGCGTCAGGTACCTATAAACGTTACCATTTCTGGTAAATAAAATGATAGCTTTTGGTAGCTTTTATTTAACACAAATGCGAGATATAAAGTCTATACAGAATGAACAGTGACTTAAGTTCTAAGTAGTAATATAAATAGCAAGTTGAAAACTATTGTGTTTTTATTTACTAAGGATAAAGGATAAAGGACCGTCCGTATGGTGAGCAGTTTATGGAATTACTGCCATTTTTCCCCAACCCTACATATCAAACTTAACTCTGACTCAGGATATCTCTGAAGCATAATAATATAAAGAGAATAGACTTGAGTTTTCTATGTTTGTTTGTTAGAACTATTTAACCGATTTTAAAAGTTCCTTCACTTATAGGAAGCTACAATGTTCGCAAGTAAAAACCGACTTCCAAAAACACAAAACTGAAAAGCTAAAAAAAATAACATACCGATTTAATCCAAAAGACAAAAACACACGTAATATTATTATTGGTTTGTGCTACCACTAATCGGCATGAAGTCGGTTTTAATTTTTTTGTTAAAATTTTGTTTATTTTTCGCTTTTAAGTGACTTAGTTCATAATTTCTCTAAGTTACAATAGCCTAATGTCAACTGCTCATCATCTTTTACAAAATATTGTTTTCCCGACGCTGGGACGTTAATTGTTGAGGAGTTCTCCTAGTGCATCACCATCAGTTCCACTTCACCATATACATTGTGACAGGTAGGCGAGGAATTTCGTAGATAGGTCACCTCCGAACTAATGTTGAATAACTTTTAAAGTATACCTACATTTTTTCGACATAAAATATATTTTAATCATATTATTGTTTATATTTTTAACCGACTTCCAAAAAGGAGGAGGTTCTATGTTCGATTGTATGTATGTTTTTTTTTTTTTTTTTTTTTTTTTTTTTTTTTTTTTTTTTTTTTTATGTATGTTCACCGATTACTCGAAGACGGTTGGACCGATTTGAAAAATTCTTTTTTTGTTTGAAAGGGTATACTCCCAATTAGGTCCCATTGCCACCAAGTCCAGATCTGATGATGGGATCTTGGAGAAATCGAGGGAACTCTTCAAAAATTATAGGCACACCTATAGCGATTTGGGTATTTTTTATAGTAAATCGTTCATTTGCTTATGAAAAGCAAAATTTGAAGAAGTGGAACTGATGATGAAGACCACAGATGGTCATCGGAACTACTCAACAATAATACGTATTTCACGGATTCCGATTGGAGCGATTTCGAAAATTGTTTTTTTGTTTGAAAGAGTATACTCCCAAATTGATTCCACTGTCACCAAGTCGAGATCTGATGATGGGATCTTGGAGTAATCGAGGGAACTCTTCAAAAATTATAGGTACACCTATAGCGATTTCTGGATTTTTTATAGTAAATCGTTTATTTGCTTTTGGGAAGCAAAATTTGAAGAAGTGGAACTGATGATGAAGACCACAGATGGTCATCAGAACTGCTAAATAATAGGTATTTCACAGATTCCGATTCGTTAACTTTAATATGGTTTCTAAACAATTTATGTTCGTCACAATATATATGGTGAAGTGGAACTGATGATGATGTACCAGGAGAACTCCTCAACAATTAACGTCCCTGCGTCGGGAAAAGCAATATTTTGTAAAAGGTGATGAGCAGTTGACATTAGGCTATTGTAACTTAGAGAAATTACGAACTAAGTCACTTAAAAGCGAGAAATAAACAAATTTTTAACAAAAAAATTAAAACCGACTTCCAAAAACATAAAACTAAAAATCTCAAAATAAAAAGCTAAAAATAACAACATACCGATTTAATCCAAAAGACAAAACACACGTAATATTATTATTGGTTTGTGCTACCACTAATCGGTATGAAGTCGGTGACAAGCCAAATATGGAGGGGGTAGATGGGCTAAATCGACTCCCGCTACCAGTTTTTTGTGAACAGGACAACCCAAGTGGGCAGAGGCTTGTCACCGAATTCAAACCGATTAGTGGTAGCACAAACCAATAATAATATTACGTGTGTTTTGTCTTTTGGATTAAATCGGTATGTTGTTATTTTTAGCTTTTTATTTTGAGATTTTTAGTTTTATGTTTTTAAATGGGGTGTATAAGCTTTTCCGTTATAATAATTCATTGACACGTTGTATAAGCAATAGGTATACCTATGCAATTTATAAAATCCTCGGATACATCGGATAATTATGTGCTGATATTATTGTTAATTAGGTACGTACTACAAAACAAGGTAGAGATGTGCCCACTCGAAAAACACGACTCGAGTTAACTCGAGTTGAAATTCAGGCAACTCAAGTTGCATTCGAGTTACCCAACTCGAGTTAGCAGGAAGAATCTAATAAAGTGTATGATTTGTTACAAATTACTTTTTTACCTAAGTATTTGTTCTTCCATAAAACTCTCTGTTAGGATAATTGGACAAAGGATTGAAATAAAAAGATTTTTATAGTTTACATATACCTACTTAAAATCAAGAAACAATAACAACAGATACTGCTAATTTAATGTTATCATAACATAACCTCAAACGTCAAATCTGCAATATTGTGACATTTATGACCAGTGAATATAGGGTATGTTCCGATATGCACTACGATATGTAATCAATGTAATTGTCATGTCACGCTGTCGAACACTCATGTCAACCGACCAACGCGGTTGACCAATTATTGGCGTAAGGTTGATCACATGATCAAACCACTGAGATCACCTTACCTCAAAAACGCCAGTACGCACAGTACAAAAATGGCGTTGATTACGACGTCATATCGCCTACTGCGGATACTGTAGTAGACTGAAAGTTATAACGGAACGAATTTCTCGTCACTGCGAGCACTGGGCGCTATCCGTAAAATACGGAACATGCCTACCCATAGTTTGATATTATCGGAAAACTTCGTGTTACAGTGTAATTCGTTCGATGCGATGGTGGGTGTATTAAAGCGCACAGCCAAAAAACAAATCTCGCTTTCGCTCTTTTGCTTGATTCGTTCATTTACCGCCAGTCCAAACACGAATTAAGTGCTTATTATATTAAGCTGAATTTAGTCAAGTGTAATCGCATTTAGCAAGTACGCATCCTGAATTCAGAAGTTAGGATGGCTTGTGACTGACTGAATCATGTAGAAGCTTCTGAATTTAGAAGACATAAGTAGTTGTTTATAGTTGCTTCTTTCTTTCTTTCTTCTTTTTTAATTTAGAAGACTTTTAGCCAAGTGTAATAAGTGCTTTAGGGAGAATTCAACTCGAGTAACTCGATTTTAGCATAACTCGAGTTAACTCGAGTTAGTAAATCGAAATGATACATCTGTAAAAGAAGGTAGTAATTAACGAAGTAAACTAAAATGTAGTAATGTTTCATTTGCTTGATAATAATAATAGCACCAACTATATAAAGAGCAATTAGGTCAAAATAATCTTCAGTCGCAATCTCCCAATTACTTGGTTAACTACCAATGCACAGGTACGTATATAACGAAATATTTAGTTAAAAATAATAAAAATATCACTTGGGGGACAAAATAATGATAGTATTTGGTATTATATCATCGTTCAAAAATTTTTGTCAGAAGTGTAGTTGTAGTAGTATTGTAGTGTCTTCAGGCTGTGTGTTTCCTATCGGTTCGACGACTAAAGCACGACGCTTGAAACAGAAAAATAATTCGCACATCTAATCTGCAAAAATACAACAATCAATTTTCTAGAAGATTCACCTTTCAGCAGAAGCTCAAGGTTATCCTGCACCTGCTACGTTTGCAGAAATTCTTGCTTGCTACTTAACAAGCACTTTTGGAATCGTTTCGAATCATTTCTCGATAAACACCGACTCATACAGATTAGTACGTAGCGAGCGTACACCAATAATATTATTACGTGCATTTTTGTCTTTTGGATTAAAAATGTATTTAGTTATTTTCCGCTTTTTAGTGTGATTAGTACTTACCTATCTACTTACATTTTTGCATTTTTGGAGTCGGTTAATCTTTTTTTTAATTTAAAGTTTGTTTTTCTTACATTGTGTTCTCATGTTAGTATGAAATAACTGTAATTTTGTTGCCTCTATTTCCATATAAGTTAATTTTTAATCGATTTCAAAAAAGGAGGTTCTCAGTTTGACCTGTAATTTGTATGTTTGTATAATAATAATTCAATAATAATCCACTTCCACAACACACAGATCTACTTGATCCCACACTAAGCTATGAGCTCGTGTCGTGGAAATCAAGCAAACGTGGTATATACTACATATTATTACATCTTACTAATATTATAAACGCGAAAGTTTGTAAGTATGGATGGATGGATAGATGGATGGATGGATGTTTGTTACTCTTTCACGCAAAAACTACTGGATGGATTTAAATGAAACTTTACAATAATATAGCTTATACATCAGATTAACACATAGGGTACTTTTTGTCCCGGAATTCTCGCGGGAACTCTGAAACAAACGCGGGTGAGACCGCGGGGCACATCTAGTATTATATATTATAATAAATATATATATATATATATATATTATAATATATAAAGCTGGATTACCACTCACTCATTGACATAATTGTTCTCCCAGAAGGAGCATCTCTAGGTTGATATAATGTATGGAACATGTAGAGGGGACGTTTCGGTGATTATGGGAAAACCTCGACATCTTCGATTCCTGCTTCTCATCAGGTAGTGAGTCGACTGCCCGCCGAAACTATCCATCGAAAGTGAAAACGTTTCTAACTAAATTTCATCCACACCTTGGGCAAATTTCGATAGTGTAACTTTTTTTTCAAAATGGCGGAAAAAAACATGGCCGCCGAACAAAATTCAAACTCGATTATCTCCGAAACTAAAAGAGTCAGGTAGGGGGTGCTCAAACAAATGTCATAGAGGTCAATGGGGGGCAACCGCCTGGCGTGGTAAAAATCCAAAATGGCGGATTCAAAATGGCGGCCGAAAAAAAGTTGATCCGATCCGGGTGAGGTTCGGCATCCGGGGGTTTTTGGGGTCGCTGATGCCGAATATCGAATCAGTTTTTCGATTGCGTCATTTTTCAAGATGGCCGCCGAACATTAGTTGTTTGTATGGGGAAATTGTTTCGGCCCTGGCACGGAAACTATCGGCCGTGGGTATTGAAAAAAAATTTGTGCAGTTGGTGGTGTACTATCTTCTTCTATCGGGATATAAATAATTCCAAGATGGCGGACGGATTCGAAATGGCTGGCGAAAAAAAGTTAAGCATAATTGTTCTCCCAGAAGGAGCATCTCTAGGTCGATATAATGTATTTAAGATGTGGAAAAGAGGTTTCTGTGATTGTGGGAAAACCTTGACATTTTCGATTCCTGCTCCTCATCAGGTAGTGAGTTGACTGCCCGCCGAAACTATCCATCAAAAGTAAAACTGTTACTTACAAAGTTTGATCCACCCCTTGGGCAAATTTCAATAGTGAAACTTTTTTTTCAAAATGGCGGAAAAAATCATGGCCGCCGAACAAAATTCAAACTCGATTATCTCCGAAACTAAAAGAGTCAGGTGGGGGGTGCTCGAACAAATGTCATAGAGGTCAATGGGGGGCAACCGCCTGGCGTGGTAAAAATCCAAAATGGCGGATTCAAAATGGCGGCCGAAAAAAAGTTGATCCGATCCGGGTGAGGTTCGGCATCCGGGGGTTTTTGGGGTCGCTGATGCCGAATATCGAATCAGTTTTTCGATTGCGTCATTTTTCAAGATGGCCGCCGAACATTAGTTGTTTGTATGGGGAAATTGTTTCGGCCCTGACTCGGAAACGCGAGCTGCTCGCAGCTCGCGCACAGGGCGAATCTAGTATATAATATATGTATATATATATGTATGTATGTATATATATATATATACACGCTCAGACTGAAAAATGGAACCCTGTGTTCATCACACAAAGTTCAAGCAGGAATCGAACCCGGAACCTCTTGATTAGCGGGTAGGCATGGTGACCTACTATGTCAATCGGGTCATTAACGAATCGGGTGTATTTGTATGTTCTGCACGATTATCTCGCATTTGGCTGAACCGATTTTGATGTCGTGTTCAGGTAAGTATATGTTACATTTCGGAGGAGGGTTAAGTATAAAATTTTCATGAATCGGTTC
Organism: Zygaena filipendulae; assembly: GCA_907165275.2. NCBI lineage: Eukaryota > Metazoa > Arthropoda > Insecta > Lepidoptera > Zygaenidae > Zygaena > Zygaena filipendulae. The sequence continues at coordinate 4,678,785 of OU015666.1, forward strand.
AGAAGTTTTTCAGAATCCTGAGAAAACTGAGTTACAATACTGATTAACCGACTTCATTTATTACTTCAAAACCTAAAAAATTTAATGAAAAACCAATTTTGATACCAAAACCCAAAAAAATTATCACCTACTTAATTTCTTTCTTTAAAAAAAAATTAAAAGTAAACCCACTGAAAATCACAAAATGGTTTTTATAAACCCCACCCCTACTATCTGGGTATTTACTTAGTTTTTGAAGTCGGTGCCAAACTAACAAAACAAAAAAAATTTTGAACGCTGAGAATTACTACTACGAATCTACCAAACTAACCATTAAATATTAATGCTTTCTTTGTTGTCCTAAATTTTAGTTTGGCACCGACTTCAAAAACTAAGTAAATACCCAGATATTAGGGGTGCGGTTTATAAAACTTATTAACCGACTTCCCAAAAAGGAGGAGGTTCTTAATTCGACGCGTATGTTTTTTATTTTTGTTGTATTTTATTTTGTGATTTTTAGTGGGTTTACTTTTAGAAGGCGGTTAAAAAGAAAAAAATTAGGTAATAATTTTTGTTTGGGTTTTGGTTTTGGTTTTAACTTTTTTATTTGATTTTATTACTTTTTACAGTGTCACAATGAAGAGCATCATCATTTGTGGCCTGCTCGCCCTTGTGGCGGTTGTCTCTGGCGACTATCTCGAGAAGGTGAAAAGCATAAACACTGATGAAATCTTGCAAAACCGTCGTCTTTTGCTGTCTTTTATCAATTGCATCTTGGACGAGGGACCCTGCACGGCCGATGCAAAGGAATTCAAAGGTAGTACATAAAAAAAAGTTCATCCATAAAAATTAAAAACATAAAATTCCAGGCCTCAGTGTTGGCCTCATCTCGCAATTGCAAAACCTCGCAAGTTACACTTCATTTGTATGGTATGGTATTTTTTTTTTTAATATCCTCAAGATCAAGTAAAGTAAACTGACTACAAAATACATTAAAATAATCATTCTGCGTAATTTTTCTTATTTCCACAATCACTTTTTTCTTTCTTTATTTTTAAGAGGCTTTTGTCTTTAACAGATGACGAAAGCCCCAAAATTACAATATACAATTATTCAGTCTTACATGCTAATTAATACACAGTGATATTAATCAAAATTACATTTTTCTATTTCAGCCCCTCCCCGCTTTTAGTTTGCTGGTTCTCTTTTTCTATTTTTTATACCTGCTAGCACCATGCTGTGCAGGTTTTTAGTTTCATCTGACAAAGGAGAGGCTAAAATACTGTTACATGCTCCGATATCCAATAATCGGTATCGATGAGAGCTGAAAAATTGTCTCCTTTCGGCTTCGTTGCGAACACACTCCATGTAATCTCGCTAGTGAATATTATGGTATTTTTAAAATAATCTCAAGATCAAGTAAATGAACTGACTACAAAAAAAACATCAAAATAATCATTCTGCGTAATTTTTCTTATTTCCATAATCACTTAGCGGCGTTAATGTCAAAGTCAGTTTTAATTTATAATCTCACCCGCTGATTGGAAGTGATTTCGTTATAATGACCAGCTAAACTAAATTTTTTAAAATATTTTTACAGAATATCTGGTAGTTGGTCTAAAAGATGAATGCAGCAAGTGTTCTGCCGAGGACAGAGAGAAGATAAAGACGATCATTAGACATTTATACCACAAAGAAAATGCTCTGTGGAACAAACTGCTTCAAAAGGTGGATCCTGACGAGAAGTTCCGTGTAACGTATGCCAAGGAGTATCAAGAGATACAAAATAGCAACTACTAAGAAAAACTGATTCTGATTATAAAAAATCTTTTATAGTTTATTGTGTAAAAATAAAATTAATTACAAAACTCAAGTAGTGTAAAATTTTTATTAAAATCTTATGTTAAATTAAAACTCGTTTGTAACAAAGTAAATAGGTATAGATAATCGTTGGACAAATTTGGAAACGTGTTGTTTTAATAAATTACTAAAATTATAGTATATGATATGATGATAAGGTTTCCTTGAAAAAATTTCAGCTAGCAATAAGGCTGTCTATTTGCCATGAAATTAATGTATATTATATTTCATATTGTAAAAATCACTTGGTGCAATAAAGTCTATTGTATTGTATTATATTGATAATATATGTATTAGTTTGTAATCCCGTGATCATGAAATGGTGAAATCTATCCGAGTTTCTTGCAGAATGGTCGCTATATATTTGAACCTAACGCTCAACTTATTTATAGCTATTTAAAATTGATCACTCTGATACAATTTTGTATTATAACAACCTTTGTCACATGGATGTGTGAAAAATCACAATGTTGTCAGTTTGCAGAAATATAATGTAGAAACATTTGATATGATTTAATTCTATAGCATTTTAACTTGATATCAAAAAGATTACACGAAATGTGCCAATAATGGCCACTTTCGGTGGTTTTCAAATATTTTTTACTGCAAAATTATCGCCAAAAGTTAGTCCTACCTCATTCTACATATTAGTCTATTATTATAGATCGCTTTTAAATGAAACATTTTAGAAGGCAAAACCCATGTTACAATAGGGCATTGCCTTATTCACTATGACCATAACACGACGCGATTAGATAACTCGCCACAAAAAATTCTCTTAAAAATACGGTCACAATGTGTCTTGTGGCATACAAAACTATTAATTTTGTAATACCTACTAATTCAAATTCAAATATTAGTCATCTACCTATACTTATATTAAAAGAGCAAGTGTGAATTTGTGACGTTTGTAGGGGGTAATCTCTGGATCTTCTGAACCGATTTTGAAAATTCTTTCACTTATAGGGAGCTACAGTGATCTTGAGTGTTATAGGATACTTTTTATTCCAGAATTCCCGCGGAAACTCCGGAGTTTATGAGGTTGTAATCTATGGATCTACTGAACCGATTTTGAAAATTATTTCACTTATAGATAGGAAGTTAAAGCAATCCCGGAATTCCCGCGGGAACTCCGAAATTACCGCGGGTGAAACCGCGGGGGTCAGCTAGTAGTAATAAGGGCCAAGATATGATTTTTTCTTATGAGTGGTGATAACTTGCACTGATGTTAGGGCCTTGAATCTTATATCATTCAGAAAATGCTGGTCAATAGACAGGTAAATAATCTTTCGTAATGAGGAAATTCGCCGGAGAACCGGAGTCACTGACATAGCCTTCAAATAAGCAAACTGAAGTGGCAATGGGCTCGTCACATCGGTCGCAGAACCGACAACATACTTACATATTAAATATACCATATTCCCTGTAGTTTCGTAAAGGTCCAAGTCATAACTCTTGGGAAACACCGTCTCCAGTTGGTCATTTGGACGCCGATAAGTAATAACATGATTAAGTTATTTATACTGAGCGCTTTATCCAGAGTTAGGTATAGCAAGTTTTTTTTAATTATGTGTTTAAAATGTTGAAAGAAAAATATATCGAAACAAAATGACGCTATAATTTTAAAACACGCTTCAGTGTACGAGTATTGTTAGTCTTGGAATAGAAAATAGGGTATTTTCATCTAGATATAAAGAGTTCCTGCGAAAATTACGAAATTGACGAGGGCGAAACTGCGGGAGGACCAGTTAGTGATGGATAAAAAGATAAATTCCTGGTTAAAAAGACTAATAAACTCACCTTCTCATCTATCGATATACCTATATAAAAATATACATACAGCCCAACACAGAACCTCCTCGTTTTTGGAAGCCGGTTCAAAAGGTGCCTTGCATAAGTTCTACTAGTCGTACCAGTGTCAGTAAAAGAATTCAGTGGACAGTTACAAATAATTATTTAAGTTTGTTAGGGCAGAATATGATCAGTAAACTTGCTTTAAGTCAAAGGAATATAAATTTAATAAGATAGATTTTAATGTTATAATATCTATTAGGTATCTAGACATAAATTATAAATAAAATTGAAGTGTCTGTTTGTAATTTCAAACTAACAGCATTTCACTAAATGCGGTACTAACATTAAAAAATCAATCTTTAAATTTTTTCTCTGTCTGTCTGTTTGTTTGGTCCTGGTTGTTGTAATTAAAATTTTAGCCCCTTCTTTATAAACTAGTGGACATCACTGTGCAGATTTCTCTGTGTTATCTATGCCGGGTTCTTTTTTGGCTATTAATATACTGTGGTGAATCTCTGAATAAAACCAACGCTTTTGTTACAGTATTTTTATTTTATTCAATTTATTACAACACGGGTAATCTCTGAAACGGCTGGACCGATTTTATCGGGACTTTACCTGACAGATATAGCTGATGTCATAAGGAGTAACATTTTATCCCGGAATTCCCGCGGACTCTGTGAAGTTAATGTTGGTGAAATTTCGGGGCACAACTAGTAGATACTCTATAAAATGACATAGAGTGAGTGAGTGATAAGGTTGCACCGATAAGAAAAGGACAGAAGATAGTTTAGACTGAAAGAGCGGAGGGTATCTCATTTGGACTCGAATGAACTAAACGTCTCACTAAAACACGTCATCACGCTAGTTTTTGACAAAGTCAATAATATTCTTCGATAAGTTTTGCTTCTAAACGTGTCAACTTTAGAAATTTTGGGTAAGTTGGTAACTTGAACGATTAATCGGCCAGAAAAAAAAAACTAAAATAACACTAAACCAGCAAGAAATACCTATTGAATACATTGTCGCATTTTTTTATGCATTGTTATTGAAAAAAAAAGCACCTCCCGGTCGATGGGGAATTATTTTGTAGGAAATGAAAACTACATTCAAGCAATAAGTAATTAGGGGAGACCGGGGATGGTTGACCAATTTTCAGTTTAAAGGTTTCTATTTTTATTTCTTTACAGTATATAAATTTAAAAATGGGTTCAGTTAATTGATTAACTATTAAGCTTTGCAAGAAAGTGGCAAAAAGCACGTTATTCGTTATGATATAGAGTACAGACCAGTTTTTGTATAAAAGGAAAAACTGGTCAACCTACCCCATGCTCGGGGTAGGTTGACTATTCACCTGGGGTAAGTTGACCTATGAAGTTGTAAGAGCAAAATCTACGAGGAAATGGGATAAAAAATGTATTGTATGTTTTGTGTATTATATGTTGCCAAAGAACAAATTAACATTTGTTTTGTTGAAAGATGTGGCTCGAGATAAACTAGTAGCTTGAGGAGTTCGTATAGAAAGTGCAGGATGACGTTTAAGAAAATTCCTCAGCCAATCTTCACCAGCAATCAGTTTTGTATTCCATGAATCCGGTAAGGATTTGTTATTTTTTTTTGCCAATTGATATGCGAACTTTCGTGTTTCATAAGGTGTTAGCCCATAATAAAAATCTGCTGCTTTCTTCAAGTAACTCTCTAAAGCAAGATCTTCCTCGTCGCTAAATATTTGTCTATTTTTTCCGTATCCAACGCTGTCCAAAGTTGATTCAGATTTCGATAATTCGGGATATTTTTCTAATTTTTTCTTTAAATTTACGACGTGGCGTTGGAGTGTTTTATACGGTATAGCGTACTGTTTCGCCGTAGAATTAATACTTTTTATCAAAGATAACTTGTTGACATGCTCTATTTATTACATGTGTGGATGTACTCCCTCTATTAGTCTTTCTTTTGTAGGTTCGCATGGTCCTGAAACAATAATTTTTGGATAAAATTTCAAAAATACCAACTTCATTTTATATGTGGAATAATGGGGCTGGTTGACCAAGTGGTCAACCAACCCCGTTATACATTAGTCTACTAGCCCCGAACCACTTTTTAATTTTTAAGCACATGCCATAACCTCAAAATTGCGACGAAATCGAATAGAATAATACATAAAAGAAAGAACATGAATCAAACATTCGTTTGTAAATGCTTCGATAGTCAATAAACATGAATAAATAGGTATTATTACAAATAATATTAAATGAAAAATAATTACTTACGTGTGTTGTTTTTAAATATTACGTTCCTTCTCTGAAACGACGTGCGTGTGCGACGCCACGTTTCCGGTGACTGAGCGGGAGGAGGTGACGGACTCTCGTGTCTCACTGGTTAGCTCAAGGCTATTGCCTCGGACGAGTTTTTGACAGTTAGTCAACCTACCACTATAGTCAACCATCCCCGGTCTCCCCTATAACAAATTTTCGGTCACCTTGTCTATACAAAAAGGCAACCTTCCATGAAAAACAAGACAAAAAATTTATAACAGCTAATTAACAAAATAATCTTTGAATTTATAATTATGTACAAAAACAAATAGCGCCTAAGTATATAAAGCGTATTTTGACCAAACTAGCCATAGTCAAGTTCCTAACACATCTTCAAAGGTAAGTAACCAAAATATTATAATATTCCATCAGAAATAATAAGATTCAGCATTTGATGAAAATATAATAGACTAGTTGTGCCCCGCGGTTTCACCCGCGTTAATTTCAGAGTTCCCGCGGGAATTCCGGGATAAAAAGTACCCTATGTGTTAATCTGATGTATAAGCTATATTATAATAAAGTTCCATTTAAATCCATCCAGTAGTTTTTGCGTGAAAGAGTAACAAACAAACATCCATCCATACATACTTAGAAACTTTCGCGTTTATAATTTAGTAGGATAGTATCAGTACGTAGTATATTTACTCTGAGGTATCAGTGTAAAGTTGACCACAACACGTCGTGATAAGATAAGACACCACAAAAATTGTTTTTCCCTCGCGATCAAAGAAGTTTCACTTTAAAGAAATACTTTTACAGCGTGTTATGGTATGGTACAGAATATTAATTTGTAATATTTTGGCACCTGGGGCGGTCGAAATTATGTTTTAAGGACGCGCGTTATGGGCAAAGAATGTTGTTGGTCATGGAGAATAAGGGCCCAGGTCGTAAGTCCGTTTTGGTAGAATTAAAGTAGATTACGCACCTTGCTAAAATGATTAATTAATTAATTAAACGTTTGAGCAACTCATGCTATTCCTCGCTTACGCTCGGGCACCAACTTGGGCACCAGCCTGACGCTCGTGCATTATTAACTCACTTTGCGCTCGGTGCAACTGTCGTTAGGTTATGTGTTACATCAAATACTTAACAATCTTCGTATAAAGTTTCTTAAACTACTAGTTCGTTACAAGGTAACGTTGTAACACGTTTTGTATTATCGCGAATTTTAATTAATTTGGTTGTATGTAAACAAGGATGAACCTACTAAAAATGTTTTACTTGAAGCACTTGCATCCTTGTTTTTTTTTTAAATATCTGGGCAACCGAGCTTCGTTCGTAGCGAGCGCCATCTGTTGTTAAGTAGAAAAGCAATACCAAACACATGGCCTGAAAACACGAATGAAACGACGTTTTATAAAAATTTAACCTAGCTAGATCGACTTATCGCCCCCGAAACCCCCTGCATACTAAAGTTCATGAAAATCTTTGGAGCCGTTTCCAAGATTCAGATTATAGACATAGACATATACTTTATTTGGCATCAAAATCAAAATACCTTAAATAGGAATACAAAAAAAATACAAATATATACATATATATTTACTAGCTGTGCCCCGCGGTTTCACCCGCATGAGTTTTGTGGTCAGGAACGTTTGCGGACGCAGGCAGAACAACCCGCCAAAGTTTCACCATAATCGGACCAATGGATTCGAAATGCATGGAGGGCAGACATACAAACATTCATTTTTATTTATAACAAAAATTGCTCGATTAAAGATAGTAGATATCTAACCGCTTTTCACAGGAATTTGAAATTTCAAAATGAAGAGTATCACTGTTTGCGGTTTGCTGGCCCTTGTGGCGGTCGTCTCTAGTGATTACACTCAGAAGCTGCAAAAATGGAAGTTGGAAGTTGACGATGTCCTGAAGAACCAACCCCTGGTGCAGTCTATAATCCAGTGCTTCTTGGAAGAGGAATCTTGTCAACCCGGTGCGACAGAAATCAAAGGTTAGTGCTAGAAAAACAAGTTATGGACTTATAGACTTCTACTTTAAAACGTATCACAAAAAATGGGTAATTCGTACGTTTATAAACAGCTGGCTTCTGAAACACAGATTATGCTTATGGATTAAATTTAAATGGGTTTAAACCACAGTTTATCATAGGCTTTTATTGGGTTTAATTTCAAGCACCGAGTTGATTGCCCATCTATAACTTATGCTACATCAGAATAAGATCCTACATCAATAGAATTAATGAAGTTTTTTCAATAAGTTTTCATTTCATTTTATACTAGCTGACCCCCGCGGTTTCACCCGCAGTAATTTCGAAGTTTCCGCGGGAATTCCGGGATAAATGTACCCTATGTCACTCAAGATCACTTTAGCTTCCTATGAGTGAAAGAATTTTCAAAATTGGTTCAGAGATCCAGAAATTACAACCTCAGAAACTCCGGAGTTCCCGCGGGAATTCCGGAATAAAAGTACCCTATGACACTCAGGATCACTGTAGCTTCTGATAAGTGAAAGAATTTTCAAAATCAGTTAAGTAGATCCAGAGATTACCCCCTACAACGTCATAAACTCATAAACTTTTGCTCTTTATAATAATTAGTATAGATGATGCCGAGACAGAGCTACTTTGGCGTTTATAATATTACTATGCTACTTATATCATATATATGTATGTACGATAAATCATACTGCTTAAACGGCATGATGATATTTATCAGTATAAATAGTGTGTTGCACTACACTATAACCCTATAACAGCAATAATATTCGTAGCTTAATGAATAAAAAAAATACACAGTTACTGTTTTAAGATCTTTTTAATTTTTTGATTAAATGACCAAGTCAAGTGTTCATTAATTTCTCAATGAGGCTGTCCTTCTTTGTGATGATTATGCAGGCGATTCCAGCAGCAGCAGGAGACCATACTAAAGTCGCCAAAATATTCTAATTTTTAACACATCATACTTTATAGACTTGTTTCTTGGGATATGAAAATCAAAATTCTATCTGATCCGTCTTGTAGAATAATAAAAACTGTTGGACACGTACTTTTAATAAAAAAATAACAGAGATAAAATAAGTCAAAATGTTGCGCGACGTCACACACACCGTGCCATAAACTGTTGTAGCACGTAAGAAATGAAAAATACGTGTCTAATATTTTTATTAATCTACAAGACGGACTACAAACTAAAATTTGGTTGAAAAGCCCATTAAGGATAGGTACAAATTCTATAATTGTGATTATAGTATCGTTTCTAAATACTTACTTACGTTTTCACGCCTAAACTATTCAACCGGTCATGAAATTTTGCATACACGTTGTCTGGGGTACAGAAAATGAGGCATACCTAGTAGATATCCTTTTCCCGAGAAAACCCCGAAATGAACGCGTGTGACACTGCGGGAGAAAGCTAGTAATAAGTTTAAAAACCATCTCATCTAATATGAAATACGTATATGTATTATTTTACAGTCAATATACTGGAATCTCTGAATGACGAATGCAGAAAGTGCACCCCGGAGGAAAGAGCGATGCTAAAACGTATCTTGGGTCACGTGTATAACAATGAAAATGAGAACTGGGAAAAACTGCTCGCCAAAATAGACCCCGACATGAAGTATCGCACCACCTTCGCGGCGGATTACGAAGATATCAAGAGCGGCAAATACTAGAAGAAGAAAGAAACTCAAATATAACGTATTTCTGTGGAATATCATAATACGTTTCACAGACACAATTATTATTATGTTTCTGATGAATTAATTTTGGTACCAGATATTCTTCGTTAGTTTAAAACATCGTTTGAATTTATTTTATTTATTTTTTGGTAGAAAATAAACTTTTTTCTATTCTATTCTAATTATTTCTAGATTGCTTGACTATTTAATACAGTCATTTCGGATAGTTATAGAAGTGCGTGAAGTAGTGAATGACTGAGTGCGTGAGTGAGGCCACAGACTCATAATAAACTCTTTTACCTAACCACATTTAATCGTATTCGGGAATGCGACAAAACCTTCGGCTTTTGTTATATAATGCTGTGCTGCTGCTGTTTTGTTATAGCTGTCCCTTGTGGTTTCACCCGCGGTAATTTCGGAGTTCCCGTGGGAGTTTCAGGATCTAGGGTACTCTATGTCACTCAGGACTGCCGTAGCTTCCTATAATTGAAAGAATTTTCAAAACCAGTCCAGTAGATCCAGATGTTAGCGCCTACAACGTCAAAAACTCAAACATTAGTGCTTATAATATTAGTACACATTTACGTACAAGTATAAAATAAAATGTTTTGTGTAGATAAAATTGCACGAGATGAAAGGACAAAGGTTATAAGTTGGAGAGCTACCAGCCATATGTCGTAAAACATATCTACATACACATTTTTTTATCAATCAATGATTTAAAGCACTGGGGCCCTATTTTTGAATCGCTCAAATTACTTTTCTCACACGGAATCGCAAGATTCGCATGCGAATGCGTGAAATATTATTTTTGAAATTTCATGTCACGCGAATTTCAGAACGAGTGGGTCTGACCGTCGGACCACTCTTATTTGAATTCATCGATCGAAAGTTTGACGTATAGTGTCATAACGTCATTTTCATAATTTGACATGATTGATTGACAACTTCAAGAACGTTTCGTTTCAAGTGCGATTAAGCATCGGTTTATGAAAATCTATAAGAGTTAGCTCCTGGTTTTTAAATATTCTGCCTAAAATTAAACAAATCTAAAGGAGTTTCAGAAAACAGCAACACCGTATTCGAATGATATTTATATTTATATTTTATAATGAATTAAAAAATATGACAAAATGGGATTCTCTGAATTTAATTTTACATGTGAATGGGCATGTGGACAAATTTTTATTTTTTAGTCCGTCTTGTAGATTATTAAAAAATATTGGACATGTATTTTTTCTTTTTTTACGTAATCAAAAAATAACGGCGATTTTATTAAGTTGAAATTTCGCGTGACGTCACTATTCTGACAGTGTGTATTGCGGTTTTAGCGGTTAGTGACGTCACGACCCCCTCACCCTAAACTTTAATGCGCTTTATCTCTGTATATTTTAATTTATTTAAAAAAGCAAAAATACGTGTCTATTGTTTTTTTATTTTCTAACTGACGGACTAATTAGAATTTTGATTTTTAAAAGTAGTTCACATCCCTATTGATTTCACTTAAGCTATTCAAGCGATTCAAAAATACGGCCCCCTGGTCGCTGCAACCTTAACCAATAAATGTTATGAAGATATTGGTGCGGGTCGCATTTTATCTAATAAACACAATTGCATTTCTAACGATATTTATTTTCACTCTCATTTTAATGTGATAGGTACAAAATTAAGTAACACTTAAGCTAATGCGATTTTGAGGTTGTACTGGACTTGAAAGTTTTTAATGTCTGCTTCTATTTAAGACGTAGGGACGAGCAGTATCGCATCTAAATGTTCATCAGCTTTGGAAGTTGTCGAGTTTCATTCAATCGCAAACTGTGATCTATGAACTCGCCTTTACTCTGCAATTTTAAAATGTCATAAAGTGTAATAATTCCTTTAGTTTTTGCCTGATGATGCTTGAATATCTTTTTCGGTTTTCCTATAGTGATTGTTGACTGTATTAATTCCTTTCCAATATTTTCAATAACCACGCCCGTAATTGTACTATTTTATTAATGAACTAGCTGGGCCCCCAGTTTCACTCGATTAAAATGTTGGGCTTAAAAGCTTTAGCTTCAGGTACACACACATTTACACTTTGATACACTTTCGATTTGGCACCCCCTTTTAGATTTATCTCGTAAATTATACATTCTATAATAAAATTCTAAAGTTTTCCTGTGACTGGAAAGACGGTCACGGTCGGTCGTACCTACTCGTAATGTAATGCGGCCGTAAGGTAATTGTATTAGGTATAAGTCGGCAATGTAAACATTGCTGGCCGTGACGCATGCGCGTTCATTAACAGACTACTTCCTCGGTTGATCCGACCTAGACCTTCTTCACTGGTAATTATCGACACCACCATGAAGCTTTAGTAGGTACAAAAATATTTATTGCGTCTTCCAGCGCCACAGACCTTAAGCGTGTGAATGGACCTCTCCCCGCACCAGTAGTTTTTTTGGGTTCCGTACCCAAAGGGTATAAAACGGGACCCTGTTACCCAGTATAGTATCTATTATATTACAAATACTGCGCTGTCCGTCCATCCGTCCATCTGTACGTCGGTCACCAGGGTGTATCTCATGAACCGTGATAGACAGTTGAAATTTTCACAGATGATGTATTTCTGTTGCTGCTATAATAACAAATAATAAAAAAACAGAATCAAATAAATATTTAGGGGCTCCCATATAACAAACGTTTTTTTTTGCTCGTTTTTGCTCGATATTGATGACGGCAACAGGTGGACGCTTGAAATATTCACAGAATATTTAGTTACTAGTTGGGCCCTGCGGTTTCACCCGCGTTAATTTCAGAGTTCCCGCGGGAATTCCAGGATAAAAAGTACCCTATGTGTTAATCTGATGTATAAGCTATATTATTGTAAAGTTTCATTTAAATCCATTAAGTAGTTTTTGCGTGAAAGCTCTTTCACAAACAAACATCCACCCATCCATCCATCCATCCATCCATCCATACATACTTACAAACTTTCGCGTTCATAATATTAAGTAGGACATATTCACTTAAAAATATACAACAGACATGACATTTTTTGGCTGTGGCTAGTCATCCCCTAAACGGACGACTGATTAATCGTATTTATCTTTTCTAACGTTTTTTTTTTGTTACGAGATTTGCCCGCCGAATGAAAAACCTTTTTAAGTGATATCGCGAGATTGTAAATTGTCAAAAGATCATGAACCGCAACATTGTTTTTGGCGCATCGCCGGCTGCTGCCGCGGCACGCTCGCTACGCTCGCTCGGCGCGCGTGACTTGCTCAACTGCAGTACAAACCTAACCTAACCATAATTATAATCCACCGAAAAATAATGCATTAAATGCATTAAATTGTAAGCAGTATGTTACAGTTCACAATCTTTTGACAGCAATCTAGCAATCTAGTACAACCACTTTTGTGAATTTATGTAGTTTAGTAGGCCGTGAATGACTAATAAATAATCCGTTTAGTGGACGCGACTAGACACTTCGTGATTTTTTGCCAATTTTATAGAAAATGGTACGGAACTCATTGTGCACGAGTCTGACTCGTACTTGACCAGTTTTTAGTACAATTTTATTCAGTGAACAAAGAGAAAATGGAACCTTTTTAAAAAATTGAATAGTTTAGAGTGGCGAAAGCGCGCTCAATTTTCATGAATAGATATTTTTACGTCAAATATTAATCTGTTTTTTTTTTGATAATTAATTTGAAACAAAACTGGAACGCCGAATAATTTCGAAGATTCCAGAGAATTGTTCCATACAAACTTTGCAATTCCTTGTCATCCCCTTAGGAGTTGAATTTTCAAAAATCCTTTGTTATCGGATGCCTACGTCATACAAAGAACACACCCTCCAAGTTTCAGGTCTCTACAGACAGACGTACTGACAGATACACCAATAGACCGACGGACAGAAGATCAGAGAAGATTCCTTTTTAAGATTAAGGTATAGAAATATTACAACCGAAAATTTCAATATTACTTATTTATTTTTATTTATTAAATTTACTTTATATGATAATTTTATAAATAACACCGCGGTAATACGTTGTGACTATATGGGTACCAATTATAATCGAAGTTAGGTATACTTACGACTAAGCATATACATAAGTAAGAAAAAATTAGCATAATAATAAAATAATTGTATTTATTCCATAAATACAGACAAAACAACTCCAAAATTTAATGTTTTTTTTTTACACTTTTATTATTAACAACGTGTAAAGAAAAACCAAATAAATAAAAACCCATCGTCAGTTAATTAAGACTATTTACAACATACAGTTTATTTTAAGTCGATATATTTGTTTGTTTATCCACTTATTTACTGGTTTTGCCAGCGGTTTTAATTTCGAGATTCTTTCGGGAAATAAAAAATCATCACAATCAAACAGTCTTTTTTGCATGATTAAGTTACAAAAAGGAAACCATGTTCACAACCTTTCACATTTCTAATGTGTAGCAGGATTCCATAAAACACGACAAAAATGAACTAACACTCGAATAACATAACAAGACTTACTTTGATACAAACAGTTCCCTCATATTTTTACTAGCTGTGCCCCCCGGTTTCATCCGCGTGAAAGGTTTCACACAACAACTTTTTTTCCCGACATCCGATTTCAATGAAACAAATCCAATATGTAGCTCCAGGCTAAGCTCAATCTACCTGTGAAAACTGCAAGAAAATTGGTTTTGTAGATGCGGAGATTATCGCGAACAGACAGACAGACAGACAGACAGACAGACAGAAAAGAATTTTAAAAACTGGTTTTGTGGGCTTGGTTACTCGTCTTTTATCACTCCTCTCAATTTTAGGTAAAAATATTCAATGTACAGAATCGCGGATTCTACTCTTTATTACCGTTTCACCCGCGTTAATTTCAGAGTTCCCGCGGGAATTCCGGGATAAAAAGTACCCTATGTGTTAATCTGATGTATAAGCTATATTATTGTAAAGTTATATGTAGTGTATTATTTAAATGATTAAATCCATCCAGTAGTTTTTGCATGAAAGAGTAACAAACAAACATGTTTGGATGGATATCCATCCATACATTCTTACAAACTTTCGCCTTTATAATATTAAGTAGGATTATAAGTACACCTACACAGAGGTCACTAGCACCCGTTGCCCCCTTATTTTTGGAAATTATTATCAAAAAATTGGGGCATGGTAAAAAGGGTACTTTATAAACCCTAACCTGAAAAGAGATAATTTAATTTTTTGACTCTGGAAAAATACTCGTACAGTATAAATAATTTAATATAAATAAGTGTGTACGCAGATTCACAAAAAAAACTACACAATTATTATTGTCATGACAATGCATCGTTAGTGTGAATTGGGTTCGGATCCAGCTCGTCACTTTATAAAATAAGCAAGCGCAATCACTTTTACAGACGGAAAGTATATGTCTTATACATATGTATATACGGTTGCGCCTAGCCGAGACAATGTTAATTTAGTTAAAAGGGCACAAAAGCCTCACACTCCTTTGCAGTGTGTTGAATACCATTATTTGGGACGGCCCGAATACAGTTTCCTGGCGCAACACGGAAATTGTTGTTTAATAATAATTAATTTAGAAAAAAAAAACATGAAATAAGCTCTCGAATAATATTATTACAATTAATTTATTTATGAGCATCATTATGTAACTATAATCGTTACTGTTATTTAATGTTCCATGTGCGTAAACAATAGTGTAGGTAGTATGTAGGTACGATTGTAAAAAAAGGTTGACTATTTGCGGAAACAACTGGTTTTTTAGGTTATGTGCGATACTTTGCATTTCAGTAATCTCTAACTACAGTTGGAAATAAGTTGTGCGAACTATTAATATGACCACGAACTATGTAGGTATAGTACACCGAAATAATGTTACAGTGTGGTTACAAAAAAAAAACTTATAAACTAAGGCGGTCTTATCGCTTTACTAGCGATCTCTTCCAGACAACCAAACCAAACAACAGGACAAAAACAAAAGATTTGGTATATATGGGTAGGTACAAGATGTTAGAAAGGAATTCTATAGGCGTTTTTAAATATCATAATATCGCCTCTGTTTTTTTTCGCATAGGTACAGCTTGGTATTTCTAAATAGAGATTTCTAGAAATTCGAGAACTATAATTTAGTAAAAAGGCATTGATATTAAAACTAAATATAAAACAAAGCTATGTCTAGCTTTAATTTAATCACAATGTTTGTTTTGACGTTTATATCTATTGTTTAAATCGTGCACACAGGCCGCTAACATTTTCTCTAGCTATCATTGTTTTTACCGCATAATAATTTTTCGAAACAGCCCTTTAACATCAGACGCTTAGGACAACTTGCGTATTGCATTCAACATATTGGGTATAATATATAATTTCTTCGTAGAGGACTAGTTGTTCCCCCGCGGTTTCACCCGCATGAATTAGCTTCGGCCTTCGTATCAGTGAATGAAAGGATTTTTAGACTCCAGTAGTTCCCCTTAATCCAAACAAACTTACAAACATTACTTCTATAATATAATACAGTTTATTATATACTTACAGAGCATGTATTAGTAAATAGTAATATAGTAGGTACCTATAGATATAACAAAGTTAAGAATAATAAGTTGGGAGTTGCCATGCAGAGCTATTCATGAACAGTTTCTAGGTAGTAAATCCATTCAAAGCCGTCAAATTACCAACTTATAAATTATATGTCAATTACACATGTTCAGAGTTCTTTTAGGGTACCTAAGTAAGATTTGTTGCGAACGAGCCGAATACAAGATAGGCGGGATAAATACTACCTACACGTAGGCACCTAATTAATTCTTGCTGAGAATAAAGTTGACTTTGATATCCATAATATATTATACTTAGAACGTGAATAGTTATTACCATGAGAAATTAATCATTTTATGTGCTGTGTTTTTTTCATATTGTCTATGTCTACATATTAGATATATGTATAAGTAAACCTACAGGATGAAATCTTTTAAGTGTGTCCAGAAGAAAAGATATTGCAAAACTTAGAAGTCACATGGAATTTGCATCACTTAAACATAAATGAATATTTAATTCAACAATGAAGAAAAAAAAACGGGGTTCCCGTGGCAATTCCCGGATAAAAGTACCGAATGACCTTTTCTGTACTCCCGACGACGTGTATGCAAAACTTTCATGATTATTAGTTCAGTAATTAAAGCGTAACAAACTAATAAAATCTCATTCGCATAAATATAAAATAGGTACTAGCTGTTCCCCGCGGTTTCACCCGCGGTAATTTAGGAGTTCCCGCGGGAACTCCGGGATGAAAAGTACCCTATGTCCTTCTCTACCGATGATACATCTCTGACAATGTGAATGCAAAATTTCATGATGACCGGTTGAGCCGTTAAGGCGTAAAAGCGTAACAAACAAACTCACTTTCGCTTTATAATATTAGTAGGGATTTATTAGTGGATTACATACAAGAGAGACAATCGCATCGAAGTGATTACAGCTTTCGTGTCATTATCTAGGGATAAAAAAGTGGAAATATATTTGTATCAAATCAATAAATACGGAATATATGCAGTCAGCATATTATCCTCATAACTAGTTGACAAAAAGAGTCGCCCATCATGCGTCGAGAGAAACATGTAGAAATGTTCAAACCGACTGAACCTACGTTTTGAAAGCACATAAACCTTACGCGAGTGCAACATCATCTCGATGCGGCTGTAAACAAAGGGAATCCTCCCATCCATGGAATGGCAACACTAACTCGTTGGTTTTATTACAGCCCCTTTTTGCTCCCTTTAATAAATCCCTTACAGCGCCGAACGCCGGCGACCGCTGAAGTTGGCAGCATTGTGAATTTCAGCCATCTCTGATATGTCCATTGTCATGTAAATATTGTTCGGAAAGAAATGAAAACTTACTCGTGTCGGAAGAATGAATATTTCAAACTGTGGATAAGTACTAGGTATACCTACGACACATAAAAATGAATTTTAATTGTTCTCAGATTTGAAGAACACAACGGGAGATATCCATATCAACGTGAATATATTATGTATACTAGCTGGTCCCCGTGGATTCACTCGCGTTAATTTCGGAGATAGCGCGGGAATTCTGGGTTAAAAGTACCTTATGTCCCCCTGATAACGTGCATGACAAACTTCATTATAATCGGTTGAGTAGTTAAGGAAGAGTTAAGTTTCTTGTTTTAAATAAATAAATAAATAAATAAATAAATAAATAAGGCGTGAAAGCGTAACAAAGGAACTGACATTCGCATTTTTATTGGTAAGGACGTCCGTAGATAACAATACATAATATACTTATACTGGATTGGCGCAGTAGTCGGCATGCCTCTCCGCTAATCAAGAAACTCCGGGTTCGATTCTCGGTGGTGGTGAACTTTGTATAATAATACCTAAACACAGGATTCCATTCCAGTCTGTGGCTGTTTATATACAAATAGTATTAATATGTAGTTTGTGCGTTTGCTTGGTTTCCCACTACACAAGTTTATAGCTTAGTGTGGGATCAAGTAAATGTGTTTTGTGAAGTGAAGTTATGAAATTAACATATTCAAATCTACTTATCTATTATAATTTTTTTTTTGAAGAAGAAGAAAATACATTTATTTCAGCACAACATACAAGAAAAAGAAACAAACATTAGCAATGCCTAATCTAAATTTGTACACAATATATATTTCTTGCATGCGGTATTGAAATAGTGAAATATATATATATATACGTATAGGCGACAGTTTACGGCTATAGTGGGGCGATAGCGGCGCGGCTGTGACGCCAGATGGCTTGCCACGCGACTAACTGCATAGTGATGGGACCAGTCACTTCAGATATCGATTTTGTTGTTACGATAGAATACAAATGAGTGCATCGAAAAGCGTTTGAATAGGATCTGCTGTGACACAAAAACGATAAATCAAACGACATTTTGAAACGAGTAGGTAACTATCTAGATTATAGCACAACGCGACGCTAAAAATTTGAATAGTAAAAATAACTTTGAGTTGGCTTGTGGTTAGCGAATCTGATTGCTGCACCAAGTGTCATGGGTTAGGGCCGGCATGAAAGGAAACATATTTTATGAACTTATATTCTGTTTACCCTAGTCCATTAGTCTGGATATTTAATATGACTGTGTTTTACAAAAATAAGTATTAGGTATATCACTTAATATGTTGTATCCCTAATATGGTGATATCAAAAACACTAATAGGTAATTATGGTAAGTTTTTTTAAAGAACCTTTAAACCTACCGAAATTCATCATTATCTCAATAAAATGTATAATATGTATCTATACATATTCATAATTTTTCATATTTCCACGTTATACATATAACGATAGTATTATAATAAAAGATTGATTAAAAGATTTTCTATTATTCTCGATAAAGGTCTATCGATATGAATCCCTTCATCGAATCCGTAATAAAATGGCGACTTGTAGGCTGGCGGGCGCGAGGGGTGTTTTAAGTCGTCTTGCCTTCATCCAAACACAAGCCAAAAATCTTTACAAATGCAAAAGAGATAGCGCTATCGGCGAACCCGCGGGTTGACGAGAAAAGGGAACAGGTGCATCCGAGTTAGTGCTCTGCGGCCTTGGATAGATAGATAGATATAGCATGTTCTTTACACAGTACACACTGTATAGTATAGATAGAACCACAACCGCTGCGGTTAAGGGCATCTCTAACTTTTATACGAATATCAGTCGAGTTGTCGCTACAAATATTTACTTATTTGAATTTATAACCTACTAGCTGTCCCCGGCGGTTTCACCTGCGGTAATTTCGGATTTCCCGTATAGAAATTTCGGGATAAAAAGTAGATACCCTATGTCACTCAGGACTACCGTAGCTTGCTATAGGTAAGTGAAAAAAATTTAAAATCCGGTTCAGTAGATCCAGAGATTACCCGTCACAATCTCACAAACTTCACCTCTGTATAATATTAGTATAGATGGAAGGTTTTTCTGTTTAAATATACCTATAGAATAAGAAATAGTGACTGGTTGATGCATTAAAGCAGATACGAAACTTATGTGGCTAGAAACATTAAATTGGACAATACTATGGCTCTTCATTTCTGCATGCTTGATAAAATAAGTCATCTAACAACTTAATTCTCTTAAAACTGATTGGAGGAAGTTCATAAATAAATATATTGCGGAAGATAAAAGATTCTCTAACGAATCACACTACCTACTAATCACAAATTGTTTTTTATTCCATTTAAATTTTTTGTATTGTTATTTTATTTCTCCCATGAAAAAGCGAAAGGAAAACGTCGAATACCTATAATATTAATTGCAGCTTCATATATGTACATCAAAATGGGTACTTAGCACTAATATTCAAAAATGCCTTTAGAAATTACTTTTATTTAAAGTTATTATATATGTAATACAGGGATCACAAGTGGATTGTTTTTATCATATTTATCATACATTCATACCCCAGATTATTAATTTGGTTAGTCCTATTAAGGTATATCGAGTACCTATACAAAATTTAATAACTAGACTCATTGGAGGTCAGAAATTTGGTAATGAAAACATTGATATTTAAATTATTATTTATATGCTAAGTATAAATTATCACGTAAAATTTGCGAGAAATCAAAATATGAAAATTCAATTAAATCAACAACAAAAGAATAATTCCATATAGAGAGAGATACAGAGACAAAGAAAATACTTCGGTGGAAGAATTATTCGGTAGGGAGTGAAGAAAAAAAAAAGAAATAGGGAATATAAATAAATGCGAGAGAATAGGATTTTCATTATCTAAACAAAGAGATTTCTGTTAGGACATTATAAGGGACGAATTATTCGACTTACAATTTCGTACTGCGTTGCCTTTATTTTGCATCCCATTTTGGTTCGGTCGTGTTAATATTGCGCAATAAATAAACGGCGTCGATGTGGTTTTTCTCATCATACTTAATTTGAATTTGTAATTTGCCAGCAGCAAAAACTGTGCTCAGATCTCTGTTCAACATAAAAATTTATAAAACAAATAACGAAGTTGATTACCAACGCTAAACATCAGCTTGAGATAAGTCGCCTAATTTAGGTACTTCTTATAACATCAGCTAACTAGCAGTTGAAGTCCCGTAAAATCGGTCCAACCGATTCGGAGATTCACCCGTGTGAGCTTCTGAATTCGCGTAGGAACTCCAAAATTCTTTTATTCTTCTTCTCCTGACAATAACAAACACATCAAAAAAAGGGACTTACCGCCGCACTCAGAGTCGACTTTAATGATTACTTAGTTAAGTATAGATTTTTAAAACAAAACTGCTGCAATCAGACAAGTTTAATAAATTAATATTAATTGGCATTTAACTAATTAAGTTACATCCCATTAAATGCCAATTAACATTAATTTACTGAACGTCTCTGATTTCGGCAGTTTTGTTTTAAAAATCTATACTTAACTAAGTAATCATTAAAGTCGACTCTGAGTGCGGCGGTTAGGGATTCATTTTTATACAACGTGTTAATGAATTAACTAAAATCCTGATACACCCCATTTAAAAAAATAAACTTTAAATTAAAACTTTCTTTTGAGACACTATATATTTCATTTGTTTGTAACATGAGCACAGAGTAGTTGATAAATAATAGTAGTAATTTAATAAAAATGGATGATTCAAATATATTTTAATTCGAAAAAATTTATACTTTAAAAGTTATTCAACATTAGTTTGGAGGTGACCTATTTACGAAATTCCAAGCGCTACGACCGCGCCTACCCGTTCGAATTTTTGTGCTGCAGGCGGCGTACGCGCCAAATTTTGTATTATAAATAATTTAGACATGGGCTAGAAAAAAATGAAATAATATAACCCATACTAAAACATAGTGCGATCGGTTCGCTAGTTGATTCTGAGCAAACTACTTTCTAGTTTTCAGTTAATTCATTAACACGTTGTATATAGACTTGCTGTCCCCCGCGATTTCATCCGCGGTAATGTCAGAGTTCCCGCGGGAATTCCGGGAAAAAAGTACTCGATGTCCTTCTTTGTACCCCTGACGGCCCTGACAGTAGTTTACGGTGATTAGCTGCTACCTCCATTAATTCCGGAGTTCCCGCGGGAATTCCGGAATAAAAACTGTCCTATCTTTTAAGTTGGACCATATTTTAAATGGTTACAAAATTTTATCAAAATCCGTTCAGTAGTTTCGGAGTCGATCGTGGACAAATAATGTGACACGAGATTTATATGTACTAGCTGTCCCCCACGATTTCATCCGCGGTAATTTCGGAGTTCCCGCGGTAATTCCGGGAAAAAAGTGCTGTAGTTTACGGTGATAAGCAATTCCCCGCATTAATTCCGGAGTTCCCGCGGGAATTCCGGGATAAAAAGTATCCTATCTTTTAAGTTGGACCATATTATAAATGGTTACAAAATTTTATCAAAATCCGTTCAGTAGTTTCGGCGTCCATCGCGGACAAACAACGTGACACGTGATTTATATATATTAGATAGATTAAGAAGACAATAATAGCATAACTTCACAATACACAGATCTACTTGATCTTATACTACCTAAGTAAGCTATAAGCTTGTGTGGTGGAAACTTCATATATTATGTAGATACAAATAATATCTATACTAATAATATAGAGGGAAAGTTTGTGAGGTTGTATTTTGTGAGGGTCTCTGGATCTACTGAACTGATTTTGAAAATTCTTTTATCAATAGAATGCTACAGTGTTCCTGAGTGTCATAGGGTACGTCTTATCCCAGACTTCGCGCGGGTACTCTGAAAATACCGCTGGTGAAACCGCGGGGAAATAGCTAGTATAATAATATAGCTGTACTAGCGTGGTTTCACCCGTGTTTATTTCAGAGTTGTTGCGGAGAAGAAGACCCTATGTCCTTTTCCGTACTCCTAATAATGTGTATGGAAAATTTCAAGATGATCGTTTAAGTAGTTAAGACGTGGAATGGCCGGCAGGCAGAGTTACTTAAATGTATTTTTTTAAAGTCAAACTTCTTTGAACACGAGGCAAAAGCAATTTAAGTAGCGCCTTATCTTAACGCGACGCGTTATGGTCATAGTGAATAAGGGCCCTAGGGAAAACGTTTCGTGCTACAACGCCATCTATTAACAACCAAACGAATTAATTATATAGAAAACGGACGAAAGTTCTAAGCGTATAATGTGAAAGGTAACGCAAAGCAACTAATGCTTGGACAGTTGTGTTTTGTTACAACTAGCTGTGTTTAAATCATTTTTTTCTAACTCCAAAAGAAGAATGAGGAGAACTGAAAACATGAACAACATACAATCAACAATTTGTCATCTATCACCCAAAATATACGTATAAATAATATCAATAGACTTACCGCCCGCCGACTAACAAATAGTTCCCATCTCGCAACAACAATCTGAAGTAGTCTGTATGAGTTTCGTTTCCTGAGAATTTGTGCGTGTCGTCCACTCCTGAAACAAGTGAAAACGTACCAATAAGGACATGAAAGTATCGGAAGTAAGTTTAAATTGTTATGTAGATATTGAAATCAATATAGGGCAATTATGTGACTTTCATTTATTTTCATTTATTTATTGAACAATTAATGCACACAAGGAGAACATAAAAAAAAACTTTTGTTTCTATTATTTTTCGATTGCCATCGGAATCAGCGGTTTTGTGATCATGTTTTAGAGAGCTTCAACTTTTGAAGTATGTTTATTTTGGTTGATTGCTAGATATTGTAGGTGTCAAAACGTGCATATTGTAATCGCAAAACCGGCATGTTTTTGATTGCAACCGAAAAAATAATACATAATAAAAACATAATATAGCCACACACACAATATGGTAGAGAATTCCACTGTGGCACTAAGTCCGCTTTTTGTACCATGTTGTGCAATAAGCTTGAATAAATAAATAAATAGCCCCTCAGGTATTTAAATTATGCTAAATAATAGTTTATGTTTATTCATCCCTACTAATATTATAAATAGGTACAACAGTATCTGTGTCTGTTTGTCCCTTTACACGCTTAAACCATATGAACCGGTCATTATGAAATTTTGTAATCATCTCCTTCAAATGTCCTGTCGCGATTAATTGCATGAATTTTTCCAAAAATATGTTCTTTTTTTATCTATTTCACAATCAACCTAAGACGTGTAGATACTGACATAAAAATTAAAAAGTAAAAAATGTTGAATGTTGTCGTGACAGCAACAGTTTAGGGAGAGGGGGTTAATTATGCATTTGTCATGCTAAACTTTTGATTAGCATTAGCAGCTGCTAATCCATTTATCCATAAGAATATTACCTATCTATAATTTTACGCCTTAACTACTCAACCGATTGTCATGAAATTTCTGAAATTAACGCGGGCGAAACCGCGGGGATCGGCTGTACAACTAAACGACAGTAAACAAGTATTATTAGTAATCCCTTTATATGTCTCGTGATATTAGATTTTTCCCAATGAAATCTATTTTTGTTTTCTTCTTATTAGAAAATAGGAATCAAGATAATATACCAGTTTTATAATATTATTTTCGTATAGCTACCTACACGTGTAACATTAAATCAGTCGCAAAAATAACCCCGCTTATCCCAATCAAATATTCATAAAAGCCATAAAATAAAAAAGACCATTCTGACTCATTACACCATATCTTTTGATGTAAAGAAGGTTTTGTATATTATCCATTAGCTCGTGTAGGAGAATTTGCTTCCTTAATACTTTTTAAAGGAAAAGGAATCATCGTAAATCACACTCAAGTCTAACCACTTTTATCTCTGGGTGAAGAAAGATATCATAGGCTATCCTTACTAATATTATAAATATGAAAGTGAGGTTGTTTGTTTGTTACGCTTTCACGGCTAAACGGCTCAACTAATCACCACAGGCATACTCTCGGACATGTCACGCAGCGTCACTTAGTCCCAAACTAAGCAGTGCTTGTAGCTACTATTGAGACAATATTTATTACAATGCACTAGTCACCCAGACTAAAGGAAAACACAACGTTCATCAAGTAAATATGTATTTATCCCACCGCGGGGATCGAACCTACGGCACCTGGGGCCATAAGAAATATTTAAGGATTCGCATGTGAATCTAGCGATTCCATGCGCGAAAGTAATTCGAGTGATTTAAAAAATACGGCCCCTACAGGTATAATCAGGTACTACCCAGTCCAATATACCCAATTATCCACACTCTTCAGTGCTATCGAAACAGCAATAAAAAATATAATTAGTTTGTTAAACATTTTTTTCATTACTAGCTGTGGCCCGCCGTTGCACTCGTGCAAAGCCTTTTTTCCGAAATATGTTTTAAATGAAACAAAGTCTATATGTTGCGCCAAGCTAAGGTTAATCTACCTCTGAAACCACACTGGTAATCCGTTTAGTAGTTCCGGAGATTAGCGTGAACAGACACGAGGATTTTACCTTTTTTATTATAATACTAGCTGTTGCCCGCGACTTCGCGGTTCGACGCGGTTCTAATAGGATTTTTAATTGTTTTTTTACGTTAGATTGGACCAAGCAATCACCTTGTCCCATACAGACTTTGCCCCGCTTTTTCACCCCCGTAGGGGTAGAATTTCGGAAAATCCCTTCTTATCGAATGCCTACGTCATACAAAGAACACACCCTCCAAGTTTCAGGTCTCTACAATCAGCGGTTTAGGCTGTGCATTAATCCGTCAGTCAGTCATTCAAGACAAAGCATTTTATATGTGTAGATAGTATATACATATAGATAGATTTGCACCGGACATTTCGGCGCGTCTGAACTCTTAATGGTTTATTACAGTCTCCTTTCAAGTGTTCAAAACAAAAGAAAGTTCATTTGAGCGTAAAACAACGTTCATAAAAAGTGACGTCTCCTATTTGCGAGGCATAAAAAGTCGAGTGAGAATAAGATGACACGTGAAGTAGCTTAAGAGGCACGTATGATAGAATCAAAGATTACTTGAAAGGGTTTCCTTTTATGCCAATAGTGCCTGAGGCTCAGGAGCTTATTACCTACTCTTAAAGTATCGCTAAAAATCTTTTGGTCGTATATAGCTTCTTAGTTTAGAATTCTGAAGGTCAAGACAAGGAATACGCCAATTTTGTTTAATTTTGCTCTATTTGCAAGTCCAACGACTTAAACTTAGGCAATATTTAATTAATACCTTTTTAGGTTATAATACCTACTCATTTTAATAAGGTTCGCGAGGTGTCCACTATTGTGGGTTTGATGGGCTTGCAGTTCAAGAATATCAGAATTTTCACATTGACTTCAATTATGCTAAACGCAGCGTCAACGTAAAAATCATATAATTATTCACGAAGGCTTCCCTGCTTCGTGTATTTATGTGCTTGATATTTGCAAAACAATCACTAGAGCTATCTATCTGAAAAGCTAAATAAAGGTACCTACCAATAGGTAGGTATATAATAACAAACCAGTGCGGTAGTGCAGCGTTACCTCGAAAACAAAAAAACTAAGCGGACTAGTTTCAAGAAGCCTTCACGTTGTCGGCTTCCGTCTAAATGGTATTATGATTTACGAAGATATTTTTTATACATTGGCCATGTTTTAATAAGCGTAAAAATATCATATAACGTCATTACGCAAGGCTTAATACTTGATTCTACGTATGTACTCTAATATACATGAAGGCATAGGTATTTATTCACCTTTTTATTGTAATATCACTGTCGGTCACAGTAAGAATTTTTTTTTAATACTAATAACAACGAGCGGAATCTGCCATCACAATTATGGTCGTTAAATCACCAAATTAAAATTCGTAAAGAGTTGTCAAAGTGTCAAACGCAATTTATGCGGGATAACGGTATATTATACATTTTATTAAATTTTGTTGAATTAAAATGCATATCGTTCGCTGTATGTTTGGGTTTAGTTAGGCATACTCATAATAATGGATTTCTACATTATTAATATAGTAGGTACTAGCTGTTCTCCGTAGTTTCACCCGTGTTAATTAAGTAGTTCCCGCAGGAATTCCAGGACAAAAGTACCCTATGTCACTCAAGTACACTGTAGCTTCATGGTAGCTTCGCATTAGGTACTGAAAGAATTAAAATCGGTTCATAGTTATAGAGATTACTTCCTACAAACAAAATCACAGACTTAAAACCTCAACATGTTTATTACATATTAAGTGTAAATAATAGTATTTATACAAATAATGATAATTTTTATTTTTTAAATAACACCTTTTTATATAATAATAGCAATACATGTTTTTAAGGTATTTATACTCGTGTTGTATAATAACTTTGGCTTTGACACGCGGCCGCGTGTCTAGATAATAGATTATAATACAGTCATAGATTACAGTACCTATCATTTTCCAGAAAAAGTATGGGTTTGTTAAACTATGTTCAACGTATCAGCTTAGTAGGTTATAGGTATATTTTGGTTCGCGGTCCGTGCTCGTCGTTAAGCTCCATGCACATTGCACACTGTCCCATCGGGATCGTTTGGTTACCCGCCGCTCTGATGCGGCCGTCATGCATTATGCACTGCACTGTATGTTTTCATAAGTTAACTAACTCATTAACTGCACCCTGCACTGCTCAGAGACTGCTCTGGAAAGACCATGAGTAGTTTCTAGGTGAGTTTTATACGTATGTGGTTAGATTTTGTGATTTTTTTGTACCCTACGCCCTAACTTCTTTACAGAGAAAACGTTGTAGCACCAAAAAAGGGCAAAAAAACACGAACTGATCTAGTTTTATGATAGACTAGCTGTCCCGCGCGGTTTCACCCGCGATAATTTCGAAGTTCCCGCGAAATTGTTTCATACAAACTTTGCAATCCTTTTCATTCCCATAGGTGTTGAATTTTCAAAAATCCTTTCTTATCGGATGCCTACGTCATACAAAGAATACACCCTCCAAGTTTTAGGTCTCTACGATCAACGGTTTAAGCTGTGCGTTGATATATCAGTCATTCAGGACAATTTATATGTATAGATTACTAGCTGTCCGGCGCGGTTTCACCCGCGATAATTTGAGGTTCCCGCAGAATTGTTCCGTACAAAATTTTCATCCCTTTTTCACCCCCTTGGAGGTGAAATTTCGGAAAATCCTTTCTTATCGGATGTCTACGATATAGAAAAAATACACCCTCCAAGTTTCAGGTCTCTATATGATCAGCGGTTTAGGCTGTGCGTTGATCCATCAGTCATTCAGGACAAAGCATTTTATATGCATAGATTGTTATTATTACGTCTACAACTCTGAATCTGTATATTATAATATTTAATACTGAGTGTTTTATTAAATAAATGTTGGGGCCTTGGGCCACTTTTGCATTGCTGATCTCAAATATGAACGCGGGACATTCTCCAACAATAACGTCTATATACAAAATCAACAAAGACAATAAAGTAGGTATACTTACCCAATAAAGTTTTATGAATCACATAAATAAAAAGAAACGTATTTTAGTTCGTCGGTCCTTTGCACCAGCTAGCTACAGTTAATATACTTAATATTATACCGCAACGATATAATCTGTCAGCAAAACGAAGTTACCAGATAATACAGCCTTCGAGAAAGTTGCGAGGGTGTCGCGGCGGTCGGCGGCTTATGAAAGTCTCAGTCTGCGTCTCAATTGATACCTACTACGAAAGTTTAGTTACAAAGTATAATTAATACTTTACGTAGGTAATTTTTTCTTACGTCAATGGCTTTAAATTGTTTTTTTTTTCAAGTGAAATGTTCTTTGTGCACGGGAAGAAATAGGTAGGCATATTTGTAGAGTTACAATACGAGTAAAGCGTTACTTTCAGGAGTTTCTTTTTTAATGTTTCATTTCTTCCACGTGTATTACACGCCGATACACGCTTCAGTTTATTTTATAATATTAGATATCATAATTACTATCATCCCTAACTCACAAAAAGTATAAAGTGCTCCAAAAAATAACACAATTTTGAATAGAGTTTTCAAATTGTAGAGTTCAATAAAAATAATCTTATCATATAGAGACAGATAAATGATAAAAATATATATTTTTTATAATATTATGAACAATAGTGATAATTAGGACTTCTTCGAATACTCATTCCAATAAGCTGATCCTGAATTACAGAGTAGAGAATTAAGTAGATATTATACATACTTAATTATGTATGTAAGAATGTAGTGGAATCTTCCACTACAATTTTTGACCACATTAATATCGAAATGATTAGATTTTTTTTTCAGAAATACATAAATAGGTTACCATAACCAGGGTCACCTCTTGATTTCACAAGTAGTTAAAAAAGTAGTAAATTCGTTGTATAACAGGTGACACTACAATTTTTAATGACAACACAGCCAGACACACGTCTCTTAATCTGATTTATATACTCAAAATTAAATGACATTTTATTTAGACCAAAAGTATATTACAGAAATATTTATTAGTTTTGCAAGAATTCTCTCGCTCAACTAAAGATTGCCTATATGTTAAGTGTAGGCGTTCCGGTAGAGCACAATAGGTACTGGGACTGGAACGCCTTCGGGAAGTGGCCTAAATTAGATGCTTCGTAGTTCCATAGTTAACGGTGCATAGTAATTAGTAAGATTGTGTCCGGAAATTAATTTAACTAGCGTGTAGGTCAGAGAATAGGCTTGGATAATATTGTATAAATAATAACAATTACTTTTTATGTTCAAGGCCCTTATTCAGTATGTTCCTTGCCCATAACGCGCGTCCCAAAAACACAATCCCAAACGCTCCAGATGCAAAAATATTAGAAATTTATATTCTTTATGGCAAAAGAAACGTTGTAAATGTATTTTTTTTAAGAGAAACTTCTTTGAACATGAGGGAAAAGCAAGTTAAGGGGCGCCTTATCTTAACGCAACGCGTTATGGTCATAGTGAATGAGGGCCCAGGTATGTATCGTCAAAAATATTTAATACTAGCTTTTACCTGCGATGTCACCCGCGTCAATTTCAGAGTTCGCACGCAATTCCGCAACAAAAAGTACCATAGGTATGACCTATACTCTGTACCGCTGACAACGTGTAGCGTGAGCGTGGGCTCCGTCCCAAATCTTTATATGGATGATTCCTTTTAAGGGTATCATATTAAACAAAAACCAAAAAAATGAGGTATTATAAATATAAAGGACGATATAGCCGATACTATCTCGTTATAAACTAGTCATTGCTGGTTTTACTCGCGTGTATTTTTGTAACTTGGTAACTATAGAACCCCACCGAATAACCATCACTTTGCTTCCCGGGATCTCTTGGGCCGTTTATACGTGACTTAAGGCCCATCATGCAAAAAATCGCAGTGTGATTTCTGGATAGAAAATAAGGTTTCACTTGATTTAGACAACTACTACTACTACTTCAGCCACTATTATTTAAAACCAATATATGCATATCTTTGTCTACGAAACCAACCTGTTACTGAACCAAGTCGTAAATGAGAGAAATGATGATATTCGTTATAAAGGTGTACATTTTCAAAGCTGTTCATTTTCCAAGTGTATAATTCTATATACTTAAACAAGCGGCAACGTTTATCGCGACTAGCCTCGGTTACTATCGGGGTGGCGATCAATAATATATTTTTATAACTTCTTATTCAATACTTTGGAGTTTTATCGCCAACAGGTATCTATTGCAGACACGATATGTTTTTTCTTTTTGCAAACGACCGCGATAGCACGTTTTATGCGGACGATATCCGATGGCTGACATTTTTGTACGTTATTTTATCCATGCTGGTGAAGTAGACGAAATTCATCCGTTATAGTATACATAAATGCAGATACCTTTTAAGTAAAGACTGCATGGTCAAAAAGGTTAAAGTTTTTTTATGATAACAAGTTGTTTAAAATTTTTGCAATGTTCTGTGGTTACAATCTTTTATTTGCAAACAATTTTGGTACCTATCAATATACAATATGGAAAAAAGTTAGTTTAAGGTTCTACCATAAATACTGACTATAAGATTTTTTTCTCAAAAGTAACATGCTTCTTTTTTAGGGTTCAGTACCCCAAAAGGAAAAAAGGAACAATTAGAGAATCACTTCATTTTCGTCTGTCTGTCTATCAAGACTCTAGACCTTTTGTATCAGAAACGCGTGGAGATATCAATTTGAAATTAATATCAAATACTCAGGTCTGAAACCCTTTGGAGCTTGAAAGAAATCGATCTTGTGTCCAAGTAGTTTTTAACGTACTGAAAATCTGAGAATTCAGGTATTCTATGTGTGACTAAAAAGACTATCCCAGCGTTACAGTATCTATATTATACAAGGACTGGACTGCTTAAATGTTATGAATTACCTTATAGCTAGAATATGTTTGTATTGTCATCGGTTACGGCAGATATATACCTATTTGCAAAATTACAAACAGAATGGGCTTTTTGAGAGTAGAATTGAAGTATTCCATTTCATAAATGGACGCTGATAAGCAATAACATGTTAACCCACAGAATTAAGTTATTGATACAGAACGCCTTATTCAGAATTATAGAACGCTTTTTAATTCTACCTTTTGTGTTTACCTTAATACTTTGTTTGAATGCCAACAAAATGTTGAATATAAAAAAATGTTGATACAAAGGGACGCTATAATTTTGAAATACGATTTTCTCAAAATTTCTTCAGTGTGGGTTAATACATTGTTGCTTATATATGTCCAAACAAGGAATTCAGTTCCAATAAAAAACATACAGATCAACGTAATAAAGCGTGTTAAAATGGGAGGAGACGGAACGTGTGCAGATATATTTGTCTTCATTACTTGCATTGTTGACCATTCGTGTTGCTGCTGGCTATCACAATCACAAACTGGGAGAAAAACTTATGTAAGAGACTCTTACTAAGAGCTAAGTATGTACCATAGTGCTGTGAAATCTCTGAGGAAGTTATTGCTATTCAGTTTTTCGAGTTTTTAAAATTTTGTAAATATTATAAAATAATAATTAATAAATCTACTTCAGAGAGTCAATTATTGTAACTAAAGAAATGTGATTTTATAGTTTCTATTCCATTTTACCTTTCATCGTAATAATTTCTTGAAATGAAATTATTTATATTTTCCGGGAAACTCCCCTGGACTAAAGAATTGATTGATTGAGGAATGACAGAAATGCTTTGATTGATCTTTTTGTACACTTTACAAATAGACTGTAGAGATATAAAAACGATGGAGTACCTAAAATTTCTTCATGTATCTACTTAAATACAAAAATATTACCTTGATTAAAATAATTTTAGACTGCTGTCAACGATTTGGCACGATGGTATTATATGGATTGTTAACATGTGTGTTTCGTGATTTTTAGGTACATACATAACATACAGGACATCTCTCCCGTTCTCTCTCTTTGTGTGTGTATGTGGGTGGTATATGCTATGAGAGTGAGTAGTAAAGGTGTGTATTGTTGTGAAGGCAGGACATTTTGTCCTGTCGTCCCGGCTCGTTAGCTATAATGGCCCCGGCTATTTCAAAGCCGAACGACACTCGTGTATTATCACCTCCACTTTTTACTACACAATACTATCCCCAAAAACCTTTTGCGTTAAAATTTTAAAGGGTGGATTTTAAGGTACACAAACACCGGTTGGGAGCGGATGTAATACCTATATTAAAGCGATTGTTTAGTTTTAGTACAGTGGTGAATTTAGCTATTTTGTTTTTAAGCAACTTTTGTTTGCCAGCTCTGTTTGCACTAGGGATTCATGAGTTTTAAGTACCACAGTAACGTTATAATAACCGACATCTCTTATATCAGTTCTGTCTAGTTTTATTTTAACTTCAACATGGCTTCCAACTATAATACTAGTTTCAATGATATTCCAAAAAAAAATATTTATTTTTAGAAAAAGACTTTTATCTAGGCAAATTTAAAAATAAGATTGTTTTTATCTAATAGAATTCAGAACCACCGGCGAATCCTATTACTGTACTATTTTGTGCAAGAAGAATAAATAAATAAATAAATAAATCTTAATTGTAGATCCAAATGAACTGAGGGTTTTAAAAATGTAAATCATCATAAACCTTCCTTATGATTGTATGTCGCATTGTGCCATGCCTACCCTCTAATCAAGAGGGTCCGGTTTCGATTCCCGTCGAGAATGGCTCTTATGTAGTGGACACAGGGTTCCACTTTCCAGTCTGGGCGTGTTACAACTTATATATAAAATGTATTATACTTCGTTTGCTTAGTTTCTACAAGAATCAGAGAAGTTGATTAAATTAATGATAATTCGCAATTAACTAATTAAGTTAAGTTTAGTTAAATGCCAACTGACATTAGTTTAATAAACGAGTGGAAATCTTTACTTAAAATTAGGTAATCATTAAAACGACTCTGAGTGCGGCCGTTAATGTGGGATCAAGTAGACCTGTGTGTTGTTATTATTATTATTGTCACAATGCCTTACTCGTAGACTAGACGTCTCTAAAGCCTGTAGAGCTAAGAGCGAATTTAGACAAGACATAGACAACAGCAACAATTATTCAAGCCATACAGGTAGAGTTTGCTATTGCTACGTCTGCGGTCTTCACCATTCGAGCACCTATTGGAATCCGTTTAGCAAATTATTTTCGACCAAGAAACAAATATAAAAGATTGTTTTCAAATTACTCTCTTCATCATTTAAGGAAGGATAAACTTTATAAAGAAGTGGATAGATATGCATAAGTATATCTTACTACTAGCTGTTCCCCGCGGTTACACCCGCGCTAATTTCAGAGTTTCCGCGGGAATTCCGGGATTAAAAGTACCCTATGTCCTTTTCTGTATCTCTGATAACTTGCATACAAAATTTCTTGATGATCGGATGAGCCGTTAAGGCGTGAAAGCGTAACAAACAAACAAATTTTCGCATAAGGATTCATTTGACCACAAATATTGCAATAAAGTTATGTTGACCTCTAGAAGACAGCAATAATTGTGTAATATTAAGTTGCAATGTATTTTGTGTTTGTTGTATTGTTGTCAGTTTGGTGAGTCTAAAAAAAAGGGATGAAACTTATACGTTTGTCATATAAAAACCCTTAATTTTATTCTATTGCAGTAGTAGCTAGGTATTTCAATGAAATTCGGAACACAGGCAGAATAATAATTCTGGATTACTTTTTATCCCAAATTCAGATATAAAGGGAGTTCTCGAGGAAGTCCTGAAATCCACTTATATCTAATATATTTAAAATATATACATATGAGTATTAAAAACGTTTAATACCATTTTTGAGCTTGCTTCAAACTAAGCTTCCATAAAATGGAATGAGTTTTCACATGACACGGGTGTCACTCCTACTTTTTAACCGACTGGACCAATATTGGTAAAGTGGGCTTTCTCCAAAAATATCTAAAGAAAAAAACCCACTCAAAAGTGCTTTTTGGTTTTCTATAAAATCGTACTTGATTATGATGAAAAATTTAGGACTGGAAACCTAAACCTCTAGTTCTACAAACTTGTCCACCCGTTTTATCAAATCTTGCCAATCATTTTTCAACCACTTGCTGATTGCAAATGCAATATTATGGTACCATCAAGCTGATATGTTGATAGAGCCGCGATCTAGGAACTGAAACTTCCTCACGGCAAATGGTAGGACAGTCAAATTTTGGCTAGTTTTGTTCATAATTACTCTGCATTATAATTATGATGATGAAGATCTTAAGGTAGAGCCGGAAGATTGTCATGGGAACTTTAAAGATAGTCGTGTCTGGGCTCGTTTGTTTTGTTCTCATGAGCACCTTCCATTACGCAAGACAAAGCTTGTAGATATAAAAAAAAATAGTTTTCATTTATTTTTCTCAAAAACGAAACTGGAAATATAAATTAAACAATATCCCAAACGCAGGAAATGAGAAAGCTGTCTTTTTAAACAAAGTAACAAATTACAGTAAAGTTCACTAAACTGTTTATTAGCGAAACGAGGGAGAAGGAAGAAAATAATTAAATCCTAACTGAGCGTCTTCACCCTTCCTTATCTACGGTAGGTAGACTGCCACTAGACATTAGTTAGAGTTAAAGAGGCGGGCGCGTCTTAACTATTAAGTGATAGATGAGGTTAGCAATCACTTAATTTCCTTCGATATTCCGTCAGTGACGTACCTAAATCCGACACGAGACGACACCTTCACCCCACCTTGAAGTTCGCTAACGATTCTCGTCATTATAGCGGAACTGATACTATCTACAGTACAGACTAGTATTATTAACTTTATCTTTATTCTTACTACCTATATCATTAAGGCATCACTGTTTGATGTAAGGTTAAATGTGCTACATACTCAAGGAAAGTATTCAGGAATCGATTCTCGTGTCCCATAGTAAAAAGGTTATTTATTTCAAAACTATTACTAGTAAAATAATAAAACAAAACTTGGCGGCCTACTCTTGAAGAAATGAGATGAGATGAAATGAGATCGCAGGATCGAAACGGAATAAAATTTTGCTATTTTTGAAGCTTTGGGATCGCGTCTCTATCGAATTAATTTGTAAAATTTCTCGATTTCAATATAGGAGTCGTGTTATTGACTTGTCGGACGTCATCTTTAGACATAAACACGATTCCAAATACGATTTGGTTTCGATCTCAAAAGTATGTACTTAAATGACATCCAGGTGAAATCAAATTGAAGTCAAATCGAAATCGGAAATCACTTTCAAGAGTTAGCCTGCTGAGTGCGGTAGGAGAAGTCGCGCTGACGACGATCATGGTGACATACCTAAGAGCAATTCAACGACCCTTTACATTGTCACCGGTGCATCGACAAATCATAAATACTCGTAGGTGTAATTTACCCATGTAAACCCGCGTTTTAGGTTAAGGTTTTCTCTGTCATTTATCAATAATAGGCTAGTTTCCTAAATTTTTTTTTTAGTCCGTTTTGTAGATTATTAAAAAATATTGGACACGTATTTTTTTATTTTTTATGTAACCAAAAAATAACGGAGATATATCAAGTCGAAATTTCACATGACGTCACGCCTCGCTACAGTTTGTTCGCACGTTATAGCGAGCTGTGACATCACGAGTCCCCCACCCTAAACTTTAATGCGCTTTATCTATGCATATTTCCATTATTTTAAAAAAGCAAAAAATACGTGTCTTTTATTTTTTTATTATCTAACTGACGGACTAAATAGAATTTCGATTTTTTTACCCAGGAAACTAGCCTATTTTTTTATGAATTACAAGAAAATATTAGTTAACGTACAGTATTGAAGATAAACAAGCGAATCATAACATTTGGCATCAGTTAAATTGGCGATGTATTTTAATTTTTAATAACGATACGAGTACCTATATTTTCGGGATAACTAATATAGGATGCGATGTGACATCTTAATGTTAAAATCGATAAAATAACAGACGGGTGGCGATTAAGTTACCGTCTAAGGTGGCATCCATTTAATTTCCTGCGCACCAATGCATTTAGCCCCGTTTCGCCGTAATAGGTAAATGTGCACGGAATTCAGCTGACTCCATTTGAAACAGATATTTACTTAACGGAAATTAAGGAAAGCCAATTAGATTTATTCGCTAAAGAGCTTTTCTAAGATTTAGTTACGGTCGTAACTTATATACCTACTTGATAGATAAACTTAAGAAAAGGTTTACTTTGAAAATAAATTTTATTACTACTTGAATACATCTGAATGTAATAGGTACTCGTATCACTATAATCCTACTAATATTATAAATGTGAAAGTGTGGATGTTTGGATGTTTGTTACTCAATCACGCGAAAACGGCTGAACGGTTTTAGATGAAATTTGGAATTCACGTTGTCAGGGGTACAGAAAAGGACATAGGATACTTTTTTTCCCGGAATTCCTACGTGAACTCCAAAATTACCGCGGGTGAAACCACGGGGGCACAGCTAGTTATATTATAAAACAAAGGCCTCCGTCGCGTCTATCTGTCGGTCTGTCCGTTTGTTCACGTTAAACCCAAAAACTACTGACCGGTATTTCATGTGGTTTTCAAATATAGATAGAGTAATTCAAGAGGAAGGTTCAGGTATAGTATATGTATAACTTATCAAGGTTTTGTGTAAATTGGTTGAAATATAACGATAATAATTGTTGGATTTGTCGGAAAAAGTAGGTACTTTCTTACGCTTTTAAGCCTCAAGTACACAACCGATCATCATGAAATTTGCATACACGTTGTCCGGGGGTACAGAGAAGGACATGATAATTTAGCGCCCCGTAGTTTTTACCCCGGAATCTCCGTGGGATCTCCTAAATTAACACGAGTGAACCCTCGGGGAACAACTAGTGTTAGGTATATAAAGTTGTAAACGTGACAGTGGCATATAAGTATAATAGAGATTTTTAATTTTTACATTTATATCAGCTTCAGACGTATGTATGTTAGTATGTAACGGAATCTTTGAACATGATTTTGACCCACTTCAAAACGTCGGATTAACTCGAAATTTGGCATACTTAGTAAGGACCGATGACGATTCAATATTTTAAACAGTTTGACCCGTTATCCTTACTAGGATAGTCAGGATTAGCGATTTTTTGTTTTTCTGAGACCCGAATTGTCCGCGCCGATAAGGTAAAACTCTCAGAAATCACCAAATTACTCGTAACTTAAAACTGAAAAAGCTGATTGTATCTAAATTAATAAAAAAATAAACCAAACTAAAACGTAGAAAATAAATAATAGTAAAAAAAACTAAAAAACACGCTTTTTATAGAAAAAAAGTAGAAAATAAATTTTAATAAATTTTAGTTGAGAATAGTGTATAAAAATTTTAATAAATATAAATAATATAAATAATAATAAATAAATAATAAATAATAACAAAATATAAATAATAATATTATTTTGTTTTAAAAAAAGCGTGGGGTGCTTTTTAAGATATTATCGAAATGATAATCCTTCTTCTCATATGTCAATAAAATATTTATAATTATTGACACCATGCACCCCACGCTTTTTTCAATTTTTTTTTTATTTACACGTAAATCTTTGTGTTGTGTCAAATAAAGTTTATCAATTCAATTTAATTCAATTCAATACACTATTATTTATTAAAAAATTTCTACACTATTCTTAATTCATTAAAATTTATTTTTTACTATTTTCTATATAAAAAGCGTGTTTTTTAGTTTTTTATACAATACAAAAAAACACAACACGTCGAAATATTAATATTTTGTGGATTGTTTCTTTTTTGTACGAAAACCACTATTCCATAAACTAAAGCAACAGTGTACAAATATCAGAACTTTATTCCTCCGCAACCGATGTGCGACGCGACGTGTAAATTCAAACGTAGGTACTATATCCGCCGCTAAGAGCTGGCTTTGTACACAAACTAAACATATTTACCATCGAACGGTACTCTGGACAGATATGGATGCGTTTTGGCATCAAGACTGGTCTGTACTTGATTAATCTTATACCTAGATCCTCGGGTATGCTTCAGTTGTTTAGTATCGGTAGTGTCAGCCTCGAATAGTTCATTAGACGTAAACGTATTGTGTATTACATCGATGTTCATGTATTTAAAGATTTTATAAATAACACGTTTTAAAATTGAACCTATTATAGTAAAAATTATAAAAGTCTTTTGAACTGCATGAAATAATTCATTGTACATCTTTGTATACGTGCTTGAGAGTCTGCAAACTCTATAACAATAGAAAAAAATACAATACATTCTATGTAAAAACACTTAGAAAGAAGCTTTTTTATTGGCATGATATGAATATAAATTTAATGAATAGAAATTTATAACAACCGTGCCCAGAATTCTATAGCTTTTATTGCAATATTGTTGACCGATAAAAGTATGTTACGTTCAAGCAAGTTTCCACAATGATCACGAATTCTCCAATTCTTATAAAACTAGAACTTTCTAAGTTAGTTTTCTAGTTGTCGAGTTATTTTCATAACCCAACTAAAAGCACTTGAGAGTGTTGTTATCTTTTTATGAATTGAGTGCAGAGATTTTCTAATATTATTTTAGCTCTTACATGTGGTTTCGTACTTTTAAAGGC
This sequence comes from Zygaena filipendulae, assembly GCA_907165275.2. Lineage (NCBI taxonomy): Eukaryota > Metazoa > Arthropoda > Insecta > Lepidoptera > Zygaenidae > Zygaena > Zygaena filipendulae. Next base: position 4,717,383 of record OU015666.1, read on the forward strand.
GGTCTTGTGCTATTTTAAAAAAATGTCATATATTTTTAAAATTATAGCCGTTTCACCTGCATCAACTTCTTATTTCCCTCGCGAACTCATTGTGCCAGAATGCTCATTTCAAACACCTCAATGATTCGTAATCTATCTATACTATAATAAAAGAGTAGAATCCCCGATTCTGTAAGTACATACGTTGAATATTTTTGACAAATTTTGACAGGGAGTGATAAAAGAAGAGTAACCAACCACAAAAAAAAGAGTTATCTATTAAAATTATTTTCTGTCTGTTTGTCTGTTCGCGATAATCTCCGAACCTACTGTACGGATTTTCATGCGGTTCACAGGTAGATTAAGCTCAACCTGGAGCTACATATAGGCTTTATTTAATTTAAATTAGATATTGGGAAAAAATATTGTCATACAAAAACTTTTCATGCGATTGAAGCCGCGGGGCACAGCTAGTCTATATACATATATCAAAATGAATCCCTATTTCCTTTGGTCACGGCATCGCGCGTAAACGGCTGTACCAATTTCGCTAATTCTTTTTTCTGTTTGTTATTGTAAGGAGAAGGTTTTTATAAAAGAAGTTTGGAGTTCCTGCGGAAATTCCGAAACTCGCGCCGGTGAATCTCTAAAACTGTTGGACTGATTTTGACGGGATTTTCACTGCTAATTACCTGATGAAGAAGTATATTAGGCTACTTTGGACTTCCTGCGCGAATTCCGAAATACACGCGGGTGAAACCGCGGGGGCCAGCTAGTTATTAATATTTAATGACTGTTCCCCACAGTTCTAGTAAATTTCAGAATTTTTCTCAGAAACTCATAGTTTCGGAATAAAATTACTAAGGTAATATTGAAGATTCCAATTAGTGAAATAATTTTTAAAGTCAATGCAATAGTTCTAGAGATTACTCCATACAAACAAACAAATCTTTTTTCTTAATACTACTGCATACGATTTGTCATTTTAGAATTTTGTCTCCACATTTTACATACTTACAGTATACACGGAACGCAAACCGAAAATGCAATTTGATAGATCAGCCAGCTATGTACCAGCTACCTACTTGAAATGTCTTATCTCTGACCGGAAGTACAAAATGGCGGCGAGTCGCCGCCACGGATGCACATCCGGTGCAGCGTTGTCCGTTGGAGGACAATTAATCTTTGTGTGTTTATTTTGTTCTTGCTACACAATAGTGAGGCATAACTCTTGTTGTTTCGATTATTCTTTAAGAATATTCGTCAATAAATCTGAAAAATATTTAGTTTCAGAGACACTTGAAATCGTAGAGAATAAGTTGTCCTATAAAATATCTTCATAAAGTTACTCAACAAAGTTAACAAAGACTTTAGCGGCCCTATTTTTGAATGGCTTGAATTACTTTTCGCACACGGAATTGCAAGATTCCCATGTTAATGCTTAAAACATGTATAGGCATGTGAATTCGCAATTCCGTGTGCGAAGGTAATTCGAGCGATTCAATAATACGACCTCAGAGCCTCCTTCACTACAATGCTTACAAGTGATTTTAACTAGGCTTTCAAAATGCACGGATTCCGACATACAAGTACGTACATACAACATGAGACCTAGCGAAGAACACTAGGAGGCTTAGCGTGTTTTGTTGCAAATAAGATAACGCAGCGCCGTTGAGCACTAACAGCCGCACTCAGAGTCGATCTTAATGATTACTTAGTTAAGTATAGATTTTTAAAACAAAACTGCCGCAATCAGAGACGTTCAGTAAATTAATGTTAATTGGCATTTAATTAGATGTAACTTAATTAGTTGAATGCCAATTAACATTAATTTATTGAACTTGTCTGATTGCAGCAGTTTTGTTTTAAAAATCTATACTTAACTAAGTAATCATTAAAGTCGACTCTGAGTGCGGCGGTTAGTCTTTATCTGGTAGAAGTAGCTTAAAATCATTCTAGATCTAATTAATGTTTAGTTTACTTGTTTGTTTGTAGAAGTTGTGGAATTAGGCAGAGATTTGCTTTACCTAATATTATTCATTTTAATAATTGTATAGTGTTATTTTACAGAGCTAGGTACCTATATTCATTGTACGACAGTGTTTCTTGAGCTAGTTTAATGAATTAGCGATGTGATAGGTACTGCAACGTTTCGGGGGCAAGAAACGTTAGCAAATGACTGTAATATAAAAGATAATATGTGTATTATTTTAGTTAAAGATATTTATTTGACAGGGAAACCTTGTATAATATTTCTTAGCTTCCATTATTTTGAAATGTAAAAGATTCTATATTTATGATATCTCATTCTAATTCAAATATTACTTAACGGTACTTTTAATATATGTATTTCCAATCAGTGTGGACATGGAGTTTAATTCTACAAGCATTCAACCTTTAAAGTACATACCATAATTCATAAAAAAAAACTGTTAAATTTATGAATGTAGGTACAGGTACTCCCGCTTAAGATTGTGAAATATCGCTCGGAGTGTGCCGTTAAAAATAAATCTATTATGAGTACGAGTGAAAGATTGCCGGAGAGGTGCAGGTAGGTACGTTAATTTCAGTGCGAAATCTTGTGCCGTGTATGAGTAATAGGGATCTCATTATACCCACCTGCCGCAGGTTTTAATTTCCTGGATACGACCCCGGCGCAGGCGGTGGCTTGACGACGCGATTTATACGAGTAAATAAAATACAAACCCGCCCGTTTCGGTCCGCTCGCACCTTTAGCTAGGAACGTAAATGAATAAAGTTCAAATCAAAACCACTTGATATGTATAGTATTAAAAGACAGAACTGCGCAGCGAAAGCTGAGCCATCAAGTGTGGTGGAAAAAGCTTATTATGTAACTTAGCGAGAACATTCAATAATAATCCACGTCACAACGCACACAGATCTACTTGATCCCACAGTACCTAAGCTATTATTAGCTTGTGTCGTGGAAACCAAGCAAACGTGGTATATACTACAAAGAATTACTTATATATTATACTATAGATATATAAACACACCCAGACTGGAAAATAGAACGCTGTGTTCATCACACAAAGTCCACCCCCACCGGGAATCGAACCCGGAACCCCTTGATTAGCGGACAGGCATGGTGACCTCTGCGCCAATCGGGTCGTCAACATATATATATATATATATACTAGCTGTTCCCCACGATTTCATCCGCGGTAATTTCGGAGTTCCTGCGGGAATTCCGGGAAAAAAGTGCTGTAGTTTAGGGTGATAAGCAGTTCCCCGCATTTATTGCGGAGTTCCCGCGGGAATTCCGGGATAAAAACTATCCTATCTTTTAAGTTGGACCTTATTATAAATATTTACAAAATTTTATCAAAATCCGTGTGTAATTAGCTTTGTACATTTGTAATTTGTCAATATCTTGGTAACAAAAAACAGAAAAAAAAGAGTGCGGCCGAGGGACGAGGGTCAGAAGGAAGTTCTCCCTGTTTTGTAAATATAGTTAATACTCAAATAAGATTAAACGTAGGTAAACCGGAAATACTTGTATCAAAATATATAAAATATATTATGTACAATTATTGCATTATAGTACGGACCGCCAAGAGGGGATTTGTGGATTAGCTAAAGCGCGTCAGATGAACATAAGGGGGGTACCTTGCACCATGTTGAGTACCTCCACCAAATATAGGCCCTCTACACTGGTGGGTGCGTCTAGAATAACCGATCAGATTAGTAAAAAAAAATCGATAACTCGAAATACTCGAGCGCGTCAGATTAAGATATGGTGGGTTAATTACATAGTGAGAAGTATGTATATGAATAATCTGACCATTTGAACGTGACGTAAGGGAGTTAGAGGATCACAAACTTGCAAAAAAAAAACGCAACTTCGACATTCTCGAGCGCAGTTGATTTATTTTTTATTTTAAAGTAAATAACTCAAGGATAGCGGGAAAAATATAATCTGCCGATTTTCATAAGCCGAAGAAACAAAAATCGTCTTCGAATCGAACGAGCAGCTGCAGTGAAACATGTACCTATTCATATCTCTGTCTTTCTTTCCCTTTTACTTTTTCTCTATCTCTCACTCTCTCGCACCGTCCTCACACTACTTTCCGTCGCCATAATGTCATCACAGTATATCACGGCGCTAAACGTGTCAAATTATAACTTTTTTTGGTCGGTTAAAATACATATTAAAATAAGTTAAGGTAAGTATTACATCAAACTATAGGTTCACCTATAACCTTTCACTTTAATGTAATTATATATATATTATATAATAAAGCTCATCACAAAACAACGCATTCATGTCATTATATGTAAAACGCTCTGGCTTGTTTGTGCTTTAAAGTTAGTTTTGTGAATAATATTTTATGAGCTTTTACATATTTCATAGAAATATAAAGTGTGTTTTTTGTGAACAAGAAATAGCTCATAAAGTTATTAAACTTACGTCAGAAAGAAAAAAATCTTAAAAATAAATCATAATTTTTGTTTCTAGCAGTCAGATTAATAATACCCCTCAAAATTACTGTCAGATTTTAAGCCAACATAACTTGGAGTGCAAGCTGAACCTTCTGTAAAATAATCTGACACGCTCGAGTATTTCAAAATTGAGATTTTTTTTTGCATTTTCAAAAATTCGCTACTACCTTGCGTCACCTCCAAATTGGCAGATTTTCGAAAGGGAAAATTTTTAGGGCTCACTTAACATCCCCTTTGAATATCTGACGCGCTGGAGTAAATGTTTTTTTTTTTCATTTTCTCCACTTCCGGATGGCCACCCCCACCACGCAAATCGGCAGATGAATATATTTTCGATATCAGAGACACCTTGGAGTATCTAAACTACAATATCTGACGCGCTCGAGTATTTCCATTTTAATATTTTTTTTTACATCTTTGAAAGCCTGTAGAAGCTAAACCCACCGGTGAATGAAAAAATATCATATGACCTTATTTTGTTTATATCTCCTAATCTTCAAAACCCAATAGGTCCCAACGACGCTCGAGTCACTCCCGAATTAGCATCGGTATCTCCCGTACTATTATCTTACTTTCCAAGTTTGTGTTATATTACACATGATGCAGCCGGCTTACTCTTGACGCAATCGATTAAGGTTCATACCTACTCTTGATGCAATCGAAATGAGATCTCAGGATCGAAACGGAATTAAATTCTGCTACTTTTGAAGCTTTGGGATCGCGTCTCTATCGAATTTTATCTGTCAAATTTCTCGAGTCATGTTATTGACTTATCGGACGTTATCTTTAGACATTAACACGCTTCCAACTACGATTTCGATCTCAAAACATGTACCTACTAAAATGACATCGAGGTGAAATCAAATCGAAGTCAAATCAAAATCGGAATCAGACTCAGATCATTTTCAAGAGTTAGCCTGCAGTTTCTATACCTTAAATTTTCATTACAACATTTCATAATGAGACCATGTAATTGACATGTCTATGAATTAAGTAAATCACAAGAAATGTTACTTTAACGTGTTGTCATTCACACTTGAGGTAAACAAAATGGCGCATATCGCTTTTTCTGGTCGTGATAATTTTTGCGGATGAACTCCTGCCGCAAACCACGTTAAAAAACTTCGCTAAAAAAATAAATGGTATAACGCTTTTTATAAAAAAAGGGATTACTAAGGATCTGTTGCTGACACAAAGGAATGAAATTTTATTTGTTATTATGTACAATAATATATATCTGTACTAAAGTGTAATAAACAAAGGCTTTGCCTGTTTGGCTTTCTGCCACGCTTCCCGCACCCGAGCATTACACATAACAGTATTTGATGTGTTTGTTTATGTGCTATATGCACTGCATTCTGCAACCGAAACTTTTAAAATGACGCCGTTGTTTTTAAACTGGCATCCATTCTTGATAGTTGGTGCTTTTGGTGGTCAGTTCCAACTCTGTATTTATACATTGTCTCTCATAAAACAACGTCGAACGGAGCACAGAATTCCATGATTCAGCGTAACAATTTTTTTAATTTCGTGCCATAATATTCAATAGGAACATAACTTCATTGCATTAGATACCTACCTGATGCATTATTTATATATTTTGGTGAGTCACATCATATGTAATTCCTCGTTTAAATTATATAGTGCGGCATTAATAATAATATATTATATGTACACACGGCGTCTGCGTATGCAAATGATTTTGTAAACAGTATTTTCTATTCGTAGCTTTAAAAAATTCTCTTGGAGTCGTGTCCAAAATAAACTACCTATTTATACTCGTAATTTAGTATTTATTTATTTATTTAGGACCATCAACAGGTTACTATAATGATTCATCTGTACGTTGATAACATCTTACAAAGTGGATAAATTATGTAACCAGATAATAGATGGCCACAGCATGCGCATCGCATCTACTAGCCAATTAGATTAGAAAAAAAAACAAAAACAAAAAGACATATTGACAAGATATTATTGCTATAGTATAAATACATTGAAACCATTTAAAGGAAAATTTCTTGTAATGACTATTGCAAAAGTAAACAAACGGAATGCTGAGTTATCGCAAAAATATTCCGGGAAGTTTTAACAAAAAAGTAAAAACGGATATTTCTCGAGTGACGTTATCGAATAAGGTTTCGTTAGCATTCGCTTCGATATTGGAATATTAATACTTGTATTATTTCGTTGTGAAATTAACTTGGTATCGAAACGCATTCAATTTTTTTTATATTTACTGATTTATGGAGCGCAGGTTAAAAAAAATTCACTTGAACAGTGTTGAGTTGAAATCAAATCCTACAAATTAATATGATAGAGATAATTAAACGAATATATATATAAATTTTATTTTTGGTAACCTATAGGATAGGTTTTATGTTGAAATATAATGCAAATTTTCAATTATTAAAAATTCCATAATCACTTATTATTCAAGGTACAATAGTACAATGCAAATAGTGAATTGCCAAAACATTTTCAGATGATTCATGAAACGTCTGATCATGGTTCAGAGGCAATATTAATCTGATACCTAATTAAAGTTTTAGGAGATTTTACCTACATAATCCTAAATAGCTCCTAAAATTTGAGTATTGCCCAAAAAAGATAGAAATCTACGAAAAACATAGAGACTATGGCAATAACTAATTAGAGTTCGGCAACGGACCATATACTTAGACGTGCCATTATAATAATATATAAAAAAAAATATAAAATACTTTTCTTTGCAACTTCATAACTCAAAAATCAAAATGATATTATTTTCGATTGAAAATGTGAATAGATAACCTTTTCACCGTAGCGCAGAATACTCCACATTAAAAGCTCATCAAATCACATAGGGAGTATCATAGTTCAATCAATCAGGATGGTTTATTTGCTCACAGCAGATTACTGTTTGCAAGTCAGCATTAACATCTGTTTTACACTCGAATTACGTATAAAAGTACATATCTCGTCAATCTTTATTTTGAACCAAAGTTTGTGTTTTTGAAGTTGTCGTTATAGGTGGTTTATTTTTGTGTCGATATAAATTTTTTAAAGTTTTTGTTTGTTGTACCTATTTCGTGGTGCAGGCTGCTTAGGACATCAATAATGTTTCACAGTAGCAGTTTTTTAAGGGTTCATTTAACTATTAAGTACCTATATGTTTTGCGCTGATTCCTTCGAAATCATATAGTAAACCTATAGATAACAAATATGAAAACTCAATCAGCTGTTATGGAACCGAGTAGTAGATAAACACACACACAAAAACTTTTACATTTGTGACATTAGTTAGATACAGATATGGAATAATTTGATCGTGCACAATATTTTAGTTCATTTGTGAGAAACCGTTTTTAATTTCCCACAGGGTTGCGTTCAGTTATTAGTTTTTGGAGCGGTATTGGACGATATGTAATGTTATACTCGTTTATTACGTCAGTATATTACATAGGTACCGATCGCAACTATTCGGCGTTCATAATAAATAGTTTCAAAGTCACGGAGAATATATTTTTGTCAAAAGGCAATATAGTAATTACGTTAAGTTACGATCGTACTCCGAACTTAATTGTTAATTAAATTTTTCTATTAAATTTCCTTTATAAAATTTAACATAATGAAAACCTTATTAACTTTTCTAGTTTTTAACTGGCTCTATGATAAATTTAAAGAAGAATTTACCTATGTTATATAGAAATATATACAGTAAAATTTGTAACGGAGTCATAGGTGTGTCTGTATAAATGTAAATCGCAGAAACTAGGATACAAATCTATGTAGGTTCTAATTCAACAAGAGTTCTCTAGGTAATTCTGGAATGTACTTATTTTATTAAGGGATGAATTGTATTGGTAATATACTATACATTAATTAGCTGTACCCGCTGTTTCACCCGAGTGAGTTTCAGAATTCAAATAACCACAGAATCCATTTAACTCCAAAGTAAAATTTTGGCCAAAATAAAAATAAAAAATTGCCTACGACCGCAGCCCTACCAAATATACACAAAAAAAATCATAAAAATTGGTCAAGGGATTTCAGAGGAGTTCGATAACAAACACTGTGACACGACATTATAATATATTACCTGCCTGAAACTGCCAATTAATTATAAAAAAGCGGATTGTTAAACTACAAAAATAGTTTTTATGATAAAATTATACTTACATGAAGTATATAAAAAAAGTTGGCAACACACCAAAAACCGAAGTAATATGTTTCATTTTTCATGCTGCAACACTGGGACTAATAAAATAGTTTCCATTTACGTGGAGCGGATTTGAACGCTTCATCAAATGTAGTTTGATTGCATCTACAAATAAATAAATAAAACATTGGATTCCGCATTCGAAATTTTTATTTTAAATAGCTGGCTTCACTTTGATATAATCTCAATAAAACTAATGATTTACTGTACGTTATAGTCTGAGAAGAAAGATATATAAGAGTTATAGAGTAAAGATATATAGAGTAAGTAACTTACGGCTCTACTGACACGAGCGTTTACATATTGTTGCTGCTACATAATACCATTGTTTATAATCGGGCTAGATTATGGACAATCGTTTGACCTTAGTTGTTAAAAAAGGGGCTTTCAATCTGAAACCTTATGGAAATCCATTCAATAGTTTCGTATATTATTACCTAATAGGTACTTTAAAGTGTTCACGACTTGCTAGTTCTTTTCTGAGTACCTACTTGGTATTCGAGTTGACATCAGCAACAAATATTTGCTAAAATTCATTAACTTCTATTAATATCTGCATACAAAAATCAGGATTATATAGGTTAAGTTTATTCTGGTTTAAAAGCGCGTAATGAGTTTTGTTAACCCCCGAAACAATTACGAAGTTTTGTAATTTAATTTATGCTCGCAACAAACTGAGGCGCGCCGGTAATATCGGTTATGGTAAATATGTATAACCAACTTTCCTGCGGACGCAAGAAGTTTTTGTAAACATTATCGCGATAATCTTTCATTAATTTACGATGATGATGTTTAATTTTTATTGAAATACTCGCTGTTATTTTCAGTCAAATTATGTTGTGTTGTAGAAAGGGTATTTATTTTATGATTAATCTACGGATATATTACCAGAGGCGGTAAAGAAAAACATCCCATGGAATAATACACACGTATTAGAATGCCAAAGAGTGTGTAAACTGTAATATCCATCATTCGCACTGAGCCCTTATCGCAAATAAGTTTAGGCCTCTACTCCAGCAAAGGGGCGAATAAAAACCCGATTATATTAATACTAAAACTATTTCAAGTGTCAGTTAAAAAGTCAACTATTTCAAGAACTATTAACAATATTATTTCAGATCTAGCCTCTCTAGAAATCTCTATGCCCCAAAATTGTACGAATCCATTTGAAAGATGAACCAGAAAAAATATATATACTTTCGCGTTCATACAATAATGAAAATGGTAAGAAAATAAATATTTAGGAGTACAACGTAGAACAAGTTGATTAGAATAATCTAGTTTTAGCATACGGGTGGTAAACATAAGCTGAAAATAAAACTTACTTTGTTAATTGCGCAGTTTTTAAAACCATTCAAAATGAAAAAGAAAAAAATAACTAAGTCGTATCTACTTCACTATCGTGAATACATAAATATGACCAATTTACTACATTATACACATTATTTTTGTAGATTGTTACAGTTTTATTTTCAACGTGTCAAAAGAAGTAATTAGTATAACGTAACAAATCGTTTGTGTTTTTAAAATAGAACTAGAAAAATACTGGTTTTTGTTATTTAATTATAACAGGCACTAGGTACTTAAAAGAGATATGTGTGATAAGTGCGTGGGTGTTGGTGATGAAATTATAGCGGCCGGCCAGGTATGATGCTGCAAAAAACATTCCGAACTATGTGCGTACCTAAGTGACGCTCGAGCCCTGTAAACGACAATTCTTTGTATTACATTACTGCGCTCGATAAGAAGTCTTTGTGAATTTATGCGGGTTATTTGATTGTCGCACGATAATATTAGGGTAGGCGTAGAGTGAACATCGCGGATGCGAGTCGGGACTCGGGAGCTCCGCCAAATGTTGCCTCATTTGGGTCAATGTGACCCGATGCGATCATATCGTGCCAACACACTGAGGTTCTATAGCGATTCACCGACGTATACGAGACCGCTTTGATAGTGAGAATTCTAAGAATGCCGAATATGGTTTTGGTTTCCTCGATTGGTGTAACGAAATCCTTATCCATCACTCGAGCCGTTACAGTGGAACTTTTATTGTTTCGACTGTCAGGCTGTGGAACCATCTCCCGAATACGATCCGAGATAGTGAGTCCATCGATGTGAATGTCACACGGCCTAATTAATTATTAACAGTTTAATTTATAGCTGATCCCCACGCTTCTTTAAGCGTAAATAACGGGATTCTCTCGGGAACTGACTATTAAAAACATAAGAATATATTCGGGCACTTTTAAAATTAAGACTACATTGTATTTCACTCCACGGTACATTTAATTTTTTGTTTAAGTTGTTTTAGAGATAATAATAAGAAAAGAGGAAGTCGATTGCACAACAGCCCGTTCCTACTTTTGGATTAATTGTATACAGGTGCAAATAGGCGATAACATTTAAAATATAGCGCCGATTTACTCCCAAACGATCCCAGGACGATATAGAGAAAGCGCTTTATTGCCTATCCGTTCCGGAACGGACCGGAGCGAGGTGCGTGTTTTTGAACGGTTCGCCTCCTGCTTTTAATAGCTATACAGTTAAAATTCATTGCGATGATACTAGAAATGCAGCTTTTTTAGTAAATTATGCAATTTTCATATCTCCGCCGTAGCAGTGCTCTACGTCGTAGCCCGTAGCCTTGTTACCATAAAAAAGTTTCCGTTATACAAATACGATAACTTTGAACTATAGGAATCAACTTTTTAGGGTTCCGTAGCCAACGGCAAAATCGAAAGCCGCACATCTGTCCTTACCTATGTCTATTCGTACCTATGTCACAGCCATTTTAGATAGAGACTAAAGTCAAAGTCTAACCGCCGCACTCAGAGTCGACTTTAATGATTACTTAGTTAAGTATAGATTTTTAAAACAAAACTGCCGCAATCAGAGACGTTCAGTAAATTAATGTTAATTGGCATTTAATAAGATGTAACTTAATTAGTTAAATGCCAATTAACATTAATTTATTAAGCTTGTCTGATTGCGGCAGTTTTGTTTTAAAAATCTATACTTAACTAAGTAATCATTAAAGTCGACTCTGAGTGCGGCGGTAAGTCAAGTAATTTTATTCAAAGTTGACCCATAATTTGGCTCTTTTTGACGTCAATAAAATTAAAATTATTATGACAGAATCCATAAAATATCTACCTTTCACAGCTTTCTAGTGCTATGACTGAAGAGAAGAAACTGCGCGACAATCTCCCTAGTAGCACGCTGTCAGTTTAAAGTTACATACCTAATACCAGAATATTGGCATGTAATTTTTATTAGATTTCGAAATTCGGTACAATGGCGTACCTACTGAAATTACGATTTTTTTATTAAATTAGGTGTGACACTTCATACACTTTACGAAGAGATGGAAAATAGTAATCCAATACACTTATTTTAAATTAAGTATTGTAATGTTCCAATAATTTTCAATTTTATCTATGTGGTTGCGCCGCATACGCACACACGCCTACACTCGACCTACCTTTATACCTAATCTATGGAATCTGTATCCCTTATAACTGATTCCATCCCCATCACGCACCCAGTTCCATCTGTTCCCTCGACCCGAGAGTACATCCGCCGCCACGGCGAGCTACACCGCTCCGCGCCCGCGCATAAACAAAAAACCGCACCGCACCGCACCGCACCGCAAAACTAGGCCTAGTGTAATAAGTGTACTGACTGATGGTGTAATTAACATTAAGTGTGATAGAAACGTCGCGAAGAAGAACCGAAGGAGAACCAGCACCTGCTCTCAAAGGTATTTATCCTTATTTCTCATCCTCACCCCTCATTGCCCGGATTTCTCTTTCCGGGCTACTCCATACTTTTGGTCCAATCGAGCCGTATCTATCCCTTTTTCGGTCCAATCGCGACAAAATCCATCATATTTCCCTTTTAATTATCCGCAAGATTCTATTACACACCGCAACCTCATCATATTTCATTATCTAAACACCATTTACACATAACAAGTACACACAACCTAGGCTGACCATACCGCATACCGCATCCGCTAAATAATATTTTAAATTAAATTAAATATTAATATTTTTCCGCACCCGCTTTAACAATTTAAATTGAATATTAATATTTTTCCGCACCCGCTCTAATATTTTTAATTAAATATTATTTTTTCCGCGTCGCATCCGCATAAAAACAATGACGACTTTAACTATTTTAGAGGCGAAACGTCAAAGTCTATTCTCAATTTTGCAAAATGCATACGACTTGAGTAAGTCGGCCTCAACTGTCGATGAACAGCAGCAGTTCCTCGTCCGCACAAAAACCCTCGCGAAGATTAGACAAGAATACACGCAAGTTGTTCATGACATTAATTTTACTAATATTTCCCTCGACGCTAATTATAAGCCCTCATTTAAAGCTATAGAAGCGTTTGATGAATTATATTGTCACATAAAAAGTGTCGAAGAATCCCTCGCTCAATCTCACAAAGAGACTAATTCTATATCTATCTCTAAGCCCAAGCACAAACTGCCTGTCTTAGATTTAGTTTCATTCAACGGAGACCCGACCAATTGGCCGCTATTTTATCAAAACTTTAAAGAAATGATTCATGATAATGAACATCTCACTGACGCAGAACGCATTCAATACTTAGTATCGAAATTGTCGGGATCTGCATTATCCGTTACCGCGGGAGTAGTACCCATCGCTTCCAATTACAACATAATTTGGAGCCTACTCGTTGAGAGGTACCAAGACGTACGAACGCTCGCTACGCAATACTTACAAAAAATATTTAAATGCAAACCCATTACTCACGCATCTCATCAAAATCTAGATTCATTCGTTGAACATTATTGCGCCTCAGTATCCGCTTTAAAACTTCTAAAAATCGACAACCTAGCCGATTTCATTGTACTACACATAGGTCTCAGTAAACTAGACAAAGAAACTATTAATTTGTTCGAACAATATACACGCAACTCGCTAGGTTCTGATATACCTACTTTCGAATTCTTTCAAAAGTTCATTCGAGAACAATCTAAAATACTCTCTCGCTCTTACTTGCAAACTAAACCTCAAACTCACGCTAGTGATATCTTCCCCTCTCGCTCGTTGCAAGTACGACCCTCTATTAAGAACAAATCTTTTCAATCGCTCGTAATCAACGAAACAAAAAGCAATTGCAGTGTTTGTAACAAAATTAGGCATCCACTTTACTTTTGTCAAAAATTTATTGACTTAGACCCGCCATCGCGACATGAAATTGTTAATAAATTCTCATTTTGTAAAAACTGTTTAGGTTTCCACGACACTAAAATATGTCGTTCGACACGAACTTGTGTTAAGTGCAATAAAAAGCACCATTCCCTTTTGCACTTAAATGATTTTGAAATACGACGACCGCATATCGTTAATCTTCAAACTAATCGCCAGTCGCCACTTGAACGCCGCCCCAGCGACGAAACGCATCCTCGCGCGCATGTGATTGCGCCCGCGCAACCGCTAATCGAAACGAGTGTGAACGAGCTAGCAATAGCATCGCCCACAACTCACTCAACACACCCGCTTAATTATCGAAAAGGTCCAAGTGGCACCCCTCATCAGTCAACACCTTCTCGGAATAGTGAACCTGTAAACATTGAGAACAATAATCAGTGTGAAAGAAATAACTGTTTGTTCACTTCGGAGATGTCAAGTAGAAGTAATAATAAACTGTGTGATATATTACCCACCGCCCGCGTTATCGTATTAAATACCGCGAACGTTCAAAGAACAATACGCTTATTGTTGGATACTGGTTCAACCGCCAATTTTATCACAAAACCTTGTTGTGATCGTCTCAATCTGATGATTACTTACGAACCTTCGTTGGTTCAAGGAATCGGTGTGACAGCTCAACCAATTCTAGGTCACACTACCCTCTCTTTTCAATCGAAATTCGATACGCGTTATAGATACACAATTAAAGCCTCGGTTGTTGAACGAATAACAAGTAATATACCTACCTCGAGACTGAGTATGCAAACTTTAGAATTCTTTAGAGACGTTGCTCTAGCTGACAACGAATTTTATCTACCCTCGGAAGTTGATTGCCTCATAGGTTCAGGTCTTTTCCCACATTTGTTGTTATCGCAAAAGGTTATTCACCCCCGCTCCTCTGCAGTCGCAATTCAATCCACTCTCGGATATTTAGTTATGGGATCAGCTGTTGAATGTGATACCTACTCATCGCAAAATACAAAACGTGCGCTGCACGCCTTTATTGCTAACAACACTACTGATTTTAATTTAAATAATTCATTGCAAAAATTTTGGGAATTAGAATCTGTTCAAAGCCGCAAACTATACAGTCCACAAGACCTCGAATGCGAACAAATGTTTAGTAAACATGTTTCACGCGACCCCGACGGCCGATATGCCGTTTCACTCCCATTCCGTGAAGATCCTAGCATACTCGGTAACTCATACCAGACAGCCAAACGGAGGCTGTTGTCCCTCGAACGGAAGTTAGACTCGGATTATAATTTACGCGCTAGCTACAATGCTACTATTAACGATTACCTCGATAAGGATTTTTTAAATAAAGTCTCAGAACCCGCAACCTCGCCTCTCGCTTATTATATTCCGCACCGCGCAGTATACCGCCCCGATAAAGACACCTCGAAAGTACGCATCGTACTAGATGCTAGTAGTAAAACCTCGTCAGGGAAAAGTCTTAATGATATCTTGCATTGTGGACCCAATCTACAATCCAACATTTTTGACTTACTTATAAATTTAAGAATTTTCGCCGTTGTCATATCAGCTGATTTAGAAAAAATGTTTTTTCAGTTAAAGGTAAAAACTGAACACCGCTGTTTCCAAAGAATATTATTTAGATTTCACGCCTCAGATCCCATTGAAACTTATGAGTTTCAACGCGTCTCATTCGGCTTAGCATGCTCACCGTACCTTGCCATGCGAGTCGTCCGCCAGCTGATCACCGACGAAGGTGATAAATATCCTGAGGCCGCTAGTGTTGCCTCAAAGTTCTCTTATACAGACTATTTTATGTACTCTGTACAGTCAGACGAAAAAGCGCTCGAACTTTATCATCAACTCGTAAATTTATTTTCAAAAGGTTGTTTTAATTTAACCAAATGGATTTCAAACTCGCCTACATTTTTACAACAAATTCCAGAGCAACGCCGCGTTATTAAAGATATTAAATTTAATTCAGATTCGGAAACGAAGCTAGTAGGTTTGAGATGGAACCCCGCTCACGACTATTTTACATTCCGCGTAGAAACCATTTCAAACACAAAAAAATGTACTAAACGAAGTATACTCGCAAAAACCGCATCGCTTTATGACCCTCTCGGTCTCTTATCTCCTTTAACCGCCGGGATGAAGCTTCTTATTCAGGAGTGTTGGGATCGCGAACTCGCCTGGGATGACGACGCTCCTCCAGATATCGCGAACACCTGGAATCAGATAGAAACGGAATTAGAAAACCTCGCTAATATTAAAATACCGCGTCACGTAGGGATAGTCGAAAATTCATACGTTACCTTACTCGGATTCCCTGACGCCAGCGAACGTTGCTATGGCGCAGTGATATACTTACGCATAGGCCCGCTAGATGCTCACGCCTCGAATTTCTTGCTGCTGTACGCGAAATCGCAAAATCGAAACACACCCTCTAATCCAATAAAGTTGAACCAGGTTGTAGTTATCCGCGAAGACAATGTCCCACCGCTCGCTTGGCCTCTTGCCGTGATAGAAGAACTCTATCCGGGTAAAGACGCGATAGTCCGCGTAGTAAAGTTAAGGACTAGGACAGGTAGTTACGTGAGACCTGTTACCCGCGTATGTCCTCTTCCCACTCAATAGTATATATCTTATTTATATCATTATTATTATTACATTATATAATTATATTTTATTTTTGTTTTAGTTTTTAAATAATATACGCACCTTTTTTTTTTATAACCGCATCTCTCTTATAACCGCGCCCCTCTTATTAAGCCGCACCTCTTTAGTTTTTATAATATAATTCACCGCTTTTCTATTATCGTAATGGACCTCACTTCACTTCTCACAAAGAGTGAAATATCTCACCTCACCTCTTCTCTTATGATAACTTACTCGTTTCACCTTTAAGACTCAACAGTCAAAGGGTTGTCATTGTATTATACTTACCGCGTAATTTTTAATTCATGTTGGAGTAAGAACTCCAAGGCCGGGGAGTATGGTTGCGCCGCATACGCACACACGCCTACACTCGACCTACCTTTATACCTAATCTATGGAATCTGTATCCCTTATAACTGATTCCATCCCCATCACGCACCCAGTTCCATCTGTTCCCTCGACCCGAGAGTACATCCGCCGCCACGGCGAGCTACACCGCTCCGCGCCCGCGCATAAACAAAAAACCGCACCGCACCGCACCGCACCGCAAAACTAGGCCTAGTGTAATAAGTGTACTGACTGATGGTGTAATTAACATTAAGTGTGATAGAAACGTCGCGAAGAAGAACCGAAGGAGAACCAGCACCTGCTCTCAAAGGTATTTATCCTTATTTCTCATCCTCACCCCTCATTGCCCGGATTTCTCTTTCCGGGCTACTCCACTATGAATTGTTTTTTTTAATGTAAAAATATTCTTACGAAAAACAAACGAGTCAGTAACGGGATCATAGGAAAAATGATAATCGATATGATGTACATGTTATGTCGAAGGGGGGTCGGAAACGGATGTGGCGCCATAAATCCGCCGTTCGAGTCCGCCCAGTGAACTTCCGGGTGGAAAATGTGCGCCCGCCCAATATCGCGCCAGAGGAGGTTTTTTACATCATTTATACTCGTATATGCCTATGATTGAGTTGCATATGTAATTCAAACGTATTTTATGTGTCTACAAAGTTTAAAAATCCAATGCACATAGGTACGCATTATACGTAATCACACCGTTGGTGCAATGGTTAATGAATCTGATTACTGCGCCAGGTGTCACGGGTTCCATCCCCCAATAAGAGTGAACATTTATATGAATGAACTTGTTTATCCTGAGTCTGGCTGTTTAGTATGTACAATGTATAGGTATACCTATTAGTATATATTGTCAAAAACAATATTTATATATGTAGGCTGTGTCTGCTATTATTATTTATTATAATTTCATTATTTACCTCTATGAATGACATATTTTTTTGAATTTGGAGATATTATTAAAGAAATGCGAAAATGAAATGCGATACTAGTTCAGTGGTATTTGTGTTCAGATCACATGCAACAACTGAAAATTGGTTCATATTTCAGGCCGTGCATTTAATTTCTTCGACCACACCGTCACTTGTGTAACATTGGTGAGCTGTGGCCAAACTCCTAGGCTGTTAAACATAAAAAGAAGTAAAACGGTCCAGTGAACGGTTAGCATCAAGGCAGCTTTTGTTCACTGATCTGAGAAGTTTGATAACATTTTAGCTGAACGAAGATTGATTCGAAGCCGATGCTCCGCCATCCATCACTTGTTTAGAGAACACAATCCCAACTTCACAACACCGATAAGTGTCAATGTATGACACAAATAATATATGACACGAAATAACGAGACCGGAGCCTGTCCAGTCGGCGCTGCTTATCTTTTATTAAATCTTGATTCAATATTGTTATTCTTGTACATTTCGAAGTTAAGAGGCTATGTCGAAAATCAATTAAATGTTCAAAATACATCACAATTGTTGCATGACGAATTTAAACGACATATTCGTAAAAACAGTATGTATAATCTATTTAAATAACAATAAGAGGAATTTTAGCTTTGAAAATATTTAGTAAACATCCCTATTTATAAAATCAATTCTCACAATTCTGTAAATCGCTCTTCATAATATCATAGATACAAGGATTCTGCGATAAAAACAAAAGCTACTTCGAATTCATAATTGAGGATACGTACCTAAGATACATACGGGAATACACAATACACAATAATAATACAATACATAACTATACACATAATATCTCTTATATATTCTGAGGATTTTAAAAACATGATGAGTCTATTTAATTTATATTTGTATCCGTCACACAATTCTTGCCAAACTAACCTCTGGGCAAGGTACGCCTATGTGGTGAGAGATATTATGTGTATTTGTGTACGTGTGTGTGTGTTTGAGTTATATAATATAATTTGTTATTGCTTGGTTTCCACGACACAAGCTAATAAAAGCTTACTGTGGGATCAAGTAGATCTGTTTGTTGTGATGTGGATTATTATTATTATTGTTAGATCTTAATAAAAATATATGCATATTTTTAGCATACAAAATATCATTTGCAAAAATATACAAAACCACATAAAATATTATATGTAGGTACGTACATGAATAACGTCATTACATACCTGCAAAAACTTATAGAAAATTTCATTTGCAAAAACGTATTATGTTAAGAAATTCAAGAAACTACTCCCGTAGAGTTTTTGTTTACATAATTTAATTTGTTTTTTGTCAGTGTTGGGTGTGTGAAGGTAGGTATGTAGATATTCGAGAAAAGGGTCTTGCATGGGTGTGAATTTCCTAACTGTTTGGGTCACGGCCTTCCGAAGCTAATGTAAAGAACAAAAAGACTTTCTTTACAAAACGTGCGACGTTATATTGAAACGTGAAAACTGTGAGAGTGATATGTGTTCAAACACGTGTCTTGTCCTTTGTAGTCCATTGACACACGGCAAATATTACAGCTACTCTATGTCATGTTATATTAGTCGTTTGTCTTAATGTGACATTTTAAAAACAAAACATGTTTTACTGATCTGAATTTTAATTCCATAGATAATTACTTAGGTATACTTATACCCATTTTACGTTTCCAGAATTCGAATTAAAACAAAAATATTTCTATAGTTTCCATAGTAAGTTGCAATTTATGTGTGAAATGACATAGTATATTGTGCTGATATAGGTAAGGTTAATGTTATGAATCTCGGTGTTTAATGTGTATCGTAAGTATGTATTATATTTAGAAGAAAAAGTCTAAAAGAAATTACATGACATCTAATGCCCACAGTACAAGCTCTGCTTAGTTTAGAACTAGAAAACGCTGTGTAAATGTAAAAACATTATTACTTTATTATTCATTATTTACGTATGGTGTCATTAATTAATTATGCATAATATCACAAACAACAACATTTCCACTTATATTTTCCGTTAAAAAAAAACACTTACATCTCTCATACTAGAATAAAATGTCCCCCAGAGTAAAGATTGTACCCCAGTTCTTACTCGCTCGAGCACTAGCTCAATGAGAACGCTCCCGTTTTGTGCTTAGGATGCGTATCTGTACTCTCATCTCCTCCCACAAAGCTCTGTTGATTACGAGCCAAGCCGCGGGCAGCGCAGGATGAACACGGCTTAATGCATTCTCAGCCCTACGGTATAGATTTTTATTTCACTAGTAGCATTTGCCTGCGGCGTCGCTCAAGTGGTGTTTGACCTCTGTCGCATCCAAAATAAGAGCGGAACTACGAAGTTATGTCTGTTACCGACAGTTTTCAAATTAGGGTAATGTAAATCGGTATAAATACTTCTTTTCGTAAAAAGAAAAATATTAGAAGGTTTTGGATAATTCAACCCTTAGATAAGGGTAAAAAACCAGCTGGTTGTTTATAAATAAACTAAAGAATGTTTATTTCTAATTAGGCACAGATACAGACAAAGTTAGTTAATTAAAAGAAAAAGGATTATTTTTTATGTTAACTCTAATAAAATTAATTCAAATAATAACATTGATAATGGTCTCGGAGATCGCGTCCTATATCTCACCCAACAAGAAGATAAATTACTCAATAACATTTATGTAAATACTCATTCACATACATTTAAACTCAACTTTGGAGGCAGACCTCGATAAATTTTGTTTTTTTATTCGCGGAGTGAACGATTCATGATGACAGATAAAAAAACCAGTCAGTTTTGACCTTCTACAATATAATATATGTATAACGTTTTCTCAAGTTGTCGAGTCTTTGTTTAGTAATATTAATGAAAAAAAAGTGGCGAAATGATTGGTTTGTTGTGAAGTCATTGTTTGATGGGTGTACGCGCCGTCGGAGGGCGCCACTATCACTTGATGGATGGCTCTCAAAGTGTATCAATCTTCGTCGTTACCAAATCCATTGTCGCCTTTGTTGTTATCCGTTATTCATTCCTCGGCGAAAATCGACTGGTATCGATTCCACCGTTAGTTCGCCAGTAGTGGGTATAGCTACAGCACTGCGGAAACATACCGAAAAACTTGCATGATGGAGTTTTTGACGGGAACTGAAAGTGCTGCATGCGTCATTAATTTTTTTTTTTGGAAAAAAAAAAGAATATGAACGGGTTTTGTTGCTGTTTCGGACTATAAAGTTTTGCAGTGACGGTTTTATGATATTTGTACATGGAATTTCTGTATCTATATTTATACTAATACTAGCTGTCCCGCGCGATTTCATCCGCGGTAATTTCAGAGTTCCCGCGGGAATTCCGGGAAAAAAGTATTCTATGTCCTTCTTTGTACCCCTGCCAGTAGTTTACGGTGATTAGCTGTTCCCGCAATAATTAGGAGTTCCCACGGGAATTCCGGGATAAAAACTATCCTATCTTTTAAGTTAGGCCAAATACAACATAGTGACCAAATTTCATCTCGATCAATTCAGTAGTTTCGGAGTCCATCGCGGACAAACAACGTGACACGTGATTTATATATATTAGATTAGATATTATAAACAGCTAAAATTCGTGAGTTTCTGAATAATTGTGAGTTTGTAACGTTGTAGGGGGTAATCTTTGGAGTTACTGAACCGGTTTTGAAAATTATTTTACCAATAGAATGCTACAGTGTTCCTGAGTGTCATGTCATATGGTACTTTTATCCCGGAATTCCCGCGGGAATTCCGAAATTACTGCGGGTGAAACCGCGTGGGAACAGCTAGTCTTGAGGTAAAGTTTGTGAGTTTTTAAGTTTGTGACGTTGTAGGGGGTAATTTCTGGATATACTGAACCGATTTTGAAAATACTTTCACTTAGATATGGGAAGCAACGGTAGTTCTTTTTATCTCGAATTTTGAACTCCGAAATAGGCTATTTGAATATATCTTTTTCTTAATTCTGCTTAGTCCGTCAGCTAGATAATAAAAAAATAATGGACACATACCTATATTTTGCTTTTTCAAATTAATTAAAATATACTTACTTGAATATGCGCATTAAAGTTTGGGAGTGGGGGCTCGTAACGTCATGTACAGGTAAAAACTGCACCTGCTTGTGACGTCACGCGATATTTGACCCGATCTCCGTTATTTTTTGCTTACGTAAAAAAGGAAAAAAAAAACGTGTCTAATACTTTTACGAGTGAATCTACAAGACGGGCTAAAATAAAAAAATAATCAAATAGTCATTGATATACCACACAAATAGCCCATTACCGCGGTGAAACCGCGCTAGCTAGCCGTGCAGCTAGTATTGTATAAAGAAGCTTCCTCACTGACTCATCAATACTAGTAAAGCTAGAAACAGGATAGCCAAATACAGATTTAAGTTCTTACTAAACATAGGTACATAAAAATACAATGTACCTAACATTCAATTTATACCACAAACTGACTATCCTATGTATTTTATTTTATTTTTACATCAGTACCTACAATCGCAAAATATCTGAAGCAGTGTTTCGCATTCGGCGAAACTGCCGCAAATCGGGACATGGGCACTAGCGCATTGCCCGAGCATGCACAGGGCTGCCACATTAGGGGTAGTGCACTCTGTCGGGTAGAGGTATGTACTTATACATTGTACAACATTCATGCATACCGCCCGAGGTGCCCAGACGTTGAGTGGCAACCCTTGTCTGACAGAACTGAATGAGCTTCGTGAACATTTTGTCCGATAAAATTGCCAACTAAATCTTTGTATTGTAACTATAAAAAAAAATTGTTTACAGAATTTTTGTCTATAATATGTTGTTATTGCTTGGAAATATTGTGTCTTCTACTGTGTGTGCAATAAAGTATATTTGATTTGATTTGAATATTGGTCAATTTGTTATTCAGTTCATTATAAAAAAAAAAAAAAAATTTCAAAATAATTTAGGTACGAAACAAAAAGTTACTTTTTCGTGTATTTGACTTGCTACGTAAACATATTTTATTATTTGAATAGAGACTTTATTGGTGACGGTGGGCAAAAAAAATGTGTTACGATACGTTACTCGTAAAATGCGAATACATTTTTCGTAACGAGTATAAGAGGCTTCGATTGCTTAAACATGTGGCTACTGACCGTCGCCGGTTCAAATCACACGATTTCTATAGATAGAAGATAGATCTCTTTAAAAATTACACCTACCTATACTACTGTTTTTACTGTAATAAATGTCTCCATACTTCACCTGGTAGCCTGGAAGAGGTCGTTTCATAGTGATAAGGCCGCCCTTTGGAGCTTAATACTTCTGTATTCAAATTTTTTGTCATTGTCCTGTTTGTGTGGTGTTCAATAAAGTGTTCTTCATTCATTAATTCATTACATATGCACATGATATGTGAAACTTATAAAAAAATATAGGTTTTTTTTTTTAAGTTTGTCACCTTTTCACGCAAGTATGTACCTACACGTATCCGGTTTCATAATTTTAACGCAACGTGTTGTGTTTTGTGTGTTTTGTGAAATTTTATTTATTGCAACGGTACGGCAAAAAATTAACAGGCAGCATGTTATTAATTTGAAAAAAAAAAAAAACAAATCCACTTAAGTTTAATTCATTCACAAAGGTGGAGTTTTCTGCTTATAGCCCTGCAGGCGGGCTGTAATGGCCGACTGTGCTCCACTAGCTGGTTTCGGTTGGATTTGTAATGCATGGCCTCGACTTATTCGTTGCAACTTCGTTCCCGTATTAGACTTGCAGATATTTTGTCGCGGCGCGTTGTGTGCCGGAGAACTAACTTCTGAGTTATGGCCGACCGTGGACGTTTTATATTTAGCACTTTTAGGCCATAAATGAATAACTAATAACTGAAAAGTTGCTAACTACATCCGGTTCGAAGGAAAATATAAGCACTATTTGTGGACTTAGACTTGCAAAATAATATATAATAATATATGAAAAAAAAAAATAATAACATATATTATATTTTTTTTTCCAAGATTTCAATGTTTCAATCGAATTTTACATTAAAAACTTTTATTGTTATCACTACTATGTACAGTAGCTAACACACAGTCAATCGTAAGGATTGTTAATTTTATGTCTCACTAAACTTTAAATTTGACTGTTTGCCTTGTGATTTTAAATGATACTATAGGAAAAAAACATATACAATATTTTTTCCATCGTACTAACTGTCGCCACACAAACAAAGTCCGAAGTAAAACGTAGTTCAGTGTTAATCACAGCGGGAGACCAAACAAAGGAGTCCGTAAATGAATACTTTTCCAATTGAATCGTGGCCTTTTTCAATTAAACGAATGCTTTAAACCCATCAAGGCTCACAGGGCACAATAGGCCAGTGTTTTTTGTGCCCAGCCCTCGCCTAATCCAGATTGACATTTTTATAGCGATGCTAACGATTGTTGTTGTAAATGTTTTATTGACCTTAAATAATTTATTGACTCTCAAGAAACATTCGGGTTGGCGTTTTAATCTAGGTATATTCTGGTATACAATATACATTTAACATGAAAATAAATGTCACGATTGACTGACAGACTTTTCTTCTACACCCGGACCTGGAAACTTGGAATTTTGCCCAAGGTTTCCTCAAATATGTAATGTACACAAGAACCAAGAAAAAGATGGATTTAGGGTTTCGTCACAGATAATATACAATAATATTTCTTATACCAGATTTCATAAAACATATTGTGTATTAACATTGATTATCGCCACTAAGCCGCTTTAATATTAGTGTAAAAAAAAAAAAAAATTCAACTCCTAAAAATTTTTTGAATTTTTTTAAAGATTTTGAAGTTTTTTGTATATATACAAACAAACATGATAGATCTTCTTTTTAAACAGAGCAATGCGTAGGTATTTCAGGGTTGTCGTTAATTTCTAAGTTGAGAAAGATTAAATGCGGTTAAAATCGCGGGATGGGGAAATAGCTAGTGTGATAACAGCTATTTCCCCATATTAGCTAATATCTGTACTAATATTATAAAGAGCAAAAGTTTGTGAGTTTGTGGGTTTGTGAATTTGTGAGTTTGTGACGTTGTAGAGGGTAATCTCTCGATCTACTGAAGCGATTTTGAAAATTCTTTCACTTTTAAAAAGCTGCAGTGATCCTGAGTGACATAGGGTACTTTTTATTCTGGGATTCCCGCGGGAACTCCAGAGTTTGTGAGGTTATAATCTTTGGATCTACTGTACCGATTTTGAAAATTCTTTCACTTATAGGAAGCTATAGTGATCCTGAGTGACATAGGGTACTATTTATCCTGGAATTCCTGTAAGTACTCCGGTCAGCTAGTAGGTATATAATTATAATACCATACGAGTAGTAAATAACATTCAAACAATACTAAGTAGCGTTCAAATCATAAGCATCAGCTGTGCCCCGCGGTTTCACCCTCGTGAAACGTTTTTGTATAAGAACTTTTTTCCCGACATACGATTTAAACAGAAAAAAATGTTAAAAACTTTTTTTTGTAGTTGGTTAGGTGCTATTCTTTCATCGCCTGTCAATATCTGTTAAAAATATTCAATGTACAGAATTGCGGATTCTATTCTTTTATTATAGTATAGATTAAGCTTTTAATATCGTTCTCTTCTCCATTCTTTACTGCCAGGTGTAATATGAAAAAAATCCCCTAATAATTTTTGAAACACGGAGGCGTTAAAATATAGCTCTAAAATTACGAAAATTCATCAAAGAATATTGTTATACAAAGAGTTAAATACAAATAAGAATTAAATATAATATTATGCAAATTTGACCCGAAAAGAAAAACATACGCGACGTTTTACCGCCATCATCATACGCCGGAAACCGGAGCGCGGGAAAATGTCCAATTTTATTTCCGCGTTCCGAATTTTCATGAGCGAATGCCACTTTTGTGACAGACAGAACGAAAGTGCTTAAAGCGAATGCCTCATTTCGAGTTTCAACACTCGCTCCGCCGGATAAGGGTCCACTCGAAATTAACGAACTAAAAATCGCCTCATTTCTGATATGACCTGTACTATCTATATACCTATGTATATCGTACGCGATCACGTGATATCAAAAAACGAGATGCGTGAACCAACAAAAATGCGTTAGTTTGAGTGTGTATAATATGAGTGTATGAGTTAGTACCTATATGTTTGCTACTTCTTCACGCTGAAACGGCTAAACGAACTCGGATGAAATTTGAAATGGTGATAGCTTATATCTTGAATTAACACACAGATTACCTTTGACATCGGAGATCCCGAGGGAATGCCGAAATTTATGTGAGCAAAGTCGAGGGGAATTTCTTTATTAATAAATAAATAAAAGTGAAAAATAATATTATAATACTATGAAAAGTAGGTATTATTTTCATGGAATTATAGCTCCTTGATGACAGAAGCTCGATAAATATCTACAGGATTCGTTTACGAAAAAACTCGAAAATATGTCGATAGATCGAATTGAAATTTCGATAGATCATTGAATCTTTACCTAAGAGTGTTTATTTATAATTTATATTTTGTATCCCGAAGTTTCAACCGAACCAGAACCAGAAAACGAAGAGGAGCTGCGTTTAGCCAGTATATTATACTAAATATTACGTATTACTCAATATGCTTTTATTCAATGATACTATCATACCTACTAATTACGTTTCTAATAGGGTGCACAACCGTTAGTGCTCAGATAAAATTGTTCACACGAAAACGTTTTGAACGCCTCAACGCATTAATACCAAATTTTGTTTGTCACAGCGCTACCATACATTGGACGTGACCGAGAATTTTGCCACAAAATTAACAATTACATCCCAATTAATAATCTAATACTTGAGCGACCGAGCTTCGCTCGTAGCGCCATCTGTTGTTAAGTAGAAAAGCAGTACAAAACACTAATTTTTAATTGCCTGAAAACACGGATAAATTCAGTCTAAGCATATTTTATAATAAAAAAAAAAAATTAAAACCTGTTTTACATACCTTCTTTCTTATGAGTAGAGACTATAAAATTTCTATACAGTTAGTTTATCTCCTTTTTTAATCTATCAATTTACGAGTTTTGGCTTGTTTCAACATGTACAGTCATCATCAAAAACATGTAAACTCATTTTTTAATTCAATTAATTATTGAACTTTATTCTAGAGTGAGTTCTTCGTAGAAATAACTAAAACAGACAACGACTTTCAATTGGCTAACACAATCATGGACGATCAAAATGTATTACATAATGCTTGCGGGTGAACTTTTTGTAATATGAGAAATTGACACTTTTTATTAATTATAGTTTTAAGTAATAATTATTAATCTAAACTTAACCTAAAATTAATAACTTTATTACTTTGCAATAAGATTCAACGACGCGGGTCAAAAGTGATTTCATATTTATGATGCTGACTGTGGTATACGATGGTTTTTAATTGATATCAGTAAATTAAGAACATCCTCGACTTTAACGATCCTGGTAGGTATTATGTAAAGCATGCAGATACGGATTTTTTGGCTCTACCGCTCAGTGTCATTCTGTGAATCCTTATATTTAATTTAAATCAAGCCTTTACCCTATAATTTTGTTAATTTGTGTTGTTCTGTATGTTCATTTGTGTCGTGTGTCTAATTTTAATCAAATAATTGTTTTTTTCTTTCTTATTTTCGAAATGACCTACTTCATTATTTAAATAAACCTCAATGATAAGACCCGTAGAAAACATAACGTAACCAAACCTCGTGCAATATCGTTGTCAAAGTTATAATGAGAGTCTCTATTGGACTAATTTCATCAAACAATATAACGATTCTCCTTTATGTAGTATGCTTTCTGAATGGGCGCCGATTTTGTGTCTGGAAGCGTGTCAAGCGCTAACCACAACATGTTAGTTTAGCATTTGGCTTGACAATAAAGCGCTTCAGCTGTTGCTGGCGTTTGTGCGCATGCGGTGTTATTAATGTCCCCTCGCCACCCGCCGTCAGCTGACTCACACTGCAGCAGTTTTAATAGCACGTGTGTGGACGTTTATGTGTACGTGTGTGTGGGTTACCCCGCGCCCGCCCGCGGGGAGCTAAAGCGGGCTTTGTCACTCGCCCGCATGAATGAGAGAGAAGCACGATCAATATTTTGAGGTTTGCACTCCGAGAAACTTATGAAATTTTTAGTAGTTTCATAACGTTACGCTTTTGTCTTGTAATTAAATTTCGTAGCGGTCAAGTTTTTCCGCGCTAATTACCATCGGTCTTTTGTATTATGAAGTCGTCTGAATGTTTTTACTCGAGCGGAAAATGAATGTGTAATGAAAATGGCTGGGAAGAGAAGTTAGAAACGTAAGGGCGACCAAAACTCAAACTGAATGTAGGTACATGAGAAATAATGCGAACTTATGCAGTTGTGTTGAATGATCAAGTGTTGAACAATATTTGCTTATTAAGTGTTAACAAATGCTACAAGTGACCACTGTACGGGGAACTTACTGATGCTGTTACGTCTCTAATACCGCCACTAGAATTTACACATTTACTCTATATTTATAATTGTTAATTACATGAACAATTGAACACTTAGATGCAAACAACTGCATTTCACGTAATAACAATTATGATTAAAAAAACAACTACAGTACGTAGTAATACGAAAATAAGAAAATAATTAAGAAACAAAATGTAGAGCAAGCGGAAGAGACGACTATAGTATACAACAATAGGTACATACAAACATGAAGCAAACAGTGATAGCGCAAAAAATAACACAAAATAGTACAGACATGGATATAAAATGGTTACAAGGTACACCCAAGGCCAAATAAAAAAGATAAGGTACGAGGGTAACGTGTCAGGGAGATATTGAAATTGTGAATCTTCCCAAAGAGATGAATAGGTAACTTAAAAAAAAAAAAACAAAAAGCTAATAAAATGACAGAATGAAAGTAAAGAGAAATAAATTTTGATGACTCATTTATAGTTAGGAAACTGTGAGCTCTGCTCGATAATTATGTTCATTAAGGTCATTTAAAGCTTTTTAAAGGCTGGATTTCATTAAAACAAACAGGTAATTCGAAATAACTTCAGATTATAAAGATTCGTATTTAGTAGCTAAAATTCTATTTCAGTTAAAATTGTCTTTTCTAATGAAATCCAACCCAGAAAATAATACGTGTCGATTCTGTTTTCAGCCAATTGAGAACTGAAAATAAATAACTTCAGAAATCAATTCATACAACAAACATTCGTATAGTTTGATACGTAAGTACCTCGAGAGTCCTTCGCCAAGTGGCAAGACTCACCTGAAACTGAAGAAATTTATTATT
This sequence comes from Zygaena filipendulae, assembly GCA_907165275.2. NCBI lineage: Eukaryota > Metazoa > Arthropoda > Insecta > Lepidoptera > Zygaenidae > Zygaena > Zygaena filipendulae. The sequence goes on from OU015666.1 coordinate 4,746,469, forward strand.
TTAAAATATCGCTCAATAAATTTCATATTTATGTTCTTATTTTGAAACAACAGTAAATAATTATTTTATATTTGCCGTTGTTTCGGTTGCGGCGGCAACTATACAGAGTCATAAATATATTTTTGAATAATGGAAACGAGAAGTTGAAAATTATTGCAATCAAAATCTCAGCTTTCGGACAACGCGCGGAAATATGTAAAATCTATTTTTAATATTTCAACATTGGCCGTCGAGAGCACAGGATTGGCGTCCATTTACCTTTTACAATGTGAGTGGTGAACATTTTCAGTAGCGGCTAGAAACAATTTAGTGTCACACAGCGGACCTGTGGCAGCAACTATATTCTCTTTGCCTGTGGCATTGTCGTTAATATATTTTCAGTGTTCTGCTAATTAATTGCTCATAACTGTAAAATCTCTACTTATATATTAATGCGAAAGGAACTCTGTCTGTGCAACGGTTTCACGCCTTAATGGTTCAACCGGTTGTTATAAAATTTTGCATATACATTGTCAGGAGTACAGAGACGGACATAGGGTAGGTACTTTTATGTCAGAACTCACGCGGAAACTCCGAAATTGACGTGGGTGAAACTGCGGGGAACAGCTAGCCTCATAATTAATCAATTTGATGTCCTTTCGTTTTCACATATTAACAAACACAATATTTAAAATTATTTTCTTTTTTTTGCTGTTTCAGTTAACGTTGTTACTAGACGGTCAAATTTTTAAGTAATTTTTCTTACAATTTAATTATTTTTTTTAGTTCTCATAAATCATATTATACGTTACTCAACGAAGACTGTAATTGTCCTATAGCGCAATAAACCAAGTGATATAGGGCAATAAGCCAACAAACGAATCCGAGATGATACATTGCGGGCGTCCGCATCAATATCGTCTTCATATGAGATTTCTTCGTCAGATTTGCCACCCTCTATGCAAATATTCTCAGTGATGGATATTGCAAGTTGCGAGGGGCGCGCGAGTTTGCTGATGTGTCGAAATTAATGTTTTTTTCTGACGTCAAGTGGCGTGGCCAATGAGATTATTATATAAAGTTTTCATATATAATACGTAGGTAGCAAACTTTTATTTATAAAGTACCGATTTAAACATTTTATTGTATTCAAATTAGAAAATGTTACCACTATTAGGTGCCGAAAGTGAGCTAGCCAAAAACTATTGGCGAAGATGAAATGTACGAGTATAAAAAAGAAGACCAAAATACCATAGTTGCAAGTTTAGTAATTCAATAATATAATAGTGTCTTGTATTTATAAAACAATGAAGCCTATGACTTTAAAAACGGAAATTAAGAGTGAGGTAAAAGAATTAAGTAAGTGCTCGTAATTACTGGTCTATATTTTTTAGTCTATTTTGTCGTAGTTGCTAGGTATGCGACTGGACGGTTGGTAATTCCTTTAAAAAATGTGTAAAATATATTCATAAAAACTGTAACGGATCTGGAAACTTGGCGGGTGACAAAGTTAGTAAAAAAAAATCGGCCAAGTGTGTGTCGAACTTCGCACATTTATAGGGTTCCGTAGAATATAAGAGCCGTCTTTTTAAAACCAACTTTATTTTACGGTTAAATGCGTAGACCTGTAGCAGTGGCTTGCCGCCGCCACCACGGCATCGCTCCTTAACCGCAAAATAAAGTTGGTTTGATAAATATAATTATAGAATTTCAAAGAAAAGCATCGAGTTATCGATATGTTGGTATTTTTTACGTAATAATAAATCCCATCAATAACATAAATGTGAAAGTGGAAGCCAAAGTCAGTATTAAGCTTATGCTTATTAGTAGACTTCGCCGATAAAAGAATTTATATCTAAATAGGTGCCAAGTTCTGTAGATAATTCTGAAATATATTCAAAGGAGCATTTAACTTAGCTAAGCATTTGTTTTTTATCCATAAGTTACGAATAATAGTAGATTTTACAACAAGTGCACAAAACGATCCATTTTTATCCGAGACTTTTAGCAGCCCAAGCCGAAGGTGAGGGCTGATAGTGATGTTGAGGATAAAATGGTTTTGCGGACGAGTTATAAACTCTGCTTTTCGCTTCGATTGCGAGGAAATAAACCAGTAATATAACATAACATTTCTTTAATTAAAATTCAAAGTAAAATTAGTACAGTTTTTAAATACTAAAGGAAATTGTTTTTCTCGGCACATTAACGGTACATTTATGTCATAAAAAACACATAAGGCAAATAAATTAAAGTTAATATTATAAAATAATATAACTTATTGTGTTTGGCTGTATGGCTCATTTTCTTTGCCTTAATATTGATACATTTATGAGTAGATACGTTAATGCACTTGTGCACCTAATTCGATTTTGTGCAGCCTAAACAAACAAACACTGCACAAACAAGCACTTTCAGAGCATGAGAAGTGAAAATAAATATATTATACCAATTGTCCCCCGCGGGAATTCCAGGATAAACTATATGGATAACACTTCCTCATGAATCACTCTACCATTGGTGAAAACCGCATGAAATTCAGTAGTGTTTGAGTTCATCGCGAACAGACAGACAGACAGGCGGCGGAAGACTTTGTTTTATAATATGTCGGAGTTCCCGCTGGAATTCCAGGATGAAATATACGCACAAAACTTCCTCACAAATATTCCTTACTCTATTGGTGAAAACCGCATAAAAATCCGTTTGGTAGTTTTTGAGTTTATCGCCAACAGACAGACAGACAGACAGACGCAGTGGAATTTTAATTTTAATTTTAATTTTAATTTGAAAATTTTGTTTTATAATATGTAAGGATACATACAAGAATTGCTCATTTGAAGTATTATATCTAATTAAAGCGACGTAAATTAATGTCATTTAGTAGGAAAGGGAACGGAATAAACACTGCCAGTGGAACGAAAAATTAGCCGAAGTACGCAAGAACAATAATTGTTAAGTGTAGGATGAGATTTCGATTAAGCGGACTTGTAGCTGACCAAGCAAAGGGGTAATCAAGCGGCTGCCGAATTGATGGTCATTATCGATTCTATATTAATTAAAGCGGCGCTTCCTAACCTATTTCCGACCAGAGACTTTGATTTCATTGTTATTAGCGTTCGCTATTATTTTAAATTAAACATAGCATCTACATAGATGAAAAAGTGATTTTTAGACCTCAGAACAATGTCTCTACAAAAAACTGTCAACTTCAGTGAAAGTTTTTAAGATTAACATGCATAGAACAGAAAACATAAACTCAAATCGGTTTGCATCAGTGTCATTTTAAGGTTCGCAGTTTTCACGTAGGTACCTACGATATTCCAGGACCATGAGAAACACTGAATCAAAGCGTAGTATTGGGAGTTCAGCAATCATTATACCATGCAATCTGCAACATCGCGTACGTCATTAATTTTTGTTATAAATCATTTTTTTAAATTTTTGTCTGTTTCTTCCGGTTAATCTCGGACATGGCTGGACCGATTTTAACGGGGCTTTCACTGGCAGATAGTTGATGTTACAAGGAGTAACTTAGAATACTTTTATTTTAGAAAAAAGTAGTTCCTGCGGGAATTCTGAAACTCACGCGGGTGAAACCGCGGGGCACTTCTTAGGTACACAGTAGGTATTACGTAAAAATTGATATGTAATTTGTTAAGATGAATAAAATACTTGTACCTACACTACCTATAAATACAAAAAAAATCATTTGACTGGATGAAAAAAATTAATAGTAGGTAAGTAATACAAGACTGAGGATTGTCCTAACAAGTAGTAAATTCATGTAACTTAAACGTACCCCCCACGAATTTGTACCGAGCGTTTTACTTGATCTCTCTTTAATCCAGGAATTTATAATGCAAATACATTCATCAGGACTAATGCATTGGCAGTAATCAGTTGTCGGAACCGTCAGACTGACCCAGACATATATCAAACGGGATAAGAGCAGCTTAGAGCAATGATTGTATGAATAAATATCAGTTGATAAAAGATAAAAATGTACATATATTAAGCGATTGTCAGGAGCGAGCGGAACATGTATAAACCATGTAAACCATTATGTAGTTTGTAATGCAATAATATAAGGTTTTATGAACGTTGCTTTATACTCAAACATACTCAAATGACCTTTCTTTTGTTTAGAGACTGAAAAAAAAGACTGTATAATACCTAAACCATTATTTAACAGTTCAAACGCGGTAAAATATTCTCTTTTTCCAAGAAAAGCCAGCTCTCCGCGGAGCTAAGCACATACACACCAACTCATACAAGAAGAGATTTTATTTTGAAAGAAAAATATCGTACGCTTCAAACTAAGAGCTCGGAGTAATGGAGTTACGGTTACCACATAAAAAAACAAGCAACACGAATGTTATACTAATAAAATTGGTTAGTTTCATTGCCGTTGTGCGGATATCGAAGGCGAATTCCCGAGTATTTTCTCGTTATTACGAGTACGTACTTATTCCATTCTGGTACCCGCGATAGTAACTGTATCGCGATGTCTTTTTCGACGTCTTTATTATAACGAAAGTTAGTGCTGCGATCGATAACTGATTTAGTATTCGGGGAAATTGGAAGTATCCGGGAATTGTGATTTGTTAACCATTCTTTGCGGTCGTTTTGAAAGAGGATGTCTTTCAGGTTTTATTCTATCTATAGGTACGTATGTAAGTGCTCTGACGTCTTGTATACAATCAAAATGTACATACTTCCTTTTCTATTCTATGTATAATAGCACTAACTAACTTCACTAGACTGAGCCGATTCTAAAAATACTTTATATATATACCTACTCAATTTAGGCCTGAAAATGTGGAAGGAACTGCGAAAATCATTCGATATACCTACATACGCTTAGTTAGTTAGTTTACAGTTATGAGTAATTTTGATCCCACCAAAAACCTTTTCATGTAAAATGATGCCAAGGCAAGTCCATATGACGAGCACTGTCAAGACGTTACCAGATATCATGTAGAGCCAAGCTTATAACTCTACACACTGTAACTCTACAAGGCTTAACTTCTCAAACTCAACACCTTAGTCAGAATATGTGGCTTGGCCAATTCGCTCCATTCACATGAGCGTAAGGTGAAAAATGTATCCACTGTTAATTACTTTTCTGTTACACAAAGTTTCTTGCAGTAACGAAACGGCAATGCTCGTCATATGGACTCGTCTTGGCATCATTTTACATGAAAATGTTTTTGGTGGGATTTCATTTCTTTTTGTAAGTCAAAATTGCGGAATTCTCATACAAACTTCCATCCCCGAGTTTAGTGGGTTGGGGGGATAAAAGTTACAAGTTTTATAATTTTTTTGTTGTTTGTGTACTAATACTAGCTTACATGCCAAATTTCAGCTTTCTAGGACATTGAGAAGTACCTTAAGAATTTTTATGATCATCAATGAGTCAGTGACGAAATTTCGTTGTTTTTTAGATATGAATAAAATCTAAAACTTTATATGTTTGATAAGTCGGCTATTGAAAACATATCCCGAGAATTTCGTTTATCTGGTATTATCCAAACCCAAGTTATAAGAAGGGTTCAAAAGAACGACGAAGCGCTCCGAGAAAAGATAGGTAGTGCTACCGCTTCGCTTGGCTCGTCTTGGTGGGGGGCACAACCGTGCCCCCAGATTTTTGACTTTTCATCCCACAAAAGTTTCTGAGGGATTCCCGAAATTGATGCGGTTGAAACCACAGGGGAAATAGTAAAAATTATTTATTATGTAGATGATGAATATTATTTTAATAGGCTATTTGACAAAATTTTTATTCAAAATTCTATTTAGTCCATCAATTAGATATCTAATAAAAAGTACACGTGTATTTTACCCTTTTCAAATTAATGAACATAGGTATACTCTGGTAAAGCGCATTAAATTTCAGGAGTGGAGGTGGTCGTCATAATATGTATGTAGGTATAATTATCTACTGTATTTGGTTATGAGTTGTGACTTCACGCGACATTTCGACTCAACGTGTCTCCGTTATTTTTTTACTACCAACACGTAAAAAAAAACCGGTCAAGTGCGAGTCGGTCTCTACCACATCGTCTACAAAACCTGCAAAAAATCATGTCTGTTGTATGGGAGCCCCCCTTATATATTTGTTTTATTTAAATTTAATTATTTATTTTTAAATTGAATGTATAATTGAATATTCTGTGAATATTTTCAAGCGTCTACTTGTTGCCGTTAGTTATCAATATCGAGCAAAAACGAGCAAAAGAAAATCACGTTTGTTGTGTGGGGAGCGGGGAGAGCCCCTTTAGATATTTATTTTATTCTGTTTCTTAGTATTTCTTGTTATAGCGGCAACAGAAATACATCATCTGTGAAGATTTCGACTGTCGAACTATTACGGTTTATGAGATACAGCCTGGTGACAGAGGTACAGACGGACGGACGGACGGACGGACAGCGAAGTCTTAGTGATAGGGTCGGGACCTTTGGGTACGGAACCCTAAAAATATGTGTCTATTATTTTTTATGAATCTACACGAAGAACTAAAAACCAATATTTTGTCAAAATTCATTATGATTTGTGATAAGTCAAGAATCTCCTGAACAGTATACAAGATTATAAATTACAAAATAAATACGCACCTACAGTAGCGTTGTCTTTAGGAAATGAATAACCACCATCATAATTTTGCGAATTTATAATTTACATTAATTAGCCCAACAAAATGCCATTGGCTTAATCTCAACCCAAATACAATATTTAGTCGAATCCGCGTAGTCTTTGTGTGAAATTTGGCTTTCATAATGTTATGGTACGAAGTTGAAGTAAAACTCAATACAAGAGAGGGCACCCAATTTACCAATGTTTCAGTACAAATAATAATAATGCTGATGAATTTGGAGCGAGCTCTTAACGGAAAGTTGGGAACATTCAGAAATACTTCGGTTCCATCGTCGACATTTAGTACCTACAGATGTTTTGCATTGGAGCTTCGATAGAACCGACCGTTCGCAATTAAGATGTTATTTATTTATATCATAAGACAAAGTTCCATCACGGACTAAATTTATTCGAGGATAAACATTACCAGTAAGTATATACATTATACATAGGTACGTATGTTTAAGATTGACAACACACAAGCACAACTTTTTTTGCCATATACGTTTTCGAATGAAAAAATACGTACATTTAAAGTTAAAAAACAACAAATAAGGTTTTAGGGACATAACTATGTATTTAAAGATAAAATAAACTGTATTAATTCTTTGAGCTACATACGTGCCTGTGTTAACATTTATTAGGTCAGTTTGTCCTTAGTAATAACTGAGTTTTCATAAAGTAATGTACCTAATTATACCCAAGTATAATATTTTTATAATTATTTTGAGTTTTTTATCAACCTTAATACCTAAGTTCTTAAACTTATGTAAGTATACCTAAGTAAGTTTGTCGCCGACTCAAAATCACTTAGGTATACAAGACTTACATTACTTTAAGAACTTAGTTGTTAAGTTTGATTAAAAACTCAAAATAATTTCAGAAATATCTGCTTCGGTACACATACATTAGTTTTAGAACTTAGTTATTAAGGTTAGGTAAGTGCTCGGCCAGACTGTAAACACGAGCGCAGCGCAGGCGCGGCGCGGCGTACTCAAACGTAAGAACTTTGTTTGATAAAAAAGGTTTATTATTTTGTGACTTTCAGTTTTTTCGGCGGATAAATTTTTTTGTTAAAAAGTTTTCATTTTATAATTTTTGCGGCTATAACCTACTAATTACTATAGGTACATGCTTAATTACAACTCAGCATTAAAATCTATGAGTAAACAAAAATAGCAGAAACCTACGCCATAATAAGCTGTGTTAAAGAAAATATCAAAAACGAAACAAAAGGAAAATCCATCTACATACTCACAGATAGCCAAGCTGCGCTAAAAGCTGTAACATCATGTAGAGTGGAGTCAAGGTTGGTGCTTGAATGCGTCCATGCCATGAACAAATTGGGCGCCAACAACAAGGTCAGATTAATCTGGGTTCCAGGTCATGTAGGTATACAAGGCAATGAACTTGCAGATGAACTGGCAAGGAAAGGATCAGATGAAACCCTCATTGGACCAGAGCCATTTGTTGGGATCTCTGCAAACATGGTGAAAAAGGCAATTCGCGAAAACGCCCGGAAAAGACACTCACAGGAGTGGTCGTCGACTACGGGCCTCAGGCATTCTAAACGCTTTATCGGCGACAAAACCGATGAGAAACTGTCACGTAGCATACTTCTCTTAAGTCGCAATCAGGCCCGCCTAATCACTGGTGTGCTTACAGGTCACTTCGGGACAAAGGAACACCTCACGAAAATGAAACTCGCAAGCGACTCATCCTGCAGGAAGTGCGGCGTAGAGGTGGAAACAATGGCACATCTTATGTGCGAGTGCGATGCCTTGGCTCGTAAACGAATGGACCTCCTGGGGATGGCCTACCCAGAACCAGAGGACTTTAGGCTCTTACCCCTCCACTGCACGCTGGCCTTTGCCGCCGAGGTTTTCAGGGAGTAGAGGGAGGAGCACAGGATGGGGATGGTACAAAAGATCCCAAGGGTCGAAGTGCCGAGGCTTCGCTTGCCCACCCCATTATTTAAGATAAGATAAGATAAAACAAAAATAACCCCTATTTTCCCACCCTTAAAGTATTTTTTTTTTATTTATATGGAATCAATGTCCTTATCTAATATAAAAATAATTATCAAAATCGGACTACTCTGTAAAAAGTTATGCGTGGTTAATGGTCGTCGTGAGCGTCATACGCAAAAAATATAATAAATACACGCGTTGATTTGAGAACCTCCTCTGATTTTTCGTCGGTTATAAACAAAATACTTATTTATCAATTTTAAAAAACGCAAACGCTCCAGATGCAAAAAATATAAGAAATTTATATTCTTTATGACAAAAGAAACGTTGTTGTTTTTTAAACTAAAACTTCTTTGAACACGAGGGAAAAGTCATTTAAGTGGCGCACTATCTTAACGCGACGCGTTATGGTCATAGTGAATAAGGGCCCTGTTCACGCAAGAAATAAGACGCGCCGACGGATCACATACCTGAGTGTAATTCATTCAACTCTTTGTATTGTTACCGATGCGTCGACAAATCATTTAGGTACTCGCGTAAATCCGTGGTTTCTGTTAAGTTTTTTTCTGTGTTTTATTAATGTTTTTTTCCATGTATATTTTATTAAATGCTTTAAAGTAGATATAAAACGAGAGTTCGAACCTACAGTGTAGTTAATCCTTCGGAAAATAGGACATTCCTTCAGGAAATATACCTACCATTATATCGGGCTCGGCGCGACGTTAATAAAACGTGGTTTAAAAACTACAAGCCTTCAAAAACCTTTTAAACGATCAAAATGGCGGATCTATGTGAGTTGTATATATACGTAGTATCGCTTATAATATTCTGACAATCATTTCCCACTTCAGTCTAAATTGCGAACACCGATTTCCAACGGACAATTAACTACATTTGCAATTCCAAATTCACAGTCGTTAGCGTTGTGAAAAAAAAAAAAACAAATAAGTGAGTATCTACCTAACGCGAAAAATTAAAGACCCGCATAAAGTAAACAAAAACCCATCTGGCGAATAAGATAACATGAAACTCGGGCCCGGTTGCAAGGAATGAGAAATTACTAAAAGTTTAAAAACGAATTATGTAGGTACTCCAAAATAAAACGAGAGTTTTTAAAAGGGTTTAACTTAATTTTCAATTCAATTTCTTTTGACCGCTTTACATTTTCTTAACCTTACGTTTTGTGAAAAACAAGAGTTTCTACGTTCAGATTTTTTAACAAAGATAGCATAATATATCATATTTATTCAGGTATCTGTTTGTTAAAAACTTTTTAATTTATAAATATAGTCACCCATCAGCGAAACTTTAAAATTCGTTACGTAGGTTTACTCACAAACAATATGACGTACAATGGACTTATTTGATCTTACCTGAAACAAAAAACCAAAATTATTATTATTTTTTGCCGAATCCAAACCAAAATAAAACACGCGATATAATAAAGTTTCACAGGAATAACATTAATGTATTCATATTAAATAACTGTGTACCTACGTTGATAAAGTAAAGAATAACATAGCTGAAACAAATAAAATACTTCCACCTTATTTCTCTGAGATATATGTGGAGATATGAGAATTTACATTTCACGATTTTTTCTTATAATTTTTCGGAAATAAAGAAAAAATATATATCATAGGTACACATTTTTCTGCCTCTTATCGACTTTAAGCAATAAGGCTGCCTTTTGTTCTGTCCTTTCTTCTGTTTGTCTATGGTTTATTAAGTTTCTTCTGCGACAGTTAAGTAGGTATACCATACCTACTTGAATTTAAATTTGAAAAGTCCATACTTTTTTAAATGTATAACTGATTTCCGTATGTACCTAATTTTGTGCATACAGGAAATATAATGGGCATGATATTATGATCTTACTGGAGTAGATATCTGTACTTATAAATGCGGAAGTGAGTTCGTTTGTTTGTTTGTTTGTTACGCTTTCACGCCTTAATGGCCTTAACGTTGTCCCCTGACAACCCTATGTCCTTATTAGGGTACTATTTATCCCTGAATTCCTGCGGGAACTTCCAACTTATCGCGGGTTTCATTTTAACACCATCTCTTAAATCTTTGAGGCACTTGCATTGTTGCTATTGGATATTAGCATACTACATAGTATTACATTTATTTTAAGATTAATTTTCATTCCAATCATTGTCATAATATGTATTTAAATAAGTATTTTGTTAAATCATATTCTAATGTAAGTATAAAATAATTGTAATTCGAATTTTGTATTAGTACCTCAAAATTCGAGAGGGTTTTACGAAACAATACCAAAGAATTTAAAGGAGCGACTCTCTCCGCCTCCTAGTTCCCACCAATTTCATACATAACACATTTTTGTACAATACATAAAAAAGCCGCATTTAAAAAAAACTCGCCTAAAACCATATCAAAAGAAGCTCCCCCTAATATCGTTCATCAATTAAGTATAAAAATAAAGTACTATGAACATTCAGATTTACTGAAATTAATTATGTATTAATATTTTTCATGTTTGACTTTTTCAGTTCTATAAGAAATTAATTTGAAACCATACTGTCATTACCTACTGAAAGATTTTTTGATATTTTTTCGGGTGAAATTTTTAGAAGAAAATGTTATTTAGTTGCAATTGCTAGCTGTAAGTATTATTAGAAAAGCAATTAGAGTAGGCTTCAAAGAAACGAAATTATAAGAATATTTTAGGGTTTTCTTTATTGGTAAATCATGATTGGATGTTTACAATATTTAGTCTCGTAATTGTATAGGTAATTGAATATTACATATTCCTATTTGAAAAATTAAAATATTAGGTAATATGATTTCACAAGTCAATTAGTAAACCAATTTTTTCATTTACTTACTTAAAAAAAATCAAATCGTTTTCAAAATCAATGGTAAAAAAAAAGTTGTTTTTTTATTTATTTTTTATGTAAATGCGCATATATTTAATAACAGCATATTATCTATACCCACAAAATCGACAAAGATGTACCTACTTTTAACTTATAAATTAATGAATATCCACAAACTTAATCTTAATGTCTATATTCATAAATCAATTTTATATAACCATTAGTTAGGCCTCTCGTTGCGCCATTATTATCTTCATCAGTAAAAATTTGTTTAATTTGCATTGCAGTTTAGTTACTATCATCTATATTCATATGAACAAAATTTCAAATGTATTTTTATATATCACAATTAGTTGACAATAAAGTTCTTTTTGAATGTGGCGCTTGTCATTTAATATTCAAATAAAATGGGTAGGTATTATGGGGATTATAAAGCATGCAGTTCAGGAATAATAGTGTGACGTCACGACTTGACCACGCTTGTGGGGTGGTAGTTTTAATTCATACATCTGTCGTATTTGTAGGTTTGCTAAGGGTTCAAATTGTGTTATGACCTTATAATGGGTCACTCTATGGATTCACTTCATTTAAATGGCTAACTATCGAAGATTTATTAATGCATTTCCACTTAACGTGTGTACTAAGCCCGGCTGTGCAAGACAGATTTTATAGAGTGCACTAGCTGTGCCCCGCGGTTTCACCCGCGCTAATTTCAGAAATCCCGCGGGGGTTCCGGGGTAAAAAGTAGCTCAAGTAACTCCTTATAACATCAGCAATCTGCCAGTGAAAGTCCCGTTAAAATCAGTCCAGCCGTTTCAGAGATTACCCGGAAATAAACAGACAGGCAGACCGACAAACAGACAGAAAAAAATTTTAAAAATTGATTTTTTTATGTTAGTACCGTATATACTTTCGTATATACATACATATAGTAAAAAGTTGTTAATTTGAAATTACAAACAGACACTTCAATTTTATTATAGGGTCTAGTCTCGTATGCGATAATGTAACTAAGAGTAGGTACTTACTTCTATTACCTAATATACTGTTCCTAAAACTTTCTTTGCTGACATTTCAAGTATATTTCCCACAATATTACCAAAACTGTAAATTTTGATAATAGTGACAGAGTAAAATCGTAACCAAATGGGGTTTAATCACGGACCTGTATGTCTGCTGTGGATTTAATGCACTTCGTGCTGTGAATAATTTTTTTTTTGTGCGTGATTTAGTTTTGTGTGCAAAAATCACCCGGAGACCCTAGTTTTCATACTAGACTGAATTAATGTCCCTTCTACTTTTCTATGATTACTGCAGCGTTTTTTGGAAAAAAAAAGTTCTGTTCCAAAAAACGGTTTTGTTAAATTTCGAAATTTAAATAACTTTTATAAGAATATTGAATTGGCGAAAATAGAAGAGCACACATTGGATTTTATTAAATTTTCACGTTTCGTACGGTTAAGTTGGTACATACAGTCATGGGTGCTGGCACAAAAGTCTGCAATGCGGCGACCGTGCCGGGCTAATTCAATAATTTTGCCGCATGTTCGTAGCATGAATCTAAAAACACAGTATATGTACATATTATAGTATTTCCACAATTTTTAGTCCTGCTTTTCATATCCATGATGCAATTAGGTAACAGATATGTACCTACCTACGGTACGTTCACTCATGTGAATAAGCCCTTACCTTTTTGCTTAGCTGCATGTATTTGAATAAGTGATTACTTTCCTTTTGTAATGTTTCATATTTTCTAAAGCCCAAGCAGATAATTTATTTAGAATTAAAGTACCTAATACTTTGATTAGCCAAAAAGCCCAGAGCAAATGGTTTCGTAGACTTAAAAGCAGTTTCGGAGAGAAATGGTAAGTAACAGAAATGATAATACATAGCGACACATGCACACTACACGCACCATATTTAAAGTTCAAAGTTTTCATTGGTAAACATGTTTACAGGTCATTAAGAGAAAAATATAATAAAAATTATATTAGTACATTGTACACACAGAGTTCACACCTGTAATCTCTCGCAACATCTTTATAGGAAATTTACACAAGTGGGCACTGATTGTACATATTATTTCCAAGCCGCAAACATATATGATCGCCTATAATGACAAATAAATCGAAAACGGACAGCCCAAGTAGCGTAATTCGCTCAAATTTCAAAATTAATATGTCAAATATTACTATTACTTTTTTATACTTATATATATTTTTTTTGTTAAATCATGTTTGTATAAAATAATGTTGTCTCTGTGTCCAAATAAATGCCTTTTCTTTCTTTCTTTCTTTCCATTATTTATGTAACTAACTGTTCCCCGCGGTTCTACTCGCTTTTCGAAGTTCAACCCTTAAGGGGAGAAAAAGGTGAATCGTTAGTGAAATCAGTCCACAGGGAAGAACTAGTTTTCCATTTACGAAAAATAATAATCATCTTTTATTATTGTTACTCGACAAAAGACGTGTTATTTGTCACTTTATCGTATGTTGAAACGACTCGTTTCAATAAGTACATAAAGGATAATAATAATTGGATAACATTATTATATCCCCGACAAAAATATCCCTATATAATAGAAAGTAAATAGAGATATTTCTTTTGAAGGGACTATATCCTCATCATTGAAACGGTAGCTACGAGTATATATCTACTTGCCTTATAAAATCCTACTAATATTATAAACGCGAAAGTTTGTATGTATGGATGGATGGATGAATGATGAACTACTGAATGGATTTAAATGAAACTTTACAATAATATAGCTTATACATCAGATTAACACGTAGGCTACTTTTTATCCCGGAATTCCCGCGAGAACTCTAAAATTAACGCGGGTGAAACCGCGGGGCACAACTAGTATAATAATAAAGCTAAACTAACGTAACTAATTAAAATATATCAAGGGGACTTTACTTCATCACCATCAATCCAAGGAAATTAGGTAGTTATTATCATTAAAAATTTAGAGCATAGGTAACATGCCAAACACGTACCTATACCTCCGTATAATATATTATATCTACAGGGTGTAAGGTTAAACGAGAGATATATTAAAGACCACGATAATTTATGCTTACGTATATATAAAAAAAATATATAAATCGTATAGAGAAAATTTGAAATAAAAAAGTGGATTTACTATATAGTGAATGACCATTAGATTAGATTTGTCAGCATGTCGGCATTTGTCGGCTATACAAAGTAAAGAGGCGTGAAATGACTAACTATTACGGTTAATTTCCATGATAATATTTTGTTTTTTTTTTTTTTTTAATATTAAAAAAAAAACATAATATTTTAGTTATTTGAGGCGAGAGTCAAATACTAGTCTATAAATTCGTCCCTCATCTAAACTTACAGCCTGTATATGTATTTAAGGCCCTATTTATCGCACATCCTCAAATCAAAGTCCCAAAAACAGTTTATTATGTATGTATACTAATACCATGTCTGGTCAATCACATACCAACATTTTCAAATTAGTAGAAGATACCGCTACATACATCGTTCAAACTAAAATAAATCTAAACCACATGAAATGTAGCTTTTTTGTACGGAAATAGATTATTATGATTAATTTCTCAATAACCACAATGAAATAGTGGCTGAAATGCGTTCATATTTTTTTCCAATATTTGTTTACATAATATGATACATCTTAAATAGGTACTCAGACTTAGGGTGAACACAAATGCGAAAGTAATCTTTAATAAGCGCATGTTTTACATAGGTAGGTACATAACATAGTTGCAGGGGCGGAGAGTTACATTGGTTCATTTTTAATCTCGGTAATTGCATACATCAAAGAGTTCGTGTGGGAATCCTAAAAAATTTGGTGGATGAATTCTCCGACCGCTGCTATCTATCTATTGTATACTATGTACATAACATTAGAAGCAGTAAAGCCATGTAGATTAGAACAGTAAATAGAGTATTATAACTAGGCATAACACCAATTGGCCGAGGTCCAATGAAGCGCCCTGCGGCGCACCGCACACGTTGAATAGGTACATAAATGTAATATACATTTTAAGTAGGTATATATACGAATAACAAAATTTGCATGATAATTATTATTTCCCACTATGGTTATTTGAAATATATGCCCAGGGTGTTTATTTGTTAAGGAGTTTCTGGCAGGATTTAAGCACAAATGGACGTCAGTTTTAATTCTCTGTTTTACAAATTAGTTTATCGTGAATAATATTGTGTAAATGTGCTGGATTTTGCTTTTGTGTGTCAAACGTTTGACAATAAACTCTCAAAAACAGGTACCGTCTTTCTCCATAAAAATACTTAAAAAGTCGGTCAAGATTAAGTATTTAGGAATTCACAATTTCAGGATGATGATCGACGTGCCGACAAATCAGATGTAAAGGTTATTCACCCGCAAATATCAAGTTTTTAACTGTGATTTATCTGTTTTTTTTTTTTTAATTAATCAGTTATACCGATATTTATTAATTAAGTATATATATAGGCATACGTAAGTATGAATTATCGTGGGTTTGAATAGGGTCCCTCATTAACCTTACACCCTGTAAAGTTGTATAAATTTCATTATGGCTCGTATGTACAAAGTATAAGATATATTTTCACAATTTGAGCGCTTTCAGCAATATGCAACGATGGGTAATTTTTCACAGTGGCAATGAGCACGACGGCTTTTCGTATTTTCTTGACAAACGTTGACAAGGCTTGCACATGATTTTTGTGGTGCTTTATTCCGTGTTTTCTATTCGTGTGGAAATCGCAATAAGTGCTCACGAGAGATTGATGTCAGGAGTAGACCATGTCGTTGCTATTTTGTAGTTGGAAGAAGCCTGATGATTGTATAATAAATAATAATAATAATAATCCACATCGGTTTGTTTAGTTTAGTTTTTAAAGTTCCAAAACTAAATATTCTGCTATTTGCAAATACCTACCTTAAAGTTGCAAACTACTAACTTTTAAAAGAAGGTACTTCGACCAATAAAATAAGCATATAAAAACTATAGTTATATTTTTAATTTAAAACAGCAGTAACTTATCTCTACCTATATGTGTGTTTATATACAAACACAAATCACAACCAAAGTACTCTTTACTACACTTTTTCCTCGTTTAGTTTTCCTTGTCACTTTATACACACTTGGAGGTATTTGCTGTTAATTTTTTCCTGCCGAAACCGTATCTAAATTGTGTCCATAGTAACGATAATCGAGTTGCGGTAGTTACATCTATCGATTCCAAGCTGTCCCTGGCTCCACTCGCTTTTTGACGCGCTATCGTTGAGGGAATCTGTCGAATTATTCTCATGAATATTTATTCGCCCGTCTGTCGCCTTCGGGTGCTTCCAGTAATGGCGGCACAATGGTTTCGATATTACGGGCTCAGTACCGCTGGCAACATTTTTAATTACTCGGCCTCATTCGGGAAAATTTTGTCTGTTACACTCTAAATTAGATACAATTTTATAAATTATAGACACGCTAGCTCCTCCATGGATTAATTTCAGAGTTCCCACGGAAATTCTGTATATAGTCCTATCTGGGGGCACGGTAGTGCCCCCGCCAAGACGAGTCAAGCGAAGCGGGAGCACTACCTATCTTTTCTCGAAGCGCTTCATCGTTTGTTTGAACCCTTATACTCTGGTATAAGGATTCATTATACCAGATAAACGAAATTCTCGGGATATGTTGTCAATAGCGGACTTATCAAACATATAAAGTTTTAATGGCATAGCTCTTATACTTTCGATTTTTTTATATCTAAAAAACCTTGATTTCGTCACTGACTCACTGATGATCATCAAAATTCTTAGGGTACTTCCCAATGTCCTAGAAAGCTGAAATTTGGCATGCAAGCTAGTATTAGTACACAGACAACAAAAAAATTATAAAACTTGTAACTTTTATTCCCCAACCCCTCAAACTAGGGGATGGAAGTTTGTATGAGAATTCCGGAATTTTGACTTACAAAAAGAAATGAAATCCCACCAAAAACATTTTCATTTAAAATGATGTCAAGACGAGTCCACTGCCAAAAAGTTATCAGATCTCATGTAGAGCCAAGCTTCTAACTCTACACACCCTAACTCTACAAGGCCTAATTTCTCAATCTCTACACCTTAGTCAGAATTATGGCGTGAAAGCGTAACATACAAAAAAACTAACATTCGTATTTATGATATTAATGAGGATAAATGAAACTAGATCTTATTTAAATTTTGAAAATGATTTTAATGTTATCCATATTTTGGTAAGTTTGAGAGTAAAATTTGCAAGCAGTGAAAGTGATGCGCACATCGTAACGTTAGTACCTAGTTAAAGTCAGTAGCCAGTTAGTACCACTACCTATTCAAAATGAACAATCACGTCATAGGAATCGATCAGCGTAGTTACATTAGCATATACACAATTATTTGATGTTCTATTTTTTTCATACTATACATAATTTTATGTGCATTCAAACATAACATATAAAACATATACTCAATAGGTAGGTATTATGATGTTTGCTGTACCAATAAATATTTATTACATTTGCGATTTGGCAAATCTTTGTATTCTATTTCATTGGCGTAAACATGGAGGTGAGCTTGTGAACAGCAGCTGAGACCTATACGTGATACGTTCCACAATGGGATTATAGAGAGAGCGTGATAATTTAATAGTGCACTAAGATTGTTGTTATTGAAAAAAAAGAAACAAAAAGGACCACAAACAAAGTGGTGATACTTCCACCAATGTTGACGATACACGCAAGATAGGGTCCCAAAACTGGGTCCTGGGTCTTTCCCTCGTAATCTAAGAAGTTTCACATCTAGAAGGTTTGGGAATGCGTTTTTTGGACGCGCGTTATGGGCAAGACATGTTGTTGGTCATAGTGAATACCTACGCGGCTACAGGCCCTGATACGCTCGCAGCCGATTCCACCGATTCCGCGTGATTCTGCCCGTTCCAATCGCCGCCAAACCCGCCGGGACGCACCGCGATCCGAGGGGATCAGTGCACAGGATCTCCACCTATCAGCTCCGCTAAAATCTCACTAAGCGCAACGCAGGCTTATCTATGACAAACCGTTGTAAGTATGCTCATTCGCTTTTGCGTAACGTGCCTATACGTACTTATTAGTATCTACAATGGCTGGGTGTAAAATACAGCGAATATAGGTAGGTAAATGTGAGAAAAAATAATACAATGCGAGCTTTCGAAGTGTTGTTATTCTTACCAATATTATAAATGCGAAAGTGAGTTTGTTTGTTTGTTACGCTTTCACGCCTTAACGGCTCAACCGATCATCATGAAATTTTGCATGCACGTTGTCAGGTGTACACTTAAGGACATACATGCTTTTTATACCGGAATTCTCGCGGGAACACCGACATTACCGCGAGTGAAACCGCAGGGTACAGCTAGATGAAAATAAACCATACTTTTTAATCGTCATGTCTTCTGTTCTCAACAACACACGAACAGATAAGCCAGTGCGTACCTACTTGAAAAAGCGATTAGTCACGAAAAAAATTGAAATATTCTTTTTCGAAACTGGTTACGTAGAACTGGTTTTGTAGGCGGCCGATGGCTCTATATAAAGAAAATAGATAAATCAACATCTTAATGACAATTATATTACTGGGTAAATTAGTTGTTATGAAACGATGAAGTTTCACCCAAGGTAATTATGGATGGAGTTCCTGCTGGAAATCCGGGATAGAAGTACCAACTCTATGTCCTTCTATGTAGGTACCCCAGAAAACGTGTGTGCAAAATTTCATGTAGGTATCAACATTTTTTGGTTGTTGTTCTTTCTAACAAAGGATGTCTATCTGCATCATGTAACTGTCTTATTTACGATTTACTTCAACATTGTTTCAAACAATATAATATAGACAATATTGCCACCAGTGATTTAATGAACGTCTCTGAGTACGGCAGTTTTGTTTTTAAAATCTTTACTTAAAATTAAGTAATCATTAAAACGACTCCGAGTGCGACCATAAGAAGATTAATAGGGGTATTTTATTCCATTCGGTATCGAGACCCTTGTTCCTAGGGTCACCGTGCATATCTACCTCCTCGGAGAAATTCCAAACAGGTTAATAGGTGTAAGAGAGACCGCGAAGAGCTAGCAATTCTCTTGCATCACGTATATTGACATTGCGATCCAGCGAGGAAACGTTGCCGGCATTTCTGTTTCAGCATTCGGTATACTATACCGTAGACTTCGGTACTTTCGGTATACTATACTATACCGTACCGTACCATACCGTACTATGCCATTTTTAAATTTAATTATTACATACATATACACATATTACATACATATTACATGTTTGAATTTTTTAACTTACTTTTAGTTCTATTGTGTGATGTAGCTCTACGTCATAAAGAAGGATCCTCAGATTCACGCATGACCTATTGCGGGATCCAATTGTTATCTATACATATAAAATGCTTTGTCCTAATGAATGACTGACTGACGGATCAACGCACACCCTAAACCGCTGATCGTAGAGACCTGGAACTTGGCGGGTGTATTCTTTGTATGACATTGGCATTCGATAAGAAAGGATTTTCCGAAATTTTACCCTTAAGGGGGTGAAAAGGGAGGGCAAAGTTTGTAAGGAACGCGGGAACTCCGAAATTACCCTGGGTGGAACCGCGTGGGACAGCTTGTTATTCAACATAATGTTAAACTTTTGCCAATGAACTCTGTACTCTTCAATTTAGTTTAGTAATATTATTTAATTTATATGAAATGTTAAATGAATTGTCCCCAATGTTTATTGGATATATACCCAAATGTTACTATTACAAAAGTTATTATAATATTAAAATTTTAATAAATATGATATAATAATATACTCCTCATTTTCATATATACTTAGTGTCAATTAGGATTCTTGTCCCCGCGGCACAACAACATCAGATGGATATTTATACCTTATACGACTAATATAGCAATACATATCTAGAGCGTGACTTTCCGCCTAAGAATCTGTCACTGCCATACATTATTTTTGCCGGCGACATCTCTGGAATTGGCGGTGGCTTAATAGGCACAGTCTTCCCCATTGTTTTCCTCCAATGTAGCCATACATGTTTTAAGTTATAATCCTATAGCTGATGTCTGTTTGTCAGATGGTTTATGGCAACTGGAGTGATGCGCGGAGCAAACAAAAACATACGAGTAATCAGCAAAGGAGTATTTTTACCCGTTGGAGTTAAATTTCAAAAAAAACTCTGAAATTTTTGATGTTTCTTAAATTTTCTGAATGAAAGGGCCTAATATCAATTTCCATGATAACTCCATACAAATTTTCACCCCGTACTTCACTTGCTTAGGGGTACAATTTTCCAAAAACTCTCCATAACGTCTTGCGTTGCAAAAGGACGTTTTCCGATAAAACTCTAAACTTAAGTAGCCGTAACGTAACCGTTGACGATTCATTAAGTTGGTGAAGATACATATAGGTACATATAGTATTGAGGAAGCTGTATGCCAAGTTTCTCAGTGACACACTAACTGAATCTTGTAGCAAAATATCCTCAGAATCTTTCTCTGGATTGTATAAAGATATTTACTATAATCTTGTAGTTTGTAAGCGCAAAGCGAGCGGATAACACGTAGCGATATGCCCAGTCAAACGAGAGCTGTAATAATTCGAGTCATCTGCATAATTCAGCGAGCATCCGTTATCATTTCCACTTCGAATCACGCGTATGGGAAGAGGTGGGGTTCAGGTTATTTCGGATATCATACTCGGCTAGCATTCGGCACGTTATTTGAAATAATCAACTAGCAAGATGAAGTGAGAATTATTGTTGTAATATTGCACCATCTCAAGAAAATGAGCTGTAGAATAGAATATAATAGAATAGAATATAAAAAAGTTTATTTGATACCATAAAGATAAAACAACATACATTACTCTAGAATTAACAATTTATAGAAGTGTCATAATTATTTGCAGCACTCAGAAACACGCCATCCAAAACTATTTTTTATCTGCGCAATTGGAGTTTTTTTTTTGGCGGGAATCAAAGATGGCGGTTCGGTCATTTATTTTCATGTCGTTAAAAATGGTTAAAATGGATTTTATTGTGTTACTAGCTGACCTCCGCGGTTTCACCTGCGGTAATTTCGGAGTTTACGCGGGAATTCCGGGATAAAAAGTACCCCATGTCACTCAAGATCACTTTAGCTTCCTACAGTAGATCCATACATAACAACCTCACAAACTCCGGAGTTCCCGCAGAAATCCCGGGATAAAAAGTACTTTTTGTCAATCAGGATCACTGTAGCTTCCTATAAGTGAAAAAAACATAGTTTTTATCCATAAACATACATAAACTATGTACCGACCACTTCTCATGTACATTCTTCATACATAGTTGTTTCACTCCATAAATCTTATCTATAAGTACTAATACTTATAATAATAAATACAAAAGATTAGATCTTTTTGTACTTTTGTAATAAACTAAAAAAAAAATTGAACCTTTAATATTTTTTTTCAATTACTTAGGAAACTACAGAGCTCCTGATTGATATAGGATACTTTTATCCCAGAATTTCTACGGGAACTTCGAAATTAAGGCAAAAATGCCGCGGGTGATCGACTAGTATTTTATATACAAAGAGGTTTCCAAAGTTCTCATTAACTCATCTGTTAATTTCAAAACCACTAAAGCTATAAAAATTTAATTAAACCACAGTTTGCTTTACAATGAAGAAACTCAATAAGAAAGATTTTATAAAATCTATCCCCTAAAGAGGTGAAAAGGGAGATACAAATGAATATGGAGATGCCATCAGTTTGAAGTTAGTCACGGAAATCTGTATTTGGTCTCGTCTTTCAGGGATTGAAAATTTAAGTCACGAGGTGAAGTCGCAGGAATCAGCTAGTCCTTTATATAAAAAAGGCTTGAAGTTAAGTAAAGGAAATGTATGACATTACAGTATTTCCATTGGAACACGATTACTGTTTCTACGTAGCAGCCAGAAGGCATAAATCTCAATCACAATTTGTGCCCGTCAAGCATGGGCTAGCGTGGTCCAATGATTGATGGCCTCCGTAGATGCGTGCTCATTCCAAATTCAAACAGGCCAACCGGCGCGGCGCCTAGCTCCCATTTCAAAATGGCCGACACCAAAATAAATTGATTAAAAATCTATCAGACAGTTTATGTCCCGGCTTATGACACTTATCTAATTTGGTGACAGTATGAAAAAGGTGACATTTATTAAAGTGGTCCCTAATGTAATTCCATGGTAATTTATTGTCGTGCACCCACCCTCTGTTTAGGCGATGATAGGGTGGTACTTAGTAGCGACTATAATGTAGGAGCGTTGTTTTTCTTTATTAAAATGACGTTAATTTATTGAAATCTGTTCTAAAATCCTACATATATAAATTTGAGTTTGTGTGTTTCGCACACGCCACAGTCGTATTTATAATATTAAGGATTCATTAACTTTTAATAGTCAATAAAGTTTGAATATTTGGACTTTATCTTAGCATATTTGCATATTTACTTTTACAGGTATTATTTTGAAATTCAGTACATTAATTATTATTATCAATTAATGAAATGTTTAACATCCCTTTGATTATCTTTAAATAGACTTATTAGCCGACCAACTTTTCTGTAGGTATTTATTAAAATGCAATCAATATTTTGTGTATTTGATCAATATAAAATTACTATAAAAACCGGGTCAAAATTATAAATTTTGGTCAATATACAACTTATAATATCATTGATTTTGGTAATATAATCCATACGTTGTTGGTAGCCTTTATGTGCACCCAACCGCGTTGGTTTATGGAATAGTTTGCAATATTTGTGGCACGTCTATCGCCAGACCTTCCCAGCGAAGGGTAGGGCCTTAATTTATTAATAGATTGTTTATAACCTTACCCGGGGCCTTTCTACGGTATTAATAAATAGATCACTTTGAAATAATATCTAATACCTCCAAAGTCAGCGTAACGAAAGCAAAACTCATCTTTGGTCAAATTATAGGTAAGACTCATGCAGTAGACAGAGACATGGTTCATATTTTATTCAGGAGTTGTTGGTTTGCTTAGTGGTTTTGTTCTTAAAATAGTTAGAGCTATTTTTACCTACTATGAAACTAAGAAGCTATATGCGTTTAGCGTTAGAGGTGGTAACTATTTTAGTACCTACCTATAATGTTTGTCGACATTTTTCTTCAAAACGGTTTAGTTCATTTATGACCATTTTTAACGTTGATTAGTGATTTTATTGTTATTTGTTAGAGCGCGCGGTGGGTTTAACGCCGCAGTAGACGTTTTATTAAAAAAATCAAAATATATTATCTACTAGCTGTGCCCCGCGGTTTCACCCGCGTGAGTTTCGGAATTCCCGCAGGAGCTCCAAAGTTCTTTTATTCTTCTTCTCCTTAAGATAACAAACGCAACAAAAAAGAGGTAGTGAAATTGGTCCAGCCGTTCACGCATGATGCCGTGACCAAGGGAAAGAGACAAGTTAAAAAGCATTTAACCGGTTTTATTACCTGTTTAGTCTCTTTAGATTCTCATATGAAAGTAGATAAATCAACTACACTATATAGTTTAGTTTTATAGAGAGGAGAAGATATCTTTGATGTGCTAACCAAGATTAAGTATTGGTCTGGCAAGTTACGATAGTTATCTCATGTAGAGTTTAAGAAATATTATCATAATAAGAAACTTTGGCAGTTTTGAAAGTTACGTTTTATACGCATCGTGTGTCACAAAAATTACTAAATATTAATCGAAGCCAAGATTTTTTTATTATTCTCAGAATTGAAGTTTAAGCACGTACTTTCTGGCGCAACGTTGTACTCGAAGTCCGATCAAACATCACCAAGTCATAACCGATTCACGTGGCGTAAGCAACATTCGTTGCCAACTTGAACTGGAGCAAGTCGCGTCACAAAGTAATAGATTCGACGAAGTTCGCGGGGAGCGCGTACGCGGTCTGCATCGGGCCCCAGTGAAGTCAACATTTGATATAAATTAGCTTACGAACTCTTTGCCACATTGTTCCTTTATTGACTACGCAAAACCTATTTTGAAAAAGAAACTTCGAAAAATAATTTGTGTTGCAGAATTCGAAAAATACAAATCTCTCTTTCGGGATGACGTCAAAAGTTTATAGATAGATTAAATAGGTTGTACCTACTACGAATATTATAAAAAAATTAAGTTTTTTCGTTTGGATGCAGGGAGGTAATCTCGGGAACTACTGGACCGATTCCTAAAAATACTTGCACTGATAGAAAGCTCCATGAGTGTTATAGGACTTTTTACAGTTCCCGAGGGAGTCCAGAAATTCACGTAGGTATAATAAATACATGTCGACGGCGACTCGAAGTGAATAATAATCTTTTCTTACGATTTCTCATGACGTAAAAGGAAGCTAGTGTCCATGTTTCATGTTTCTAGCTTCATAATATTCCGCCGGACGTTAATGAGTCTGTGAGGAAGCATCAGTAAATAATAAGATAAATAAGTGTACCTAATATGTGTCCAGATTTGTGTATGTCTATGTCTAATATTATATTAAATATTGTAACTCGCATCGTAACGTACCAAAAATTAACGAAATGGCAAATTTTGAAAAACAACCCCGAGAAGAGGGTCCGACACAAGTGGTGCAATTAAAAAGCGGGATCCGACCCGAGATTAAGTGGCCCAGAAATAATGAGGCGATTTACCAAACAGCAAGGAATGTTCTCAAATATAAGACTTTTATCTGTATACAGCTGGGCGTGTATGCGTCCTCGCATAATCCTATCTTCATGGTTCTTGCACGTGTTTGCCTAATGTTTATTACGTCGGCTAATACCTATATACCAAAACATTTTTTGTTGCTAACCTACACAATTTCGGATTCATGTAAAATACTTAAATCCTTACAAATACCAAAGTGAGTTTATTTGTTTGTTTGTTACGCTTTCACGCCCTAAAGGCTCGAGCGATCATCGTGAAATTCTGCAGAGGTCTACACGTTGTCAAGGGTACCTACCTACAGAAAACGGACAAAGGGTATTTTTTATCCCGGACTTCCCGCGAGAACTCCAAAATTAACACGGGTGAAACTGCATTCAATTTTGCATAAGTATACTACTACATGTTGTCAGGGGTACAGAAAAGAAAATAGCGTATACTCTTATCCCGGAATTCCCGCGGGATCACCGAAATTAACGCACGTGACACCGCAGGGAACAGCGAGTGAAATTATAATCAAGTAGTTATGCCCTGCGGTTTCACCCGCGTTAATTTCAGAGTTCCCGTGGAATTCCGGGATAAAAGTACCGTATGTGTTAATCTGATGTATAAGCTATATTATTATAAAGTTTCATTTAAATCCATCCAGTGGTTTTTAAAATTTTTCAAATAGCCTATTCTGCCGATGTACGTATTTTTAGCAATTAAAGTAGTTATGGCGAAACGCCAATGACAGTGTTAGATTGTTCTCCAAGATAAAACACAGTTCTCTCTCTATAACCAGCTTCTTTCTTGAAAAACAAAATGGCTGCTGTACGGTGGTGAAAATATCGAATAAATAACGCGACAGGCGTCCACTCGCTACGACCTCCACCGGTCAACAACCATTTGTGTATTTTAATAGTACATTGTTATCCTAGGGGTGAAAGTAACTTATTTAGTGCCGAGACGGGGTTTGGCGCCCGAGCGTAGCGAGGGCGCCAATAGATCGAGGGACTAAATAAGTCTTTCTCCCGAGGGTAACACTGTGCTTTTCATTACGAATGCAAGGAAAGTCAAAATAAAAATAGGAATTAGCTAAAGAAAAAATGAGTGAAGATCGGATAGTCGCTTGACACTTTCCCACCTATTTCTTTTTCTTTGGCCGGCTAGCTATTCAGCCAGTATTTTTTATTTACATTGTGGCGACCTAAAAAAAATATTTTCTTTAATTATTAAGTATTAATTAAAGAAAATAAAAAAATATAAATAGGAATTAGCTTAAGAAAAAGTGAGTGAATTTTATTTTAATTAATACCTACTTAAACTTTACGTTATTTCAATTTTACATCGCGCTGGCTGTATAGAAAGTTGAAACATGGTTCAATAGAAATGTGAAAATAGACCTAGTTTTTTTTTAATAATTTGACAGTTGTCAGTTGAAAGCGATTCTCCCTAGGGCTGAAAAGGGTTACTTTCAACCCGCTTCTCAGGCAACTTCAGACCTACTTTCCGAGTATGAGTAATGAAAAGTAATGAGTAGGTAACTCGTAACGTTAGCGATTTTTTTCTCTATTCTGCCAAAAATTAAATAAAATAACAATAATAACATACCATTTCGTTATTAATATTTGTATTATCTATTAATTTTTTAAGCACACAGTACACACATAGACCGTTTATTTACTTACTGGGTTAGCATAACAACTAAATAATTATTCTGTGGTTTTATTATTAGTTTTTATTAAACAGTATGCAATATGCAATGTAATAAAAACTAAATTAAATCTAGATAAAATAAAATTTATGATTAGTTAACAACGATGCTTCAGTTCTTATTTCAGTAACTTAGTAATAACAATGACAGTCTGATTTTAAAACTTCTAGAGAAAACGTGTACTAACAACAACTATGTAACAATATAAAAAAGCGAACTTATAAGTGTCACTCCGGCTCGGCTTGGAGTCGACAAAGTTTCCACAATAAGAGAACCGCCGATAGAGTAACAACTCGGTAAAATTTCCTTCTCTTTTCTCGTTTTGCCCGTAGAGCCCGAGCATCGAGAATCCAGGCTCTATTCCGCAAGCTTTGCGAACATGTCATCGTTAGATATAAAAACAAAAAATACTTATTTTACATTCTCTTCGGCCACCTGCAGTTATTCACGAAATGTTTAACTCATTAGAAGAAAAAAAGAAAAATTTATTAAGACAATGAGACATACAACACAAATGAACAAAAATACGGAAAAAAATTCAGAGACGATAACAACTTAGGTATGACAATTCAATTGCCTAAAAAAATCCCTTAGTATAGTAACTATACCTATTGCATTAGTGATATGGAAAATTTAAAAAAGTAAAGGGTGTAGGGTTAAAATAAGGGACATATTAAAGGAGGAAGTTCTCTAAAAAACTAAATGTAGATGTCTATTTTTTGTTTAACCAGTAAGCATTTAATATTATTTTATGAAAACGCGCAAGAAATAGAAGCGTTGACGTATCCAATGTAATTCAACATCTCTTTGCTTTGTATTGTCGCCGATTTACCGAAAAATCATATATAGGTAGGTACATAAAGGTGAACCCGTCTTTTTAGGGTTTTCTTTGTCATTTATTAGAGAATTGAGAAAAAAAAAACGTTCTGTACCTTCTTATTTTGCCGTATTTTCTAAAAAACAAAACTATAATATTAGATTACATAAACAACGTTATCTTTCTATTGGTCTTAAATATTTTGGAACTAAATGTTACTTGCTTTTAGAATAAGGTTTTAGGTGGGGAATATCGACTTGAAAATGTCCAGTTTGTTAGTACGATCTGACACCGCGGTCTTGAATTGGATTATTATTTTTAGTTTTGTTAGTTCTTGAGCCACGTTCGATCCTTCACTGATGGCTGGATTAGTTTTCGAAGTCAGCAGTTGCTATTTGACAGATTTCTTGAGTTTGATACTTCAAGTAAAAACAAAACATCCATGAACTCGATTTATCTTAATCATTAATAGGATTTAGTTCGGATATCACAACTGATTTTACTATCCAACTCAACTTAATTAAAATAATAGCTTTTGCTGTGTTAACTTTTGGAGTCCTATAACGTATATATAACATACTAGCTGTGCCCCGCGGTTTCACCCACGGTAATTTTGGAGTTCCCGCGAGAATTCCGGGGTAAAAAGTACCCTTTGTCCTTCTCTGTACCCCTGACAACGTGAATGCCAAATTTCATCCAAATCCGTTCAGCCGTTTTTGCATGATTGAGTAACAAACATCCAAACATCCAAACATCCAAACATTCACACTTTCACATTTATAATATTAGTAGGATAAAACCACCAGATTTCAATCTAGCAAATGAACGTAAGTATTCTGAGTAGTTGTTGAAAACGGTTTTCGTAGCAGTATCACTAAAAATAACTATTCCGGAGCAACGCGATTCTCACCAACTACTTGACCCAGAATTGCTGAAAAAGATATGAAAGTAGTACCTACATAGGGAAAAAAATTAAAATATTTTTGAGGGAAATAGTTTGCTGAAGTTTTTTTTTTAAATAAGCTTTGTATTTTCTTTTTTGCCAATTTTATGTATCTACTAGCTGGATTTCAGAATTTGTACGTTACCAACGTATGTAAAAAAGGTAGGTAAAAATGTTTCTTTTAGAACCTATTTAATCCTTACTATTATAAATTCGAAAGTATGTTTTTTTGTTAGTTTATTTGTTTGTTTGTTACGATATCACGCCTTAACGGCTCAACCGATCACCATGAAATTTTACATACACGTTGGCAGGGGTACAGAGAAGGACATAGGGTACTTTTTTCCCGGAATTCCAGCGGGAAATCCGAAATTAACGTGGGTGAAACTGCGGGGAACAGCTAGTCATCATATAAGGGATAGGTAAGATTAATTTCTATGTATGAAAACAAAAATATACGTATATGATTAGGTTTAGGTTTAAAGATGTTTATTTCTCATAAAGAATTACATAAATTCACTTACTGAGAAAACTTTTTAACTTAGTAATAATATTTTTTGATAACTGGCACAACTAGACTAAAATAAAAAACTTAAATTTTGGTGTCGACAAATAATAAGTTGAGTAGGTACATAATTAATTGTATCGGGTAGGTAACCAATAAAATTACTAACAGAAAGTTGCTCGCGCTATAGGTACCTATTTAACTCGGCTAGCAACCACGGATGCAAAATGCACTGAGCCATGTCCACTTTGGATGCGGCAAACAATGCAGTCGCATTATTTGCCGCAAATAATTGTTTTAATATGAGTAATTTGAATGATGAAATGATGAGTAATTTTAATATAATAATTTGTATAATATATATGGTAGGTATTGTGCAGTTTTATTGTTATTTGTAGTATAGTGGTATTGCCCATTACATCTCGTCCAAAATGTGCATTTTAAGTTGATTTTTAAAACTATGTATTGTCTTTGCAGTCTTTATTTCTGTTGGCAATTTATTGTATATTTCCACACCTTCGAATTCAATATTGTTTTTCCCATAGTTTGTTCTTGGTTGGCGTGATAATAAATGATGTGAATTTCTTAGTTTCATTTTTTGTGTATGATGTTTTTTACGGAATGACAGTAAAGTGTGGATTTGGTTATTTAAAATTTTGTATATTAGCACGCATGTATAGTATATGTAGGACTGTTTAATAGTCATTATTTTAGTATCTTTATATATTTTTTGAGTAGGTGTACGGTAGGGATAATTGAACAAAGATTTTATCAGTTTATTCTGGGCTATCTGTATCGTGTCTAAATTAGTTTTAGCAGCTGCCCCCCAAATTTCTATCAAGTAGTCTATATGTGGTTTGACTAATGAATTATAAATAATATATTTAATTTTGCGTGAAAGACATTTGGCTATGCCACGTACAGTACCGGTTAAAGATGTCAGTTTAGTTTTAATTTTATCTATATGTTGCTTCCAATTGAGGTGGTGATCCAAAGTAAGGCCAAGATACTTCTCACTGTTTTTCCTTTTTAGACACTCATTATTTATTTTGAGCTGTATGGATTCGTTTATTTTTTTATTTTTTGCCGCGAATATGACGAAATTTGTTTTTGTTGTATTTATTGTGAGTAAATTTGACAAAAACCAATTATTTATTTTATTTAAATCACTTTGTACTTTTGAAACTATACTTTTAATTGAATGACCATTGTAGAATAAGCTTGTATCATCTGCGTATAAGGAAATTTCAGCCTGTAAGCCTATGAACTGTATGTCATTAATATATATTAAGAATAAAAGAGGCCCTAAAATTGAGCCTTGAGGGACACCGAATGTAATTGAGTTAGGAGAACTTTGATGTTGCCCTATTTTGACTATTTGACGACGATTTGTAAAATATGATTTAAGAATATCATGAGCCTTACCAGTGATACCAATATGTAACAGTTTCTTAAGAAGTAGTTTATGACTAATGGTATCAAATGCCTTTTTGAGGTCAATGAAAACACCGAGTACTATTTGTTTTTCATCAATCTTATTTCTTATTTTAGTGATGAGGTCTACTGTTGCCGAAAGCGTGTTGGATTTTGGTCTGAAACCGTATTGTTTGTTATATAAGAAGTTTTTAGAGCCTAGATATTTTTCTATACGAGAATAAATTATTTTTTCGAAGATCTTTGAGATTACGGGTAAGACTGAAATTGGGCGGTAATTGCATGGGTCAAATTTATTTCCGGATTTGTAAATTGGTGTAACTTTTGCTATTTTTAGGCTGTCTGGGAAAACACCGTGAGCCAGGCAATTATTAATGCAGTTAGTAAGTGGAGTGGCAATCAGGCTTTTAACGCATTTTATGGCTTTCGTGCTAATGTTGTCAATACCAGAACTCGTGTTCACATCTAGATTGTTAATAATTTCACTAATTTCATCCGTGGTTGCCGGTGTTAAGTTATTAAGTTCAGGTGTACCATCTAACTTGGGTGAAAGTATCAAACCTTCATCTTTAAGATATTTATCTGGGATTTTACTTGCTAGATTTGATTGCTTGCTTGATTACCTGACAGTAACTAAGATGTACCAAAATGTTCTATGTGCTGTGTTGTTCTTCATGAATAAATATTATCTATGTATATTTCTCTATTACAAAAGATATTATAAAGACTTCTTCTTTACCTATCTTGGTAAAAAAAAAATGTGTTTATAAATTATACTTTTCCATTCAGAATAACGAGAATTCTTACTTGTTTAACCGTTTATATTACCATGCAATTCTTTTTGCGCAGTTTTTATTATTCTCCAATACCCACGCTTATACTCTAACCGATACCGACACCTCTATAATATATGGTAGCCCATACATATTTATTGAGCACAGGTGTTGTTCGGATATTGAATTTGGTAAATTAGTGTCACATACGGCATTATGCAAATACGTGAAGACAGAATGCATGTAAGTTCTGAACTTTCATAAGTACTCGTGATTTAGAGTATTGGGTAGCTAATAGAGCCCAGAAAGTAGAGAGTTAGTTGAAAATAAGGTAGGTAGGTACCAAGCCGCAAGCACTTTTACTATGCTGTAAGAAATGTTTTAAGGTGAATGGTTTGCTACCTACTAGTTTTTAACAATAACCATGCAATAACCTTTCTTTTCTTAACAACAGCCAAACTAGGCTTGTAAGATCATATTATAAGTACGTATTTGTTATTCCGTTATGAAATATTGACGTGACTGCGTTGTGCATGTATATTTATATTTTCGCCCGGGCATCCCTAAGTTTCGCGAGGCAAAGGGCAGCCGACTGAAATAAATGACTTTTTCGCCATAATCCGACGCCGAAAGTTGTACAAACATGCAAGAGAATAATAAATCCCTGCTTTTTCCCCACGAAAACACTTTGTACATACTTACCTACTAGATAAAATGTAATATAATAGCATAACTACAGCTATATAATGTTTGCAATTTAATTTGCTCATTGTCAGTAAAAATATTCACAGCAACTGCGTATATTTTTATTTCGAGTGCCGCCAAATAATACTGTGAAGCTTTAGTTTTGGAGGTAATGAGCCTTACACATCGTAACAAGCCTTTGTTCCAAATCGGATACAACGATCGACCGACCGTAAAGGGTATTCTATCTCTAATTTAATTGAAGTTCAGTATCACGTTTCACGCTGTTGACGTGTGGGTATTCTAACAGCAGGTACGAAATTCTGCGCTGCCCTTAAGTCTTAAGTTATTGATTCATGTTGCAGACAAGTGAATATTAAATTATAACGTGAAAAAAACGTGCAAAAAAGAAGTTGCGATGCAGTTGATTTTGTTAAAATTAAGTTATCGCAATTTGGTGATGCTTTTGAGTAGAGGTTTTATAGAGATCTATCTTTTGTTTATATTAGCACGACCATTTGTGAAGAAACTTGTTCTTAGTCTTACTGCCTTACTGAATGCGAATGTGAGTTTGTGTTTGTTCGTTTGTTACGGTTTAATGGCTCAAACTATCACCATGAAAATTTGCATACCTTATATACGTACAGATAAGGAT
The DNA here is from genome assembly GCA_907165275.2 of Zygaena filipendulae. Lineage (NCBI taxonomy): Eukaryota > Metazoa > Arthropoda > Insecta > Lepidoptera > Zygaenidae > Zygaena > Zygaena filipendulae. Next base: position 4,779,137 of record OU015666.1, read on the forward strand.
CGGAGTACTTTTGTGTCGAAATTTCCGCGTGAATTCTAAAATTATTGCGGGTGAAATTTCGGGATACAGCTAGAGGTAGCTAGCTAAAGAGGTCAAGTTCTTACGTTCATAAGTTTGGATGTAAGGGGTAACTTCTGAAAATTCTGAACAGATTTTTTCACTGATGGGAATCTACAGTACCCTGAATGATTTTTTATCTTTGAACTAAGAATTTATTTGGGTACACCGTAATTTTTGCAGGTGAAACCGCGGGGAGCTACGTATTTGATGGAGAGTTACTTACTAGTAATTTATTCTTGGAACAGGAGATAGGATACTTTCAACCTCATCTAAAAAGAGTTCCTGCAGGAATCCAGAAATAAGCGCGGATGAAACCGCTAAGTTTATGAATTAAAACGCAATTACCGAACCTACATTTCGTATGACGTATCCGGGACTCGAATTTTAGATTAGGTATACATAACTAATACTAATAAGAGAAAATCCTTACTAAACAAGGTGGAAAGTAGTCACAAAAAGCAGGTTAAATCCCCTACATAAGCGGACTTATTTATAACATGAGACTGGCAGCTGTCTGCCCACACATATACAAAAGTATCTATATCGTATCAATATCTATACTTATATGGTGGAAAGTCTTATAAGGGAAATTGTTTTGATACTTTCTTTCACTCCACTGATTTCCTTAAGGGCGTCTTGATAGTTTACCCAAAGGTACGTCCAATGAATATTTTATTTCACCAGCAAATAATAGGTTTATTTATATACAGCTACTATAATATACATACTTACCTACCTATTATTAATCTGTCCATAACTCCATATACCTATATTACGTCTCTAACGTGATAGTATTTTGTTTTTCCTTTTGTTTGGGAGTGTTACGTGTTGTCTGTAATTACTAATTACCGTATTGGATTCACATAACAAAATTATAGTTATCAAATTACAACGTAGGTTAATGAATAAGGATGACGTGGTACGTAAATGTGTATACCTACCTAATTAGTTTCGAGGACAATATATTATTGGAATATTAATTTGTCATACTTAATTAATCCTATTGACATTATAAATGTGAAATTTTGAATGTTTGTTAGTCAATAACGCAAAAACGACTGAACGGATTTGAATGAAATTTAGAACACATTTAATTTCGATCGGTTGAGTAGTTAAGGCTAAAAACGTAACAAACAAACAAACTCACATGTGCATTTTGTAATATAAGTTAGGATTTATCATTTTACAGAATGTTAAATAATAAATATCTATATAATAAAAATGAATCGCCAAATGTGTTGCTAAGCGCATAACTTCCAAACGACTGCACCAAATTGGATAATTGTTTTTTTTTTGTGTTCGTCATTGTCAGGACAAGGTTTATACAAAAAAGTTTGGAGTTCCCGCGGGAATTCCGAAACTCATGCGGATGAATCTCCAAAACGGTTGGACCAATATTGACGGGACTTTCATTGCTAATTAGCTGGTGTTATAAGGAATATATTAGGCTACTTTGGAGTTCCTGCGGGAATTCTGCAACTCACGCGTGTGAAACCGCGGGGCATAGCTAGTAAATAATAAAAAAACCGTAGGTATAATATGAATGCACCCGACATAGGTACCCCACGGGAAATGAGCGACTGGATCCGACCCAACGTGGGTCCCACATTCAATTATAGTGATGGTATCACGCAATGTTACAATTACTATGCTAATCCGTCAATAGAGTGCGGCCGTTGCGCTGCGCTGTGCTGCAGTGTCATAGGGCGAAATACCCCCCTTTTTAATTAGCCCAAACTCAGAACTAGGTACCTTTTTGTGGTTATCTGACCAGAGAAAACTATGCTGCCCCATAAGTTTGTGTTTAGTAAATAAGTAAATCCAAAGAAGTAGGCACCTACCTATAAGGAATTTAGGTATCCAAGGTATCAGAAAATAAACAAAATTTTAACAACTGTAATAGGTAGCATATACCAAAATAGTATATTTCATTATAAGTGCGGAAAGCCTGTCATTGCAAAGAGTTCCGACAAATGTCTACCCGAGCCGAGGCGCAGCCGAAGGTGAGGGTTGACAGTCGGAACTAGTTGCAATGACGGTTCCGCACGTGTACTGAACAACTATTTTTAATACAGTTACGAAAAAATTAAGCAATTTAATAAAATATCAAAAACACAACAAACTCAACTAAGTTCCAACTGTGATCACGAGATGGCGCTAGTCGTATTAGTAATGCGAAACCTACGTTTCGCAATGCAAAAAGTGTGTCAAAGTCGTGTCGCCATTTTTGACAGTTGGCAAAGAGAACGCACGAGTTCGGGAAAGGTAAACAAAAAGCTCGAGTATGTAATAGCCCACATCCCGAACGCTAAACGTCCCTGCAATACGCCACTTTTTGAACAACTGTATTAAAAATTATATTACGTGCATTTTTGTCTTTCAGATTCAATCGGTATTTTTTATTTTGAACTTTTAGTGTAGGTAGTGCATTTTTGTGTTTTGAAGTTGGTTTAAATTTTTTTGTTAAAATTTTCGTTTCTATATGTATAGATGTACAGATATTGATGTAGAGATGGATGGATATATAGATGTATAGATTATAACTACAGTCATAAATATCTCAAAAGGTAACGCTGCACTGCTTCCCTATTCATATCTACATATTTCACATTCATTGGCATTGCCAATATAGGCTTCCAGCTAAAGTGGTCCGATTCGACATTATTGATATTTGACAAATAAAGTAATATATCAAACCACATTTGAGGGGTTGTTGAGAACATTATACGCATAATCTTCGGCGATAAGAAATGTGCACGGACGCCATTAGCGTTATTACGCGCAGCACAGGAAACCCATGCGATGTTTTTATAACCGACTTCAAAAAGGAAGTGGTACTATGTTCGACTGTATGTAGTACGCTTTTTTACCCGATTCGTTTATTAGGTTATAAACATATAACGAACATGATAAAACCTTTTTAAAGATATGCATTTTTTTCTTTTGAATAGATTTTTCACGAAGTAAGAAACTGATCAATTCTTTTAAAAATGTTCTCATCAGTTTTCCTTAATAAATTTTCCTAAAGATTACAAACAATAAACTGTAGATTACGATATATTAAAGTAGAATACAAAATGTAGAGTGACTGTAACATAATTACTCTACAAGTACATTATATAAAGCATTGTGCAACAAATTGAGTACAATTTTAAAAATAATATAGGTACCCATACTTACCACATATTAATTTTGGAAATAATATATTTTGTTAAAACAAAAATAAAATAGTTCACATGTTTCCTTTTTATGACATCAGTTGATACCGTTTCTTAGGTGAAAAAGGCTTTATAGGATTTTATCTGAGGTTAGAGTAACGATATTGCCAGAAACCAAAAAGAAACATTTCACATACCAATGTACGAATACATTTCGACATGGGTAAAAAGAACAGAGCATTAATAAGAATTGCGATCTCATATTCTCCTTGCGAGTTTCTGAATTAGCATTGCTAATGAGACGTCATATTGTACAGTTTTTGTTGTAATGCCTTTGCCCATTCCCTAATCATAAAACATTTAATGTCTTTCCGAATTTATTCCTCTTGCCTATCTTAATTAACAATGATAACGACCGTCTGAAATTAATTACTTTCCATAACTTGTTTGAGTTTGACAAGTGGATTCGCTTCACGATCCTTTCTCTTTGGAAACTATTTTATGCTATGCGAATTAAATTGTCAACAAAAGATTATCCCTACCTATTTATTTTAGTGAAAACGCTAATTAGAGGTTGATCCGTTTTGAATAATCTACTATGTTTTAACAAAATACTGCGACCATAGATAACAAATTAATTGTAGCAGTTCAAAAAATCATATTCTATTATTAAAACGTATATGTTGATTGTGGTCGACTTTTTAATTGTTTTAAATCTATATTGAATATGTATTTATTTATTCTTTCTTGCAAAAAAAGGTACAAATAGCGATCTTAATGCCTTGCGGCATTCTCTAACAGTTAACCATTGGGTTGACAGAGAGATAGAAGGGACGGCGCGCGGCGTGTGCAACCAACGGAAAAATTGAAAAGATTAGTATTAAAGTAAATTAAAAAAACTAAAAATTGTTATAAACTAAAACACAAAGACTGAGCATAGAGATAATTAATATATAAATATTACATAATATAAGAATACATACATAAATATTCTTGATATTAAAAAACCAACCAACCAAGAATGGGTACAATTGCTTTGAAAAATTTAGACTTTGAATACAATTTAGTATGTACAGACCGAATTTACCTAGTTATAGCAGAAGTTTTATAATATAAATATTGGAGCCTACATACCTGATAAAAATAGTATTTATAAGTACCAATTCGTCAGCAAAGATTTCATTTTATTGGCAAATTTCTAAGCAGTGTACGCTTTGTGTTTTGTGCATGCGTCTATCTCGCTCCGTTACATAAACGCCAATTGGTAGAATTTGGTCGGCATTTTACCACGGTTCACGCTCCATTGCAGGCGGAAATTACGTCGGGCCAAAGTATAGCCTTTTTGTACATCACTTGTATACGATATCGATCGATATGTACACTTTTTTTACTTCCTTTCAAATGAACACTGCTTATTCTGAAATGCTTGTAAATAGATCGTTCTCTCACAATCACATTCTAAATGTAAATTATAAAGTTTATATTTGAATTAAGTATTGCAAAGAAAGAATTTACAATATTCTTTCCTTGTTATTTTAATCAGGCTAAAGATAATAAGAGGTTTAAGATATAATAGGTTATGTATCACAAAAGTTTAACAAGATAGAGCGTGTTCAGTCGAACAGTGTCGCAAAGCCTGTCACGTCTGAGCTCTATTTTCGCCTGTCACTTGCATCGCGCCCACATTGCAGAAAGGGGGGGATTCCATTGCTTTTATTATTTGCCCAAACCTTAATGCGTTTCATGTGTTCGGATCAACTGTATCCAACAAAAGTACGCTCCACTCTCAATTTAGTCGTGTCGAGTGTTTTTTTCACGAACCATCCCCTTATTATACGAACAATTACTTGAGTTGGGTGAACACTAAAATTGTTTTCACTAAACTGTGTTGTTGATATCACTTTTCCACAGTAAGATAAATAGATGAATATGGATTTGTTTATTACAGTTTATGTTAATGGGTTTTACACTGGAAATCCCAGAATTTCCTAACAGGATTCAAATAATGATACAGGTAGTGTGAATCAATCTGAAGTCCTCTTCAGTCCTCTGTAGAAATAGGAAATTTGAATCAGTATAAAACATATCTTCTAAAGAAGCCATTTGTCACAAGCCAGTTGCCAACATGTTTATTTAAAAAGATTTTGCGTTTGTATGTAAAAATAATTAAATCTTTGTATAGTATAATAAAAATTAAGTAAGTTTTTAATTAAAACTCTAAGTTTATTCTTTACAGGTATTTATGACGAAATTAAATATATGTGGTGAAAACACTCTTTATAAGCCGAGTACGAAAAAAATCAAAATATAAAGCGCCGGCTAAAATCGCCGTACACAAAAAATCTTTTTGCCAAAGTGTGCCCCGGGGCTGTTCAGGTTCACTCCATTCCTTATCATGAGTTTAACAATACCTCTACATGGAAATGGCAATCTAAAAACTTATTTTAATCGCTTGGAGAATGTCTACAATAATTATTTGGAACAAAATATTATATTATAACTAGCTGTTCCCCGCTTTAATTTCGGAGTTCCCGTGAGAATTGCGGGAAAAGTACCCTTTTTCTTATGCAAAATTTCATGATTATCGGCTGAGTAGTTAAGGCGTGAAAAGAAAACAGATAGACAAATAGAGTGACTTTCGCTTTTAAAATATTAGTATGAAAGAAAAAACGCCTCCAAAATTAATTGCGGTGATTTTAAAAAGTGCTAATTTGCTAATGCTCTTTCTTACTGGCTCGCTGGCAGAATCTTAACCACAGTCACTGATTTGATCTTTTCTGTTCTGACCCCCTAGCCAAATTGACATTCTATCATCTTCATCTATATACGTAATCCAAAGTAGTATCAGCCCGTAACATGGAAGTTCCGAGATCGCATTTCTATGGTCGTTGGTCACATCACGAAGTCGGCAACTTTTACAATGATAATAATGTCCTGCGATGAACTTTGTTCCGCCGAAACTTTTACATTAAGGATGTATAGTTTCGTGCGCAACTTATCCGAGGCACTTATAGTAGGTAGAGTCTTAAGGAACAAGGGTGACGAAAAATTTTATATTGTGTAAAATCTTTCAAGTTGTTTTATTACTAATATCCACTTTTGTTTTTTTTCTTATTTCTCCATTAGTACAACATAAAAGATTTTGAAAAAAAAAAAAACTACTTGAAACAAATTTTATATCTAGAAGTTTTAAACTTACTTACTAAACATCTTTTTCTCCTTATGGACTTTTGCATATAATGCATTTAGCCAGTTTTAATCAAAATAAATTCAAACGAGATTAACTATTAGCGTCCTTTTACGACTTGACCAATTATGCCCCTATAGATAGCAAAATCTTTCTCGGAACTCATGGAGGATACCAAAAAGTCAGCTCGAAAAGTTATATTTTTTTTAAATTATTGTTCTATTGCACCATAAACCACAATAAAATCGTTACTAACAATTATTAGTTGCAACACGATAGTAAATGACGATACCGCCATCTTCGATTCTCTCCAAAACTCTAACTATTCTAACACCCTATAGCTTACAGTCGTAGTAGGGAAACTTAAACCTATGATTAAACACAATAAGAAACCAGAGAGCGAGTTACGGTTTTTAGAGACATCATTACAGAGATATTGCTTCATCGATATTTTTGAAGTAGCGTAAATAATTAGGTATTTCAATAATAACAAATTGATGAGATGCTCGCAAATCGATTTTTCGCCTTGATAAGCATGTTGAGGGTAAAATATGTATGTATTAATAATATATTTTATATAATAGGTTTAAACATTTTTTTAACAATTGTATTTTTGATGAATTCACTAGAATCGAATTGTATTTAAATCTATTGTTCCAGTGGGCCCGTAAGGTTCTGATACGATAAATTTCCTCAACCCTAAAACGAGTGAAGACGATGTTCGAATCTCGGCGCGTATCTACGTAGTTTAAAAATGTAAAGCAGGGTTCAACGTCAGTGAGTACTGAAAGGCAGGAAATGCATTTGCAAATTAGATTTTCAACCCCCTATTGCCGTCGGCGTTATCGTGTCTTCGACCCACTTGCCTTTTAACCCTCCGGTCACAGGCAATGGTTTCGAATGCTTCTTTTCACCAATTACCTATTTCTTTTTGTGAACAAAACAGTACTGAAACCCATTGAAGTAAATCCTTAAGATAAACAACTATGATGTTGTTAACATTGTTTATATCTAATTTAGTAATTTAGTTAAGTGAAATTAATGTGAATTATGTAAAATTATTTATTTTACCATCACATTTGACCCTTAAACTTTGTAAGACTATTGTCTAATTAAAACAAATCTGAGGCTGATAGCATAATGTAAAATTCACATTTTTAAACGACTGAGTAATACTTGATGGATCGAAAAAAGCTTAGACACGCGATGCGCGCCCGTTTTCGATTTCATAAACCATCGCATCTCCCCCTTTCTATCCATAAACAAGTATCTAGCTATAGAGTTCTGGCGGCCTGTGCGTCGTGAAAACAGGGGATGTTTAAAAATGGCGGTTACTTTTTCACACTCTATTGGTCAAGGAAATTGCTGCGGCGTTCGACGAGTCTACTGTCTACTTGGTTTATGTGACTACTGCGAACGGAGTCTCATTCGTGCCTGAAAACTGAAAACTGAAAGTTCATGCGCTGACCAAGCTGATAGTAGTAATATAAATATTTATTTATACATATTTATACATATTTATAAACAATAAATATTTATTGTTTTGCCGATTGCGTTTTTTGTGCATAAAATATGAAACAAACATATGGATAGATTTCTTTAAATACTGCTCCTGGTAATATCTTAATATCTAATATATATAAATCACGTGTCACGTTGTTTGTCCGCGATGGACCCCGAAACTGCTGAACAGATTTTGATAAAATTTTGGGATCATTCATAAAATGGTCCTACTTAAAAGATAGGATAGTTTTTATCCCGGAATTCCCGCGGGAACTCCGGAATTAATGCGGGGAACAGCTAATCACCGTAAACTACTGTCATGGGTACAAATAAGGACGTAGAGTATTTTTTTCCCGGAATTCCCGCGGGAACTCCGAAATTACCGCGGAGAAATCGCGCGGGACAGCTAGTTTTATTATAAAATTTATTATTGAAGTAATATCTACATGGGAGACATTGCTTCGTGCTTACCCACTTGCCGTTCTTACAGTATCGTTTTCATCTATGATAGATAGTTATTAGAAAATCTGACTTATTTACGACTGATGATTATTAAGTTTAAAAGTTTAAAAGCGAAATTAATATTTTTTGGTCAAAATATACAGCAAAAATAATAATTGAAGTTAGCATTGTATTCTCAAGCGTAGAAACGTAAAATGGTCTGTTTAATTGGTTTATATTTACCGAAATATTATGGCGAAGGACTGAGTGAGAAAAAATTGCAGGTCAATTATGTACAAGATATCATTATCTGCCAAAGGTAACGGCGTCGGATCTAATTGGCCAGCGAGCGAATAGGACGAGACTCGAGAGCGTATCTCATTTTACAATTAATTACACATGTTAATCTAAAGGTAAGGTAAGGTAAATAAAGCCATTGAGGGTAAAGTAAAAGCGAAAAGTAAAAATAATACAGTAAATAAAGCAAATGGTAAAGGGTATAGGTTTGTTTTAGTTCCATATAAAAGTCATTTCAAAAAGAGTCTTCGAAACCATCTGCCACAAATTTCAATTTTACATCAACACTATAGAAACTTGATTTATCGAAAAAAAAAAGCATAGATTACAATTTTGTGGTTCTCTTTTTGAAGATAAAACAAAAGCAAAAAAAATTGTTTTATCTACAATGAATAAGTAAGCCGAATTTCTAAAAAATGCTTTCTCATACACCACACCCTATTCACGTACCTACTCAATAACTAGTTTTCTCTATAAATCAGACTTCATTAATTACTCAGGACTACTACGAGTGCTTTACTTACTACTTAACGACTTATACTATTTTTTACTATTAGATAATAGGAAGAATACAAACTCGAAAGAGCTTAAATGTGCGCTGTAATAACCAACGGTATATTGTAACTTTTAATGATTAATAAATATAAAAAAGGTACAAAAGTAAATTCAGTATAAACACATTTAGGATTCTATATTTTATCTAATATGCATTTGATAAAATCAAATAATTTTTTTTGCTGCTGAAAAGCGGCAAATGCAGATAGATGACGATAGAATTCACCCCTTACAAGTTCAATGACCAGCTAACCGGCAAATTCAAACAAATGAAGTCGTGTTAACGAGGGCCATCGGGAGAGGCTGGCGGGGGTGCAGAAGGGGGAGAGGGATGGACAAGGAACAGGGAAGATCCAGGGGGTCCGAGATTGCGGAATCAGCAATGAGTGCACGGGTAACTGCAGGCAATCTGTACGAACGGCCCGACCTCCGTTGATTTATATCGGCCAAGATTATACTAATCCTAGATGCGATATTGCATCTACGTTAGGCTAGATATTTCGGTGTGTTAAACTGGATTCAACATAGAGACCTATTAATATTGTACGAGTAAGCAATAGGTGTTATTTGCGGGTTCGGCCACGATCCAGAACATGCTATAGGTATGAGTCCTTCCTTCTCCTCTCTCCTTGGGTCATCTCAGTTTATTCTTTATTTACTTTCAGTTTTTCAAAATTCCTTCTTTTTCCATAATTAAATTATGGAAAGATTCTGACTATGTTACGTATACATACGGTGGCGCCTTAATTACCATTCATGAACTTATGGTTTACATTTTATATTGTATGCTTGTAACTTTGAAGAGAGCAAAGAGTTTCTCGCTCGTCTCTTCTCACGGGAAATCTGCCTTTCGAGCGAGCGGTAAATGCAAAAAATGTAATACGGGAAATTCCCGTGGAAGCTCCGAAATTAATGCAAGTGAAAATGCGGGGAATAGCGATAGTTAATTATATTAGTGGGTTGTGTAAAAGTGTCGTTGTTTATTCCAAAATTCACGCATATCAAGGAGGAGGAAGAACTACATATCTATAATAAAAGAGTAGAATCCGCAATTCTGTACATTGAATATTTTTACCTAAAATTGAGAGGGGTGGTAAAAGAAGAGTAACCAAGCAGAACAAAAGTTTTTAAATTCTGTTCTGTCTGTCTGTCTGTCTGTTCGCGATAATCTCCACATCTATTGGCATGCAGTTTTCACAGGTAGATTAAGCTTAGTCTGGAGCTACATATAGGGTTTGTTTCATTTAAATCGGATGTCGGAAAAAAAAGTTGTTATATAAAAACGTTTCACGCGGATGAAACCGCGGGGCACGACTAGTTATGAAATATTTGAAAACTTATTAAATTTTCTTTGTTTATTACCGTGTCTATAAAATCATCTCTTTTGGTTTTAAGTTAAAATATCTCTGTTCTTTCCTCGTAATCTGCCAGCGAGTAAGCACTATAGCAACCGAAACGTATGGGCTTCTATCACCCTACCACTACCGAACGGTGGGAGTTCTACCCGTAACGCGATAGAATTGCAACCGGAATTCTAAACTCGTGAAGCAACAGGACGCAAACCGATTTCTGTTAGGTACTGAACTATTTGTATCAGGTTACGATCTTCACCGTGGAAATTACTGCATACGAATAAGATTAATTTTGAAACAAATTAAGCGATTCGATTACAAGTATAAAAAAAGACTAATAAAAATTTTACGTCCATCATAATAAATGCCCTATAAGTCAACTCAAAATAGGCACAAAATTGCTCAATTGAAAATTAAATTAAAGATTTAACCCTCATTTGAGGTGATATGATGGTATTAAATTAGATGTGAACATCAATGAGGTGCTTGCGAATTCAGTGCACACTGGCACATCAGACGGCAGGCGGAGGGGCGGGAAAAAAAAAAGAAACACGACTCAAATATGTCGTCGGAATATTAAAAAGCAAAATACTGAATTATGCAGCGAACGACTCGCAAATGGCATAAGAGTGTAAGACGATTGGTAGAGCTTTTTGCAAACCATTAGTGCTGGTAAGGTTTAGTTCAATCATATTTCTACGCCCACAAGTCAAATTTTTATTTCTTTAGCATAAAAACACTAATTTGATTACGACTAAACTTAACAAAATCTAATCAAATCAAATCAAATCAAATCAAATATTCTTTATTGTCGCCAAAAACATAAATATAAAAAAATACATGGTGGAAAATACAGGCAACAAAGGGCAGCCTTATTGCTTAAAATCAATTTCTTCCAGGCAACAATATGCGCTCTCGGAAATTCTCAAATGCAAAATGTCCTTATTTCTAGTCCTTAACGTATTCTTTCGGTGTATAAAATTTAAACCAAATCTATTCAGCTGATTTATACGTTAGATTAGTAGATACAATTAATAGAGGTTACCCTTTGAACGTCAGTGCGAAAGGACCAAAATTCTTTAGAGTAAGTAAAATTTAAGAGGGTACTATTCCGAGGGATAATCCATGGATTAGTGTGATGAAAAACTAGGATTCGAACGTTTCAGATCCATTTCAAGACCATATTTTTTCATATAGTTAAAACTTAGGGTTGTTTTTTGTTGTTTGTATTATTTTTGGTTTTTTATATATTAATTGTAATAAACATAATAAATAAATAAGTTTATCTGTTCCCCGTGGTTTCACCCACATTAATTCCGGAGTTTACATGGAAATACTACGATACAAAGTACCCTATATTCTGTACTCCTGAGAAAATTTATGCAAAAAGTTTATGATGATTGGTTAAGTAGTTAAGGTGTGAAAATGTAACAAACAAACTTACTTCCACCATTATTAGGAATATGGATAGGTACGTAAAATTTGTTAATTCATATGCCCTTCATACATTTGCTTAAACTCGTTAACTCATTTAAATATATGATATGTAGAGCTACACTTAGCTTCAAGCTTTATTAATATACAAAACAGTAAATATATTCACAAAAGTAAAAGAGCTAGATTTCATACCAAGATATGCGTACACATCAGAGTAAGGGCATATATTGAAAAGTACTATATATGCCCATAAGATACAAAAAATATATAGGTAAAAATGTATGAGAATAAATATATTATTATGTTAATGTATTACGTAATATAATTTGCCTAATTTAAAATTTGTTTATTGAATCAACAAAAAAATGAAACTAAAATAAAAAAAAATCTCAAATAAATTGGATGTGTAACGAGATGAAACATTACCTAAATCTAAAAATACCTATAGGGCAACTTGTCAACACTATTATTTATTTTATGGTAACGGTAAGGTACTGCAATTCAGAACGTTTTCAATTATTCTTAAGTGTGCTTATAAAAGCGTAGTAATATACCAGCGAAGGGTGTTCACTGCTACCACTTTACCACCTCTAATGGACCATATGCACTTTATTGTCGAAAATTGCATTTGCCAGATGAAAATTCGCAGAAAACCATTTTGTCTTTACGACGCGACTGTACCTTTTCGTGACGTATGAAAAAATATGCTCCCCCAGTGCAACGCTGCACTTTTGCGCATGTGAAAATTTGCTTCTGGATGAGATTGCACTTTGTATCTCATTTACAGAGGCTGCAACAGTAGTACACGTTTGTGACACAACTGTTATAAATGTGCAAAGGAAAATAGTCACAATGGTTAGTTCTTAGAAAATGTACATCTTTATCAAACTGTAGAATATACTACCGTCTATACATTGATATATATAAAAAAACTAGCTGTCCCCCGCGATTTCATCCGCGGTAATTTCGGAGTTCCCGCGGAGGTTGCGGGAAAAAATTACTCTATGTCCTTCAGTTCCCGAGGGAATTCCGGGATAAAAACTATCCTATCTTTTAAGTTGGACCATATTATAAACGGTTGCAAAATTTTATCAAAATCCGTTCAGTAGTTTCGGAGTCCATCGCGGACAAACAACGTGACACGTGATTTATATATATTAGATTAAGATAATAGTGGAGTGGTTAAAGGATAATTGGTATCTATTTCGATTAATAGTTTTTCTTTTAACTGCAAACGGGCAAACGGGCAAGTGGTACACTGATGGTAAGTGATTACCGCCGCCCATAGAAATAGAAATAGAATAAAAATAGAATAGTTTGAAAACGCATCACACCAAACCGCATAATGGACGAAAAAAATAAAGTCTTTGACAACAAAAACGTTCTCTGTTTTTTCACTACAGATAAACCATGAACTGTGAAAATTTAGACATAGACATAGACATAGACATAGACATAACTTTATTTGGCATCACAAAATTTCTTAAAAATAATACATGCATCAAATTTAAAATGAATTTAATTTTTGGTCACGATATATTAACGAGTTTCTGAGAGAATACAGAAATTGAACACAAAATTCTGCAGTCTCTTGGCAAGATTTCCTGGCAATATCTTAATATGACTAGAAATTTTTAATAATATCATACAATTTATTTGTGTTTGGCGCACAAACTAAATCAAAAAGGAAAATGCTTTTGGCAAGACTTACAACATTCAAGTAAAAAAAACTTACACCACTCTCTATCTAAACTTGTAAAATGCAACAAATACGTGATCGGAATAATATGAGGTAAAATTCAATGAACTGTAAAATTCTATTTACGTGACAACAATATTAACACAAACGTATTACTTTAAAAAATTGGGCCTCCTTGGGAGGACGTACTCGAAACAGATATACGTAGAAGACTTCCTTAAGAAGGCGTATATCACAATCAGTTAGCATCTACCACCTAATTTATACCTTAACCATATTTACCACTAAAACATTTAAGTATGTATGTATGTATGTCTATCTATCGAACTGCCTGTTCCCTTACTTGAACATTGGGTACTTGTTATTATAACAAACTACAAACAATATGCGGGTTTCAATACCTACCACGCGAATGTCACGGGCATAGCTAGTTAATAAATTGTAATAATTTTGATTTGTTGCGTTTGCAGAACCTTACCAACTCAGAATAATCTATATCTAAGTAGAAATCATCAAATCAATGCGATAGTCTCGCAAAGATCAAAATTGTTTTCGTAGTTTTCTGGATAAAATTTTTTTTAAAGACAATCGGCAGTTTCTGCGGTATCCCGAAATTCACGCGGGTAAACCGCTGATAATATAAAAAATCTAGTTTGAATTAAAAATATATAACACAAAAATATAATTTAAAATGGACAAAATTAATATGTGGTAAGCTGCTAAGGCAATAAATTATTATAATTACCATGATGTGGGTAATGAATCAAATCGAATTAATCAACAGGATTGAAGTCAAAAAAATATGAATAAAATATTTTTTGTGTTTAAAGTCAATAATAATCTCCGGTAATTATATTTTTTTTTTATGTCAACCTTTGATAGGTATATCGAGGCTATAAATTTTTGAAAAATGTTCTTTTGTGTGTTGCATGATATTTTTAGTTCCGTGTAGTTAAAGCTAGGGACGGCTGGAGGCTCGTTTAATTATCCGCATTCCAGCTGGACAAATTGTTCGTCGGCTCCGGGCTGCCGGATATTAATTTCGATACATTGTCCCCGTCTTCACTGCGGAGCGATTATATCCAGCCGGGCCTTAGTGATGACCCAAACAAAGACGAATCGAAAAATTCCGGGAATATAAAAAGTAAATATTCATTCGCTCACTCTTTTGTTTTTACTCATCCATGCTTGCTTTTTGGTGAACAATAATAATATAAAACATATTAAAATAATATAAACTTTAGTTTGTGAGGACGTTTAGAAGTTTGGATGTTCGTTTGTCAAGCAGTTGAAGGGACTTGAAATAATTATGTTCTGGATTAAGCTTTTATCCAGGAATTAAGAGTACCTACTTAATGACTAGTAGTAAACTCTACACATCACAGAATTTGATGGGCTGAAATTTATTTTAACTGACATTAATATAATATAAGCATTAGTGTACATACCTTAAATATTTGAATTTCATATCGTAATTAATTACTAATCTTTAGTTAGTTATCGGCCGATCAAATGTCTCAGAAAACATTCATGTGCATGAAAAAAAATTGGCTTGGAAAACATTCGCGTTGAATAGTAGGCTACTGCGGTACCGCTGAGACGTGTTTTAGATAAAGATTATTTATACAGTATCTTATTTTACAAATCCAATTTCCGCGCGAATACACGGGCCGGTTGTAAATAACACGGACAAAAGCGTTCGCTGTAGTTGCGCACCTACCGTTCGATGTATTATGCAGGCCACGCTCCGTTGCGCCAAGCAATGAGCTCTGTAAATACACCAAGCACAGCTGAAACACACTCCCCCTTCTTGTTTCCTAACGATTTGCCGCCAGTTAACGATTTTCAAAATACTATCGTACATGAATTTGGAAAATTTGTATTGCAAACGCTTCAGTCACATACGAATTGGACGAGTCTTAAATATTTCTTTAAGACTGCCCCACTGGATGTAGGCTATTAGGAAACTTTTGTTTTCGATTACAATCGGAAACATTGTGATTTTGATTTTGCGATTATAATATGCACGTTTTGACACCTAAAATTTCTAGCAATCAGCTTACAACAAAATACTAATACTAATTAATTCGAAAACAGTTGTACTTCTGATTGCAATCGGAAAATGATAGCAACAAATTTATTATTGCAGTAGGTTCACATGATATTGTGACAAGAATTAAGACGTCGTATAAACCAAAATACGAGTATAATCTTCTGTTCACATTGTTCACTGTATAAGAACCGTTAGCTTTATCGGTCGTTATCGGCAACGCGTTTTCTATGTCATTAATTCCAAAAAATTACATTTGATATCTCAACTACGTATACCTACGACTGGGGATCTCCCCTAAGGGCATAAAAACATAGAGCTGCAAAAAATATTCCATCGAGACAAAAAATGTGCGATGAGTCCGTAGTAAAAGCGACGGCGCATCGTACCACTAGTGGTTGTATAAAAACGGCAAAATTCATCCATGCACTCCTTATCATGACAGTGAAAAGGCACTTTTTCATTTTTCTCTTTGTTCCTGCTTCTTAGATTTTTTTTGTTTTTGCGAGGCAGTGTCTCTAAGGGTCCCCGACGCGGTGGAAAAGTCACGTGATTTACAGACGACAAAAATGTTATTTTCGTAACGAAACGTGTGTGAACGATACTTGTGGGTTTGCGTGACATATTTTCCTAGTGTCGAGGATGACAAATGTGTAGATAAATCACAAAGAAAACGGGCTTTTCTTTCAAGGTTTTATTACGTATTCTTTTGGTCTCATTTGTTTCTGTTTTGGCACAAGTCGTAAGTAGGTGCAATGTTTTAGTATAGTATTGTTTTATTCGAGCTTACAAAAGAGCCTGGGAATGCCTACTCACGGTAACGTCTACAATATTGTCGCAACCTGTAAGAATAATACTTGTCATATTAACCTAGATTTGTTACAAAATTTTATTATTAAAGAGGGCAGAAATTTCGAATAGGTTACAATATACAATAACTGATTTTTAAGTCCTCATATTTACAAGTTCTTAACACTTATATTTCACTGGAATTCCCCGTAACAAGATAGCTATAAAATTTATAGTTATATATAATGAATAAATCGTTTCAAGCTGGGGTTTCCTATGAATGCAAATTTCCGCCGGCGTCAAATCTAAATGTTTGCACATTGCGCTGGTGCCAACAATAATACGAATATTATTAAATCAGACAATCTGATATTGGAATTTCGAAAACGTTACACCAAAAATCTTACTTATCTAATAACTAACTAAATTCAATGTCGTTTGTACTCTTCGGCTGCCTTTTATTAAAACCTAGTAATTCCTTTTCATAGTTTGGAGAATAGATTTAACTTAAACTTTTTATTAAATAAAAATTTAAGAGAAATTTTGTTTTCTATTACAAGCATATTTTTGTTATTGAACCTCCTTAATTTTTTAAACTGGTTAAAATTAAAAGAAGAAGAAATTTTTTATTTGTCAACTCATGAAATGATTTATATTAGAAAGATTAATTATAGAAGAAAAAGTGAAGTGAAGAAAAATATTTATAAAAACATCGGCTAAACCATAGGTAGCAGTTATGTACAGGAATGCTTTTCAAGGAAAATTTGTCACTGTATTTTATAGCTGCGGATCGAATCCTTTGGGAATATGGGAAACTCACACTAAAGATGGTTACATTTCCCGATTCATAGATCCAGAATTAAAGTCTATGGTATTAGAAATAGGAGGAACTAATATAAGTACAACTTACATGGTTTGTCCAAAAGGCAAGACTGTTCTTGGTATAACAATGCCTTTCTTAATCATGATAGTTAAAAATATGAAGAAATATTTTTCGTTTGAAGTAACAATCCTTGATGAAACCGGGACAAGGCGAAGGTTTCGCGTTTCGAATTTCCAAAGTAGCACTAGCATTCAGCCTCTAAGTACTGCTATGCCTATTGGACTTTCTGAGGGGTGGAACCAAATACTTTTTAACTTAAGTGAATTCACTCAACGTGCTTATAAAAAGAGTTTCGTCGAAGTACAAAAAATTAAAATTAATGCTAATATACGATTAAGACGAATATACTTTTCAGCTAGTTTAATTCCAGAAGATGAGTTGCCACCCGAATACAAATTATATTTTCCTGTTGGCACAAAACGTCCTAAAGTGAAAAAACCTGATGATTTAGGGAAAGAAAATGTAGCTCCTCAACAAAGTCTCGCAATAGAGCCTCCAGTCGAAACAGAAATCCCAATCGAAGAGAAAAAAGAAATAGAAACGATAAAATCCCCATCCAAAGCATCAATTCACTCTGTTAACAAAGTACCATCTGATATAAAACCAAGTTCTAAGACAGAAGTAGTTGAAGAGTCTAAAGTTGAGGAAGTTGAGAAGGTACCAGAGACTGAGGCAGTTGTTGAATCTACAGGTGGTGAAGAGCTAATTCCAAGTGAAGTCGCAGACGATGAGAAAACTCCGGAAGTGATTCCTGAAGGTGAAACTGTTTTGGAAACAGTTGGAGGAGCGACGGAAGCAGAAGGAACAGCACAACTTCAAGGCGAGGATGAAATACCGGTTGAATCAACTGAACCACCGCCAGAAGTAGATGACCAACCTGACCAATAAATAGATGTATTGTGTTGAGCGTAAGCTCTTCATTCTCTCGTTTGTTGTTCTTCGGATGTTAGGATATATTTTATCAGATTGACGTATTAAAAGTAGTTTAAAGTTGTGTGTTGTACTTGTTGTCATGCATAGAATATAATTATTTTTTGAGTAAATAGCAGATGCATTTATATTTTACCTTACGAATAATAATTTTTATACATTTACTACTACTAACCTAACGACCTAACGTTAATTGGTCTCAAACTAAACAGAGTTAATATTATGGGTGCCAAATAATGAATACCTATAAATAATAATACCCTTAAAGAGGCATACACGGGTGCAACTACGCCACTTGCTGTAAAGAAATCATACCTATCTTCAAAAATATAACTTCAAAATAAAATCAATATGTGGAATATGTGAATATGTGGAATAGAATAAATACTTTTGATGACAGTTTTGCAGTATTTAAATTTAAACTTTAAGTATGAACGTCAAATATTTTTAACACTAGTGCGGACGTAGAGTCTCTCAGGCAACACACATACAATTTTTTTATAGAAATTGATTCCAAACCGCGGCAAAACCCTATCTATATCGAAATATAGGTCTTTTAAGAGAAAAAAAATAAGTATTCGTAATCAATTTTCGTTATAATATTTATACAAAACATGAAAAATCAACTATCATGGCACTTTTTCAGACTTGCCATTTTGAAAGATTTTAAAGTTACTAAATCTAACACTAGAACAAAAAAACTTTTTTAACTACTAATTTAATATACGAACGTAAAAAAAAAACCCTAAAGGCTCCTTCTGGCAACACTTCAGAAGAATAAACAGTTATTGTTCTGAGGGCAACACATATACTATAAAAAAAATTGACAGCAGTCATATTATATGTAAATTAATGGCAGTTAGCGCACATTGCAGGCTCACAGGCTTAATGCACTCCACACAAACATAGGTGATCATTCTGTGCTTTTTGGCGGGACATATTCTACATGCTCTTCTGGTTCCTTGACTGACTGGTGGTGTCTGGACATCTTCAATAACCATATCATTACCCAAAATTACCCAAAATTCGAGCTATAGTTGAATTCAGCTATTCTTCTTCGAAAAATAGATCATCTGGTCGTATTTATTTTTCTCTGAGACTATTTTGAACTAGAGCAACTCGATATATTACTTTCTGCCAATTTTCGTTACAAAAATCTAAAACAAATACAAAAACTCAAATTTTTTATAACACAACTGTGGACGTGTAGCCTGACAGGCTCCAGCTAATTTTTCGATGATTATTACTCACGTGCCATGCATCCAGTGACGAAACTTCCTCCCTCATTATTTATTTTACTACAAAAATTGAAGCTACTGAGTCGCTTGAGTGAAGGGAGCGAGGGGAAGTGTGTGAAACAAAGAATATGAGAACTGCGCGGAGCCTGTGAGACTCCACGTCCATAATTAAAGGTTAATATCAAAATTTATGTTTCACCCGCGGTTCAACCCGCGTGAATTTTGGTATTCCCGCAGAAACTATTTTTTTTTTATAAAAGTAGCCTAAGTTACTCCTTGTAACATCAGCTATCTGCCAGTGAAAGTCCCATTAAAATCAGTCCAGCTGCTTCAGAGATTAGCTGGAACAAACAGACAGACAGAGAATTTTTTAAAAAACAAACAGACACTTCAATTTTATGTGTATAGATTGCAATTTTTCGTTTGACTCCGGTAAGATAAAATAGCTTTCTGTTGATGGAAAATTGTGTGACATTACTTGCGATTTACTTGTTTAACACCCAGACTGGGTAAAAACTAATATTCACCACATAAACGTTTACTCTAATGTAAGGGCAGGTCAACACCGCCATACCTAGCTTTGAAATGAGGATTCGCTAGTAACAGTCACAAGCGGTAAATTCGAAACCAAATAGCACTGCTATAGCAATGAATTTTTACATAAAGTTTTTAACAAAATGTTACTGGCTGAATACACACACACCAACACACACTGAATTTGCACTGAATTTTCAACATGACGTTTGTCACGATTTATGTCTCACGCTAGCTTTGTAAATAATTTTTATTGTTAAAATATACTATCACTATGTTCAAAAACACGTACCAAAGTGGTTTATTGTCAATATTTTATAGTTGCGGTTCTAACCCATTAGCTATATGGGACACCGAAGTTCAAAATGGTCACATTAAAAGATTAACCGATAACGAAGTTAACTCAATAGTTCTTGAAATCGTGAGTACTAATGTTGCCACAACTTATATTACATGCCCAAGAAGCAGTACGCAAGTCTTGGGAATAAGGTTACCTTTTCTGGTTATGATAGTAAAGAATCTGAAGAGATACTTTTCATTCGAAATAACGATACTGGATGACAAGAATATGCGTAGACGATTTCGTATATCTAACTTTCAATCGACGACAAAAATCAAGCCATTTTGCACAACCATGCCGATTGGACTTTCCGGTGGTTGGAATCAAATACAGTTTAACCTAGCTGATTTTACCAGAAGAGCTTATGGCACACAGTTTATTGAAACACTACGTGTTCAAGTACACGCAAACGCGCGATTGAGAAGGATTTACTTTAGTGATCGCCTTTATACAGAAGAAGAGTTGCCTCAAGATTACAAACTTTATTTGCCATTGGAAAGGAAGCAGAAAAAAGGTAAGGAGGCAAAGAAAGAAGAGGCAGCTGCCCCTGCTAAAACCGAACCAGTTCCTCCACCCCCGCCACCAGTCGAACAGACCGCTCCACCAACCCCAGAGCCACCACCAGCTGAAACTCCTAAAGCAGAGCCACCTCCAGTTAGCGAAACGCCAACGACTCCCGCCACAACTGAAGGTGATGAAAATCCGCCTGAGACACCTCCAGCTCCAATAGATGAGGCCCCCGCAGAAGAGGCAACTGAAGCGACTCCAGCGGAGGCCCCTGAAGAAACTCCTGCTGAAGCTACTGAAGTAGCTGAAACCACAGATGTAGCAGAAGCGCCTCCCGCAGAAGACGCACCGGAGGAAGCTCTAGCAGAGTAAACACCAGAATGATGCTTTTTGATACAAACTTATTTATTTTATTAACGATTATAGCAATTAATTTTAATTATTAATTTTATAGTGTGATCGAATGGATAAAGAATATTATTTCTTATTTGAAACTGACATAAATATATTTATAATATAATGTTATTTTTATAAGATAAATCGGATTTTAAATCATAAACGCTATACCAATATCGTTATTCTAGTTTCGGATATGAGTAAAGCGTATAGTGAAAAATTTATAATCGAGATACCATAAAAATAATGAAATGGCAGATATTTGCCAAACTGAAGTGGCCGCGTGCCCATTCAATATGCAAAAGCGGGTCATAAAATTGCATCGTCGTCGGTTGTTGCCGTCTCTTTGATAGTTTATGTTCTGGTCTATGGCGCGAAATTCCGCCCATTATTTAGGAGTTGTGCCCGTCAAACGGGCTGTACCAACACCGAGAGATTTATGGCCATCGGCTTACTGTACGGTTAACTTGCTTTAATGTTATATTACATGTATATTTACTAGTAAGTTTACACCTCTATATAGCCATACCATGAATTTATTTATTTATACACTAGCTGTGCCCCGCGGTTTTACCCGCGTAAATTTCGGAATTCCCACAGAAACTCCAAAGTAACATAAATAACTAACTAATAACCTAATTTATTTCTTTAACCTTCCCTGAACTTCCGCAAATATTTCGAGATTAAAATTAGCCAAATCGGTCCAGCCATTCTCGGGTTTTAGCGAGACAAACGAACAGTAATTCATTTTTTAAATAAAGGATTGTCACGCAATGATTACGTTTTCTCTGGACCTTACAAAGTAATTCGTGCCGTAAGTATTAACGTCCGTCATAGGTACTAGTGCAATTCGGAAGAATCTCACATCTTCTCTTTTAGAAATAAATAGATAGGAGAACATTTAAAATAGAGTAAACACTCTCAAAAATTTTTTTTAATATTATTCTGCAGTTTTGCAACAAGATCAATAATTTTAATTAGAGACCCGCAAAATTTACCGTTTTTGGCACTTTTTCATTTAAATTTTTTTATCATGTTTCAATTATACACTTCGTATTTTAAAAAAATTGTGTTTGTTCTATTTAACATATCCATCCTCGATTTATTTTTAAATCAAATATATGAAAAACATAATTTGGAACAAAAAAATCCTCTATCGTAAATATAACGAAACCACAGATAATATAATACTATACTAGACGAAACCCAAATATCAACAAGGACCATAAGGACTTTCTATGTTTGGTGAGTGATGTTGTCGTTGTTAGCATTATTATGACGGTATTTTTTCTTTTGCAACTAATTACTCATCTTATTTATTATATACAGAATTATGTACTATAATATTTTTCTCCTTCGTTAAGACAATTCACCCATTAGTTCTTATCCAAAATAAAACATAGTAATTAGAATTTTGGAATTACTACAGTTGCTGTTTGTCAGTAAATCTATACTAATATTATAATGAGGAAAGATTTGTATGTATGTTGGTTACCAATTGGCTCAAATAGTACTGGACCGATTTTAAAAATTCACCATTTGAATGCTACATTATCACTGATTAATATAGGCTATATTGTAGTCCGGAATTCCCGCGGAAACTCCGAAATTACCGCGGGTGAAAATGCGCGGAACAGCTATCTCTGAATCTACTGAACCGATTTTGAAAAATTTTCACTTACAGGAAGCTACAGTGATTCTGGGTGACATATTTACTTCAAAATTCTCACGGGAACTCCAAAATTACCGCGAGTGAAACCGTGGGGGACAGCTATATTTTATATACTTGCCTATGGCTATTGAGGTAAACGTTTATCCAAAAACATCACATTCGAGTAAGTAGGTATAATTTGATTGTTTCTCTGGATTCTATAACGTTTCCATATTATGTCATCCAGGATTCTTCTTACCTGTAACAATGCATAAATACTGTAAGTTATCCATCGTGTTTATCATTTTTTTTTTTAAATGAAGAGTGTTTTTTTTTTATCTGTACCTATAATATATTTTTTTGTAGATACATATTTATAATATATAAAATATATTACAGACAAACTCAGGGTAAACATAAATGTTAATAATAATTATATTGTTTACGATTCGGGATCGACCCGCGTGAGATTAGCGATTAGTTTAGGGGTAAAAAATGAAGGTGCTGTGAAACATGGATGTAACATTATTATAATGAAAAAATGTTAAAAATTTCATTTGGGATTACCCAGATGGCAGAATTGAATAAAAATATTAAATGTCCACACTGCTTCTGAAAATCTCGCCTCATATTTTTCACTTTATTGCACGATATTCCTAAGTTAGCCGGGTTATCTTCATAAATATGTAAACAAACGCTTAAAGCGGACCCTTCGCTGAAAATAATATACATAATACATATAGCTATTTTATACGTATATCATTTTTTTATTATGCCAACCTTCGGGATAAATAAAAAAAACAAACGTAAAACTTATTGAATAGTATAGTTGTGAGTTTTAAGAACCAAGTTCTACATAAGTAAGGCGGTTTGCAGTAAGAGTTAACTGGTAGAAGTCGTCACGCATCATCTTAGAAAAAACGTTATGCCCCCTCAATGCGAATCGAGACGTACTGATCTTTTCGGCGTAAGTATACTTGTTTACATCATGTATTACTTAAATGCGGCTTCAATTCAATAGCAATTTCATTAAAACATATCAAAATATCCACATCAAATTATATTTGAAGTTTAAGAAAAGGCTTGAGGAACTAATTCGTACCTGACGGGGGTCCCCCGATCCACCCTTTTTTTTTCACTTATTAATTTGTATGTCATTTATTATTAACAGTTTGGAAGTGTATAATCAATCCTCAAATGCGATGAGGTAATTGAATCTGCATTCACAAGTGCGCGCAACCTCTTTTAATTTGGGTAAGTGCTGCGGCAAAGTCCTCAAATAAATCACTTACGATCACATTGCATAGCACCGAGCGAGGTATTTCTCGCTGTCTACGGCATAGTTAACCAAAAAATTCTTGACAAAATGCTAGAAAACATCTTCCTATTTTGTCGTTGTGAAAAACTAAAAAACTCCACAAACTTTCTAGCGGTTCATCATACGTATTGCTTTGTAAGGCTTAGCACGTATTGTTGTACCTTACTTCGGATGGATTATCCGAGTGCTGTTTTCGACAGGAGGATTTTATGACTTTGAAAATTAGACGGCGTGAGTTGGTTTGTTAACTAAGTAAATCTGTCGATACTCTTTCAATCTTCTCTAGTGTGAATAAAAAGCAGCGGTTCGTGTCAGAGATACAACTATAGGTAAGTTATTTAACTGCCTTTGTATTGAATAAATATCTTTTCGTGCTCTGGCTTAAAGAAAACGTGAAATAGGGGCGAATCACGAGATCCTTTCTAAATATTTTTAAGTGTTATCATAATATGTACGTATATTGTATATTATCTTCAATGAAAAAAAAAACCGTTATGAAACTTTTACTCACCTCTCGCCTCTCATCCTCAAAGTAAAATGGCTACTTATTTAATTCCGGAAGTAAGTAGTTTCGGAAAAATTGCTGAACCGTTATTTCCTATTCGAAATGCCAACAAAGATGGATCCACTTCCACACACTCTTGCTTATACTTGTTTATCCTCAATTTATGAGATTAAGGGTACTTTGACGTTAATACTATTTTATTTTACTAAATATACTAGCTGTACTAGCAGTTTCAACCGCGTGAAAATCGGGATTTTTACAGAAACTTACATCATCTGGCATGAAAAATACCACTTTCCTAGATCTAAACAGAAACAGATTTCATATAATGCCAAATTCTAACGTTCTGATGATTACCAGCCCGGATTACAGACACCATATTTAAAAAAGGCTATCTATGTATTAATAATTACATGCAAAGAACCTTCTGAACTCTAGAGAAGGTATAGTTACGTATACCTCAGTATTATACAGACTAAAGTCTCGATTTTATTTAACTTTACTGTTTGGTCAGTAGATTTTTTAAAGCGTTTACACTATAGTTATCTTCACGGTACATAAAGTCGGGTCGTTTCACGCAGCCTCCGGTTACGTTGTGGTCATATTTTAAACGAATTGAAACGCCCGTCGCTGGAGTCCGTCGATAACGCAGCCTATCGCTTATTTAGTAGCCACAAATAAGCTTCTTTTTTGCCACACTATTTTCTACTTCACAATTCATTCTAGGAAGCACTCGAGGCGAATCAAGAATAAAAAGTGGGACTAAACAAGAATAAAATAATAAGTTATTCATTACTATTATTTTCGAGACGAAAAAGGAATAAAAACTGGGTCGAAAAAATTTTTTTTTTATGTGGGACGATACTAGCGGGGCGAATCAGGAACAATCAGAAATAACGGCCAAGTGTGAGTAGGACTTGCACACCGAGGTAGATTACACTAAGTAGAATATGTTTTATTAATTTTCATTCTAATAATATAAATAATATCACACCTTAAGAAAAAGAGAAATATGTAATTTTATTTCGTGTTAAAAAGTAACCTATTATAAAATTAAAATTTTGAAATAAAATTGCTTATGCCTCTTTTTCACTGAAGGTGTGATATTATATATTAGGAGGATTAAAATAAGCTTGTAAATTCTAATTTGATATATGTATTTTCCACGGAAATTTGGAAAGGGAAAAGCATATAAGATGCGTTTTCTTTGTTTTTAATTATTATAAATAAGTAAAGGTGTTTAATCATAAAAAGTACTGTGCTGTTACAGTTGTCACACTATTTTGGTATTGTAAAGTACAAATTTAATAACTTTTGTCGGGAAGCACCACACCTTTGATTCTGTACTCATTAAATTGATTTAGAAATATATTTTTGTTTAATCGTGTTCTAATTTATTTATTTGGAAATAGAAACACAACTCAATTACAATTTAAACGTAATTGTGTCTCTATTTCCAAATAAATACCTAACTAAATATCTTTCGATTTGTTTGAAATAATCCTAAAATATTCTGAATTTTATTAAAATATATTACAATAACATTCACCTGGCACCTAGATTGATTGCTTCATAAAAAAGGATTGCTTTTGCTCTGACAAAGACCAACAACAAATTACTTAGAACGTAAATAAGACGCAAACGAAAAAGTAAAACCACTTTCTCGTTGCTTGTATGTACAATTAAATGTAATTAGTTATCTGTCTCATTTGTTTCATATATGACGCAGAAAAAGAACAAGGGCTGTTTGTCATCACGGCTATACAATAAATGCCATTCTTAATCAAACAAATAGGTTCTAATAAGCTAAATGAAATTAATAAGTGAGGTGGTACTGGGGTTTGTCGGAAAGTTTTTGCTCACTTTAGTAAAGTGATATAAAGCAGACAAAAGGCAGTATAAGATCACGATACTTTTGTGTTTTTACGATTGAATGTTGAATTGTTTCAGGATAGGATAGTACAACTTTAACAAACCGCTCTCGTTGATTGATTTTAATTTTTCTTCATCCAAATCATTAATTGATTTATCAGATCAAGTTCGTGGTTATAATATCCGACATTATTAAACACCAGAAAACGACCTGGGAGATAAATAACGTATAGTGGTTATAAGTTAACAAAAGTCAACTTAACTCAAATGTAAATATAAGTAATACTGATGATCAAGAGCCTTATTTTACCCTCGAAGTATACCTTAGTATTGGGCAAACATCCTTTTCCACTACTGAATGAGATGTTTTTGTTTAGTTTTTCAATTGTTATATCTTTTATGTAAACGCTGGTACCCTATAAAATATATTAAAGGTATGTTTTGAAAAAGGTACTTATAACATTTGATAAGTTAACAAAGGTTAACTTTATATAGATGAAAATACGTAATACTGATTATCAAGAGCATTATTTTCGATCCCAAAATATCTTAGAATATGGAAAAGAAATTTTTCCACATATGAAAGAGAAATAATGTTTTTGTTTGGTTTTTCATTTGTTATATCTTCTATGTAAAAGTGGGTATAAAACATACAAAAGGTATGTTTTTATAAAAGGGACTCGGGCACGTGTGCTGAGCGCGTGTGGCCGGATGAATATTCATAATATTCATGACGGGAAGATTGTATCGCTCAATAAACACCCTGTATACTTTTCCATCATTACCTGTGGGGCATTATGTATTGCTTCTATTTTAAGCCGTCAATTATAATATATACACGTAGCTTAATTTAATATGAATTTATATCGTTTTTTGTTAGTGACCTTTCAGATTCACAAGAAACAAAAGTGTTCCATTGGTTAGAAGTGAGGTGCATTTTTAATTCAAGTTGAAATTGATTTAATTTACCTTTTTGAAACAGCAACAGGATTAATTTTTGGGACAGAAAATCTGCCATAGAATTAATGTAAATCACCGTAGACTTCTACGGCGTAGTGCTACCTATCTACGACGTAGCACGTGATAGCTACAACCATGAAAATGTAATATATCTTCTAATAATATGATGGATTAATTTATTCTTTTTTTAAAGAACAGATTAGCATTCATATTTAATATCTATTTATATGCCTAGCAAAAAGATAAAAAAAAACAACTAACGAAAGTTTAATTTTGTGGCTACTCAAAGGTGATCGGTCATCTAAAAACTGGTTTAATGATCCGTTGACGTTATAACTAAATAATATGTTATGCGTTTCACGTTACAGATCAGGTCACAGGTCATTACAATGTTGTTGTTTGATGTTAAATTGAATTTAATTGTATGTTGTAGGGAAATCAAGAAAAATAGTTTTCTAGTTTTCACTATTTGTGTAAGAACATAGTACAATCCTCAGGATATTTGATTAGATATAAAATTAGAACATTTTATAAAAGGTAAAAAATCATTTATTATAATTGTTTGGAATTTAGAATGAAAAATTTTCAAAGTGAAACCAAATACACAATAACATTAAGGACTAAGAAGAATGTGAGAAGTGAAGAACTTTAAATATGTACTTTTGGTCCTAATTGGACAAACTAAGAGTTTCTTAAAAAAATAAGATATACGAAAAATTAGCTGAACTGCCAATCTTAACCCGGAATATGATGGAACACGAGCCTTTATATGCACTCTATTTATTTGTTAAGAAAACAAATGAATAAGTTATAACAAAAAACACCCTTAAAATTGCGTGGTCGATAACGTTAGTGTTGCGTTAATTTATGTGAAAACAAGCATAAATCACATGACCACCTGCCCCTAACTAATTACGGTTGAATTTAGTGAAAACAAAGAACACTCTACGCAAGAGCAGACGGCGCGGCGCAGCGGTGGTGGCTTAGCCAAAGTTCACTTGATGAATTTACAACATGTGCGATGCGAGGTCCCAAATGGTGAAACGCTTTTAGTTTGACGTCAATTTAGTTTAGATATAAATTTGGGTGTGCAAAATACATCGATTCGTGTAATGCGCTTTATCGACTGTTAATAAAGGTTTAGTTACATTATTTCTATGTCAGCAAAAGATATTTTATGTTGTGAACGTTTCATAAAATAACATTATGTAATTCAAAAAGTCATTTTATTTTAATGAGAAAAAGTAAAAAAAAATCAGAATGAAATGTTTTCGACCATTGTTTACCTGCGCGTAAAAAATGGATAGGCATTAGTTTAAACAACAAAGACACGAAGGTTCCCTATCGGTAAATAATTGAAAAAGTTAACACTTTATGCTCTACATAGCGATCAGAGAAGGGAAATTATGAAACCAATTAAAAGTTGGCAACATTAACTGAATCAACGCACAACAAATTTCCTTTCGAACTTCCAGCCCGTTCCATTCCTGACTTTTCACCAACATGTTTCTATTATGTTTTAATTATAACATTTTATTCACCGCGCATAATACAAAATCTAAGTGTATATTTTGTAAGTGCAATTATATGTTTTAATTAACTGATTTTGTATTGTCATAAATTGTGTATTTGAATTTATGTTTGAGACATTGTTTATTACATAAGCTAACTGTTTTGAATGTAATTTAGCACAAGGACGGACTTATAACACACAATTAGGCTTAGCATATATACTTAGTTCTTATGGCGGTAAATCGAAAGAATCGCAGTGTAATGCGCATAGTAAAATCTTAATTACTTCGAGCAACTTTGACTTGGTTCACTAATAACATATTATGTCCAATCCTATCATATATATAAAATTAAAGTGTCTGTTTGTAATTCCAAATTAACAGCTTTTCAATAAATGCATATGAAAGTAATAAGTATATTGGTACGGTTCTTACATTAAAAAAATTTTTTTTTTGTCTGTCAGAGAGAGTCTGTCTGTCTGTTTGTGCCAGTTAATCTCTTAAACGGCTGGACCAATTTTAACGGGACTCTCACTGGCAGATAGCTAATGTTATAAGGTAAGAAAAAAAAAATTTCCTGCGGTAATCCTTTTGAGATTACCACTCACGCATACTCACGCGCGTGAAACCGCGGGCACAGCCATAGTAGAATATTTAAGTGTTTTAGCACTGTAGCTTAGTTCGCTTTGATTATTGTTAGATAGCGAAATGGTTTTATTGAGATGTACATAAATCAAAGTAAGAACTACATTAAAAGTTTCTTCACTAGAGATAGAATTGCAACCAGATTATGCTACGCTTCGTTCTGGACAAAACGAAAATAAATTGGTGTCTATCTAGACCTATAAATATATCAGAGGTTTCGCAAACATGATAAAAATATATGACCAGTATGTCTATCTAATTTAATATGATGACACATGTCTAATGTCACATGACAGTGTCTAAACTACTAGAGTAGAAGGCGTTGATTTTTATAAATTGAATTAAATATACATATTAAGTAGGTCGGGGCACATCAATAACCCTTTTATAAATTTTTAACATATTCCGTTTGTGAATAGACAGATCGAGCAGCAAGTAAGGCTTAGATTACATGTATTATTGCAGCTAGTGTAGGCCGAGACTGAATAAAAAATTCATTAGCAACCTGTCATTTTGCCATATGAACATGAAACTTATCACGCTGTCGGGTGAGTGGCAAATCGCTTACCAGTAGCACTCGACTCATTTTCCGCCGACATTGAATATTCTGCCATGTTTGAAGGAAAAACAAAGTGTTAAATTGCGTGGGGACTCGCCTTTGAGTCGAATTGTGGCTCGTTCTAAACTGAGCTTTGTGTAACCGGGTGTAGGTTGTGTTTTGTGCAAGGAAACTTGTCAGATTATGTGGGTGTAGGGGGGTGACGGGACCGCTTCCTGTTACAGGAGACATGTAGAAAGGATGTGGGTCAAGTGTCAGCCGCGACAAAAGTGTGAGTGTTGCGATGTAGGACCCATGGCGGCGGCTAGACAGGTGGTTAGCATACAAACTACCGGTAGACCGTCACGAAACTGCAGTTTTGTAATTTTGTTTGTCTTAAGTTTAATTTTTGCCTGTATGTAATTTTTACAACACAAAGTATGTAAAGAAAGCAAAAATTTATGCATAAAATATCAAAATTATTTATAATCGTATAATATTGCTTAATATTAGTCGTATTTAAGGTATAAAGTTTCATGTCATAAATCGAATTTAGTTATTGTTCTCAGGTTCTTATTGTACGAATATTATTAATTTTTTGAGCTAATTATAAAAATGAATCGAAACGCATGACGTTAACTTGTTTATGGTTTCTTGAATAATTTTCGATACATACAGGATTGAACTGCATTATAAGGTTATGGTTAAATGAATTTTTAGAAGCCGCACTCAAAGTGAGTGCTCAAAGTGACTTCCAGTAAGTTGTAGAGGCACATAAAAAATAACTTTGCAAGTTCTTTTGTAACACTCAGTAGAGTAAATTGCGTAAAGATCAGTTCCCATGCGTTTATCTCAGTGCTTTATATCAAAGGAGATAATATTATGGAAATTTTTGCATGTTATTTTTTTAAGGGTTAGGAAGCACATAAATAAGAGCGTATCTCGCTATCTCGCCTCCTTAATCATGTCATTTATCTTAACGGTACATTAACCGAGACGCTTTAACGTCTTGAAATATACCCCTTACTGATATCAAGATTCATTAAACTATATTTTTTAACTTTGTTATTTTATTATCACGTCTATGAAGTTCTCTAGTTACTCTAGCTGTTTTAGGGTGTTACTGCATAGTTTGAGAATGTAGTTTATTTGTAATTTAGGGAGTAAACTGACTAATATTTGGCATTAAAAAAAATCTGGTAAATTTTTTTAAACTTCGTCAAAATACCTATCTATCATAATAAAAAAAAGGAAATATTGATCAACACGCACACTTTATTTCATTATACAGTTATTATATAGCAGAAAAAAACACTTTGAACTGATTCCATATTCAATTTGCCGTTTCTGAGAAAACCATAAATAATTTTATGTGGCCGTAAAATGTCGTTTCTCGCTAGACAATTCCGTTAGATGTATGTTTATATTGAGTGTTTAAGGGAAAACAGATACGTATCTATATATAAACAGGCTCTCTCTCTTTGTATCGGAAATGATTTGTTGCCTATATGTTCTTAAACCTAAATTACTGAATCCTACTAATATTATAAACGCGAAAGTTTGTAATGTAAAGTTTGGATGGATGGATGGATGGATGGAGGGATGTTTGTTACTCTTTCACGCAAAAACTAATGGATAGATTTTAAAGGAAACTTTACAATAATATACCTTATACGTCAGATTAATACATAGGGTACTTTTTATCCCGGAATTCCCGCGGGAACTCTAAAATTAACGTGGGTGAAACCGCGGGGCACAACTAATATTTAATAATAGCTTTTCGTGAATTTCGGAATTGCTACGGAAATCCTTTGTTCCGGGATAAAAGTAAATAATATAAACAAATTGTTATGACTCGAGGATGCTGTAGCTTCCTCATCCTCAAACTTCACGATTTTTCTAAAATTTTGATATTTTTTTAAACTTTGCCTTTTTTGCATTTTGTATACACAACCGTTTGATTACAGCAGTTCGGTACTACGCCGTAGTTGTTCTACGGCATATTTGGATATTTTACTACGGCGTAGCATATGCTACAGCACGCGCTACGAAAACGCTACGCATAATCATAAAATTTCTATTTTTTTTTCTTCGCGTGGGAATGCTGCCAAGAGCACCTTTGCACCGGGTACGGTCAGGGGCGGGTAGTTTGATTAATTTGAAGTCGTTTATACTAGTCATTTTTTACAATTTGTAACAAGACAAATGCGAAATATGAATTTTTTTTCTTTCAGCAGCATTAGATCAGTTTCATCTCTTACCGCCGCACTCAGAGTCGACTTTAATGATTACTTAGTTAAGTATAGATTTTTAAAACATAACTGCCGCAATCAGAGACATTTTGTAAATAAATGTTAATTGGCATTTAATGAGATTTAACTTAATTAGTTAAATGCCAATTAACATTAATTTATTAAACTTTTCTGATTGTGGCAGTTTTGCTTTAAAAATCTATACTTAACTAAGTAATCATTAAAGTCGACTCTGAGTGCGGCGGTTAGTTTTTTTAAGTTAAGTAATAGAAAATTCACAAAAACATAAGTTTTTAGTGCATATTCCTAGCTAAGTAAATTGGAAATCGGTGTACCTAGTGAAAATTAATTACTTACCTATACCTTACTTATACATTGTAAAATATGTTGCTCTTTATTCTACGTTTGACGTGCAAACTTAGTAAACGACCTAAAAAGCCAACTCATAAAATTAAAGCTTAATTAAATAAACGCACATGAGACACGGACATTAACTGCAGGTTTTGTCTTACGTACTCACATCCGCGACACAAAGTTTAAGTGTAACTTCCCTTTAGAGTTGTATTGTGATTTCATCTTTCACAATTTTTTTCATAAAACTTATAATCGCAAAGCAATCTTGGCGAGATGGCGCAATCAGAAATTAATGTGTCGGCGGTGGTCACAAAATAGGTCAAAACATTAAAACACTCTTTATTACAGCTATTACGGTATGTGTATGAAAACTTTGGAAGTCGTTAAAGGGATGTTATGAAGAACACTTTATATAAGTTTTATGTTTGTGGTTCATTATATACATATGTGATAATGAATAATCGAAAGTATATAATTCAATAATGTCTGGTGTCCTAAGCTCGCGTACTTATTGAGAGGTTGATATTTGATTTTCGAGTATATTACGTTAATTAGCGTATAATTGAAACGCTGATTAAAGACACAGTTATGATAATTTTTTTCGACACAAAAATATCTAAATTTACGGAAAACTTCTAAACAATGGTTCACGAAAATTCGAGATTTGATTTAAAATAGTGATATTTACTTAATTATTGACAAAAACAAAATTATACTTAATTAGATACTTAAAGTATGTATTAATTTCTTACAGATAACTCTTATAATTTAGTTAGCAAAGTCTAGCTAACAAAACACTATAGAAGGAAGAAATACGCGCGAACACGTCTTATATGTATTTAAAGGACAAAGGACCATAGATTAAACAAACTGAGGGGATATGGCACGCATGTACAAATTTACAGAAAGATGAGCATTAAAATTTCAAAATTTTGAGTATATGTGTATGTAGGTACATGTATTTAAACTCCTTTAATTAAATAACAAAATACCTTATTCCATCTTATCCAACGATTTGAGCTGACGCTTACATAATTAATTTCCTTCAAACTCAACAATTTGTTTCATTTGTCATATGTCGAGAGTGATGGCGAGAGCAGTGAATATTAAAACGGTTACCATGACAACTGAGTAGTCAGTATAAAAGAGCGTCACTAATGTCTTACACTTTAGGTATTGCTGGACCATCGGTCAAGACCACCAAGACTTTCTTTACTGTTATTGTATTGTTCAGTTGACTGAAAAATAACAAAGAAACTTGAGAAAATATCGTGGGATACATGAAAAATTACACTTGAATGTATCATGAAAATTGCCACACTATCCAAAGAATATTTTAAACTTAGGTACTTATTTTTTTTTTCAAACTTAATAAAACAATTTTTTTTGCACATTGGCGGGAGGCCTTAAATATATGTATGTGTCAATGTGCCTTAAATAAAAGACATTAGTAATGGAAAGCAAGTAAAATAAAAATAATGCAGAGTACGTACGTATACATTTAGTAATCCGAACTCATTCCAAAGGCTAGAGTGAGCGGAAAAAGTGTTCGCTCATTATCGTTTTCCGGAGTCGCGCGCCCTCGCCAGCCATCTCAAGTGTTTCAAAACAATAAAAAATGAAAATGAGATAAAAAAAGAAAACTAGAATTATTATTTCGCATTGAGCGAAAAGTTTATTTACAAAGATAAATATTTCACGAAGAAACAAAAGATCTAGATAGTGTAACTTTCACCCTCCTCCATCAATTTATGAACAACATCAAAGATGTTGTGCTTTTTAGTTTTGGCCAATTTTGTCTAGTAATAGGACCCTGTTCTACGTTGTGTTTATAATAACTTTAGTTCTTTTAGGTTGAGATTCGATTCCGTCTTCATCCTATCTACATTTTTATGGGTTGAGGCTAGGTTTAGGTTTTAGTTTGAATAAAACAATCATCAATTATTTTGACACTATACTTTAATAATCGTGATTGGCGTGAGCGTGATATTTCTATAGGAAATATTTATATTTAGTACACCCAACTGCGTTTGAGTTGGGTGACACTCGTTCTATACATGAACGGTCATCATATTCTTTACATGAACTCGTTCTACACGAACGGTTCTTTTTTATGTGCTAGACTACACTTTACATTTATTTAACGTCTGTGCGTTAATAGTGTTGTTAGCCCGGAAGCAGAGAGACTCCAAAGATTGATAACCATGTTATGGTGGTTCACATAGCCACTAACTCCCGTCTATCGACGTTAGTAGTGTTCGGGATACTAAGATAGGAATATGATGCTCATAGAACACCTCCCATACGATGTTTAATTATATTCAACTTGATATTCCAATAGGAATATTTACATTGGCTCTCACTACATAACAAGTTTATTATATAATGAGAGGTGGCGTAGCCCCGTCCTGCGCTACCCACGGTGATGGTCATCCACCTGCTCATAAGCAGTTACCACCCCCCCCCCACCTGTGTTGCACAAGGTAGAGAGTTCTCCAAATATGCATAACCGACATCCGTTAGAGGATGAATCAGCTATATGAGACTGTACGTCCCGTATCAGCAGCAATCGTTGGAGGTCATAATTCGGCGGTGCCGAGACCCCTGGGTACGTGTCAGCCCGAAGACCGAGGCCATAATGCGGATAGTACCGCGACCTCAACACCATCCCAATAATTCAAATATAAGTGTATGAGACCAGTCTCGCCGGACATCATAACTTCAGTCGGTCAATTTGTGTTATAGTAGCTACACGTAGCTAAGGCCGAAGCCCAATTGATTGGATCACAACTCGTCCTCATACAACACCCACTTGGCACTCATTCGTTTTGATAAACAAGTCGTGTTGAAAAACACAACTGTTTACCGAGATCAAGCGTTAACGACTAGGTCGTCCACAGCCGATCCCCTAGCCTCTGCACAACGTAACAAAGTCACAAAGCGCATTGACTATAGTTATTATGTTTGTAATAAAAAGAAAGGTTTATCTGAAAGAAGAGCGTTCAACACTCCCTTGGTGTAGGAAGCGATCCCGCATC
This sequence comes from Zygaena filipendulae, assembly GCA_907165275.2. NCBI lineage: Eukaryota > Metazoa > Arthropoda > Insecta > Lepidoptera > Zygaenidae > Zygaena > Zygaena filipendulae. The sequence goes on from OU015666.1 coordinate 4,815,137, forward strand.
TCCAGTCAGCCGCATATTCGTTGATAGTTTTTGAATAACACGGAAGGCGTAGTTATTCAATAGACAAGATACAATACGTGCACAACGAAACCCGTCACGGCGAAGACAACTCAAGGCGCGGATTTTTACCTCTCTACGTTATCTTACGCTCGCGACGCGCGACGTCTAACCGCTCAGGATTAGAGTTCATCGTCGTTGTAAATTCCAATAAATTGAAAATACACGTTTGCATCGAGCCGATAAGATGTGATGAATTATAATTTAATAACAATAAAATTACAATCCATACACACCGAAAGCCTTCCTCATAATAATATTTGTCTTCGCACAAGATATCCTAACGGACGTCGAGCGCGTTGACAAGGCTTCCGTACAGAGCGACAAGTCACTAAGTGCGTAAGCTCGTTCGAACTCCCAACTTCATCATCTTTTGTGTGATCAGTGGTCGACGGACATTTCACCTAGACCTTCATGTGAGTCTCCAATTTAATTATTTAGATAAGCATAATAATGCAAATCTATATTCGAGCCACCACCAAACTCGTTATACAACATTTAATGTTGTATACGCGACGCGTTGTAAACGCGACGCGTTGCCTTCCGATCCGACTCGCTCGTCCGCCGATGCCACTTCACGTCTCAGCCGCCCGCGTGGATACTGGCGGTGCGCTCACGCCCTATTTGAGAGGGGTATGCGGGGGGTTGGGGGGTACAAGTCGATATCACTGTTACATCTAAAACCAAGCACACGGTTAATATACCGTATAGTAAATATTTTATTTCATGTGGATAATTATTTTATTGATTTTAGTTTGTAAATTATACATCAATATCCTTACTCAGTTTAGATTATGAGTGTATTAACTCGCAATGCTTTTTAATAGCTTTTAAATACATTTCAACTTAATTTTATAGTGTTTTAACTTATAATACTTTATACATATATCTTTAAAATGCTTTTTCGAATATAAATAAGTTTTTGAGCCTCATAGGGCGTCACAATAGGAAGGTCAAGAAATATTTTTCAGAAATAATTTTTTTCTATGATTTTTTAGTTATTAACAAATCAACTCTCTTCAAATTTCGTACAGATTAATTTCGTGGAACTTTTAGGATCCCTTCGAAAACTTTTTGTTACACTAGTATAACGAGTATCCTATACGTTGATAACACGGAGAGAAAACTAAGGGCTTGTTCAGTAAAGTTCGAAGATCGGTCACTAGCATTTCTGCTACTGGTGTTCGATTGGGCACCATATTTGGTGATTAAACTCTTCTGTAGGTTGCACATAACTGACACTGCAAGGGTTCGGTCACTGCGCCTACTCGTCACTGATATTGTTTCGCCAACATATCCTTCGGGCAACGATTCGCCCTGCTGGGCGACTGACGCCTCTTCGGTCTGATTGATTTTTTTTCCGTGAAGGAAGTAATATGAAGTTTCCGCGTGATGTGTATTCATATAAATAGACAAAAGGTAAGAAGGTATATGACTAAGACTGTAGAATTGTATAATACACAATTATTTGGTAAGTTTCGCTCGTTAATATTTTTGGTATAATTACGAAATTGATTATGCTTGAGCATGGTTTTTTAGCAAATCGATATCATAATTCCGTCCGTAATTTCAAACTGAGAGGGGAGAGAGAGAGAGAGCGGAAGTACCGTGCCGGAAGTCAAGGGACGAAACTCGCTGGTTAATTGCGTGAAAAAAGAAGCCATGCGTTCCAAATGTCGAAAAATAATGTGTGCCGGCATCGTAGGTTGCTGGAGTTTACGTATATTGTGTGCGTTAACTTGTTGGAAAGTATTCCGTTTGTATGCATGTTTTAAATAGGACGTAATATAAGAAGTATACGTTACTTCTAATATTACTAACATAGGGTAAACAGTTATTTATTGAAAATTTATTTTATCCTGAGTCCGGGTATTAAGACTATATTAAGTATATAAACTACTAGCTGTCCCCGGCGATTTTACCCGCAGAAATTTCGAATTTGCCGTAGAAATTCCGGTAAAAAGTACCCTCTATCACTAAGGATCACTGTAGCTTCCTATAAGTGAAAGCATTTTCAAAATCGATTCAGTAGATCCAGAGATTACCCCTACAACGTCACAATAATAATCACATCGTATCTTTGTTTAGGGGCAAGGTGGCGCTATGTGTCCAAACAGTATATAAAACAATTTTATTGATATCATACTTAATGATATTTTAAAGCAAATTATTACTTTATTAAAGTGAGCTCATATTTTTATTCCGCCGCACAACATTACCTATGTGAAACAGTTTTCGTCGTACTGCGCTAATTCCAATAATTAACTTGTGGCCAGTTGTACATTTAATTTCAATTTTAATTAAATTCATTGTACCGACGAATTTCCTATAAATGGTATACCTAATATTATATGTTAATAAAGTTATCGGATTCGGAATTTCATTACTATTCGGATATTTTCGCTCTCAATTTGGAAATAATATAAAGTATTTACGGTTAGAAGTTTGTGTGTTGTTAGGTAATTATTGTTTTATTAACGTGATAAGTCGTGTACTTATTGTTAATCCTAACAAATCATACGTACGTATCGTAAGTATCATTACTTGGAACAGCTGAACAGCGTCCCTCAATATTAAAAAAAGATTATTCAGGTGATGAACGTGTATAATGCAAAATCATGATTTCTAGAGATGATAGGTAAAAAGTAAATATTTTTTGAGAGTTTTTTAGTTGTCTATTTTTTTATTTTAATGTCATTTTTATTATTTCTATCTATTATTACTATTTTTTGACGATCATATATTATCCGTGGACATTTTTATTAGTAATGTAACTATGAAATTGATAAGTAATAGGAAATAAATTATTCTATTCTATTCTGTTCTACAATTTTTATTTCGGACTTCCCGCGGGAACCCCGAAATCAACACGAATGAAACGGATTACGGATTTATATATGTATACTAGTTGTCCCCCGCGATTTCATCCGCGGTAATTTTGGAGTTCCCTCGGAGGTTGCGGGAAAAAAGTACTCTATGGCCTTCAGTTCCCGAGGGAATTCCGGGATAAAAACTATCCTATCTTTTAAGTTGGACCATATCATAAATGGTTGCAAAATTTTATCAAAATCCGTTCAGTAGTTTCGGAGTCCATCGCGGACAAACAACGTGACACGTGATTTATATATATTAGATTTATATAAGTGATGTAAAGAATTATGTCAATCGTAATGGTAATGTACTCGTACCTATATAAGTGTAACGTTTACCTACTTATATACCTACTTGCTTATGTTTTAATAGCATATCATACCGCCTTTATGCATTCGGCCCAGCTGCACGAATCCCGGGCTGCTATAAAAAGCGCCACCAAATTGGCTCTGAATATAAATCGTTCGCTCGTCACTCGCTATCCGAAAAGCATTCGATTTATTTTAAAAGCTATGCTTACATAATATTTTCATGATTCATTTTATTGTGACACCTATTTATTATTATTGACATTACTAGCTATGCCCCGAGGTTTCACCTGCGGTAATTTCGGAGTTCCCGCGGGAGTTCCCGGATAAAAAGTACCCTATGTCCTTTTCTGTACCCTTGATAACGTGCATGGCAAATTTCATCCAAATCCGTTAAGCCGTTTTTGCGTGATTGAGTAACAAACATCCAAACATCCACACTTTCACATTTATAATATTAGTAGGATATTTGCTTGTGATAGCTTAATAATTTATTGGTATACCTAATCATTCATGTACCATCTTCAAGTTTGAACCTGCAAGTCATATACATACGGAGGTAGGTTTAACCAAATTGCAGTTCTCTTTTTTAATTACGGATGTACATACAAGTCCAAAATTTATTTATAAAAAAAAATTATTTACCTAATATTAAAAAGGTATATTAACTATTTGATTACAAGATGAAATAACTATATTATCTAGTCTATTTATTAAAATATATTCATTTTTGTAGCAATAAGATTTTTTTTAAATAGATAATGCTTCATTTTCCAATTAAAGTGCTATCGCACAACATAAAAGGACGTGAAGATACAAAGGAACTTTTTTAAGTTGGTACAAAATTAATATTCAGCTATTTGAATAGTATCTAGTACATAATAATTAAATAACTTATAGGTTTTCTTTACTGATATAGGTACATAACTATCATTTAAAAATAATTCAATCAGGTAAATGGTATTTTTATTGTTAAAACTTTCGACAGGCTTTTGATTTGAATCCGCAACTTTTGAATGTTGTGTTTTGTTTTCATTTTTACTCACTTGCTTCTAATTTATCCCTAAAACTACAAAAAAACAACGCTGAAGGAGCTTAAATCCAATAGAATTCAAAAGATATGCTCATGTACAAGCAAGCACCAGATATATTACTTAGAAGAATTTTGATCCAAAAAATGCTACAAACTAAGTTTTTATCTTTGTAATCCGACCTCAAGGCGAGATTCACAAGTAAACGAGTTAACTTAAACCATTTCCTTGTGCCGTAGCGGTGAAAAAAAAAATGCAAGAAATAACTAAATTTGCTTGAAAACTTCTCAGCGGCATAACTGTAGATAAAAGTATAGCTAATATTGTGGGAAAACGCTTATCAGAAACCTCCTCATATTATCTATTTCTCCTCCTTTTAGCTATTTGTTTTAAACCGGGGTTTATGCTCTCATCGCAATTTTCCGAAAGTGGACTGACACTTGAGATGTAAGGTCAAAGATAACTATGGTAACGAGAGTATTTTTTTGTACTTCTACTTTACGCCCAAACAGTTTTGTCAAAAGACAAAAAGAAATATATAGCAGTATAAATAATTTAAGTAGTCGATTAGGGCCGGTGTTCCAGTTGAGAAAAAATCCAATAATACTTGAATATTAGATCACGAAGATTTAAAAGTAATGAAAATAAATTTAAATAAAAATTATAAACAAAAGAAAAAATACTAATGCCCGGTTTCTGAGGTACTTTTCACGGTGATTTATCTATTAATTAGCGCTATTGGTTTGATAACTTGTGAAAGTGCGTTTCTAAACAGCGCAATGTAAGTTAAACTCCGTTTTACCTGAGGTCAACTTAACTGAACAATTTTCTGCGTTTATCGGTTCCATAATTACAATTTGACGTTTCATTTCTCAAACTACGTCATATGTACTATATTGTGTACCTAGGTATTATTGTATTAAATTGCAAGTAAAAGCTAAATATAAAGTCGGTAAAAATATTCAAAGGAGAAAACAATCAGCGTTAGCATAATGAATACGAGCAGCTCATCAGAGTCTGATTTGGAAGTAATGGAGTTTATTAATATATAAATAATAACATTCTGCTACATCATTCCTGACTCCATTATGTTATAATAAATTATAAAAAATGAAATAAATCATACGATAATATAACATCTAAACATCAAACTTGCAAAGCAAAAAAAATGAAGTGACACGAATGACGAGAACGAGAGAAAGACGTTTCGTTTTAAAAACGATTGGCATTGACAATGCTCACAGATAAAGTCGAAGATGTTCATAATGTTATATTATCATATTTTTTGTAATTAAAACAAAAAAAATTCTAGTATATAAAACTAGTATTAAAGACGAATTAAACTAATATAATTAATTTTAAACATAATCTCTTAAACAGAGTCATCTAGCGGTAACTAAGGAACTAGTTATCGGTTAGATAGCTGTTATTGAATGGCTTGCTGCGTATTCGGAAACGCAGGTGCACTTAACCGACGTTATCTTACGTTTAACTTTATTGAATCAATAGTTGGTGGGAAGTTATCTGGGGACTTCAGAAACCGGGCGTAAGAAGCATTACATGTCGGTATCGACTTTGATAAACGGTTTGCTAAGCCTACTTGATGACAAAACAAATAGCCGTAGGAACGAATGTGAGTGTCATGACACTTGACGACACTTCACGAGTTCACCCGTGCCTTCGTCTCAGACTCTAATTAACGAAAGCCTGCAATTAGAGAACACTTGACGATGACTTTTGAGCTTTAATAATATTCAAGAGGTTCGTCTTAACGAGATTTAATTTTGATGGTTCTATTGTCTTATCATAGGGTAAACATTTATTGGATGGCCATTTAGTTTACCCTGAGTCTGAGTGTTATCTTTATTGTTTGTTAAATTAGTAATTTACATTGTAGTACTAGGTCTAATGTAAATTTCAGTTTGATTCGATTGATAGGGGTGCAAGTGCAAGTTGAATACAGAAGAGAAACAAACGGCAAAGTTTCATTAGGGGAGAATGCACACCAAAAGTTACAAACTTAAAATGTAACTAGAAAGAACCTTTTTCTGCCTTTTTTTCTAAGTTTGAAAAAAAAAGATGAGATTGATTTTTATCCAGTTACAGTGCTGAAGTTATACACATAAAATATCTTCAATCTATCGGCTCGGAGCGAACGCGCTGTGTTCCATTCGGTGCAGCAGGCTCGAGAAGCACATAATGTAGTATAAGTACACAATACACACAGTAACATTAGTATATTATTATGCAAATGTTACAGTTACTGCTCGCTCATGAGAACCTGGCTTAAATATTCATACAAAACCTTAAAGCTACTAAGCATAATATTTTATCTTATTTGTGACTTAACACTAATGGACATAGAGCGGTTTACCCACGAGTTATCGTCAGGTGCGCTCAAATATTTCAAATTCTTCAGGAGTCTTTTATCAGGAGCGTGAATGTGAGTGAGTGTGAATAGTAAACACGTACATTATGTCTCACAAAACTGTATAGTTAACTAGTTGATCCTCTGCAGTTTCATTGGATTTAATTTCGAAAATTCCGTGGGATTTCCACGATAAAAAGTACCTACTCACTCGATAACACTGTAGCTACCTGTATAGTATATCTACTCTATAAGTGAAATAATTATTTACATCGTTTAAGTAGTTTTTGTTAAATTTATCTATTACAAACAAACAAACAAAAAAATTGCCTTTTCTGTTTAAATCTAATATATATTATAAATATTAGTTTACAATATTGTTTATGGCTTATTTAGTGAGTTTAGATCTGAAGATCCAAACTTGTTCGTCCGTGAACAAATAACACATCATGTATGATTGTTTGTTGCCAAAAGCTCCTTTGACACTCGGTATCATCTTAATTTCGGTTGTTTCACCTGTTCATAAACAAACTCCGTAGATTGTTCATAGCAGACCCCTGTGTTTAGCGTTTGTGAATTTAAACTTTGATTTTAGTGTTAAGTTTGACGACCGCGAAGAAACTTCCTACAAATAAATAATAGACAGGTACTTATAATACTGTAAGAATTTAATGAGTTTTTTACAAGTACGTTATTTATAAAGATTATTATTATTATTGTATTAATGCAATTTGTATTATTTGTATTATTGCAATTCGGTTTCGTTAAAGCGAGCGAAACAAGACAGCAATTTGTCAATCTATGATGTAGTTTATTTAAATTGTTATTACTATTAAAAAAAGAAAGTTAAATAAAATACATTTATTTATATGACGTGATATTCCATTATTTTTATTTTATTATGTCACGTGATAACTGTGTCAGTTTGAATTGATTAAAAAAAATCATTTCAAAAATTTATTTTGATCTGATACAAATGTAAAGTTTTTGTGTTTTTATTTTTATCAAAAGTTTTCGTATTAATATGACAGCAAGTACAACATACCTACAGATAACCACTTCGCCACGAAGATTATTATCAAGCAAGCTATTCGTTTTCAATTACCGTGTACCATCACGACTCGCCAGGAGGGGACCGCTGACAAATGGTCTTTGCACATTAAAAATACAACCAATAAATTCACTGTAACGTGTATTGGATTCTCTATTGACGTTATTTCTCTAGACCCTGCTCTTACACGCTTGTTTTCAGCTCTCAGCAGATCCCTACTACTTGCTACACTTTCTTTTGTTTACGAAAAGTATTACTGTTCGGTAGATCTAGAGATAGTTGTTTCGCCTTGTTTCGCGTTGTTTACCCGAGGGAAATTCGGAGTTTCCGCGAGAATTCCGGAATAAAAAGTATCCTATGACACTTAGGATCACTGCAGCTTCCTATGAGTGCAAGAATTTTCAAAATCGGTTCAGTAGATCCAGAGATTACCCCCTACAACGTCACAAACTCACAAACTTTTGCTCTTTATAATATTAGTATAGATATGAACTCCATTCGGTTTCTCATAGTAGTGGACATAATAAATTGCTAAATACAGTAATGTTACACAACACTAATGCTCGTTAAAACATTTATTACCAGCAAATTAGTGTTAATGTTTGCGTGAGCTTCCGAGCGTTACAAACAAGCAATTAACGATTTTAAGTTCAAAATGATAAAGTTGTTATTAGTTTGTAATTGGATGACCAAGGTAGGCAATAAAGACATATTTCACTGCGCCCTTGTTTACCCAAAGACCAGATATAACGGACACAATAGCTGTTATAAAGGTAGGTATTTGTGCTTCTCTACCGAAAATGCATAGGTACCTAGATTCTTTACATAGTAGATTGTAAACATTAAAAACGCTGTTTTATTTATTATCTATCATTTTGAGAATATCATATAGGTATAATAAAATTGATTCGGTAATTTCTGTTGCATTTTCTCTGTCCTAGAATTCGTGAAATACGAAATAATATAGAGTACACCTACCTATAGGTTAACAGAAGAACAATATATTAATAAAATTGTACTAATGAGAAGGTATTTTTATACCTATTATTAACTATAAATAATTATTTAACTGTACTTAATTAGTTAAAAACCATAGATTGGTTTATTTTAGAGAGGTTTGAGTCTTAAAGATTCTCAAGGCGAAGGGAGAATAGGTACATTTTCCTTTCTTTGGTCTAACAATGTCCTCAGCTGCTTGAGTAATTTTACAATTATTCATATTTTGGTAGGAATAGTACGAAATATAATTTATTTATTTATTTATTACACAAAATTTCTCACAGCTTTACAGTTTGACCACAAATAATATGTTTTACTAAGACAATGTGAAATTACATATAAGAGATATAATGATAATACAGATAAGGATAATATATATTTTAATATGACTTGACACACGTGATTTGTTTCAAATTGTGCCAATAAAGAAAGGACTTAAGTTTTTCTGAAATTTCCAGTTTTTCGACCGATTCATATTATTATTTTTTGTAACCATGAAACAGTGCAGAATCTCATTAATGTTTGACGATAAAATCGTTAAGATCTCTTCTGCTTTTATAAATATATTAGTTTTAGAGTCCTTTTGTAACATTTTTTTAATGCCTTAATGTTTTGCCTGAGGTTTACATACGTTCGAGTTTCCTTTTTCTAGATGTAGATGTATGCATTCGTCTCACGTTCTAGTGAGAGGGGACGTTAGAGTAAACAAACGAAGGGGACGAGAGGCGAAAAATTTCTATCCACGAATACCCCGGTGTAAATGAGAGTATAGCTAGACCGCTAGCACGCTCGTCAGACTTCAACACTCCGAGCTAGCAAAACAAACGACAGTGGTTATCGTGTCATAAAAATACCTAGATCGAGGTTTCCTATTTACTAAGATGTTGTAGGTAGATATGGGTATGGGTTATGGGTAGTATGGGTAGGGTAGGGTACTATGGGTAGATACCTATTAAATTTTTTTTTAGTCTTTGTTCAAGTTAAAACGAATCGAAGTTTATTCAAAAAATTAAAACTGATTTCAAAACATACAGAAATGCTCTACACTAAATACTAAAAAATAACCTCCGTAATGTGCTACCTATCTACTGATCGTTTCGAAGTCGGCGCCAAGCCAAATAGGTAGACAGACTAAGCCCGCTCCCACCATATTGCAGACACGAGCGGGCTTGGCACCGACTTCGCAATGATCTTTACCTAGGTAGCACATTCGTAGGATATTTTTAGTGAAGTGCATTTTTGTGTGTTTTGAAGTCGGTTTTAATTTTTTGTTAAAACTTTATTTATTTTTCGCTTTTAATTGGGTTGGTTTATAATTTATAAAGTGACAATTTATCTACCCAAATAGCTATAGGTGTGCCTGTAATATTTCAAGATTTTTCTCGATTTCTCCATGATCCCATCATCAGATCCTGACTTCTTTACAATGGGACCAACTAGAAATTATACCCTATCAAACATAAAAAATCCATATCGGTCCAGCCTTCTTCGAGTAATCGCGTAACAATTAAAGATACAAAAAAAACACAGACGAATTGAGAACCTCCTCCTTTTTTAGAAGTAGGTTAAAAATTAAAAATATTTTGATCGATTTGTGATATGGATCAGTATTTATTATTATTTTTTTCATTAAAAAACGTCATAAAAATACTTAAACAATTACTGTATCATAATATATATTTTTATAACCCCTTTTCAGTAAAACATTCTTAAAACATCTACCTAATAGGTACGTATTTGTGTAAGTACAAGTACAAGATCAAAGGTTAAAATCCTCCCTTTGTGATGTCATTTTAATTACTGCAGTTATTTGATTTCAATATTTCCACCACTAAAAATACAAAGGCGAACTTAGACGAAATACTAAAGTTTTCTTTCGAGAAACGCTAGGGCTGTGCTAACAATGCGTCGTCGCCATGTCTGATTTGCAAAGAACAAAGGCGTCTAGACAATGGTCGAATGCTTTCGTAAAACTACCACTCGCATGAGATTTGTCGGCTGACTTTATGGATATCCGAGGTTATTCAACGGATTCCATGCCATGTCATTTGGCATGCTTTGAATTTGGAAAATATTCCTTTTAACTATTAGAACGAAGTTCTTTATGGCACGGTAGGTACATACGGATGGGGCTATGCTGGAATGAGTGAAAGAAATTTTCCATCACGGCGTCATAGGTGTGCACTTGGTAATGGATTTTGTAACGATTATTATTAGGTATTGGTTGCTTAATTATTCTTTATCGAAAACTATGAGGTGCAGAAACCTCGTTCTATCCGAGTGTTCCAACGACACTCACGCATTTTTTTTTTATCGACTTTTACCTCATATACCTAATTAGTCAGTTTCGAGTTAAATCTGTATATGTATTTCTATTAGTATTGTTGTACAGTTTGAAATTAATTAAATCTCTTCTTTTTTTAATTTAATTTACTTAATTTAGACTTTGACTTTAAGATAAGAGTTGAAAAGAAAACAATTCATATAAAAATAAGGTACCTAATAATTAGACTTATGTTCTTTTTCTCCGTTTTTGTAGGTATCACTACTTTCTATATAAACGAAAACAAGCTCGTGGAACAAGAAAATTTTGTTAATTATTATGAAATGCATTATTAATTATTTATTAAAATTTGTACTTTTAAAATTCTTTTGCCTCTCTTCAATCTATATTTTGTAGTAAATCTTTATAGTTAATATTATTAATTGTACACGAGAGTAGAACATATTTTAACACGTTCGCTGCGTGACCATTTTCAACGAACTTTCAACCAGTGCGTTTGAGACCTAAAAGAGCTCAAAACTTACCTATCCTTTGGTGCGTTTGAGACCTAATCAGTCTCCTAAAAATACAGTTTTGAAAATAATTTATATCTTCCAAAAAACCAATGATATATATTTAGAAGTTTTTGTAGGTCAAAGATAGCCTATTGCTCTATATTTTACTAGGTTCGCACGCAGTTTTGACATTACAATAAACTACAAATACCAAAAAAAAACTAGATATCGATTGTATCTCGTACCGCAACCGAAGATAGTTCAATATTTGTAGTAAGTAGTGATGTGAATAAAATAATATCTCAGTTATCGATAAAAAAAGTGTTATTAAGGAATTTTATTTATAAACTTTGCAAAGTGTTTTTCATTAAAACATGGTAAGCACATTGATTGATTGCATTTTGTGCAAATGGTAACAATTCTTTTAGATTTTTTAGAAGCGTCAGTGCTGTTTAATGTGCGTCGTAATTTTTCATAACAACCCACACAACGTCTTTTTTTGTCGCCACGTTGGAAAACATGATCTGTACATCTTCCTTCGGGGAATTCTGTAATAAAATGCATTTTATATATGTAAATAAACCACATGCAACCACATCAGTGAAGTAAATGCAATGGAATCCAATTTTATTAGTTTTCCTAATAGTGAAAAGGTATGTGTATTTTTGTTCTTAGGTTGGTGTTGCTTTAAAAAAATATATGATGGTATTAAATTAATGACCTTTTTTGAAATAAGGAGTACAGAAGCATTAACTGAACACGTTCTGAATATTTAAAAGTCAAAATTGAAAGTGTTTTTTTGAAGTGAAAACTTCTTTAGCGGCGTTGTGCACTTTTTTTGGAATGGGTAAAAAATGTTAAACTCGCGTCAGGCGTCAGGCGTCAGGGGATCTATTCTAATTCAACGAAAAACGAAATTTCGTTCGTTTCCTTACCACGGTTCTATTTGTTTCGAAATTTCGTTGAAACTTCGTTTAATGACGTTTTAAATTCCAGGATACGTGACCTGATCGAAAATTTGTAAGACGGATGGAGAGTAGACAGCTGGCGCGGCGTAGGAGAGGGAGTATCCCCCTCTCTTTCTACCGTGCGGCGAAATTGTATTGTTTTCACTTCTGCCGGCACTCCCGGAGTGCAAGCCGTTGTTTTTTTTACTTTTGTATGGCGGCATAGAGCCTGACTATCAGCAACAAACTCAATTTTTAAATATATTTATTTTAAATTTAAATATTAAGAATGTGTTCAGTTATCGCTTTTGTACTCCTTATTTCACGTTGATTCAGAATTTCAGGACGTGAATTTAATTCCATCCTATTTATTACATTGCCATAGGAAACCTGGGCAGGAAGTCTCGACAGAGTTATCATAAAGATCGGTAACTTCGAACCCAAAAATTATCATGATAAACATCATTACCGTAACCAATATTACGTGAATTGCAAGTTTAGAAGTTTAGAGTCTAGGTTTGCATTTAATGTAATCGTGGTTACTGTAATGTAATGTATGTTGATCGTTGTGATTTTTGGGTCCCAAGTTACCGATCTTTACGACAACTCTGTCGAGACTTCCTGCCCAGTTCACACATTAAAGGTGGATTTCACAAGTCTCTTGTAAGTTTACTATAGCAACGTTTTTGTTATAATAATCGAAATTTAGGCTACCAAAAACTTACCAGAGAAATGTGAAACCCCTCCTGTGTAGTATAATGCTTGCATAAGTATAACACTCTGCCATTAGAGATAAGTAGCAAAGCCCACCAGAAATGCTACTAAGCTAAGACAATCTCAAAAACAGCGAACAATTTTGAGGCAATCAACAGAAGAAGTACATCAACGCATTTCAAACACAAAAAACAAAAACCACTTAAAGTCGAAATAAAGGCAGGCATATGTTAGTTGGAAAAAAGTCTCTTTTTTTTTTTTTTGTACAGTAAATTCGAATAATTATAGTGTATAATAGGGTCAGTTTCATGCGAAGCGTGCTGCAGTTAGTTGACGATGCCAAGCTTACGCGTTGTCTGGAACCATTACCTAAGTTTCTGGAGATATTTTAACTTCCTTTATGAGTAAGAACTGTTTGGTATGTTGATCAGGGCTACCTTATGACATCACCACGCTCGCCATCGGATTGATGCACATACCTTCGAACCTAAACGTTAAGGTGTAGAACAAATTAAGATGTGTTTCCTCTAGAAAATGGCGCACTACAACATGATACTCTGCAAAAAGAGTGAGAAAAACGCAGTAGATACACAAGTTTGAGCGCTCTTAGGCTAGAGGGATGGCCTAGTGTATTTGCGTTCTATTAGATGCCATGTCACAACAAACGTGCAGGTTTTATGTACGCTTGTTGTCACATGAGTTGTATTAAATATAGTAATTTGTGCAATAGTAAGTTTATCATACCTTTTCCGGAAATTTTTCGACCTCCAAATGTTTCGATTATTGATTCTGTGATTTTTTTTTTTGACATTTTCTTGTCTGTATTTGCATTGTATATTATCCATGCGTTTATGAGTGCAGTACCAAATAAAAATTCCATCATCACTTTCCGATACCACTTTAGACCTCGTCGTAAAGTAGTATAGTATGCCGACATTTGATCTGAGTAGTCTATCCCTTTTTTGTTATCATTATAAGTTAATATGCATAATGGCTTTTTGATCATTTCATTAGTTCTCTTATGTATCTTACCTGTATCCACTAGAGATGCTTTATGTGCTTTACAGGAAGTTATCATTGAAACTTGGCGCTTATCGTGCCATTTAATAACTTTCACACCATTAGGCAGCATTTTCCCTTCAACTTCGCCTTTTTTCAATTTTTTTGACATAAATTGCTTGGGCAACCCTTTTCGATTTTGTCTTAGCGTGCCACAATAAAATGTTTTCTTTTCTAAGAGTTCCTCTACTAAATCAAGAGAAGAATAAAAGTTGTCGGCTACTAAAACTCGTCCTTCATTTTCTAGACCCTCTATGAGCTTCATAACTACATTTTTCCCATGGTTCACTTCTCTGCTATTACCTTCTTTACCTGTATATACTATGGTTTTAAAAGTGTACCCCTCAGGAGTACATAGTTTATATAATTTAACTCCATATTTATGAGATTTATTTTTAATGTATTGGCGAAAAATAAGTCTCCCGCGCCAGGGAATCATTGATTCGTCTATCACGATAAATTTTCCAGGAGTTAAAATATCTCTAAAACGATTATTTAATACATTAAGTATTTGTCGAATTTTGTACAGTCTATCCCCAGTATCATTTCTTTCATCGCTGAAATGCCAAAACTTTAGAAGCAAGATAAATCTGTCTCTTCCCATGACAGAGCATATGTATTCATTTCTGTAAATTGATTTCTTTGACCAATAATCGTGAAAATGTGGAACCTTGTTCAAACCTATCGTAAGTATGACACTGAAAAACTGACGCATTTCATGCGCATCTGTAGGTTTCCAAGCTTTAGAGCGTGATTTTGCTGTAATTTCTTGATTTAATAAATATTTTTCTGCGTATTTTAATAAATATTTAATAAATATTTAATAAATGTTTCTTCTACTATTTTATCAATAATATAGTCAGTTACAAACAAACTATAAATCTCGACGGGCAATTTATTACGGATAGGTACATTTGTCACGCTACCAAGTATGCTCTCATCGAAGCTCAATACATCATTGTCAGGAATGTCAATCCAATCTTTATCATCTTCAAGCTGTCCACCCTCACTTTCTGATATATTTTCAGATATATCTTCATCTTCAGATATTATATCGGATGAGAGATTTTCATCTGAATCATCATCACTTCCATTTGAACCGATTTCTTCAATTTCGGTATCGGCTGCTTCATCAGTTTGCGTCTTCGGAATGTCTTCCTGTATTTTTTTGTTTTCTACGTACTTTTCTTCTTCCTCTCTTTTTTGACGATTTTTTAGCTGTGTTTATTTATTTATTTTTTGTTGTTTTATTTCATATTGAGCATTTTCTGGTATTTTTTCGTTTTCAACGTCCTGTTCTAGTTCTTCCTGTTGCTTATTCTGTATTTTTAGACTTACATTTTGCTTACTCTGGTCTTTTTCTTGTCCTATTATATTTTCTTGTTGCTTTTCAATATTTCTCTCATCTAAATGTTTTTGTGAATTATTGTTCAAGTTGCAGTTAGACGTTTTTCTATCTGTTTTTTCATCATAAGTGGGTGCATCATCTTCAAAAGTATACTCAAAACAAAATGGACTGTTGTTTGTATTATCTGTGGTTTTTCTTTCATTTATAGTTGTTCTGATCAATTTTTGCATACTGTTCTCATTAAGTTCTAAAGGTAATAAGTTCGAACATGAAATATTATTCAAAGACGAGCACCTACTGGATGTACATAAAGCATTCAATGAGGCAGGAGAAGCTCTAGCATTTGTGTTAAATGTTTCTGTTAGCATTTGAGTGCCCGAGTTAGGAGTAGATAAACCACTATGGTTACGAGAAACAGTACATGAAAATCTACGAGTAGGTGTCATAGGATCAGTAGGTATAGGCGGTGTAGTATTCGTCATCAATAATGTGGTATTATTATTACTATTCTTTGGACTGGATATCGTATTCTGAAGCACACTAAATATTTTTCCAGTACATGGGCTGATATATATATTTTCATTACTTAGCTGCGTGTTCTTTAACGTAGGACGGTTCATCTTTTTCTTTTTAGCTACGTCAAATATTTCATAATCAGAATCACTGTCACTATTAGCTGAAGAGGGGCAAATTTGAATATTTTCTAAAATTTTTATTTTACTGGACGATGTAGCAGTAAAATCCGGCGTTGATTTTACGTTCTTAGAAATCTCACCAAAATTAATAGACTTTTTACACTTTTTTCTTTTAAAAGAACTCATTGTTTATCAACACACTTTAAAATGTAAACACGTAGTTTTATTTTCGAACGTGCGCGCGGCCTCCCACGTCGATGCTAGGACAACACTAAATCGAGTCACGCAGCGCCCGCGCTGCTCACCCTCCCTCTCTTGCGTCTACGAGGCCTACGATTCCACGAGTATCGAGATGTCTCCTAACGCAAGGAATGAAAATAATTATACTACTGTGCGTTAGGGACCTAATCCATCTCAATTATTTTTTTTTATGTCATTAAATTCACTTTTAAGTAGGAAGCAAATATGTTTGTTTGTCTTACTCATACGTAAAGTACTTTACACGTTAGAGCCTCACGCAAGGAGTGAAACAACACGATTTTAGTCAACGCACAGTACAAAAGTCCAGCAAGAGATCTGATAGATAGCGTAACGCAATGAACGTGTTAAATTATCATATTTTTGCAAATTAAATAATATACAGTGTGCAAAGTCAGACGAGAGAGAGATATGAAATAGAGATATTTTAGAGAATAATGGCTGAATATTACAGGTGGAATTCTACGTATTTAATTTTCTAATAATGAATCTTGGAATATAGTATTGGGCCACGTGATTGTTAGAATTTCAGTCAGAGCGAAATAATAAAAAGTGATTCTCGATTGACTAACTGCGCTACGCCCGTACGATACTTTTTGTCTAGATACATAAAAATAGGATACGTACAAAGTAATCTCTTAAAGTAAAACCGCAGTTTACAACTAGTATTGGAACTATTGGATAATGCTTTATGCTACACGTGGACCTACAACCAATGTACCTTCAGTTAATTTGCTAAAAAGTGAAGCACAACAAAAAAAGGCAAGACAACAGAAACGAATAAGAAAAGAAAAGACTACGACCATTGTTATTATAATTTTTGCTATCATACGTTCTCAATTCGTACTCGTATCATCAAAACTTGAAATTCATCGGTCCAGAGAATTTAATCCAGCCCAACGTTTGGAGCGTATAATTGTATTCACGATGGTACACCGTGTGCGTCCTTCCTTACGAATATAGGTACATACTTGCTGTGCGGATCCAAACAATTTTAATGGCGACCCTAGGAAACGGATGTAAGGGAAATGATTCAACTAACGAGATTTCGTATAACGCTTACACAATTGTTATTGAGGCACTCTATAACGAAGTAATAGGTTCTATTTATGTAGAACAATGTCTTTTATTCCTATTTGCAAAAATATTTTTATATTTAACTAGATGTAATTTTGGAGTTCCCGCGGGAATTCCGGGATAAAAGTACCCCATATCCTTTTCTGCACCCCTGACAACGTGCATGCCAAATTTCATCAAAATCCGTTCAGCCGTTTTTGCGTGATTGAGTAAACGTATGCGAGGATAAGAGCTCGAAAGCGCATTTTCATCCGACTTGCTTCAAATTTATCGTCACTGCTCAGCTCCTACATGTCTTAGCGTTATGTTATATAGCCTATAATCTGCCCAGGAGTATGCACCAAGTTTGGTTAAAATCCCATCAGTAGTTTTTGACCCATGCGTGCACATACAGACAGACAGACCGACAGACAGACAAAAAATTTACTGATTGCATTTTTGGCATCAGTATCGATCACACAAAACCTCCACAACTTCCACAAGTGTTGCTACTAGTGAGTGTCATAATAGTCCCCATTTATCGGGTAAGTTAATATGACGTGGAACGTAATGTAACACTTTCATTTACCTATTTATTTATAAACTTTTAATATTCATAAAATTAATGTAAGTGTAAATAGGCGTTAATTTTTATTTTCCATGTTTTATCATAACTTCAAAATCTATATTTTTAAGTTTCTTGATTATACAACCGAGGTATACAACTTAAAAAAATACTAACTTATCTATTTATATATCCATTCATCCCTCTAGAACTTAAACAATTTTGGGTAATAAGTTTTCATTGCACGGCAACACTCACTAAATGGCCACATGTTTACGAAACCGGCCTCACTTTTTTGTTGAAAGCGCTACGTCTTGAGTTATTATTTCATCTGAGGGTGTGTATAAGCCCTAAGTAACATAGGATACTTATATCTCGAAAAAATCTCACAAACAACTCTTATTTTTTTTCCTAAACATGTTAGTAGTTGGTGGGATAAAAGTTTAAAAAAGTATAACTAAATTATTGAATGAACATACCTAATAAATGTCACCCTGCCAAACCAGAAGCCTGATAAATTAATATTTAAAGAAAATTAAATACAAATCAATGAAATGATGATAATTAATTGGAAAACAAATTACATACTAGTTTGATGTCGGGTTTCTCTTAACCACACACACCACGCCGCCACCACATTCGCTACAAATTAAAACTAGCACACGTGGGTGAATAATAAACAATACCAGCACTAGGATTTAACTGTATTTAATTTTAATTGCAATGTACAATATACAATATGTTTTAGTGTCGAAATTGTAGTTCTCGATTTCGAAAGTAATTCGATATTTTTTTGTTTTTTTTTATATCATAGGGGGCAAACGGGCAAGTGGTACACCTGATGGTAAGTGATTACCGCCGCCCATGGACACCTGCATCACCAGCAGGCATGCAGGTGCGTTGCCGACCTGGAATGGGGATGGGAATTGGCTTTCAAGTGGGGCTGCCGGAACACACCGTTAGGTGCTTGGCGACAGATTTGCAACGTGAAGGTGGTTGCTAGCCAGCCGGGTACTACCACCCTATCACCATGCTATAGTTTCCTCACAATGTTTTCCTTCCCCGACAGCTCAAGATCTTTGTTAGGGTTTGAACCTACGCCTTGCGGCGTTTGGTCCGAACGCACCAACCACTGAGTTATCATCGCTGTAAATAAGTTGTAATATTTCGTGTATAGGTAGATATGTATACAACAAGACACGTTTAGCAAAAGTTAATTAATATAGCACAATTAAAAACAATATTTAGATTGATTTTTTAAGAGCAAGATTTATAAGCAAGGTTTATTTAATGTTCATTTAAATTAATCTAATGCAGAAATTGACGACTTAATTTTCTTCATTAGTAATTTCAGCCGCAAAGTCAGTTGCGCATTATAAATTCACTAGCTGTGCCCCGCGGTTTCACCCGCGGTAATTTCGGAGTTCCCGCGGGAATTCCGGGAAAAAAGTACCCTATGTCATTTTCTGTACCCCTGACAACGTGCATGCCAAATTTCATCCAAATCTGTTCAGCCGTTTTTGCGTGATTGAGTAACAAACATCCAAACATCCACACTTTCACATTTATAATAAAGGGTCTTTCAATAGGGACGGGTCGATGTTGGCAGCCTGTGGCGGCCATGTTGTTTTAACGTCGTCTTTCTAACCTATATTTTTTTATTCAGTTAGTAATGCCAAATCACCATGGCAAGTTACACGGTTGAGCAACACGTCCAAATGTTAAAAATGTATTACCAAAATGAGTGTTCGTTAGTGCAAACGTTACGTGCATTGCGCCCATTTTACGGCAGACGAGGTGGTCCTTCAAAGTCGACTCTCCAACGTTTGGTGGCCAAATTCGACTTATCACCTTTAGACTTTTTTTTGTGGGGTTTTCTTAAGTCGCAGGTCTATACCAATAAGCCACAATCGACCGATGCCCTTAAAGTCAACATAGCTCAGGCTATCGCTGAAATTCAACCCGAACTATGCGGCAGAGTTGTTGAACATTGGACAACTCGAATTCGTGCCACCGTGAGAAGCCGCGGCGGACATTTAAACGATGTGATTTTCCACACATAATGGCATATATAGCTCTTTCAAATAAAAAAAAAAAATCGTTAAAATCTCACACACGGCCTTTTTTATTTCATGTCAAAATCGACCCGTCCTTATTGAAAGACCCTTTATTAGTAGGATTATGCTATCACGTAGTGTGGCGACCCGTGATGGTGACGCATGCCGTGGCGACGCGTCATACGCGCGTCAACAGTCGGTCTGACCCTCCGCATTAGACGTGTCACATCAAAAACCATCAAACCTCAACATTCTTTGAGATCGTAGCTGACCCGATTTCCAAGTGGTTTACTATACTCACTAGTCAAGCTTTAAATCTAACCATTCAACCACAATTGCTATATTATGAAAAGCTTCATTTCAATAAAACTTTTAAATATTTACTATCTTGTATTTTTTATTTAATTCAGCACTTATTATGCATATAAAATAATTATGTATTTAAACATAATATGACATAAGTAGGTCTTATGAAACTATATAATAAGGCTACAAGCTTTATTATATCCGTGGCGTGTCGTTAGAAAAACTTAGGGAACGCTTAAATAGATTTATTACAGTATCACGCAGTCTGGGAGACGTCATAAGGATAGCAATGGGAGGGTACATGTTACTGGCTGGCACGACGACATGGTTACACTAAAATTATTCATAGCCGGATCTTGCTAAAGCGAATTGGATCGTCTACGTACCCATTCGTACTAGATACCATTGCAGAATGCTGAAATACCTTTGGCCGTGTCAACAAAATAGGAAAATATTTTTATCCGTTAGGGGCTTCAAAAATGTTGATGTTTTAAGGAATACCTAGTTATTGAAAAATCGAAAGGTCAAAAACACAAAATCATCTAGATCATACGAATACATTCATTTTGCCTTCCAACGCAATTTGCATGACCAAACTTTTTGTATCCAGAAATTCATTGTATCTGTTACAGTTACAACCCGTTTTTAGATAGAACGTGTTTTTCCTAGTTAAAATTAGTTTTTACTAAATGCCTTTCTTAAAAACTAGAAATAATAGTCAGTCATTTTGTTGATATTTCTGCTCTTGCTTCTGAAGACGTTAAAAATAGTTTATTTTACGTATTTGGCCAATACTACATTAAATTGTTATCTTTACAGAATGGTAAGGTTATGTTTGTACTGCTGACCAAACCAAGTCACGCAAGCTGAGCGAGCGTAGCGAGCGTGCCGCAGCTGCTCGCAGCAGATGATCATCGTAGATGTCACTATATTTTGCCTTAAACAAAATATATTAAGCTTCTACCATGCGTAAAATTTCAAGAAGTTAACCTCGATCGGTACAGTTTTAACTGCCTCGCTTCGGAAAAACGCGTGTCTAGTAAGAACTAGTTTTACCTGATATTCAATTTTGAGCATTAGTTAATTCTAGTTTTAACTAAGGCATTAAGTAAAAACCATGTTCTAGGGAAAATGCGTCCTATCTAAAAACTGGTTTTAACCAGTGACAATACTTATAATGTCGTTGGTTTTAACTGTAACGTATCCATTATATTCATCCATCCTGTTCTTCCTCTTTTGCTTGTGGTGATTTTATCATGAATCTGCGCAATAATTTCGCCAATGTCGAGTTAAAATAATATTAAAACTACGATGAGGTTTGCCTTCTGAGCTAAACAGTGGCTTAGCTGCTGGCCCAAGATACACAATATGGTAGCTGGTCTGTAGCTGGAATCAACAACACGAGTCTCGTCACTTCAATTCACTTTCAGTTTCTATGATTCTACAGTTTTCACGATGAAAATTATGTCAGTAAAAATTTTCCAAGACTGACACATACATACCCACCGGTCACCAACCTTTAAGCGATATGGTCAACATTTCATGACAATCCATTTAGTTATTCATGTTTTTAGTATTCAGTTGACGATGACAGTGTAAGTACTTACTGAGCGTCCTATCCCATTACTTACTGATTCGGTGATCACAACAATCATTTTATTATTTCATCAAACTTATTCATGACGCTTCTACTATACCAAAATAACTTTCACCATAACACCAAGTTGTATAAGCCCAGTTCAAGGATGTATTAGCTATTGAGCTTCATTTGAGATGGCTATTTGTCTTAGAAGGCCGTTAAGTAAAGCCCCGGGACGACATTTGGTTTCATAGTACTAAAATCAACCGCTTCCGTTTTACTACTTCGTAGAAACTAAACATGAAATGAACATAACGTTTGAACTTCGTCGTACCTACTTGTTATTTAATTTATATATATGTTTGTGTAAGACTGTTAAATAAAATGTTTCAAAACATCAAAGCAGGTTTGTCTTTATTAAACCTAAGACTCTGTAACTTGTAAACTAATGACCAAATTATATGTTTTTCTTTTTCGTTAAATGTCCCTTTCCTCGATGATTGGGTTGTTATATTATCTAAAAACGACATGCCTGCTCGGCAACCTCTCTCAACCTCTGCGACAAATCTATTCGTATGATCAAATCGTTTACTCATAATTTAATTACATACCTTCATAAGAACATACATGAAAAATTTACTTATTCTCAATTAAATTTAGGCACAGTATGTCACGATGAATTACAGTTCTAAGTTTACAGTCCTTTTCCCTCACGGAGCCAAGACAACTCGCGCTATAAAATTCAGTCGACCCTTGTTAAATCGCTTGCGTCGACGAATACTCTCTGTGAATTCGGAAACTTCGTATTTAATTACCCAAGTAAATAGCTATGGTATAGTGCAAATCAAAATTTAAATTTTTTAAATAGTGTGGATGTTTGGATGTTTGGATATTTGGATGTTTGGATGATTGTTACTCAATCACGCAAAAACGGCTGTACGGATTTGAATGAAATTTGGCACGCACGTTGTCAGGGGTACAGAGAAGGACATAGAGTACTTTTTATCCCGGAATTCCTGCGTGAACTCCGAAATTAGCGCGGGTGAAACCGCGGGGCACAGCTAGTAATTAATAGGTATAATTGCAACTTGAGGTTTGCAACATGTTTGCAACTCAGAAATTTTGCTCACACAGCGTTCTTCAATCCAGGCTATATGAACCCAACCCACATTTTAAAACATAAAGAGTGTACCCATATATTTAACCTAATTATAGTGGATCGTTTCTATTACGATTTTCGGTAAGTTACCACAACGTTCCATCTGATAACCAAAGAAAACAATGAATAGGCTGAATAAAACGTTATATTCCTTTACAAAAGGGGAGAAGAGAAACAGTGAGACCATTTGTCAAGATAAGAGGATACAGGCCCAAAACCACAGCAGCGCGGTTCGATAAGGCAAATGTGTTATACTTGCACGCGCGTACGTAGTAAGATTTCTGGAAGCTTGTTTTCACGCTGATCGATGTGTTGGAAACCTAAGGACGCTTGCAGATATAGGTATACGTACCTAATTATTATAATGAGAAAAATCAATACAGTGACTCCCTTGTTTAACAAATGAGAATCGGCGTAACCTACACGGGTCGGTAATTTTGCTAAGTATTTTATAATTTCTTAAAGTCACTCCGCAGTTTACATTCATATACTTCTAAGTTACATTTCAATATTACTCCAACAAGATTCAGCAACAACTCTGGAAGAACATATTTACCTGACGGGTGGCTTTAAAGTAAACATGCTTCTATTAAAAAACTAATATTTTATTCAATCAACTACTTCAAAGTTAAAAAATATCACATAAATATGCAGGTGCCTACAGTTTAAACTGAACTAACTAAATATAATACTTACGACAAAATTAATTAAAGCAGCAGCAATTTTTCCTTAAAACAACACCTGCTAATTAAAACAAATTGTTTATAAACATTTCAACGTCAATTTTATTCTTAACTAATAACGTTTGAAAAGTATTAATTCTCTCTGAATTAACACCACGACGTCATTAATGACTGGGCACGATGTAATTACCGATATTCGATACCCATCCTTTGCCAACTTGCCTTTCAAGAGTTCAGGTCGGTAATTAAAGAAAAATAACTTGAGGACTTTTCTCTAAGGCTATTTGATGGGCGAGGCACACTTTTTGTCCCTTGCCTTTGCTGCCTTTTTTATTTAATTTTCCGATTCATTAAATTTGCCTCATCACTTACCGGCTGCCCTTTAGCGGTACCATCCATCTGACCGGGCTGACACCTTTATATTAATTTATACTTTGACCTCATCGCTGGATTAGTATTTCGACCTTTTCATCATGAATAAAAGCGTAGTATAAGAATTTCCTCAAAGGTTTTCAAAAAAGTTATAGCTTCAAGTCCTCGGTGTCATAGGCCAGTTGAAAAAATGTTAGTTTTCAGTCTGTCGTGTAGATTAATAAAGAAATATTGAACACGTATTTTTCCTTTTTTTACGTAATCAAAAAATTCAATTTAGGCGATAGGGGAGGGCATTGAGTCGAAATACCGCGTGACGTCACTATCCTATGCAGTCAAGGATGCAGTTCCATTAATTTGTAAAAGCAAAATATAGGTGATGGTGACTATCAATTATATTTTTCTAACTGACGGACTAATTAGAATTTAGATTTTCATAAGCCGGAACATACCTATTGGTTTAAAACTCACTTTCCTGTATTAGTATTTTTTCCCAATAATCAGATCATAATCCGTAAGACCATTTCGGCCGTTATCTTAATAGAAAGCGACGACATGGACTAAGGTGTATCTGTCAATCCTTACATAGGTAATATTATAAATGCGAAAGTGAGTTTGTTTGTTACGCTTTCACGCCTTAACGGCACAACCGAACTCCACGTAATTTTACATAGGTACACGTTTTCAGGGGCGCAGAGAAGAACGTAGGTTTCGAAAACGTACGTTTTCGAAAAAAAGGACCCTACAGCGGTCCCCGCGGGACCGATGATCCCGCGGGCACTCCGAAAATACCGCGGGTGAAGCCGCGGGGAATGGCGGGATATTTGTAAATCCACGTATTTCTTTAAAAGCAGTAAGCTACCAATTTGCATGATATATTATTAAAAGGAGTCCCTTTAGGCAAGGTTAATTAAATTATCTAAAGTACTTTCTATGACGTAGCTCTTGCATCAGTCGTCTTCTTTGTGTGCTGTTGTGTTTCATACCTATAACAAAAAGAGAATATAATTAGGGTGACTTTTAATGCCGCAATATCGTTTGTTAAATAAATTAAAGGTCATCTTCCTGGGGATACATAATAATAATAATAATCCACTGCACAACACACGTATCAACTTGATTCCACACTAAGCTATAAGCTTGTGTCGTTGAAACCAAGCAAACATGGTACTACTATAAATATAAACTACTATAAATATAAACACGCCCAAACTGGAAAGTGAAACCCTGTGTTCATCACCCAAAGTTCACCCCCACCGGGAATCGAAACCGGAACCTCTCGATTAGCTGGTAGGCATGGTGACCTACTGGCTACTACTGCGCCAATCGGGTCGTCGTCGTAGTGTACTATGTTAAGCTTTTAGTAGGATTCCTAAAAAACATATCGAGTTGCTTTAATAGGACAATGTTGCAAAATTAAAACAATCTCTTACTCAACATTAACGCTGTTAAGCGACTCTCGCTGCTGGCTAACTTGATTTGAATAAATTATTTGCGTATACTTTGGTCGGTACATACGGCGCGTGGTACGATTACGTACAAACACAATTATCTTACCTTCATCTAAATAACACCGGGTGTAATTCAAGTAAATCCATTTATAACCATACTTTAGGCGCGTGCGAACACCGAGCAAGTGAGGAATATTGTACACTGTTTATTTTGTTGTATGTTAAAGTAACTGATACGGGCTTCGAGACAGGTGGGTTTGTATGTCAGCAACTGTGTACCTATATAATACAAGAAATGTGTATTCTCTTTTCAGCTCTTGTGTTGCATGATAACAATACTATTGTTTCAGTAATGTCTGGTTATATGTATTGTTGTACCTTATTACAAAAAGCTGATTTTCAATATTGGGTGAGTTGAGAAGTATCTAGGTATATTTCAGAGTGAGAAAAATCTTTTTTCAGGTTAGACCTTAGGTGATCCTTTGCGGCTTTTTTATTTTATCCAACCTACTATTGTTATATTTTTTTTTATTCATTCATTTTTACAAAGCAAGGAATTTGCAAAATAGTGTGAATAAACTTTCATAAGTTTCTCCTCACACTAGATGATTCGAGTCGGTAGGCAACAGTTTTAACAAAACGACAATGAACGGAGATTGACCAATCCGCTAGTGCACGACAACATCTATAATAATTATAGTGTAGTATACATCCATAAAAATTTCAGGTTCTGATGCATCAAATCAAAATCCTAATATATAATACTACTAGTTGTGCCCCGCGGTTTCACCCGCGTTAATTTCCCGCGGGAATTCCGGGTAAAAAGTACCTTATGTGTTAATCTGATGTATAAGGTATATTATTGTAAAGTTTCATTTAAATCCATTCAGTAGTTTTTGCGTGAAAGAGTAACAAATATCCATCCATCCATCCATCCATCCATAGGTACCTACATTCTTACAAACTTTCGCATTTATAATATTAGTAGGATAGGTTTCCATAAATAATACTTTGTAAATGTTAGAGAGAAAGAGTTTATGGAAATTAGATCACTAAGGAGATAAAAGAGGGGAAGGGGGAGGAATATGGTAAAAGTATATTACATGAACTGTTTCTTTAGAGTCATGGAAACTGATGTTTAAACCGATTTTTAAATTCAAACTCTAAGATGAAAAGGATAAAACGCTGGTACCAACTGTGCAAACAACACTTCGGAAGACAGTAAAAATAACTGGTTAACGTAATTAGGTAAGTAAATAAATTACGTCATGCGTTAATTACAGGTCCTTATTATTACATAACGTGGAGTAAACAGAAAACGAGGCGCCATTTCATCACATTCCGCGGACAAAAGCAAATAAAGCCGCAATAAATTACCTAATAAACGTAACGCGGGTAATAATACGACGCGCATTTGTCTAGAGCTAGACTCTAGATGTACAGCGAGCATCAAAAATACGTACCTAAACAGTTTTGTCAGTCGTAGAACTTAATGACTTTCGCAATAAAATCAAACTACTAACAACTATCAAAAGTGATTATATATTTGTGACGCTGGCTGTACAGGTACGGTTGCCACCAAAAATGAAAATAATTCACCAATATTATTTGCGTGTATAGTGGTAAGCAGCTATAATAAACTTTTGGTTCAAATTCCGTATCGATTTGTGAGTAGAAAGGTGCAAAGTGTATAAGTACATATTATATAAAATATACCTTACGGCAATGATGTACTCGGTCTTTTTTATCTGACCTGAAATGGCTTCACTTGCGCTCACTTTCGTGCTGTGCTTATTTCTATAGTTTGAGAGTGTTCGATGATCAATTTAGTACAGATACCTACTCTTTTGATGGCCGGCCGCTGCATTTTTTACTTTCGCACTTAACTAGCGTTGATTATTAACAAATAATAATAATTAGGTAATGTTCTTTTATTAGGATAGTTGTACAGATTGAAACTGCAGTTTATGCTATAAACTGCAAAATCTTTCTTGAATCTCTTGGTGGGAATTCCTTGGACACGCAAAAAAACGAGCACAAAAATTATATTATATTGTTGTATAGGAGCACCCTTAAATATTTATTTTATTTTGTTTTTTAGTATTTTTTGTTATAGCGGCAACAAAAATAAATCATCTGTGAAAATTTCAACTGTCTAACTATCACAGCTCATGAGATACAGCCTGGTGACAGACGTACAGACGGACGGACGTACGGACGGACAGATGGAAAGTAAAGTCTTAGTAATAGGGTCTCATTTTACCATTTGGATACGGAAACCTAAAAACCGCCACTTAAAGATATTTTCTAGTTCGATTTTTACCCGCGGGAAATTCGGAGTTCCCGAGGGAATTCCGAAATAAAAAGTACCGTATGACACTCAGGACCACTGTAGCTTCCTAAAATTGAAAGAATTTTCAAAATCGGTTCAATAGCTCCAGAAATTACCCCCTACAACGTCACAAACTCACAAACTTTTGCTTTTTATAATATTAGTATAAACATATTGTTGTTTGCTGATCTGACTGTACTAACAATATTATATTTATGAAAACACACAATTACTGAACCCGACGTTAATATTGCAAGAAGCAAACGTTAATTCTTTGTTCTACCTAACAAGATAAACGTTCCCGTAAAAATACAAGATCTGACACCAAAGTAGATAAGTGTGATATAAATATTGCAAGTGACCAGCGGGAAATGAAATACTCAAGACTAATTTGACGAGTAAAACATCTTGACTTATTTTTTTTTTTACATAGGTACCTACTACTATATGACAAGTATCATTCAGTAGTTTTTACGCAATGGCGCGTTCGACCGGAGGGGCTATTATGTAACTTTTGTTGCTATTGTTTTTCGATTTCAATCCGAATATAGCAGTTTTTTTTATTAATTGATCATGTTTAGACAGCTCCAGTGTAAGTAATATGTTGTTTTTGGTTGATTGCTAGATATTGTAGGTGTCAAAACGTGCATATTGTAATCGCAAAACCGTAATGTTTTTGATTGCAACCGAAAAATGATAGAAACAAAAGTTACATAATAGCCCCTCAGACCGACGAAAAAATAGACTGGATGGATTCTATTTTTTATCCTTTTCGATATTTAATATTATGTACAGGCACGCTATATGTACCTATACCAGTTTTAATTTTTATGGAATTAGCACTATAGCTAATTACTGAGCAATTTATTTTCTTAGTTGAAAGGATAAGGAGATTACTGATTTCCTTTCTTTGAAAATGGCTTTGATGAATTAATACCTACTAAAATTAGATCACTTCTTAAATTGAATTTTTGGGAATTAGGTCATCTTTAATCTTGTAGATCATGAAATCTTACAATGCCTACTAAAGTTTTTGTTTTACTTTATTTTCCACTAACTGTCCCCTGCGGTTTTACCCACGGTAAATGCGGAGTTCCCGTGGGAGATTGGGGATAAAAAGTACCCTTTGTCACTCAGGACTACCGTAGCTTCCTATAAGTGAAGAAATCTTCAAAATTGGTTCTCTCCTACAACGTCAGATTCACCCGCGTGAACTTCGGAATTCCCGCAGGAACTGCAAACTTCTTTCATATTCTCCTCCTTCTACAAAAAAAGAATTGGCGAAATTGAACTAGCCGTTCACGCGTGATGCCGTGACCAAGGGAAATAAGGATTGATTTTTATATACAGGATGCCCCGTAAATCGACGTCAAGCCAGAACCAGGTGATAGGCTAATTCATATAACGGCTGTTAACAGAAAAATATAAAAATCTTTGCTATGCCTATTTAAAAAAAAGGACAGTCATTAAAAACTGACGAAAACAATAATTTTGAAAATTTCATTGGCAAAAACATAAATTTTAAGCAGTAGCTTTCAGAAACCCTATTCAGGATTACACAATAAGAAGGAAATTGAAAAAAGTAAAGTTTTGTAGCAACAGGAGTTAAAGAACCGTCGCAGGGTGTAAATATTTATAATTTTTATAAATTGTAAAGATTAGGTATTTTTTTACGTCTTTGTATTAAGTTATGAGTTATGACTTAGCCTATCACCCGGTTCTGGCATGGCGTCGATTTACGGGATCCACCCTGTATAGATACTTAAGCATGAATTAATTATTATCGAGGGTTTGAATAAATCCCTCGTTTAAAATTACATCTTGTATATACACAGTAGGTACAATATTATTATTAAGAAGCATTATATTATAATTATTAAGCAAAATAAGCAGGTTCAAAAGGTGTACAAACTCCGGGCAATCATCCTTAATTGACGAAATAAAATAGAACCTAGCTACAAAACACTTATTATCGATAATACTCTAATAAAGACGTACTTACATCTTAGCTCCAATAAACTCGATTTTGTTGTCTATTAACTATTATAATAACAAGCAATTAATAAATAATAATTCCCCTCTTATTATTATCAACAGTGGTAAATCAGGTGAAAAAGCGAGTGAAGCAGCTGGCACCCTACCGTTGCTAGGCAACCGGTGATATCAACGATAACGTCGTGGTATTCCTATCACGTTGCGGAAAATTGGTTGCTCTAGAAAATTCGTAGGCCATACTGTATGTTATACATATTTATATTGACGGGACATACGGGACGCGCGTATGAATATATTAAGCCGGAGCAATTGCAAAAAAAAAACAATTAAAATAATATCTAGTATTTACTTGTATGTAAGTACCTCAGGTAAGTACATGCTAAAAGGTTTTTAAATTGATCCCTGATGATACACAGCTGTGTGTTTTTTATATTATAAAAATTAATACGTGATGAAAGTGTAGTTGGACGCAGATAAGCAATAACATGTGCACAAACTTAAGTTATTGATTTAAAACGATTTATTGAGAGTTAGGGAACATTTTTTAATTATGTGTTTACCTTATTACATTGCTTAAATATGCAACTAAATATTTAACATAAAAAATGTTGACACAAAGTCGCGCTAAACTTTTAAAACACGATTTACTCAAAATTTCTCCAGTGTGGGTTAACACACTATTGCTATTATAATAATAAAAATTTCAATTTAATAAAACTCATGTAAAAACATTATAATGCTCGAAGATGATCATGGTAAATAAAAAATACGAAGAGATTTCACTTGAGTAGGTACCTATTTCATTTATTTATATTTACACTGTAAATATACAGGTGAAGGAACACCCAAGAAACTACAGTGTTAGATAGACCGATTGATTTAAAAACACAGTGGCATTCGCAACCACCTTTGACCATCTGTCAGCAAATTATATCTGTGTCAGGCGAGTGGGGCCAAAGAGTATATAACCACTACGTAACCAGAGCGAGCGGCGCGTGGACGTTAGTTGGTGACCTAGGCGGAGTTTCAGCTCTTTGAATATTAGGATTCCCTTTACAACTGTCATCGTCACGGTCTCATGGCCCTCCAACTAACTAGGTACCTTTGCAAGTTTATACAAATATAATCACTTCTCAGTGACATCCGACATGCGATAGAATTACAAAAATAAACAGATTTCCGCATTCATATTAGTAAAGTTTAACAATGAACTCTAATATTATAGATGCTGTTCTAAATTATTTCATATGACAAATTAATAGTTGAAATTAACAGTTCCTTATTTCAAAATCATTTTGCCCAACAGCTCAATTTTAGTTTCATTGAAAGTGATTGCGAGTTAAAACTTGTGACATAATAATATGTAGTAAAACTTTTGAAATTTGCCTACTTCCACGTTTCACGGTTGACAGTTTTAATAAAAGTGTTGCATTTATGAATAATCAACAATGTCCGTTTAGTTTCAGAACACTCTGTGTTCCGAATTTCAAACACGCACTCTGATGCAGCCACCGCTGGCCACATTCGGTGGCTAACTTTAGAACTACGACTATAGTGTGCGTTGTGCTAACCGACGATAGTTTTTATTAAAAAAAAAAACTACTAGTTTCCTTTATGAATAGTTTTGACGTTAAACTTTAGAAAGCCGTTTATTTTAACTGAGTTCGAGTTAGCGATACGTACTGACGATTCGATTGCATAGAATCTATACTATAGATCAAGTTTCCAAAGAGTTTC
Organism: Zygaena filipendulae; assembly: GCA_907165275.2. Classification (NCBI taxonomy): domain Eukaryota; kingdom Metazoa; phylum Arthropoda; class Insecta; order Lepidoptera; family Zygaenidae; genus Zygaena; species Zygaena filipendulae. Next base: position 4,846,853 of record OU015666.1, read on the forward strand.
AAGAATTACTTTGTTAGGCCAAATCATGGTTATTATTTTTTTTGTTTTTTTTTTTCACTGGTCTTCTACATTCGTATAACGTTTCGCATGCCTGTTCATCATTTTAGATTACCTATTAATATAGGTAATTTTATGTTGTCTTTGTTAATTGTTTTCACTACACATATTTATGACAAAATTAAATACCAAAATATGGGGATGTTGACTACTTTTGAAAATCAAAATTCTAATTAGTCCGTCAGTTAGAAAATAAAAAAACAATTGACACGTATTTTTTGCTTTTTCAATGAATTAAAATATACAGAGATAAAGCGCATTAAATTTTAGGGAAAGAGGGGACGTGACGTCACTAACCGCTACTACCGCCATACAAATGTCCGAATAGTGACGTCACGCGAAATTTCAACTAAATGTATCGCCGTTATTTTTGATGACGTAAAAAAATAAAAAATACGTGTTAAATATTTTTTTATTAATCTACAAGACGGACTAAAAAAAATTAGGCAACATATTAGTAGTAAAAGTGATTCCGGTACATACGAGTAGGTAAATGTCAAAGTAACTTTTCTTTTTTTTATAGAGTTCACAACACCACTTTAATCGGAACGGTTTTGGCATATTCTATTCAAATGTTTCATATAAAGTAATAATAACTAAATAATATTAGTTGGTGAGTTTTTAACAAACATTACAGTTTCATAATTAGAAAAACCAAATTCAGGAAGCTAATGTATTTAAATATAAAGTTGCATACTTACACCTTTCGTACCTACTAGTTATTTGACAGTAACTTAGTCAAAAACTTAGTAAGCTAAATCTTAAACAACTTAACTTAAACATTAAACTGATCCGCAACTTTATCCGAACTTAACGCTTTTCCTAGAGCAGATGCTAAGGAATGAGAACTTAGCATAATAAAAATGCACTTAGAAGAAATTTAGTTTGCTGTGCACCGACGACGCTTTATTTTACTTTATAGTGTAAATCAGTGTTGAGTTTAAAAAAAATCCATGGCAGGTTATGTGTATTTTAAGATTTTCCTCAGACTTTATTTATAGAAAAACTAGCTGTTCCCCGCGATTTCACCCGCGGTAATTTCGGAGTTCCTATAGTAACAATAATATAACCTATGTCACTCAAATATAATTTAGCATTCTAATGGTGAAATAATTTTCACAATCGGTTCAGTAAGTAGATCCAGATAACAGAGAACATCACAAACTTACAAACTTTATCTCTTTTTTTATTTTTATGTCAGAGGCGGCGTCTGCCTCGTGGAATGCCGCTTGTGTCGTGGATACCTAGCAAACGTGGTATATACTACATATTATTACATATATGTATATCATACTATAGATATATCGCCCAGACTGGAATATGGTACCCTGTGTTCATCACACAAAGTCCCCCCCCCCCCCCCCCCCCTTGAGAATCGAACCCGGAACCGCTTGATTAGCGATGACTTACTTACTGCGCCAATCAGGTCGGGATAATATTAGTAAGATTATGTCAAATTATTCATAAACCTTATCTACCCTAATATTAATCTAAGAAAACTACAGAACTGATTCTGAAACACAGCTAGTATAACAGCTAGTATAAGTCGGATAAAAATAAAGGCAATCGGCGTAAAATTCTAAAAGAAAAACTGAATGATTAGGGTTGTCGCACTCTGATAAATAAATCAAGAAATACTATTATTGTTTGAAATTTCAATATACTGCTATATCACGGCACCGTGGCTTAGCAACATTTATACTGTCCACCCATCCGTTTGACAGCGGGCGACGTAATCCGTTTATCTGGAGGTCGCTGCCTATTGGGACTGTACTACGGTATAAATTGAATCAATGCGAACTGATTGTTTTCTACTTGAGTTATTAAAGCACACATATTATAATATTGCAATTAAATTAAATCCAAAATAACCGATACACCGACGTATCACACTTCCGGCAAATCAACGCTGTGACGAGGTGACAAGTCTCCATAACAATATCACGTACCTATACTTTTGAAATGTAAAGAAAACAAAGTGAAAAGAAAAAAATCAATAAAATTGTAAATTAACTTGTAAATAATTTCTATTCGGTAGCGATTAAAATATATGAGATATACAATAAAATGATCTAAGACCACGCGGATGGAGTCGCGAGCACCAAATTATAACCATTATCTGTCAAATAGAATAAACATTTATACATCATTATTCATAAAAAAATACTTTTTGTTGATTTTTAAAAACTTTTAATAAGCAAGTGTCAGTAGGTAGGTAAGCATTAGTTACCGCAGTCAGTCAAGCACAAGCGTTCATCATATTAATTCCAACATGTCAGTAACAACACATTTGTTAGCTAATTTTAAACTGGTTTTGGCATATCATAACAATATTATGGATTGCTTCCCCTTTTAATTTTTCGATCGAGTAAACAACGTATTGTACTAATTTTGGGATGTTCTTGAAGGATTAGGGGAAAAAAATTACAATATTATGTACGTATCGTATTATTTATAAAATTTGTATAATATGCATCACAAGTTTTGTGGTAAAAGTTTTGCGACTAAGGGGTAACTGAAAGCTATCAGTTTTCGTTCATTACAACCACGCCACGGTAGTCTCAAATAGTCCTATATGCTGCTACGTCTAACAGGTTTTTCGAACGATGTTCTTTAACGCGGTTTGCGGTAGGGGTTAATTGGAAGAAATCGTTACGCGTCACGTAAGCTGTTATGAAATAAAAATTATTGTCAACCACCCCTTTGCGTGTGATGCGTGATTATATAGAGCATACTTTCTACGATATTGGCGTGGACCACAAAGTGCTCATAATGTTATGTCCGAACACATTCCCTGTCATTAACGTGCCCAGGGGATGAGGGGGGCGCACACTTGATACGTGATACGAGTAACAATTCGTGTGTAACGCGCTTTATACTTATACCAACGTGATATAGAAGAAAATTAAATTTCCCCGCTAGGTGGAGTGCTCGTGTAATTTGTGGTCGTTTTTATCGAGCGGTTGTGTAAAATAACAGTCGTTGAACAAATTTGTTTAATTAAGTAGCTGCTTGGTACGTGCGTTGTGAAAATATTCTTTGGCAGCTTATTAAATGTACCTGATCAAAATGTTTATTTTTTTTAACGAATTAGGTACGGTTTGACTGTATGGCACAAGATTAAAAAAAAACAGTTCTGTATAGGTTATATTATGTATAATATGATATTATAGCTATATATTTTTAACTACCTACTTCATACTAGATCTCGAATTGTATGGTCGAAAAAGTCTTACTGAACTTAACCTATTACACGTATTATAATCCTGATTAGAAACTCAATTTTCTGAAGAAAAACCTAAGTATTGACTTCAGTAAAAATATCACTTTTATGAGGAACGTTATTTTCCTTCCTCATTTATCACGTGGTCCATAACATCTATACTATAATAAAAGAGTAGAATCCGCGATTCTGTACATTGAATATTTTTAACAAAAATTAACAGGGGACGATAAACGAAGAGTAACCAACCACAAAAAAAGGGTTTATAAAAAATTTTCTGTCTGTGTGTCTCTCTGAATCTACTGAACGGATTGTCATGCGGTTTTCACAAGTAGATTAAGCTTAGCCTGGAGCTACATATAGACTTTGTTTCATTGAAATCGGATGTCGGGAAAAAAAGTTGTTGTATAAAAACCTTTCGCGTAGGTGAAACCGCGGGGCAAAGCTAGTATTATATACCTGCTTATATTGGAAAGCACAGATAATAAAGTGTGTAGATGAGTATAATGCCAAGAGTAAAAAAATTGCAGTGATAGACTATGAAAATTAAGTACCTATATATGTAGGTATTCAAAAGTATTGAGTGTGACATCAGAAAATGTATAGTCAGTATTTACAGATATGTGTGATTGGACCAACTGCGAATTGGACCATTTGCGAATTGGACCATTTGCGAATTGGACCATTTGCGAATTGGACCATTTGCGAATTGGACCATTTGCTAATTGGACGGTTTGCTAATTGGACATTTTAAACCCTCTGGACCATTTGCGAATTGGACCATTTGCGCCTAAACGGATTTGAGGTCATTGACTGTTGTTGTACATGAATATAACGTAGCAGAAAATAAAGTCTGCAAACAAAATCAAAAATAAAACTATAACAGCTGAACAAATAGCAAAGACTTCATTCACTTCAGACTTAAAAATGTTTGTAGCCAATTGAAAATTTCAATTTAAGTTATGAGGTGGTTCCCGCCGGCGTTGTTAAACGTGGCCAGACAATTTTATTATTACTGCTTACAGTTCTGAATAGATAAAACGGTGTGGCCGAGGGTCCTAGCCGCGCAGCCTGGAGGTCGGCACGTCTAGTTGTTGGCTGCCAGCCAGCTATCTGAACCGGAGTGTACTGCCTCACAAAACGACGTACCCTCACCGCCTCTAATACAGAACTGAATTTAAACTCTACGTAATTTGAATATAAGGTTGAAATCCCAACAACAACAGATTGTAACAAAACATTCAGCATTCAAATGCGTCGCTGACGCCATTGTGTTTCCAATATTCTATATCGATAAAGTTGAATGTCTCGTGCATAAGCGAAATAAGCCCGCAACCTCCGGTGTCGGGGAGCATCGCTATATGATGACTGTGCAGGTGTTCGTTATACAGATTTTGAATATATAGTGTGTTTGCTCATAAGATTTTATGCTATGTACTAAACATGTTTACACAGGACAAGATGCGTAAGCACAGATTCAGCATCGTCATGTTTGTTTTAATTTACCTCCAGGTGTTTGTGCTAACGAAACTAATTTTAATATTTTGTTTATAAAACTGGTATTTAAAGCTATTAAATATAATTGAAGAATTGAAAGAACAACACGTTATTTTTAATGTAATCGTTTTAAAACACGACATAGCATAGCACCGACCGCGTTCGATCCGGTTCCAAATTCGGAGTCGAATTGCAAAGAGTGAAACTTTTTCTATCGCCAGGGCGACTTCCTAGACTCTAATTATGGTCCTGAGATCTACAAAGAGTTTACTTCTCAAAGGAGTCTTTGGTTACAGTAGTACAAATTACAACTTCCAAATGGTGGCCCATTAGAGTTTTTCAACAACAAACGTTTTTATTATTTATTATTTTAAAGACATTAAATGTGACGTAATCCTTAAAAAGCACGTCGGGAGGAGGACATTAGAGTATTTTTAATTTGAATTCACAATTCTGTTAAGTTGAGGATATTTTTGGAACCAAGTTCCTTATTATTAATAACTGACTTCATTGTTTGTGCCGAAAGATTGACGGCCTCGTATAAGTGTGCGGTTTTTCTTAATTAAGTAGATTTTATAGATTTTTTTAATTGCTTAATTTTAAATCTTTAAGTTTTATTAATTTCTTTTTATTTTATTTATGTGTAAGTTTAAAAGTGTTTATAATATAACTTTATATTATAACCCATACTTCTACGGTGTATCTCCTTTGTTACTATAGAAAGTTGAAATATACTTCTACTAATAAATATTTTGGTCCTTAGAGACGAAATAATATCTTAATTATAAAATGGCGTCTGAAGCAAAAACCGCAATGAAGACAACAATAAATTCGTAGCTTTATCAGTTTACACTTGAGCAAATCTGAACTTTAAACCTTTAATAATAGAGTGCAATTATATTAAAGCACTTTCCGATCCAGATGTGCTGATACCGGAACGTGAAATTTAATGACGAAAACGTAGTAAATGCGAGATTACGTTGTTGAAATTTGGGTGGTACTGCTGTGTGATCAAAGTCGATTTTATACTGACGAGTGTCGGAGTAGCTACGAGAATGACCCGTGGGCCTTCACCCCTGCCCCTGGCGTATTGCCAGGGTGCTTATATGGTGAAAGACATATCTGCCAGCTCTAGATGTCTAGGATTACTGCTTTCAGACAAATTATTTTGATAACATAATAAATTAGACAATATTTCTTTTCTACTAATATAATAATATCACTCACCAGGGTTACATTGTGTTATGTTATGAATGTTATAATTGAGTTTTTTTCGCATCGAGATATATCTGTTGTTGTTGTAAATTTTAATTGAAATATAAATAAATATAAAAATTATACTCAACTTACTATTACTTACTATTAGAATAGAATAGAAATTAGAATAGAATACTCTTTATTGTACACCTAAATAATGTTACAGTGAGTTTACAAAAAAATCTTATAAATAAGGGCATACAAAAGGCGGTTTTATCGCTTTACTAGCGATCTCTTCCAGAAAACCTTTTACCTACCTTATTACTATAAGTACACAGTCATTATTATTTAAACAAGGATTTTTTTACTTAACTAAATGAGGATGTCCTGTAAGTTCATAAACCTAGCGGCCAGTTTCTCATTTTATATTATACTAACTGTTCCCTACGGTTTCACCCGAGTGAATTTTGGGAAATTGAAAAATCAACATCAAAATCAGCGGGGTTAGCCAAGTTGACATTCTACAGTCGCATGGAAAACATAAGTAACAAATCGTCATGTCACTTTGTTAGCCAATGAAAACTATAGCTATACATACCAGTTCGCTTGTACGGAGTATCACAGGTGTAATAAAATAAAATTTACTTTTCGTCTTATATGAGGTATGTGACATGCTTTAATTAATATAAAACTGACAGGGTGGGCCCTCTTCGCCAAAACGAAGGTAGTAGGTACCGAGTCACCTTTTATTGTTGAAGCAAACAATGGAGGTTGAATTGGTTGAGAACAATGTGGCTGGCCCATTACTCGGATGAAAGAAATTAAGGTATTTCCCGTTAATGATGTTAAAGTTTAATTGCGTTTTGTATAGAAAGATCTTTTTGGAGTCAACCTGAGTCAACATTAGGTATATTGTGACAAGAGATGTTACTAATCTAAATTTCCACCATGTATTATTAACTAGTTGTGCCCCGCGTTTTCACCCGCGTTAATTTCAGAGTTCCCGCGGGAATTCCGGGATAAAAAGTACATGTAAGTAAGTAATGTAAGAATGTGTTAATCTGATGTAAGCTATATTATTGTAAAGTTTCATTTAAATCCATCCAGTAGTTTTTGCGTGAAATAGTAACAAACATCCATCCATCCATCCATACATTTTTTCAAACTTTCGCGTTTATAATATTTGTAGGATACCTTATATCTCGTATTAGAACCTAGTTATAGAAAAGAACATAAACAGTTAGGTACACTTCTCATAAAAAGTATTTACCTTATTATAGTTATTTCAGTTTTGCTTTATAGTCGATAAAAATATCTATACAGCACATACCTATCTAATATCTTTATAAGTATGTAATTATATAGGTAATAAAATATGAAAAAGGTTTATCCGATTAAATCCAAGAAATAGAAATTTATGCGAATATAGCGACCTATTTCACATTCAAAAATGAAAACATGAAAAAATAATATAAAAATATTGAGCCACTTATTGACATACACGGCCTACTTAAAAAGACTCCGGCAATCATCCCTAATGAGTGACAATTTATTACAAGAGGGTTTTCGGGGGTTGATAAATTCAATAAAATGATAATAATATACGCGTTCGAGACGCCATTATCCGCAGATGCTGCCCTCCAAAATGAATGTTAACGACAAAAAAAATGGAATAAATTACTTGTAGATCTACAAAAAATATGTTTTATACCCATCCATACCCATAAATAAGTACATTATCTTTATATCTTCTTTATATTCTTTTATCTTCTAGATATAAGCACGAAATTTCGAAAAACAAAACACTACCTGCTTGGAGAGTATAGAAGAAGTCAATTAAGAACGGATTTCACGGATTTCGCGCGAGAACTCCTAAATTAACGCGGGTCAAACCGCGGAGAACAGCTAGCGGTCAGACAACGTAAAAACACCTAGCCTAAAATGAAATGTACAATAAACCGTATTTTACCGTATGTACCTACCAAATAAATTTTTATTCTCTTCTGTTCTAGTTCAATGACTTACAACTTTCAATTAAATTTTAAAACTCATCGACTACTAATCGAATTGTGATTTCCACATTCAGTAGGTACCCACATCGACAGTCCCACACCTACAGTTGAAATCGCCAATAAGCGCTACTGTTACAGATTCGAGTGTGTAACTTCATCCCCCATGCGTCGAATGCACAATACAAATCACTACCTACGTTTAACAAAAGCAGCTCACCGATCTTCCCTCAAAAATGTACCAATATTTACAAACCCTACACTCAAAATGGCTCTTGAGACAGAGTGATGACGTCAGACATAACCCACGGGCCACGACCCATATAGGATTGTAATTTATACTCGTACTCGACTTTTCAATACTCGCTGAAGCGCAATTTTAGTTTCGACAAATAATATAATATTATAGGTATGTGATAGTTTAATGGCTGGTGCTAGTCGTCCATTAAACGGACGAATAATAATCGTACTCTAGACGCAAAATGTATTGATCATTCCTAACGTTCTTTTTTGTTACGAGATTTGCACGCCGCGCTGATTGAAAAACCTGATCATATGATATACAGATTTTGTCTAAAAATAAATTGTATATGTCACTGTAAAATTGTAGGTTCATAAATACCGTCAGATTATATAATCTCACCTAACCAAACCATAATAATTATAATCCACCGAAAAATTATGCGTTAAATGCATTGAATTGTAAGCAGTATATGTTACGGTCTTTTGCCAGTTTACAATCTCGCAAGATAGATTATAATTTAAAGGTATTTTAATTTTACGGTGATATATTTACAATATATTGACAAAATCTTTTGTGAATATATGTAGCTTAGTGAACGACTTATAATAATACGCTTAGTGGATGACTAGACAATTCGTAGTTTAATAACCAATAATAATATATATGCAATAGTTAATAATATCATAAATAATGTAAAATTATTGTATTTCTATATAATTAAGAAAAACAATGAAAACATAAGTGAAAATTGAACATTATTATCATACAATGCCACCTGATTCCAAAAGGTAGGTAGAGCTTGTTCCTGATTTAATACATACTCTTTATTTTTGCAAATACTATATCAAATATTTGCATAAAATATCCTACTGCTCAAAGGATTTTCACTTCAATAAATATGGTTGTTTATTCTTTTAAAATCGCATTCTTTTTCGAAATCGCTAAATAATATAACGATGGTTTTTTCCTGCCATATTATTTACAACCCTACTATTTACGTCCGTCGTAGGGTTAAGTCGATAATAGAAGCTCGGCCTCGAACGAATGTTAAAAGGGCATCTGTATTCCATACGGCAAGTGCGGGTTACCTTCTTGATTCCGCTAGCCGATGAGTCTTCCATTGCCGGACAAAGATTGATGTTTTTCCCCTCCAAATTTGTTTTTTTCGTCGCGTATCGTATTGCGTTCGTGATTCATTAACACCCAGGAAAAAATAGCTTTATTTTTAGAGAAAATGAAATTCTGAAATGTATCTAGGTACTTACTGTATCTACAACATTCTCAAAGTTTCCATAATAGATGTTATTTACTCGCACGGCTGCTTTTTTATTACAAAATATTAATATTCCTTTCATTACTTGCGAATACTAAAATTTAATCAAAAACATTTCAAATGATATTTTTTTTATTTTTATTTTCTGCGTAGATTGTGGTATCGTAATTTGTATTTTATTTATCATGTAGGCATAGTTATTTACTCTACTATATTAGTTATTTACTATTTACTACGAGTACCTATACATATAAAAGTAGCTATGAGAAAATATCTATTGATATTGTATAAAAAGTTTTTATACTTTTTTATTAAAAACTAACCCCGACGATGTACCGTAATGAGAATTTTACCTATTAATTGACTTAGCTGTTCGCCGCGGTTTAACCCGTGGTAATTTTGGAGTTCCCAGGGAAATCCCGGGATGAAAAGTAGCCTATGTCCTTCTCTGTACCCCTGACAACGTGTATGCAAAATTTCGTGGATCGGTTGAGCCGTTAAGCCGTGAAAGCGTAACAAACCAACAAACTCACTTTCGCATTTAAAATATTGTTTAGGATCGTAAAAACCGCTATATCAACATCGATAAGCATTCGAAAGTCGTTCATCTAATTTAAATATATTTACGTCACCCTAAACTTCTCGTAACGAGCGATCAACTAAGTAAGTTGTTGTTAATCAGCAAAAACATCAACTCCGGTACTCCGGTCGGTGGCGCACAGAAATAGTTCGCCTTCAAACTTTTATTGGTATAAAAAAAATTGCCGTTCCGGTAACCGTTCGAGCACTAACTAAAAACACTTAGCACAACTGCTTTGATCCAATCCAATTAGTCAGGTAAGTAAGACTTGCATCGGTCCGAGATAGAGTCCGCAGTTTTTGTCTACTTATAAAACGGTCCGGTTGAAGTTTTTGCTAGCTTCAAAAACTGTGAAACACCCTGAAAAATTGTTGAAAACAATGAACTTTAACTAAATTTTTACTGCGATTTTATAGCTATACTAATCCATTAGGATATAACCTCATATCCTAACTATTGTAATATTATACCTAAATGCGAATGTGGGTTTTTTATTTGTTACGCTTTTACGCCTCAAACGCTCAAGCAATCATCATGACATTTTGCATACACTTTGTCAAGGGTACAAAAAAGGACATAAGATACTTTTATCCCGGAACTCCCGCAGGGAGCCCGAAATTAATGCGGTTGAAACCGTGGGGAACTGCTAGTATATATGTAATATATGAATTAATTATTTTTACTATTCTATTAGACATAACATAAACATTGAAAAAGGTCTTACCTTATACAACGTGTTTATGAATTAACTGAAAACTAGAAAGTAGTTTGCTCAGAATCAACTAGCGAATCGATGGCACTATGTTTTAATATCTTGATATATATAAATCACGTGTCACGTTGTTTGTCCGCGATTGACTCCGAAACTACTGAACGGATTTTGATAAAATTGTGTAACCATTTATAATATGGTCAAACAAGATAGGATAGTTTTTATCCCGGAATTCCCGCAGGAACTCCGAAATTACCGCTCCGAAATTACGATTGTAATCGCGGGGGACAGCTAGTAGGTTATATTTTTTCATTTTTACCAGCCCATGTCTAAATTATTTATAATACAATATTGGGCGCGTACGCCGCCCGCAGAAAAAAAATTCGAACCAGTAGGCGCGGGCGTAGCGCTTGGAATTTCGTAGATATAGGTCACCTCTAAACTAATGTTGAATAACTTTTAAAGTATAAATTTTATCGACCTAAAAATATATTTTAATCATATTATTGTTTATTTTTTTAAATGGGGTGTATCAGGTTTTCAGTTAATTCATTAACACGTTGTATAAACAACAAATTATTCACCTGCTAGTTGCATGTTGTTGTACCATCCTTACTTTTATTGTAATGAATGTGAGTTAATTTTTTTTTGTTGCGCTTTCACTACTGAACTGATCGTCATGAAATTTTTCATGCACGTCATAAGAATACAGAGAAGAACATATGGTACTTCTGTTCCGAAATTTCCTCGGTAACTCTGAAATTAACGCGGGTGGAACCACGGGGAGCAGCTAGCATTAGGCATAATTATTACTCACTTAGATTTTCTTTGTACACATACCAGCTACCGCATATAAAGTAACATCCTTTCCTTACATGAGCGAAACCGGCATTGTTAGATACAACTTAGGTAGCCTTGCTTCGCTCCGAATCGACTCGCTCAACTCATTTCGTATTCTAGACACTAACAAAAAACCATTCTCAATTTGAAACAACGATTTCATTGCAAGAAAACTCTTAGAAAGTTATCACAAAGGAATAGAGGCTGCGATTATCATGATTACGCTGCGTTCGTTCCACTGCGGCTCTATAAAGAGATTTTGTATTAGCATACAAATACACTTAACATTAAACTTTTGGTAGACGAGCTACTAAAGGAGTTATGAGTAAGTACCTATGATTACTGGTACTTCGATGTTTTTAAGTATATGAATCGTTGTTTTTTACACCAAAAATTATTGCTTTAAACTAATAATAAAATTACTTATGAGTTTATTTGTTTGTTTGTTTGCTTTTTGTAAAACACAGGGGAAACTTCATTAGTTTTGCATATTATACATTGTTAAGGGTACAGAAAAGGACATAGGGTATACCTACCTTTAATACGGAAAAAAGTACTGTTCCCGTGGGATAAAAAAATGGTATACAAAATCCAATATTAACGCGGGTGAAACCGCAAACTCTATCCATAGTAAATAATGTTTCGAAGAAAACCTATTCGATGTAGAGAGAGATAATGTGCATTGAAAACAAAATCATCTAGATATATTTGAAACTATAACACAGCACTATTGTATAATATTTGCAGTGTTTTATTTAAACTAAATACATAGTTGATGTCCCTTGTTTTCACAGCTAAAAGCTTTATTTGCAACTGAGACGCTGCTTGCCAGCGTAAGTCGATCACGAAGCTTTATGAAGCTGTTAAGGATTTACATGAGAGAAAATACAGGCTACAGAGAAAATATGCTGCGCTCAGAGTTAATTATTCCAAAGCGAGTTGACGATACTGAACTACTAAGCGGTAATAGATAAATCTTAAACAGACATTTTTTTTTCGTGTACCTACCTAAATATCAATTTTTCTTCTGAAATTTTCAGTGATCGAAAAATCCTCTGCTATTATATATAGGTGCGACTATACACCATGGAAGCATGAAAATAAAGATTGGACTAAAGAAAAAAACTAATAGGAGTCAACTACAAAGAATCTATTTAAAACAAAAAACGTGTATTAAGCTCTGGTTAAAATAGCTCCGCGGCTAATAATTTTGATTGAAACAATTTTCGGACGTCGGGCAAACAGACAGATCTAATAATGAAATAGCGGAAAAATAAAAACTAAATTAAAACTTCTATTTGAGAGTGTAAATTTAATCCATATTCTAAAGTAACACAAAGGTCCTTTAATTGAGATATTATTATCGCATCCCGGGAGGATCTGGCAGAATTGGAGGCTTTTGTGTGTCTAATAACAATATTTAGTTACTTTTCCTTTCCGTGATGAGACCGCAAAATCATAACAGATTAAAAGGAGAAAGAACAGCGTCCCTCGGGAACGGCGCGGAAATCAATAGACGCGAGCACAGTGGCGGAAAATCAAAGCGACAGTGCTGTGTTCCACGAGTCACTGGCATGCCACTGGAGAAGCGAGTCAACGACGAAACTGCAGGCTGTTTCATATTTATCTACTTGATTTAAAAAAAAACAGCACTGTTATAACTTTTTTTCCTATTTATTTCCGATATTTCAGTCCTCAGATTAAGGGCTGCAGTGAAGTTAAATAAAAAAATGGAACAACCTATGGACAATCAGACGAACAATCTAGTCTAGCTGTTGGTTAAAAGATCAGCCCTAATGCAAATATAAAATATACTTGTATCTCCAACCTAGTAAAATATAATGACAAGTGCAAGCAAACCAAAAATACATAATTTACAAAATACGTAAAGGTATAAGAAAAAAAAAATCAAAGTCATAATACTTTAAAATCTTAACTTTTTTTTCAATAGTACCTAATCATCGAATTAGGCTTAACAAATACTTCCAAAAGAACGTTTCAAATACTCCGACTAATACATTTTTAATCACGTAATCAATAGCGTTCTGATGAAACTTAAAATTTCCTGTATTATAAGATTTATTAATGTGCTTTTAATAGTTTCATTTATAACGGTTCGAACAGACTACATATAACATTTTATATATCTAACATGTTTCAGTTAATGTGGACGCTGAATATTATAGACCATGTTATGTAACTTAGTTACTTTAGTTTTTTTTGTTTCTCTATTGTTATTTAAAAGTACAACAGTCGCTACCGCAGCTAGTAAAACGTCCTCTCAGTGACATTGTGGATAGCATAGCACTGAAGAACGAGAAACGATAATTTTTAATAGTTTGTGGTATCTTTAACTTAATTCATTTCACACACTAACTAGCTACTTTATGAAATAAAAAATATTGTACTCTTTTTTTTTCACAAAAAAATATTAAATAGAGAAGAGAAAAAGAACGTTTTGAACATCATTGAGCGGTAAATTCGAGTAATATAATAAAATCTGTTGGTGAGACAGCGGTAAATGAGCTTAGGTAAGCCGCAGCGGACACTAAATGAAAAGAGGAAATTCATTACTGGCGGGATACTATGCGGCATTTTGTTGTGTATCGCGCGCCGTTAGCGTGGTAACTGCTGTCGTTAACCGTTACCGTTGATATCGGAAATCGTTAGCTTCGCCTCGCTATGATTGGTGGTTCACTGGCATTATGGACGGAGATAAAACTCGAGAAGAATATTGCGCCATACGGTTTATATTCAAGTCCACAATGGCTCTTACTTTGTTACAGATTTTAGTGGTAACAATCTTTTCATACCAACGGTGAGATGGATTTCGAGTGTTGATATAGCTTTGATTTTACACTTTTTTAAAGTGTTTCTCCATAGTGTAAACATTTGGTATATTTTAATTGTTATACATAATTTTTATTTTATTTTTTAATATCATAGGGGGCAAACGGGCAAGTGGTACGACAATTTAAAACTATATCTTAATTTGAAATACTGATACTGATACTGACACATATAATAATTTTATCAAAGTACAAAGGTGATATTTTATTCTATAGCTACCTAATCCGTAAAGTGAATTTCTAACTCAATGTTGTTTACACTCCCTTTTTCCAGTGTCTAGAGATCCATTTTTTCAACCGTGCCCTAGTTAAACATTTTAAACAGGTAGATTATACAACTGTTTAAAACTGCGTTAAAAACCTTTATTTTTTTTTCCCTCGTTGCAAATAGAAACGGCCAGTTATACGGGTTGGCATTATTTGCGGACGCGTCACCCGTAGTCCGCTGCGAACCGGATGTTGTTAATGACGGAAAATGCGGAAAATTGGGCAATTCATTTCCCGACCTCGACCACAGCGGAAGCGTGTAAATACGCAGCCCACTACGGCCAGGTAGCTCGCTGGCGTAATATAATGTACATAACGATTAGTATCGACGCGAGAGTTGCCACAATGCTTTTGCAGCTTAAATCGCGGTTTGATTAGGCAATTCATTACCGTTTCAGGTCTCCAACCAATGTTACTGCTAGAATGATTGGTGCTAAATATTGAATTGTAACAACATTACTTACCAAGCACACAACACTATCTAAAAATAATGATTGAACATCAACAGCGCCACCTGCAGGGCAATTATTTAACTTTTGTTGCTATCATATCCTGTGCTGTAGTTCCAATCAGAAAAAAAAGCGATTTTGCGATTAATTAATTGTGTTTAGACAGCTTCGAATTTTTAAGTAGGTATGTCTATTTTGGTTAATTGTTAAATATTGTAGGTGTCAAAACGTACATAATGTAATCGCAAAACCGCCATGTTTTTTATTTCAACCGAAAAATTATACAAACGAATTTACATACATAATAGCCCATAAACTAAACCGGGCTTGTAATATTACTGTTAGCTTATATAATACTTAAAATAAACTTTTTTGTAAATACATACTTATAATACAACTAAACACCTAAACGCAACGTGCACAGCGATGTTCATCACATAGTTACTCTGATCACAGATAATATAATACTTTTCTAGCCCAGCAGGGCAATTATGTAACTTTTGCTGCTGTCATATTTCAGTTGCAATCAGAAAAATAGCTATTTTGTGATTAATTAATCATGTTTAAACAGTTTCAAGTTTTGAAATATGTTTATTTTGGCTGATTGCTAGATATTGTAGGTGTCAAAATGTGCATATTGGTAATCGCAAAACCACCATGTTTTTGATTGCAACCGAAAAATGATAGAAACAAAAGTTACATAATAGCCCCTCTGATGCAGGGATCGAACCTCAGGTGACACTTGATGTAGCAGTCAACTTTATTTTCCACTACACCAACGATGCTGTATATATAACTGTAATGGCAAATAAGATTCAGGGTCAAGTTAGTGGAAATGGTACGCTTTTTGTGGTCAGTGCTGACAGTATTCACTAGATAACCTTAAAAATTTGTCTATTCCTGTGCACTCGAAAAGAGTTTTGACTAAAAAATTGTGTGTATATAACTATACTCGTATTTTCAGGTTGCTGAATTACATTTTTTTTTCAGCGAGAACAGAAAATAACGGCGAGTACCTATATTATTTAAAAATCTTATTATACAATATTTTTTTTTACATTGGTTAACGTAAAAACACTCGGGATGACGTATTTATTTTACGTACAACACAATATAGTATTTATGTTTCGGAATACGGAGGTAAGCAACATTGGCTTTGATTTTTTTCCCCATAAAGCAAAACTCAAATCAGCTAAGTAATATCGGTTATAGGCATATTTGTGTTTTACAGGCACATCTCATTTAACATTTACGATTGAGCGTCGATTCGATTTGGCGATACTTTACGAGGCAGCTGTGATTTTGTCCCGGCTTCCCCAGCGTGTACTCTCTTTATGTATTATGTTTTATGCGCCGCTTCCTGGAGCTTGGATATGCGTGTCATTAATCTTAGTAATAAATATCATAGTCGTTCCCCTTTAAGCCCTGGCACTCGCCTCAGTAGGAGGCTCTGCAGTTAAGATCCCTCTTACGGTCGGTGTGCAGGGAGCACTTAATGAAATGCGTTTTTCCAATTTATTTTTCTATTT
The DNA here is from genome assembly GCA_907165275.2 of Zygaena filipendulae. Taxonomy (NCBI): domain Eukaryota; kingdom Metazoa; phylum Arthropoda; class Insecta; order Lepidoptera; family Zygaenidae; genus Zygaena; species Zygaena filipendulae. The sequence continues at coordinate 4,863,579 of OU015666.1, forward strand.
TTTCCATTTTATGGACATGTCTCTGATAATGTAGAGATACGTTAGCATGCTGATTTGAAAGTGCCAAATTCAGAACAAGAGAACATTTACGAGAAATTTGTAAAATGACTTGGTCATAATTATAAATACCTACTTGTAAAAATCCTACTAATATTATAAATGTGAAAGTGTGTATGTTTAGATGTTTGGATGTTACTCAATCACGTAAAAACGTCTAAACGGATTAGGATGAAATTTGGCATGCACGTTGTCAGGGGTACAGAGAAGGACATTTTTATACTTTTTATCACGGAATTTTCGCGGAAAATCTGAAATTACCGCGGGTGAAACCGCGGGGCACAGCTATAGTATTTTTATATATTTTGATTTAGAATCTGGCCTTATTTTTCACATTTACTATTTTGTGTGATACATCAAATACAGCATTCAATTTGTAGAACTCGGAAGTTTGTTTGTTTTTTAAATGGCAATATTACATCGTGCTCATATACGGAAATACCCTTACAAATGGAAAGTCATACATTTCCACTCAACTCGAGATATCGTGCGATATTTGTACTTGGATGTTAAAAGAAAAGTTATACGATAGAAGCGATAAATAATGCTGTGGGGCGTCGGCGGCGATACATAAATTGGAAGGACTTTTGACAGCAGATCGGATAAGGCACGGAGGGTGGGGGGGAGGTGGAGGATCTTCCCCGCGTTTTTATCACGATTATAATCGGATTTGCTCATTTGGACAAGGGCGTCTGGAATAGTGACAGTTTCCTGTGCTGCCATTCGGTTGACTGCGCTCATGGATGTGACACATAATCTATTTAATTATTACATCCATGCCGATTCATTATAATAAAAATAATATAGTTTATTTCGACACAAACAGTAGGTACCTACTATCATCAATAATAGTATTAAATAACAATAACAATACTTATCATTTGGGATACCTACTGGAGGAATTATTTATTCTTGGTTTACTAATATACGTATTTATCTCCCACGTTTCAAAGCAAAACCTAATTTTTTTACTTCAAAAAAAAATGTGTCTTTTTTGATCAGTCGAAAAAGAGTCCTAAATTGTTTACAAAAGATACATTATTCTTTATCAACGCGTTAAAGTAGACGAGGCATCGACGTTACAACGTAAACAGTGCAAGAGGTTAAGTAAATATGGTCTACAATAGAATGAGTGACAGGTCTATTGTAATGTAAAATATAAACTCAGGGGTGCGATCTGTGTAAAGGGAAAATCTGGTGTTTTAATACATCATATAGGTATATAATATGCGAGAAGAGGGAGGTAATTAAAATAAATATATGTGCAAAGAAGAAGGTAGGTAGGTACCTAATTAAAATAAAATAACAACTTTACCAAAAACACCATAATAATAATTGTAGTGGACACCACACTCACAGAATGAAATATACTTGTGACTCTTCTTTTCAAACTAAAAAAAAATTTAATACAAAATCAACATGTTAAAAATTAAAAGTGGAAAATTATTGTGTATAAGTACAGAGATAAAATTTAATCCATTCAACTTTTTTTTAGTATATTAGTTATCTTTTCTTTGAGTATACAGTATAACAGTTATTTATTTTAGAATTTTTACTGTTCACAAGAAAGTATTATTATCACTTAAACTTAAGAAAACACTTTGTGATCTCATGGAGATTTATTCATCAATTACTAAACGGGAGCTTACATAGTCATCATTTTGTTACAGCACCAGTACTATGAGTTTTCAAAGTATTCTAAAATTACTTTTTTGTCAATCACGATGGTGAAATTGCAGGACACTAAAAATATAATAATTTTAATTTGACGAGAGCCTTGTCTAAGTAATAGAGCTCTCGCCTCTAGATCTGGCCACTTGATATATTATTTCGTCTATTTTTGTAGTAACATTGAATCGCATAATATGCTATTATATTTTGCCAAAACCGTTGGTATAGATGGTAAGTAAACCTGGGTGCTACGCTAGTTTTCGCGGGTGTGAACGATGAGTCTAGATGTTTAGAATGCTTATGAATAGTAATTATGTAGATATCAAAAAAATATACATATATATTAAAAAATCCTTACCATTTTCAAAGTTTGTTTCTATACCAGCGTAAGCCTCAGTCAATCATATCAGTTACTTAGTTTGGGACTAACGATAAGTGCTGTGTGATAATGTTATTATTATTATTATTATTGAACTGTAGTACTAAGTTTAAGTTTTACTGTTTTACAAGTAGGTTACGTAACTCATGGCAAGGGCACATACCAGCCCAATAGGCGCCTACAATATCGCTGGATTATTTGCAAATTGATTCAATTTGCTGAACATGGCTACGCTTTTAGTGTGCGCTATTTAATGTGTTGCTCTTTCAATTTTGTTTTCGTAACATATAATTCAGCGGTATTTAATACCTTTCGTTGTGCGGCGGTTTTACTACACTGCGTTCACGAAGGAATTTCCTAGAGGAGTTTGGTTCTACTTACACGATAGAAAGAAATACACATTCATTCATTGAACTTATATGTTTAAAAGTGACCTGGCGCCACTAATGCGCATAGTACTTTGAGTTTTAAATCGCAAATTATTTATTGTAACTACCTACTCTTTCCGTGAACCGACTGCAATGAAGCAAAGATCTTGTTTTAAGTCTATGTTGAAGAACTCTGACAGATATAATTTCTAAAATCGCTGCTTTTGATTCTAGTGGTTACTAACCAATTCGCTCATAATCAACATATTATATTATACGTACCATGTTTTATTGTTCAAATAAAGTAACTTTACTATAACGTTTCAATTAATAAAATACATCAAAACAAACCGCCCAATGCGTTTTCCGAGCCGCGCCTGACCGAAGGGGAAACACCCTAAAGAAAGTTCGTTGACCCTTCACCCGACTCCGCTCATGTTACGTTCATTAGAATATTTCTCCAGCCCGTCCCTTTCGGATGGTATCCTGCATCCTTTTCACACATTAACACAAATAAACCGGAAGAATTCGAATGTCGGTGCTTATGTTACTAATTGCAGCTTTACTTCGAAGTAATTAACCAAATTATTTATTTACCAAACCAATTATTATTATATATTATTTATTAATGATATTATTCGACAGAAGCAAACAGTCTGTTTCAATTTTTTTGTACTAAGAAAAGCAAGAAGTAATAAATGATACAAAATAGACTTGTCTATCTGATCAATCCTACTAATATTATTTAATTAATGTAAAAGTGTGGATGTATGTTACTCAATCACGCAAAAACGGCAGAACGGATTTGGATGAAATTTGGCATGCACGTTGTCAGGAGTAAAAATAAGGAAATAGGGTACTTTTTATTCCGGAATTCTCGCGGGAACTCTGAAATTACCGCGGATAAAACCGCGGGGCACAGCTAGTGAGTATATATACGAATTGAAAGAACGTCTTTTTTTTTTAAACTGCATGTCGAAAATTTCAGTTACCGTACCGTGACCACTTGGTAACCATTTAATAAATAAATTTAATATAAATTTCACGATGATTCTAAATGTGATACAATTTTAAGCTATACCTTATAATAACGAAACGAAATAACTAAATGGAAACCTCACGAAAATTCAGAATTTAACTACCCATTCGCGTTATAAAAATGGCGTTCACTACAGATTTTCAAAATTCATTTCGACTGATTCAAAAATCGAATTGAAGTGAGAAAAAAATTTAAATTTTCGAATGAAAACATTTAAATTGGCACTCGATTACCGGAGCACACAAACAACTCTACATGGCTCCCCCGCGACCGAACGCTCCTATGTTTGCTTGCCTTGCCCGCTCAGTATACACTTACCTACCTACAGTTTACACGTATAAGTATCTAAGTAAAGCAACATAAATTTCTGCACCACAAGAGAGGACGGTAAATAATGGCCATAAATGTATCGATAACAACCTATGATCATTAATATCGAACATTAACTGGTAATAATCGTAGAACAAAATGCAATTAACTCCGTATAACATTGTAATAACTAGCTTAGGTACTCGGAAAGTGCGAAAATTTTACTAAGCAATAATTATTAGGTACAACTATTCGGAACACTAATAGAAAACTTACCTACTTTTACAACAAATTCTGCATCAGAATAATGAATGCTTTATTTTACACTAGCTGTCCCCCGCGGTAATTTCTGAGTTTCCGCGGGAATTCCGGGCTACAATATAGTCTTTGTTACTCAGGGATAATGTAGCATTGTAATGATCGATGAATTTTTGGAATCGCTCCAGTAGTTTTTCAGTTGAATCGTAAAAACAAACAAAAAATCAAATCTTTCCTCTTTCTATTTTATTTTAGACTCGCAGTTCTACCCGCATTAATTTCAGAGTTCCCGCTGGAATTCCAGGCTAAAACGAACCCTGTATGCAAAATTTATTTTTTTATTTATGTTTTATTTATTTGTTTTTTTGTTTATGTCATAGGGGGCAAACGGGCAAGTGGTACACCTGATGGTAAGTGATTGCCACCGCCCATGGACATCCTGCAACACCAGAAGGCATGCAGGTGCGTTGCCGACCCGAAATGGGGATGGAAACTGGCTTTCAAGTGGGGCTGCCGGAACACACCGTTAGTTGCTTGGCGACAGATTTACACCTCGAAGGTGGTTGGTAGCCAGCACTAGAAAGTGCCCTATCATTATGCTATGGTTTCCTCATGATGTTTTCCTTCCCCGACAGCTCGAGCTCATTAGTAAGATTTGAACCCACACCGTGGCGCGTTTTATCCGAACGCACCAACCACTGAGCTATCATCGCTGTTTTCGACACTTCCAACAATAATTATCGTTTTACACAAAACCTTGACAAACTATAACTAAACCTTCCTCATGAATCATTTTATCTATTGGTGAAAACCGTATGAAAATCCGTTCAGTATTTTGTTTTATAATATGTAGTAAGTACTGATGCTTTAAATTAGGCACATTATGTTGAACTCGAAACGTGAAATGTAAATTCGATTTCTAAGTATGTAGTAAATAATTTGAAAAGTCAAACACGGCTAGTTACTAAAGAAATTGATTAATGCACGCATAAAATAAGTATTTTTTTAATACAGTGCTCAAAAAGTGGCGTATTGCAGGGATGTATAGCATTCAGGATATGGGCTATTACATACTCGAGCTTCTTCTTTACCTTTCCCGAACTCGTGCGTTTTCTTTCCCATCTGTCAAAAATGGCGACACGACTTTTTGAATTGCGAAACCTATTTCACATTACTAATACGACTAGCGCCATCTCTTGATCACAGTTGGAACTTAGTTGAGTTAATTGTGTTTTTATTATTTTATTAAATTGGTTCATTTTTTCGCAACTGTATTAAAAATAGTTGTACAGTACACGTGCGGAACCGTCATTGCAAAGAGTTCCGACTGTCAACCCTCACCTTCGGCTGCGCCTCGGCTCGGGTAGACATTTGTTGGAACTCTTTGCAATGACAGGCTTTCCCCACATGTAATGAAATATACTAAACCAGGTATCCAACAAAATATTTTTACATTCAACGGTGACTTTGTCAATTTTCACTTTCAAATTGTTTTCATTTTACTATTAATTTGTAATATTATAAATGTAGATTAATACATTTTGATTAAACTGATATTTTTTAAGAGATTACTTTTTCTCGCATTAGTGATAAAAAAGGCTTAATTACATTTAAAATTATGTAGGTACAACATAGCTATATATAACACAAATATAAGACCACAATATACTTAATTAACAAATTATAGTCGAATTATTTTACTAGGAAAATTTTTTTGCCAATTAAAATGTACAATTTAAATTGTTTCTATATTAGACGCTGTTATTTCTGAGAGGATTTAAATTTACCCAGAGGATTGGTTTCTGTAATAATAACGTATAATTTTATAATTATGTACATTGTACATTATACGTTTTATGATTGAGAATATTTAGAAAATTTAAATGTCGAACTAACAACTTTTTACTAAATGCATGTGAAAGTATACACGGTATACATAAAACAAAAAATTAATTCGTAAAATTTCTGTTTGTCAGTCGATTTGTTCCGGTTATCTCAGAAACGGTTTTGCCACTTTTGACAAGACTTTCACTGACAGATAACTATTAAATTTGATTTTTTATATTGACTTGGTTTGTCATTGGGAAAGAGTAAACCTCACTAAAATCTTTCGATAAAATACCAGAATAATTACCATATAATTACAATATATTTGTTAAAGTTGTAAAATATAAACATGCAGTAAATGTAATAATTATGCTGTATGTGGTTCATAAACATAGAGTGGAGTGTGTACGAAAATGTCCCGGCGATACTACATAGTTTTTATTTGTCTTGATACTATTATGATAACCATTTATATTGTACGGTGTACCTATGTATATGACTTGTGACTTGGTGTTACGAATAAAGAATTGTATTCTATTGTATTTGCATTATCTGTGGGTGTGACCTATATATTGCAACAGTTTGCAATAGTACATTGTTATCCTAGGGGTGAAAGTAACTCATTTAGTCCCGAGACGGGGTTTGGCGCCCGAGCGTGGCGAGGGCGCCAATAGATCGAGGGACTAAATAAGTCTTTCTCCCGAGGATAACACTGTGCTTTTCATTACGAATGCAAGGAAAGTCAAAATAAAAATAGGAATTAGCTAAAGAAAAAATGAGTGAAGATCGGATAGTCGCTTGACACTTTCCCACCTATTTCTTTTTCTTTGGCCGGCTAGCTATTCAGCCAGTATTTTTTATTTACATTGTGGCGACCTAAAAAAAATATTATCTTTAATTATTAAGTATTAATTAAAGAAAATAAAAAATATAAATAGGAATTAGCTTAAGAAAAAGTGAGTGAATTTTATTTTAATTAATACCTACTTAAACTTTACGTTATTTCAATTATACATCGCGCTGGCTGTATAGAAAGTTGAAACATGGTTCAATAGAAATGTGAAAATAGACCTAGTTTTTTTTTTATAATTTGACAGTTGTCAGTTGAAAGCGATTCTCCCTAGGGCTGAAAAGGGTTACTTTCAACCCGCTTCTCAGGCAACTTCAGACCTACTTTCCGAGTATGAGTAATGAAAAGGTAATTTTATAGTAATGATAGACGACAGATCAGTAGGTGCACGAAAACGGTTTTGCAGGCTTGTGCTGCGCTGTTGTCCTTTGATGTAACGTTTTGTTAAAATGAATAAATAAAAGACTTCAATAAATAACATATAGGATAGGGCTATACTTATATATGTATATGCATGACAATCCTCAGCCCTCACCTCACAAATAGGTCATCATTTTAATTAGCTGCGCGGGTTTTGTGGTAAAAGTGCTCGCATTCTCCGCATTGGTACAGAGTTGAAATAATTGTAATAATAATTGAAGTAAATTTGTTATTGTTTGCTTATTTATTATGTTATTTCATTGGCAACAATTCAACCGATTTTATCTTTTAAACGCGATAATTTTATACGATAGTGTCCTTTAACTTTGGAAGCCTCACAATCCTATCCTAATGTTATAAATGCAAATGTGAGTTTATTTGTAACGCTTTCGCGCCTTAAATACTCAACGGATCATCTACAACAGCTAGGGGCATTATCGTGACCCCGCCAAGACGAGTCAAGCCAAGCGCAAGTTCACTGCCTACCTTATCTCGAAGCGCTTCGTAATTTTTTGAACCCTTATAACTTGACTTAACTACAGGGTTTGGATTATACCTACCAGATAAACGAAAATTGGGATATGTTTTCAGTAACGGACTTATTAAACATATAAAGTTTTAATTGCATAGTTGTTATACCTTAGATTTTATTGATATCTAAAAAACCCTGATTTTGTCACTGAATCACTAATGTCCTAGAAAGTTTTGGTATGTAAGCTAACGTTAGTACCTACACAAACAACAAAAAAATTATAAAACTTGTAACTTTTATCCCCTAACCCCTTAAACTAGGGAATGGAATTTTGCATGAGATTTCTATCCTGATCTATTATCAACTTATTATAAAGAGTAAACCAACAAAAAAGGCAAAGATAGATAGTGAGGTTATAAAAAGGCGCCTCTGATGTGCAAGAAATACGCCCTAAAAAAAGAAAAAAAAAAAGAAAAAATTACTGTCACAAGCAACACACAAAAAGAAATGAAATCCCACCAAAAACATTTTCATGTAAAATGTTGCCAAGACGAGACCATAATAATGACTCGCACTGTCAAAAAGTTATCAGATCTTATGTAGAGCCAAGCTTTTAACTGTACACGCCCTAACTCTACAAGGCCTATAATTTCACAAACTCTACATCTTGGTCAAAATATGTTCAAAAATCCACTTTTCATTACTTTTCTCTTATATACTTTTCTGTTACTTTTCTCTATATACAATAGTTCTTGTGGTATCCACGGGAACTCCGAAATTAACACGGGTGAAATTGTAGAGAACTGCAGCTAGTATTTTATTTATTTTCAACGATATTTTCTTACTCTTGTTGAGTAATTGTCCATTTTCTGTTGATCCAACGTACAGGTAATAGAGTTTAGACTTTTAATAGCTGCAGATGTACCTGAAACAAAATTATTACATCTTAATAAATTATTATTTTTATGGAAATAACCGTTCATAAAAATTATAACAGTTTTGAAGGAAAATATATAGCACTCCAAGAAATATACGTATCAAGAAATGCAGACAAACAAAACAAAACAGTAAAAGGATAAATGAAAAAATATATGTATTTAACATGTAGGTTTATAGAATGTGGTTAGTACGAGATAAAATATTTAAAAATACAAAAACTCTGCAAATGTGTTAAAAAAGGATGGATTCTATTTTTCAACACTCAAAACGCAGGTTGAAACGAGAAACATCCAAAAGGGAATCCGGCCGAGGGAGCTCCAACTCCCGTATGAATCCGTAGAAATGAATAAAAAAATAGCCTTCACAAAGGGCGTACGGGTCAAAAGCGAGATTCCCCTGAGTGTGATAAAGTCCTCTTTAGTAGCGAGAACCCGGCAACGAACGTTTCAAATTAAAAAGTAATGTGGCTTACTTCAATTGCAAAGGCGAACGACTCACTCTAAATCGCTGCCATACGTTCGGAATATGCATGCCCTACAATCTGAAAAGCCAATGCCTAATTTGGTTTCCCCTGCAGCCTTAACACGAATGACCGTAACTTGTTTCATGAGTCATAAATAAAATGTTGTCGACTTTCGAAAAAAGTTTTGAAATGTCGACACAATTCGGTTTTCTTAACACGTGACATAGTAACACGTGCTAAGAAAACATAAAAGCTTTAGTTTAACTGTTCTTCAATAATATGCTATATTATTATGATTAATTTTTGTTCGATTTTTCCACTACCATCTACTTAACTCTCCACCATAAAATAAATTGATTATTTTATTTTTTACTAGTTTTTTTTTTTACTTTTACTATCCAATTGGATAGTCAATTGATTAATTAATGTAGATTTTAATATAAGTATGATATTATCTAAATACATTATAATCATCCCACCGCCTACTGCGTCAAAAGCCACTGTTTCAAGTGGCCTATTTTAGGTTATTTTTTAAAATTTCGTTAAATAAGGTCTCGGTTCAAGTATCGTTCCAAAGTAATTCATCAATTGTCTTGACGCTGAAAAGTTAACGGTGCTGCTTAAAAGGTTTGTCGTGAGAATTACATATGTGTAACTGCATAACATAAAGTAATAAGAACAAAGCACAAGTGTCCTTCTTAAAAATACGGAGCTTTGCGATAAACTTTAAAGCACAAATTTACAAGTTTCTCACCTTAGAAAGCAAATAAAAAGCTAAAGTAAATAAAAATATATTTATGAATTCAGAATGTTCAAATTTACTTTTCAAAATGCAATTTTTTATTTACCGATATGACAATTTTGCCAAACAATGTTACGGTTCCTGAATGACACAAAAATTATAAAAACAAAAAACCTATATACCTTTAAACATATACCTTTAAATTCAATAAAAATACTGAGTTCAGTCTTGATCTTGAATAGTTCGCTAAAAAAGGGAACTAAAAATCACTGTGCTGCAATCTTCGATTCCGAAAGTCAAAGTTCAAACATTGTCGATAATGCGAGTTGTTTGTAAAGGTATTATCGACGGTGGTCTCCCTTTGACTCGGCATGTTCTTTACGACCGGGAGAAAGGTGTAATCCGTTCTTTAGCAACTTGAGCCTTCGAGAGGAACCTTAATAATAAGTAGCGACCGTCCTCAAATGGTCTGGCGGTTTTCGATTGAAACTTAAGTTCCTACAGAGTTTTCTTTTTGGTTATTCAAAGCCAACCTTTAATTTGATGACATGATCTTATACATATATGATACTAATGCAAAAGATAGACAATTTGTTCACTTATTTTATATTATTCAATTACTTATTTACAAGGAACTCTTAATATTAGAATTTGGGGATTGTTTGTGTTTTGTTTTTGCGATCGCTTTAGTAGCGGTCTTTTTTTTTGATAAAAACGTTTCCAGAAACTTCAGGTTTAATGATTGCATTCTCAAAAACAAAAAAAGAAAAGGATTTTTTTGTGTGTGTAACTAAGGTAAGTAGCTAAAACTAAAGTAACTAACTAAGGTAAGTAGTAAGTTTTTTTTAATGATTTTTCTCTTAATGTGTAGAGTAACATATTTCATAGAAGCGTATTTGTTCTTTTTTTAATCCTTTGCTATTATAAATGCGAATTTGAGTTTATTTGTTTATTTGGTTTTATAATTTCGAGATTCCATCATCTAGCATAATATAGCAGTAAATATACTGCTACAATCAGAACGATTGTTTTTTTTTTACACTTTATCAAGTTTATTTTCAGTGTCATGTAATGAACGAGCCATGTAAAATATTTATTTTAAGTAAATTCCTTATACCTTCAGCTATGTATAATGTATAAACGAAACTTTAAGTAAGAATCAACACTAGTAAGAGAATGCTTCAATAAAAATAAACAGGGTGTCTCCAAAAGAGATTGTCGAGCATTAAGTTAATAATAATAGTGTCAGAACACCATTACTGTGTGTAGCTGCGAGCAGCTCAGCTCATTCTGCTCACTGCCTGCGTGTAACATAAACTTATTGGATGACCGCAAAAGCAATTTAGTAAGACATTACTCCACACAACAAGATCGAGTACCGAGTAACTTAATCAAAGATCTTTGTAAAGATTTCGCTGTATATTATTAAGTAGAACACCACAGTGTTCCTCAAACAGGAATAATGGGTACAGATAACGACAGCATTGGGCCATTACCCAATTGGGTAAGCGGGGATCCTATTCTTTGTCCAAGTTTATCTTGCTCCCTGAAATATGATCAGCGGCCGGCGAGGTTGATTGTCGCGCGCCCATTCAATTTAGAGAAAACTCTCCGCATTCATTAAATAAAAGGTATCAATGTACCCATAAACTTGATGCATATTGTTCGGTGTAACATTTGTAACAAACATCACAAATGTAAACGCTGTGAAGTATGATTGAGTGTTTGTATCAAAATACAAAATGTAATATTATGTTCTAATATTCCTACATAAGTGTGAGTGGACTATATTTATCTTAGCCGGTTCTTTTTATTTGTTATATCTGTTCCCCGCGGTCTCACCCGCAGTAATTTCGGAGTTCCCGCGGGAATTCCAGGATAAAAACTATCCTATCTTTTAAGTTGGGCCAAATTACAACAAAATGACCAAAATTCATCATGATCGATTCAGTAGTTTAAGAGTCCATCGCGGACAAACAACGTGACTATTGATTTATATATATCATAGATAGATAGATATAGATTCATATGGAACTGTGAATATACTAATAAATAATAGTATGTTTTATTACATCAATAACAATAATTAGAATTTTGGGCAATTCCATTGATGTAAGAAAAATCCTTTAAAAACAAACATTTCATTTATATGTATAGCTTCAGTAGATAGATAGCTGTGCCCCGCGGTTTCACCCACGGTAATTTCGGAGTTCTCGCAGGAATTCCGGGATAAAAGTACCCTATGTCCTTCTCTGTACTCCTGACAACGTGCATGCCAAATTTCATCCAAATCCGTTCAGTCGTTTTTGCGTGATTGAGTAACAAACATCCAAACATCCAAACATTCACACTTTCACATTTATAATATTAGTAGGATAAAACCGCCAGATTTCAATCTAAATGAACGTAAGTATTCTGAGTAGTTGTTGAAAACAACTATCCTCGCGGATAATACCTCGAAAGCGGATTTTCATCCGACTTGCTTCAAATTTCACTGCTCAGCTCATATGTGTCGCAGCGTTATGTTATATAGCCTATAACCTGCCCAGGAGTATGGACTACAATCGTACCAAGTTTGGTTAAAATTCCTTCAGTAGTTTTTGACCCATGCGTGCACATACAGAAAGACAGACAGACAGACAGACAGACAAAAAATTTACTGATTGCATTTTTGGCATCAGTGTCGATCACCATTCATCCTCCAATATTAATTTTGAATATATATTCAATGTACAGAATTGACCTCTCTACAGTTTTATTATAAGTATAGAAGATTAATGTATGCTCGTTCGGCCAACTTCCTAAATCTAACGCAAACGCGAACGAACTGACTAAAAAATCTAAAAAATGCCTCTACACTAAAAAAAATCACATCTATTAAGATATTTCATTTAAAAAATAAATCAAATTTAAAGTAGAGTAAATACTAGTTTTTGATCATAATTCTATAAGTGTTTAAACTTTACTTTTATTACTATAGGTGTGTAATTATGTAATTATTTTATGTAATACTATGTAGCATAGTATATTCAAAATACTTGTCACTAGATTTCATTTTATATAAAACTAAATTGTTTGTTTTTATTTTGATAAGTTGACATTTTTCGTTACCATCTCTTTAGTAAATTTATTTAATTCTGACATAAAATGTAAATGTAATTCTTAAAGATAAATATATATTTATCTATTTAGATTAATGTAATTGATAGCGGTTCAAAGCTAAAGGTTTTCTTGTCAATACGGCTTACGATATACGTCTATAGGCGAAGTGATGAATGAAATACCCGGAGAGCTATGCGTTGATTGAGATAATATGGCGCCAATAAATAGAGTCATCGTAGCGCAGTCCATAAAGCGTTTTGAAGTAGATCTAGCAAATCATTAGCTCAAGAAGTGATTACTCGAGTAGAGTAGACGCTTCGTAACGAATGTTTTTAATACGAAACTCTTCGATGTACTTTCATATAAATGTTGATCTGAAACAAATGCTACTTATCTTTTGCGTGACAAACTTACGGACACCAGAATCTCACGCTTGCAGCTTATTGGAATATGGACGTAAACTTAGTAAAGGTGTTGAACGCGTGATATGGAACGTTCGGATTCACGTCACTATTATAAAAAAAAAAAAAAAAAGGTCAATGGCCGTCTGCCTACTGTGCGCGTTCATATCTCTGTTCCGTATGTTTAATATCGCCTCCGTTGTTATTCGTTATAATACTTAAATTACGTTTAAAACATTCGCTTTGGCTTTTTATTCCCATCAGGTTATGGGCCCAGACCCATCGTGTTAGTTTTGAGTAATTCTGTTAAGTCCGATTAACGAGCTAAGGCGCCGCGAAACGTGGTTTGTGATTTTTAGGTTAGCCATTTTTTAACTGGTACAAAGCTGAAATAGCTCCGAAGTGCATTAAAAATGACTACGCATAACCTTCAAATAGACAAGTTGAAAGGCAGAGAGAACTATAATACGTGGAAATTTGCCGTGCAGGCGTATTTACAGCACGAAGAATTGTGGGATTGCGTGGAACCTACCGACAAGCCGGTCGATCTCAAGAGGGATACGAAGGCGAAATCCAAGATAATATTGCTCGTGGACCCGATAAATTATGTTCACATCCAAGATGCAAAAACAGCGAAGGAAGTTTGGTGCAATTTGCAAAGAGCTTTCGAGGATTCAGGTTTGACACGAAAAGTTGGGTTACTCCGTGAATTAATTAATACTTCTTTGGATAACTGTTCCAATATCGAAGAGTATATTAATAAATTAGTAACCACCGCCCACAAGCTGAGAAATGTAGATTTCCATGTCGATGACGAATGGTTAGGTACATTAATGTTGACTGGTTTACCGGAAAGTTATAAACCGATGATTATGGGCATAGAAAGCTCCGGTATAAAGATAAGCTCAGACGCTATAAAAACAAAATTATTACAAGAAGTCAAAGAGTCGAGCTCCGCTGTCTATTATACAAAGCCTAAGAATAAAAGTGTTACCCTCAATAATCAAAATAAAAAGTCAACTGATACCAATCAAAATTATAAGTTCAAAGGTCCCCGTTGTTATAACTGCAATAAATTTGGACACTTAAGTAGAAACTGTATGAAGAAAAGGGCAAGCAATAACTCTGAAAATAGTGAAAGTTTTGCAGCTGTCTTTTCAGCCCATGGTAGTATCAACAGCACAAACTGGTATGTGGATTCTGGAGCATCAATGCACATGACCAACAACGATGAATGGATGTATGATACTTGCACTCCTGTTATACGAGAAGTAACTGTTGCCAGCAGCTCGACAGTACCTGTGGTCCGAATGGGAAATATCAACCTAGATATATGTACCAATGGTAACATACACCATGTACAGGTAAGAGATGTTTTGTATATTCCCAACCTCAGTGCAAATCTGTTATCAGTCAGCCAATTAGTTAAAAGAGGCTGTCAAGTTGTCTTCACTGAAACTGGCTGTAATATTTATAACAAAGGGAAACAGTTAATAGCAACAGCTAGACTTATTAATAACATGTATAAATTAAATACAGTTACCGAGAATGCAGTTTTTAATGTCACTGAATCTAAACAAAGTTTGGAAATATGGCACCGAAGAATGGGACATTTGAATTATAATGATGTTCATAGACTAGTACACTGTACAGAGGGAGTAAAATTCTCTGATTTAACTGAAAATAAAAATTGTACTTCCTGTTTGAAAGGAAAACAAAGCCGGTTACCATTCAAGAATATTGGTTCAAGGGCATCTTCACCGCTTCAACTGATACACACCGACTTATGTGGCCCTATGGAGACACCCTCCGTTGGTGGAGCCAAGTATTTCATTACATTTATTGATGATTATTCAAGAAAAGTATTTGTTTATTTCTTAAAGAACAAAACTAATGTTAAAAATATATTTGAAAATTTCAAAATAGAAGTTGAAAATCAGCTTAACTTAAAAATTAAAGTGATTCGCTCTGATAATGGTCTAGAGTATATAAATAATGAATTCCTTAAATATTTAACAGACAATGGTATCAAGCACCAGACAACCACTCCGTACACTCCCGAGCAGAATGGACTCGCCGAGCGAATGAATCGCAGTTTAGTGGAACGTGCCCGATGCATGCTTTCTGATGCTGGTCTGCCGAAGGAATATTGGGCCGAAGCCGTGGCAACCGCAGCCTACGTGATTAATCGCTCTCCAACAAGGGTAATAAATGAGATAACACCGGAAGAAAAGTGGACAGGTAAAGTGCCAAACATTTCACACTTAAGAGTCTTTGGATGTAAAGCCATGGTCCACATTCCAAAAACAAAACGGTTGAAATGGGACCCAAAATCAGAAGAGATGATATTTGTTGGATATTGCGAAAATTCAAAAGGATACAGGCTATTAAATATGAAGAATAAAAACATTTTTATTAGTAGAGATGTGAGATTTTTAGAAGTTAATTATGATCAAATTAGCACAACTCAATTACCACTGGTTACACCAATCCGGTTGAAAGATGATACTACGACCATAACACTGAGCGAAAATGAGACTTCAAACACTGTCATAAGGCCGATGACACATGAGACATCATCATCACACATCACTTCCGATGAGAGTTTTGACTCTACTAGAGATGTCAATGATGAAACCTATGAACCGAGCACCGACATTTCATCCGAGTCGCCGTCACCCAATCGATACATAACGTTGAGAACACGAATGAGGCGACAGCAGAGTCCTGAAGCAAACGATGAAAATTATGCTTGTGTTGCTCTATGTCATGATCCCAAGACCTTGGAAGAAGCTTTATCATCAAAACAAAGTAAAAATTGGCAGAAAGCCATGGATGAGGAATACAATCTATTGTTGAAAAATAAAACTTGGGTATTATGTGAATTACCTACCGATAAGAAGCCAATACCATGTAGGTGGGTTTTCAAGACTAAGACTGATGAAAAAGGAAACCTAACGAAATATAAAGCGAGATTAGTAATAAAAGGTTGTGCACAAAGAAAAGGGATAGAATATGATGAAGTATATGCACCTGTTATCCGATATTCATCTCTCCGTTATTTGCTAGCCATAGCAACAAAGCACAACCTTGACATAGATCAAATGGACGCTGTATCTGCATTCTTACAAGGAGATGTAGATGAAGAAATTTATATGTGTCAGCCGCCTAACTATAGCACAGGCACAGAAGTTTGCCTACTGAAACGATCGCTGTACGGTTTGAAACAGGCGAGCAGACAATGGAACAAAAAACTAGACACAGCGTTGAAAGAAATAGGCCTTGCTCAATCGTTACTAGATCCATGTATTTATTACAGAATAGATAGAGATATAGTATTTTTAGCTATTTATGTTGACGATATGATTTTGATCACAAGTTCTACACAGATTAAAAAGGAAATAAAGAGAAAATTATTCGAAAAATTCGAAGTAAAAGATTTGGGTGAATTAAAGTATTGCTTGGGAATGTGTGTAAACCGAAACCGAGAAAAAGGTATTTTATGCATAAGTCAAAATAAATATATATGGGATATTCTGAATAAATACGGAATGGCAGACTGCAAAGGAGCGAAGACACCTATTGATCCAAAAACAAAATTGTCTGCCAGTAGTGAGGAAAAATATATGAAAGATGTCAGTTACCAGGAAGTGATTGGATCATTGTTGTATTTGTCACAAGTTACACGTCCAGATATAAGCTATGTGGTGAACATTTTAAGCAAATTTAATAATAACCCTGGATCCGAACATTGGAATGCTCTAAAGAGAGTCATGAGATATTTGAAACATACTGAAAACTATACTTTAACCTATGAGCAGAATAAAGGAGAAAAAAGTATAAGTGGGTTCTGTGATGCTGACTGGGCTAGCGCAGAGGACGATAGAAGATCCTGCACAGGATACATTTTTATGTTTCAGGGTGGTGCAATCAGCTGGAACTCTCGCCGGCAGCCGACGGTCGCGCTGTCTACGACCGAGGCTGAGTACATGTCCTTGTCAAGCTGTGTGCAGGAGGCAATGTGGCTGAGACAGATGCAAGAAAACTTTTGGCCTGAGCTGTCGTCAGTACCTCTTGCTATTTACTGCGACAATCAAAGCGCCATCAGGCTATCAGGTACCGATAATAATTACCACTCTAGAACAAAGCACATAGATGTCCGACACCATTTTGTGCGCGACAAAGTACACCAGAAGAAAATAAATATTAAATACATTCAAACGAATGAGATGGTCGCTGATGCGCTGACAAAGGGGACGTCGCAGCCGAAATTGGAATACTGCTCTTGCAAGATGGGTTTGCGTCCAAGGGAGGATATTGGAATATGGACGTAAACTTAGTAAAGGTGTTGAACGCGTGATATGGAACGTTCGGATTCACGTCACTATTATAAAAAAAAAAAAAAAAAGGTCAATGGCCGTCTGCCTACTGTGCGCGTTCATATCTCTGTTCCGTATGTTTAATATCGCCTCCGTTGTTATTCGTTATAATACTTAAATTACGTTTAAAACATTCGCTTTGGCTTTTTATTCCCATCACAGCTTTTTCTATCGATAAGTTTCTGCAGTAACTTTTATTTTTGTAAATTCTATAGGTATGATGTAACGAAGATATTGTATACGTGTCTATCGCTCGGCAAGGTGCGGCTGCCGGCGGCGCTGCACATCGCCGCCAAGAAGAATGTCAAAGCGGCCACTCTGCTGCTAGAAGTGACTAATAGTGATTATATGATCTTTGGTGACTACACTCTACTATCCCTAATAAATGCGAAAGGTTGTTTCAAAATTAGAAAATGGAATGTAATTATTATAAATTGAAAAATTTATTTAAGCAATGGATTTAAACTTAGGTTTAAAGAAAAAATACTACATTTTATTCTCTCAAAATGTTACGTTTTTTTTTATTTATTTACCAAGTTGCCAATAAAATTTAAGGTTAATAATTAATTAAGGTTTAATAATTTAAGGTTAACATAAAATAGCACAAGAAACCACAGAGATTTGTACAATTAGTGCTACTTCTATATTTATTATGCTATCGGTATAGAAAAACAATCTACACATCTATATCTATACATCTATTTGCTTATGCCACCCACTTAGTGTTAAGTCATATTTGTCTTTTCCAACTCGGGTAGCCTGTTAGATATTAGTGATAAGGTCGCCAATTGTAGCCTATATTTACGAATTGTAGTAATATTAAGTTGCATGTATTTTGTGGGTATATAATAAAGTTATTTCATTCATTCATTCATTCATCTATACATCCATATCAAATAAAACTAAAGTGTCCGCTTGCAATCCCAAACCAACATTTATATGCTGTTAAATTATATTCTATACAACGTGTTAATGAATTAACTGAAAACTAGAAAGTATTTTGCTCAGAATCGACTAGCGAATCGATCGCATTATGTCTTAATATAGGTTGTATTTTTCATTTTTACTAGCCCATGTCTAAATTATTTATAATACAATATTTGGCGCGTACGCCGCCGCCCGCAGCAAAAAAAAAATCGAACCGGTAGGCGCGGGCTAGCGCTTGAAATTTCGTAGATAGATCACCTCCAAACTAATTTCGAATAACTTTTTTCGACATAAAATATATTTTAATCACATTATTGTTTATTTTTTTAAATGGGGTGTATCAGCTTTTAGTTAATTCATTAACACGTTGTATATATTGTTATACTTACCATAAGGAACTTTTGTATAACAATTCACCTTTATGTTACTGGTATAGTTGAAATCAATGGAACCCCTATGTACGCCACGACCTCACCGTTTACGTGAGGAAGGTGAACATTAATAATTTTCTCTGTATCCGCCGTTTACGGAGATTAACGTCGAACCATAGACGGTTTGTATGAATAATATTGTTGTAACTACACAAACATAATATGATATGTATAACATCTCGTCTATATGTTACATAAATATGCTTCTAACCTATATATACAGATATGAACAAGCTTAATGTCTGTGCAACAGAATACATGACTAAGGGGAGTAAGCAGAAAGGGCATAATTTGAATAGAATCATCAATCAAAATTGTATCATCTATTAATTAATTCTGTATCGCACCACGTATTTGATTCCAATGGTTATTTTTTCTAGATCTGTGATATACAGCAAGCTTACTCTTGACGCTATCGGGGAAGGGTCACACTCTTGATGGAATCGTGTTAGGATCAAATCGAACTCGAATCGAAATGAGATTAAAAAGGAATCAGATTTTGCTACTTTTGAAACTTCGCGATCGTGTCTCTATATTTTTCGATTT
Source organism: Zygaena filipendulae (assembly GCA_907165275.2). Lineage (NCBI taxonomy): Eukaryota > Metazoa > Arthropoda > Insecta > Lepidoptera > Zygaenidae > Zygaena > Zygaena filipendulae. Next base: position 4,883,159 of record OU015666.1, read on the forward strand.
CCATATGGGAATCGTGCTATTTACTTGTCGTACGTCATCTTAAGACAACACGATTCCAAGTACGATTTGATTTCGATCTCAAAAGTACCTATATACCTATATACCTATATAGGTAAAGTATAGTAGTAAGTAAGGTAAGTACCTATATACCTATATACGTATATAGGTAAAGTACCTATATACCTATATAGGTACTGAAATGACATTAAGATGAAATCAAATCGAAGTCAAATCTAAATCGAAATCAGCCTCAAATTATTTTTAAGAGTAAGGCCCCACCTCGCAGTGATTACCATGCCTCATCTTGAGGAAACTATCTATGACTATCAAGAAGCTTGTATTTTTTTCTTCTTCTGGATTTCCCATATTTTAAATTTTGCTAATTTTAAGCAAAATAAAATAGATTTTAAACACAACAAAATTCACTTTTAACAATATTTTTTTAACGATACGAAAATAAATGATGGATCCGTCATCTTATATTAGCGCTGCGCTACTCAACCCTAAATGTTGTGGTCAGTGGTGCTGGCCACTAAACTCTTTTGGCATTTCACTCCAATTTCATAACAGGTAAATATCCAATTTAGGGATAGATGATGGATATCTAATATGTACGGCAGAAAAGGGATTATTGTATGTAGCTAACAGACATCGCGTGCGCCCGTAATGAAATAGTACCTAGTGGGGCAATGCCGTGACTCCAATCACGCGCCTGTAATTGGTGTAAGGCGATTTGAATGAAAGCATAGGTTAATAAATAAATTGATAAGTATTACAAACTATTATTATTCATTCAAACCAATAATTAAAATAAATCGATTCGAAGAGTTTCAGTCAAACGTAATCATGAACAAATATTTGGTGTGCAGCCAGCTGTTGGATGTATGGAAGATCATAGTATATTCTACAAAATTCATAGAATATAACTATGATAATATGAATTAAAATGCAAACGGTTTTAGAAACTTAAATCTTACAAAGGGAAAACTTCTACGACACGTAGCTTCATGAAACTAAAAGTAAATGATAAATAAATAAGTAATGATAAACACGCAACAGACACAATTTTTGCACTCAGTCTGCAGCGAGTATCTTTTGAATAATTTACAAGCACAGCAGCCGTCGGATAGCAAATAGAATAAAGAATAAAATCCTAATTTACGTTCAAGATTAGTTAATAATAGATACATAAGATAATCCAAGCTATATATTTTGTTTGAAAATTTGAACTACAAATTCTAACACAAGCCAAATAAAAGACTTTACGTGAACCTTTCTATCGACTAATAAATCTGATGGCGTTTATAAAACTAAGATAAAAATATTCTTGCCTAATATTTAAAAACAGAAAAGAACAGACATTATTTTCAGCACACACAAAATAAAAATGAAAATTTAAAGCTACATACTACTAGACCACAGTACAGTATAGTACAGTACAGCAGGACTACTAGTTTTATATTTACGAGCACCCGTAGGTTAGTTTAGGTTTGAACTGTGCGTGACCAAAACATAGTCAATTAGTATGAAAATAATAAAGTGTGTGTGCGAAGTGGAGAAATAGATGGTCCCACTTTTTAGCACAAAGTTACTTTTTATCTCGATAAGAACTCCCGAGGGAATCCCGAAATTACCGCGTCTGAAAGAGTTGGCATGCGTAATGAGAATGATGGTCGTTACGAATTATATTTCAAGATAGATTTAGCTTAGTTAAATAGGTACAAGGACAGTTGATACATACGTAAAAGGAAGTTGGGGATGTAACCAAACCGGCATTAAATTAGGGGGTGAAACACAGCCACGTAGCTATCTATCCATGTTTATGAAATTTAAGCTCATCATGCACGTATAGCGAACGCTAATTACCCGTATTTAAACATTGCACGTGGCTGATTTCGTGTCTTAATTTAAGATGTACAGTTTACATCACGAACGAACGTCGCAGTGTGTGTACACGCCCTAATGAACATTAAAAGGTATGTAGGTACATATATACAACACGGAATTTGCCTCGACCTTTTCATTGTAAAATGGTGGATCGTCTGCAGGGCCAGTTTTCATTCGAATTTTATTATTAGATACTAGCTGTTCCCCGCGGTTTCACTCGCGTTAATTTCGGAGTTCGTGCGGGAGTTCCGATAGAAAAAGTACCCTATATCCTTCTCTGTACTCCTGACAGGGGAAACTTGCCTAAATCGTACTTGTTCCTAAAACGTACCCTATCAATTTCTCTTATCCTGAAACTGCAGTGGCAACGCAAGTACTAGGAAATGGAAATACTAGTTCGCCATGTCACCTCACCCGAGTTACAAATCCACGCTTCCGCTTTGTTAAAAATTATTCAAAAAACAAATAATTTTGTTGTTTTCGAGTAATTTTTTTGGTTGATTCATAAGATTTTTAATTTTTTTCATGGTGAGTTGTATAAATTAGAAGTTTTATACTTAATTCTGTACTAATTCACATTTTAAATTATTAGACATACACAAACCTGCCTGGCAGCAATTTAGTTACGCGGCAATTTTGAAATCGTTAGTTATCTTGAGTCTAATTCGTACTCATCACTTTGTTTTATTTCGTACCGGTATGAATTAGGAGTAATTGTTTATTTTTTTGTTTAATGTCAATATGACCAAACGACAAAATACAATACTTGGCCAAGTGACGATATAGAAAAACCCTCAGTGGGTATAAAAATGGAATTTTAAAATTTAATGAAGCTTCTCGTGTATTTAATTCCAAAACTCACATTTCGACGCCATTTAAGAGCATATCAGAATACAAAGTTTTTCTACATTATAATGTAGTCATTGTAAAACAAAAAGGGTTATAAAAAATAAAACAACATCGCAAAAATCCAATGATTCAAAAAAGAAGACTGTAGAAATTTCGGTGGACAAAAAGTCATAAAAATGAAGAATCTCAAAGAAAAAATATAAAGAAAATTAAGAAGATAGCTAGTATTTTCCATTTTAGGCAGTAAAAAAGAAGACATGATACAGTGTGAAACCTGGATTCTGGAACTTGATTAAACTCTTAATTTTATTTGGGATGATTGCAAAGAATTAGAAAATACAGTTAGATATGCTACCCATAGTTAAAATGTTCGTTTCATTTCTGAGATGATTGCATATGAGTCGACAAATTAGTGACACAATAAATAATAATAATTACTATTACTCATAAAAGTCAATTGCTAATATTATGAAACTGATTTTAATTATAGTATCTCAAGTTGGACATAGGGATATACGAGTACGATATAGGAATATAAGGGTACGTTTTAGGAACAAATAAACCTAAATCGTACCTTTTCCACTTTTTTTTAAAACCTATTTTTCTCACAAGTTATTAAAGTTTAAGTTCATTTTGTTATTTTTTTTGATAAGTAAATAAATAAAGATTATTTTAACATCAATTGAATGTTCTTTCCTTATTTATATTTCCAGATAATTAGCATTTCTCTGAAGGGGTACGAATAAGGCAAGTTTCCCCTATGTGTTTAAAATTTCGTGATGATCGGTTGGTCCGTTAAGGCGTGAAAGTGTAACAGACAGACAGACAGACTGACAGACAGACAGTCAGAGTTACTTTCGCATTTATATTATTACTAGGGATTTTCTTGCACTGTGGCTGCTCTACTTTTTAGTGTATCTATAGTCTATACCTATTATCTACCTAACCTACCTATCTACGAGTACCTATCAAAACTACTACCTATTATAAAAGAGAAAGATTAGATTTTTTGTTTAATTGGTACAATTTAACTCAAACCACTACTAGACCAATTTCAAAAATTATTTCACCATCAAGATGTTACATTATCCCTGAGTAATATAGGCTATATTGTAACCCGATATTCCCGCGGTAACTCCGAAATTACCATGGGTGAAACCGCGACCAACAGCTAAGTAATAAATAAGTATTTAAACACTTCCACATCTATATTAGGTATAAGCTTTAAATGCTTTGGTGAATTTACTTCTAACGGCCAGTTACGGCAAACCTGAGGTTATAAATATACCTAACTCCATATTATAATACCGAAATGGTTACAATATCACGTTGGTACCTACTTCTGGTTGTGGAGCGTCGATATGAATATTGAATAACGCCGCCTTTTCAATCCACTAAATTTGCAATATCATTCCTGTTGATATTATAAGCACGCGCGTTAGACGGGATGCGCATATTCGCCCTAGCTACGTAACTGTAGAAACTAACTCTATGTAGGTATTATTAAAGCCTCAACTTTAAAAAAAATACCGTCAAAAATTTGTGTGGGCTTAGGTCTATATACATCTTTTTCTTGTTAAATGAAATTACTTGAACTATAAAAAAGTTAGTTAATTTCAGTTTTCTAAAGCTTACGATAATTTTAAATGTGAACATCAAGATTTTTTTCTACCGTGCGTTAAGAAGCTCACTCACTCACTCACGCTTTTATTTTCGATATTGAGAGCGTCATCTGTTATACGGCGATTGAACTACACCAATTGTCAGGTTTCCAATTTTTGCTTAATGGGGATGTGGACTACTTTTGACAATCAAAATTCTAATAAGTCCGTCAGTTAGAAAATAAAAAAACAATAGACACGTATTTTTTGCTTTTTTAGATAAATTAAAATATACAGAGATAAAGCGCATTAAAGTTTAGGGTGAGGGGGTCGTGACGTCACTAACCGCTAAAACCGCCATACAAACTGTCAGAATAGTGACGTCACGCGAAATTTGAACTCAATATATCGCCGTTATTTTTTGATTAAGTAAAAAAAGAAAAAAATACGTGTCCAATATTTTTTAATAATCTACAAGACGGACTAGAAAACAAAAATTAGTCAACATGCCCATTATGGGACCAGGTGACGCTGTATGACGAGGTCCAAGCATCAATTTTATAAACTAAATAGGTATACTAAACTTTTATTTACACTTATTTTAAACACCAAATATAATATTTTCGTATTAAAAAAGTTTTAAGCCTTTTAATATGACGTAGAAACTGAAAACCAATTCCCGGGTCGGCTCGGCTAATTACACTATTTCGTTATGCTAAATCTACTTTGAATTATTATCTCGGAATGTCAGAAGTTGGTGATATATTAGAAGAGTCCGCGAGGTTAGGGATCGTGGTTGCCATAATTTTAACGAATGTAATAACTATGCTATTATGGCAACCCATATCATCACAAATTATTCCATTCGCTTTGTTCCACTTAACTATCATGCGGCTACACAAGCTAATTATATATGTAATAACGATAAAAGGAACAAGTTAAATGGTAGTAGGTACCTATTGTAAAAGTTATTATGGACTAAAAAAACCGGTACTAACCAGCATAAAATGGACAAATCTTGCTGATTTCAAAGACTATAGATTTGTTTATAAAATTTCTCTTTACAAAACTTTAAAGAAAGAAAGAAATAAAAACATTTATTTCAGCACAACACACAAGAAAACAAAAAAACATAAACAGTGCCTAATCTAAATTTGAAGACATAATATTATCTCTTGCATGCTTTGCCGAAAAGGTCACCAACTCGGCATTAGCTGGGTGCGGGTACACCTAGAGCTAGTTTTCAGTTGGCAGCCCGTTGTCACGCACGGACGGGGGTAACAAAACGAACTAATATCTTATTTTCGAAAAAGAACTTGTACATCAGTGCTTTTCCATTTTACGTACACGAAGGTACCTACCTATAATATATTTGATGTAATTTATAGTCATTGTAGGTAAATGTTATTGTGTTATTGCGGATACCTATATAAGTATCATTTGAGATTGGATAAGTTTGAAACCCGAGAGATATATGGCCGTGTTGTTAGTTTATCCGGACTTCTGATCTGCATACTATATTGTAATGTTTATGTGTAAGTTAGGTATATTTCACTTTATGTAAGTACAATGTATTTTACAGAAATAAATAATTCAATATTAGGAACGATCCTCACTATAAAGCAGGCCTACGAGAGCCTGTAGGTTCGACTTCTTATTGTTTTTACCATTGCCTTTAGCACTTAGTGCATTTATTCAGTTGAAACTCGAACGTCAAGTGCAAACAAATAATTAAGCATTTTTATTAGCCTCGTTGTACAGTTTAAAACTGTAGTATAAGATTCTATTCACTACAAATCATAAAAAGTCGTTACTCCGATTTACTGTCTAGATACCAGCGTGATGAAAAAATACTTCACAAACTTCTTTCAAGACTAAAATAGTTGATATGCCCGTTATGTTTGATTTCCACCAAAAATGCCAACCTGCACACTTAACTATTGACTGGTCGACAAGTTTTCTTTTGATAGTTCACCTATCATTTATAGTCGAGCTAATGTTACATGTATATTGTATATGCATATATTTATTGCTTTGTGTCTAAACTTTTTGAGTATCATGAATTCTCTGGAACCAAATATCAGAATTAGTTTTTGAACTAAACAATACATTTAGGGCGTTAACAAACAAATCAGTTTGCGAATCGTCGACGCCAACTAAGATTAGTGGTCCAACAATAATCTCCCTTTAACCAATGACAGCTGCCGTTGAAGCGGCCTTAATTAGTAACATTTGTCATTGACATATGTACCCACTTCTCAGATTCATCACATCGATACAGATCGTGTGCATGACTTAATATCATCCTTGTATGTAGATATTTAATATGTACGAGGTCTGTGAACGAATAGTTTCTAGGGTCGCAGCCACTGCTCCCACCATACTGAAATAGAGTCAACGAAGAATGAGGCGGTCTTTGTCCAGCAGTTGATTGAAGTAAATATTATGAATATGAATAAAGAAAACAATACAATATTTTATATGTATAAGTGTTAAAAGTAATTTAAAATAGAAAAGTAGGTAAACCAAATAGACTAAAAATTAAATTTCAAAATTTAATTAAAACACCTTCTAATGAAGATAATTTCAAACTGATAATTTCGAAATAAGCTCAACTTGTGTCTAAAAATTGAGTATCAACTTACCAAAGCTGGTAAGATAACGTAAAGCGAATGAGTCTTGATATAAATACTTTAATTGCATCAACGGTGTCAAATTGGAAGTAGATAGACATAGTGATGTGAAAATGAGCCAATGTACTTACCTACTCGGAAAATTAAAAGTAAACTTCTTTAGAAAATCTTTAGATCACAAGTGTTTTTTTCTAATAATCTCACTGATGCTTATATTGATAATAATTATCATCTTCTAACTCAAACATAACATTATAAATATCTCGTCATATGTATTCAAATTACTCGCAATTACTAAAAATAATTTAACAAAGAATAAGATGGTGCCGTATAAGAATCTAGTATTAAATATTAAAAAAATGAAGTTTTGTTGTTCACTATTACGTATCTTGATTAGATCTTCAATTCACAGCAGGAGAAACGCTTGCAAAATTTTAATGAGACAAAATATTTCTACACAACAAAAATAACGTGAATTTTTGCGGCAGGTACATATTACACAGAGTACTTACGTTAAGTATGGGAATTCGTACCTACGTCAAACGCTTTGTTATTTTGAATTCCTGCATCATTCATATTTACCATTCTTTCGTATACCTTACTCGTGTATTCTCAACATTTCATCTTTTCAAAACACCGTATTAAGGTGCTACTGTAGGGATCGTGTGGGGAGATTTCAGAGATTAGGCACGTCAAATGCATCCATACCACGACTTACTACGTTCCACCCGCTTCGGATGTTCGCCCATGGAAAAAAGCGGATTTGCACGATCAACTTGGCTTATATTCCACCGACAGATCTAATGCTTACACGTGTTCTTGCATAGTTATTTCGTACAGATGGATATTATAATATCTTATTACTTACCTGCGGCTGCAGTTAAGATCCTGATCAAAGAAAACTTAATAATAATCGGCTGTTGAATTTTGGTACTCAGATTTGAATCTCTAAGTACGAATAATATAATTTTTGTTCTGAAACAAATATTTTGTACAAAAACATTTCGGTCTCTATTAGATTATTAAGATGCTAGGAGTACATAATACGTATTAGACACAACGTGAAAAATAAGAGACATCATCATAATCATCATTTTCAGCGAGAGGCAAAGTAACGAACACAACAATAAAACAAGCTCACGACTAAAAGAATATGCATACAAGTAGGTATCACAAACATCTTATCAAAGACTGAGTAAAAGCCGCAATCTTGTACTTTTGATAAAGGTTATCGTCTGTCAATGGCGTCTCCAGTTGGTAAAATATTGCTAAATTAAGATGTAATGGCTGATCAAACAACTCTCCATAAAGCTTTTAACATTAAAATTGATGTTTTAAATGTCATCATCGATCGACTGCGTTGTGTTTAGTAAATGCGAATGATTAAAATCAAAATTCGAAACGCAATGAACAATGCCACGTCAAAAGCGTAAAAGCAACCGCAACTTCTGAAAGGAGGCAGCGAACCATGCGAATTTACGGAAAACTCGTGGACAAAACGAACTATGTCCTGAAGAGACAAATTCCCGCTTACACGCTGAATAATAACTGACGTTATCTATTCCAGAAATTGCGAAGAATTTTATCTCATAGTTGAAGAATGCTGGATGTTCCATTATCATTTTTGTTAGCTCTGAACGCTTTCAGCATCTACAACGATTTAGAACGAACAAAAAAAATTTGGTTAGAGTTTAGGTCCACTTATATAATTACCAAGCCAGAATAGTTTTGAAACATCCAAAGTGGGTCGAGAATAATATTTTCAGTGAGAAGTTCTAATCTACGTGGTCACAGGCCGTTGTGTTTTTAATGGAGGCGGTCCAGTTTTAATTTAATTCTGCCCAACCTACAGCCGTTTATTATAGGTACAGGTAGAAAAGAAAATAAGCGTCTGAGTCGCAATTCAAATGCTGCCAGCATAATTTTGCACATTAATTTAGTTTAGCTACTATTTTATTCTCCTTCAGGCGGTTTCATCAGTGCAATTTCGCAATTCTCTAGAAAACTCTCTGTATTGGGATGAAATATACCATATCTTATCTCAACACCTAAATTACTCGCATAACTTCAAGAGCCCCAGGTCAATTACCTGTTCCCTGCGGTTCAACTAATGTCAATTTCAATTTTTTTTAAATCCTTTGTTTCAGGATAAGAGTTTCCTTCGTTATCCTTCGTTATTCAAGGCTGCTGTAGATTTCTATCAGTGAAAGAAATTTTAGAATTGTTTCCGTAATTCCAGCCTTTACTCCTCTGCAAACTCGCAAACAAACAAAAATTTCCTCTCTAGGTAGAATATAGGTACATACATAAATACGTCTAAATTATTATGAGGGATAAGAGTAGACCAAGCAAAAAAGCTGCATTGCTAATAAGAAATTTCTACAACAAAGACTTGCTTAGCTAAATGAAAAGTGAACACGTGCCTTATATTAACATCGCTTGCATGACTGTAAGCAGATGGCATTGTCTATATGTGCCAGAGGGGTCTCTTTAGGGAGCGAGGCTTACTCTTATCGTCTTTAATTTGAAACGTTGCCAGAAAAATAAGAAGCCACAGTTCCAGCAGAATTGAGGCTGTGCGGTGCGACGGTGTACGGCGATTGCTTAACTTTAGGCCGCGGACCGAATTACATGAAATGGCGCCCGACACGGGGCTGTATAAATAAGCAAATTGTGAGAGAAAACGTCTTGAAATTGCAAATTTAAGCATCTCCACCCGGTTTGTTTGAGCCGAGCCGAATCCCGCAATTCGCGAGCTCCTCTGTTCCTTACATTATTTAAGAAGTAGAATCTCAACGAGAATTTCAACAATTTTTTTTTCATATTCCCAAAAAAAAACATTTGTAATTCATAAAAAAATTTCTGAGCTTCTTTCACTATGTCGATTTTTTTTTAAATCCTATGGCTCTACACTTATATGTCTATTAGTTTTGATGGTTGCATTTTAATTTTCAGGCATTGGTTTAAATTATCTGCAATGAAGTATAGTATTTTCACATAACACTATTTAGATGTATTATACAATTTGTGTCATAAAATATTTAGTTAAAATACATCTATACATAAAATTAATAATATACGTATCTATAAATAGTAAAACTATGTGCTAGTATTTAGTGATTCGCCATTAGAAAATAGGTAAAAAAGTAAAATTAGAAGACACCGAAAACAGTGATTTTAAAATTTTCGTCTGTCTGTATGTTTGTGAGATGATAGCACTACAAAGCAGCATTGAACATAGTAACACTGTCGCCTTACATATTTGTCAAACTTAGAATATATAATCATGCTTTGTTTTTCGCAATAGGTTCACGAAAAGTGCAGTCATGATCTATTCGAAACTAAAATATATTTAATGTAATCTGGGAGCGACAGTGATGCCAATGCATTTACAAACGCCACACAGGTAAAATCTATACACACAAAAATTAATAATAATAATAAAGAAATGTTTATTTACCAGCACACAATTACAGTAAAAGTTACAGAATAGTATGATATTGAATAGCATGATATGAATAGTATTTGGTGCGGCAAAAAGGAGATGGGACTCAGCGAATCCGCTGATTTTCAGTCCCCAACCTCTTACAATTAATATTATCTACTACTATTACAAACTAAGATAAGATTGTCATTGTCAGGATTAAGTACGCACGGTAAACATTTATTTTTTATTACATATCTTAGGAATATAGTCCACATTTATAAATATACTATTTTACTTATTCTAGGGGCGACTGTGAAAAATTCTCTTTTTAATGTCGAGAGTTAACCACTATTAGTTAACGGCTGTATCTTAAAATTAGTTACTTCGCGTATAAAATCATACACTACAAGACAGGAATGTATTCGTACAGTTAGTAATTATTATTTTGGATGGTCAACGATCGTCCAGCAGCATGACGTCTTTTGCTGTGATAGGAGCCACTGCTTGTAGTGTTTTTTAAAACTGTATAAAGTCTGAATATTTTTTAGTGGAGGGGGTATATCATTCCAGCATTTAGATGCTGCAAATCGGAAACTGCCCCTAAAAGATGTCAATCTATGTATGCGTGGTACTCCTAGGCGTCTAGTTCTATTAGTACTTTCATCCGACCATAGTAACTTGTTGTGTAGGTACTTTGGACGGCCATTATGCCTTAAATTAAAAACCAGTATACCCAATTTTAGTCTACGCCTATTACTCATGTTAAGGATATCATGGGTGTTTAAGTATGGAGTAATATGAGATCTTCGGTTCACGTCGAAACAGTACCGAATGCATGAATTTTGAACTCGCTGGATTTTTTTTTCAGTTTTTGTATAGAGACATGGACCGTAGACCACGTCACAGTAATCCAAGTTGGATAGTACCAGTGAGTCGGTTAACTTTAGTCTAACGGATGTGCTTAGATATTGCCTTATTTTGTACAACATTTTGAGTATTCCGTAGCATTTACATGTTTTAGATTTAACGTGATCTTCAAATTTTAGCTTACCATCCAACAGAAGGCCAAGGTTCCTAACGACCAAGGATTCTTCTATTGGAATTCCGTGAATTAGCAGAGAAGGCTCAGTGCGACGAACCGCATCAATCTGATGTTTTGTTCCGAGAATCAGATAGGTACATTTCTTTTCGTTTAACATAAGCCCATGTTTATTTGACCACCGAGCGATCGATGATAGGTTTTTATTCATATTTGAAATGGCAACGGAAATATCTGCATCGCTAGGATTAGTGCGTACAATCAACTGCGTATCATCTGCGTACATATGTGCCAGCCCTGACTCAATGCATTCAAACAGGTCTGCAGTATACAGCGAGTATAGTGTTGGTCCCAGGACAGAGCCCTGAACTACACCTTTATGGACGGGAAGTGTTGTAGATCGACTTTTTGACCCATCGCCATTCACACACTCGACCAACTGCATTCTGCTTTTGAAGTAACTGCCAAACCAAGAGCAAGCCGTATCATCACAGCCGTAATGTTTCAGTTTAGACAAGAGGAGGTCTAAGTTTAAACAATCGAAGGCACGGCTATAATCGAGCAAAACCAAGATAGATGCATTGTTTTCATCAGACGCTGTAAGAATTTCATCTACAATATGTGACAAAGCAGTAGTGGTACTATGATCTTTTCTGAAACCTGATTGTTGGGTTGGCAAGATGTTGTTTAACTCAAGATAAGGCAGCAACTGTTGATGAACCACTTTTTCTAGGATTTTAGATAAAACTGGTAAGAGACCAATCGGCCTGAGATCTTTTATGGTTTCTACATGATCCTTTTTCGGTATTGGCTTTACTAAAGCGGTTCGCCATGACGAGGGAAAGTTTCCAGTTTTAAGCGACTCATTGACAATTGCCGTGATAGCTGTCAAAGAGTAAGGCAGAGTTAGTGTAATCATTTTTATCGATATTCCGTCTATACCCATTGCATTTGACGAGATCGAGTTGATGATTCTCTCAATGGTTTGGTGGTCCATTGGTGGTCAAAAAATTAAACTAAAGTGTCTGTTGTAATTTCAAATTAACACTTTTCACTAAATGCATAATATGCAAGTTTATACGGTACTTAAAAAAAACAATTTTTAAAATGTTTCTCTGTCTGTCTTTGTGTTCCGGCTAATCTCTGAAACGGCTGGACCGATTTTAACGGGACTTTCGTTGGCAGATAGCTGATGTTACAAGGAGTATTAGGCCACTTTTATTTGAAAAAATAGTTCCCGCGGGAATTCCGAAACTCCCGCGGGTGAAACTGCAGGGCACAGCTAGTTAGTCACATTATAATAAATTCTCTCTGTTAATGATACTGAGAAAACACTTAGCAAATAAATGGTTAAATTAGAAGTAAACGAGCTACCATTTGCGCCGTAATTCCATCGGTCTCCAGCTAAAAGCTGTACAGAAAAACGTTCTGACACGATTCAACCGCGAAAAATTCATGCCGATAATTTTCAACAAATTCCCCCAAATAAACCGAAAAATCTGGCCCCGTGATTACGCATAGAGAAAAAAACGCTAAGAGGCTGCCTTCTTTGACGCTACATTCCAATGTAACCGCAGTATACATAATGGTAAGATATTTAGACCACGAGTGCTCCTGACTACTATACATCAAACGCGGAGACATTACCACAAAACGCCTGTTAGGTACCGACAGCATAAAATATTCGGAACGTTTTGATATATCTGAGGGATATGGTAATAGGGTTGGCGACGCGGAATATGTACGCAGACCTCGTTTCTGACACGTGAAAATATATTGATATAACAATAGGGGAATATTTTATTTGCCTTCTAATTCGTTATCGTGATCCGTCTCAAATAATTGGTCTACTAACTTCTTGGTTAAAGGCGATCTCGTTATAATTTCAACAACGAAAAGATTATTTTTTATCTATAACGGTATAAACTTATAAAGCAATATTGTTTAAGCCCATATAAACGAAATAGCAGAAGCAACATGCTGTACGGATATCAATTGAAAATGTAGATTACAATCCCAACAATGAACTACAGCTGTCGGTAGGGGAGAACATCGTTAGTGAAACCATAGCATCGTGGAAGGTATTTTCTAGTGTTTAACTGGCTAACTACCACCTTCAAGTAGAAAATCTGTCTCCTACTGTACCTACTGTCATTTATGATAAGATAAATTAAAAAATATTAATAAAATAATTATTAAATGAAATACAAAATCACTTTATTTACGTCGAATACAATGCGAAATCCGTTTGTCTTTCTCTAAACGCAAGTGACTGTAATCAGGTTGAATACGTAGGTTACCTACTATTCCCCATTTCTCCTATATTTTCTACGTTGCAAATTTTTCCTTTTAACGCATGCGGACCAAATGTGCCAACATACCTGTAATATGCAAATAAGGATTAGCCATTAAAGTTAAACTAATGCCTACGGAACGAATTGCATATTACCTACCTAACCTACCTACCGCCGCGCGCCGGCTAGTTGGCTAGATAGTAATCACGTGATTTCCGCATCTAATAGTAGGTACCTAAGTATAGCAACAGCATTTAATTCTCCATTTTAAGATTTAATACAGCCGCCCTACTCTTGACGAAATCGCGTTAGGATCAAATCGAACTCGAATCGAAATGAGATCGAAAAGGAATCAAATGTTGCTACTTTTTAAGCTTTGAGATCGCGTTTCTATCATATTTATCTGTCAAATTTCTCGATTTCATTAAATTGTCAACGAAAACAATCCATTTCTATTGAATTGTCAAACATCATCTTTTGACATTAACACGATTCCAAATACGATCTCAATTTGAACTCAAATCAAAATCGAAATCGGCGACAAATCATTTTCAAGAGTAAGCCCCCAGATTATGCAAATTACTTGTAAATATAAAAGAGAGCTTTACTAACATTCGACAGAGAAAATAATTTATTGTATTATAATTTACTTTACACCATTTACGGCCGCAGTCAGTCGTTTTAATTTTAAGTAAAGATTTTAAAAACAAAACCACCGCACTCAGAGACGTTCATTAAATTAATGTTAGTTGATATTTAACTAATTAAGTTAAATTAAGTTAAATGCCAATTAACATTAATTATTCCTCTCATCCAAACCATTGACCAAGATCATGCACTGCTAAAACTCTTTGGTAGAGTAGTTACCACGGGCTTTTATAAAGTGAAAATTCCTTGGCCCCTATGAGAGTACAAGGTTGTGTGTGTGGAGTATAACGTTTTTATAAAAAGTACTCTATAATAGTAATTCACGTAACAGCTACAAGTGTTAACAGTGTGGTTAAACATACAAGTGCTATATAGAGTTCATTATTGCGTCGCAGCAAGAGTCGCTATTTATTTCAATGTCTTTGCGGGGACTTTCACTAGCAGATAGCTGAAGTTATAAGGAGTAACTTAGGCTACTAGTGATTAAAAATTAAAATACCTTTTACGTTTATTATTTGAATCCTTAATTATAAGATTGAATGAAAGTACGTGGATCTATGGAACTACAATATATTAAATTAGTTTTCGTTTAAAAATAAGCGCAAAGCTAATCCAATGGTGAAAAAGGTCGGTACCAAACAAACTCGCCAAACAAGTACTGTATGGCAAGTTACGTTAATTGTACTTGGATGTAAATAATCTAAACTTCGTTAAGCCCTGGTCTTAGTGCATAAACAAACTGTACGGCGCCGTGTTAAGCCGAAACTACGTCGTTGGCAACTGGCCATATCCCCGTGTTCCTGCCAACGTCGCAAAGTGTTTCACATACCCATATGTTACTTTAAGTAAATCCAAAGTAATAGGTGGAGCGTTTCATAAAAAAATTTACTTTGTAAATTACTCCCATAATCATAAAAAAGCTAAACGACGACGTTAGTGTTTCATCTCATTATATGTATAGGTATATTTCGACAAATATCAATAGTGTAGTGTATGTACACCGGCTGAGAAGGGCAGTCTGTCAACAGCTGTTGTGGAGTGCGCACATGTGCTAGTACATACATCACAACCTATTATAAATACAGAATAAAAGTGTTTTAATCTATTACGAGATACTACATGTGGCGACGAGGTAAAAGTGAGTAGTACCAAATTGACAAATTTTTGAGAAAAGGAAAGGTGAGGTACAAGAATTGCAATGTATGTACAGTCAGCTGTAGAACTATGTATGCACTTTTGACAGTCATTGAATCCTATTGCAATCGTAATAGAGTTCGAATACTGACCAAAATGTATGCATATTGGTGCTGGTGACTGTACAGAATGTACACAAGCTATACCTACTAAAAATTTGGTCACTTTGTTCCGAGCGAGTTTGCCCGAGCGGCGGACGTTGTTTACATTGAACATTACTAACCATATACACATTGAATGGTATCACAAGTATATCTTACCGACTTACTAATTTTTATTTACACAAAGTCTAATGTTGGTAATTGATCGAAACGAATGCATAAGACCTTATACTTTTGGTTCAGATACACCATCAACAACAATTTAAGAGTGTATGTGGATTAATTTTACTTCTTATTTTTATCGAGTGTTAAAAAGCTATCGAGTATTAAAAAGCACGTTTTGTATAAAGCTCATCCAAATGTGCTATTTATTAATGTAAATTTGAGTCTGCTTGTGAAGACCTATCATTAACAATTTATTGCACTGAAATTTTAATTATACAAAATTAATTGCTTGATACCTAATGCTAAAAAAGCTATATAAGTACATACGCTTGAATATACATGGCTACGCAATGAAATCGCCCGATTGGGTATAGCCACGCATAACAAATACAAGGACACGCAATTAAATTACCTACTGGTAAATGGCTACGTATGAAATACAAGGCCACGCAATTCAATTACTGGTAAACGGCCAAGCACAAAAATAAAAGTCCACACAATTAAACTACTGGTAAATGGCCACGCATAACAAATAAAAGGCCACGCAATTAAATTACTGGTAAATGGCCACGCATAACAAATAAAAGGCCACGCAATTAAATTACTGGTAAATGGCCACGCATAACAAATAAAAGGCCACGCAATTAAATTACTGGTAAATGGCCACGCATGACAAATAAAAGGCCACGCAATTAAATTACTGGTAAATGAACACGCATGAAAATAAAAGGCCACGCAATTAAATTACTGGTAAATGGTCACGCATAAAAAATACAAGGCCACGCAAATTAATCTTTCATGCGGGTAAAAGACCACGAAATTAAATCATTGCTAAATGAACACACATAAAAAAATACAAGGCCACGCAATTTAATCTCCCATTTGGGTAAAAGGCCACGGAATTAAAATATCATCAGTAACTAAATGAACACACACAAAAAATACAAGACCACGCAATTTAATCTCCCATTTGGGTAAAAGGCCACGGAATTAAAATATCATCAGTAAATGGGCACGCATAAAAAATACAAGGCCATGCAATTTAATCTCCCATTTGGGTAAAAGGCCATGCAATTAAATCATCAGTTAATTGACACGCATAAAAAAAAAAAAATCAAGGTCACGCAATTTAATCTCCATTTGGGTAAAGACCACAAAATTAAATAATTGGTAAATGACCATGCAAAAAAAAAAAAAAAAAAAAACAAGGTCACGCAATTCTTCCATTTGGGAAAAGCCATGCTTATAGACACAGTAAGAGACTATTTCCACTTACGGGTTACCCCTAAACATGTCACATGCCGGATCTGCACTACCAAACCTTAAACAATTCGATTGCAAAGACGATTCGACATCGGTTGGCAACCGTTGGGAGAAATGGAAGAGAGCTTTAAAAATGTATTTAGAAGCAGCAAATATCGACAAACCGATCAAAAACGGGTTACATTTCTTCACTTGGGAAGGTTCACTACAAGAAATCTACTATAATTTACCTGGAGTCAAAGAACCGGCTGAACCTATCAACTCTTATAATGTGGAGGTGGATATCTATAAAGATGCTCTTGGGCTAATCACATAATCAATTTATGCAAGAGAATAGATTCCTTTACTTATGCGTTATGGCGTCTTACGAGAATCAGTAGTAGAAATGTTGCAGTACAGGCTTACGACGGCCATGACGTATGCCCTCTGTTAAGGTATGAAGTTGTTCCTTGAGGTAACTCATGTCGGATAAACCAGATACTCATAGTACAAAAACTTCAGAGCAATTTTCAATATTAACTCTTTGACATCGGTAGACCCCTTTTAAACAGCTAAAACTGCTAACAGTTCCATGTCTGCACCTACCTACATTTATGAGTCTTACGCAATGAAACTCTATGTATTGGTCTTGCATGTTTGTCAAAACTAATCCAAATTTATTTAAAGGAAGGGTGATGCCTGTAACTTTAATAAAAGATTACCTCGAAAACTTCCTATATCCGAAAAACAACGACATTATCTACGTGGCATAAATGCATATTGTACGGCAATAAATATTTTTAACAGGTTAGACGAGGACTTGAAAGTACTACCTCTAAACATTTTAAAAAACAAACTTAAGAGTTGTTTGATACAGAACCTCATACAGAACACTATCTCTAAAAGTAAAAAAAAAAAAAACAAAAAGAGTTGGTTGATACATCTAGACACGCCGGTAGCGTGTCAAGCCAAAGTTCTCAAACTAACTGTTTTACTCTATCAATGAATAGGTACTATGACTAAATTTAATCTAGAATGCCATAACCTCTAAAGAGACCGCTTACAATGCCACAAGCTCAGACGAAATAAAAACTTTTATTTCGTCTGAGGCCACAAGCAGAAACTTCTCTCTCGAAAAAACTTAAAATAAATAAATGAAACGAACTTTATTCGTTACGACAACAATTAATATGCAATTACAAAAAAGAAGCACAAACAGCGTGTCGCAACTAAAAGCAACCAGCTCAGCATAAGTATAAATAGACAAAAAGCCATGCGATTCCATAATGAAATAGATTATATTTTTAACCTAGATGAAGATCCCATGATAACCAAAAGTATATAACCAATCCGTAATTATAACTTTCAATATTTGATGTGTAACAACCGAGATGCTGATTGACTCGGGCAATAAGTGTGATATAATTACAGATATTGAAAGAGAACAAGCTAAGAGTAAAGAACCAGGATCCCCAACCGAATAAAGTCTTGTTGTCTGAAGAGCCTTTAGATATTATAGGTTCTGTCTTATGTTATCAGAAATGGTATACTAAATTTACTGGGAAAAGTAGTGCCATCAATCTAGGAGTATTATGGATTGGCTTACAAATGAACAGCATTAGTACTAAAGAGTCTATGGTAGATTGCAAAAATAAAGAGATATTGCGAAACTAAAAAAAGGGATTAGCACTAGGCAAAGATTTTGATCTCATAAGTGATCACAAGCCATTAGAAGCCATATTTGAACCCAATTCAAGACCTTGTGCAAGAATCGAACTATGGGTGCTAAGATTACCTACAGGCGTATAAATAAATAAAAAAAAAAATCTACATAAATAATCTGATTATATAAATCAGAAACAGTAGATCTGTCGCTATCACATTGAACGAAATTGAAGCATTATCTGCGGTAGATCAGGAACTTTCTAAAATAAAGATGAGTATTTATTTTAATAATAGCTGGGATGAAACTGTAAATATTTTAAATCAATACAAAGTGAGCTATGCTTACAAGGTAATATCATACTCCGGAATCGTGGGAAAGTTACCATCAAAATTGTTTTTCAAGAGGCTGGTTCGAGATAAAATACTATCAGTTCCAGACATAAAATACAAAGTCACAGATGCAGATGTAAGAGATAATCACATGCAAACGAAAGGAAAAGAAAAGAAGTACGAATTTAGAAAAAGAAGAGAAACGGAGTGTGAATTAATAATACATATGTAGGTGAAAAAGTTGAAAGTAGATGATTCTTGGAGAATTCTAAACGATGATTTAGATGAGATAATTGAATCAAATACACGCTTATCCGACAATCGGGGAAAATTAAATATATTGTACTCTGTAGTTATGGGAGTTATAAAATTAATACCTTTCCGATTATTTTGAGTATAATATTATGCTCAGTTTAGTTTAAGAGATTGATAACCAAGATTCAGATGAGGCGATCAAATCAGATACGCGCTTAGTATAATATATTGTACCCTATGATTATGATAGTTATAAAATGAATATTATTCTGAATATTTTGATTATAATTTATGCTCTTAGTTTAAGAGATTAAATAAGTTACGAATCGTAAATAGTTTACAAATGAATCTAGATCATACGAAGCTACAAAATGAATATTATTTTGATTATTTTAATTATAATTTATGCTGTTAGTTTAAGAGATTAAATAAGTTACGAATCGTAAATAGTTTACACATGAATCTAGATCATACAAAGCTATAAAATGAATATTATTTTGATTATAATTTATGCTATTAGTTTAAGAGATTAAATAAGTTATAGTTTCGTAAATAGTTTACAAATGAATGTATGTAGATCATACGAAGCATTCTTTAAATTAAAATAAAGAAGGGATGTAGTGTATGTACACCGGCTGAGAAGGGCAGTCTGTCAACAGCTGTTGTGGAGTGCGCACATGTGCTAGTACATACATCACAACCTATTATAAATACAGAATAAAAGTGTTTTAATCTATTACGAGATACTACAAATAGTAGGTACCTACCTAGGCTATGAAAGTGACGTAAGTGTAACACAATTGTAGGATCTGCGATTCTATATCTTCTATGTGTATAATAAAAATTAATCGCCAAATGTGTTGCTAAGCACATAACTTTCAAACGACTGCACAAAATTGGTTTGGAGTTTGTTCAAAAAAACATAGCGATAACTACGGCATGCATAGAACATTCTTTTTCCAGTGGTGTCAAACCTGTTTCCTTGACGCATAAATTACCCACTTGCTACAATAAAAAAATAATGTATGATTTTCGTAGGTACACATTAATAATAACTACGGGACTCCTTTTAGCTTACAACGTAGTGGTTATATACTCTTTGTTACGTCACTTGTTGACGGTTGAGTCACTTTTGAATACTTTGCTAATCTGCTCGGGAACAATAAATGTTTTTGCTAAAACTACTCACTTATCAGAAATTTTTGTTAGGTACGGAGTTCTAAATTTTTTTCTAGGGAAAAAACCTACAAATTATTATCCATACGCCGTACAATTTATATAAATTTTTCACGACATGCTAAAGTTTCATTAGTACTGTAGGTACACACCTATTTATCAAATGACAAATCGACCCAATTCGTATCGGGGGCCACACCTACAATCATCACCGTGGCATGGCACTTTTATGTTCAAGTATGTAGTTATACCAAATGTTTTTAGTGCAATTATTTGAAATTGGTCTAATAGGATGTTCGATCCCGTGTAGGCTTGTACGTATTTATTAGTATTTTCTTAACTACGAATCAAAACGAATAGCAGGAGGCTTTACGGTGAAGAAAACCATCTTGTCGAAAACTGTTCACGTATTAAAAGCAATTTGAAAGCGTGGTTAAGTCCACCAAGCCGCACGGGGCCCACGTGGAGTACCTACCACCTACACAATCTCAGCATTAGTGTAGACGGAAAGCCTGTAACTCCAGAAGTAGAAAAATTTAAAAGACTCTGCTATAAATAGAATGCAATAAAACTTTTGCACTCCTAAAAAAATCCTTTGAAGTATTATTACACAAAGCTTTTGGAAGCTATATGAACCTTCTCATAGTAAGTACTTTACTACCTTAGCAGTTAGCAATGTGAGGGGTGATCTCATGAATAGATAATCATGTGTATTATATTATTATATAATACGAAGAAAGCTTTACTCCTCTGTACATAACACGTCGTAACTTCTAGTAGGTACATGGTACGATCCGTTCAAAGCCGATGTTGTATCATAGCGCTTCGTGCATATTGTAGTACTCACGATCCCGCGCATATGAAATATTCACACCCAATGAGGTATTTCTACATTCACAGAAAACTGACACAAAGTAACAAAAGACATGCAAAATACCTACTGGTGACAAATTCGCAATGATATAACCTGTATTTTATTTACAAAAATTACTATGTAGGATTGTATAATATTATTTAAAAGTTAATACAATGTTAAAGTCTTCTTAAAATAGGTACCTAACGGCCGTACTCAGAGTCGATTTTAATGATTACTTAGTTAAGTATAGATTTTCAAAACAAAGTTGCCGCAATCAAAAACGTTCAGTAAATTAATGTTAATTGGCATTATATGAGATGTAACTTAATTAGTTAAATGCCAATTAACATTAATTTATTGAATTTGTCTGATTGCGACAGTTTTGTTTTAAAAGTCTATACTTAACTAAGTAATCATTAAAGACGACTCTGAGTGCGGCGGTTAGTCAATTTTAGTGATTTAAATTATCTGTTGGTGTTAGAAATCAAATACCTATGTCATTAATCAACTGTGTACTAAAACAATCACAATTCAAACTGGAATCGATCTATTCTATCGAGCACGTCTCAAGAGCTGACAATAACCAAGATATGCAATGAAATAGAGCGCATCGAAGCCACGTCACAGTACACTCGGCTTCACGTAGATAAACTTCAATGTGATTGAATGGGCTTAATCTCTATAAATGAAATGCAAACTAGAGTGAAAATTCCAAGTATTTCATAGAAAAGCAAAGTTTTAAATAAAGTTTGCTTATAATAAAACAATTAAAATAAGATTACCATCAATATCTAAAAAATTAACTCATAACTATAGTTGCTAGAAGTCATAACTAATATTATATTATTGATGCGAATGTGTTTTTGTTTGTTACCTACGCTTTCACGTCTCATCTATGTACCTATGCTCAACTAATAATCATGAAAATTTGACATGACTTCGCGCGTCGCAGTGCGATTCGCTGATCACTAAACCAACGGCCGCGGCACTTCCAACCAAGCTATTTTCTTTCTGTCAACTATTTACTGAGCACCTGTTTGCAGCGAACTAGTTAAAAGTCACAAAATCCATGTTATTAGTGTACCATCCAGCTGTAGGGCGTATAATAAATTCATTGGGAGAGAGGGTACTACACCCATTACATAGTTGGACGGAATTAAGCGGGCGTAATAAAGATTTGCTCACGAAACTATTCGAGCGGAGCCAACAATTCGGATTAAGCCCAGTCTATGTATTCGTGAATTGCAGGCTTCGGGTGAAGCATTTTCTAAATATTTTATTCGCAAGCTTTTCCTACTACATCGACTCTCGCATGCTGTTTGAAAATTAAGCTACTATCGCTCACTAAATCCTTTAAGTTTTTGTTACAGTCATAAAATAACTTTCAGTGAAATCCGTGAACAGACTAATGAAACAACGCCTATATTTTAGTACTGATTGTGCCCCGCAGTGTTACCCGCGTTAATTTGATGCTCCACTCTATTGATCGTAGCGTGATGTTATATATAGCCTATAGCCTTCCTCAAAAAACGTACTATGTAACACAAAAATAATTTTTCAATTAGAACCAGTAGTTCCTGAGATTAGCGCGTCCAACCAAACTAAAACAAACTTTTCAGCTTTATAATATTAGTACATATATTAACTACAGATAAATTATAATTTACATATAGGTACTACGAATGTATTAACTTATAAGTCATACAATCTTCGAAACCAGACGTAAACCAGTGCTACCGGCTGATTTTGCACACAAAGTTGTTTGTCGCTAACACGGTAGGTACCTAATTCACTAACGTAACGCAATTAATAAAACACCATCTGGTTACATATTTGCTTAGGCTGTTTTATTTCGTATAGATTTACAAAAAAAAACATATAAGTAAGTACGATTTAAGTCTGACAAATGAGCTAAAAAGAATATCCTCAAAAACTAATAAATTAAACTAATAAATAACAACTAAACCTAAGTATAGTATTATATTATATGTGCCTATACCTTAACGGGTACGACACCACCGTAGGTTGACTGGTTTGCGAACCTAACTGCAACGCTAGGTTTCACGAGTTCAATCCCGGCATAAAAACTCATGTGATGAACATATTGGGTTAATATTAAAATGGTATTATATAAAAAGTACGTATTTACCAAAAAAAAACCTTATATAAGTATTATATCATTTGGCTGGTACCAATATTATAATACTTTGTACACTAAACTAATAATGCGTATAAATATAATATTGTATAAGTCTATAAGTATTTATTATCCTAAATTCTAATTACTGTGGGCATCAAAATTTATCTAAATGTATTAACTATTTGTGAAACTGTTTTGGCGAATGTATTGTGTATCTGTTCTGTTAGTGTATAAATTAAAGCTGTGAATTAGTCCAACTTATATTATAAAATATGTGAAAGTGTGGATGTTTGGATGTTTAGATGATTGGATGTTTGTATCTCAATTACGCAAAAACTAATACTATAAATGTGAAAGA
Organism: Zygaena filipendulae; assembly: GCA_907165275.2. Lineage (NCBI taxonomy): Eukaryota > Metazoa > Arthropoda > Insecta > Lepidoptera > Zygaenidae > Zygaena > Zygaena filipendulae. Next base: position 4,907,019 of record OU015666.1, read on the forward strand.
GTGCATGGATGTTTGGATGTTTGTTACTCAATCACGCAAAAACGGCTGAACGGATTTGGGTGAAATTTGGCATGCACGTTGTCAGGGGTACAGAGAAGGACATAGGGTACTTTTTATCCCGGGATTCCCGCGGAAACTTTAAAATTACCGGGAACTTCAAAATTACCGCGGGTGAAACCGCGGGGCGCAGTTAGTAAATAAATACAATATAAATGATAATGGTCCTAGCACTACTTTGTTTTATAATATACTAGCTGTGCCCCGCGGTTTCACCCGCGGTAATTTCGGAGTTCCCGCGGGAATTCCGGGATAAAAAAAATGTCCTTCTCTGTACCTACCCCTGACAACGTGCATGTTAAATTTCATCCAAATCCGTTCAGCCGTTTTTGCGTGATTGAGTAACAAACATCCAAACATCCATGCACTCTTTCACATTTATAGTATTAGTAGGATAGTAGGATAATATTGCCTCAGCCTACACAGTGGAATCAAATTGAAGTTATGATGACGACCTAAGCGCTCTTTTTATTATAATTTTGTGTTTACCTACTAAAAAATTTCACTCACGAAAATACGTGACTAATACTTATGTATTCCAGTTTTCTTTGTATCGTGACAAATAGCCATTTCGTTTTTGGTACGAATCTCGATTTTTTTCCCTTTCTCATCTTTGGACATGATGAGACAAGATAGTGGCACGCTGCCAACCGTGTCCCCGGAGAGTGAGCGGAGCATCTTTGATATCTACAATGCCTTTCTGACGCCCGCCTTACTTCATACGTTGATTCACAAATTGTGAATCGGGATACTTAATTCGACACGTACGATACATTGTCATGGCAATGAAACCAGCGTATTTTTTTTTATATTCAGGTTCTTCTTTTGGCACGTTGAGAGTAAATTTTATCGAGCAACGGAAGTGAGTGATGCGCATGAAATTGCTAACGCACTCAACATTCGATGTTTATGCAATACTAGCTGTCCTCTACGGTTTCATCCGCGGTAATTTCGGAGTTCACGTGGGAATTTTGGTATAAAAAATACCATATGTCACTCAAGATCACTGTAGCTTCTTATAAGTGAAAGAATTTTCAAAATCGGTTCAGTAGATCCAGAGATTACCCCCTAGAATGTCACAAACTCACAATTCACAAACTCACAAACTTTAGCTCTTTATAATATTAGTATAGATAATATCAAGTTAGTTATTAGTTGGAAAACGAATTCTGAATAACACAAAAGATAGCAATGATCACATTTTGAACTAACGCAACTAAATTTGATTTTTTTTTTTGCAATTACACCTTCTACATTATAATTTGTTTTTGTTAAATGTTTATAGGTAAGTACTATACGTACTTACATCTTAATAGTAGCATCATTTAGCTAGCATCAGTAGGTACTTAGTTTCGGCTCTAAATTAAAACCTATGTCAGTCATTTAGACAACCAGTTTCCCCTTTTAGATGTACCTATCTATACATAGAGAGGTAATTAACCACCATCAACACTGCATTTTGTAAAAGCATATTTGAGAAATTAGAATTATATACTTGCTATAGTATATTTCTCAACCTGTACTACTCGTACCTACCTATGCATCGAAAATTGTACACAGCGCGGTTTCCCTATTTCATGTAATAAATTTATAGGCACGCATTGAATAGGTACGTATGCAACTTCGAATTGCCAAACTTCGAGGTGCAATATTACCCAAAATAACTTAACCTAAATACTACAGTATACAGTATATACAATAAATATACACACTATAAATACAGTAAATATACAGTACTATAGTGTCAGAGAATTCAGAGCTCATAATTCAATGTATTGAGCCATCAAATAAATGATTCATAACTTAGCCCACATTATGTATGGGCTGTATCGATCGGTGATTTCAATACAATTTTTCATAATAGTCACCTTTTCGTGTACCTTTTCAAATTTTAAATTTAATAGCTGTCCCCCACGGTGAGTTTCAGGATTCTTCAGGAACTCTTCGTACCTGTGAGTCCCTGTCGGGTAATCTACAACATAATACTATATTTACGTATCTATATTTGTGTACCACATCTGTATTATAGGTATAAATAAATCTCATTCACATGCAAAGTATAATTGACTACTACTACCACTAGAATCACAGAATTTGTAGGAAGCAACTCTTGTAGGTGGATTATTAATTTGGTGGATAACTAACAACTTATTTTGTGTGACTAAACATTGCCCATTACGTTTACCTAACCGTTTATTTACAATGACAGCCAAATATTCAAACTTTTGAAATGATATGATATTAGGTACTTATTTCATACTTGAATTTACCAGCTTGAGTTTACTTTTATCGTAACTTAATGTTCTTTCCAACACTATTTCCGATACATTACAGTTCCTGGACAGGTTGTCAGTTTACTGCCGTCGGAAGGCATTTTGCGAGACGTGGATTTTCACGAAATTGCCTTTTACTATACATATCCACAACACTTTTTTGGGGTAAATTGTATAGTAGATACCCATATCTACTATACAATTTACTGTCAGTAGCTGGATTTAATTTAAGCAATCGAGGGTAAAATTTTCTGGAAACTAGTTGTCAGGTGAATCATTTTTAAGTTACCGATTACGATACGTTAATTATAACTTCAACTGTAATTTTTTCTGTGCAAGAAAGTATAAATAAATAAATACTTCACTCTGAACTACGAGGAAATAATAATATCATCACACAATTGGGAATTGCAAGACCTTTAATTTAGACGTATATTTTCATCTTAGTCCTTTTGACCGGTCTATTAGTTTTAATGCGTTCTTGCAGGTACGTTTGTACGTTAAAATGACATTTTTTTACTTGTAACGTATTAAAACGCACACTGATGATGAAAATTCTGAATGACTTGAAAAAATATATTTTTCTGCTCTAGGTTCTTTGGTTTCATTTCATGACAGTAATAGTCTTTAGAATGGAAATTTTTAGATTTAAATTTTGATTTTTTATATAGCTAATTTCGGTGGATACCTAACTAATAAATGTCGCTTTTCTTCAGATAGAGGTACCAATTAATATTAATTCTACGTAACGAACGTATTTTCCTCTTACACAAACCAAAGAAGCAGGCCCACGTAATCCCTTCCGCCGTCACTGAATACTAATAACGTTTTGTTATTACGAAAATAATAAACTTATTATTATTATACCGCAGTATCAGGAAGTGAAAGGATTAAAATAGATTAGCCCTGGATTTGGTGTAAGTCAGTGTGAATTTCCGTACGGATGGTTAATCAAGTTAACCAACACAGCCACTGAGCTGGACGAAGTTACACAAAGTGATTGAAACCTTAAGATTGTGCATAATACGTCTACTTATAAGAGTGCCACACGAAGCTACAAGCATAGCAACCTAACAATGTATATTTGTAAGCTTATTTAGGAATTTAGCAATATATATAGATTGGTATATATACCTAGAGGCGATCGTGTAACATACCTTACTGGCAGGAACATTTCTACTTCTTCTTCCTTGTATTTAAATGTTGGCTTTTTATAATTGCCTCAATGTTGAATTGAAACAGTATTCAAACTATACGTGATGTTGTATGGTGAGGTTTTCTTGCAAGAAGGAGTTACTTTCCTTTCTTAGGGTCTGACACAAAATGGCGCCTGGCGGTTGCAACGACAAACGCGTGCGTTAAAGTCGGATAAAAACAGAACCGTTTTTGATGGCTTTAAGTACGGGATATAGAAATAGAAGTCCTTAAAAAATTGTATTTATTTAGGTATTTTTACTTTTTATTTACAAGATCCCAAGAACTCAAACTGAAAAAAACTTTAAAAGCAAAAACGCTACAAGAAAACGTGATTGCATTATGTTCCTTCGTTCAACGCCTCATGACCTCATTGTGGCGACCGCAAACGTCACAAACTATACGTGAGAGGTTCTAATGGAGGGGGTCGTGTATAGATTGCAGTGACGCTACATTCGATTGCAATTTGCACTATTGACGTAGCTGCAAACTTGCAGACAGCTAATGGAATATTTGTACAATATCAGCTCACAAGAATACACTGAATTAGCTAAGAATATGCTTAGGTACAAATTATGTACCTATAACAAAACTAAAATACGACATCGAAGCTGTTGAAGCAAAAGATGAAACCAAAGTTAACATCCCACATTTGAATTAAACTTATTCCAAGATAACGGTTCGCTATAACTACTCGTATTCTTTACTACATTGTTTTAATTTATGGATAACTTCTATGTACAGCCACAATAGTCAACGTAAGTCATGTAGGTATTTGCTCGAAAACAGTTATCTTTTTTTGACAAAATCATATAATCTCGACTTTTCTTTAATATTTATAGATTTCATTAGAAGCATATAAAGAAAGAAATTCTGTTAATGATAGTAATAACCGCATAAAAATCCGTTGCGTAGTTCAGAAAAACGGGGCGTGAAAACCGAGTCTCGGCTAGCAACTTTGTTTTATACAAACTAGAGATTTTAAATAGCAAATATGACCATCACACTGCTATATAGAAGGAGGCTGCAGTAGAATTCACAATTTAGACCTCAATAATAATAATAACAGCTATAATAATAGAAGCCATTAGTTCATTGCTTTTACATGCTAATCTGTTATTGATAGAGAGCAGCTTGTGTTAATTGCTGCCCTTTACCCACGCCCCTTTGTAATTTATAGTACCTACCTACTGAATATATATTATATGACGTAGATATATACGTCCTGCGATCTAATTCAATTTGTATACCAGATATTTATTTGCTTGCTCAACAAATTTAAAGATGTTATCTACTATGCTTATTGCTGATAATTTACTTAAACACAATTATTTAAAAAAATTAAATCACGATTCATCTTCTATATATATAAATATACTTATAATAAAACTATAGAGAAGTCAATTCTGTACATTGAATATATATTCAAAATTAATATTGGGGGATGAATGGTGATCGATACTGATGCCAAAAATGCAATCAGTAATTTTTTTGTCTGTCTGTCTGTCTGTTTGTATGTGCACGCATGGGTCAAAAACTACGGAAGGGATTTTAACCAAACTTAGTACGATTGTAGTCCATACTCCTGGGCAGATTATAGGCTATATAACATAACGCTAAGATACATAGGAGCTGAGCAGTGACGATAAATTTGAAGCAAGTCGGATGAAAATGCGTATACGTTAACTCAATCACGCAAAAACGGCTGAACGGATTTGAATGAAATTTGGCTTGCACGTTGTCAGGGGTACAGAGAAGGACATAGGGCACTTTTTATCCCGGAATTCCCGCGGGAACTCCGAAATTACTGCGGGTGAAACCGCGGGGCACAGCTAGTCTATACTAATATTATAAAGACGTACCAGCTACAGTTTGTGAGTTTGTGACGGTGTAAGGGATAATCTTTGGATCTACTGAACCGATTTGGAAATTCTTTTACTTATAAGAAGCTACAGTGATCTTGAGTGACATAGGAAACTTTTAACCCAAAATTCCCACGGCAACTTCGAAATTACCGCGGGTGAAATGATAGCTAATAGGTATAATTAAATTCTGGAGATGAAAAGCATATTGTCGGATCTCAATATCCAACCAAACTACTTTTTTACACTAAAATACTAAAAAATAGAGAAGTCAATTCTGTACATTGAATATATATTCAAAATTTATATTGGAGGATGAATGGTGATCGATACTGATGCCAAAAATATAGTGTTAAAAAGTAGTTTTGATGGTGGTTTTAAAAATTTTAAGTACTCAAAAATAAAAGAATTACCGCTGTCAACAGCTAGAGCAACTATAAATTCATGCCACTTTCTTTGTGCGTCGTTTCATCACTTGGCAATTTCAAAAACAACAACTTTTAATCTATGTCATTATGCAGTCAAGATTCATCTAACTTTGTCCTTTTAAAACTTATCTAGTTTACTAGTTCTCACTACTTCCTTAGCAGAGGTGAATAATAGAGGAGTTCCGAGGCGAGGCAGTATTAAGTACATACTAAGAGGTTTTTTGTTTAAGAGGCCGAGCTAGAGTTCTGTTTCAGTACAAATGTGAATCAAGAATCAAGTGATAATTAATAATAATTATGTTGCTATGCTGCAAAACATACTAACAATACTTATCACTTATACGTAAACTGATTTTTTTTTTCATGATTTGCTTATATCGTATCGAAGTCGCTCATATATTATATTATATTAATAAAGGATCTTTATATCTATTTATACTATAATAAAAGAGTATAATCCGCGATTCTGTACATTGAATATTTTTAACATAAACTGACAGGGGACGATAAACGAAGAGTAACCAACCACAAAAAAAGGGTTTTTTAAAATCTTTTCTGTCTGTCTGTCTGTTCGCGATAATCTCCGAATCTACTGAACGGATTGTCATGCGATTTTCACAGGTAGATTAAACTTAGCCTGGAGCTACATATAGGCTTTGTTTCATTGAAATCGGATGTCGGGAAAAAAAGTTGTTTATATAAAAACTTTTCGCGGGGGTGAAACCGCGGGGCACAGCTAGTTCAGAATAAATGATAGTAAAATAGGTATATTGTGGCAATTGTTTTTAGGATAAAATTTCCTTTTATTTTCTATATTGACATAATTAATTTTAAATACAAACTACGTACCTACCAATTGTTTTTATTCTATCTTATTAAAAATACACAAATTATAATAATCTCTTGTAAAAGGGTAAAATTTTTCACATCACTGAATACCTACATAAATAAGTAAGTATGTATGTACAACTGTAATAAATAATTTCAATAACAAACAATTTTATTTCGATAATAATCCTTTTTTCACGAAATTAATAATAGAGTGGAATTAATCCACACTAATATTAAATACGGGTATAAAGAGATAAAGTTTGTAAAGAAAGCTACAATATTCCCGCAACGATTTTGTTGTGGAACGAAGAGTTTCTGCAGCAATACTGAAGTTCGCGCGAGTGAAACCGCGTGGGAACAGCTAGTGATAATATTAAGCTCTAAATTTTCGAGTTCCCGCGAGAATTCCGTGATAAAAAGTGTGTGTGTCCTTTTTTGTACCCCTGACAGCTCGTTTGATGAGCGGTTGACAATTTCATGACGAGCGGTTGAATAGTTGGCGTAGTGGCGTAGACTAGAAAGCGTAACAAACAAACCACAGTCACATTTTTAATATCAGTTAAGATAGGTACTTAATAGTTCTAGCTAGTTTACCGCATGAATAAATAACTGAAAGCTCTACAATACTCCTCTCGATTAACTACAACAAAGGCAATTAATTTAATGAGGTTTTCAGGTCGTTTTCAACTACAATGCGTCGAGTTAAGAAACCGCTTCCTCTTATGACTACATATACAAATGTTATGAAACAAAAGGCTTCTTTCTAACCTAGTTTTGACATTATGGGATTATAATCGATATGCAGAAAACTAATATTCGTGAAATAACGAACTGTTTTCCGCGATTTTATTGTGATACTCTTAGGAACTTACTGGAAACTCAGTTCTATAACCGATAGAGAAAACTGCATCAAAGCCGTTTGCGTTACATAGTTTAGAAGACCCAGGGGGCGACACTGCAGCCAGACAGATCATTTAAGAAGAAAAAAACATTTGGATATTGAAAATTTGAATTTAATTTAATTTTAGATATAAACGGTGAATGATGAAGTTACCACCACTATCTATATCTATAAATTAGCTGAGCCCCGCGGTTTCACCGGCGGTAATTTCCGAGTTCCCGCGGGAATAAAAAGTACCATATGTCACTCAGGATCACTGCAGTTTCCTATAAGTGAAAGAATTTTCAAAATCGGTTCAGTAGATCCAGAGGTTACCCCCTACAACGTCACAAACTCACAACCCCACAAACTTTTGCTCTTTATAATATTAAGTACAGATAATGGATACACTTTGATAGGAAAATATAAGTTAGTTAATATTGAGCATCTCTTTCCGCTCCAATCGCCCGTCCGCTGTTGTTTGAGACCCACAACGACTGGCTGACCACAGCACTTAGCGAATTAAGCATGTCACAAGTTAATGGCTAATGCAGACAAGGGTAAAGGGGCATTAGGGAAAATTAACTATGTCTGTTCTGGTCAAGACAAGGTTCAGAAGAAGTGTCTAGAATAACCTTGGGATTAAGTCAAGTTACTTGAGATAAATGACTGAACCGATTTGGTATTTGCATAATAGTTATACTAAGTACCTAAAACAATTTCTTATCCGACCAGACGCCTAGGTTGACAGCTTACTTCTCTAGTTAGTTAGCTAGTATACTCCTCGTTTTTATAATTTATTTAATTACTTAAGCTTCCTCTGATAACTATACTCTTCTATAGTTCTTTTCGGACCTAAATAGTGCTAATTGTAGCTATGCAAGGCGATAGTACAGAGGTGGCGGAACAGAAGTCAGAGTCGGAGTTTTTTTCAATTTGGTTTGTCGGAGTCAGAACCGGAAGCGGGATCGGAGGCGGAGTCGGAATGGTGGTAGAGGAGAGATGTGTTAATCATCATCTGTAAATCATCCGTATTGATTGCGTAACAACAAGCGAAAGATGACTGAAAACACGTGGGGAGGGGGTTTCTCGCGCGACCGCTGTCCGAGCCACCGCTGTCCTGTCCGATAAAACCTCTGATTAAAGGTCTCTGCCCACTACACCATATCATACCATGACCGTGCTAGGAACGTGTCCGACATGAAAAGCAACACGATACGGTCTGACTGGCCCACTACAACGGATCGACGGCATTCTGTGCCCGTATACATCGCGTTGATGCCCGTATGCAACCCGTATGTTGCCCGTATGTAGTGTAGTATCATATCATATCATATTGGATGTTACTGGATGTTATGTTTGATGATGACGGTCATCATACGCGGTTATAACCCGTATGCTCACCGTTTCGCCGCCTGCGCGCACCGGTTCGATACCGTCGCGTGCCATGCGCGGAGCGTATCGGCACCGGCAAATATTCCCGCCGACAATTCTCGATGCTCCGTGCAGGGCACGCGACGGTGCTGGCCGTTGATGGAATGGTGTAGTGGGCATAGTCTGATACTTTTTAATTCAAATAATATTTTTATGTCTGACCCGTTTCCAGCACGGTCATGGTATGATACGGTGTAGTGGGTAGAGACCATTAAAAGTGTCGGAGCCGAAGTCGAAACCGGAGGTGTAATATCAATCGGAAGTTCCGATTTGTCGTAGTCGGTGACGAAGCTCGACCTTATGGTATGGATGTTATCATTCTTAATTTATATTGACAACGTCATTCGTTCGTGAAGCTGACTACTACGCCAGGTGCACGGGTTCGTACAAGCTCTTAGTTTGGGACCAGGTAGTCCTGAGTAATAATGTAGTAAAACGATTATTATCATTCAGATTTAAAGTGCCTGATTTAAAACTTGGTTATTCAACTGAAAATGAAACGGACAACCTACATACGAACATCGCAAGTTAAATGAAAGAAAATGACTATCTCCTGATATAATACATTTATAGGTACGTATTTGTAACGTACAAAATACAAGTTAAGCTGCCAGGTCAACTGTAAATGTTGAGCCAAGTTAGAATCCATACACAAAACGGTGTCTATTGGAAATGACAGCTACATTAAGGGCTTTGTTCTGGAATAGCTCTAACCAACCAAAGCTCCTATCTGCCGGCTTTACTACCATACTCTTTTTTCCTCCTAAAGATTAGTTCAGCACAAGTTAAATTTTTTTTTCTGAATTGTTGTTTTTTTTCACGATATTAAGGAATTTTCTTGGGTAGGAATATTCATTCTTTGAGTAAAAATTTCAGGGTCGCATTTGACAAAACAGTTCACTTTATTAACACGTTCAGACTTACAAATTGATACATCAAAGCCTATAGCGGTCTAGGGACTTTACAGAAGGCTTCCGTTATAAAGATTTTTCGGAAATCGAAAGGAAGTGAAAATTTATAGGGAAGTAACGTTACTTTTAAAAATATTATTGTAGAAATCTGCAGTATTTGGGGTCTTCGTTCAAGTTAAGAACCACATATTTCTAGGTTTATTTTTGTGATTCAACCTCTATTAAATGTTTCACCTTGAAGCTAAACAGCTACAGTTTATAATATTTATTGAAAGTCACGTCTCACGACTGAATAACTTATAATACCAGGAGCAGAACGTAGTTAAAAGATCAAAATATTGCTATAGAGCAGTATACGAGTAATATTGTACGTAAAAACGACCATTTAAGATTTGCTATAATCTATGAATCCACTCATATTCATAATACTCAGACCATAAAACGCTTAAGAATCCAAAATAAATGTTTTCGTCTAGCCCTGACGGCGTCACAGAGGTTCATAAATCATACAAAAATGTATCCAGAGACGAACGAAAGTAAGTGATTCGTAGAAAAAGTTGGTCGGAAAATCGGATCCATTAGAGTATATAAGCCCATCAAAGAAACGCGAAAGTTTACGTAATCCGTTAACTAAAACGTAAATCGTTGCGTTAGATTAACTTTTTATTCGTGTTCTCAAAACTAGGATAAGCGGTTGTCGGTGTTTTAAGAGTTACGTACGTGCGATCCGCCCTTCCATTCGTCTTTCACAGAGGTTTTTCTCAAAAACTAGACAGATAACTTATAGACATTAGTTTGAAATCTTAATGATAGATTTTTTAATTTTCGCTATTCAATATATGGATAAAAAATTATTTTACATAAATTAAACAAGTCTTTATTTATATTTTTTCAATTTTAAATGCATTTTATATATTATGATAAAGCTAAAAACGTGAGCAATAAACTGATCGTTTCACACAAGACAGAAAAACTACGGTTCTTTTCTACAGCCGTCGTATAGTCGTGGTGTTAAAAGTTCAAATGATTAATCAGGTGTAACAACTACTTTTGTTAATCTAGTACGAAAGAATCTGTTTTAAATTTATCAATACAAGCTTTTAACTACTTTTATCACAGTTTATAGTTAAGCAATAAGCATAGATATTATAGATTTTTTGTGTTCCGTACCCGAAGGATCCAAACGGATCCCGATTGCTGTCACTCACGTATCCGTCTATCTTTCCTTCATCTGTCACACGGGTTTTACAGGCAAATCGTAGAAGCAATAGTATTCAAAGTACGGTATACGTATATTGATGACTCAAATATATACAAATTGTCAAAAAATATTTTTAAAGATTTTTGAGGGAGGCTCCCATACAGCTAAAGGGGTGCGCAAAAATTATTTGTTTACCTACTGAATCGAGTAGGATATCGTTGAATAGAGCTTATTAAGTAGATAAAAGCCGTATTTTTTTTAAACATCGGAATCTGTAACATCTAGCTCAAGAGACTTCTCATTATTCTGCCTCTCTGCCTCTGCACGGGCTACTGTGCGAAGTCCAACATGCACTTAGCCGGTTTTTCTTTTACCCAATTTCACGATTCCATGAAAATGTGACACATCTGCAATTTTTTACCTGTTTAAAAGAACTAATGATATTTTTGTATAACTACAAATTCTTCATAAATGTTAATTTCGCGATATTTGCGTCCCTGACTCAAAGAGATCTTGGATATTTAGTGTAGGTATGTGTAATAGTCAAATAGCTTAATCAGCCATTCCATTAACGTCTGGCATTATATATTTCTCTATTATTCATAGATACATATATTACAAAGAAAAGAAAATGTGTTGTGTTTTTTTTACTAAAAAAAAATTATTGTTTTCGACCAACTCTAAAAACAACAATAACGGCCAATTTCAATAAAGCCAAGTCGATAAAACCGTATAAATCATGTGTACGAGGTTATTTTTTTTTTCGTAACTCGATTGAATCTAGTACCTGTATGGTAACAATTTCGATTTGTACGCATCGCACCGTCAACTCGTTACAACTTCTCGCGTTAAACGAGTTAGGTGTTGCTCTCGGAAATAAATAGGTTAAAAATGAAATAGGTACGAAACAAACAAAAAAAATCACCCTTATTCTTGTTTCGTCTTCTTATTCAAACGCTAAAAACAGCAAAGAATATTAAGGAGTTTTCTGATTCATCTTCATGTTTTTTTATATGTGGTATAATACTGATGGGTTCAGCATTCAAACTTAAAAGGATATAACTACAAATAGTTTCTATTGAAATTATTGACTAAATTAGGGCTTATGATTAGTAATAAAATTGTATATCCCAAGTTTCATTCAAATCCGCTCGAGAAGGTAGTTTTTACGTGTTGAGTGTTCAAGCAAACAGATAAACGGACATGTTTCTCAAATATGATCGAAATGGATTTTATTAACTTTAACTGTAACCCTTTAACCCCTGCTATTTTTAAGCCAACCAATTTTTTTACATATCCAATTAACAAACACGCCATCTCTACCCAAACTCAATAGGTACGTACTAATACTACCCAATCTCAGATTGCAAGTCCGTTAAAGTGTTAAGTCTACGTCAGCGGTAGTTTAATCAGGTGCCTTAGCTAAGTTGACAATATTTAATCGTTATACGTGGTCGTTTTTCGTGACCTGGTTAGTATAGGCTAACTCTCTGTGAACTACAAAAAATGCGTGTTATAATATATTTATTAAGATCGTCAACTTGGCTAAGACTGCAGTTATATACTACTTTGTGTATGTTATTGCGGACTGCTCCTTATAGCGGTGGCGTTGAGTTGTTGGGGGCGTTGCATCCGCCAAAGTGTTAGGAAGGTTTATTTTTAGTTTATTTTTTGTTTATTTCTATTAGTGGTTTTATATTGCAATATGTAACACATTACGAGGCTGGCTTGACGCATGAGCGTAAAAAGCCTCACTAAATAATAATGATTTAAAAAAAAAAGAACAGATTTGATATTAATGCTGTGTATAACGTAATCTTCACAAACAATCGGAGTGAGGAGATAACTCGTTCGTATTAAATCCGAATTTGCAAATTTAATACAAGCTTTATCCGATTTTGACGCTCTACCTGAACGTGAACACGCAAGTTTATGCTGATGTGAGGCATTTAAAATATGTCTATGCCTATTAGATACAAATGATACAACACAATATCAAGATGTTGCATCAGTGAAATATAAAGTGGAAAATAAGTCGTGTATATCAACTAGGGATCGCGATCGCTTCGCTCATCACCCTGATCAATTGAGGATTATAAAAAAAAATATCGCAATAGTATGTAAAAATAATATAGGTGCGTTTATCAGTGAGCGCAAAAAAGAAACCTATAAAAAACAACAAAAACACCTTAAAGAAATTGTGACTCGAACCAACGACGACCAAGCGGTTACTAATCGCATGTCCAGCAAACGATTTTGCTTCTGTCAAACAAAAAACATTTTTTGAGCGAACGTAACAAATATATAGGTACGTATTTTAATACTATGCCTAATGTAGTTTCACTCAAAGAATTCCAAGTACACATTATATTATGTGTTAACTTGTATTTTCATGGAAATATATTATACCTTTACATCGCAGCAAAGATAACGTAATACGTCATATCAACTTGGCAAACTAATATCCAAACAAAACAATACCAAAATCAATAACACAACTTACATTTGTATTACACAAAGGATTCCATTTCGACATTTGTACAGACAAAGTTTAGACCCGGGGGTAATCACAATATGGTAAACTAGTTTCTCAGTTTGTTCCAGACCCTTCTGTAGCCCCTCAAATAGTTTACAGATCAATTTTCTTGTTAAAGTGTTCGTACAGTAATTCTGGAAATAGGTCAAATACCGCTTGTCGCTATACGGGCCGCATGAGATATTGTTTTCTTTAAGTATAACCCGGCTCGGATCTAGGATTTGGTTGAGGGAGGGGCAATTTTGGTTGTACCAAGAATTTTTTAAAATATACTTAATCTGAGATTTTTCTAAGTTTTGATTAAAGTAGTTATTTTAGGCGTCGTAGATCCGCGCCTGAGTATAACAGCTGATGGATACCAAACACGAGCAAGCTTCAAAAACTGTGGGCCATCAAGAGAAAAACTTTACATCGTCTATCGGTTGAACCAATTAGTTGGACCACACGACTGAACCAAGCCCGTACCACAGGAGTGAAAGCTTTGGCCATGAGGAACATTCACTGAGAGAAAAATAGAGGCTTGTTCGGGAAAGTTCGCGACCGAAAAGTTCCTCACCGAAGATCGGTCTTCGGTATTTCTGCTAACGGTATTCGGTTTGCTTGGGCACCATATTTGGTCAGTTTTCTGTAGCTTGCACTTCGTTGACATCGCACGGGGTCGGTCGCTGTGCCTGCTGGCCACTGATATTGTGTTGCCAAAACATCTTTCGGGCAACCAAAGATTTCTGTCCATGTTGAGAAGATAGGTATCGCGTATAGGTATTGATACGAATTTATGTCCAGAAGGGCTTAGTTGCAAAAAGCAATGTGTCATGGGGAATGGAGGAATGGAGACATATACATCTTAAAGTGGTTGGATGGAGATTAAAAAAGAAGCAATTATGAACACGGTAGGAAGACTAGACCACAACCACGAACGAAAAGACTTACCGAGTGGCCTATGTATATATACAGTGATGTTAGGTCACGTAAAATTAGGTACTTATCAACGTGAAGCCCTGTAAAAGCATATATTACCTATAGTAGGCAAATATTCTATAACAGTCCCATAATTAATATTATATTTAATATCTATTGTATTTTATATCTGTAATCTAAAAACTCGACTTTTATTTATCAGATTTTATTTATAATACCTATCGCTTAGAAAAAAACAAAGGGACACGATTCTTTTTAAAATGAAATCTAATAATAATGTAAAACTTTGAAGGTGCCAAGAATAAACTATTTAAATTACAATTGTTCAAATAAAAATTTCTCCGTTGTTCACGAAATGGCACTGCACTTCTATTAATACTGGTGCATACCTGAATAAATTCCCACGGGCACGAGACGTTCATATAAGGAACGAAAACAATTTCACACCGTAAATTTTACTTTAAAACTGTGTTTAGAACTTCTAATATCGAAATGCACTTTATCTACGAGAGCTTTTCACGCTTGGGGCGAGAGGGAGCACATCAAAGATGTCTTCACATTGTACACAAACTGCACAGCGTTTCTACTAAGTCCTGCACACATAACATTAAAGATCCGTCAATCAAATCGAGCCGTTAAATAGATAGGTACATGATACATTTTCGTTCGACAGGTGGTTGCGATGTTTTATGATTTTATAGTTACGTAGCTTGACTCGCTGAGGGCGAGACCCTGTTAAGCGACGCGAAGCCCCACAATAATAAAGCCAATAAACTTTTAAACACCCTTATCTTAGGATATATACGACGCACGTTCGGGTCGTGGTTAAAGAGTGAAATTTAAGCAGTTTATTTTACGTTCAAACACACGTTCGCGTTAATTACTGTCATGCGAGTTATTCAGTGTGTGCTCATTTGTACCCGATAATTACTTACGTGGCAGAGGGAAATGTTTGTTAGGATGTCGGCGACAGATTGCCCCGTTGTTCGTATTCCGTCAACTGGTGCGGAGATGGTAATGGAGAACAATTGAGATTTCCTGTTCGATACTTTTGATTCTCCTCTTGGTCATGGCAAAGTTATTTCTTGTATACGTACCTGCAACAAAAAACAATACAAATACAATTGTCTATTTATCTATTTAGATAAACAATGGGCGGTCAATATAAATTTTATTTACTAAATCTCGAATTCACTAAATTAATAATTGTATACACACACTAGCTGTTCCGCGCGGTTTCACCCACGATAATTTCGGATTTCCCGTGGAATTGTTTCATACAAACTTTGCCCCCCCTTTTCACACCTTTAGGGGTAGAATTTCGAAAAATCCTTTCTCACCTGATGCCTACGTCAGATAAAGAATACACCATTCAAATTTCAGGTCTCTACGATCAGCTGTTTAGGCTGTGCGTTGATTGTCAGTTAGTCATTCAGGAAAAAGCATTTTATATGTATAGATAAACTTACACCTGTCTTTTGACAAAAACAGTTTCCATGATCCTTAAATACAATACAATTAAATATTTTCAAGTTATTTCATAATAATTTCATGTTTTCTGCAAACTGAACGAGCAGTTTTTCGTAAGTATATGTACAAACCTTACTTCTTTTCAAATCAAATTAAGGTCAATACGGATTTTCTTCGCATTTCACGCAGGAAATTCTGTAAGACAAATAACACGCACAATCTGGTCGCTATCAGAGACACCCGGTGCTCCGGTATCGTCGTAAAAGGGAAACAGTTGCGGAGACGATCCTCGGATATCAGACACATTGCATTGTTCTCAATGTCTTAATAATCTAAGAAACTTCGGTCTAGGTATTACAATATAAACCTTTCGATAAATTTCTATAATAATGCAGATATTCGATATAATACTATCTATATCTCTCATATGAATGCACAAAACTAACTTTTCCCTGAGGTTTCACGCAAGCCTTAATTTGGGTATTCCCGCGGGAATTCCGTGAAATTCTTTCTTAGCTGACATCGCCTGTCCATACACTAATTTCAGCTTTATGGGTTAAGTAGTTTTCGAAATTTCGTCTTTATTCAGTGAGTCAGTGACCTTTTACTTTTGTATAAATAGATATACACAGAAGATAGATTACATGAAATCATGATGGAATATAGTATACATGTAGAAGAATAGAGTAAAGAAGATGGGATGTGCAACACGAAAAAAATGTCGAAGAATAATAATAATAAAATTCATTTCTTACTTAGTATTATGTATAATCATATCATGCTCTTGCAGCTTCAATTAATGTTATTTATCGTTTTTTTTCTTTTTTTTTCAAATAACGTATGATAGTTAGCAAGAAGTGAAGTTAGTCATCGATAAAATATAAAATCGGTATTTGTGCTGTTTTTTTTAAACAAAGAAACGCGTATTTCAAGGGTAGGTAATCCGTTTGTATGTAGGTACGTACATATACATACTAACAAAAAGTCACACCTGTCTCCTGGAAGGGTAGGCAGAGACTATGGAACTCCACTTGCTACGATCATTACATATTCGTATGTCTCCGCATAGAAGTTTTCATTTTAGGTAGCATAAATTTTATATCTGGATTTATTTTCAGCAAATTTTTATTTGTATTTTTATACAAAAAGCTATTACTGTATTCAAGAATAGCGCCATGTAATTATAACTATTAGTAAAATTACCTAATTTTACTGTTAATTAACACAAGTTTTAAACACGAATATATAATACAGCTACGAAAACTAATTAAACAAAATATTTCATGTTTGAATATAGTATGTAGAAGTTTACGTAGGTATGAAATGAATTACTCAAAGGAGAAATGGATTAAAATATGTTAGCACTGTATATAGCGCAGTTCCTTAGAAGGCAGAGAAAATTAACCCAAATAGCTAAAACTGGGCTGGTGTCGTGTGATGCATTATAATTGGTTGGGTGCACGCGAAGTCTGCCTTCAGAGGTGCTGTGATGTGAGTTCAGTGCCGTAATTAATTTATAAATATAACTTGCAATAAATGTACTCGCAATAAAAATGGACACTTTAAAAAAGTTAGTAGCATGCAACATTGGAAACACTCGACAACGCCTCGCAGGTGCAATCGCAACACTATAATATTACCGATAATGTTAGGAAAAACAAATATTTATTGCAAAGAAATATTCATGTGTTGAATTTAACTGAAAATAATCATTCCAATTTTATTTAATAAGTTAATAATCTATATCTTACTAATCTATACCTTTGTTAATGTTTACTTTGCCTATTGTTTATTAAAAAAAACTTGATGTAGCTATAACAAGAACTAGCTATGCCCAATTTTTTCTCGTGGTAATGGGAAATTTTCCCGTTGTGTTATGAAATAAGTAATCTTTAAGCCACTATTTCACGCAATAGGCATGACAAGGAAAAAAAATCCAAATTCTATTTAGTCCGCCAGTTAGATAGTATAAAAATAAATAATAGACAAGTATTTTTTGGTTTTTCGTTCATTGAAAAAATACTTATTATTTATTATTAAAGTTTAGGAGTGGGAGGTCGCGACATCATAACTAAATATAAAGTGTACCTAGGGAGTAACATCACACACACAAAAACGGCGTTTAAATAGTTTTCGTACTAGGAAATAAACGACCCGAAAATATTGACATTGTTATCGATAATTTTGTTTGATAGTAAACGATGAGAGACTGGTGTTTTAGGTATGCTTATTAAATGCTCCACTTTAGTCTTGTTACATCTCAAGTGAAGTAATATTTAGGTTTTTTTTTATTCCTCTTCTTACCAAATAATAACCTATATCTCTCATTGAATTTCCGGATTAGTTTTAGTTAGCAATTAATTTAATTTGTCCACAATAACGGCATTCCCCTCGACCCTAGAGCACCGTTGTGTAAGTACCGACACAAAAAAACTCACTCGACCGGGATCTCGTAATTGCACTAATTAACTCCCGGAGTCACGTACAAATTAAGATGGCGAAGAAGAATTCAAGTGGAGTGTTACTGAATGAACGAACTACTTTCTAATAACGCTAATGTTGAATGAAATTAAAAATCATCCGCAAATTTATAATTAATGTCGTTTGAAAAGCTGTTTTAATGAAAAAAAATAACACAACCCAATGCTGGACCTGTTAATGACGGGAAATACATAATATATTTATACTATAATAATATTATAAAGAGGATTTTTTTTGTTGATAGGTACTTAGAGGTATAGTCACTGAAATTTCTGGCCTAACTCTCAACAATATAATATTTCATTGATCGGTATAGCCACAGTAAGAGATTTTATCTTAGAACAAATAGTTCATAAGGATGTCCCGACACGAACACAGTGGATTTGATATAGTGATTTTTTAGATGGGCGTGGCTGGCCAAATCCAAAACTAAAAGAAATTGCGAAAAATGCTCAAAAGACTCCCTGGCCGATTTTGACAAAAACTAAAATTGTAATGCAAAATTTTTCCGAAATTGTTACGGAGGGACTAGCTGTAGTCTGCAGTATGTATTTTTAGTAGTATGTATTTTAAATGCGGTTAGAAATTATTTTACAAGTTGAAGTCGGTCTTATAAGAACGGTCTCTCGTAACAGTAACAGTACGAGTAATGGCAGCTCTACGACCCGTCTCGTGTTTCCACTCTGTATAAAGTACTCGAGACTGCGACACACGTGAGACTCTCGCGTGCTGCATACCTCGATGCAGTCACGTCACCTGTCAACCGCTTGTTTAATATCGAATTAGCTGACACTGCATTTCGCGCAGTAGTGTGGTATCGATCGCTATGATATGAATAGGTGGATACTGAACAATCTCGTTATAGTATTATCTCTTCAAAAACATAAATGTGAAAGTGGAAGGCATGTACAGTATTAAGAATATGCTTGGTTGTCAACTTCGCCGACAAAAGAAATTAATCCTAATTAGGTCCAAGTTCTGCAGAAAATCCCTAAAATTTATTTAAAGGAGCATACCTCAGACGAAATAAAAAGTCAAGACGGAGCGCTGTGAACAACAAAGTGAAGCCGGTTTAGTAAACATGTGTGTATTTAGTGAGTGTTGCCGTGCAGTAAAAATGTATCCCTAATATCAAAAAATTATTGTCTAAGTAGGTACTAGCAGGATGAATAGTTAAGTAAATAGAAAAGTTAACAATTTTTTTTAATTGTATTATTTAACAGATAGAGTATTTATGGTTGTACTGAAGAGGTATTATGTGAGTATATCTATTCCGACTAGATAGGGAAAAAAAGCAATATCAAACATTGGTTTGATTTTAATGGCCTTTTTGTTGGGTAAGTTTCTTGAATAGGCATGTTGACTAATTTTTTTTTAGTTCGTCTTGTAGATTATTAAAAAATATTGGACACGTATTTTTTTTTTTTACGTAATCAAAAAATGACGGCGATTTATTGAGTTGAAATTTCGCGTGACGTCACTATTCTGACAGTTTGTATGGCGGTTTTTGCGGTTAGTGACGTCACGACCCCCTTACCCTAAACTTTAATGCGCTATCTCTGTATATTTTAATTTATTTAAAAAAGCAAAAAATACGTGTCTATTGTTTTTTTATTTTCTAACTGACGGACTAATTAGAATTTTGATTTTTGAAAGTAGTCCACATCCCCATTACCGTTTACTGTCCACCGTTTAAGATTTTTTTTTTCAATTTAGAAATATGGTGGAAACGAAAAAAATAATTAAAATTGTCATCTTCAAAATGTATTAACTCGACGAACGACGACTCATTCCGGCTAAGTCGAATCACTTGTATTCACTTTTCATTAAGCCGGGAATACACATGCCTGTAGCTGGCACACTTGTATACAAGCTACTTGCACATGCAAGCTACTTTCATGTGTATACACTAACTGGCATGCCTGTTTCTGCCACGCAAGTAGTTAGCACAACATTTGATTTTCTGGCAGTTACTGGCATGCAACGTGAGGGAGGGGACGCGGGGGACTGAACAGTCTTGCAAATCTATACGCGTTGCGCCAGCAACTTGTACATGAAGCTAACTAGTATGCACGCTACTGTCCTGTTTTACTGGCATTTCTATTCCCGCCTTTAATGTCTTTATTTCGGATCGAGAACCTTAAAAGTATTGGTTTTTGAAGTGATGATAAAACATAGAAAAAAAATTAACACCCATCTCCACTTACATTAATTTAATGAATATGAAAAATTAAAAATAGAAATAGGTAAATGAAATTGTTACATTACGTTCCACGTCACATTAACTTACCCAATAAACGGGGACTATTGTGACGCTTAGTAGTGGCAACACTTGTGGAAGTTTAGCTGTCATAAATGAATAGAATTGATTTATTAAAAATATGGATTTTTAAGTTTACTTACGTATGAAATGTGATACCATCGTGTTTCTTATTTTTCGTAGATTGGTTTTTACACCCTTTCACTACACATTTCGCCATATTTTATTGAATAATTACGAATTATTACAGAGTGACACTCCGCGCGCCGAAATATTTCGACTGACAAGGTATGGCAGAGTTTCATTATAAATGTGTGCGTGTGACTGTGCATGTACACGCCGTGGCAGAGTTTTGCCTGCATCAATTGTGATGTTAACAGCGCTCCGTCTTGACTTTTTATTTCGTCTGAGGAGCATACAACTAGACTAGTTTTCTCATTCAAGTTGGCTTTGACTAATCAAATTATCATTTTTTATATTATAAGCAAGTTATAGCAATAACTGTATGAGCTACATTTTGTGGAATTTTGGATTTTAGATAAGCTAAGGGGCTTAAGCAAAAATTACACATTTTATATACATAATTACGTAGGTTAAATAGGTTTCGAGTTATGAAGGGATCAAAATTAGCTCGAAATGGTTCGTGTAATATTACACACAGCTGCTGCTTCGCAAGTTCCTTTTCCATGGAACTTGGCTTTGACACGCTCCCGCGTGTCTAGAATAATACCTATTATTAGGTTGAAAAATAGTGCAACAACTCAGTAGAGATACAGACTAAACCTAAATGATGGGACAAAGTTTAGAAGAAAAAAAAACATTTATTTCGCAGTAAAGATTCAAATTTTAGTTTTTTGCACACATATTTTTTTATACAATTTTCAAATTTCCCTATCACCTTGAATTTGAATTTTAGTCATTATAGAGTGCCAGGAAAATGTGCAAATTGTGATTTGTACTTACATTATTTTTAATTATATGGCAAACATATCAACGTATTTTCCAGATTATGGCTCGATACTCATCTCTTAGTTTCACGAATTACTTAATGTTGGATGCATCCAATAACCGTTATGAACGCGCATAGCAGTCGTGTCAGTTGTCAGAAGCGTATTTGGTATCAAATTAGGTGTGCCAAGCTAGCTCGCTTCGCGTCGACCTTATATACGTTATAATAGGATATTGTATTTGCATCACTATGAATTATGCATTTATCGCTGCGAGTTTGTACCCGTTAAAGTTGAAAAATATCTTGTATATAGGGCACCGATTTTATAGGTTTCTATCTACACTAATAAACCAAATTAAAAGATAAAATACACTTAATGGATACGTAATATAATATATCTGTATCAAATCGTTTTTATCGTTAGCAAATTTTTTAAACAATAATTCAAGTAAACGACTTAGTATTATGACGTCTTAATTTTTATGTCTCATCAAAAAATACAAAAATCAAACATACAAAGAACTTCTTTACCAAGTCGGAGAATCAAAGATAAACTATTCTTGATTAAACAGACATTAAACGCGAACCTTGCAGTTCCGCTCTGCTATCGGAGGCATTCGAACAACTAGACTTTGCTAGACAACTCTAAAATCAGTTGCAATTGTTTTAATTCTAAAAGTTAACAAACACCACTATATAAAAAGTTTTACTCGAATAAAAGCTTTGTATTCTGTGCTGTCAATGTAGAGTTATTATATTTTAAGAGAAAAAAAAATCAGAATCTTCAGAATCTATAAAAAAATACTGTTAAATATTTTGCAATACAATCCTTACTATTATAAAAGTGAAAGTGAGTTTGTTTGTTTGTTACACTTTCACGCCTCAACGGCTTAACCGATCATTATGAAATTTTGTATACACGTTTTCGGGGGCACAGAGAAGGACATAGGGTACTTTTTATCACGGAATTCTTGCGGGAACTCCGAATATATCGCGGGTAAAACCGCGGGGAACAAACATAAAATCGAAGTTTCTGTCTGTAATGTTGAGATGATAACTGCCTTCTATTGAGCATGAGGTTATTTGAATGCTAATAAAACATGAATAATCATTTTTAAAACTTTGAAGGCCTGTCTGTTTAAGCTAATCTTTGGTTTGACTGAACGGCTTTCATGGAATTTGGCATATTATAATTACGTGGAGTATAGTCAAGAAGTACATAACATAGGGTACTTTGATCCTCAAAAATTGTAGCTAGAACCATGGACCAATTAAACCAATTAATTATAGTTTAATTGGTCCATGCTAGAACACAATATGGTAATCGCACAATAATGTTTAATTGTCATTTTCTTTGTCACGATAAAACGTGAAAAAAAGTTTATTAGAATTTTATCTCTACGTGCAAAATTTAATAACGCAGCCATTATAAATCCTCCGCCATTACAATATGGCAGCTGCAGTGAACTGTCAAAAAGCGCGGATGATGAATGTCTGCCGATAACACTACAATATTGCCGCAATGATTTGTGGTGTACTCGCCAATATAAAACGTAAACGTGTTGAAATAGATTTATGCATTATGATTCGCTCGTAAAATGACTATGATAATATGTTTTACCTGCAGGTATGACTATAGCCTGAGTTCATTGCTCATTTCAAGTTTTGTTCTATACTATTTCGAATACCTACACGTTACCATCATAATATCATTGTTACGTAATAGGTAACGTGCTAGCGCTTTCACAGCGATGTTATATTGACAGCATCAGCACCGTTAATGTCACGCTGATTTACAAGTACATAGTGTAGTTAGCGAATATGACTGGTACGGGTGTAGCGGATTCGATTCCCGGGTGAGGGTAAAAATTTAACATATGAATATATGTACATATTTTGTGTTTTTGTTTTTCTTTAGCTGGGTGTTTAATGTGGTATATAAGTATGTGAGTATTTACAACAAAAAAGTATATAAGCATAGTTAAGTACATATCAAAAGGTTTCTGGTGCCAATAGTAAATATGTACCTACAAGCCTGGCTTATTGTGCGATTGAGACCGTAGCGTAGCGCTGTGTGATAATTTGCAAGGATAATTTATTATATTATTATATTTATTAGATTTTAATAAAACTTTTAGTAACATTTGGTGTGAAAGCAGAAAAGGAGAGAGAACAAAAATGTAGATAAAATTAAAGTAAGGTTATATACCTAATGCATAGGTATAGAAGACTTTATTCTTCAATAGGCCTATATTGTGTTGTACACGTATACATATTCCTATACCTGTTCGTGTGAAAACTTCTAAAATCATTTAACTTATATATTGCAGACAACAAATGAGTTCCGTTTTGTTTCATTTCAATGTCTATAAGCGCTGCAGGAAGTCGAACAAAAAACACAAATCTGAGAGCAGGTGATGTCACTTGAGTGACCTGTGAGGGGATTACATCTGTAAGCCTCGGCGAGGGCCGCCGCTTCAAAGCGAGGCTTACGGACCTCCTCTTGGGTTTTTTAGCGTATTAAGTATACCTTTGTACTGATTTAGAAATAGTTGTAAGTATATTTGGTTTCTATACCGTTGATTCTGACAAGGTTTTCTCGTGAAATCAATTCGACGCTGAAATCAATAAAAAATATCACGAGGTGAAATAAGTATTTATTTTTACGAATAAGCATAATGATGGCTAACTTAGTACCTATCCTTTTCTAAATGTCTACAATCAAGACAGCTTTTACAGTGTAATTCGGTAATCTACAAGAGAATTTTAAAAAACGAGCGGAATGCTTTCGTAATAATATACTGGTGTTTAATCTTAAGTAGTAAATTAATAGTAAATACTAAATACACTCATTTTTTACAAACGTTTTACATAAACATTACGCAGTGTAGCTAAGTTCCCGTGTCTTTTTATTATTAAAAGTATATTAACTTCATTTAACTCAAAGTGGTTCATATTATCCTCGGCTACATACTTAACCTTGGGAAACTTAGAAGTACTACAGGATATAATTTTAAAATAATTTCAGAATAATAATTTATTTTAAATATACTTTTCTACCGTGATTCCATTTTGTCCTACAATGCTCACGATCGTCCAGGGAAATCGCTCTGATTGCGCCACCTCGCTACTACAATAAACTTCATAGGGGAAAAAGTGCATTTCAAAATTGTCACATTGTTCTTTTTGTCCACCAGCAAAGCATTCACGTGATTGCGTTTTTGTACTTATGTACGGATGTTGCCCACTTTTGCAATTTTTGAGAACTTCATTGGTAATACTGACGTTCTCATAGAATTTCGGTATTAAGTTGTCTTTATGTGAGCTTACAATTTATGCCCAACTGAAAAGGGAAAAGTTATAAAAATCTAACTTGATTCTATTCTGTAATTTTTTACGTGTTTCACGTACAATATACAGATTAAGACAAAGGGCCAAAAACTCTAATACCGTGGCGACCCCTACGCCACACGTCACGAACTACGACGAAGCGACAAGTACTGACTATATGGAAGTCCTGAATCGCGCTAACGAAATTTTCACACTGCGCTGCATACGACCTCCATATCACCTCGCCCGGCGGAAAGCATCCCCTTCCTACGCCGCTCCGGCATGGTACGCACTGCCATGTGCGTCCCTGCTCGTGAGCCTGCAGTCACAGCAAGCCATGGCACTGCGTGCCGCTGCCGGAGCTCCTCGTTACGTGAGAAACTCCGTAATCCAGAGGGACCTGAGAGTCGAGCCGCTGGACGAGTTCGTCCAGCGGCTCACCTCTCGGATGTTCGAGCGGGCGGACGCGTCAGACCACGAGCCCACGCCCGTCCACCCGAGGGAAAGCGATACCCGCGCGAGCTTATCGCTCGCGATGACGAGCCAACGCAGCCCACCTAGCTTGGCTGACGGAGCACGCCGCCCTGACGGGCGGCGTCGGCTCCTCCCCGACGATCCACGCGGTCTCTAGACCGCCCCCCAGTTCCTATCCGTAGTGGCGGACAGCGTGGGATTGCCCACTGCAGGGGGCTCTACCCCGACGCAGACACCTCTACCGCCTCCCCTTGGCAGCAAGAGAAGGCCTACTGCAGCATCCCCTTTAGTGGCGGTCGAGCCATATCATCCATCCCGCTCCAAGTCTTTTCTACTTTAAAGTCAAAAATAATATATTTACTTGTGTAAAACGCAGTACTAGCATAGTTTTCCATTCGCGTTGTCGTCTGATTGACAGATTCGTGATGTTAAAACATGATCGCTTTCGGTCACATTATTTCTATCGTACCTATATACATAAAAATGAAAGTATAAGTTAGACTACATTTCTTTTTAATAATGTTGACAATTTTGATGAAATTAGACAATATATATTTTTTGTTGCGTTGATGTCTTTTCCATTACTTACTTATGAGATACTTTGACTAGTTGACTAGCTAAGAATTCTAATTTGATATTAAGTTTTTTTATAATTTTTGAACCAAGTTTTCATAAATAATAAATACTAAATACTTTTTCCAACAAAATTGGACTCATATTTTCGCAAACACCTCTACAAGACCGTTGTGAAATTTAACGCATCATTAAATATTCATTCAAGATTTAAATTTCCCTAAACCTAAATCAAAGCTACCGTCCTTCTTACATATTACTAAAACTTTCTTTTATATTACAAAATAAGGTTCGTTTGTTGACGTAGCAACTTTGATAAACTATAGCCAAAGATAACTTAGAGTAATAAAAAGAGTACTCATTACAAGCTGCGCGAGCATTAGCAGTAACAAATAAGTAAGACCGATACAAGTAGACTTTAATAATATATATACAAATATCTTGATTATAATCGTTTCAATAAGTTTTTTGTGTCTGTTCCAGTAACAACAAGAACACGACTAATATTTTTAGAAAAGGCAGGATCTCAATTTATCTGCTTTTATTTTAACATGCTTATATGTAACGCGATATCTCCGTTATAAGTTATGACTCATAACTCAGATGTGATTTGATTGTTATACTTACTAATAATTAAATATTACTTAATATATATTTTCAAGGTAAAAATTAGTTTATCTATAAAAAAAAATTATTATGACACTAAATTGGTACAATAATTTTACAGTTTACTTAAGAGTCTATGTTAAAAAATATTAGTTCTTAAAAGTCCCAGTCTTACTAAGATTAGGCATTTGGTTTTCGTGTACATGTTAATTAAACGTATACCTACGTAAAATAAAACTCTAATTAAATTAAAAATGCGATTAACATAATATTATACATCTCCTCGATAGCAAAAAAATCTAGACTTGATTTAACAAAAGGATACTGATATTTACTAAATACTGACTAAGCTCCAATTACTTCTTTAATTATCTTGATCTTAATGTTCTTGATTTTTATTTTTTGTTATATACCGTTGTAAGCGTAAGCAAACATCACTTTCTTTCGCCTGCAATCGTATTTTATTTGTACTGTATTTTATCGTTAAATATTTTTTCGAAATAGCCTCTTAACGCTGAAAACTTGCAATTTACGCACTATTTCAACTGAACCACGACCAATCAACCTAAGGAAGCGTATCGGTGCCGGTGTTGCTCAATCCGAGTGGATATTAACTAGCAGCACACGCGTGTTTCCCACAAACAGACGAACACTTCCCAACATGAGCCTCAGTATTATTGTAAGTACATTAGTTAATTAAATATTTTATAAAAACGAAAGAAAGTTATTGAAGTGGATACTTCTGTGATCGCATCTCGTGCGGCATGTTTCTTGCTACCACCTCCTTAACAGTGTTATAAAAAAATTAATATCGAAATTTCACCCAGTAAAAGTTAGACCTTTCACGATATGTACGTATATGAAATCGAATTGACCAGGTAAAATGTCAATGTAAGAATATAATACGATTGCTGTAGAGATGATGATACCGGACTACTCTGCACATTTAACTTTTTAACGAAGAATTAATTTGTGGTTCTAAATTATAATTATTTATTCATTCTTTTTATTATTCATAATTTTTTTTAGTTAAGTCTTTGTATCATAAAAAAATTATAAGTAAAAAATAACTCATATTGATTAGGTACAACATTTGTTATAGTTTGCAGTAGCAGTGACGATCAGTCAGCTGTGTGGGGCCAACCCAGTTCCAGAGCCTGATCCTCACCGCTCTACTCAGTAAGTAACTACCTACCTATACGTATTTAATTACTAACTGATTATCATACTCTTATCTTCTTCGATGATTATAAAGTATGATTTGATTTTCACTGGCAATAATAAGTTTACAAAATAAGTGAATTTCGTTAAACACCTTAACAATTCATACATTAAACCGATAATAGGTTTCACATTGTCTTGTCTGTCATCGCTTGCTGCTATTTTTTTCTACTAGATTAAGAGTCTTAAAAATCATTCGTTTTATTTTTTCTGTAAAAACATATACGTACTTTCACTGATAGAAAGCTTCAGTGATAGTTAAAGGATACTTTTTATCTCGCACCAAAAAATTCCACGGAAATACTTCATGCGGGTGAAACCGTGGGGAGAATAGCTTTAAATACGCTGAAACCATAACAAGGGCAATCCTTGAACCGTTAGAGCTGAACGCTAGGACTTGTTTGGAAAAAACATAATGTTTTACTACTATTTATAATATTTTTTCCAATGCAGCATCAAAATTCATTTGCCGTACGATGTGCACACGGTTCATCACCACCACGTCGAGAAAGTGCCGGTCCTTCACGAGGTTCCGGTCATCAAAGAAGTACCAGTTTTAAAAGAAGTGCCGGTCATCAAACACGTGCCGTTTGTCAAGACCGTTCATGTGCCGATTGTGAAAACAATTGCCGTCGAAAAACCAATAATACTACACGACCATTTGAGTTATTCCAGCTGGCACTGATTATAATTAGTTTTTTTGCATCAGAGAGTTCTGAAATATGTACGAGTAAATACAACAATATTAGAAGCAAATAGTTTTTAAATTTGTATGTTTGTAAATTTGAATGTATGGGGTAATCTCTGGAACTATTGAACCAATTATAAAAATTCTTTAGCTACAGTATCACTGTCATATAGGATATTATAAAATCCAAAGGGAGTCTTGAAATCCACGTGGTCAAAACCGCGGGGAAAGCTAGCACTTTTTTATATAGACACGATATTTTAGACAGTTTACGATAATACCAAAGATTATTCTAATTCCATAGAGGCATCAGAGTAGGTACGTATATTTTTAAAGATTGTAAAATATATCAGTTTAGAGAGCGGTTTCCGATTAAAGTAAATAGACATTAATGAGATAAAAAGACTCTATTATATATAAAATTGTAATAACGGTCGCGCTTGATTTTATATCTGTCATTATCACTCTCAACCTTTTCAATATACAGCAAAACTCCAATACCTATGATATAACCTAAAATAAATGATCATCCAAAAATGAATGTTTCATGACAAATAACAGTTGATTTGCTTTCATTGCTATACAGTTCATTTTCATTCGATTAATTCTTTTGTTCGCAATACACAACAATGATCACAACGCTTCGCGATAACATTCACAATATCGTGTACAAATTCTGACGTGTCAGTTAATTGCTTTATTTAATTTTAAAAGTGTTATTCCATCACACAATTTGACATTATGAGTTTAGATGATTTATTTTAATTAATTATTATAGGTACATAAGCAAGCTATTGAACACGTAATATATGGTACTACTGCAAATAAATCAAAAGTCAGAAGGTATATGAACTGGTTTTTAAAAATCCACGCTAGATTACGATACACGACGCTATAATCATTGCGTCCGAATCATTAATTCATTAAAATCATATTATCATAAAATACGTTTTTATTCTAAATAAAAAAAAAATGCCTTAAACCTTTAGGTATCAGAGGTCAAGCTAGATGAATAATATGATAATTAATTGTCTTTTATGGTAAACTAGCTATTCTCCCCGGTTTCACCCGCGTAAATTTCAGGATTCCACGGAAACTCCTAGACATTATACTTATTATCATAATCATCATCAAGCGTCAAAATACTAATTTAAATTACAATGACTAATATATAAGCCGATATTCAAATAAACGCGGATGGCCACGGTTTTATACTAGGTATTTAAAAAGTATTATGAAATGAATGCTGTTAAGTCATTGTGTTCATATGAAGTCCAATTAACTTTCCAAATAAATATTTTCTTTGGCATAACGTTGGTTGCAGCTATTCAATTATTAACCCTAGTAGGTGGCCGTAGCACTGGGGCGTAAGCAAAATTTCATTATTAATGGAGTGAAATCATGCAATGGAACCCCGATGGAACACAAAATTGTTTCCGGTTCATTTCAGACTGAATGAAATTTTAAAACGGTACAATAAGCCGCACAACGTCACAGCCATATTGTGCATCATGGTAGCTTTCCTTTCAAAATCAAGTAAACAAGTACATTGTACATTAGGGACAAAAAGCATTCTTTATTATGTTGTAATATTTATACTTATCTAGATTGATAGTATAAATCACCAACACAAACTCCATAATCATATAAGATCAAAGGTCGATCGCCATAAAATCTGCCTAGAAGGAATCTATTCCAGGGGACAAAGTTTCACAGAATTTACGTAAGTACTGAGATGTTTCGAGTTTCTTGCCGCTTGTTGGTCGATGACAAAGTTTTGCAAGTTGTAAGTTCCTTCGAGAAGGAATCGCTGTGAATGACTAGTTGCTAGCTTAGCTGGCTGTCGACTAGTTTCACTATGATGATCAAAGACGATGTTCGCATTTGCTAGTCTTTAACAAAATTGTTTAATATGTAAGTGTGACCTCATATCTGTTTTAATGCTACATATCTTCGGACTAATCAAGAAAGAGAAGTACCTATTTGCAAAAAACTAAGTCCTGAAACTGACTAGTTTTTGAAAATACATATCAAGGAAAATTACTGATAAACGAAAGGAAACAAATACCTGATTTTATTTTTCCATAAAAAACATATCCGTAATAATAAAGAACTATTTATCGAAAAACAGAATGTTAAACAATCGAACATTTTAAATTCACTAAGCAATTTATTCCTTCCCCTTAATGTAGCGCTTATTAAACTTCATTTAATTTTAATGTTTAGTACAAAGAAGCCGTAGATGATAGAGAGCCATTTTCATCACCTCCAAGCTAAATACAATAGGGGAAACACTCGAAATCATGCTTTGTAACCATGAAATTTGTGTCCATTATTCCGTGGCGGAACTCGAATAATCAAGGAAGAGATTAATTAGGCAGATTAGTTATCGTCTTTAAAAGATTACGTTTACGTCATTGCAAGCAAACGAGAGGGGTTGGACTGTGCGGGGAGGATAGGGGGGCGGCGGAAGTGACGAAAGCACTCCATTCTTCGTTGCTTGAGGCCGGAAAGGGAGAGGGCTTGTAAGGCATAGGCCTTACAGACTAATGTAGGTTACTTACGACGCAATGGATACGGTATATGCTTTGGGTATATGGAAAAGAACACAAAGTAGGTTTTGTGAGGGATAATAGGTATGTATAAATATTCAGATACCAAGAAGTTTGCTTGAATTTGTTAAATCCTTCCGCAGTCTGCAGGTATACTTTGTGTTATACGAGAAGATCGGGAAGTGTCTGATATAGATTTAGACATTAAGACATTTGCCTTGAAAACACTAATTAAATTTTGTGAACGTCTAAAAAAACCACCAAAATCTCTATCTCTCTCTCGACAATATGTTTCTCGTATTAAAAAACTTTAAAAATTTAAGGAAATCCCGGAATAGAATATATCCTTTGAGCTGATATAGAATATATTCTGTTTGCTAAATTTCATTCCACATTTCATAATATTCGAAGTATTTAACATTGTTAATCCTAAATTTTTGGTATAATGTGATAAATACCAAGATATTATAACACCTAGTAGGTTCCTGGTAGCAGTCTTCTTTGTACCTACCTAAGCCCTGCAAATTTACAAAACAATGTCCAAAATATATTACTGACCACAGAGGCAATCATAGATACTTATATGAATTAAATGCTTTGATCAAAAATATTATACAAAACAGTTTGTAACTATAAGAACGCATAAATATAGAAACGCCTGATAATAATGAATCGATCGTATCTGAATTGCAGAAGTGGAAAGTCTTCAAGATATAAGGCGCTATAAAAGTAGGCTCCGCTGAAGGAATGGCCCAATTTGGCTTATTTTACTGCTATCTACCAACAGATAGCATCTCCCGAGAGTTATTAGTCTTCAACGAAATAGCTGGCGATTTTTCGTCTTTAAATTATTCCCCTTTTTTCGTGGTTTGTTGCCTTCTCTAGAAAAAACGATCGTTTTTCTAGAGATGGCAACAAACCACGAGGTATATTTTCTAAAACAAAACTATATAATAAGTCCATAATTAGAAAGGAAGAAGTAAGGAGTGTTTAAAGTCTGGTGGTTTACCACCGTCTCTCTATATAACAACTAGCTGACCCTAGTGGTTTCACTCGCGGTAAGTTTAGAGTTCCCATAAGAATTTTGGGATAAAATTACCCTTTGTCACACAGAACCACCGTAGTCTCCTATAAGTGAAAGAATTTTCAAAATCGGTTCAGTTGATCCAGAGATTACCCCCTACAACTTCTCAAACTTACAAACTCACAATTGACAAACTCACAAGTCATAAACTTTACCTCTTTATAATATAAGTATAGATTTAATCTTACATTTGGATGTAAAATGAAAAGTCAGTAATGACTCTGTGAATAAAATTGTGTCCATAGGCATATTAAGTACTAGCTGTGCCCCGCGATTTCACGCACGTGAAACGTTTGTATATAAATAACTTTTTTGCCGATATTAGATTTAAATTAAACAAAGCCTATATTATGTAGTTTTAGGCTAAGCTTAATTTTACCTGTCAAAACCGCATGACAAACTTCAAGAGATGGTGGCTAAAGCTTTAATTTATTGCAAAAAGAATTTATTTATTTATGTATTGTATATACCTAATTTATAATTATATTTATACTTAGTTGGCGTGACTAAAAGATATTATGAAATAATATACAGGCACCAGATGTTGCGCTTATTGCATACTTTATACCAACGAATTTTCATTAGCTAATGCTCGTGCACTTCCGTTGCTCGCTAAAAAACTCAGAACGCGCCAAAAGTACAACTTCAAACTCGCCCTTCTTAAACCGTACATTTCGGGAAGATAAACTTCAAAAGGATTCATTAACTCAACTATTTGCTTCCCGATCATCGACAACAACTGCCAAACCCTTTCATGTCTACACTAGTTATTTTCGTGGGAGCAATAGGATTGCATTTCCCGTAAAAGCGTTAGTGAAGTTAGCGATTGATCATTAATAATGTAGAGAATTAATCGGCCGCCTCCGACCCCGCCGGAGTTCGCTCGATGACGCTGCGTCATTTGCTTGATGAACGGTGTTTAACGATAGACCCTTGAGTTGGGTGAGGCAACTGTCTGCGATGTTACAGCATTAACGTAGAATAAAAATAATTTTATATTTATTCCGTTATTGGAGTTTCGTCCGGGCGGTTTCCGGCCATCTTTTATAAACTCTTTATTGTTATCAATCATCCGTATTACCTATAATGCCGAGACCACAAAATGCGTTCACTTGTGTGTGATGGGTACTGACTACTGGCGCATGGGAAACTAGTAGCAGTTTGACTCTGACAGTTACGGTTATACCCGCGTTTTTATACAACAACTTTTTTCCCGACATCCGATTTCAATTAAATAAAGCCTATATGTAACTCCAGGCTAAGCTTAATCTACCTGTGAAAACCGCATGACAATCCGTTCAGTAGGTTCAGAGATTATCGTGAACCGACAGACAGACAGACAGAAAAGAATTTTATTTTTGTGGTTGGTTACTTTTCATTTATCACCCCCTGTTTTCTTAAAAATATTCAATGTACAGAATCGCGGATTCTACTCTTTTATTATAGTACTAGCTGTCCCGCGCGGTTTCACCCGCGATAATTTCGAAGTTCCCGCGGATTGTTCCATACAAACTTTGCAACCACTTTTCATCCCTCTAGGGGTTGAATTTTCAAAAATCCTTTCTCTCGGATGCCTACGTCATACAAAGAACACACCCTCCATGTTTCAGGTCTCTACGATCAGCGGTTTAGGCTGTGCGTTGATCTATCAGTCATTCAGGACAAAGCATTTTATATGTATAGATAGTATAGAAGAAGAAGTAGAAGAGATTTTTATTACTAAGAAAAATTGTCATTGGCAATTTATAATTACCTATTATTAGACGCCATTATTAAAGAAGAAGAAGAAGAAGAAAGTTAAATGTCAATGGAGAGTTGAAGTAATAATATGGGTATCTCGATTTCTAATGAAGCACTTCCGTCAAGACGAGCATTGCAATAACGTTCTTTCGAAGCGGCTACATTGGTGTTTTGTAACTTTGAGATTCGCAAAACTGTTCAGTACGCGAAGAATCGATTGTTGGTTATACATAACTATAAAAAAACAGTTTTTAATAACGTAAAAACGTTTATACATCAATTTCACCCGCGTTAATTTCGGAGTTCCCGCGGGAACTCCGGGACAAAAGTACCCTATGTCCTTAAAGTTTTTAGATTTTCGCGTTTTGAGCACATTATATTATGTAAAATTATATAATTTACTTAATTTTAATTTTAATTAATTTCGCGTAATTTTACCCTATGTCCTTCTCTGCACCCCTGACAATGTGTATGCAAAATTTCATGACGATCGGTTGAGCCGTTATGGCGTGAAAGCATAACAGACAAACAGAAAGACAGACAGACAGAGTTACTTTCGCATTTATAATATTAGAAGGGAAATAGGGATTTGGCAATAATGGCATTGCGTTTAAATTCGTAATGAACAAAATTTTGAAAAATTTTGAAAAAACATCGTCAAAAATATTGTAAACCGCTGAAGGTACCACAGTTACGTATATCATTGCAACACATTGCACATTGTTGTTACTGAAATCTACCAACTTGAGTTTTTGTAAATTTAAATTTTAATAATTGAAAATGTTTTCATATTTTCATTGCTCTACCTACTGCCCTTTATAAAATTGATTGAATTTTTATAATAATTTAATAGCTCATAGACAACTGAGAAATACAAGAATCCTACAACATACCATGCAAATGCCAGTTATCTATAATTTTAATGAACTACGATCCCTTGTTGTATTATAAACCTCTGCAATCGACATAAAATATTTACCATTTACGAATTCAGGCCGAATAACAAAAACGAATAATTCAAAAAAATGTCCTTACAGGCGTGGACGAAAAGAAATTCCAACTTGCGCAAGAATAAACTGTCGTTTTCGTGAGTTTCGTGTTCGCCATTATTTTTAGGCTCAAAATTGGGGTTGAAGTTTTTGTCGAGGCTCACGCTATGATATACTTATATAGATACGTACCTATATTATGTTGCTGATCTTATAACATTTGCACATGGAAGTTCCTTATAATCTATACATATAAAATGCTTTGTCCTGAATGACTGATGGATCAACGCACAGCCTAAACCGCTGATCATAGAGACCAGAAACTTAGAGAGTGTGTTCTTTGTATGACGTAGGCATTCGATAAAAAAAGAATTTTTGAAAATTCAACCCCTAAGGGAATGAAACGGGGTTGCGAGGTTTGAATGGAATAATTCCGTGGGAACTTCGAAATTATCACGGGTGAAACTGCGCGGGACAGCTAGTATATGCTATTATTATAAAAAATTCGTTACTAAAGTTAGGGCCGTATTTTTTTTAATTATAGAAGTTTTATTTAAACACAGCTTCAAGGAAATGTAGACTTGAATATTTGATATTAATGTCCACTTGGTACTTTGACACGTTCCTGAGAGTGAGAATAAGGGTCTTGATAGACAGAAACGGATAACGAAGTGGTTCCATCAGGTTTCGTTTTTTCTCATGAGGTACGGAACCCTAAATAAAGAACTAAAAAGAACTTAATTACAATGGGGATGTGGACTACTTTTGAAAATCAAAATTCTAATTAGTCCGTCAGTTAGAAAATAAAAAAACAATAGACACGTATTATTTGCTTTTTTAAATAAATTAAAATATACAGATATAAAGCGCATTAAAGTTTAGGGTGAGGGGGTCGTGACGTCACTAACCGCTAAAACCGCCATACAAACTGTCAGAATAGTGACGTCACGCGAAGTTTCATCTCAATATATCGTCGTTATTTTTTGATTACGTAAAAAAAGAAAAATACGTGTCCAATATTTTTTAATAATCTACAACTACTACGTACTAAAAAATAAAATTTAGTCAACATGCCCATTTCAACTGATTTACCTGATACCTTTATATAAACTCTATCTACACCAATGATATTATAAGTATTATATACTTGCTCCATACTACACACCTAAATATGATGCTGATGCCAAACATTGTCCTTAATGATGTAGTATACGTATGCTGTAAATCTTTGTGTTGTGTCAAATAAAGTCTTTTCAATTCAATTCAATTCAATTTCAATTCCATGTCATTTAAAAGTCTATGTGTCTATGATAATAATCGATTGTACTCTGTTGAGCATTAATCGTCATATTCTAGCATATAGAGTAACATAGTTGGGACTTGGGAGTTCTCATCTACGTCAAGAATCGTGAGGCCCAAAGCCTCTGGGGGATCCGGTCAGCCTAGACTCTATTATTGACATTATGCAAACAGCCCTTAGAGACAGACAGCCATTGTTTCAGACCCATCGAAGAACCGTTTGCTATACTATTGGTATCTATCTACTACCTAATTTATGCAGATCTAAATATCGACTCATTGAACTTGAAGGTAGTAACTTAATACAATAAGTGGTGGATCTTTTTATTATCATACTACTGCTGCCCGCGGCTTCCTCTCCTCAAAATGGGGGTTCCATCGGAAACAATTTTTTTGGAATAAACCATAGTGTAAATATGTTCTTTCTCATAATCTTTTTCAGCAATAAAAGATAACATATAGACAGATCTATGTACTTTTATTTTTAGTTTGAAATTGCGTACGCTCTTTATGAAATTATTTTATCATAGAAACTAAGTAGGTAGTGTATCTATTATTATTTCATCGGTATACTATAGTACATTACCTATGATTCGTCGGTAACAAGCAACCGGCACTTTTGCAACGTATTATGAAGTTTTGCATCTGTCACGATACGTCCTTTAAAAAATTTAAGAATTTTATATGACTAGTGACTAAAGTTCTTATTACTTACATAAATTACTTTCATATAGCTTTTTATCATTATAACTCTTAAGTCGTAGGCTACAAATAGGTAGGTAAATAGGTAGGTAACTATAAAATATGTATTTCTCCACTAACTCCAATAACTTACACCCATATTCTCTGCAGTCCAGGGCAGTTATATATATATATATATGTCGAGTGTGAAGAATTTTTATTTACCTGAAACAAAGTAGCACTTCTGTTAATAATTATAATACCTATTATTTATTTTCAAATATAACTTGGACACCGAAATAGTATATGACACGACACGTCGGTAAGCAGCTTACGCTGAATCACTTCCTTTTACCTACAGGTAATGGGCATGTTGACTAATTTTTATTTTTTAGTCCGTCTTGTAGATTATTAAAAAATATTGGACACGTATTTTTTCTTTTTTTACGTAATCAAAAAATAACGGCGATATATCGAGTTGAAATTTCGCGTGACGTCACTATTCTGACAGTTTGTATGGCGGTTTTGCGGTTAGTGACGTCACGACCTCCTCATTCTAAACTTTAAAGCGCTTTATATTTTATCTCTGTATATTTTAATTTATTTAAAAAAGCAAAAAATACGTGTCTATTGTTTTTTTATTTTCTAACTGACGGACTAATTAGAATTTTATAATAGTAGTTAACATCCCTATTTGCGAACACAATAATATAATAATAACACAACACAACACAGATAATATAACTACGAGGGAAAACTTTTTTGTACCTACTTGTAACGAACCATAAGTAATAATTATATACTAAGTATAAAATAAATAATAATATACTAGCAATTTACCTACCTAACCTTGAATCTATCTCATAACAGCAGAGATGGAAAAGTACAACCGCGCACAGAACTTTTTCGGTACAGTGATTTCCCATAAATTTAGCACATTGTCAACACGGGCTCGCGTGCCCTCGACAAATAAAACGGAGGTTCCATTCAAACATTCTCACTGTTATTACTATTTCTCATTTCCAGCGCGACCAACTTTGGCTGAATAATTTTTTCTGGTCGCCCACACGAATGTAATATATGTTACAGCTGTGCCGAATCGCTGTTCTTTTGATAAAAGTGACATAATGTGACACGATGTTGTTTTTACGTTTACATGATAGGTTGTGCCATGCGGTTTCACCCGCGTGAATTTCTGAATAACCGCAGGAACTACAAAGTAGCATAATTTTCTCCTAACAACATCAGCTAATTACCAGTGAAAATCGGTCCAACCGTTTCGGAGATCACCCGCCTGAGTTTTGGAATACCCGCAGGAACTCTGATTATAATAAAAGTAGCCTAAGTTACTCCTTATAATATCAGGTAATTGTTAGTAAAAGTTCATTCAAAATTGTTCCAATCATTTTTGTCAGCTGATCCCCACGTTAATTTCGGAGTTCCCGCGGGAATTCCAGGATAAAAAGTACCCTGTGTCCTTCTCTGTACCCTTGACAATATGTATGCCATTAGGGATCTATTACCTACTATAATTAGAATTCGCGATTGTGTACATTGAAAATGTTTGCCAACAATTGAGAGGGGGCGATAAAAGAAGAGTCGAAACTCTTCTATCTGTTCTGTATATTAGATACACTATTTCATGTTGATGTCATTTAAATACATAATCTACAGAGTTGACGCAGTCAACGGTAACTAATATGTTTTGAGATATTAACACTTGAACTTAGCCTCGCGAACAATTGAGTAAGTAAACCTCAGCAAACTAACAAACGAGCCGCCGTATACTTAAACTACAGCTAACTTGTGTATCAAAGGCTAAAAGTTACCAATGTTGTGGCGAACTTATAACCATATTGATATTGATATCGATTAAGATCGATGTCAATATACACTATCTATCTAGGTATATACATATAAAATGCTTTGTACTGAATGACTGATGGATCAACGCACAGCCTAAACCGTTGACCGTGGAGACCTGAAACTTGGAGGGTGTGTTGTTTGTATGATTTAGGCATCCGATAAGAAAGTATTTTTGAAAATTCAACCCCTGAGGGGATGAAAAGGGGTTGCAAAGTTTGTATGTAACAATTCCGCGGGAACTTCGAAAATATAGCGAGTGAAATCGCGCGGGACAGCTAGTATTATATAAAACTACATGTCCTGTCTAACAGATTCATCAGCGCAAAGCTCCAACAATATAGAATATAAGCAATATAGAAGACTAGAAACTTAAAATCTTTCACTCTTCTATTTATAACTAGCTGTGCCCCGCGGTTTCATCCGCGTGAGTTTCGGAATTCCCGCAGGAACTATTTTTTTCTAAAATAACATTGGCCTAAGTTACTCCTTATAATATCAGCTATCTGCCAGTGAAAATCCCGTTAATGTCGATCTAGCCGTTTCAGAGATTAGCCGGATTAAACAAACAGATTTCGTATGCATTTAGTGAAAAGCTGTTAATTTGAAATTACAACTATATTACACTTCAATTATATTTATATGTGTAGATGAAGAAAGAGTAGGTAAGTAAGTATAGGTGCCGCTAATTTTTAAGGTATAGAAAAATTGGGATTGGTATTTTGGTCCTTCTCTTCTCAATTAACAAACATGTAGGTATAGGTCCCCTACCTATAGGTTTTTTTTTTATTTAACCCGTATATATATGGAAAAAATTGTATTAGGTATACGAATAAAAGAAACGGCTAGTCATCATTAAAATTAGTGAAATGCGCTTTAAAACAGACTTTTATTACGATGGAGATAGCAAGCCGCCCTGAATGCAAATTCCATTATTAAATTATTAAAACTTTAAGATCTTTAGAAAGAGTTTAAGAAAAACCATCGTCTAATCGTTATCTTCTTTATAAATAAAAATGAATGTTTGTATGTCTGTCTTCTATGCGTTTCCAAGCCATTGGTCCGATTGTGATGAAACTTTGGCGGTTCTGCCTGCGTCCGCAAAGATTCCTGATCGCAAAACTCACGCGGGTGAAACCGCGGGGCAGTTACTAAATAATCATAACTATAGACGGGCAATCAACCCTGCGTTTAGGTTTAAACCCGATAAAAGCCGGCCGTTTACGGGTTTAACGTTATAAATGCAATATTTTGTGTATGTAACTATGTGTTTGTGTTTACTATGACTTACGCATCTGCCAGTCGGTTCTGGTCTGAGCCGTCTTTATCCAATTTCCTCTTCACAGCTCCGACAACATCGTCGCTTCATCTAACTAGTGGTAGGACAACGCTCTTCCTTCTGGTCCTATTTTGTTTCAATCTACCATCCGTTAGTTGACACGTACAAAATGAACCATACATTTTTTATTTATTGAACAATTTAAGAATTACAATATACCGTTGGTTATTACAGTAGGTACATTACATTAGACAACTTTTGATTATCTCTTTATTATTACGTATATATATGGTAACGTTTCATATTCGGCTTCGATGAAGAGAACATGACTTTTTTATCGCTCTCTGTGATACCTTCAGTTTATGTAAGTATAACAGTTTGCTGGTAGTAGGTATTATAAGTATTTAATATGTAATCTGTCTATAATAATTTATCTAAACTTACTTTCTGCAAGTTAGTAATAGCATAAGTTAGTAAGTAAAATGTCAAAAGCTCCATGATGGATTGATTTGAATTTTTATGTAGGCTCGAAGACTACGATAGTATATTATCTATACATTGCAACTGAATATAGTTAAGTGACTTCAAGTACTTGGAAGTGGAGGGAGTAGAGAGAAAGGGGAGTGGGGGGGAGACTGTGGGAATTACTGGAAATGTCTGCGCCAGCCGACGATCAGTCACTGTCAAGTTGCCGATAGCAAGAGACGTCTCTCCGCATCGTATAAAATGTAAC
The DNA here is from genome assembly GCA_907165275.2 of Zygaena filipendulae. Lineage (NCBI taxonomy): Eukaryota > Metazoa > Arthropoda > Insecta > Lepidoptera > Zygaenidae > Zygaena > Zygaena filipendulae. The sequence continues at coordinate 4,947,816 of OU015666.1, forward strand.
CGTTAAACATAATCAAATCTTTTTAATCGAATTTTTCTTGGGAACAATAAATCGTGGTAGGTACGCACAAATAAAACTTACATAATTTATATTTAAATGAAGATTAAAATCGATAACATATTGAGATAAATAGATTATTATAGTTTGTTTTCTGCCTAAAATATGTTAACACAAGGGTATGTCAAATGGCTTACGTTTTCGCTAACAGTAAATGAGTCATATAATATTAGAATACTAACAATTACGACTAAATTGATCTACAGATGAAATTTAAGACCCATGTGAGTTTTAATAAAGTATTGTAATATATCGTATTCTAATTCAAGACTATTGTGTCTACTTATATCATTCAATTCAATAGCAGGGCCAGCGTCACATCCTACCGACGACGGTGAATTTATTACTTCACTGATTCCTCCAATTGGTTCGACTGCTGCCTGCGAGATTTATAAGACGTTCTCTCACAAAGAGTCACGTAATTCCGTCCCGTTTCCCAGTGACCCGTGCTCTTGGATGAGTATTAAGATGATGAGGAAAAAAATGTCGATGAGTTGTTACAGAATCTCAAGATCATTTTCTCTCTTTACCTTTTACACAAAAGAAAATATCCCGAGCTTATGCGTTCAGAAAAATAAATATTCCAATGATCGAGCCACTTTAATATTGAAACGTAAGGATTTATATTTTAAATATATATTACCTACATACATAGGTAGCATGAATTTTTTGAAGAATTCTAAAACCTGACCGGGTTCGAGAAAAACATAAATTTAATAGAAATATAATAAATTGAAACCTTGAAACGACACGAGTAGTCTGCTGTAGAGACAACTTATACAATTCGAAAGATAAACATAATAATATTAAATCAACAATAATAATAATAATAACAAGTTTATTTCGATACAAACAGTACTATGATCAATAATTACATTATACCACAATAACAATACAACAATTTGTTTTTTATCATTTGGGATACTGGAAGTTGAACTAAGCAAAGCCTGTATTTCAACTCTCCAGTCTCCCCAAAGATATGTTGGTACAGTATTCGCCGGTGGAAAAGTTGATATAGTTTTCATATTGATATTGGCGTCGGAGTAATTTAACCAAATTTTATTAAAATAAAAACCAAAATGTGTGTGTGTTGTTCTAATGTTACTAACTATAATAAAAACAGGCATAATAATATCAATATCGCTTGGAATGATGCACACAAGTATTCGAATTATGTTAAAAAAATCATTAGATACTATCCCATGCACCGACGCTTTTATCTCGTGAAACGTTTATTCGACAGATTCATTTTGTAGATGATAAATAACTTAGCAGTTTAAAACTGGCCGCTAATGGAAGTTTAAAGTTTTAATCGTTGTTACTTTTCTTAGTAGCAAACATTTTTCTAGCTATAACTAAGTATTAAGTATATCAGGCGTGCTTGATTTAGCCAAGAACTGGTAAACAGGATCAGAAGATTTGCAAATATTCTTATAGCGGGAAGTCTGACGACGTCAGTAGGGGGAGCACGAATTTTGTCGCTCTCGTCTAGTCGATATCGAGCACTTTTTTTGTATGGAAAATAAACAGCGCCACCTATCCAGTGTTGTTAATTTTCCATACAAAAAAACGCTTTGACATTACGACGATATCGACTAGACGAGAGCGGAAAAATTCGTGCTCCCCCTACAGCGCTGAATGCAACGAAGCATGAAGTCAGCTTTCTATCGGACGTGACTTCCTGACAAGACATCCCACATTTCTTCACTATAAATTTCTTTGTCTTATATCCACAAATCTTTCTCTAAACCTAAGAGTAATGCAGCACAACTGTACCTACCTAAGGCATGTCTATAAACATTGAAGACATTTTTTATTTTTCAAAGAAAATAAATAATCTTAAAACGAATGTTTAACTTTATGTATTTATATAATATGTTTCAACCACCGCAGAAAATATTATACATCAACCGAAGAAGAGAACCTTGTACCTATTGAACAAAATTACCTTAGAATCTAATTCAAATAAAAACTTCATTTCGTCACAAATCGCAATCGATTCAAGCAAAAAGAAAAAACATTTGGGGGAGATTCCTCCTCGTTCACTCAGCGACACAACGTTGACGACTTCCGTTTTAAACGCGGGCAGCCCGAAAACAAAATCAAAATTTCAATTAAACATCAATCCTAACAATTACCAATGTATAAGATTATCTAAAGACCAAAAACCCATAGCCCATAACGATCAATTGAGGAGTTTTCCTTTAGGAAAAATTTATACCTACCGAACACTTTTTTTAAATCATACCGAGCACAGAAGTAAAAAAAGTGCTAGAAAGCAATGAGGCGGAAATTGAACTTTGAGTCTTTATTTCTTTGCTCTCTCCAGATCGGAATCGGTTCTGCCATTTGTTACTGAGCTAGAAACACGTCAGGAGACGAACAATTGAATGGAACTGTAGGCATTGAGCCTCGGAACGTATTGTGCTCGAAGAGTTGACGGGAAAAGGTTTTGGGGGTGAAATCTTTTGTATCTGTGATCAATTTGTCAATAGATATGCGCTGAAGTAAACTGCGCACCGCTATTTGACCAATTGTTGCCATCGTCTACTATACGCGATTAAAAAGTTTTACTCACATTAAAGAAATGTGGGATCCCATAGAAAAGTATATAACAAAATCTAAGAAGTTCTTCCAGTAATTCTTGAATAACTGTAGGTATGTTTAATTTAGATATTTTATCTAAGTACTTATTTTTTCTACTAAGAAAACATCGTCAAAAGTAAATAAGACCTATATTAATACACGATATGCTCAAACTTCACATGTTCTGAGGTTTTTGTTTGTCATTTTCCAGCGCAATGAGCGGGATACATATTCTGTGATGCTTGAGAGCATATCCAGTTTATGTAGCGTTTTGATATTGGCCTAATTTGTTTAATTTATTTTGTTATCACTATGTTATTACAAATGATTCTAGATCAATTCTATTATTATTATTATAATGAATAATTAGTAGAGAACAATATATAATGTAAAGAGAATATAATATTTGCCTGAAAGATAATGCCAAAGTCAGTAAAACGAATGCAAGTGGTAGGGGTGTGGGTGTAGTGTGTGGACTCCCCATATAGATCTGAGTACCAGCGCTCTGTGGGATACTTGTCGGAGCGTGGCACTCCCGTCCGGCCCCTGTTTACTAGATCCACAATAACTCTATTGTATGACTAACTTTTCACATTGTATGGGTTACAGCTATAAGGAAACTGAGAACACGTAGCTTTGCAACAGTGTTTTTTCACGTGAAGTTTTTTATGCAGAGAAAAACCGGGCAAATAAGTTAAGAAAATCCTTACAATACTTAACTAGATTTAGATGATCATGATTGATGATTTTCTCGTAATAAGAATAAGATCAATAGTTATATTCAGTTTACAGATTCATTTCAAATTTGGCAGCATTGTTTTTTATAATAGGTATGTATGATTTATGATCACATATGTAATTGCAGGATAACAGTGTGCACCTAAATGATAAATACGATTATAATTAAGATAACTATCACCGAAACCCATTAGATAATATTATTATTATTCTAAATAAGGCAAACAATAAACGACGTATGTTTACATAATAGCTTGTAAACGTAAACACCGTTATTGAAAGTGGATGGATACAATTTACCATTGTCTGCGATGCGTTCGGTCGAAGACCCCACAGTAGGTACATAGATGCGTTCATTTGACCTTTCGAAGATTTTATCTTTTTATGAACCGTAAAGTTTGGAGACGACTTAAATTTTATCAATAAAACGACGTGCGACGTCTAAATAAAACACAACTTTTTAATATACCTACCCTGCCCATCTGTGTTTAACAACTACATAAGTATATTCATGAACTAGCTGATCCTCCCGCAGTTTCACTCACTTCAATTTAGGAATTCCAAAACCATAATTACTTATACACTAAGTAGCTGTTCACCTGCATGGAATTTGGTATTTCTGCAGGAACTCCTTGTTCCGAGACACAGGCACGGATCCAGCCTTATGGGCACGGTCGGCATGCCCACAAGTTACAACCCTTGAGATCGATAGGCTAGGGTCTTTAACAAATGCATTAATTAAAAAAAAAAGAACAATGAACCGTGAATAATTTGGAACACGATATATGCTTTCAAGCTGTAAAGTGTCATCATAATCGGTTTAGTAGTTGAGATGTTGTAAATTTGTAATGGGCAAACAAACATTCATTTATTTTTGTAGTTTTTGTGAAAAAGTGAAAAGATAAATAGATAATAATTTTTGTTTGACCTATTTTTATGATAAAACTGATAGTTTTGCCCTTTGACCTTGAATTTATTTTAGTGTACTTACTTTACCCAACGTCTGTACCGATTTTCAGCACTATACGAATTATTATTATTATACTAGCTGCTTCCCGCGATTTCATCCGCGGTAATTTCGGAGTTTCCGCGGGAATTCCGGGATAAAAACTATCTTATCTTTTAAGTTGGACCATGAGTAGGTATAAGTGGTTACAAAATTTTATCAAAATCCGTTCAGTAGTTTAGGAGTCCAACGCGGACAAACAACGTGACACGTGATTTATATATATTAAGAAGATGTAATTGAAATAATTTTTAGCATCAATTAGGTAAGTAGTTCCAGTAATTACCCTTATATCCAAACATACAAACTTAGAAGCTTGACCTCTTTAATATTAATGTACATAGATGTTATTACTAGTAAGTTATCCCCAGATAATAAACAGACAGATGATTAGCAAAATTTAATTGCAGACTTTATTAGGTATGTTAATTGGATTCATTACATATTATGACTAATCTATAAGCTATTGCCAATCAAAGCTTATGTTATCGCACCAGTTTCGTCACTTACGAGTACCTACCTGCCGAAATCCAATCGAAACTTTAAACCAGATTTCAATGTTACAATCAAATTTGATACAAATTGCTCGACGTTATGGCAGGTTATTTCCCGTAATTCAGTGGCACCATCGTCACAGTTCTGACAACCACACTCTGAGGGTCTGCGGAAGTAATTACGGCGAATGCTAGAGGTCCAGAGTCACTCTATATTAACTCGACAGCGAAATCGATGGATTAGATTAACTAAGGAATTCTTACGCGTAGTTCACACGTTTGAGTGGCACACTGGGATCGGTGGAAATTGGACCGTTGATTGCATCGATATTCGACGTCGATGAGCCATCGATTCCTTTTATAACGAAATAGGAGATTATATTTCTCCGAATAAAAAGAACTTTAGTAATAAATAGTAAAAACTGAATATGCGTAGTGATGGGAGCTCGCGCATTGATATTATATTGATATTATTATGTATTAATATTTTGATTTTGCTGTGTTGACAGTTCGAACTTAACCTTGCTATGTTAGATACGTAGATATAAGAAATCGGGGTGCCCGCAAAACAAAACGGCAGCATTTTCTGACATCGGTATTATTTATAATGACGGCCATTTCAAAACATTCAGATTTTTTATTTGCCTGCCACAATCTGTTAATTTTGTCTTTTATACATAAGGTGCAACGTTATGACGAAAATCTTAGACAAAGGATATAATATATTTTTAAATTTGTTTTTATAAAAGGAATTTTAATCGCAATGTTAATGGTAGATACCTGTAAATTGGCTACATGACAATTTTTTTTTAGTCTGTCGTGTAGATTAATAAAAAATATTGGACACGTATTTTTTTCTTTTTTTTAAGTAATCAAAAATAACGAGTTGAAATTTTGCGTGACGTCACAACCCGGTGCAGTTTGTACGGGGCTTATAACGAATAATGACGTCATGAGTACCCAACCCTAAACTTTAATGCGCTTTATCTATGTTTATTTTCATTAATTTGAAAAAGCAAAAAATACGTGTCTATTTTTTTTCTAACTGACGGACTAATTAGAATTGTGATTTTCATATGTACCCCGGAAATTACCAAATTGTTACTAATCCTACTAATATTATAAATTTAAAAGTGTCGATGTTTGTTACTTAATCACGCAAAAACGGCTGAACGGATTTGGATGAAATTTGGCATGCACGTTTTCAGGGGTACAGAGATGGACATAGGGTTTCATCCGCGGTAATTTCGGAGTTCCCGAGCGAATTCCGAAATTAAAAGTACCCTAATTTTTAAAATCGGTTCAGTAGATTCAGCGATTAACCCCTACAACTTCACAAACTTTACCTCTTAATAATACGAGTATACGTATAGATGAGCGAGTGAAAGTTCCTCTAATAATAACGTTGTCAGACTCTATTGTCCATTGGTCTGACCCAATTATGGTTTGGCGAGCCACCACATTGAACAGATATCGCTCGATCTGTCTACGGAAATTAAATTTTCTGAATACCCCTAACGTAACAGTGACAGCCCACAACGAAAGCAAAAGCTTAGGCTCAGTGTCATCCATACTCTTCGTTGAAAATCGATTCTACACGACAAACGAATCTCAACCAGTCGAACAATCAATACACATAGATTTTGAAAATTGTTTTTTTGTTTGAAAGGGGATACTCCCAAATTGATTCCATTGTCACCAAGTCGAGATCTGATGATGGGATCTTGGAGTAATCGAAGGAACTCTTCAAAAATTTTGGTACACCTATAGCGAATTTGGTATTTTTTAAAGTAAATCGTTTATTTGCTTTCGGAAAGCAAAATTTTAAGAAGTAGAACTGATGATAAAGACCACCGATGGTCATCGGAACTACTCAATAATAGGTATTTCACGGGTTCTGAATCGTTAACTTTAATATGGTTTCTAAACAATTTATGCCGGTCACTATGTATATGGTGAAGTAGAACTGATGGTGATGCACTAGGAGAACTCCTCAACAATTAACGTCCCTGCGTCGGGAAAAGCAATATTTTGTAAAAGGTGATGAGCAGTTGACATTAGACTATTGTAACTTAGAGAAGTTACGAACTAAGTCACTTAAAAGCGAGATATAAACAAAATTTTAACAAAAAAATTAAAACCGACTTCCAAAAACACAAAACTGAAAAGCTAAAAATAAAAGGCTATAAAAATAACAAAATACCGATTTAATCCAAAAGACAAAAACACACGTAAAATTATTATTGGTTTGTGCTACCACTGATCGGTATGAAGTCGGTGACAAGCCAAATATGGAGGGGGCAGATGGGCTAAGTCGACTCCCGCCACCAGCTCTCCGTGAGCAGAACAACCCAAGTGGGCAGACACCAGCGGACTTGTCACCGAATTCAAACCGATCAGTGGTAGCACAAACCAATAATAATATTACGTGTGTTTTTGTCTTTTGGATTAAATCGGTATTTTGTTATTTTTAGCTTTTTATTTTTAGCTTTTCAGTTTTGTGTTTTTGGAAGTCGGTTTTAATTTTTTTGTTATTATTATTTGTAAATATGAAATTAATATCGAGAGTTTGCATACATCCCTCGTTTAACCTTAAATACGTAGATTAGTAGATAGATAAAGTCCAATCGTCACAATTTCAGCACAAGATTGTTATACAGTGAATTATGCAACATCCTCTTTTTAGTATTAATTAAGATTGCAGTGAAATGGATTTCCACAATAATATTCGTTTGTTACATTTCATGATAACACAGCGATCGGCTGCCAACTGCTGGGGCCGTATTGTCGTTCTTAAAGCCATTGTGTTTTTCTACGCTGACTGAGCGCTTTCGTGAAAACGCTATATATACATATCTACCAAATCTTTTATGAGTGCTATATCCTTTGGGAGTAGGTATAACAAGAAGTAAAATTCTTTATTATCAAAATATACTTCCTTTTTTTATTACCATTAGGCACATAAACCGGAATATGTATATTATAAGCACATTATTAGGTATTAGCCATTATTTTAAAAATTAATCTTTGAGATTTAAAATGTCATATATTTAATTCTAGCACTAATGCCAAACTATTTTTTTAAATAGTGTACCTAAAAGTTCTTAAAAGTTAAATAAAACCAACTACTAATATACATTTATTTTATTTGAAATTGGTTGAATGTATTTGGTAGATATCTGCGATAGTCCATAAGATAAAAAAAGGAATGTTCGTAGTTCGTATCTACTTAAGCAAACTCTGAACAAATCGCATGAAACGACTGGACAAGTTTATTTTAATCGGGGCCGAGTGAGGAAAAATTCTGTGGTATTAAACGCCTTTAAATGCTATCTACTAGGATCGCAGAACAAGTTGGTATTTACCGTCTATAAGTACAAAGCTAATGACAATAAGACTAGATGCTATTGATCATGGAGTTCGAGTTTAAACTATTTAATTTTACTAAGTAGGTACTGTATAATTTTACATGTTAGCGATCATTCTGTTATTTCATATTGTACTAATTTAATTTAAAATATGGGTTGATCTTACATAGAAAAGGAATATAATATTCAAATCTCACGCCTTATGATCGTATATAATTATTAATACGTATCTGTACAGAAATGGGCCAAAAACTAATTTGAGAAATCTTCGCTGACCATTCACTACAGGCTTATAAATCGAAAACGAATTTGAAGTCAAAATTCTATGCCATCTAACACCACTTTATCTAACACTAACAGCTAGTTAGAAATCGCAGTAACATCAGCGCTAACTGCTAAACAAATAACCATGAAAGTTATGTTACAAACGAAACGCCTGACTATGGTCTGTATTTAACCGGACTATTATTAGCCCAGCGCAGCGTCTCGAGCGACTAACTACAAGTGGCGCAAGTGCAATTGTCCATTTAGTGGGTATACAAACACAGCTACCGACACACCGGATGGCCGTAATTAAGATCTGCGTGTAAATAATTTGATGATACTAAATTTAGTGGTGAAGCGAGCAACAACGATGAGGATGTATGCTTAAAATGCAAATAGAACGCTCAGACCAAATAAAAACTAAAGACGGAACGTCTCGAACAACGAAATGAAGCCGGTTGCGTATGCATGTGGTGATTAGGAAAGTGTATGGATTTGCAAAGTTTACTTAGGATTTATGGTGTCTTTTTCTTGTAAGTGTGTGCGTGTTTCTGTGTACGTGCACGGCGATGGTGTCTTTTTCCTGGCTTCACTTGTTTGTTCTACGCGTTCCGTCTTTAGTTTTCATTTGGTCTGAGATAGAACGAAGCTTACTCTCATACTACATATATTTAACAGTGCATTGCTACATTTATCATACTAGGTATAAATTTTGTCCGGAAGTCGCCAACTTGAATAACCAGCTAGCAAGGTCTATAGCGAGAGCAAGATAAACAGTCGGCGATATTGGTCTGGCTTATGCTTTGAGCGCATGATATTTTTAGTGATGTTAAAGCTATGTAACATGGTTTTCAGACACCCATGTTACAATATGTAAATATGTGGAAGTAACCAAAATAAATAATATTATGTTATGCAACTTAAGGGTGTGTACCACTCCTGACGTGTCTACTGTCTACTCTTCTATTCTTATCTATATCATTGGTTTCAAGTAGGTAAGGAATAAATAATAATAAGTTATAAATAAGCATAAATCAACAATTCCCCTTAACGGATGTAATGTGAGATAAGCGAAGTCAAGATTCTTAAATTACAGGACCGGAAAGAAAGTTTTAGTATATTCACTTTTACATCCTTACAACACCTAATACAGCCTATAAACCTAACTTGGACTCGTAAAGGGAACTACTAAAACTACGCATCGAAACTTATACAATCCCAGTCGGAAGGTAGGTAAAACAAACAGGAGTTAAACTGAACCTAATTATCGGTACCTTTGGAAAACATCTCTACGAGTTACGAAACTTGTTTATTTATGAAGCTTCCACAAAACTTCGCAATTTATTTAACTAATATTTTTCATGTTGAACTCGAAATGATCGCTAGAAAGAAATGCGATTATAAAAGAAACAGACTTAAAAATAATACTCCAACTTTCTTCAAACTTCAGACTCTGTTCTATATAGGTATTATCTATCAAGTCAGAAAAATTATTATTCATTAGATTTATGAACGTTTTTGGTGACCAAATAAATTGTTTCATTAAAAGCTACTAAAGAAAAAATCTGCTAAAGGACTTACCTATTATGGATTAACCTACCACATAATTTCACATACGACAATAGTATTATGACGTCAATGAGTCAGATTCTGGCACTATTACAGTCATCACATAATTTAGGTCCAGTATGAGAAAAATGGTGCAATCGAATATATTATCTATTATGATCTGCACCCACTTATTAAGCAATTGACATATTATTTAATATTACTTGCCGGGCCCATATTTTAATATTTATGTCCATTTGATCTAAGTCGCCCACCTCACCCTTGTATTACTCTTTTTTCCTTTGCTCTACTCTTGGCTATAAAAAGATTGCTATTAGCAATATAGGTCGCCTAATTGTAGGTATATTCTTATGTACCTATGTCAGGGAATGGTGAGGGGGAGGATTTAGACACCTCCGGCTAGCTCTTCGGTGATAAATTAAATCAGTAGACAATTTTATATAAAGCGAATATAATTACAGATAAAATAATAACAATAGTAATTTCGGAGTAATTACTTTTGATGTGAGTTGAGAGTGAGAAACTTAAAATGGAATGATTTAAGACAAAAAATAGAAAGTACCTAAAATTTATTTGAATTTATAATTTCGTAGATACTTCCCAAAAAAACGATAGTAAAACTGAGGAGGGTTCATAAAGGTACACGACACAATGTACAATAAATTTTACATACACGTTGTCTGGAATACAAAGAAGGACACAGGTCACTTTTTATCCCAGAACATCCGCGGGAACTCCGAAATTAACGTGGGGGAACAGCTAGTATATACTATTAATTAATAACCGAACATTGTTTTTTTCTACGTTCCTATACCTACTGCCCGTCGGCCAGTGATTGCGAACAATCCAAAATTCTCATTAGACAAACAGAAAAAAAAGTTGTAGAACTAAAGAAATGTGCCATCGACCGCGTTCGTTTTATTAAACGTTTTGCCATGGCAGCTAAGCGCGATGGCCGCCGCCCGCCGCCATATGCCAACCAGCTGCCGCGCTCTCCGTTTTTTACCGACTTCAACTTTTGACCCCACTTCGCTGCGATCATTCATGTGGGAATTGGTTTTTCTGTGAGCTGCCGAACGCAATTTGAGACATAATACATTGAACACACGACTCCAATTTGTTAGTTTTTATACAACATTTCATTTTATGACGGTGGATAAATGTAATTAATGTAAGTAATTTAGATTGTGTATGAAATAGGGTCTTTCGAAATAGTTTTTTTTTTCACGCCTGTACTTCAGTGTCTAAGTATCTCTCAGTCTCTCAATCGAAAATAAAAAACTTGTTATTTTTGTGAAAATTCACAGCCTGTGAAACACGTGATACATATAAATTTCTCTATTAGCTTCCTGTCAACTTACTTATGTGATAAAATATGTATTATATTGAGACACTCTCGCACAATAAAGTGTGTTACATTACACCTAGGGTTACCAGACCCTGAATTCGAAATAAGTCTCGTTGCGGTATTGGGCCGAAAAATGTGTCTCAAAAGTCAGACATATCTTTTTAATAACAAAGTACACAATATCTTTAAAAGCTGGACATAACGTTTATGTTTTAAAAAAATCCGTTATATTTATCTAACTATGGAATCTCCATGCGAAGAGTTGATTGAATTAACCCTTAACATAGCCGGACTAATCGAACACTAAAATAGATGGACACGACGAAGGCATTTTTTAATTTCTCACGTCTAGCAAGTAGCAACCCTAGTTCGCTCAGCAGGCGCCTTGTTAATGCTAAAGAAGCCCCAGAGGCAATACGCCGCTCCTAAGCAATTACGTATGACGCGCCTGTCGTAAAAAGTCACATTCGTAACTTCTTACATAGGTATTTCAAGTTTTACACACTACAAGTACATACATATACAAATAATAAAATTCAGCGGCGCGAGCAATGTCTCGGTCGCCTTTAAATTGCAATATAAAGAACAAAGTCAAGCTGCCTATATCAACATTCTTAGGTTTTATTTATTCTTTAAAATAAATCACATATGTATTTATTCCAAATTCATAATACATTTTATTAATATTATAATAGCGAAAGTACCTTTGTCTGTCTGTCAGTCTGTTCACGTTTATCTTTGAAACTACTGAACGGATTTTCACGCAGTTTTCACATATAGATCAAGCTTAATTTGGAGCGAGTTATTGGTTTTGTTTCATCGAAAATGGATATCGAGAAAAAATCATCATCACAGGGGTCGAAAGCTTATTTTATCCTACTACGAGTCCCTAAGGATACCCCGAATCTCATGCGGTTGAAACTGCGGACACCAGCTAATACAAATACCTATAAAATTAACAAAATGCGACTTGTTCACTTATCGAATCTCTACTAATATTATAAATGCGAAAGCAACACTGTCTGTCTGTCTGACTGTTACGCTTTTACGTTTTACCGACCGTTAATCGATCATCATGAAATTTTTTACACACGCTGTCAGAGGTCCGAAGAAGGACAAAAGGTACTTTTTATCCCGGAATTCCCGCGGGAACTCCGAAATTAATACCGGTGAAATTTCATGAAATTTTGCATACACATTGCTAGAGTTACAGAAAAGGGCATGATACTTTGCATCCTGGAATACCTGTGTGATCTCCGAAATTTCCGCGGGTGAAAGCTAGTTAGAACATAAATCAGTGTTAAATGCGTTAAAAAAAACAGCGAAGTTCGTCAGTGAAGCGTAATTCATCAAAATCCCATCAAAACTCTTAAAGTAACTAATCCAATGTCAAGTGAGGAAGTAAGTAAGCGTACAGTTTTGGTAACAGGAAGTAGGTATATACCAAAGTTACGCGACTTCCCCCCGGACCGGGCTCGGGGCGCTACCGACGCGGAGTTGCCGTAACGGTTACAGGTTCATTAATTATTGTGCACATAAATATCACGTAATGTCGCTGCACATCGGGCGGTCACGATTTATCGGTGTGACCTTACATTATTATTACGTAAGTATCATTATTATTTTCGTTTATTCTGGATCTAGGATTAACCTGAGCCTGTTTATTCTACTAGCTGCGCCCCGCGGTTTCAACCGCGTGAGTTTCATATACATTTAGTGAAAAGCTGTTAATTTGGAATCACAAACAGACACTTCAACTTTATTTATATGTAGGTATAGATAGATATTGAGTTTTTGTATGGTTTTTTGTTTATTTGTAATGGATTAACACAAAAACTACTTTACCAATTTTAACATTTTTTTTTATTTACCGCACCCTACAGTATGGTTACATTATATATAGGATACTCATACCCTTTGGGAATGTCACTTAGGGCTATACCGTAGCTTCCTATAAGTGAAAGAACTTTCAAAATCGGTTCCTTAGATCCAGAGATACCGCCTACAACGTCACAACGCCACGTGATTACAAACTCGCACACCAACTCACAAACTTTCGTCTTTATAATATCATAATAGTATGGATGATGTGCAGTGGTATCGAAGTTAAAAAAAAAAAGATAAGTTTACTAATATTTGACTTGTTTTATTTCATCATTTTATCAGCAGGCTGTTATCAATTTTCAATCATTATGTATATATCAATAACAATAACACACGTTCCTTAAATATGACTAAAATTCACTGTAACAGGTTGTATATATTTAAATATGTCCTGGCGGTATAAAAATCAGCGCTATGAGTGCAATACACCTTTAAGAAATTGCCTATATAATTCTGTTTTCATTTTAAAAATTTGATAAGTCGTGTTGTGTTGCTACCCCCAAGCAAACGCCTTTTTCCTTTCATTCTAAATTTTCTTTCTCTATACATATGACGACACTAGATCTAAATAAATTGTGGAATCGAACACCACAACAGTCCCAAAGTTTAGTTTCCACACGTTGCGTTCTCCAGAAGTAAATTACAGTACAAACATAAATTCTATTAATGTATAGGATCGGATTGCTTCAATTATTCGTTTCTAAACTTAACTAGGAACTGTATTGATCGGAGCAAAACGGGCCAGTAACCGACACCTGTATTGAATCTTTTATCAACCATTTTGTTGAAGAAAACTTCAGTGAAATTAAAACTTGGAAATTTTGTGCTTTATATTGAAAGCCTCAATGTCTAATTTAGTATGAACGTGGTGTATAAAATTATTGCAAGCAGTTTTTTAGCTCTTTAAACTTAGTCTTATCAAAACCTTAAGTATTCTTGTTTTGATTTCCTATTTAGTGAATTGCCGTGCTTTAAAGTTTTTGAAGGGATTGGGAAATGCACCAAGATACTTTTTTATTTAATTTAGTGTATACCCACAGTCATGGCACATACTCGTATTTCTGGATTATAACTTGTCACAATGTTGTTTAAAATATAGAATAAGTTCACTGTAATGTTGACAAAATTAAAAATATAAAATGGCAGTTTATGAAACTAAAAAAAATATGACAAAAAAAAAACCTTTTTCGAAATAATTATTTAAGTAAAAATGTTTTCTGCAACAAACATCGATTTAATTTTTCTATTTAGTTTCAAATATTTGTTTTAATTTTAACCCATTACCCGTTGTCCGTAATGACTCTGCTTTCTAAAATACTTTGACTTTGTATCCCTTTTTTGCAATAACCTATAGCATATTTTTTTGAGAATAAAGAAACTAAGAATTCTTATAAACTTATTTAAACAAATTCTTGAAATTCACATAAAATATTTCAACACCACAAAACATCACATTAAAATAATTAACGAGTTTACCACCCAACAAAGGTAAAAAAATACCTTATCAATTATAAGCGCAAAGTTTGGAACCAAATATGCCGACTGCCGAGTGAAACTAGCTAGTTTTGAGTAGGTACCAAAAATAAAAATATAGATCGTTTTGTCGATAATAAACCAGCTCAAGATCATAAAAAACTCTATTATTGGTCATGCAGGAAACAGTGCTACCAAAATAGTCTTTAAGTTCGTATTTTAGTTTTTATTTCGGAAACAAACACCTTATTTACTTAAATTCAGAAAAGGAAACAGAAGGTTATCTTATAAGTCGAGGTTTTTTATCACATCATCCTTACACACTCTCATATCCAAACGAAAAACCATATTTAGTTAATTTATGACAGGTTCAAATAAAGCCGGCTCATTGTTCTTTAAAGGGTCGTGTGAAGTTGATAATCATGATTTTTAACAAAATTCACGTAATCGCCAAATTTTTTATTCTCATTGACTGTTAACACTGATGTTACGCAAAAAAGGCAAGGCAAGAAGTACACTCATAGTAAAATACAAAACTAATAACTTTTAGAGGTATCAAGATCAATTTGTCCGTAAACTCAACGATTACGGGTTAAAAGATTTTAAAATTGCAGCGCTTTTATGTAACACAACTCATTAGACAGATTTATAGTATTCGAAGCATTAGCAGCAAGGCCGACTAATTATTACAACAAACATGCACGGGTCATTGACTCGGAACCAAGTTCAAGTGTAGAGGGCTGGCTGCCGACCACGCACACTCGCTATTTTTAGGGTACTAAATATACCTATTTTAACTCTTTCGTCGTTTAAACTAATGCATCCTGCACGGGGGCGTTTGATTGGCGTTTAAAATGCGAAGTTAGAACCGTGCTTAAGACCAAAGAGAAGGCATCCTTTAGAAATTTACATATTTGTCACGTTTATGCATGATTGAATATGTAGGTATACCTACATGTTCTTTATCAGTGAATACTTTGCACTAATATTATACTAATATAATATATATAACTAAATTAAGTAGGCTGACTATATTACTTGGTGGATTAAAATTTAAACGTGCCTAATATATACCTAGTATTTCTTTTCACGATCGCACATACAAGATTAGCACATATACAACCTTCGATACCATCAATACAAACTTAAACGAACTGAAGTGGTAAAAATACAAATAACTAGTTACTTACTTATTTAGACTACAAAATATGTTTAACAGAGTAGTATGTACGAAGTAAGTTTTCCACGACACAAGCTCATAGCTTAGTGTGGGATCAAGTAGAGTCTGTGTTGTGAAGTGGACTATTATTTCTATTATTAATTTCATCCACATTACCTATCTCAATGGTACCATAAGTCACAGACCTAATAGGCATAGAACAAGCATAAAACGGCCTTCAGCACACGCAAAGTGCATGCAACCTCACGGGTGGTGAAACTAGCTTACAACGTCTGTCGGTATGAACGTAATTTCGCGCATCATTGCTCATCAAAAATGCTTCTTCAAACGACCTTTTGAATGAAACCAAAGACCAGATGTAATTAAGACTCTAGGTGTATTATCTCTGTACATAAATTCAGTGTGATTCAGTTTTGTATTTCATTATGAAATTTAGTACGATCAGTAGTAGATAAATGAGATAGCGCTGGTTGCCCATTGCACACCTAGTCTACGATTTCAGAACGCATAATTAATTGATGATCGTGTAAAAATAAAGTGAAAAAAAAAATTGTGCATATTATCTACAACTGCACAAAATTAGGTAATCAACATCAGTTGTACAATTAATCATACAATTTTTTTTTCGGATCTTGGATCGTTATACGGTTGTAGACAAAAAACATTTCAATCCGCATACGCAAAATTGGCTGCTATTTTCGACCAAGTATATAATAAATACAACACAATCATGCCATGCTTAGAGTTTTATTACTCTTGTATTCGATAAAATAAATAAACAAATGAAAATCGAAATGCAATTTCTCTCTACTTTCACCCATTGTACCACACTGGGGTAGCTGGGGCCTACCCTAGACCCGCCTTACATCGGCATTGTTATAGCCGCACATTGTGCGATAACCACCTGGCTCATTAACGAAGCTCGAACCACCAGTGTGCGCTGACCTTTAGAGGCGTACTTAAAAACAATTTTGGATTGAAATTATTTAATAAATTGGAAGAAACTTCTTATCAAATAAAATGTTAGTAATCGAAATAAGTACTAAACACACTATTAGTGGATTAAAAATTATTTGAAATCTTACTTTACTAACGAGAATCATACGACAGAATTATTACCTACGAACAAGAAGCGTATATAAGACACATTAAGAGTACCTATATATACTATGAATGAAAATCGGATAAGACTCCTAATCATGAACAGTAAATAATTTGGTTATTTTGCTTAGTAGGTTTGTTAGTTTTTACAGCTTCACGCCCTAACTACCTACTCAACAGATAGAGTTACCTAATTATGGAATTTCCTATACATTTCGTTTTCAGGGGTAGGTACAGAAAAGGATACATAGGGTACCTAACATCCAGAAAGAGGTAGATACTATCTTCGAGAAATAGAAAACTGATTGACTTTTACATTATCGCCAGCGAAAAAGATTTTTCTTATAAAGGCTGTTGATTATTCCTTTATATTTTTAAAAGCATTTTATTAATAGCATTCGTCTATCACAGCAGACGCGGCGTCGATGCAGCTCAATCTCATCTAGCGTCGCTCCACCTGACTTTGCAAAGCAGAACTCGCTAAATCCCCGGAGCTCTCGATAGAATGGGCGTCGAGTAAAACTCACTTGCCTCGTCACATCGCTGGCCCATTTCTTACAACCCATTGACTCCTAGCTATTCATCGGTGCCTTTTCAAATGAGAAAGGGTTTTAAATGCGACCCACTCCAAATGAGTACGTATGAAAGTTTATCGAGGACGAATTTTATTGTTATCCGAGGCTTTATGTACTAACTACCTTCATGGGTAGGTATTTTAAAATGTATGTGTGATAAAAAATAACAATGTACAAAATACTTCATGTATGTTTTTGAATTGATAATTATTAATGATTGATCACAAAATACATAAATATTTCAGAGTAACAATAAAAAAAAATAAAAAACCCATTTGCATTGACATACGGGTAATTTTTTTTACATCAATGGTCCAAACCAATGGATTGGTTTGTTTTTTTTTATCCGGGATTAAAATACAATACAAAAATGCAAGGGTTAATCAGACCCTGATACTATTTACCCTATTTAGAAGTCCGTAAAGATGTAAAAAAATCATCTATATATAATTAACTAGCTGTGCCCCGCGGTTTCACCCACGTGAGTTTTGGAATTCCCGTAGAAACTAACGTATTCTTTTTCTAAAATAAAAATATTCTATGTTACTCCTTATAACATCAGCTATCTGCCAGTGAAAGCCCCGTTAAAATCGGTACAACCGTTTCAGACATTAGCTGGAACAAACAGACAAGACAGACAGACAAAAATTTTGAATATTGTTTTTTTTTACGTAAGTACCGTAGGTATATACTTTCATATGTATTTATTGAAAAGCTGTTAATTTTGAATTACAAACAGACACTTCAGTTTTATTTATATTTATGTATATACCTATGTAGATATAGATGTAAGATGTATATATGTAGGTACATCACAATTGTATTTTACATTATCTAATATTAAAAGTATCTAATCTAAAATTAAAATACCTAAATATTCTTAAAAAATACGGTGTAAAACCACCAATGTAAAACATCATGCTACAGTCATTAAGTCTCCGAATAGAAATTCGGAGAAAAATGCCCGAAAGAGGTAACTAATAATAATTAATAATTCCTCCATCTCAAAAAACTAATTTCCCACGAGAAATTTCACAAACAAATATCGTGGAGCGTTCATCGTGGTTAATCTAAACAAAACTTACGGAACCCATAACAAATCATTGCTAACGTTTTTTCCTCAGAGAACATCGCTTCCGTGTGTATCCAAAAAAAAAGGATCTCGCCAATATTTTCATTACAAAACCAATGTTTGGGTTGCACTCGTCAGCAGGGGTTGAATGAAATCACTATTCATCCGCCATCATTCTTTAGTTCCGTTTCGTTTGCACGTTTTGATAGGGATTTCAACAGAATGAACCGGCCGACATCGTCTAATCCACAGAACAGAAAATAACTGATAGAAGGGACTCAACTTAGTTTAGTATGAAAACAAGTGAAAACAAGCGACACTGTCGCCGGGTGATTTTTGCACACAAAACTCATATTCATCACGCGCTAAAACATTCATGATTGTAAAGTGATGTATTAAACGCTTTTTTGTTACGTTGTTACTTAGTCACTGTTTTCAAAATTCACAGTAAGGTTTTTAACACCTTTAAAAGATCTTGAATGGAAAAATAAATTATATTTACTTTAAATAAATAAATAATTTTGGGAATATTGTGGAAAATATACTTGGGATACTATCAGAAGAAGCTTTGGGCAAGTTAGAGCATTTTTTCTAACTTCCTTTGCAACCGTGACGCACCTGCCCCGCCTACATGTCATCTCTAGTTAATTTATTTTCTCTGTGGTCTGATCGATTGCGCAAATTATTCCTCTAACTTTGAAACCGAAACAAAACGCTTGTAGAAACTTTCACTTTGTTCCACAATACTTATTGAACAAAGACTAAGACGAAAAGCTGACAGGAGTGTGGTCGTAGTTATTATTACTTTTACAAAATATTTCCTTTCATTTGTTAGGTCATAACGATAAGCATAAAGAAGAAACATTGCACTTGTAACGTCAGAAAGACTAAAAATTAAACGCGTAACCACCTAACTACATCAAAAAAATAAGTGTAAGTGTAACTGAAAAAAAAAATAAAACAAAAGCCGTTGTAGATCCCACACTGAGCGAAGACAATATAAATTGCGTCGTCATAAAGTTGTCCCTCTCCCGCCAGGCGGCGCCATTCCGGACTCCCCGCGCCCCGTCTCGATGTCGTACCGCACGCACGTGCGTGATCAGCTACTTCAACGATCGCTATTTCTTCAAAATAAAACCCTACGACCTTAACTTAAAACCCATTTTAAATGTACCAACAGTTATCAAAGTCACTTCAACCTATTTCTCACCATATCACGTTACCATTAAGTGCATTTTGTGATATTCCGCAACCACATTCCTCTCACCTCTAATAGCGTCTGTTCCGTTGTCGATGAATGTTTGAACTTTTGTCCTTTTTTATTTACTGTTATCTTTGCGGTTACGGTTTTCATTAACAAGGGTTTCGCCAGTCTCATTGGCTCTGCGAAACGTATCGAACGACGGGAGACTTGATTAATCAGAAACCAGACCAGACGACCGGTTGCTTTGCCGTTTTTGGATCGGTTCGGACATCGACAAATACATGGGATAATTGCTACATCGCTTTCTACTTACACGTTATCAAGTGCTGAATGCTTTAAAGATAGGTAGTATGAGTATGGTTCGTTTCGCAATCAATGTGTAATTGAATAGAAATTTCTCGAAGCAGCTCTGTATGTGTAAACAATAGTGAAAAACAACTTGTAACAAAATCATAAAGCATAACAAATAGAATCTACCAAAGTGTAGGCAATCATAAACAGCAGCGGTGTGCGACGATATTGAGAACCCTAACCACAATACAACTTCTCCCCTGAGTATTGGTGCCTGATGAACGACCCAATAAATACTCACAAGCCATAACGCGACACGTACAAAACATTACTGGATATAAAAGCATTATCCAGTTAAGTAATTTATTTCTTCTTCAGGTAGTAAGTGAACGGTTATTTTATGGGCCCACTTAAACGGACCATAATCCTAGTAGTTAAAATATTATAAAGAAGGGTGCTGGAAATCGTAATGTAACGCTGTAAAAAATATACAAAACTGAACTCCAAATAAAAGCACCTGTTTAAAAGCAAAGCATTTCATAAATTAAATTTATATTTTTATATTACAAACATAATTGTTATTTTTAACTGCTGTATCGATTGCTAAATTTTATACATTTCATAAAAAACTAACCTTCTTCTTCAAAATGTAAAAAAAAAATACTTTAGTTCCCATCGGAGATAGTAAATCTCAAGTTATAGTTGAGTTTTCCTGTTAGATTAGCTCCGATACTTTCTCGTGAGTCAGCGCAGTTTAAGTCACAATAATCCCTTTCTGCATCCAGTTTTGTATTGAGTTTTCGATTCGCTGTCTCCCAACCTACACAATATAACGCAAAACCGGTCATAGCATGAACTCGCTCAGCTAAACACCGTTTCAATATAATAATAAAACATATACAATCTATAATCAGAAACCAACAAAATATTATGAAATACCATTAAAGTTTCAAGCATTGCTGTACGTAAAACTAAATGTAATTTGTACAATAATACTAATCTAGATTGTTGATTGAAGTTGATTGATTGAATTGAATTGATCAATATCGTAAATCAAATGTTGTTCTATAAAGAAAGTAATGAAATCTGTTTTATGTCTATATCACGTTCCATCTCTAGAGCACCTTCATCGCTAGTTCGAGTAATAATGATTAAGCTGTGCGATGCGGTCAACCTCACCCTCTGACTTCGATCGACGGATCATATTACAAAGTTGTGTTGACCTGGCCGCATCGAGTGCCTCTACATCAAACACACTAACTATTGCAGTTCAATTAACACTTATGTATTGTGAACTGATGAACGTTAACGCTGTTTACTCCATTACAGCGTACAAAGCATTATGCTACATCAATACGAAATAATTTATTGGTATTCATAAATATTTTGTATAGCTTTAAACATAACTCTCCAAGCTGTAAAACTAAAACAATAGCCGGATATAAATGCCCTAACCACAGATAACTAAATACACCTTATCGTCTGACGTCAGCATTTCCAATTTATTCAGTTCCTTATCTTTTTAAACAATCACATCCATTCCTCAGACCCTATGAACGTTATTAAGGCCATCTTTTTGACCGCTTATTATAAACTAGCTGTGCCCCGCGGTTTTTTCGCGGTAATTTCGAAGTTCCCGCGAGAATTTCTGAATAAAAAGTACCCTATGTACCCCTGACAATGTGCATGCCAAATTTCATCCAAATCCGTTCAGACGTTTTTGCGTGATTGAGTAACAAACATCCACACTTTCACATTTATAATATTAGTAGGATTATAAAATAACGCCTGGCAAGGGTAGATTGAAAAATACCTGGTTTGATATTTTTAGAAAAGCGTTCTTATTACTGTTGATCCATGGTAACCGTAATTTTATTTCAAGATGTCTTTTTATTTCAAGGTAAAATCAAAGAAATAAGATATATACCTATTGCGCAGATTTGTTTAGGCGAACACTGAACAAACTAGTAATTATTGGTATAAAGAAACAAATACACTGAAAGCATCGCATTGTATTATCGACAAAGTTCTGTATGCTGCATTAAACATCGCGTGGATCGCTAATCCAAGCGTAACATTGCAAAACGCAGAACAAACCGCTTCGCTTTGTATTGCACTAATGAGTGCCACGTGGCTGTCCCCTGCAATGCAGGCTGTACAATAAAACAATAGCGGCACAGTTGTGCACTCTGCCTTTATTCCTGCACGGCCCGTATTATGCACTCTAGAACTCTGAGACTTCCACTCTGCGAGAAGGATGCACTGATGAGGAACCTATCGTTGTGTCCCTTTCAAGCTTGTAAACTAAACTAGCTTGAAAAACATGAGACGATGCCCCAGGAAGAACTTCTGCGTCACTCCTTCCAGTTATGACCGCTCATAAGGCACTCTACCGCTATTGGTGCTGTTACTATGTACATTATATTGAACGCAACATCAGTTTGTTACACTTGTTGTTGTTTTTGGAACAATACATAGCTATGACGGCTTCTTATGGCTCCATTGTACTATATTGAATTAATATCATTTTATTTTATAGCTTCGATAGAATCCTTTTTTAATAAATTATCATAACTAATGTTTAGTGTTTATATTATATTTTTAGATGACAATTTTAATGGTGTCAGAACGTTTCAACAACAGGATATCACGTGCACTGCGCAGGTATCACACAGAATACTACTACTATAGGACAGAATGTAATAATTTTCTGTCCAAATTATCATTGAGGACTTAGGAAGATAAATTCTTTACCAATAAACATGTTAATGTTAACAGAGGAACAAGAGAAGACTTTCATCCGCACGCCAACAACACACCAAAACAACTTCGTTTGATATGGTAGCTGTAGACCATGTAAGCGTTGCTGCTCGGTCCATATCGATACCATCGTAATTTCGACGGTATCTCATCACTAGATCCATTCGGTGGGCCATTAAGGCTATTGTTGCACTGAGCTTACGGGCACCTTCACTCGACTGCGGCACGCCGATCCGTATCGTGGACTCACCTAGTTGTGCGAAGACCTTTGGACGCACGTTCTCCTGCCAGGCGGCGGCGGCGACGGCGAGCAGCGCCGCCAGTTGAGCACAGCGGAGCACGAGCATTGCACTAGTCACAAGTCGACATCACTTGGAGATCACTCGCGGCGCGCGCCTCGGCGCTTCACGTACAAGCGGGATGCGCGGCGGCCGGCGGCGGACTGGCGCTCCGGGGGCGGTCGGGGGGCGCAAGGGGCCGCGCCTGCGCTCCCGGCGCCCCGCGGTCTCGCATGCGTGGGGCTGCGGAGTGCGGACCTCGCACGTGACGCAGCCCTCCTCGGCCCTCCTCGCCCGCGCCCTCGACGCAACCCTGCGACGTCATAATCGCGTTAAAAAAAACGCCTGCACATATCGTAATGAACGCCGACACTAAACCTGCAATTAGAGTCGGAAGGGCGAGCGCCCGCGGCTACGCGTTTTGTTTATAAACGATTTTAGGTGTATTAAAAATTCGAATTTCATCTCGAGGGCGTGACGACAGCTCATCGAATCGTAAGGTCGCAATTAAAACTTTAATGGTGAACAATGGGGACCCAAGCAAATACGATGCTGAAGTTCCGATTACATTCCCCTTTCGGAAAAAAATACGAATCAGATTTCGTGCCACTAATTGATAATATATCTACCAACCTATCTTACAAATTTTATAATTTGGCATTGTCTTCTATTTATTGTCTTACAAAGTTTATTTTTTTTTTTTTGCACTGCAATTCTAAAATTATTGAAACTTACTTTTCTTTAAAATATGATGATAGTTTAACGATTTAAATAAAACGTGTAATTACATTTATTTAAATTAATACTCGCATTTAAGTACATTGTCCTAAATCGTGAGCACAAGAACTAATTATTTTCGCTACGAACTTGTGTGGTCATACATATATTCCAATCATGTATCTACATCGTAAAATTAATAGATTAATAGGCAGTCGTAACAAAGTTACAAACAGTAGAACATAAAATAACATAAAAAGTGTTAAAGTAGACAAAGTTCTAAATATCGGCGAAAAAAAAATTAAAATAGGTACGACTTTATTTCTTTAGGGGCAACCAAGGGTTCGCTTACTGATCTATTGTTATTAATGATGAAGTTGCTCTAAACAAATTTTTATTGAATGATTTAGAACTGTGTCTATGTAAGTTTCGACACCAGAAAAAGTTGCATTGTTGTGAGGCCCTGTGAAAATCAATAGAATAAACATTTATAGTACGCACGAGTCCTTTACGGTATTCATTGTTAGGGGACCAACTGTGATCATCAATGCTGACGACCATTGCACTATGGGAAAGAGATAGTTATATGCGGAAATCATTAGACCGTCCTTTTCGTACAGTATTAACTGTAAAATCATAATAAATACCAGAATAAAGCCGTAAAACTCTTTCGAATAATCAAAATTGCCCTTAATACAGTAACCAAATCAAAATATTCAATCGATATATTTAAATGTCGAAGTTTAATTGTCCATCTATAGACTATAGAAACGGAATGAACTTTAGCTTGCACGGTACCTCTGCAAAGTAAGTAAGCTGTAAGTTTTTACCGAAGTTTAACTTCAATCCGGAGACACGTTAGTGTCTCGCGCCAAGGACACGTCCAACATATGGCGTGAGACAAAGTGTCTCTATTCTCAATTCATATGTCAACATAACCTCCTCAAATATTTGGGTCTATTTTTTTTATTATTGCCAAGACACTGTCACTTCACACTATTTTCAATAAGTTTCTTTTTACGGATTTTACACATATTACAAAAAATTATTGGGTTTAAACAAATATTTAATATATTTCAAGAATGAAAATTTTTGCCTGCGCCTGTTTTCGATTCTACGAGAGATTTTACCAAAGAGTAACATAAGCATATCAAATTTAGGGCGAATTTTGTTATTTCGAAGTTGGTAGCACTTAATCTTTATATACTAACTATACTTGCTTTAGTATATGTCTACGCACTAGTGGCGAATTAGTGAGAAGCCGCGGCGCAGATAATGTTTTTAAAATAACTAAGTATTCAAACTACATACGCTTTCACCCGTCTCTACTTGTTAATTATTGATCCATATCCGCATCTCACCAATGCATTTCGATGTAAATAACTTCAGAAGAAAAAAACTTGGCTGTATGGACTTAGCTTCCTTTGCCTTCCCCATTGGGGTAAATTAAAAAATGTTCAGGCTGTATGGTCCTAGAATCCCTTGCCTTTCCCGAAAGGGGAGAAATATTGGCTGCATGGACTAAGTTTCCTTTGCCTTCCCCGAAAGGGGTAAACTTTACCAAAAAAAAGGGGAGAATTATATTAAAAAAAAAAGATTTAAAATAAATCTATGTTGTAAGGTGGGATATCAATCTTATTTAAACGTAGTTATTGTAATCTCAACATAACCTCATCACATATTTGGGTCTATTTTTTTTATTATTGCCAAGACACTGTCACTTCACACTATTTTCAATAAGTTTCTTTTTACAGATTTTACACATATTACAAAAAATTATTGGGTCTGAACAAATATTTAATATATTTCAAGAATGAAAATTTTTGCCTGCGCCTGTTTTCGATTCTACGAGAGATTTTACAAATGTTAGCGTCTGCATTTTTAATATCGCTGGCACTGACAGTGACAGGTGACATAAACATCATGTGACAGGTGTCAGGCATAGAAGCCGTCAACGGTGAGTGAGATTGGATTGCCAGTTTGGAATAGGCATGGGCTAAACGTGTCCGACTAAGGATTGGATATGTCACGTATCCTTCCAGTAAAAGATATGTATCCCGATAGCATATCCATATCCATATCTCACCAATGCATTTCGATGTAAATAACTTCAGAAGAAGAAAAATACTGACTTGGCTGTATGGACTTAGCTTCCTTTGCCTTCCCCATTGGGGTAAATTAAAAAAATGTTCAGGCTGTATGGAACTAGAATCCCTTGCCTTTCCCGAAAGGGGAGAATTATTGGCTGCATGGACTAAGTTTCCTTTGCCTTCCCCGAAAGGGGTAAACTTTACCAAAAAAAAGGGGAGAATTATATTTAAAAAAAAGATTCAAAATAAATCTATGTTGTAAGGCGGGATGTCAATCTTATTTAAACGTAATTATTAACATGTGATTAAGGTTAAAATATTAGATAACCTCATTTTTGCAAAAATAAAAACAATATCTTTACAAAAAAATATGAAATCCCACAAAAAACAGTTTCACTGTAAAATGTCGCGCCAAGTACACGTCCAACTATTGTAACAGAGATAATAATAACCTCATATTTGCAAAAATAAAAAAAAACTGATCTTTACAAAAAAATATGAAATAAAAAAAACCAAGTACACAAATCTCCTCTGATAAAAAAAACACTCATTAGAAACGGTGAAAATCGAAAAAAAAATTGGTGTCGTTTATTTATAAAAAAAACGAAAGAAAAATTTGCACTTTACAAAAAAAATATAAAATAAAAAAACCGAAGTAATCTTTGTGATTTTCAATAATTGCAAAATTTTTGTGGCAAATTTAAAAATTGAAAACTATTTTTTAAACGTACTTGGCGCACGTCATTGAGTCCCCTAAATTTTTTCTGATTGTACAAAAAAGGTACTGGTTCCTGAGCAGCTACTGGGTACTTTACCTGACTGGTAATCAAATCATTTGCTTATTTCTTGATTCAATTGAAATGCAAGAAAGTGTCACATTCATATGAGTATAAATCTAATCTAATTCGTGAAAAGATAGAAACGAGCTTGAATTTTAATTCCAATAGATTTGATTGAAAACATCACAATAATCGTTAGTGGTGCCAACGACGGTGTAGAAGGGGTGAAAAAATTGTTGCTCATAAACTCCTTTTCCACAACAAGTTTCTGGCGCTACATCAGACATGAAAAGATTTGGGGTACTCAATGACGCGCGCCAAGTACGTTTAAAAAATTGTTTTCAATTTTTAAATTTGCCACAAAAATTTTGCAATTATTGAAAATCACAAAGATTACTTCGGTTTTTTTATTTTATATTTTTTTTGTAAAGTGCAAATTTTTCTTTCGTTTTTTTTATAAATAAACGACACCAATTTTTTTTTCGATTTTCACCGTTTCTAATGAGTGTTTTTTTTATCAGAGGAGATTTGTGTACTTGGTTTTTTTTATTTCATATTTTTTTGTAAAGATCAGTTTTTTTTTATTTTTGCAAATATGAGGTTATTATTATCTCTGTTACAATAGTTGGACGTGTACTTGGCGCGACATTTTACAGTGAAACTGTTTTTTGTGGGATAGTTTCCTGTGCTCGGGGAATAGACACGTATCCGACGCTACTTCCGTATAATAATCCAATTAGTATCAAATTTAAAACGTGCTTCACAGACAGCACCACTGGTCGGGAACAAAAAATAATTGCTGAATATTTTAAATCTTTACAAGTTTCTCTTTAGCGAGAAAATTCACGTGAATTTTACAGTCTCAATACATATTCAAGAGTTGAATAATTAAAACGTTTTTGAACGTACCTGAAATGTTTTTGAACGTACCTGAAAGTGTGAAATATATAGGTAATACTACGTTTCATATAATATAGTTGTATTCAAAAGACAAAAGTCATGTTTTCCGCAGTTTCGTCAGTGTTTCATCCTTTCTCCCCCTTATGGATCAAACTTACTGAAACCCTTTCTCAGTACTTGCCTACTTTATACAAAACTAGCTGTCCCCCGTGGTTTCACCCGCGGTAATTTCG
This sequence comes from Zygaena filipendulae, assembly GCA_907165275.2. Taxonomy (NCBI): domain Eukaryota; kingdom Metazoa; phylum Arthropoda; class Insecta; order Lepidoptera; family Zygaenidae; genus Zygaena; species Zygaena filipendulae. The sequence continues at coordinate 4,975,783 of OU015666.1, forward strand.
GAGTTCCCGCGGAATGTAATAATAATAATAATAAAACTGTTTATTGCCATCAGAAAGGTGTACAGGTGTAATATAAACGTAAACCTTCCTCTTGAATCACTCTATCTGAAAAAAAAACTGCATCAAATTCCGTTGCGTAGCTTAAAGATTTAAGCATAGATACACAGGACACAGATAGACAGCGGGAAGCGTGACTTTGTTTTATACTATGTAGTGAAGAATTGTGTAAAATTTTAAGTTCTAGAGTTCAGTGGAATGGATTCTGCGTTATAACTGCGTCACGGACCATATACTGTTTTGTGCTAGACTAGCTGTTTCCCACGATCGCCCGCTTGAAAATCTAAATTCCCTCCGGAACACTTTGTGTTGGATTGAAAAGCATCTTTTAAACCATACATGATGGGTATGCGATGAGCGAACTCTTGAACGACTTCTCCGGTGGATGTCGTATTTACTCTACATATTTATTTTATCGAAACGATGGCTGATACCATAGTAATGTTAGGAGTTCTCGGAGGAATCCCGAAATTTGCGCGAGTGAAACCACACTAGTATCTAATTTGATTTCTAGAATATATGTAACATCTATATTGCTTCTGGGTTTATGATTTTATCGAGTCGTCGGTTGACAAAAGCTTGGACTAGGAACAATCGTGCCAAGATATATACGTATATATATTAATTGAGGGAATAAATTATAAATAACGAGCGTCGCAGGCTAGCCCCTCGCCCCGTGCGTATCTGGAACGCTTAAGACTATCACGCACTGGCACCTAAATTAAGATGAAGCTGCATTTTAAACTAGTTTGAAAGGAGTGTAATAAATAATTATAGGTATGTTATTAGCAGAGTTTGTTATCTTTTGTTCTAATCTTATTCTATTTCATTCGTGAATGAATACTCGTAAGTCAATAGGGGTTCTCAAAATTGAGAAAGCAAAGCATGATGCTTCATTTAAAAATGCCCACCCTAGAAACTTCCTTGCCCGCACTAGAAAAATGGCAAAAATGACCATATGGTAAACAGGAGAGTGAATGTATTTCAAAATATTTATTTCTAAACGTCATTAATTGGGTATTTTCTCGTGTATGAAAATCAAAATTCTAATTAGTCCGTCAGTTAGAAAATAAAAAATAATAGACACGTATTTTTTGCTTTTTCAAATTAATAAAAATAAACATAGACAAAGCGCATTAAAGTTTAAGGTGGGGGACTCGTGACGTCATTATTCGGTATAAGCCGCAATATTTCAACTCAATGTATCACCGGTACAAACTACACCGGGTTGTGATCTCACGCAAAATTTCAACTCAATGTATCGCCGTTATTTTTTGACTAAGTACGTTAAAAAAAGAAAAAATACGTGTCCAATATTTTTTATTAATTTACACGACTGACTAAAAAAAATGCGTCAAGTAGCCAATTATAATCTCTCATTACGTCATGACTGTAGTTAGTTCAGCTAGATGGCTGCCTCTGCCCCCCCTAAATAAAATCCCTAGCTTCACCAATGTGTGCAGTGCGTAACACAGCTGTCAGGCTGCTATGCACGCGAGGCCCCTCCCTATGAAATTCCGCACAAGATCTGCCGGACCGCAATCTTTGAAAGAGGGTCCCCCATCCAACTCCCAATTCCAAACAACCATTCCAAAACTTATACTGCTTTGTACATTATTCATGATTTATTTTTAATTGATTCCAGAACAATTAACTTTCGTCAAGTACCTATATTTTTTTTGTTCGATGTAATTTTCAATCGAGGGGCATGATTGGATTGCATGTTATTTACAAGTGATTGCCTGAGGTTAGTGACTGGTCAAATATGGGGCGACATTATTGGTATGAAAGGAAAAGTAAAACGCATTGACCTCGCGATTGTCGGTCAACCACAGCAAGAGGTGCGTGTGTTCTATAAGTGGAAAATCCTACTAATATTATAAATGTGAAAGTGTGAATGTTTGGATGTTTGTTACTCAATCACGCAAAAACGGCTGACCGGTTTTGGATGAAATTTGGCATGCACGTTGTCAGGGGTACAGAAAAGGACATAGGATAGTTTTTATCCCGTACATCCCGCAGGAACTCCGAAATTACCGCAGGTGAAACCGCAGGGCACAGCTAGTTTATTTATAAAACAAAGAGGCACAGCCCAAGTCTACAAACTTGAAACATTTGTTCAAATTGTCTTTTGTAATTATATTTTTGGAAAATTAAAAAGGTAATTTAAATTTTATTGATCTCGTGTAGTAGGTACGCAACCTAAGCATTACTGAAATACTTTTAAGTAAATCAACAACAAAATAGTAAAAAATGTGCTAAAGATAAAAATTAAGAATGTGGAACAATACTAGATATAAGGTCAAGTCTGTATTTTTATATTTATCACCGGTATAAAGATAAAAAATACCTGTGATAAATATAAAAATATATCAAATCTGATTACATCAGAGATACAGTTGAAGATCACGCTATGATATCACTTAAGCAATTAGGTACCCTGAAACAAACTGTGAAAAGCATCAAACCATTTTCCTTAAACAACTCTGTGAAAAAAAATCCCCGGCATATCAACGCAAAACTGTCTCCATAGCGGGTACAACACAAAGAGTTACACTGACAGCACAAAGGCTACTCGGTTTACGTTTCAACGTACACTCACTAACGATGTTGCCTGTAAAAATATTCTCACATATTCATGCAGCTGTAACCGCAGCTCCCTTTGAAATAAAGATCAAATTACCGTGCAAACTTTATGGTGGTAGGTGCACAGAACGCCTTTGGTATCGTACACTCGGTGTCGTGCCATTTCTTCGGATTAATGCAAAATGCAACTGTTTGAAATCCACTTCGAATATTTCGATATTCATAACGACTATAATCGGTATATCCTAAAGTTTTATTGTATGGGTATATGTCTACTGCATTGATTAATTAAGCAATAAACTTACCCGTGTTACCCGCTAATCCATACTAATACATAAACAAAATTGAAGGGTCTGTTTGTAATTCTAAATTAAGAGTTTTCACTTAATCCATATGAAAGTATATACGGTATAGTTACATAAAAAACTTCTTTCTTTCTCACGCAGATAGCTGATGTTATGAGGAGTAACTTAAGCTACTTTTTATCCCGGAAACTTCAATTTCAACATCGAAACTACATACCTATCATTCCAAATTTTATATAAATTGCAGTAAGTATCTTATAAGTCCTAATATTTAACTCTATCAATTTAATTATACCTAGTAAAAATACATTTACTCATATCCCGTTTTCTTTTTTAAGCTCAATCTAAACCTATTTTTAAAAATCCACGCATTATGTAATTAGAAACTTACGAAGTTACTTGCAAGCCATATAGTCTCCACGTGCGAGTGAAACCTCGACAACTATGTAGAGACTCGGCATCAGAAAGCCCTATAAGACGTGTAAATCAACAACTTTTGATATTGATCGACATGAGCAATAGAAATAATACTTTCGTAAACTTATACTGATATATTTTCTTTAAGACCTATTCGACCGTATGTACGGAATTTTTTCCTCATTAAACCTAACTCTTTGTTTTGGCCAAAAAAAGTATTCTACCCAAGTTTTATCCAAAATCCATTTAGCCACGCGTATGTAGCAATAATATCACAAACAAAAATCATCTTCAAAAACTTTAACATTCATAACAAGGTTGTCGTCTGTACTGTATGCAACAAGAGATATTAACATCATTATAACCACGGTTTCTCTCTTTGATCTACCGCAACAAAAAATGTGTTTACATTGTTAAGTCATCAGCAACTCACATGGTCAATCTAACCATGTATCTATAACTATCCATACCAATGAGAGGTATAGAGGTGTAGATACATAGAATTAATGTATGTGTTGTCTCAATCCATCGCAGTGCATACATAGGCAAACCAAATGTGGTATTTGTTGCACAACAAAAATTTTGTTGCACTGGAAATAAGTGAAATTTGTGTTTGTGTATATTGGTTTTGTTAAATAAAAAATAAAATAAAAAACAAGTCAATCTACCTAAATAATAGGTAATAATTAACAATCCTAACATTCCAAACCAATGCGCCTGTAAACAAAAGTTTTCACCAAAAGAATACACCTTCTCTGCACAGTCAAGACTTAATAAATCCTATTATTAATTACTAGCGGTTCCCTGTAGTTTCAGCCGCGTTAATTTAGGAGATCCCACGGGAATTCTGGGATAAAAGTATCCTATTATATTTTCTGTACCCCTGACAACTTGTAGGCAGTATAAAATTCAATTTCACCAACGTTAATTTCAAGGTTACCGCAGAAGTTCCGGGATAAAACGTACCCTATGTCCTTTTCTGTAGGTACCCCTGAAAACGGGTATGCAAAATTTCGTGATGATCGGTTGAGCCGTTTAGGTGTGAAAGCGTAACAGACAGACAGAAAGACAGACAGACAGAGTTGCTTTCGCATTTATAATATTAGTAGGGATTATTAGAGATTACTATATGGATGAAAGTTTGTATGTTCTGATGTTTATTATTACCTACTCAATCACGCAAAAATGGCTGAACGGATTTGAATTAAATTTGGCAAAGAGAATTAACGAGATTAACAAGTAGGCTATTTTTTATTCCAGAATTCCCATGGGAACTCCGAAATTAAAGCGGGTAAAAACTACGAGGAACATCGCAATATCGACATGCTTTTAAATTGTGTAGAGCTGTGATTTTTCACATAATTCGTAATTCTTAGGTATGTATATCAACTGCATGATTCTGAGTTGAATGGAAAAAGGAATGCGAACTCAGCCAATCAATCTATATTTGCAATCATATAAGTATCGATCCTGTACGTATGTGAACAACGTTGCTTGATACGACATACGATACGATGTCAACAAGCATTTTCACTACAAAATGTTTAATTAGTAGCAGCTGCACTATATTAGCAAGGCAGCTTCATATGTGTTTAAATAACAAAATTAAGTAACATTCAGAGCCCTCTTATAAAAATCAAAGATCATTCACTAATAATTAATTCGAACGCAAGATGAAACGTGAAAAACCTAAATCAACGACAGGCTCAAAGTTTTTGTTAAAAGAGGAGAACCAAAATTCAAAGTTCATGACGCAAAATGAATCGCCTGTAACTATCATCTACATAAATATTACATTTCATAAAAGGGGAGCATCTATATATTAAAAATATTTATTTATTCATTTATTTAAAATATATTTATATTTTTTTTATTTAAATTTATATTTTTTTTAATTAACAAATTTTTGTTGTACGAGTATGTAGGTACTAATATAATAAAACTTATGGAAAACTTTAAATAAAAACTATATTTACAAATAAAAAATTTGCCCTAGGTCCTCCACAGCTGGAAGCGTGCCCACAAGGCTGGCGGCATTACCCCGCTGGATAGCGAGGCTTACTCGCTGGGCGAAGTAAACACCAGCCTTCTGGTCACGCGACGCGCGACACCTCGACCAGTCGCACCGCCAGCTCTTTATTATAGTTGGCTGGCGCTTGGACCCCAAGGCCCCAGGGTTTCGACCCCAAATGGCTCAAACATAAAGTCCCCACTAAGGGACCCATATTTGCGCCGCTTGAGGGACCCCGCAGAAGCTGCCGTGGAACCAGCTTTCACGACCGAAGCTGGGAGATGAGACGGCGCAATGGTATCTACGCAAGTCGCATCCCATACCAAAGACCGGCCCATCTTGCGGAATATATGATGTTTGTATGTTTGCACGCGTATCACGCTCAAAAAAGAAGTTAGGTAAAAATTACTCAAGCGCACTCACAAACAGTGAGCGTAGATATCCATGGGCTTTAAAAGCTAGTAATTTATAAAAAGAATTTGTAGTATTTCAAGTATCAAAATCGTTTCAGTAGCTTAACATACACCAATCCTATGCTCTAACGAATAGTTCAGAAAGACTTCATTTGATATACTCGGAGGGAACACCAATGTCGGGTGTATGTAAGTACTTACGATATAGCATGAATATCTACGATTTCACTCAGACAGGGGCCAACCCCTTATATTTTAATGCATTTCTATATTAAGTTTTGGGTGCATATAAGTCAATATATCAATTAGATATACTGAATGACTGCAATTTCTATTTCAAAAGTTAATCTCATTTGTTATATTAAATCTTTCTAGGATTCTACGACTAGGTAGGTAATTATAGTCAACACGTATTGTTGTTTTAATGATTTTTCAGATGTATCTTTCATTCTAAAACAGTAAGATAAACATTATGCCTACAACATTTTATTATTCGCACTATACTATCTGTTTCCAGCAGTTTTACCCTCTATATTCTTTTCCATACTCCTGACAACGTATATTCAAAATTTTTTGATGATCGGTTAAGTAGTTGAGACGTGAAAGCGTAAAAAACAAACAAACTCGTTATAATATATTAAATTTTTTTTTTTTTCCACGGTTTCATGATTCATCGTAATCGTAACCTTTCTCCCACCTTACCCTTAACCATTTCTCATTATTTGCCTTATATGTATAAAAGTATATAAAAAATGTGTACCCAAGTCTAGATATCGATGTTAGGTTTATGCGTTATCAGTAAGTGAATCACAGCCCAGGATGCTGTTTTATAGGAGAGTATCTGTTCACCGTGGTTTCTCCACCGTTGATTTTGGAATTCCCTCGGCAACTCTGTGTGGGAATGAAAAATACTGTGTCCTATTTCAAAATCTAAATTAGGTATTTAGATCGCGTTATATAGATATATATAGATAGATAGATAGCGTTATATCAAGTCGCTATTATTCTCGTGAATTTCGGAACAACCTCGGAACGTTTGTTCCGGGGTAGGTAAAACTGTCCTTTATAATACTGTAGATTCCTATCAGTGGAATAAGTTTTTACCTAATTATTTTTTGTAATAATTTTAATATATTTTTTTTTATGTTATAGGGGGCAAACGGGCAAGTGGTACACCTGATGGTAAGTGATTACCGCCGCCCATAGACATCTGCAACACCAGAAGGCACGCAGGTGCGTTGCCGACCTGGAATGGGGATGGGAACTGGCTTAAACCTAATCTTGGTATAAAATCTAATCTTCTACTTTTACAACTAAGCAAACGGTTTTTGTATCTCAAACTAATACCTACTAGTAGGTTATGTATATATAAAAATGCCTATTTCCCTTGGTCATGGCATCACGCGTGAACGGCTGGATCAATTTCGCTAATTATTTTTTTGTTGTGTTTGTTATTGTTAGGAAAAGGTTCTTATGAAAGAAGTTTGGAGTTCCTGCGGGAATTCCGAAACTCATACGGGTGAATTTCCAAAACGGTTGGATCGATTTTATCGGGAATTTCACTGCTAATTAGCAGATGTTATAAGAAACAAATTAGGCTACTTTAGAGTTGATATAGAATTACTTATAATTACAAAGGAACTAGCTACTAATTACTACAAACTACAAACTAACTACTAATTATTACAAAGGAACTAGCTATAGAATTGAAAAGTAAAGTTAGGTATGGTTTTTCGTAAGATTATTAAGTTTAATCATGAAAGTCGATACAAGTTCCGATAACCCGTATAGGTATGAAATTGAATTTATATCGAGTGTGTGCGAACGGTGGGCGGCTGCCGTGAAATTATCTGTGGTAGTGCAACATGGAAGATTAAATGGCGTCCATATTCACATACTGAATAAACCAACGGGAATCGATCGTCCGACCCACTTTAAAGAGTAAATAGACGAATATGTGGGAGTTACTTTTGAGGTTTAAACTTTGAACGCTATAAGTATACTTACATTTTGATGTTAAATCGCGCCTTTACTTGATAGAAGTTTGTCAACTCTCAGCATCTGACGTTTTATGCAATTGCTTTATATGCAATTTTTTATACATATTTTAAAGGTTGGGTATTCCGGAAACACGCCACCATAAAATAGAAAAATAAATATGGAGTCATCTGGAGTCGCCTCGCGATATTTTATCGATGATTATCACCATTAAAACATTGTTATTGTTCGGGATTGGACAAAAACAGAGTTTGGGAATACTTTATCACTAAGGTTACTTATACTTCTTTTAAATAAATAACCATATATTGACTACTAGCCTGTCAACTCCTAATCTCGTTACTGAAGATATAAATTTTATATTTAAATATAATATATACTTGTCCAGCTTGTAATCTAGCTAATATTTGAAATATTCATGACATATAGGTAAAAATTACAACGACCATTATAATTAGGTACTCAGATATCTATTTTACCGATTTATCTATGATTTTATGATACAAAATATATTTCTGTAACGTACTTACTGGAAATTTCAACATTTACTTTTAAAAATGAAATCTATAATTAATACAACGGGCACTTTTCCAATCATAGAGCTGTAATATAAAGATAAAAAGGTCTGAAATGTAAATAAGTACTTGGGCGCAAATATAATAAGGTTATGGAATATTATGTACAATCACAAAATAAGTTCAAATCACTATGGAAAAATTTGATATTGAAAGAAAAGATCCGAGCATCGCGTGCAGTAATAGTACATTGTTATCCTAGGGGTGAAAGTAACTTATTTAGTCCCGAGACGGGGTTTGGCCAATAGATCGAGGGACTAAATAAGTCTTTCTCCCGAGGATAACACTGTGCTTTTCATTACGAATGCAAGGAAAGTCAAAATAAAAATAGGAATTAGCTAAAGAAAAAAATGAGTGAATTTTATTTTACATAAATCAACCATTAGATGTGCTACTGGCCAGTAAGTATGCCCCCATGACATAAAAAAAAACTTGAGTTTCTGCAGTATCCAGCTGTCAGTTGAAAGCGATTCTCCCTAGGACTGAAAAGGGTTACTTTCAACCCGCTTCTCAGGCAACTTCAGACCTACTTTCCGAGTATGAGTAATGAAAAATTATTTGAAAAGAAATATCGTGTTCTATTGTCAATTGTTCAATTCTAGTCATGAATTCTACTGAATTTTTTGAGACATTAGGTAAAAGTTAGGTTATCTTTGTGTCCTATAGGAAGAACTCATATTATGTCACTTTTTATAGAATTAATCAGAAAACATTCGTTAGCGCATTCATAAAACAAGAAAAAATATTTTATAAATACACAAATTAAAAATCGGTACCATTTGATTCTGTTGTGGTAATAGTTTAAACCTAACTTAACCTAGGACGTCAGGATTCTCGCCACAGAATTAAACTTACCTCTCTTGTGTATGCGATAAAAATACGAAACAGCGTCGTTTTATGTTCTTGACATTACCTGCTGATTTTAAACGGACGAATTTACAGGTAGGTACGACTTGACTGCTAAATATACACTATTATTAAGGTATCTTACCAAAGTACATACACCGGCAATATCCCGACTACAACTTAAGATTCCATCCACGGTCTTCTTCACACGCTTCGCGCCGGTTGTAATTCTACAAAATCAAATTAACGTGTCAGTTCGCTCGTTTTTCTTCGGAAAACTTGTGTTTTAGCACTCAGATAAGTTTGTTAATTAAATTTTGTGATTTTTTCTTTATTTTCCTGACGTCGAAACACAGAGTTTTCTCTATTCGAATTGTACAAACGTTTTTGTGTTGCTTTATTAAGAAATTAAAAAAAAATTAGATACACTAAAGTGCATCAATATGTAAGTTAACATATTTTCGGAATCATTATAAAACTTTTTAAATTCATATTTAAAAGTTAAAATTTAGTCTATAGTCATTTTAGATTTTTTTAATAACTCTATCGTCAATCATACAAATCAAATAAAAAAACGTATAGGTAAGGTAAGGTATGCGAAATTTTAGGAAACAAAAAAAAACATTAATGTGAAATTTTATGAATGTAGGACGTAGGTATGTTTGTATATGTTTCTTAATTCGTAACGCTAAAACCGGCAAAACAGCTGGATATAGATACTAACTTTTATCCCGGAGATCTCCGAGGGAATCCCGAAAATCGCTTAAAGCTGTGTGGAATAACTATTATCCTCAAAATCTGGTGCATTTCTTTAAAATATAGCAACAAAATTGACAGAACTCAAAGTAACCATGGTTCTTACAAAGGTTAGACCTCGACGAAAACTCGAATAAGATGGTTTTAGATATCTGAATACGGTATTTCTGCAAGGAAAACGCTAAAATTACACTAAAGCAGAGCGCCTGGAAGCAGTTAGTTTCCAAAATAGAGGTTGCGTGAAGGAAGGGTTAATAAGAGGGACGTCGTTATTTTACTCCGTTAAGAGGGCTCCACTACGTTGCTTAAGATAGCGCTTCGAGTTTCAGAAGCCTTACAGAATTACCCTGCGGTGAACTAAACTACCACCTACTTAAACAGTAAACTAATTGGTAGGAATGAATTAAAAACCATAAGTTAGTTACCATATTAGGACTGCGGATAGTATGGATCTCTATGAAGGATGACACGTAGGTATATTGATGCTGATTTTTAACGGCACGGTAATGAAACAAAGAAACATGTTTTTTCTATACCTGTGCAAGTTTTATAGATGACATTCCAATATCTATCTACTTCAATGTGTAGACACATCTCCGGTCAAAATATTGTCTGTACCCATATAATATATATGTAGGTATATACCTATAAATTGGGTGCTATAAATGGAAAAAAAACTTTCAATTAAGACCACACGATATAACGTATTTGTTAACATTATATAGAAGTGAGTTCATTTCATTTCTTTATTTAGGTAATTTTAAGTAACGACCGATGACTACAAATGCTTGGCAATTTTTAAGAATAATTTATACAGTAGGTATCTGAACCCACAAAGATAAACAGTTTAATGCACTGGATGTGACTATTTAATCCCCTTTAAACGGGGTTGCCACTCCGTGCTCGTTTTCCGGTACTATAAAAATAAATTACAATGTTAAATTTTGCTCACCCCGTCCGTACGATAGTACCATGCACGTGCGACAATTTGTTCCGGGAGTGTTTAATTTCGAAATTCAATCAAACGTAGCTGCAGTGAATCAAAAATCATCTTCTTTTCTATAGCGATGACCTGTATGCCGAAGGTCATAAGCTAGTACTTCTTATTAGTTAACAATAAGCGCTCCACACTTTTTGAACTTACCATTGGATAATGAAAGCTGTGAAAAGCTTTCTGATAACTACCGAAGGTCTTTACAACCCTAAGGTAGGTAAATATTGTTTAAAAAACTATATCGTAATTAATAAAGTCTGTTTAATTTATTATTTTTAGTGCGTGTTAAAAGCGTGTTTTAAACTACTTTTTCAACGATTTCTTCCACTATTTCATAACTACTTGACGATTTCAAAAATTTTCATAGCTCCGATTATATAGTTTTCCAATAACGCAATAATTACCTACTTAATTATTCAAAATTTTCAACAGAAATTGCCTCGTAGGTATACTCAATTTATTTAATATTCAAAATAACTCTTTTGAAATAACTCAGTTTTGATACAATAGCAATACAAAGTTCGTCGTGCACGAACAATACCTAGCATTCTTAACGCAAGCACTCAGTCTGCTGCCAAATGGAGGTGAAGTGGTGTCGCAGTTTGTGAAATTCAACACTATTCAACACTACGCTTACACCTGGCATAACCGCTATAAGTTGATCTGCCTACCCTCGCGATACCATAGCGACGGCCTTTATTAGGGGAAGCAGTTCGAACAATGGGAGGTGCAAATTTGTTTTGGGCGTATATTCAGCTTTTGTAGCGTTAGTAGTTAAGGAGACGCCATTCAAAGCCTGTGGCGTCCCAGGTGCTGAAGCTCGGATTCCTCAGAGATGGCTCGCATATTACTCGCATACTTTTGTTTGCTGTAAACGTACCTACGGCAATGACCAGTAGCAACATTTTTTATATATCTATCAATACCATAATAAGAGTAGAATCCCCGATTCATTACATTGAATATTTTTTACCAAAAATTTAAAGGGGGGGATAAAAGAAGAGAGTCACCTACCACAAAAAAGTTTAAAAAATTATGTTTGTCTGTCTGTTCATAATCCACGAATTTACTGAACGGATTGTCATGCGGTTTTAACAGGTAGAGAAATCTTAGCCTGGAGCCACATATAGGCTTCGTTTAAATTTAAATCGAATGTCGGGAAAAAAAATGGTATAAATTTAAATCGTACACATGGGTGAAATCGCGGGGCACAACTAGAACGCAATAAAATTCATAAATCGGTACTTGTCACAGAATTAGTACCTTCTTAGAATGTACTTGCTATTACTGAGCATCTCTACATAGAGTTTATATTATTCTCTTTATTTAGAAAATTATAGCTACGACTAACGAGGTCTACGCTTTTACATTATTAACTATAGTAGAGATCAAATAAACACTGGTGTAGGTAGACAAAAAGTAAACAAGTGGGAGGATTGTACAAAATAAACCTATTTTCATTTCTTTTTGCTTTAACAATTTTAACAGCGCCTCATTTTGTTTTTGCAATTTAGCGCGCGAGCCTCTGGCACTGTATCTAATGTTTATCTACATAAGCGCAAGATAAATTTTATTATCCTTACAGGGTTTGGCTGTAAAATGGAAAGTCATAAAATATTAGTGTTGATTACACTCGACTGAGGAGACTTTAGGCAACATAAACTTGAAGATAGGCACATAACTAGCTAAGTCAAGAACACTTACCTACCTCTGTATAAAAAATAAAAATATTAATTTTATCTGCAAGAGTTTTAAGGTTGATCTTTTAAAGCAACTTGTAAAGCTGTGAAGATACCATATTATTGTAATAAATTACCCATGGGACTAATATTAAATATAGATAGGTACTAATAGGTAGGTATAGTCTTTGTTTCAAAGCAGTTTATTGACGAAAAGATACAATCTTTATTCGAAATTTCTAAGTGAGCAGAACTTCGGGAAAAAGCTTACAACTTTTCAATGTAACACGTGGAAAACACGGCGTGGGTTAACCCGCTACAAGGTGGCCCGTTGACGTAGTGAGGGTCGCGGGACGCCATTGGATGCGGGAAGCGCGGGTCCGGTCGTTGTGGCGATCCTTGGGGGAGACTTATGTCCAGCAGTGGACACTGGACATCTTCAACACAAGACATTACCTCATTTCTCTATGTAATTAAGTATTGATAAGGAATCTGTAAATTTGAATAGACATACAGTGCCCGCGTGGCGCGCATCTCAAATAGATTATTTTTATTAAAATGTTTCGTAAATAGTATAGTGATCTGATAAATAATGATAATTAGATTTTAATCTAGCTTTAGTTAGGTTTTTAGCGGGTAAGTGCTTGTACCCAAAGATATTATATGTTTTAAAAGGAACTTGTAAGTCGAACTACACATCCGGTCGATTCAGATTGAGTAACCATATTTATATTGTACCCTATTTTTAGCACTTTGAATAGAATAGAATAGAATAGAATAGAATAGAATAGAATAGAATAGAATAGAATAGAATAGAATAGAATAGAATAGAATAGAATAGAATAGAATAGAATAGAATAGAATAGAATAGAATAGAATAGAATAGAATAGAATAGAATAGAATAGAATAGAATAGAATAGAATAGAATAGAATAGAATAGAATAGAATAGAATAGAATAGAATAGAATAGAATAGAATAGAATAGAATAGAATAGAATAGAATAGAATAGAATAGAATAGAATAGAATAGAATAGAATAGAATAGAATAGAATAGAATAGAATAGAATAGAATAGAATAGAATAGAATAGAATAGAATAGAATAGAATAGAATAGAATAGAATAGAATAGAATAGAATAGAATAGAATAGAATAGAATAGAATAGAATAGAATAGAATAGAATAGAATAGAATAGAATAGAATAGAATAGAATAGAATAGAATAGAATAGAATAGAATAGAATAGAATAGAATAGAATAGAATAGAATAGAATAGAATAGAATAGAATAGAATAGAATAGAATAGAATAGAATAGAATAGAATAGAATAGAATAGAATAGAATAGAATAGAATAGAATAGAATAGAATAGAATAGAATAGAATAGAACAGAACAGAACAGAACAGAACAGAACAGAACAGAACAGAACAGAACAGAACAGAACAGAACAGAACAGAACAGAACAGAACAGAACAGAACAGAACAGAACAGAACAGAACAGAACAGAACAGAACAGAACAGAACAGAACAGAACAGAACAGAACAGAACAGAACAGAACAGAACAGAACAGAACAGAACAGAATATAATAGAATAGAATAGAATAGAATAGAATAGAATAGAATAGAATAGAATAGAATAGAATAGAATAGAATAGAATAGAATAGAATAGAATAGAATAGAATAGAATAGAATAGAATAGAATAGAATAGAATAGAATAGAATAGAATAGAATAGAATAGAATAGAATAGTATAGAACAGAACAGAACAGAACAGAACAGAACAGAACAGAACAGAACAGAACAGAACAGAACAGAACAGAACAGAACAGAACAGAACAGAACAGAACAGAACAGAATAGAATAGAATACTCTTTATTTTACACAAAATAATACTATTATACTTACAGCCTCAGAAATATAATTGACTAAAATATCCAAGAAAAAATGTTTAAATTTTATTTTAATAGGGAATTTTAGTTTTTTTTTATTATTATTTTATAAACCTTTATGTAGTATTATTATTTTTACAAATATCTTTTGTACTTTCAGAGATATCGGCCGCACTCAGAGTCGACTTTAATAATTACTTAGTTAAGTATAGATTTTTAAAACAAAACTGCCGCAATCAGAGATGTTCAGTAAATTAATGTTAGTTGGCATTTAATGAGATGTAACTTAATTAGTTAAATGCCAATTAACATTAATTTATCAGACTTGTCTGATTGCGGCAGTTTTGTTTTAAAAATCTATACTTAACTAAGTAACCATTAAAGTCGAATCTGAGTGCGGCGGTAAGACTCTTTAAAAGTTCAAGTTAGATAAGCAAAGCGCTAGTCCTATAGTGACGTCACTCGGCTTATAACGCCCTTCAATCGCCATACATAATTCCGTTTTAGAAAGAGACACACATAGTCAAAATTAAACAGTTTATAACTATTTTATTTTTTAATCAGACCTATTGATTTTGTCGCTTATGTTATGCTTATCCATGATATTTTCGAGTGTAATTATTGGATATCAACATTTCAACAACAGTGAAATAGCCTATTGTGTAATGTATTGTTAGCTTTTGAATAACTCTAACTAGCATTACTCTGTTTATGTACTTAGGTACTTTTCGTCGACTTTATCACAAAAAAAAATACAAGTACTTATTATATTGTTATATTTACGGCCTAAAATTCTTGTCTACAAACCATTTAAGCCGACAATATGCTAACTCACGCATAGAAAGACAGAGGTTGAGTAAGTAATGCTTGTAAGAAATTCAAGCTACCGTTGACAAAGAGACCCATTATGTCAAAAACAAACCCTCCTCCATAACCAATTCCTACCATGTTTACCGAGGGCTGCTCTCTTATAAATAATGTAAATATTATTCCGTATTTAACGCAGCCACTACTTACAATAATATATATTGAAATTGCTATCTGGATTATATTGCTCTGAACTTTCTTAATAAATATTATCTATTCAAACAACCCTTTCAATTTCAATCGACAAGTTTCAGCCCTATCCAAAGGGAATATCATCACTGATGGATCTATGGATCCATTACGTTTAATCTATCTTTCTATATTACAGCCTATTTTAACCATCATGATTGTAGGTACGTCACTGACATGTAAAAACATGACCGTCTTATTATTGTGTCAGTAACACTGAGACTGTTGGGACGAAAACAGAAATGATCCTATTTATAATAAATATTATTGGAAATAATTATATTCCTTTCGAGTTACAGCGACGAAGTTATACACAATATAAAAAAAAAACGAAAATATTTTCTATAAATTATATGTAGGTATTCATGTAGGTACCTACCTAGGCAGGGAATTTGTAGGTACTAAGTAAGTACCTATATGATACAAAGCTACTCACCGAGATAGCTACTAAAAATAATTCTACAAATGTATTTATTGACCATTAAAATAAAACTAGATAGCTAAGAGAACGTAAAAATTTTACTCGCCGCACACAACCTTCGTGGGTTACCCTTGTTTTACAAAAAAGACAATAAACCTGTCAGCGGCGAACGTCCGCATTCTCTTATAAAAGATACAAGCCGCATCACGAAGCGAAATGGCCACGTCACAACCACTTTTCCTAATAAAGGAGTGTCGTAAAAAAACCACTACAATCATCATAACTCCGCCGAACTGAATTGACCGTCGCGACGGGTCGCCGAGTCGCGTCGTCGTTTAAAAATTAACGCAACTTGACACTTACACTTCGTAATGCACGCTGTCTTATTGATTCGATAATATGGAAAGATTAAAAAAAAATCCCTTAAACCAAATAAAAATCATATTCGCTGTTCCCTGCGGGGAGTTCCCGCAGAAATTCCTGAATAAAAATTACCCTATGTCCTTCTCTCTACCCCTAAGAAAGTGTATGAACATTTCATGATGTTTGGTTAGCCGTTATGGAGTAAAAACGCACCTAAAGGTTTTCGACGCTTGTAACAGTTATATCGTTATATACCAGCTGTTCCCCGCGGTTTCACATGCGATAATTTCAAAGTTCCCGCGGGAATTCCGGGATGGAAAGTACCCTATGTCCTTATGTGTACTCCTGACAACGTGTATGCAGAATTTTATGACGATCGGTTGAGCTGTTGAGGCTAGAAAGCATAAGAAACAAACAAACAAACTCACTTTTGCATTTATAATAGTACGATTTCACCCACGATAATTTCGGAGTTCCTGCAGAATTTTTCCTTACACACTTTGCCCTCCCCCCCCTTAGGTGTTGAATTTTCAAAAATCCTTTTTTATCGGCTGCCTAGTCATACGTCATACAAAGAACACACCCTCCAAGTTAGGTCTTTACGATCGGCTGTGCGTTGATCCGTCAGTCAGTCATTCATGCAAGACAAAAAATTTTATATGTATAGATCTAGTGTAGTGATTAAACCAGTAAAAAGAAACTACTCCGAAAACAAAACAGTGTAACGTTAATTACTGATTAAACATTAACTATAAAACACAGATTCATCATCAAAAACCTAAGATTGTACAATAGTACAATGTAATCTAGGTACTCATAATCTTTGGTGTTTTAACTTTTAGTCAGTAGGTATAGAGTATTGTGCAAAGAAGTTTTACTAAACGCTTATTTATTTATATAGTAGCATATGTGACCATATCTAAATAATAGTATCCATACATACAGTAGGTATGTGTGTAATAAAATATTTGTTCATAAAATATTTGTTCATAAAACATTTCATATTTTAGTTTTATGAAAACAAAGTCACAGACAATAAATATACGTAGATAACAAAATATCGCCAATATTTAACCGTTTTGTTTGTTTTTATTAATGTATACGTAGGTATACTAGACGTTCCCCGTGGTTTCACCTGCGTGAATTCCATTATTTCCTTGGAAATCCTGAGATATAAAGTATCTAATGATTTTATTCAGGGTGTAAGTTATCTCCATTCCAAATTTCATCCAAATCCGTCAAGTCTTAGCGTACCTATAACAAATTATACACACACAAACTTTCTCATAATATGTACCTAATATGATTTTTTTATTAGCTTACGCAAGCATCAAAGCAATTAAATTAAAACAAACTGCTATACTTGCTTTTTGTGCACGCACCATAAAATGATTTTTTTATTTTACAGTCGCTGAGTAAGGGAGTGCTCAGTGCATGTAGGAGAAAATTAGTTTCGGTACGGTGTCCGACACTGCGTTATGGAAGTTTATACTGAGTACTGTTAGACTTATTTGTTTTGGCACCAAACTTTTACTTACCATGACGGAGCAATCATATATATTATCATATATATAAATAAATAAATAAATAAATAAATATTTTTTTATACTTAGTTACCTACTTGTTTCTTCAAAATATTGCTTAATTTTTTTTAAACGTGAATGCAGACTCTGTGCCAAATGCAAATATAAAACTCAATAGGGGTTTCAGAATTGAATAAATAAAAATTAAAAACTTTTTTATTCACAGCATCAACAGCAAAATAATAACTTTCCTAATGGCCAGTGTCATGTGGTGTTAATGTGTACCAGAAAATATTTTTTGCAGGTGTGCGCCAGCTAAGTGTCTTTTAACGGCGGCAAATTAAAATACTGTGTTGTACTTGTTAACTTTATGCTGTTCAGCTTTTCCTACAGCTTTTTATGAGATTTTTTTATCTGCACCGGAGAATCATGAAACAAATACTGTCGTAACCAAAGAATGGAAGGATAAAATTTGTAATTATTTTAAATTTGAGGGTTACAGTCTTTTATGCGCAAAAAACTAATTATTCTTATACTGACCGTTAAAATATAATACAACGGAAGGGGATAATGCTGCCATCTGCCACAACTTACCTAACTGTCACGTAGCACCGTTTCTATTTGCAATTAATTCATAGTTGCAGAATGAAAGCTGGAAATAGACAATATTGCTACATTGGCGGAAACACATACGTCACGGTGCAAAGCTTTTTGTAATTAGGAATATCTGTAGGTAGGTACATCACTAAATATTATGCATCGTTAGTATTGCCATATCTAGGTAAGTATATGAATGAAATTTTTTTGTCTCTTAGTGTTGTTGTTTTGTATATATTTATATTGTGTATGTATACGAAATGTACTGCGACCCCACAGCACCACCCACCCTTATACTAAGCTACTTATATTTTTAATTTCACTTTCACTCTTTTTTTTGTTTTTTTTTATCTTTCTAGTTAAGTAGGTACCTATATTATGCTACTAATATAAGGAAAGGTTGCCTGGAAGAAATTGCTTTAAGCAATAAGGCCGCCCTTTGTTGCCTGTATTTTTCCACCATGTATTTTCTTTTTATATTTATGTTTTTGGCGACAATAAAGAATATTTGATTTGATTTGATTTGATGAAATACTGGCCATAAAGCTTCGTAGATTTTACTTTTATAATAATATAATAGTTTATTGTCTTCAATTGTCTTCAAATATATGTATGTCTACACAAAAACTGAAAGCACTATAATGTTTATACACAAATATTATAAAGAGGTAAAGTTTGTGAGTGGAGGTTGGAGGAGCGTTATCTCTAGAACTACTGAACCGATTCTAAAACTTCTTTCACTCATAGAAAGTTACAGTATCCCTGAATGACATAGGATACTTTTCCTTTCGGATCAAAGAGTTCACTCGTACAGTCGTACCCGAAGAACCCGCGTGAATTTCAGGACTTCCTCGAATTCTATAAAGTATCCTATTTCTCGAGTTGGACCAAGCAAGACACATGTACAAAATTTCATTGAGATCGATTAAGCACTGTCGGAGAATAGCGTAGACAAATATTGCGACACCAGATTATAATATTTATACAAGATGTAAGGTTAAGCGAGGACCCTCCTGCAGGAAGGTGTTTAGTATTTTATTTTCGTCACAAGAATATTTAAAATAAACTTATTTTTTATAAGTATAGGTAACCCGCATAAAATTAAACTTTTATTTATGATTTAATTGCTTGAAATTGTTTGAAGTTGTCGTGACATCAAAGTTGTCCAAAGTCAAGCCCAATTAAGTTTAAGTTGTTCGTGTAAGGGCACCTTAATAATATTGTGAAGTGAAAAGTTTTCGGCACGCATGCACTATTAAAGTTTTTTATGTTTTAATAGACTAAGATTCTGTTTTACGTGGAGTAGATAAAGCATATACAAACATTTGAAGCCCTTGTAGTGAAGCAACACAACCACATCGCGATCAAGCATAACACCTATATTTGATAAAATAATAATAATGACCGGATTTAGATCAAGATTACGAAAAGAGAGTACATTCTAATAATAAACCTCTCACAGTAAGCCTTGTCTCACTCATTTGCCTTAAAAACAAAGAAAATAAACAAAGACTTCAATACGTATCAAGATTGAGCAGCGTTTTTGATAACGCTAACATCCATATAGAGTTAGACCATATTATATTATAGGTAGATAATATTGGCCTTTTCAATCAAGAATTATTATTTTTGTCTTTCTAATCTTATTCGTCCGCAGTCATTTCAGTTTTATTCCTTTTCATATTTTCAGAAACATATTCATTTCATATTTTTTCTCGGAAACAGATAAAACTAACATTCGTAGCGTGCTACGCGCGTAGCAAAGCGTAGCACTCGCACTCACAGCTTGTTGCTGCTAGTATAGCACACACCTTTTCCACGATTATAAACGCGAAAGGAATTCTGTTTGTCTGTCTTTTCACGCTCTAACTACTCTTGATATTTTGCATATACTATATCGTACATTGTCAGGGATGCAGACAAGACGTAGTTTTTGTCTTAGAATTCCCGCGGAATCTGAATTAACGTGAAAACAGTTTACACGTTGGCATGGGTACAGAAAAGAAAATAGGGTTATACTTTAGGGTTAAATAGGGTTTCTCGAAATTCACGCGGAAACTCCGAAATTTACGAGGGTAAACCACGGAGAATATTCTTTCCCATCTTTCTTTCTTTTCTTTCTTATCTTATTAAGCAGTAAAAGTTGTTTGTGAGTTTGTAATAATCTTATAAACTTTTAAAAGCCTCATTACGATTCGTCGTTGGTCGTCAGCCGTGCCACCAATTTTATTATATGTCTGTCATCATGTCATGTTTATTCTATGCACTAAAATATATTAAACTTTAAAGCTATATATTATTGTATTGAGACTTTAATTTAGTTTATTAGAGAGTGGCAACCACTTCGTAACAACTCGTATACAACTAAGGTACATTCCTTGTTTACATTATGACTAATTGAAATATTTGGATAAATCTCAAGAAACAGTTATATACCTAGTGAGATTATAAAATTAAATAAAGAAGAACTTGGTTAGCGATTTGGCTATCGGGGACATTAAAAATAACATTAGGTACTATCGATATATGGAAAGTGACATTAATTTAAATAGCGACTGAATTAAACTTGGTTTTTTCTTCTGTAAACCTAACATTGTGAATGACGAACGAAAGACTTAACGATAAATAAAAACACAAACTCACCGCGATCGGGCCAAACGACTCGATACATCATTTTCCACGAGTAATTTACAGCTGTAAATGAGTATGTACTCAGTTTCAATTAAAAATGGGAGCCGCAGTTCCCAGTTTGTTGGTCAACTTATATTAGTTGTTAGAGTGGATAAAGTGGCTAACTTTACGATATATCGCACCGCATCCAACTCCAGCGGAGCTAAGATGCGGCACATGACAAAATTTTATCGAGCCCTTTTATCGATTCTCGTCGACAAACTCGTACTTATATCGTTTTGTCTACCAGTGGTAACATGGCAGCAAAAAATGTTTGTATGGCAGAAAACGATATATGATAAAATTGTCGACAATCCCTAACATGCGGCACTTTTGAATGTATTTTTGTCTACTTTGTCGTTGTTTTCTCACATTTTTATCGTCGACGATTGGTGAGCGCGATAAAATGAAAATTCGTTCTTAATTGCGAATAACATGGTATTACTTTATTATAATTCAATCAGAATTCAATATTAGTAATATATATAATATTAATAATACGAAAATATTAGAAATACGAGGAATGAAAGGCGAAAAAAATGCAAAGTAGTAGTATTAAATTAAATTAAAATTCATTTATATCAGGAAAATAACCCATAAAATTTAACAAAAAGTAAATTAAATAAATTAAATTCAGTAAATTAAATTAGATTAAACAAATTAAATTAGATTAAATAAATTAAATTAAATAAATATATTGCATCAAATAAATTAAATAAAATAAATAAATTATATTAAATAAATAAAATAAAATAAATAAATTATATTAAATAAATAAAATAAAATAAATAAATTATATTAAATAAATTAAATATAAAAAGTAAAATCTTCAAATTGATATTCTTAAAATCTATAAATTTCCAATTATCCTCGAGTAATATTAAACTGATATATGTATAATATCTACTAATATATTATATTAAATTTAATTATTTGAATTTCAATTAACATTAATTTAATGAACGTCTCTGAAAGAGTGCGGTAGATTTGTTTTTAAAATCTTTACTTAAAATCAAGTAATCATTGAAACGACTCTGAGTACGGCCGTTAGAATAGGAAATAGGATTTTCCTCCTGACACGAAGAGTTCCTGCGGGAACCCCGAAATTGATTCGTGTAATACAGGGGGACCATCAAAGTAGGTAGTTTATAAATTCTTCCCATTTATCTTATCTGCTAAAGCAATCAAACTTTAGTGTAAATTTTTTGTATATGTATAGGTATTTTTTATTTATTTACCTACTTGCGACTGCCTTATGGCGTCTATCGCGGTTAGAAAAGGATTTTAGAACTTTTCTAAAATTGGTTAGGAACTATTAACTTTTAAGAAATAACCCGCACTGCGAAAATTATTGTTCATAAGCACAACAGAATCTACTTTTAAAATTGTTTTAATCGCCACGAAAATAAATGATAAAACCGCCATCTATGGTTCCTGCCAAAAACTAAATTTTTTGTCATTTCTTGTCACGGTGATAAACGTGGGCGTACAAGCAAAAAGCTCCTTCTTCCGAGATATAAGACTTTTGTAAAGTTGAGTGATAAAATTACTTCCGCGATTTTAATTGATTATATTAATAAATGCTCAATTATTTACAATTTCATAAAATACCTTAATCTACAATAATATATAAAAATAAAGCTTATTCCAGAATCACATGCCTAATAAAAAAATATGTGCCAGTTTTTGAATATTTATTCAATTTTTACTATCAATTGATTATTCTAGATACCGAATCTAGTCTTAACTCAATACCCCACTATTGAACCTTTTTGCTTGGACGCCCACAAATATTTGTCGTATCGACAATTTTATCTTTCGTGTGATAAATATATCGTGGCACGCATCCTAGCGCCACAGGTCTCGAGGCAACACTTAATTGTTTGATGCGACGCCTAGCCATTGGTAGGTAGCTACTCGTACGTGCTTAGATTTTATCTCATTACTCAGCTTTTCAGTTTTTACTGTCGAGTTAAATGGAGTTAAAACTTATCTGTAATAATTACTCATTTCATAATATACATTATGTTGCTTACTAACTGACCCGGCAAACGTTCTGCCGTATAAATTTTATTATTGTCAAAGAAATCTAACGTACTCGTAAGTATAAATACATAAGTAATAGTATTTTACCAATCTTTCAGTCACATAAACCACGTGTTTGTAAATTGAATTTTATTAAAACCTTGCCGTTCCCCGCGGTTTTTCAGGGTTTCCGCGGGATTTCCGCGATAAAAAGTGCCGATGATCGGTTGAGTAGTTAAGGCGTGAAAGCGTAACAAAGTCACATTCGCATTTATAATATTAGTTAGGACTAGCTATGCAAACGGTTTCACCCGCGTGAGTTTCGGAATCCCCGAAGGGATCCCTAATTTTCTTTTAAACAAACCATCTCCTGATAATTACGAACCCAACAAAAAAAAGAATTATTTACATTGGTCTAGCCAATCTCGAGTTTTAGCGAGACAAACGAATAGCAATTCATTTTGAAAAACTGAGAACCTCCTCCTGTTTTGAGACGGTTAAAAATCGAGAGAAGGCCAAGAGAAGGCGATAAAAGAAGAGTAATGTATAGAACACAAAAAGCAATTTTTAAATTTTTTGTCTATCCAAAGATAATACGTGCAAATCTCAAATGTAGATATGTGTGTTAAATCATTTTAAATTGATGTTTTTAATAGGTACTTAGATACCCATATCCTCAGAACAATAACAGTATATCATATCATTGACTTTGGGGCAACCCAATAGATGTTACAACTAACCTAAAGCAAAGGTTAAGTTGTGACATAGCGCTTTCTATAACATATTGTAATATAAAAATATTAACTGTGAAATAAATATCTGTAGTTTGGGTACTTTTATTAAAATTGATTTAATAGATAGAAGAAGAGATAAACAAAATACTATTGAATTCGTTTTTCTGAAAATTGTTACAAGGTCTTGTCCCTTACTTTGGCAACATGCATTCGTAGTGATTATATTATCTTTGACATGCATGTTAGACATAATAATAAAGTTACTGGCAAAGAGTATATAATCACTACGGTTACTGGCAAACGAGAATCATCTCTGATGGGGGATCACAGTTATTTCAAAACAACTTTTTTTTTGACAAACCAAATTAATCATTATTTGACAAAATGTCATTATGAATGCGTATACAAAAATTAAGTGAAAAAATAAATAAAATATCATGCGGCAAAATTCATTATAATGTGACTGTCACTGAACTTCATTTTTTTAAATAATTTTAATATTTCTGTGATATGCCGGGGCCGGATGTTAGAACCAATGACAATGTTATCGGCGAGATGTCCACTGAGCCAACGGCGACTGTGCACAGCGGGGTGGAAGCCAAGGCCGAGAGGAAGCTCACAGTTCTCGAAACCCACGGCTATGTGCTCGGGAGGACTATTGGTTCTGGCTCGTACGCCACTGTCAAGGTAGAAGAAAAAACAACCACTTATCCTGTACTGTTTATTTTTATCATTTTATCCAACGTTACACCTGCGAAATAACGTAAAATATAATATAGGTAACAAAAATAACATCAACAAGAAAATTAGAAATCTATTTCCTAAACTCCGAAGTAAAGACTAGCGGTTTTTTCCCGCGCTGCCTCAGTGGATGTCTTTCAAGTACCTACTAGCTGGTCCACGCGATTTCACCCGCAAATTAATTAACCTTTTAACCCTTCAGGGTTGAATTTAATAAAACCCTGAATAAATATTCCTTATTTGAAAAAGGAATGCTCAAATGACCCAAGGACGCTACTTTTTTACCCCCTAAGAGTATAACGGGTTAAAAGTTCCTGAAATTCTCTCTCATCGACGCTTTAAACATGTTATAAGGAAAACTAATGTCTGTTCATGTTTCTATGTTTCGGCAGAGTACTAATAAAATAAATACTTATATTAATAATAATAAAAATTTTATTGAAATCTGAGGGAAAAATTATTTTGATAAAGTTGATTTCTATCAGGTAGCAACAAGTGACAGGCACAGCTGTCAAGTGGCGATAAAAATAATTAGCAAGTTCCAAGCCCCCGGGGACTACCTGAAGAAGTTCCTGCCGCGGGAAATAGAAGTTGTAAAAGGACTGAAACATGAAAATCTTATACGTTTCCTTCAGGCGATTGAGACGACACATAGGTTAGATTTTAACGCGATAAGTAGATATCTATCATTAGATTATGTCTTCTTTCTTTATGTTTTACTAGCTGACCCGCGCGGTTTCACCCGCGGTAATTTCGGAGTTCCCGCGGGAATTCCAGGATAAAATATAGTTATAATCCTTCCCCATGAATCACTCTATTTATTGGTGAAAACCACATCAAAATTCGTTGCGTAGTTTTAAAGATTTAAGCATACATAGAGATATAGGGACAGAGAAAGAGACTTTGTTTTATACTATGTAGAGATGATGATGTGCACCTTAAAATTTGAGTTAAACCTACTTAAGCCAACTTTTTCTGAGGATGTCGTAAAAAACAATTTCTCCTCGATTAAGCTTTTTTTTTGTGTCATAGGGGGCAAACGGGAAAGTGGTAGCTCATCCTAAATTGCTGGGAATCTATTTTACTAAATATCATAAACTTAGAACGGCAGGGCAATTATGTAACTTTTGTTGCTATCATATTTCGGTTTCAATCAGAAAAACAGTGATTTTGTGATTAATTAATCATGTTTAGGCAGCTTCAACTTTTGAATTTGATTGTTAGATAATGTAGATGTGAAAACATGCATATTGTAATCACAAAACCGTCATGTTTTTATTGCAACCGAAAAATGATATAAAAAAGTGGAACAATAGCCCCTCTGAAGTCGAGATAAACAAAAAAACTACATTCCTCACTGAAAATTCGAATCAAAGTTATGACTTGACATCTTCTTCAAACGTTTGTTCATAATCTCACCACGATGAATCCTGACCTTGATTATTTAGTCTCCACACTCATCAGGATAGCTTGTTTGTACCTACAGTGCTGCTGTAATGAAGCTCTTTGTTTTGCTTCAGTAGGGCTTAATACGAAGAATTACCTACTAAGTGTTAGACTTGACGTAGATACATAATATACTCGTAAATTAAAACACAATAATTACCTACCTATTGAGATTTTCAGCGGTATACTTACGTCATCATGTTTTTAAAGCGTACTTCACACAATTTCTGATGAAACAGGGTATACATTGTAATGGAGTATGCTGAAAACGGTAGCCTCCTGGATATTATACGAAAGGACCAACACATAGACGAGCTACGCGGTCGTCGATGGTTCAAGCAGCTGGTCGAAGCAGTTGACTACTGTCACGAAAGAGGCGTTGTCCACCGGTTAGTTCTTAAATCAGATCAGCAATTACACTGTCTTTTTTGTGAGGATTCACTAGAGATTAAGGACTATGGTTGGTTGGTGGTAAAAGAAAGAACGAACTTTAATTAAATTTGACTTAATATCTTTTTGCGTTTACGGAAAAAAAAACTTGCGGATTTATAAGTTTGGTATTTTTAGGATGTTTTTTGGAACAACGTGATTTAAATTAAACGAATAAATTTTATAGCAGTCATATTTTTTATCAAATCATTACTAATGAACTATTAGGTATGTCTTTCATTTTGGATTTTTCAGGGATATAAAATGCGAAAACCTGCTGATGGACCACGGATTGAACATAAAATTGTCGGATTTTGGGTTCGCTAGGGGTCACATGAAGCCGAAGAACGGTGTGTTTGCTCTGAGCGAAACGTTTTGTGGCAGTTACGCTTACGCCTCGCCCGAGATCTTAAAGGGAGTGCCTTATAGACCTCAGGACTCAGACGTGTGGAGTATGGGTGTGGTACTCTACGCCATTGTGTACGGACGTCTGCCTTTCGACGACACCAATTATACACAATTATTAAAGGTAGATATTAAAGTTTGGATGAGTTTTTCAAAGGGTTTGAAAATATAAGCTATAACGTCGCACTAAATTAATCAGGAGGCCGATCGCGCTATTTTTATTGACCAAAACAAAACCGTGAAATGTTAGATAGGTACATATTTGTTTATAGATTTCTTTAAGTCCTGACATTCGTTCGTTCGGTCAAAGGTTAGCCAAAATTGTTTTCTAAATCCCTAAAAATTGAATCATCTTCAGTAGGTATCATATAAAATCTCTATTTATAACGCTATGCCCACCCCTGCGTTCCGAAGGGCCAGAAAAAAATATTAAGATGTTAGTGACTCATTGAGATGAGAGCTCGATTTGACTTGGGCATTTTTTCGTTACAAACATACATACCTACCTGCGTACGTACAATGTTGATTATGCTGTACAAAAAATTACGTGTAAAGTTCAAAAGTGTTCGGTTAATTTCAATGCCAACCGTAGGTAGGTACCTACCTACATCATGCTACGTAGTAAGTACGTAGTAATTTTATTAATGTCTGTATTCTTTGCCATGGGCACTGGATGGCGGTGGAATATAAATATTAAGCAAATAAACTTAATTATTATTCTTAAACATGTCTTGGAACATCTGCCTGTACGATGTGTATTTAGGTACCTATAAGTGTTGTATTTAGGTAGGTACGTGTTTATTAACTTTACATTGTATAGCGCCAATTTCGCAATTCAACAGCAGGTTCAAAACAAAGTGTCGTTCCCTCGCGAGCCCAAGGTGTCGGCAGAGTGCCGCAAGCTTATCACAAGAATCTTAGCGCCCCTGAAGATGCGAGTCAAAATACCGCAGATCCTCGCCGACCCCTGGCTCAGTCCCAACCAACCTGCCAAAGACGAAGAAGTTGACACTAGTACACAACAGGTACCAAGCAATAATGACCATTAAAAGACAGTTGTCCCCATATTAAAGCTATTGATTAAGTAACACATAGATACATCCTGCGTTGCGTATACGTAGACAGTTAAATGAACTATAAAGTGTGTCTCTTTCGAGAACAGGGTGCCACGATTGGCGTCCGACGATCAGTGGCCAATAAACCTGCGAAGAGAAAACCGCTGAAAATACCTAGGTACCTTATTCATTAGATCGCTCTGAAAGCGAAAACTTGAAATTTTCCTTTTTTCCATTCAGTACCTACTTCAAAGAAAACACTTTAAATACCTTGTTAGGTACTTTTTGTCATCGAATTCTAATATCTCGAGGGGCAAAATAAATTAAAATAATGTAGCTGTTATACATAGATACATACATACAGGTAAAGGTATAGGTCTCTACATACTTATAAGCGGTTTTATTTGTTTCCAGGAAAACGCACAGTTGAGCAAAGACGAAATTAAAAGCGTAAACATCGGCACAGTGACATTTGATAGGAAATTGGAAGAAGTGAAATAAAATAAATAAATAGTAATGACACATTAAGAATGGAAATAAAACTTGATCTCACTTAAAATATTTTATTTATTATAAAATTTCCATTTTGTAAAGACACTTAATTAATAAATTTGTATTAGAAGTAGGTAATACATTAGGTAGGAACCAAGGTACATTTGCTGCAGTGCAATTTTTAAAATTCAAGTCTTGTTTTGAAACCAATATCGCAGATAATTTAAGACAAATAAATATAGGTATTTATTCCCATGTAGGTAGGTATAACTCTACTTCACTTCCATCAAGATCGGAGGAACACGCGATAAAATTTATTTTTAACCGACTTCCAAAAAGGAGGAGGTTCTATGTTCGATTGTATGTATGTTTTTTTTTTTTTATGTATGTTCACCGATTACTCGAAGACTGAAAGATTTGAAGATTTGAAAAATTCTTTTTTTGTTTGAAAGGGTATACTCCCAATTAGGTCCCATTGCCACCAAGTTGGGATCTGATGATGGGATCTTGGAGAAATCGAGGGAACTCTTCAAAAATTATAGGCACACCTATAGCGATTTGGGTATTTTTGATAGTAAATCGTTCATTTGCTTTCGGAAAGCAAAATTTGAAGAGGTGGAACTGATGATGAAGACCACAGGTGGTCATCGGAACAACTCAAAAATAATACGTATTTCACGGGTTCCGATTGAAGCGATTTCGACAATTGTTTTTTTGTTTGAAAGGGGATACTCCCAAATTGATTCCATTGTCACCAAGACGAGATCTGATGATAGGATCTTGGAGTAATCGAGGGAACTCTTCAAAAATTATGAGAACACTTATAGCGATTTTTGTATTTTTTATAGTAAAACGTTTCTTTGCTTTCGGAAAGCAAAATTTGAAGAAGAGGAACTGATGATGAAGACCACAGATGGTCATCGGAACTACTCAATAATGGGTATTTCACGGGTTCCGAATCGTTAACTTTAATATGGTTTCTAAACAATTTATGCCCGTCACAATGTATATGGTGAAGTGGAACTGATGGTGATGTACTAGGAGAACTCCTCAACAATTAACGTCCCTGCGGCGGGAAAAGCAAAATTTAGTAAAAGGTGATGAGCAGTTGACATTAAGCTATTGTAACTTAGAGAAATTACGAACTAAGTCACTTAAAAGCAAGAAATAAACGAAATTTTAACAAAAAAATTAAAACCGACTTCCAAAAACACAAAACTAAAAAACTAAAAATAAAAAGCTAAAAATAACAAAATACCGATTTAATCCAAAAGACAAAAACACACGTAATATTTTTATTGGTTTGTGCTACCACTGATCGGTATGAAGTCGGTGACAAGCCAAATATGGAGGGGGAAGATGGGCTAAGTCGACTCCCACCACCAGCTCTTCATGAGCAGAACAACCCAAGTGGGCAGACACCGTGGGCTTGTCACCGAATTCAAACCGATCAGTGGTAGCACAAACCAATAATAATATTACGTGTGTTTTTGTCTTTTGGATTAAATCGGTATTTTGTTATTTTTAGCTTTTTATTTTTAGTTTTTAGTTTTGTGTTTTTGGAAGTCGGTTTTAATTTTTTTGTTAAAATTTTGTTTATGCAATTCCATTGTGTTACAATACAAACCATACTGCAGTAGGTATACTCGTTAAAAATAATGGTTTATTTCTTCTCCTCATCTGGTTTTGGAAATTGAGACACACAGTTCAATTCATCGTCGCGCAATTTATTTTCAGCTAATAATTGGTTTTCTCTAGCCTTTCGCAAACAAAGACACGATATGCCCAACATTAGAAGGTACATGCACGCTACTATGAAACAGTTTCTGGAAACCTGAAAGGAAATCGGTTATTAGGTAGCTGATCTATTGCTTGTTCAATTTGTGTTACCTTACATAATATGTAGGTAGTTGCTATCTACATCTCAGTAAGTCAGTACGAACCTAGTACTTAATAGACATTTATGTAAGACTAGCTGTTCCCCACGGCACAGATAATATAGGTACGGTTTCAACCGCGGTGTTTTCAGAGTTCCCGCGGGAATTCCGGGATAAAAAGTATCTTATTTCCTTCTCTGTGCCCTGACAACGTGTATGCAAAATTTAATGACGATCGGTTGAGCCGTTAAAGCGTAAACTAGTAGTAGTTTTCGAGATATCGTGTTTAGTCAATGAGTCACTTTACCTACCTATTAGAAGATGGGTAGGTAAGATATTTATGTGTTAAAGTCGATAGGTAGGTAAGTAGCTACTAACCATTGCGTAGTTGTGTTTGGTCTTCTTAATAAAATCATCATAATCTTCGTACTCATGCGGTTCAACGTCTTCAAATAGAGACGCAGCTTCCATTTTATAAAAAATGCCCATCAGAAACTAGAGAATACAATATTTTATTACGAAGTTGCATATCATTACAAAATACAAACTCTTTCAACTCAATAATTATCAACTACCTAAATATGTTTTAAGTAGCTGTTCGCCGCGGTTTCACCCGCGGTAATTTCGGAGTTCCCGCGGGAATTCCAGGATAAAATAAAGATATATACCTTCCTCATGAATCACTATGTATTGGTGAAAACCGCAAGAAAATCCGTTACGTAGGTAGTTTTAAAGCCCAAGCAAATCTACATAGGGACATACAGACAGTGGGAAGCGACTTTGTTTTATACTATGTAGTGATATACCCAGTGTAATTTTAAACTAACAACATATTCAAGCCTAGGTACTGAACACCAATACGTCACTCGTTTAATCTTACACATTCCTACTTCATATACTTCACAGATACCTACCTACTGGTATCGGTAAAGTAGGTAACTTTCAGGGTTTCATACTTGCACTTGTATCCATTGTCTATACTTAAACGGTTTTTATATCATGAGCCCAATCAAGGTAAAACTTTGTATACAAATACCTACTCCCTTACTCCTAGAAATTCTAGAATATCACTAGCGGTGAGACTTAGTTAAAAAAACAGGTTTAGTTGCTGCCTTTTGTTATTGAAGTTTTTGTCTGTGTCTATTTGTAATTTTGTTTGATCGCGCAGAAACCGATTTAAACGAGACCTAGTAGGTACGTGGATAGCTTACATATTTCGATGTGAAAATAACTCTGCTGAAATATGGTGGTATGCTCTAGGACATAAACTACCCACTTACAACATAAAGGCACATTTATCCAATGATATTTTAATACTTATATATATCATTGCATTTATCTCAATACGTCGAAGAATTATTAGGGATTGCCGAAATTCACGTAATCAAATAGGAACTACCAAGTATATTATTAGAATTCAACATATTCGGGTACTTATAATATCATTGTATTCGGGTCTAATACAGAACTGAGAACACTAACAATTTGTATGAATGCCCAAACACTAAGTAAAATACAACATACAGCACAATTGAACAAGATACTCATTTTATATTTAAATTCTATATTCGATAGAGAAAATTAAACTTAAATTATCATTTGCTTATCTCTCAATTATCTCTTTTCATAAGTGCAACAAATAGTGATTATATTCTCTTTGGAATCTGAATGAAGGGAATTTTGACATATTATTATTTTCATTTATCATTCGTCATGTTCCTATAAAATATATTTTTTTTAACTTCAATATAATGTACAAATAATTCCAAAAAGTTTGTCACTTAAACACTAAAAAGTTTTGTTGAACCAGCAGGTTTATGATCACATGACAACCTACCAATTTCACAATACTTAGCGCCATAGTAGTTGATTAAAATTTATTACTACACAAATGAGTGGTCATTCTAAATAAAATGCTGTGTTAGTTATAACATTAAATATTTATACTTCAAGAAAAACTAAAACACTTGACAATTTACAGTAATAATAATTACTATCATATTTTATAAGAATATTATGTACATTTTTTCATTTTACAACACTAATACAGAGGATGTGCAACTGTCAGAATTTAACTTAAGCACCAATTCAAGACATCTTTTTAGTGTTAAACTATTCATTCTCTGTTATACCAGAGATTTAAAAACTCCTTTAGGTACTCAGTGAAGACAATAATTTTAAAAGATAAAAAAAAAAATCTCATTGATTAATGTTTTAAAATCATGTACCTACCAGGGTTTACATACTTTTCAAAGTTACAGATAGGAGAAAAGAAAAAATAAAACAGTAAATGGATCATCCATATCTTAAAAAAATGCCTAGATTGATTTATTAGTATCAGACTCAAGCAAAATAAGTTATTAATGGAATGGAACTATTCATTTAGCATAACAACATATTTTACACATTTAACATAACCCTATAACTGATCAGTTACTTTTACATGCTCACTGAGGAGCGGTTATTCATCCAGAACTGGTGTCCAGATATCAGCAATGTGATGACATATAGCAGTGCTGCGATCCAGCAATTGTATGCATTCTGAAATCAAATAATACAATAATGACAAACACAAATCCAACAAGCAAACAGGAAATTATACTAAGAATCAAAGTAAATGGGAGTTCACAGTCTCTGCCTACTACTCCTGGGGACAGGAATGAGCCTATGAATGTATTTAAGAATTCATTATTCAAGAGAATATTGTGAATGGAAAAATATTAAATGAACTTCATAGCTATGATGTTAACATTCAATATTTTTCAATTTTTCATGAGATGAACTTTTTTATCTTCTTCCACTGCTGGTAATTTATCAATATTTGAATTAGGTGCTATACAGGATACAAGCAAAATAAGGATGTTTATTGAAAGGAATGCAATTCTATGTAATTAGAGTGACCAAGATAATGTGACTCACTAAAGTATATCCGTTATCGACTTGGCGTAAGAAATCATTGATATCCTTGTGGTGGTGACCCAGTGGAATATCTTCAAGCAATGCTACAGCTTGGATGTAGTAAAATATTCCCATTAGTGTCTGAAAATAGAAAGAAGTTAATCCCACTCCCTTAAAATAGGCGCGATAAGCGAATGTTACGCCCTACTTACCAATTGAATTATGCCCCATACGCTCAGAATAAGCCCGCACAGCGAAAGTTTAGGGCCACATAATTTGAAAGCCATTTTATTTGAATATGTACCTATTTATCCAAAACTCACAAAATATCACTGCAAAAATATCGACCACTAGCTGTCAGTTGGTGTCAAAAAGTAGTGCTCACATGATGTAAGCTTTCCTTGTCTATGAATAGGGTACCTACTTGCATGATTTTTTTTCTAGCCTATTTTAAAGATATATGGCC
Organism: Zygaena filipendulae; assembly: GCA_907165275.2. Classification (NCBI taxonomy): domain Eukaryota; kingdom Metazoa; phylum Arthropoda; class Insecta; order Lepidoptera; family Zygaenidae; genus Zygaena; species Zygaena filipendulae. The sequence goes on from OU015666.1 coordinate 5,009,509, forward strand.
TACTTAAACAAAGCAAGAAGAAGAAAAAAAAACATATGCATAAATTAATTAAATAGAGCGTTTCAAAGTTCCTACTTTTGACTTTACCGTTGAAACGCGAAATGACGTCACTAGTTCAAAATAACATCTTATTAATCTGTGATAGAAATGTCACTGTCGTATTGACAGGGTCATATTACACTGACAGACAGATAACTTCAATAGCGTAGATGGAGAATTCTCCGTCTACGTTCAATAGGTATCCAAAAGCGAAATAGGGTACTTGCATAAAATTTGTTATAAGAAATTGTGTCAATATTTAAAAAATAGAGCCTTAGAAAAGCGTTATCGTGAAAGATTTACTAAAAAAATTTCAATAGTTTAGAAACTATTACAATTTTTTTAGTAAACCTTTCACAATAACGCTTTTCTAAGGCTCTATTTTTGAAATATTGACACAATTTCTTATAATAAATGTCAAGCAAGTACCCTATTAGGGACTTTTCGCGGCATTTGAGCAAAATGGTCGTCAGTTTTATTTCTTTGTTTAAAAAATTAGTTTATCATGGTTAACATTGTGTAAACGTGGCGAAATTTGCAACAGTGATCCATTAGTTATTAAGTGTGTATAAACAGTGAAATAAAATGAAATGGGGGTGTTCGCTGGGAGGTTATAGTTTTACTATAATATTATAACTTCCAACAGAGCATCCCACTAGGGTCCAATTATAAAGAATAGGGTACTTGCATGAATTTTTTTTTTAGTCTATTTTAAAGATATATGGCCTACTTAAACAAAGCAAGAAAAAGAAAAAAAATATATGCATAAATTAATGAAATAGAGCGTTTCAAAGTTCCTACTTTAGACTTTACCGCCGAAACGCGGAATGACGTCACTTGTTCAAAATTACGCCTTATTAATCTGTGATAGAAATGTCAATGTCATATTGACAGGGTCATGTGACACTGATAGACAGATAACTTCAATATCCAAAAGCGAAATTAAGGTTGAACTGTGTCGATTTACTTCCAAGAGTTCCAGTAAAGAATCGAAATGCATGTTACCGATGCATTTTAAAGTATAAAACTTCAGAAAATGAAAAATATGCGTTGCACTTAGTTTCTTTTGCCTTCTCTGAAAGAGATAAATGTTTCCTAAAAAAATAAAAGTGACGTCATGTGTTAAGCTTGGCTGTGATTGGTGTTTCATTGCAACGTTCCGTTTCACAAAATTAAAAGTTGAATATTTTGGAAACTATTGAAATTTTTTTAGTAAATCTTTCACGATAGCGCTTTTCTGAGGCTCTATTTTTGAAATATTGACACAATTTCTTATTATAAATTTCATGCAAGTACCCTATTGCATCCAGAAGCCCCGATAAAGCATCGAAATACATCTCAACGACGTATTTCAATGTAAACAACTTCTGAAAAGAAAAATACATAATATGAACTTATGAACTGGCTGTATGGAACTAGATTTCTTTGTCTTCCTCATAGGGGGTAATTTAACAAAAAAAGTCTATGAAATAAATTGATATTTCACAACTCAGAACAATGTTATTGTTCTGAGTATGCGATATTTCATAAGGAGGATTTCTTTTTTTTCGGATTCGAGCTATTCAAAAATACGATCCCTGGTTTCCCAAAAGAGAGATAAAAAAAATGTTGTCACCTGACGCTGGCCAACTTGCAGTATGTGCGATAAAGAAAACTAACTGAATTGAATGACACCAGTGCTGCCAACTAAGTGAATTTTCCACTAAAACTGGTGGCTTAATCTCCCCTTTTAGTGGTGATATATAGCTTTTAGTGGCTCATGGATTTTTCTAATAGTTCAATTACCAATGAGATCTCTTAACCACTAAGCCACTTATAGGTTTCAAAATATGTTATTTCTACTTTATTTAATTTCAGGAGTATTTACTTTTATTGCGTAGGATTGCACTGAACCGTCAGGATGGCAAATGAACCATCCCGCTCGGTAGACTTTACGCGGGGATTTGATAAAGAATATTTTGGTAGTACATACCTAGTTTACCACTAACATTCTCAGTGTAACTTAATATTTTTAAGAATTCATACATAACAAAATGCGTATTACTTATTGTATGTCGATTTATTGATTGTTAATAAGTAAGTAAAATTCATAAAAAATCTTTACTTTATACCTTCAATTCCATCCAAATGTTCAAATAAAAAGTGGCGCCAATACGTAAAAAAGAAAAACAAAACCAATTATTATTAAAAAAAATCTGATTAAATTGAAAGTCGCACTAAAACATACCACATAACGCTGTCTTAAAACTATTGAAAAACATTTCATAGTTTTTAGTGACTTGTTTGCCACACGCTTAACCAAACTAAGTAATAAAAAAAACCTGCTTATAGTATTTTATATGGATACTACCTATTCCCCACAATTTCACCTGCGGTAATTTCAGAGTTCCCATGGGAATTCTGGGATAAAAAGTACCTTATATTCTTCTCTGCACATCTAACAACGTGTACGCAAAATTTCGTTGTGATCGGTTGGGCCGTTAAGCCGTGAAAGCGTAACAAACAAACTCACTTTCGCATTTACAATAATAATTAGGATTTTTGCGTGCCGTATTTTGGGTATTAAGTATTTATATTATCAATGTATAGGAAACTAAGAACTAATATACGTCTTATTGTTTTCTTTCGTACCTAACTCAGACCAAATAAAAACGAATGACGAAACGTCTCGAACAACGAAGTGAAGCCAGTTGCATATGCATGTGGTGCTTAGGAAAGTGCCACAACGATTTCCAGGTATGGTGTCTTTTTCTTGTAAGTGTGTGCTTGTTTCTGTGTACGTGCACGGCGTGGTGTCTTTTTCCTGGCTTCACTTGTTTGTTCTACGCGTTCCGTCTTTAGTTTTTATTTGGTCTGAGGTACCTAATAACAAAAAAAAAGGTTTTTGTTAGTGGTTTTCTGGTGGTTTTTGCACTAAAATCTGGTGGAGAACAAATTTAACTTTTGGCAACACTGAATGAATGACACATTTTTTAGAATTCTGAATTTCTATATGTCTAGTTAATCTGAGTTCTATTCGCATTTCGCGTTGATTTAGATCGTAAAAATATTAACATTTCCTAAGTTTTCCTCTTAATTTATTAAAATGGTGGACCGTTTAGGTAAGGTAATATTTAATTTGTTCGTAGATGGTTCAAAAACATGATTTTATTTGTGATAGATGTTCAATAAAATTTTTAGATAACTACTCACACAGTGTACTCGTTACTTTCTTTTGACGTCAAAGTTTTCCTATAGTCACTGTAATTATATTGAAATATTTTTCAGTAAATAGTGAAGCGAATGCTCGGAGAATTGCTATGGTGGAGAGCTGCTTCGGCAGCTCAGGACAAGTAAGTTACTTTGTTTACCCAAAATAAGTATCTTGCAACTTGCAAGTTACGGTCTCGTAACTTAGTTGTCGCTAACCACTATCAACCGACAAAAGCGGCAAGATAAGTGTTCAATAAAGCGATTGGCCAAGAGATATCGCATGTTTATCATTATTTTCGCTTCTGTAAATTGTTAAAATGCCCATACAAATGAAATTGCTACCTATCTGCTAATTTGCTGCTGTGAACCAATAGATTCCTATTTGAAACTAACTTTTACCGTTGTTTACACTTGTATATCATTTTCTTCTTTGGGGTCTTTATCATACCTATTAATCTTCTGAAAGATGTGCTTTTCTAACAAAATCAACACATTCTAATTTAAAAGAGGAACATTGAATGATATCAGTACTCTGTTGATAAGAATGAAGCCATTATTGTATTCTTAAATATTTGGACAGAACATCTTATCTGATTATTGATCTTTATATTTGTGCTTTAATGTGTTTAGGACTACTATTATGCAAACATATTTTTCTAACAGTTACTAAGCTAAGCCAAGTATGCTTCTCATGCAAATGAATGTCTGAATTATTGATGTACCAAAGTAGGCAGGTATACTTTATGTTAACTCTGACAAACTAATCTATACCAAACACATGTGTCCATTAGTTAGCATAAAACTGATATTTAAATAAACTAACCACAGTTTGTATGTAAATACTTTTTTATTACTTCCAAACAAAGTCCTATCTTCATAATACTATGATTGCAAAAAATTTGTGTGCATTTGTGTTATCTGTGAAACAGCTAAACAGTTTTGGATGTAATTTAGAATGGACTTACCTTATACCCTGAATTAACAAATAGGTTACCTGTTTTCCATGAGTTTCAAAGGGAATCTCGTTCATGCGGGTAAGGCTGCAGGGAATGGCTAGTCAATTATTAAAATTTTTGGTAATTGATTTTTATGACTACAGTTTATGGCCCCAGTTACTAAGTGGTCACCATACCTCTCCATTAATCAAGAGTTCTTGGTTTTGATTTCTGGTAAAGAACGGGTAAACTTCATGTGATAAACACAGTACTTTCTAGTTACACATTTTTATATAGTATGTATACAACGTGTTAATGAATTAACTGAAAACTAGAAAGTAGTTTGCTCAGAATCAACTAGCGAATCAATCGCACTATGTTTTAATATAGGTTATATTTTTTAATTTTTGCTATCCCATCTCAAAATTATTTATAATACAATATTTGGCGCGTACACCACCCGCAGCAAAAAAAATCGAACCGGTAGGCGCGGGCGTAGCGCTTGGAATATGTCACCTCCAAACTAATGTTGAATAACTTTTAAAGTATAAATTTAATTTAAAAGTTATTCAATATTAGTTTGGAGGTGACCTATCTACGAAATTCCAAGCGCCATGCTCGCGCCTACCGGTTTGATTTTTTCTGCTGCGGGCGCCGTACGCGCCAAATATTGTATTATAAATAATTCAGACATGGACTAGTAAATATAAAAAATATAACCTATATTAAAACATAGTGCAAATGATTCGCTAGTTGATTCTGAGCAAACTACTTTCTAGTTTTCAGTTAATTCATTAACACTAATAAAATAAAATACATAGTACTATATACCTCATTTGCTCGATGTCTATGACACAAGCTTGTAGCTTAAGTTTATTATTATATTAATTAATTAATAACTTAATTAATATTATTATATTATCTCCTGTTTATAAATATATATATATATATATACATAAGTACATAATTTATTTACAGCCACTGGCAGAACAAGGTAGAGTCCTTGTGGGGGAGGGTGTCTTGACGAAAATGTGCCGAAAGAAACCAAAGGCAAGACAGTTCTTTCTCTTCAATGATATCTTGGTCTATGGTAACATTGTTATAAACAAGAAGAAATACAATAAACAACATGTCATCCCACTCGAAGAAGTTAAACTGGAGTCTCTCAAAGATGAAGGACGTAAGTTATAATTAATTATTTAATATTATAAAAAAATTCTAATCGGAAAAAAGACAGGAATTTTGAATTGATGCTTTACATTTCATTTGATATACCTATACCTACTTTATTTTTAACCGACTTCCAAAAAGGAGGAGGTTCTATGTTCGATTGTATGTATTTTTTATGATTTTGTAATAAGGAGGCTATCTCCCAATCTTCAAGTTCTATTTTAAACAGAAGAATAAAACTAGTTTGCCTAAGTTTTATAAAAATGTTTCCATGATTTAAGTTTTTTAAAAGCCTCACGTTTGATGTTTGTGGAATAAATGTTGATGTCATTTGAAATCTCCATTTCATCTACAAGGTCTACACAACTTACACAAGATGTGTTCTAATCAAGTATTGATTGTAAAGTTTGAACTTATTACACACACCAATATCGTTTATAATGACAGGGTTTGGCAGGAAAGTTTTGGCTGAAGTGTAAATCATTCTCAAATAGTAAAATAGTTCATATCCTACGAGATCTCTCTGATAATATGCGAACTCGGTATTGGTCTAATAAAAAACATCCCCTATTAGTATCAGTGCAGTCAGAGTTAAATTCTGTACCGGTTCATAGTAGCCACCAGCTCGATATGTTTTTGTTGGAGACCTGGGTAAGCAACATTAATTTATTAGAGGTAGTAGTCGACTCCATACCTTCGATCGAACGGGCTAAGAAGTTATATAGCTGCAGTTCTCTTCTCTCTATATGTTCCAACTTTATTACACAACAGTATGGAGACTGCTATAGGATCTTTACCGACGGATCGAAGGATGGAGCAATTAGCGGTGCAGCTTTTTTTGATCCTTCACAAGGTTCCTACGTTAAGCTTAAGATCGATTCGGATATTTCGATCATGCACACAGAATTGATTGCGATTGCGGAAGCTCTAGCTTACATCGAATCAATTAATTTGGATAAATTTGTTATTCTAACAGACTCTAAAAGTTCTTTGCAACATTTGGCTCGGTGTACCTCGCAATCAACGCGAGGAATCCCGATAGCCTATCGAATTCTAGAATCGATCTTACGCTTACAATCTAAAAATGTGAAAATATTTCTGCAATGGATTCCCTCGCATATACAGTTAAAGGAAAATGACGCTGTGGACCTCTTAGCTAAACAAGCTACCGTAGATGGTAACCCAACGCGAACAATCCCGCTGTTTTCGGACGGTGTTAAAAATGTAAAAGATAATTGCAGATCCTTGTGGCAAGAATACTTTGACGAAAGATCAAAGGAAAAGGGTATCTGGTATCGAACAATCCAGCCACAGGTTGCCAAATATCCTTGGATTGATAATTGTGTTATGAACCGTAGGACCTTAGTGATGGCGCTCAGGCTTCGTTCCGCACACATCCCATCAAAAAAGTTCGCATTTCTAATGAAAAAAATATCATCTCCCAACTGTGTTGAGTGTGGGGTGATAGAAGATGTACAACATATTTTTTTGGAGTGTGTGCGAAACGAAAGTTATAGAAGATTGTGTTTTGGTCGGAGGAAAATGGATGTAGGACTATGTAATGTTATTTTAGCTCAACCAATGTCAGATCAAGCCAGTCAATTTTATAAATTAGCAGATTTAGCTTTAAGCAACTGAGTGTATTTTTGTTTGACATACCGGGCGATGTGGTCGCTAAGCGACAAAGCCCTTTAAATAAATTAAAAAAAAAAAAAAAAAAAATGACAGGGTACAAAAATTAAAATTCCATTTAGTCCGCCAGTCTGACAGCAAAAAAATAAAATAAAAAATAAAGTAAATAACAGTCGTTCATTTATTTTGTTACTCACTCACTTTGTTAGTCACTCTTTTAAGTTGGACCAAATTACAACATAGTGACCAAATTTCATCTTGATCGATTCAGTAGTTTCGGAGTTTACCGCGAACATACATCGTGACACGAAATTTTTATATATGTATATAAGATACGTGTATATTGCAGGGAAATGACGAAAACAAATATTGTATCAAATGCTTAAGCTAGATATAAAATTTACTTGTTCTTACTAAAAAGGTTTAGTGATAGGACAATACTCACTGTGTCTAGTAAAATATACGTACAAATGTTATAAAAGAAAAATTGGAAGTTTGTGAAGAAGTTTGTTAAGATTTTAAAAGGAATCTCAATGCCATAAATCAATTTCTTGATTAATTGTGATCCACATAATATGGTGATCACAGCCTTTTGACAAATTTATGTTTATGCTTGCTTACATGTATATCTACATAATATACATAATATTATGTATGTTGCTGTTATTTAATTATTACATTTATAAATATCATTATTGAATGTAAAGATGTGGCGTCATGACTCACCGTTCGGTTTCTCTGCATGAGTCATTAGCTAATAGGCATAATTTTTAATACCACCTAGCAACTAGCAAAACCATGACTCAAGTACTCAAGAATCAACGTTCTTTGAAGGCAGGCAAAGGCTCTTTCATTGAAGCAGTAGGAAATTTTAAATGTGTTTGTGTCCATACTCAGTATATTTTATTTCACACACATAAAAATTGACTTTTTGGACTTATAAAACTTCAATTCTCGAATAGGCTAGTAAAATTTTAGATTTTAGTCCGTCATGTAGATTAATAAAAATTATTGGACACAACATTATGAATTCGTACCTACTGTTAAACTTAAATGTGCATTATTTAAGTAGATATCTTTCCTTAAATTGGAAAAGCAAAAAATACGCGTCTTATTTTATTAATTTAACTGACGAAGTATAAATAGGATTTTGATTTTTAATCCCGGCCCCATGCCTATCTCTGAAGTAGGTACCTTCTCGTATGATTTTTAATTAAGTATGAGTACGGAGATTGCCACAATTGCCACATTTGTTAATTTTTATGCGAATTTAATTTGACATTTTGTTCCACTGTATGCAGTGAATACCCCAATTTTTCACTAAAACAAAAATTTTCACAGAATATATATGAATTTCAATTTTATTATAATTTTCGTATTTTGGCACTCTAAGGATCGGAAAAAATACTATTGTGTTTTAATAATAAGGTATAATAAATAAAAAGCAGTCGTACGAGTAATGTGAGAAAAGATCGACACAAAAAAATATGTTTAAAGATCCGAGTGAACACAACATAATTGAGTTATAACATCGTTATATAACAATGTTATAGGATTAATTAAGTTAAGACGAATCAAGACATAATTTTTCTAGGTTTCAGCTCCCTGTGCCTCTACTGATGAGTAATTTTGATTTATGTTGTCATGATTTTTGTTATAATATAATACCAATTAAATATCTATCTATATTAATAATTTTATATTTACCTACGTTGTGATACATATCTATATAGATATAAACATGAAATGAAAATATTTTTATTTGGGTTAAATGATTAATATGTAGGTAATATACTATTTTTAACTCTCTATATTATCATCAAAAACGGGAAGTCCCGTAAAATATTCGCGAAGTTTTGTTGAAATCTCTTGCTATCAAAAATTAAATTGAGTAGGTACATATTATAATATATGGCAATAAATAATTTTATGCTGTCCTGTAAATTATTTAAATTTATTATTAACAACCTAATATATTTAACTGCTAAATATTTTCAAGCACAACGCACGTACTTTCTGAAGATCATGATGGTTGACTGGCAAAGAATGCCACTGTGGTATTGAGTGCGCCTTTTGTACCATAATTTTAAGGGTTATCAGGGTGTGATTATTATTTAATTTTTATCGAATAACATAATTTTTGGCATAGTTTAAGAGGCGATTACTAAGCCCGCTCCACATTCACGCGAGAATCTTGCGAGAACGCGAGAAAACCTCGAGAAAGGGCGGAGAGTATCGGCTCTACATTCACGTTCTCGTGGTTTTCTCGCGTTCTCGCAAGATTCTCGCGTGAATGTGGAGCGGGCTTTAAACACACAGAATAATTATCGTATTATATTATAGTAACTATAAAGTCTTCTATCTATCTGTTCTGTGATTAAATACGTGTTATGACGTGTTCCAGAGTGTCGCAACGGTTGGCTCATACGGACGGCTTCCAAATCGTTCGCTGTGTATGCGGCGACCGCCACAGAGAAGGAGGAATGGATGGCCCACATCGAGAAGTGTATAGAAGATTTGCTCAGGAAAAGTACGTTGAGCGCTTTTAGTATCTAAACGGACTTTGTATCGTCTGTGGTTTTGTAATTCCTTGAATTGTATTTCAGAAATATTATGTAGCAGCTGAGCTGTTATAATAGAGCATTGTTAGGGTACCATGAGTACCAGACAACTGATATACATAATGTGTTTTTTTGTAAATTCATACTGATGCTACCTAGTAAACGTCCAGATTCATCTTTCATCACATCAATTTTTACTAGAGTCTAGTTGTCGTCACACTTTTCTGGTCAAGGGCATAAGACAGTGAGGTACCACTGCCGGCCGTACGTTCGTGGATTCGTGTCGATGCCACCAATCAATTGACATATCTTTTTTAGGGTTAATATGAAGTTTTTAATATTGTCATTGTCTACTAAAATTGTTTGCTATGTCGCAGTTTGGCGACCGCTGCACTAGACCAACGTTGCCGTTGCTGTTAATCTTTATCAAATTTTTACTGTTCATATTGTCAGGTGGCAAACAGCCGCCATCCGTGCACGCGGCCGTGTGGGTGCCCGACAACGAGGCTTCCATTTGCATGCACTGCAAGAAGACGCAGTTCACTGTGATCAACAGGAGAGTGAGTATTTGCACAATTGTTTATATCATAAAATGAATAAATATTTATGAGGATATAAAACTCTGACCTCTTTCATGTCAGGCAGGCTCTTTACAGGGCAAAATCAAGAGATAAGTCACGTTAAGTGATCACAATAAAAATAAAAAGAATAATAATTTTGATCTGATTAGACTGAAATCTCGGAATGGTATGTTAATACAAACAACAACAAAATAGAAAATTGAAATTCAAAATAAGGAAAGCCAAAATTTACAAAGAAAAATACAAAAATTAGTTAAGCTATCATAACCGCCGCGCCGCCTCGTTGCAACCCGGCCATTGTTCACATGCAGTTTGTGACCTACTTTTCAGCATACAAAATACGTCTTGTCATCATATTATGATATGTAATCACTAATGTCAATGTCAAAAAAACATTGTGTGCTTTAGACCACACAACTGAAGTAAATATTTTTTCGCAACATATGGATATAAATATACATATAAAAATGTTTTTTAATGTTCGTGGGTTTCATTAAAACAAAACAACACATTCAGGTATACGAAATATCTCTCTCTTTCTGTCTTTACCAACATAAATATTATAATATCTCCCTCTGAACTTCCGATCGCCTCGCCTGATCACACTTTTCATACCGCGTTCACCAGTTAACACACCCTCCAGCATGCATATAGAAGTTTTACCAAAGAATAGAGATTATGTATGTTATGATTATGTATATTACTTATTTAAGTAATATAATTAAAAACTCTAATGACAAAATTAAAGCAACTTGGAAAGTTATTAACAGTGAAACTGGAAGGTCAAAAATTCGTGATAATAAATTCTGTTTAGAAATCGACAATAGAATAATTAGATCAGATATAGAGGTTGCCGGAGCTTTGGAAAAATTCTTTTCTGAAATACCAATTAAGACTACAAAATCTTTAAATTCTTCTCTTGTTAGTGCAAAGTCATTACTAAAAGAAAACGTTGATGAATGTTCCTCAATTTTTAAATTTGATCACATCAATTGCAATGATGTGTTGAAAGCTTTTAAAACTATAAATGTAAAGAAAACATCTGATCTTTGGGGCATTTCTGTGAAAGTCGTTAAATCTGTGATTAATATAATGGCACCTGAATTAGCAATTATTTTTAATAAATGTGTCGATTGTGGCGAGTTTCCAGATCAGATGAAACATAGTAAATTAATACCGCTTTTTAAATCTGGAAGTAAATCTGACGCCTCCAACTTTCGGCCTATATCTGTTCTGCCTACATTAAGTAAAATATTTGAAAAATTAATACTTAATCAAATTCAATTACACTTCAACAGAAACTGCTTGCTTCACTTAAAGCAATTCGGTTTCACGCGGGGTTGTTCTACAACCGATGCTGGTACTGAATTGGTACAGCACATTTTTGGAGCTTGGGAGGATTCACGGGATGCTCTAGGAGTATTCTGTGATTTGTCTAAGGCTTTTGATTGCGTTCGACATGATATACTGATCGAGAAACTACGCCACTACGGTGTCCAAGGAAATGCACTGAATTTATTAGTTTCCTACCTAAGTAATCGAGTACAGAGGGTAGACGTGAACGGTAAACGATCCGCTGGATCTGTTATTGCTATGGGAGTTCCGCAGGGTTCTATTCTGGGTCCTTTTCTATTTCTTATTTATATTAATGACTTGCCGTATCTGGTAAAGAACAAACACGAAATTGTGTTATTCGCTGACGATACTTCGTTGTTATTTAAGTTAAATCGGCAACAGTCTAATATTGACAATGTTAATTGTGCTATTTCTGAAATAGTGTATTGGTTTAGTGTTAATAATCTATTGTTAAATGAAAAAAAGACTAAATGTATTAAATTTAGTACACCAAATGTAAAACCAGTGAGTACCAATGTAATCATTAATGGACAGGAATTAAGTCTTGTGGACACCACAGTATTTCTAGGTATAACTCTGGACTCGAAACTTCAATGGGGCCCTCATATAGATACATTGGCTAGTAAATTAAGCTCGGCAGCTTATGCGGTAAGAAGAATTCGCCAGTTGACTAATGTCAATACTGCTCGACTGGTTTATTTTAGTTACTTTCATAGTATTATGAGTTATGGCATTCTTCTGTGGGGTAATGCTGCGGGTATTAACACGATATTTGTATTGCAAAAGAGAGCTATACGCGCAATCTATAACTTAGGCTCTAGGTGTTCTTTAAGGGATACATTCGGAAAAATAGGCGTGTTGACTGTTGCTTCACAATATATCTATGCGAACCTAATCTACGTTCATAGGAATATAGATCTTTTTAAAAAAGCTAGTGATACTCATGGGATTAATACGAGAAACAAGGATAAACTAGTGTTACCAAAGTTTAGACTACATAAAGTAAGTAACTCTTTTGTAGGACAATGCATTCGTTTTTATAACAAATTACCGATACAAATCAAGAATCTAACAATGAACAAATTTAAAGCTTTTGTAAAGAAAAGACTCATTAAAAATTCTTATTACAGAGTCTCGGATTATATTGATGACAAAAAAGCTTGGGACTGAGATCGTTACATTTCATACTTTTTCGAAGGATGTCTGTGTTGCGTAGGGTGGCCCCTTATTTGCCAATCATGAACATTTATATCACATGCTTGTAATTTCAAAAAAGAGCAACCCAAGAGTTTCTCGCTCGTCTCTTCTCTTGGGAAATCTGCCTTCTGAGCGAGCGGTAAATGTAAAAATTTATTTATTGTACTTTGACTGAATTCAAATGTTATGATGTAACTTAACGAGTTCAATAAATTTGTTTGAGTTTGAGTTTGAGTAAAGAAGCGACACACTCCGCCTCTCACCGATTACAATTTTCTTGCCTCCTCATACCCTGCTAGTTTCTTGGAAATTCCGAGGAAAATTTGACGTTGTAGAATCTACATGACATTTATTCACTGTGAGATGACAGATACGCACAATACGTGTATACGTGTTCAAGCCGGTCGTCTTTTATACTTGTGGGAAAGTACTTGAATCAAATGAAATGAAATGAAATAAACTTTATTCGGTACGAAAACCGTTAATATGCAATAACAAAAAGAAGCACAACCAGCGTGTCGCAACAAAAAGGCAACCAGCATAAGTCGGGAACCGGGGGGCCCGACGCTGATCTTCCGCTGGTGCCGCATGTGGCGTCAGGGATGTGAGCGAAGAGAGAAAACTTAAACTATACCTCAGTTCATTTGTATGGAGTGTCACCTCAAAGCAAAACCATGCCCGTTGCGCAGCACCACTGTCGCAAGTGCGGCGCGGTGGTGTGCGGGCCGTGCTCGTCGAAGCGCTTCCTGCTGCGCGGCCAGAGCGAGAAGCCGCTGCGCGTGTGCCTGCAGTGCTACGACGAGCTCAACCGAGCGCTCGCGAGGCCCGCCGCCGCCGCCGGCTCCACCGCCGCCGCCGCCGCCACCGCCGCCGGTGAGATAGCCACAATTCTTTCATTCTACCTCCAAAGAGAACGTACTCAATCATTCATGCAACAGGCATGTTTCCGGGGTATGAAAATCAAAATTTTATTAAGTCCTTCAGTTATATAATAAATAAATAATAGACACGTATTGTTTGGTTTTAGAAATAAATGAAAAAATATTTAATAGTGGGGGCTCGTGACGTCATAACGTCGTATAAACTGTAGCACGGCGTGACGTCATACGACATTTTGACTTAATGTATCTGCGTTATTTTTTGATTGCGTAAAAAATTAAAGAATACGTGTCCAATATTTTTTTTTATTCCAATAGTTTATACTCCGTCATTTAACGGGCCCATTGCTCTTTATTGCTGCGCTGGAAATAAAGTAGACTGTAGGACTTGAGAACACATTTATAATACTTTGAGAATTGAGTAGTATTTGTTAAAGGGCCCTAAAATTCGAATAACTTTCTAAAAGTCCTCTATAATTATGTTAAAGGTCTTCCCGCATGTCTCCAGGCCATGGTCATTTACGACCAAGCAGTGACTAGTATAAGAAAGGCAATTAATTTTACTAGTGTGGTAAAGAGTTATACTAAACCGTAGTGACCCGTCGGTTACTCAATAAGTACCGAGGCTAGCTACTACTAAGTAAAGAATTGTATAACATATAAAGAAAAAATTTTGACAACATCATTGTATTATTTAAAGTTTTTTTTTTTAAACTATACATTTTTCATTAAAATCGCTATAGTTTTTTATACTGATTGGACCATAGTTACTTTGCTAATTTACCGATATTTTCATCGCTGCGTAAGTTATCGAATGCTACAGTAGGAAATGCGATATACATATGTACTTAAAACAGCCCTGTATATTTTGTGTATTCGGTTTCCGACCTGCTGCAATCTATTTCCTGTACGCTATAGTTTGTAGCGCGATACTTGAACGAATGAACATTTATCATTAGTCATTTTACAGATGTAAAAAAGCTAATTTCTTGATTGTGTTGTCCGAACATACAGCTCTACAAGAGAGCAATGTGAACCGCAATCCAATCCATAATCGACCTTGTGCGTAAGTGTTATACGGTGCATAATTGCGCGTCAGTTTCAGGCAAGGCGATGGCTGACGCGGCGGGCTCGGGCGGCGACTCGTCCGCCGATGAGGACAGCGACGATGAGGAGATCAACACTGAAGAGAAGCATGACGAGGTAACAAGCTCCAAGCACCCTATTAACACGTACTGGTAACAGATACAATATATTGAGTGTGGAATTTCTCATAGCCAGGGAATTAAAAACAGGTTACTAGGGACGTATTGAGAGAGGGTATTCAGTAGTCGATTCTCGTCTCAACTAGAAAAAAAAACGTGAAAGAGAGCGCGCAAGTTGCTCATGCCTAGATCATATCTTAAGGGTCATTCAATGTCTCAAAGACACGCCGACAGTTCAAATCTAAAGGTCATTCACCTCCGTAGACGTTTTAAGGTTTTTCTCTGTGATTTTTCAGTGTTTTTTACGTATATCAATTTATATAATAATATTTACATGCAGCATAATTTATTTCTGGGTTAAAAAAGTCCTCGTACAATTCGTTGCATAAAAATTCATACGATTTTATCAGAACCTCCAAAACGCAGCGCATCGGGTGCACGCCTGTGCACTTGAGACTAACGCTATATAATATAATGCTTCCATATCTATTTAATACATTTCTATTTAGAATTCCTATACCTAGATTGAACAGTAATACTCTGTCTATCCTTTAGCAGCACATATCACATTAAAGAAAATCAAAATGTGCTTGACTGTGAACAATGTATTTATTTCTAGGGTTTTACAAGTTATAATGGTGTGAAAAATGGATTCGGAAATAAAGTAACAACCGTATAGTACAGAGAGATTGTGTAAGTTCTAGTAACTATAGATGCGCTAGAGGCTCTCTCATACATGCTTTGGACCCGATGTGATGTTATGAGTTTTACTTTTTCGTTTTTTATAGGACCATTTTCCAGTTGTTTGTTACTAAAGTCATCAAGTTATTAGAGTAGAATTTGGTTTTGAAATATTATACTTGTAGTCTCACTGAAAGTTTCTTGAGAAATTGTTTTTCTGTAATATTTAATCAACCGTGTTGTTTCCACTCAATTTTCTTTTTGAACTAGACCCAACCCGTTTATGAATGATCTTTCAATTTAGCATTAAAAAAACTAACGGCCGCTCAGAGTAGTTTTAATGATTACTTAATTTTACGTAAAGATATTAAAAACAAAACTCCCGCACGCAGAGACGTTCATAAAATTAATGTTAATTGGCATTCAACTGGATATAACTTAATTAGTTAAATGCCAACTAACGTGAATTTAATGAAAGTCTGCGTGCGGCAAGTTTATAAATGAATAAATAAATAAATTTTTAAAATTTTTACTTAAAATTAAGTAATCATTACAAAGAAGTGCGGCCATAAAACACGTAGCGTTACAGCTGAAAATTAATCGTGTGTGATTCGGATCATACTAATAATGTGTTGTGTTGTTTGGTTTTGGTATTTTCAACTCATCTGTTCTTGTTGCTCATTGTCATTACAGATGTTGTATTAAACTCAAACCGCACTAGCGCGACGCGAAAATATTGATGTGTCTAATTGTTTATAAATAATATGATAGATTAATCGATAACTACGATGATAGGATACGATCGATCGATTACGAACGATCCAAATCAGTATATGATCCGGGTTAACTTTCAAACTGAAATAATAATAAATCGATCACGTTTAATTGCTCGATTAATCGATACTGATTGGGCACATCACTACATCGCGTCGCATCGCGCTAGTGCGATTTGACCCTAAGCACAATGACCTCATGTGATTTTTGTTGCACATTATCATTTGTGTTGCTTACAGCCAAAGTTCTACGGTGATGGTGATAAGACTGAAGAGACAAACAATCACACGTCCAAGGAGTCGGCCAATTGAACCAGTTATATTATATACACAGTTTGAAATGGTTATTTTGTAAGAATATAAGTAAATTATACATTATTATTATTAGAAATAACACAAATTTTAAAACAAGTTAACAAAGTTATACGTTGAAAGTAGGTTTTTAACAAAAATTTTAAAGGACGGTCTCGAATAATACCGTTTTTGACAGAAAAACTTTTTTGACTCTGGCGAAACTGAAAGATAGCTGAGAGCTGGCAATATAAAAATAGTATATTTCATTACGAGGGCGGAAAGCCTGTCAAAGCCTACCCGAGTTGAGGCGCAGCCGAAGGTGAGGGTTGACAGTCGGAATTCTTTGCAATGACGGTTCCGCATGTGTACTGGACAACTATTTTTAATACAGTTGCGAAAAAAAGAAGCAATTTAATAAAATTATAAAAACAAAGAACATTTTTGGAAAATGCACCAACCGTAAAAGAATATAAGCAGCAGAGATTTTTTTTGTTTTCTTCATCCATTCTGGGTAGGCAAAGGGAACTATGCCCATACTGCCAAGTCTTCAGTAGAATTTTTTATTGATATGAAATTAAAATGAAATTAAATGAGATGAAATGAAATGAAACTTAACCTAACTCATTGAATCAAATCATTAAATCTGATATTGAAACAAATTAGTAGCTTCTTTTTAGAAATATTTGCATGTATCATAAAAACTTCTTTTTAATAGACATTATTTTGACAGTTGGGAAAGAGAACGCACGAGTTCGGAAAAGGTAAAGAAAAAGCGAGTATGTAATAGCCCACATCCCGAACGCTATACGTCCCTGCAATACGCCACTTTTTGAGCAACTGTATTGAAATAGTATATTTTAGTTTAGTTGCGAAAAAAATGAAGTAATTTAATAAAATAATATAAACACGATAAACTCAACTAAGTTCTTAAGTGATCAAGAGATGGCGCTAGTCGTATTAGTAATGCGAAACCTACGTTTCACAATGCAAAAAGTGTGTCAAAGTCGTGTCACCATTTTTGACAGTTGGGAAAGAGAACGCACGAGTTCGGGAAAGAAAAAGCTCGAGTATGTAATAGCCCACATCCCGAACGTTATACGTCCCTGCAATACGCCCTCAAATACGCCACTTTTTGAGCAACTGTATTAAAAAATTATTATTATTTTTAATTTTTTTGTATCACATTACGACGTCTTGTTTGAAATAAAGAATGAAATAAATAATATT
Source organism: Zygaena filipendulae (assembly GCA_907165275.2). NCBI lineage: Eukaryota > Metazoa > Arthropoda > Insecta > Lepidoptera > Zygaenidae > Zygaena > Zygaena filipendulae. The sequence goes on from OU015666.1 coordinate 5,027,230, forward strand.
ATGGTAATTGCAATTGTTTTTTTCATAATATATATTTTATGTAAATTTCTGAAAAATTAACATTTGGGATCAAACTTATTAATATATTAAAACTTAGGAAAAATGAAAGGTGAAGAAAACTGATTTCTTATTTAAAAAATTTTTCTGATGTTTGATGCAATTTGATAATAAAATTGCTTTTTGGAAATTTTTTGTAAACTTGGAACATTCCAAATTTTACTTCATCCTTTAACAGTGAAATTCTAGTTACAAATTTGCTGATGATAATGAACAGAAACTAACAATATTTTTTGTTCATCTAATATCATAAATTCAATCCCATTAACCAGGAACTGTCTCTAATGCAGCTTTAAACTTGGTTCATTACTTCATTAGTTCTGAATGGGTCCTTGGTATTAATATAATTTATGTATTTTAATGAAAAATTATGTTTATTACTTTATAGTAGGTTATTTACGAAACTAAGTTCTTTTTTACATAAGCTAAATAATAATACATAGAATATAAGTCGTATCGGTGAACGATACGTCGATGTTTTACATAGAATAATTATTGTACTTCTATTATAAACATTTATCATAGTTTATTTTACACAATATACAAGGACTATTAATAAAAAATTGCGACCTTTTAATTTAAGAGTTGGTATGGGGAACTTGCATGAATTATAATAACTAGAAATTGCGACAATATTTCAAAAGTGGGGCTCGTGAAAGATTTATCCCATCAAAAACAAACTTGTAAAAAAGTCCAAGTCTCGCAACTCAGTTCTTCTACAGTAAAAAGTTGTGAGATCAATGTAATACCAAGTCGGTTAATTTATTCAGTGCCTACTTAAGGGTCCTTCTGTCTAAAGTTATCATGTTATAAGCTAATCTAATAACATTTTATAGTGACCATATCAAATTTAAAAACCTTTTATGTTTTAAATAGATTGATTGGCTTGGCGATCACGTGAAAACACAATATATCTCACATGTAATACATAATTATGGTTCTAAACAATCTAATTTAATTATAATGTGTATTACTTGTGAGATACATTGTGTTTTCACGTGATCGCCAAGCCAATCAATCTATTTAAAACATAAAAGGTTTTTAAATTTGATATGGTCACTATAAAATGTTATTAGATTAGCTTATAACATGATAACTTTAGACAGAAGGACCCTTAAGTAGGCACTGAATAAATTAACCGACTTGGTATTACATTGATCTCACAACTTTTTACTGTAGAAGAACTGAGTTGCGAGACTTGGACTTTTTTACAAGTTTGTTTTTGATGGGATCTCATTTCTTTTTGTAAATGGTCTTCCTCCTTTGAGCAATTTAGTCTACTTTAATAACTTGAAAGATTTTGGTACAACTTTATAATATATATAAACACATGCCCCATTCTTGCTTTTTCATTCCGTTGACCATTGTACCTTTGAACATAATTATGTCTAGGTAACTATGTATCTACACTTTATATCTAGGTAGGTAACTAGCTACACTTATTATTATTATTTATAAATATCTGGGCAACCGAGCTTCGCTCGGCTTAAATAGCTGTTCCCCGCGGTTTAACCCACGTTAATTTCGGAGATCCCGCGGGTATTCTGAGATAAAAGTACTACCCTATGACCTTTCCTGTACCCTTGACAACGTGTAGTATGCAATAATTAATTCACCCGCGTTGATATCAGAGTTCGCGCGGGAATTCCAGAAATGAATCCTAGCTAGATCGATTTATGGCCCCCGAAATCCCCTGTATACAAAATTTCATGAAAATCGTTGGAGCATTCAGATTAGGGTAATTTTATCTCGGAATTCCCGAAGGATCTCCGAAATTAACGCTGGTGAAATCTCATGAAATTTTGCATGCACGTTGTCAGGGGTAAAGAAAACCTAGGGATATAGGGTACTAACTACTTTGCATCTCTGAATTCCCGCGGGATCTCCGAAATTAACGAGGGTGAAACCGCGGGGAACAGCTAGTCTCATATATTTATATGGGATTACAAAGTTATTTGTGCAGTTGGTACATATAACTGCATCTATAACTTTGTAATTCCATACATTTATATGGGATTACAAAGTTATTTATGCAGTTAGTGTATCTAGAAAATTGGACCGAAATTGCTAAATATTTTAATTTTTCCTTGATTTATACAATAAACACTAATTGTATTCTAAATTTCAAACTTCTATGTCTGCTAGAAGTGCCTTAGAATTTTGATGATCGGTCAGTGAGTGAGTGAGTGAGTGAGTGAGTGAGTGACCTACAAAATTAAGAAACTTTGACTAGTTATAATTCTTAAACTACTGGTTCAAATCGAATGAAATTTAAATTATACCGTCTTTATACAATACCTGCTTGTTTACTAAAAATTCAGGCTTCTAGTTTTATCCACAACGAAGTTATAGGGGGTCGAAAATGGCCTGAATTGCTTCGAGAAAAGGATAGTACGGCCGTGCCGCTTTTGTTGCTCGACTTGGCGGGGGCACTGCCGTGCCCCCAGATAATTAACTAGCTATGCCCCGCGGTTTCACCCGCGTGAGTTGCGATCAGAAACCTTTGCGGACGCAGGCAGAAAAATCCGCCAATGTTACATCACAATCGGACCAATGGTTTCGAAACGCATAGAGGACAGACATACAAACATTCATTTTTATTTATAAAGAAAGAAGATTATCAATATTTTTTCAAATATTCAATTGTAATTCTGAACGGAACGTTATTACAAAACCCCAATCATCTATCTATCACATTACGTCACAGTTTTTCT